>OY728137.1:1355730567-1358230567 GCA_963277665.1 Viscum album
CAGATATGGTTTTGGCCAAGGCATTAATCATTTTCAGATGTCTTAGCCGAGGCCTTGATGGTATATTTCAGAATGTATGACATTATGAATTTCCCTCATTATGAAAATTGATGTTCTGTGAGGTTATTCTACTAGTAGAATATCCATGGTTATGTTTTATGGTATTATTTAATTAGTTTTTTATTCCTTCCATATTATGATCAAGTATAATATTAAAGGAATGCATTTAGTTATTCATAATTCTTAGAGTTTATGTTTATATTTTCTTCCTCTATATTATTTACCCTTATTGAGCATTTGAGTTCACCCCTTTAACATGTTTTATTTTACACAGGTTGCGAAAAAGTATATTTTGAATGAATTTCAAGGATAATCTATGAGATTATATGTGATTCAAAAGAAGTTGATACGTTGTTTTTTCCTTTAAAGTTGTAATGTTGAACCTATGTGTGTATTTGGTTTTCCAAAACTACTAAACTAATTTGTTCCTTTGGGATACTAATTTCTTGTAATCATGCCAATGTAATGAAATAAGGCATCGACTCTGGGCAACTAGGTTCAGGTCCTTACAGTTAGTATCAAAGGAAGATTAGTATAAAACTTGGAAACTAGATTTAGAAAATATAGATTAGGTATAAAAACCCTAAGATAGTCTTTGAGGATAAACATACAAGAATATCCTGTAATTTTGGAAAGGAATAGATTATGTGGATCTTTATAGAAAATAAATCCTTGTATGGATACTACAAGTGGACGTGGTTCTGGCACAAATGTACCTAGGAGTAACAACTCCAAAAATAAGTTTCAATCTTGACTTGGGGTATCCTAGTACATGACAACGAGCCTTACTGCACACCTAGTTTGACACTCTTAGGTGATATGCTTGGGATAATTCACATTTTCTTTATAAACTATTATGGATGAATTAAATCTATTTTTTTCTCAAAGAAACCATGTTTATGATTATGATATTAGCTATGGATAGGATTTCAATTTATGTTAATTATTTTTCTAATTTGATATTATGTAATGATGATTCATAACCTAGTCTGATGTATTCCATTATTTAGAAATGACACCTAGTAGAAAGAATGGAAACCACATGAATGTGCGTATCCCATGTAGGAATTTCCCTCTGATACAAGATAATGATTTTTAATCTGGTGCTTCGATTGGTGCTGAGAAACTTATAACTATACTAGGACAATTGAATCAGGTTATGAACCATAACCTTACCCATACGAAGAATCCATATCCACAACATGGAGAAGCTATGTTAGACTACTTTATACAACAACTACCTCTATCATTCAACGAGACTACCAACCCATTCATAGCGGAGTAGTGGATAAGTTCTTTAGAGAATATATTTATCTCTTTTGGGATGTAAGGAAAGAGAGAAGGTTATCATGGTAGTTTATTAACTATATGGAGATGTAGATTAATGGTGGTCTTTAATTCAAAACACAAAGGATGAGGAATAAATAGAATAAATGGAACGGAGGGATTTTAAAGAAATCTTCTTAGAAAAATACTTCCCTCGTGAACAGGGAGAAGACATGGAAAGGAATTTTCTAAATCTGAGGCAAAAAGAGGATGATAATATTGAAAAGTATGAAGCTAACTATGCAAGGTTATCAATACATGCCATGAACGACATACGTAATCCAAGGAGTAATATTTATTGATTATTTGATGATTTAAAACCATTCCTCCAAATGGAATTAGTCTCCCAAAGTTTCTCATCATATGAAGACATTGTATCATGTGCTATCAAGATAGAGAAATAATTCTCTAAGTATTATGAATTTAAGGTAAAACAAGAGAAGAAGAGGGTGGAAGAGGATATAATGGATAAATGGAAGAATAAAAAGTGAAATTTTCTAATATGAGATAGTTGTGGAAGGAAACACCCTAGAACCTACTTAAAAGGAAAAGGAGTGTGCTACAAATGTGGATAGAAACTCCATCATACTGGTGATTGAAAGGGGAAGAAAGAAGCTATCAATGTCCAATGCTACAATTATAGCACTACTGAAAAAATGACCTATACCCACAGTTCAAAGTCATGAGTATAGCCCCCAAAACTGTGGGTATAACCTATACCCACAGTTTGGGGAATCATGGGAAACAGAGGTGTCGGGATAGGTCCCCAACATATACCCATAGTTTTCCACCATGTCAAAGGATCATATCCAATTTCCACACTGTCAAAACCTTATAACCACAGTTTTATAACCATGGGTATAATTTTTTTTACAAAAAATTCACAACAGGTGTTGAACCTGTAACATCGATTTCTTACTCTGGGCGCTTCACAACTTAACCTATGTCACATTCATATATATATATATCTATATTTTTCTAAATATATTAATGTAGGTATGTATTATAAAAAAAGAGCCAATGGGTTTTGAACCCACATTCTTACCTACATGAATCCAATGTTGAACCAACCGATCAAGCAAGGTTTTATATAAATATATCTTCATTTATCGTAATATAACAATTTCACTCAATGTATTAGAAAAAAAGCGGCCATCAAGTTTCAATCCTATGACTGTAACGAAGAATTCAAAGGGCCTAAAAAACTCAGCTATGCTGATTTTATATTTATATCTTTGTATCTCCCTAAATATATTAATCAGAACCGTGGGTATAGATGGGAAAACCATGGGGATAATTTTTCCTGCTAAGTATTTTTTTTGTGTCCTACGGATTTTTTTCCAGCATAACTGGAGAAATATATACCCACGGTTTTATAAAACCATGGGTATAGGTCTTTAAAAAAAAAATCCTATACCCACAGTTTTACCAAAACTGTGGGAATAGGTCTTGAAAAAAATTCCTATACGCATGGTTTTGACCAAAACTGTGGGTATAAATGTCTTTTTCCCCATGATTTTATAAAATCATGGGAATATGTCTTAAAAAAAAACCTATTCCCATGGTTTTTCAAAATCATGGGTATAGGTTCCCATAATACCCCTATCCCCACAGTTTTGGAAAAAACTGTGGGTATAGGGCTATTTTCCAGTAGTGTAGGGAGATGAGACACTATGCTAATGATTGTCCAAAGCATTAAGGAAATGGGCCTCAGAAAAGGCCAAGGGAGCAAGGCCAATCTTATGTGATCATAACTGCTAAAGTTGAAGTTACTAATGATGTGGTGGTAGGTACTTTAATCGTTTCCTCAAACTTAGAAAATGCTTTATTTGATTCTAGATCATTGCATTCTTTTATATATTCCCAGTTTTCCAATAAAACTAGATATTTACAATTTGATTTAATAAAGGAGTTGTCAGTCAAAACTACTAAGGGAAGTATCATTGTGACAAAGATGTGTCAGGCAGTCCCCATTATTGCATATAAATGTTCTTTATCTACTGGTTTTATCAACATACCCATGATTGACATTGATATAATCCTCAGTATGGATTGGATTACAAAATTATGATGCAAAAATATATTACAAGAAGAAAGAAGTTACAATTTTTGAGGATGATGTGGAATTCCTTATCTTTAGGGAAGAAAAATCACCATCTAATTCTTATATATATCCACCCTTAGTAGCTCTACTGAATTCAATTCCTGGGAAGGATGAAAACTCAATATCTATGAGTGATGAAAGAAATGTTCAAATTGAGGATGTACCTATTGTTCAAGAATATATTGATTCTTTTATAGAGGATTTATGTGGACATCCTCTAAATCATGAAGTTGAGTTCTCAATAGATTTAATTCTTAGTTTAATACCTATATCAATGAATTTTTATATAATGGAGACTATGGAATTAGTAGAAATGAAGAAAAAACTAGAGGAATTGAGTGATAAAGGATTTATTCTCCCTAGTGTTTCTCTATGGGGAGCCCCTATTATTTTTGTTAAAAAGAAATATGGATCTATGAAGTTGTGAATTGACTATAGGGAGATCAATGCTATAACAATAAAGAATAAGTATTCCCTACCTCACATTGATGATTTATTTGATCAAATTCATGGAGCCCAATATTTTTTGAATATTGACCTTCGATCTAGATATCATAAATTGTGTGTGAGGAAGGAAAATATTCCAAAGATGGTATTTCGAACCAGGTATGGGCTTTACAAGTTTATAGTAATTCCTTTTGGACTAACTAATGCACCCTTTTTATTCATGTATATAATGAATAGGGTTTTAAAGGAATATCTTGATGACTTTTTTGTGGTATTTATTGATGATATCTTAGTATACTCCAAAAGATACAAAGATCATGAAAACAACTTGTGCATTATTACGAACACTCTTAGAAGAAATGAATTATATGAGAAGTTTAACAAGTGTGAATTTTGGATTCAATCAGTTTATTTTATTGGACATATTGTCTCTAAGGATAGAATATTTGTTGATCCTATCAAGACAAATGATGTTCAAGAATGGCCTATACCAACAAACATAACCGAGGTATGTAGTTTTATTGGTTTAGATGGTTATTATTGGAATTTCCTTCAGAACATCACCCAATTAGCCAACCCATTAACCAAAATTACTTGTAAAGGGGTTAAGTTTGTATGGAAAAAATAATTCAAGGAATGCTTTGAATAATTAAAGAGGAGAATAGTGAATGATCTGATCCTAAATCTACCCTCAGGGAATGATGGGTTTGTGATCTATAGTGATGCATCAAATAAAGGACTTGGATGTATCCTTATGCATAATGATATAGTTACTTCCTATGCATAATGGTTGTTAAAAATTCATGAAAAAAATATCCTAATCATGATCTTGAGTTAGATGATGTGATCTTTTCTCTAAAGATATAGAGACACAATCTCTATGGTGAAATATGTGAGATATATACGGATCATAAGAGTCTGAAATCTATCTTCACATAGAAATAACTCAACATGAGACAAAGAAGATGGATCAAACTACTAAAGGATTATGATTGTTCCATACACTACCACCTAGGAAAGGAAAATAAGGTAGCTAATGCATTAAGTAGAAAAGATCATGGAGTCCTAAACAAATTGAGGATTTAAAAGGATCCTATATACATGGATATAGTGAGGATGAATATATAAATTATCAAAGAAGGTGAAACATCATTACTTTTTCAATTGCTTTCCCAACCATATTTATTATAAATGATTAAAACTTATCAGTTTGAGGATGAGAATATTCAAAATAAAATTAAAGATGTGAATGATGGGAACTTGACAGACTTTTTGTTTGAGGATGGAAAACTAAAATTTGGGAAGAGGATATGTTTTCCCTCTATACCCAAGCTGAAAATAGAGTTATTGGATGATTCCCATAGCTCGAATTTTTCTTTACACCCTGGTAACACTAAAATGTATAGAGATTTGAAGGAACATTTTTGATGGGACAACATGAAGCAAGAAATTGCTGATTATGTATCAAGATGTTTAGTCTTTTAACAAGTGAAGGCCAAATGACAACATCCTAGAGGATTCATACAACATTTACTTATTCATACATAAAAATGGCATGAAATCACCATGGATTTTGTCACCAGATTACCCAATAATCCAAGAAAGAATAATGAAATATGGGTAATTACCGATCAAATTACAAAATCTGCACATTTCCTTGCTATAAGGGAGGATTTTCCACTGGAGCACCTTGAACAACTCTATATCAATTAAGTTGTAAAACTTCATGGAGAACATCTTTCAATAGTGTTTTATTTTGATCCTTGATTTACATCAAAATGTTGAAAAAGTATTTAAAAAGTTTGGACACTGAGCTTCATTTGAGTACTGCTTATCACCCCCAAACTAACGGGAAATAAAATAGGACTATACAAACTTTAGAAGACATGTTGAGATCATGATCACTTGATTTTCAAGGTATGTGGGATCAATATTTACCTTTTTTGGAGTTTTCTTACAATAATAGTTTTCATTATAACATTCAAATGGAACTATATGAAGCATTGTATGGAAAGAGATGTCGTACACCAACATGTTGGGATGAAGTCGGTGAAAGGAATCTTTTGGGTCTAGAGCTTGTGGAGGAAACAAAAAAGAAGGTAAAGACTATTCAAACCCATATCAAAGTACCTCAAAGAAAGAAAAAGATATGTGCTGATAATCAAAGGAAAGATTTGGAATTTCAAGTGGGAGATCATGTTTTCTTAAAAGTATCTCTATAGAAGGGTGTTATAAGATTTAGGAAGAAAGGGAAAATGAGCCCTAGATATATTGGACTTTTTGAAATTCTAGAGAGAATTGGAGCTATGGATGATCATTTTGCAATGCCTCTTAGCCTGTCAAAAGTACAAAATGTGTTCGATGTCTCATTGTTGAGAAAGTACATGCCAGACACAACACATGTACTCACTTCTTAAGGTATAGAATTAGAACATGACTTATCTTAATGTGTAGAGCCTATCCAGATTATGGATACTAAGGAATAAGCGTTGAGGAATCAGATGACATGACTGGTAAAGGTTCTTTGAAAAAATAATAAAATGGAAGAAGCAACATGGGAGCATGAGGAGATTATGATGAATAACTACTCAAATATTTTTATGAGGTAACATTTTGGAATTTCGAGGATGGAATTTTTATAAGGGGGTAGAATGTAACACCCCAAGGATTTAAAAATTAATTTAATATTAAATGCAATAAACACTAAGTCTCTAAAAAACAACACTTTATTGCAACTTAGATAGTAAATATAATTTTTCCACCTCTGTGTTTTGAATTTTGAAAAAATGATATACACGGTTGCATTTAGTAAGATATTTAGAGTATGGTAGGAACAATTTACATTTTTTTGTGAATAGTAACTTGGCCCTTATGAATAGGAATGTACCATTATGAATAGTAATATTACCCTTATCAATAGTAACCACACCCATGAAAGTATAAATAAAACTGAGAAACCTTATAAAATAAAATAAAATATTTTATAAATTAATAATTAATTGTTGGTATTTTTATGAGTAATAAATATTTAATTAAAATTTTAAATTAATAAATTAATAAAATTCATTTTCATGAGATTTATTCCTAAATAAATATTTTTTTCCTATGATTTTAGGATAATTTTATGAGTCCTAATTTAATTTTTGAATGTATTATAAAATCAGTTTTAAATTTAAAATATGTATTTTTCAAGTAAATAATGATTTTATTTAAAAATTAAATTTTTATTATTTAGAACATTATTTTAATAAAATTTATTTCATTTCTGAATTCTAAACATTGAAAAAATTTTAGTGTGATTTTTTTGGGATTTTTCTAAAATACTTGAATTTTTGGTGAATAATAAATTACAGTAATTTACGATAAATGTTAAATGCATGATTTATTGAGTCATGGGTTATATAAGTATGATGTAAGCACACTTAGTTCAAACTCACATGAAATTATTACTATTTTATTCAAAAGAATCAATACTATTCATAGTCTTGAGACAAAATAATAAAATAATGATTAAAATAATGGGAAATAACCCCTCTCTTCCATTATAAAAGCCACCCATCACTCCCTATTCTATTCACTCCTCTAAAGCCTTGTGTATTTTCTAAATTCTATTAAAATCTTTCCCCAGGCTCCTCCCCACGTCCATCAGCCCTTGGTCTCTTTAAAATACCAAACCCTCTCCCCTAAAGAGGCTCTCAATGAAGATAAATTCAAGAGGAAAATTCCTCATTTCATTTCTTTTATTTTCTTTCAATTTCCTTTCATTATTTTTCTTTCCTCACCTCAATTCCTCCAAATGTTATGATAAATCCAGTTCCTTAAATTTACTGTAATTTTTTATGATAATGTAATAATTCATCATCATCTCTCATTTCCCCTCCTTTTATACTGGAAATGAAAACATCATCTGAGATGTGTTAATTTATCACATTCAAGGACGACAAGTTTTAAACTTCTATTACCATATTCAATTTGGGTCATGAAACCATTTTTATGGTTGAAACATATCATAATATATGTAATATATCCTATTTAATGTTCTAGAACCATTTTTTTTACACATGATATTAATTTATAAAAAAAAATGAGTTCGTGGTGATTGAAAAACAACCAAATTAATCCAAGTGTTTATCATTAAAATTTTATCTAATGATTCATCCTCACCCAAATCAAACAAATGAATTATATGATCATTTAAAATTTTTTATAAAAAATAATAATATATAACATCAATTCTGGAATTCAATTCTCATTTTACATTAACTTCCATACAAATGAACCGATCATGAAAACTAATGAAATGAGCACTCACAAACGATGATATTGAATATATTAAACGCATAAAAAGACCATAAATGAACACAATAAAATTATAATAAATAAAATACATGTATAATAGGTTTTTAATTAAGCTATTAATGAATATAATTTTATATTCCACGACCTTAAGTTCAAGAACGAAACATATTTGTACTTAAGGTAAGGGTTATCTACCCGAACTTCCATTTTCTTTCGGGTAACTATTTGTCTCTCTTAATCCCAATTAAATTATTTTTTATTCTTATTTAATCATCATAAATTATGTTTTAATGTTATATATATGTGTACCAATCATAATCATTCTTTATTTTATTGTAATTTATATGTTTTAAAAGGGTCTTTCAAAAATCCTTCCTGATAAACAAGCCCATTTCAAGGGAATTTCTCGAATTTTTACCAATTTTCAAGGGCACTCTATAATATATTTTTAGAAAAATTTATTTTTATAAAATATATCATTTTATTATGAAAAAAAAAACTTAGATTCACTTATGGATTTATGTAATTATTTTTCCAAAATAATTCTTCTTTTCAAAGTAAAAGAGTATTAATCTCAAGAATTACTCAATGATTTTATAAGAGTAATTTCACCTATTTCAAAACTCTTGTTGATTCTTATGATAAAATGGGGTTATTGTTTTATGGTATAATCTGCCATATTTTATTTAATGGTTTTTAATTATATTGATAGTGGATTCACTATCTTGATACCAATCACCACATTACTCTGAATGGTTAGTGTTTATGTTTAATGTTTGGGGAAAGTATTTAAATTTCATATGTTAGCTTCAATACGAATGTACAAGTTGTTTATGTTTATTAAAATTAATATGAGGAATTAATTATACTTAGTAATTTATGGATGAGGCATGATATATCCCCTTTTTGCATCAGCATGTATCATGAGACAAAACATATATGGATTTGGCTGAGGCCTTGCCCATTTTCAAATATGGTTTTGGCTGAGGCCTTAATCATTTTAAAATGTCTTGTTTGAGGCCTTAATGGTATATTTTAGAATTTATGACATTATGCATTTCAATCATTATAAAAATTGATAATACATGAGGTTATTTGACTAGTAGAATATCCATGGTTATGTTTTATGGAATTATTTAATCATTTTTTTATTCCTGCCATATTATGATCAAGTATATTTTTAAAGGCATGCATTTAGTTATTCATTATGCCTAGAGTTTATGTTTATATTTTATTCTAATGTATCATTTACCCTTAATAAGATTATGATATCACCCCTTTCACATGTTTTATTTTCCCCAGGTTGTGAAGAAGTATATTTTGAATGACTTTCAAGGATAATCTAGAAGATTATGTGTGATTCAAAAGACGTTGATATGTTGTTTTTTCCTTTCAAGTTGTAATGTTGAACCTATGCATTTATATAGTTTTATAAAACTAATAAACTTATTTGTTCCTTAGGGGTAAAAATTTCTTTTAATCATTCCAATGTAATTAAATAAGGCACTGAATCTGAGTAATTGGGGTTAGGTCCTTACAGTACGTATCCGGAACCAGAGGAATATCCAAAACCTAGCACCTCCAAATATCGATTTTCACCTCTATAATGGAACAACACCAAGAATAAAGGTAGATGTGTAGATATCTCCCAATCAACAACCCAAATATTTTAAGTTCCTTCCACATAGGAATGAATGGAACAATTTGAGAATGAGAATAAAAATCTTAGACAACTCAATGAAGAGTTACTTAGGGGGAACATTACCACTATGTATCATCTTCAGGTAGAGATGGATATTATTATTCCAAGAGACGATCTGCCAAAAAGAGTGGCATATGTGTGTTAGACTGGTTCTAGATCTAGGAAACCAATCTACATAAATAAGGAATTTGGGAATGATCATGAATTACCTCCATTACAGTGACAACCTCTCCATCTCCAAGAAAATAATTCTATCTTTTCATGAATGGAGAATATGCGGGAGACAAAAATAGGTCCACCTCATCAAGTCCCATCCTCCCCCTATATATGGGAGGTGGTTTAGATAGAGGTACCTCCAGAATTTCTCAATTACATCAAGTCCTTTTATACTTTAATGGAATCCATGGAAGGGTAATTCACACCTATGTAGCTTGAGAAGAATTCATATCATTAATGGGTGGATGAGACTTTTCCCCAATCCAAATTTAGTAGTCCTAACTTATCTACCTTTGAAAATGTGGGATACCTCAAACAAAATCACACTCACTTTGTTTCCCAATGTGGTCCAATGATGGGCCCTCAAGATTAGAAGGAGGTGACTAAGATGAGGTGTTTAGTATAGACTCTGATAAGGCAAACCTTTGTTTGGTACAAAAACCTTCCAATAGGATCTATTGTAGGATGGGAAGACCTTTATCATCAATTCATTTACCATTTTAGCTCCATAATGAGGAAAATAAAAAACTTTAACCTAAATAACTACAAGCAATGTGAAAATGAGAGGATGTATGTCTTGAATACCAAGTGGAAGGGTTTAAACTATTCACTTGGCATCCCCCTCTCATAGGAAAAATTACAGAAAGTCTGGATTGAAAATCTCTAGGATGAGTTGTAGACACCTCTAATACTAATGAAGTATCTATGTGGGTTTTGTGAGTTCATAGTAATGGAACAATGTCTGGAAGATGCCATTTAGCAAACATGATCTAAATCTTAGTTCACGCCTTAAACACTGGGTAAGAGGCTCAAGAACACAAATATGATAAATTTTACTATCAAAATAGTATAAGCGTCAGTCCAAGCACTTAGGTTGGCCTCGAACCATCCAACGAGTCCTACCGAGTGGCAACAACAAAAAAATCACCATCCTCCAGATGCACATAGAAATCATGGTCACCCAGAATTTGAGGAATAGATGAATAAAGTTTAATCCTTAAGAAATGAACAATTACCCATTTATTTCCTTATAGCCATAAATAATAACATGCTCAAGCTTCCACAACCCAACAAGGCCAACAAGGTCAACCTCACCGATCGTCCCGACTATTTCTCTTTCTATAGAAGGATGGGTCATGACATCCAAGATTACATCATCTTCAAAGATGTTACCCAAGGCATAGTTGATTCCAGATTGGTGATGTTGGATAAATCCCTAGAATAGGTGACCTGCATAACTGTTTCCTAGTCAGAATAATATAGTTATTGGTAGAAAGTTCCATCTAGCCATGGACAAAAGTTCAATAACTGGATGGCTTAGAAAGTAGTTGACAGAGCTCATGCCACCCTGAGAGAATAGATTCATAGAACCAAAATAGTTCTTCCACCTAGGTAGGTGACATCAGATATGTATCCTAAAGGTGGACACAAAATTCAAACATAGAAAGAGATAGAATATGAAGATTCATATTTTACTCTAAAGTAAGATCTGTCTCTTGTATATTTTTTCCCTGCAACATCTGAAGAATAGGCCCCATCCCACCAAATAGAACCATCATTGGATGAAGATCTCATATTTGGTTATATTAATGTGATACATTTGGTGGAACCCTTCTCCAATGATGAGTATTCCTCCAAGTATGAGTTCTCCACACTTAACCAGGGAATAGGAGGCCGCATGCACGGTAATTGGGGATACAAGGGACAACATGAGCATGGTCAGAACCAATATTTCAACTACATCCCCACAGAGAAAATATATATAGTAGAGACCTATGGGAAAGCACTCCATAAATCCCATTAGAGACATGGATGTGTCTTAGAAGTATCCAACATTCATCCGTACCTAGTCATTTTACATGAACACCTAGTAGGGGTGAAATTATCAGATCAACCCAAGAAATGAGGAAGGATGGAATGACCCATATCACTAGTAGAGGATTCTCCCTTGACCTCTACACAAGCACCAGGCTAGTCCACCTAAAATTCCTCATCCCCTAATCCACATAATAAAGAGAAACCCATCCTCAGGAAGCAATGAAATCTGGAATAAAAGTACAAAATTCTAAAATGGATGGAAGTTATCCCGGCCAAGATCTCAATACTAAACATGCCCCATCTTTCAAAAGAACTCAAAAGTTACTCATTGAATCCCTACATATCCCATGGGAGTTTGGGATATAAGTCACTAGAGCCAAGGCCTATCGATTGAATACTATACCAGTATAATTCCATGTCACCATCACGTTCATAGATTAGGATTAGGAAGAGGTTATATAGGGACACATCATACCTTTATATGTTTCAGGTAGACTCAATAATGTTGACATTTGAAGGTATATGATTGATAATGGTTTTGGGGTCAACCTCATCTGGATTCGAACCCTCTGAGGTTTAGGGTATAAAAAAGGGATTTGTCTCCCACAAAGCTAATAATTAAAGGGTATGATAATTGTGATCAAATAACTTTTGGTAAGATCAATCTCAAAGATTAGTTTTAGGATCTCACATCTAATGTTGAGTTTATGGTTATCCAACAATACACCACATACAATGTCCTACTCAGAATTCCCTGGCTCCATAGACATGTGGAGAAATCCTCAACATTCCATCAATGTTTGAAATTCCCCATAGATGGAAAGGTTGACATACTATATAGTAAAAATTCTCCTTCGAGACTTAAGAAGACACATATGCCGAGGCAGGATTCTATAAAAGGGAAGGAACAAAAACTAATGGAGGATGAAAATATATAGGTTTTATCCCCCAATGTCTTGGGTAATACCCCTATGAATCCCTATAGTATGATCAATAGTGATTATGCACTCCCCATAAATCTATTTGAGGTAATAAACCAGACCCTAGATTTCCAAACCCATTCTATCCCTAGCGATAGTGTAAAAGACAATCAACTTTGAAATCTATCTGCAACAAATCTGATAGTAGGGGATGATAATGAATTTTATCATGTCCTATCTCACCTAGATAGTGATAGAGATTCCCATAGATTGATTACTTTGTCTAAAAATGTCTCTACAGACTCATAGGTTCAAGGAGAATAGGATGACCTTAGGAACAACCCTCCCACATTCGGGGAAGGTGCCTCCACCACCATTGATGAGATTAGGTAGGTAAATCTGGGAATAGAAGAATACCCACAGCCTACACTGATTATTGTCTCCATTACCCTTAAAGAGAAAGATATGTACACCACATTTTTAAAGAAACATCGATATGTGTTCAATTTATATTATACATAAATGCATATAATGAATCCAGATGTGTCTACACACCATATCGTCTTACCCGATGACTATAGAGGCTTAAAGAATGCATCCAAGAGGATGCACCCCTCCCATGATACCATTTTAGAGGCATAAATTAATAAATTGATCAAAGTAAACTTTTTCTGAGAAGTGAAATACCCAATATGGATTTTCAATATTGTCTCTGTCAAGAAAAAGAATGTAAATATTAGGGTTTTCATTGATTTTGGAGACCTTAATTGATTGAACAAAATATTATTTCCCATTGTTGATCATATAACTCTTGATTTATGAAAATACTGGCTTCAAATCTCTTTTCTTCATGTATAGGTATTCAACGTACAATGAGATAAAGATGGCCCCTCAAGATGAGGAAGCTATTTCCTTCACAACATCCAAATGGATCTACTACTACTAGGTAATGCACTTTGGAATAAAGAACACTAGTGCTACTTATCAATGCATGATGAATTATATCTTTAATAACTTCCTAGGAATAATAGATGAATGTTATGTTAAGGACCTGGTGGTTAAATCCCGACAACAATGTGATCACTTCATATATTTTCAAATAGTCTTCAACAAGCTGCGATAACACATTCTAAATATGAATTCGCTAAAATATGATTTTGGGGTAACATAAGGGAAGTTCCTTGTATTTTTTGTACACCACCATGGAATCAAGGTTGACCCATAAAAGACTAGTGTTATTTTAGCAATTTCACCCTAAATAATCTCTAAAAACCAATGGGGGGATCTAAGGAAAACTCACTTACATTTATCATTTCATAGCTAACCTAGCTGGAAAATCTATCCCTTTAACAAAGATAATGAATATGGGAATCACCTATTGATGGAATAGGGACATCCAACAAGCCTTAGAGAGTCTCATGCAATACCTCCTACACCCATCAATCTTGACTCCATCAGTGGAGGGAAAGCCACTCATTTTATATGTGGCCTCCATGGAACACTCAATTGGAACCCTCCTTGCATAAAATAATGATACGAGGAGTGAGAAAAGTCTCTAAAACCTTAGTCAGATGATTATAGGTACTGAGACCTGATACTATGATATTAAGAAGAACATCCTCTCACTCATCTTTGCAGTGAAAAATTTGAGGCATTACTTGTCGTACCACGAAGTCCATCTAGTATCTCGTATTGATCCTATCAAGTAAATTCTTGGCCATCCTATACTAATTGAGCATTTGGCCTAATGAGAAGTCATTCTGCAATAATAAAAAATTCAATTCATGTCACAAAAGGTGGTGAAAGAGTAATACTTGGCTAATTTCCTCATGATATATCCTGTCCCAGAAAGTATACTGGTGGATACTGAGCTTCCATATGAAGAGGATTTCAATTCCCATGACACTCCCTGAACATGGGATTGGTGGTTCCTCCTGAAGTCTTATCGGAAAAAGGATATAAAATACAAATCTCAATCAGGTTGTCTTATGGATTTTATTTTTCTTTCCATACAAATCAATTTTTTCCTACTCTTTCTCACTATCCAAAGGCTTCATGAATAATGAGGTATAATACCTAGCCCTCATCACTGGCTTGGAACTATCCCTATAGTTGTAGATATCCTACCTGAATATAAAATGGGATTCACAGCTAATGATAAACCATATCAATGGTGAATATGCCATAAAAAAGAAAGAATTGACCCCTCTCACAGGATACGTCAAGGGACTGATGAAAAAGTTCCCTTTTGATCCCATATTTCATCATGTTCCCCGATCACAGAATGATCATGAAAATGTGTTGGATAATGCAACCATATTCCTAGATGACCTTGATCAGGAGGAATAAACCATATGTATTACGCACTAAATAATGGTCTCATCAATCATCTTCTATGACATGGAATAAATAAATCAAGTGAACACCACTCTAGAGAATTATGAATCGATATCCACCCCTAGATAGATAAATCCCATAATTAGTTATCTACATAATAAGACTCCCTTGAAAGACCGAGATGGAATGGAATATATTCGACACCAAGTAGTGAAAATTACCTAGTGAGATGGTCCTAATGAGAAAAAAATCCATCTATGAGTGAGGATTTGAAAAAATAATCCTCACATTCATATCAAAAGGAGAGATTCATATCATTATGGAAGAAGTCCATAAAGGCATGTATGATGCTCATCAATCTAGGACCAATCTCTCCCACCAAATCAGGAGGTTGGGTTACTACTAGAAAACCATGATACAAGACTATGTGGAATTCACCAGGAAATTTTGTTCATGATAGATCCATTCAAGATTCATCCATCAAGCCCCATAATTGATACATACAACTAAATATTCCTATCCATTTTCTGTATGGGGAATGGATGTTGTGGGGCCATATGCCTCATCCTTAGTTAAGTAGTTTAAGAAAATCCTTAATGCTACTGACTTATTCTATCAATGGGATGAGTCACTACCCCTCAAGGAAGTCAGGATGAAGAATATAATCAACTTAATAATGTCTTATATCATCACCAGGTTCAGGGTCCCTCACACAATATTGATGAACAATGACACCAAAATCTATTCTATAGAGTTGAATAAATTGTACCAGGAATAAAACATCAAGTTTAATCACTCATATTGATATCATACAATGAAAAATGGACAAAAATATTCCTTTAATAAGACTCTATCAAATATCTATAGAAGATGGTGAATAAAGATAAGAATTCATGGCCTAAAAATATTTTCCATACTTTATGGGCCTACCATACCACTATACATACTACTACACAATAAACACTATATTCATTGGTGTATGGGACCAAGGTAGTGTTTATCATAGAATTCCAGTTACCCTCACTGCAAATAGTCATTTTCAGACAACTCTTTGATGATGAGAAATCACAAAAATAGCTGGATGAGATGGAATAAATCAATGAGAACATGTTGTATACATTGCAAAACCTTAAAGTCTATCAAAATAGGATCGCATAGGCCTTCAATAAAAATGTTTTCTTCTGTTAATTTCTTCAAGGGTAACTAGTATTTATACTCAGAACCCCAGTGATACCAGGAATGAAGCCTCCAAATCTAGAACCCAAATGGGAAGGGCCTTATGTTATACATAAGGTATATCAAACTAGAGCCTACTCATTAGCCACAATGGATGGGGAACATGTCACAACCCCCACTAATGAAATATTTCTTAAGAATTACTTTTCATAACTTCCATCAAGTGTCTCTCTTCCTGGTAGCAAGACATTAAACTATGAAGTGACTCTCATCCTGATCACACGACATTAAACTCTACAAAAGAAGTCCATGATAAAAGACTTTAAACTGCACAATGTCTCACATCCTAACCATATGATGGTAAAATATATGGATAACATCATAACCACATGACGTTAAACTATATGAAGTACATCCTCACCGCATGAAATTGAACTGATTGGGTCCTCTAATTATTCATCATTATTCATGTTGGGTGACCCTCATCCTTTCCACAAGACATTAAACTACATGACTAATGTATTCTCTACATAACACTAAACTACAAAACTTCTAAGAAATATGTATGGCTTGATTCCTTCCATAAAAGGATATATAGAGATTCCTTGGACTCTATTCTTGGGCCCAACCATAATATTCATCTTCTTTCATGTCAAGTCACCCAAGTCCTTATTGTGAGATGTTAAACTACATAGCTGATTCCCTTATCTCATGAAATTAAACTCCATGGGTTTCTAGAACTATGTACAACTTGATTCTCATCCTAATTAGATACATAGGGACACATGGATCCTATATCCTAGTCTAAACACCACATGATACAAAATTCCCCTATCCTTTCTCTAATTACCTCCATGTCATGAGGAACCTTTTCCATTCCTTGTTCCCCATACCGATCATAGCTCACGTGGGATTATGATATTTGGTAGGGGATTCACCACATAAAAAAGGAATATTAGCTCATGAAAGGGTTATCATGTTCCAAAGTCCTCACCTTATGATGTTAAATTTCATGGTTGATGTCTATTATATGACATAAAACTGTACATTCCTATGGATCTCACCTGAGATGACCACTATTGTTGGTGGTGTCCTCCTACCACACCACCATTAAAGAACTACGCGTGACTTGATTATTATCATTACATGATATGTACTGACACCCAAATCTTTAACCTTAGGTCCAGTCACAAAAAATAAACATAAAAATCCCCTCTCTCTACATATGGGTCAGACCAATGCAAAGAGCCTTCATCTAAGAACTATGTGTGGCTTAAATCCTTACCGAATGATGTTAAACTACATGTCTTCTCATGAACTATGTGTGGATCTAGTCCTATCATCACAAGATACGTAGTGATGTCTAGATCTCCAATTCTGGGTCCAACTACAAAAATAAATGGGAACAATGACCCCCTCTACATAAGGGTCAGACCTAAATATAGATTTTACCATTCAAGAACTGCATGTGGCATGATTCCTTTTATCATAGGATACATAGTGATTCCCGGATCTCTAATCCTAGGTCTAGCTACAATAACCAATGAAAAAAATACACCCCAATTACAAAAGGGATCTCATACAGGATAATTTTTCCTAAATACTAGTCATATCTATATATAGCTTTCTTTTTCATGTAATATATCTTACACAACTTTTCACGTCGGTTCCCATGTCCTTACCACATGAAATTAAACTACAAGGAAACAAATAAAACCTTACTGCATGACATTAAACTGCAAGGAAAATGTCTTAGTAGTAAGACATTAAAACTGCACAACAAATACATCCCCACTACATGATTTTAAAATGTGTAGGAAATCACTCATTATCATCCCTTATCAAAGGAACACAAGATCCATACCCCTATTAAATATAGTATAGGGTGCTTCTACCATATTTTAGGAAACTCAATTCATAAATCACACTTCATGTATTAAGCACCTCAGGTTGCTAAAAATATTTCTTGTCCCCTAGAAAAGAATATTGATCTCTCAGGTTTACCATGATATCAGAGCATAAGGGCTTAGACCTACCAACTAGATACATCTTGGCCCTATATTAAAGGCTTTCTGATCCTTGTGAGCCTGATATCATTGTAGTGGAACTCAGCACTTGAGGTTGTTTTGGGCTATCCCTGGTATGATTTTCCTATATCAGTACTTCTAACCTAAGAAACTCAAGCTATGATTTAAACCATTTTCATCTTCCACTCAGAAGGATGTTAGAGTAATCTTGACCTTGGGCATCCAAATTAGGATCTTGTGTATGTTCCCCTTATATATAGGTTCATGTACATCATGAACATAAACTACATGAACTTAGGTCAAAGCTATAAGACCTTAAACTCTACCCTTCTATGGTCCAAATTGAATGACCTTAAATTTATATAGAAATAGATGAAAAACTATCTAGGTTGAAAAATTGTAAAGGGGAGCCTGAGAAAAAGTGAAGTATTCGATCGCTAAACTCTTCATCTCTATAGTTTAGGAAAAAATTAGGTCATAAGTGAATAAGGAATAAATATAATAGGTTATACTTTATATCCCTAGTAAAATCCAAGTGATGTGAGGTATTTTGTTGCTAAATCATCAATAAATAATTATCCCTTAGAGAAATCCAGTATAGCAGTCCCTGAGTTGTCTCTTGAGGAGGTTGCAGTGTGAATTGCAATACTATCACTATTCTTTGCGTTATTTTTGCAATAAATAAAAATGGGGGATTTGATTAACATTTTGAAAATAGAATGCAACTAAATCACAAGAAATTTAAAATTAAAGACATAAAAATTGAAGGAAAATAAAGTGGTTAGAAAATAAAATTTAAAACAGTGGTCGCAGACAAGCTTCAACCTTCTGAACACTCCCCTCTTCCTTGTTTAAGATGATTTCACAATTGAATTTCTAAATTCACCCCAATGATCCCTATGTGAACACTAAAATTTATATATATATATCATATTAAGATCATAATATGATTTTCCCTCCAATTTAAGTGATCCCATTACTTAAAGATATCCAAGAAATAAAATCTAATCTAAACCACTATGATCAACAAAAATATCTTTCCGAAGAAGTTTAAATAGTGAATTTGATTAATTTAATTCATAGATGGAATAACCATCCAAAAAAATTTGTTGAAAATTTTCAAGAAAGAAAACAATCAGATTAATTCAATTATATAATTTTAAAAGAAATTCATAAAGTGATTACACATTAAGTTCGCAAATCATAAGAGAGTGTTCGTCGGGTGTCGCCATTCACAACCACTTGGGGCTTAACCATGCATTAATAAGACAACCTCCTATATCTATATTGTAGTATATATGGTCTGCATCTTGATCAATATCTCAATCTCTATTGTGGTAAAGAAGATGGTGGTGGATCGTCTAGTGGTTGGGCGCTGCACTGGATGGTTCAGAATGCTCCAAAACAGTGGCCAAGGGGTGCCTTTTATAGGCATCCCCATAAAAACGTTGAGCTAAATTAATTTTTTTTCTCCACATCAACTGGGTCACGATGTGTACTTGGGGTTCATGATGTGTAACCTCCTATGTGTCTTCTGTATTTGTGCAAATTTCTCACACATATATCGTATGCTGGTTTGATTTTTTGACCCACTACATGATGTGTACTAAGAGTACACGACGTGTAATTGCTTTTCCAAGTGTGTTATGAAGTCACGACATGTCCTTCTCAGAAAATTATATTTGAAAAGGTCATGACATGTACTTGGGGTACACGATGTGTAGGTGTTCTGCTTTAGTTTTCCAACTTCTCTTTTCTCTCTCTCTCCAAAATCCATTTTCATGCCACTTCAATTCGCTCGTGGTGCAAAAATTACTTTACCTAAAATCCTAGAATACATCAGACAATTAAAAATACTTAAAATTCCAAAATTACAACATTTTAACAATTAATCTAAAAACATTTCATTATTCCAATAATGATTCAATTCACATAAAATGTCAAATTTGTGGGATTTAAATCCTTAAATTAGATATGAAAAACATTGGAAATATTAGCTCTATCAATTCCCCCACACTTAGAATTTGGACTCCTGAAAAAATGAGTAGTAAATAGTCAAATTCAAAACAACTACTAACGGATTTTACCAATTTATCATAAAGAATCAAAATATGTCATGCCTCATTAATTTTTTTTTCAAATTCTCAATTCAGATAATTCAATCCATTACCACATCCTTTCTCATCTCATCCACACAACACACTTACCTCTCATTTATTTTCTCTCAACACATGAAAATAGATTTTTGAAAAGGCTTTTCTCAGGCCAACACATGCAAGAATTACCATAGGCTTGATAAATATAAACATATTTACTTGATGTGAACCAAGAACATGTGATTATCATGATGAATTTTTCAAGGTTTTTCTATGGCTTGGGGTTGATAGGTTTCAATTGTTAAAAATTATGAGGCTGAAAAAGGAGGGTTTGTCTCTCCTTAAATAAAAAAAATTCTAGATTCTAACTATTACTCAGATATGGAATCCTCTGTACTCTCCTCCGAAGAAAATCATACCCAGTAATCTCTTTTCCATCCCATTCCATCAATATTTTAGCAATAGATATAACATTTTTTTCTCTTTTTTTTCATAAAGCTCCAGATAGGGCACACCTTCCTTCCATTACGATCTCTATACAAGCACAACTCCAATTCATTTGAGAGCTCCATATGGGAAAAACTCCCAGTAATGTATGTTTCAATAGAAAATTCATCTCATCAATGTTTGAATCTCCACCCAAAGTAGCATCAAATGAGATAGTACATCACAAGTTATCTCTCCCACACTTAAGTTCAACTAAATCTTGCATCTAAACTTCTAGAGAAGGTTGGAAAGGGGAATATGGCTTGGAATGTGGCTAACCTAACAGGCTGAACATGGCTACTAAGGGCTAAAGAAAGATCAAACGTGCAAGTAAGGCCAAAATACGAAGGATGAACATGAAAAGGGGGATTAGAAATCCAATCAAATGCCTCAATAATTTTAATCACTAGTATCCCAACCCTCAAGTTTTGACAGAAATAGATCAAGTTTTGGTTCAAACAAGCATGGATTGGTTCTCTTAAGAAAAGAGGTGAATGTGAAGAAGATATCCCAATAGGGTTTATAGGCCTCATAGGAATGATAATTTCAAAATTAAAGATAGTGATATGTGGAATGAGATTAAAAAATAAGAGGTCTTTTCAATAATTTTCCAAATTTTTCAACTTTAAAACAGTGTAGTTTTCAGCATTCATTTATGTTCAATTTCGAAGGATTAATTGGTACACTCCCTGGTATGATCTTTAAAATTTGTTCATGGAATTTCAAAACAAAATTTTAAATAAAACACACAAAATTTTAATGAAAAATTCACAGAATTTAAAAAATATGAAAATAAACACACTAAAAAAATGGAAAGAAAATTTGAAAAAAAATTCAAAGGAAAGAACACAAAATCCTAACCTACCCAGCATTTTGCCTCCCCCCACACTTATTTTGTGCAATGTCCTCATTGTAAAGAAAATTTATTTGAGCATGAAATTCATGAAATTAAAGAAAAAAAATAGATGAGAAGGAAAGACACAACCTGGCATTAATTGTATTCCACATCATGAAGTTGAATCTCCTCCCCTAGAGGATCTTAAAAATTATATCTAAATAGTTTCAGCCTATTCCCATTATCTGTGAATGAATTCCCTTTATATGGTTCTTTTATCTATATAGAACCAAAAGGAAATACTTGAGTAACAATGAATGGACTTTACCATTTGGAATGAAATTTACCTGTGAACAGATTCAATCTGGCATTGAACAACAGAACTTAGTCTACCTTTTGAAGTTTTTGTTGAGAATCATCCCATCATAAAATTATTTGGTTTTTTCTTTGTACAATCTATAGTTTTCATATGAATTGTTTCTTATCTCCTCCAGCTCCTACAAACAAAATTTTCTTTCTTTTCCTGCATAAAACAAATTCATGTTAAATGTTTTGACAACCCAAAAATATTTGTTTTCTAACACAATTTTCAGGTGACAAGATTTTACACAGACCAATATAAATGGTGACATTCCAATCATAGTTTTGAAGGAAATCCTGTAGGCCCATAGAGCATCATCAAGTCTCAAATTCCAGTCCATTCTATTTGGGTTCACATTTTTTTCTAGATTTTGTTTGATCTCTTTGTTGGATAACTTAGCCATTCCATTTGTTTGTGTATAATAGGGAATAAATACCTTATGATGAACTTCATATTTATTCAAAAGAGTTTCCAAAGTCCTATTGCAAAAATGGGTACCTTGATCTGTAATCAGAAACTTTGGGAATCCAAACCTTGAAAATAAATTTCCTTTTACAAATTTGGACAAAATTTTGGAATCATCCATTCTTGTGGGGATAGCCTCTACCCACTTAAACACATAATGAACATTAATAAGGACGTAAATATATCTAGAGGAATTGGGGAAAGGATCCATGAAATCCATTCCCCATACATAAAATACATCACACAATAGAAGAGGTTTTTTTAGAATCTCATTATGTTTGTAAATGTTTCCTTGGAATTGACAATTTCTATAGGTTCTACAGAATTCAAAATCATATATGAATATGGTGGGATAGTATGAAACATAATCAATCACTTTTCTTGGTGTTCTTTTTTGGATGAAGTGTCCTCCATAGTTCAAAGTGTCACAAAAATGTAGGGTGGATTGAAATTCATAATTTGGAATGCATATCCGAATCATTTGATCACTACCAATGTGCCATAAGTAGGGATCATCCCAGATGTAGTTCCTTGAATCACTCACGAGTTTATCAATTTTTTTTATTCAAAAACTAGTGGGGAAGTACATAAGAATCCAAATAGTTCACAAGATTAGCAAACCATAGTATTTCACTTAATAAAGAAAACAACTCCTCATCTAGAAAGGTTTCTTTAATTGGTGGAAAAATCTTAAGTTTTCCATTCTCAATAATTGTTATCCTACTAAAATGATCAAAAAAGAGGTCCTCACATCATTTCTTATCCTTTTTTCAACATTAAACTCATGTAATAGCAAGATACATCTCAAAAGTCTAGGTTTTTCATTATGTTTTTCATCAAAAATTTTATTGGAGAATGATCCGTGAAAATAATGACCTTAGATCCCAGGAGGTAGAATCTAATTTTTTATAATGAAAAGACAACAACAAGCAGTTCCTTCATAGTTATTGTGTAGTTTGACTGGGACTAATCTAAAGTTCTTAATGCATAGGCAACCACGTGATATTTCTTTTTCAAAATTTTACTTAATACTTCCCCAAGAGAAAAGTCATATGCATCAGTCATGATTTCAAATGGTAGGTCCCATTTGGGTGGTTGAACAATGGGAGGGGTTATCAGTTTTTGTTTCAACCCATGAAAGGATTGTTTACAGTTATCATCAAAGAAAAATAAAGCATATTTTTGGAGCAATATTGATAATGGAAGTGAAACCTTACTAAAATAATTTATGAATCTCCTATAAAAGCCAACATGTCCAAGGAAGGATCTCACATCTATCAAAATTTATGGGTATAGAAATGAAGAAATGACCTAAAATTTGGATTGATCAACTTGAATTCCATCGAGTGACACAACATGTTCAAGAACAATCCCCTTACCAACCATGAAATTCCATTTTTCATAATTGAGAACATGGTTCTTGTCAATGCATGTTTTTAGAACATGTTCCAAACTTTTCAATCAACTTTCAAATGATGAGCCATAGACAGTGAAGTCATCCATAAAAACTTCCATGCAAGTTTCAAGATGTTCAGAGAAAATGATCATCACACACCTTTGAAATGTTCCAGGTACATTACACAAACTGAATGGAATCCTCCTGTATAAAAAGGTTCCAAAGGGTTATGTGAACGTGGATTTATCTTGATTCTATAGTGAAATGTGAACTTGGAAATACCCAGAGAATCCATTAAGAAAATAATAGTGGGTTTTCCTAGATAGTATTTTGAGGACTTGATCATTGAATGGTAATGGGAAGTGGTCTTTCTTGGTATCCAAATTGAGCTTCCTGTAATCAATGAACATTATCTACTTATTTGGAAGCTTGATAGGGACAATATCACCAAATTTATTCCTTAAAATTGTAAATCCACCTTTTTTGGGAATTACATGGACTGGAATTACGCATTTAATATCAGATATTGGGAAAATAATTCCAGTGGCCAGTACTGTGGTTACTTATTTCTTGACAACATCCAACAATGTCAGGTTCAATCGCATTTGAAATTGTCTTACTGGTTTAGAATTTTCCTCCAAAAAAATTCTATGCATGTATACCGAGGGACTGATTCCTGTTAAATCAGAGAGAGTCCATCATATGGAATTCTTGTGGGACTTGAGGACTTTCAAAAATTGGTTCTCTTGGTTTCTTGACAACTCTTTCGAGATGATGATTGGGAATTGTTTATTCTCCCCTAAGAAGGAATACTTGAGGTTCTCTAGAAAGGGTTTCAATTCTATCTCTGGTGGGGTGGTTTGGTTGATCACAAGGAACTACTTAGAAGTTATGTTATTCAGTGAAGATCCAAGTTCATTATGGAGATCTCCTTCTATGATCTCAAGACTTGTTTTATGTGAAAAATTGGAAACTTATCCATGTATACCATTGACAGGTTTAGTGGTTTCTAGAAATTCATCTTCATTAATGCTCAAATATTCAGTATCAACATTCCAAGACTTGTCACAATCATCCACTTCATGATTAGATTCAATATCATAGAAATTTCTGTACTTTGAATCAATAGTTGATATTTCATGACAAGAAAAATTAGGGAACATCTCAGAGGAAAACTAGTCAATAATGTTTACATGGGGTCTTGGAGGATAAAGAAAAATGAAAACATCTCATTCGTATGTGCGGACTAGGAGATGAGCCCGTAAGGGGCATCACAGTGCTTGGGTTCCCTCTCGTCGCCGCCTCCTTGTTTCGTCCCGGATCGGCACAGCTTCCCTCTTGCACGTCTATTCGTGGTGGTGTCTCTTCTTTCGCGGTGGTGTTATGTGACTTTAGGGATCGACATTCTTGGATTTGCACTCCGTTGTCATCTTCTTTCGCCCAAATCCCCTTTGATGGATAGGGTTTCATGGTGACGTGGTGTAGAAGCAGAGGCCGAGGTCTAGCTATCATGGTTGGGGTCGCCTCTTCGTTTATGCGCATCTGGTGGTTGAGCGTGGTTCTGCAGGAGTTTTGGATATCGGCGATGGGACCGCGATCTGGTTTGTGGGTGGAATTCCTCCCGGATTTCTGAAGATGGTTCGATTTTTTTCATCTTTACATCTATTTTTTTTGGATGGTTTTGTTCTGTTCGTGCTCCTAGGTTCGCACCTCATGCATTGAAACAGTGGTGGTGATTCATCGGAAGCTGGTCGAGTTGGGGATTGTTTATTTTCCCTTGGCTCCAGTGATTGCTTATGCAGGGTTCGTTTTTACGGTGATGGTTGAATGCTGGTGTTGGATTGAGTTTGGTGGAAGGGATATGATGTTGATTGAAGTTTTATGAGGTTGGATGTTCTTCTACGGTTTGTTTGTTCCGATCACCGGCTCCGATGATGGGCGGTGACAATTACATTGATCTCTGGTGTTGTTTTCTCCGGTCACGGGCTCCGGTAGTGTTGGATGGTGTTGAAGATGATGGTAGTTCGATGATGGTGATTTGCAGGCGATGATTGCAGATGCAGGTGACAAGACCCGGCTATCGCGGGTGGCCCTTAGCTCGAGGCCTCCTCGGGTTGTGTGTTTTGAATTTCATATTTAGTCCGATCTCGAATTTCGATATCTCGTGTGAACTCTGTGGTTATCACTTATCCTCAAAGTGGCTTTGTTGGGTTATGTTTTTGAGTATTGTAATGGTTACCAGTAACCCATATACCAGATTTTAGAAAATGAAAAAATGGATTGCAGGTCATGTTTACTTGGGGTCATGAATGATCCTCAACTGGATGTTTCATGGACTGAAAAATATTGAAATTCACAACATCTCTTCTAAATTCTAGTGAAATTATTCCTTTGTGCACATTGAATATTGCCTTGGTAGTTTTCAAAAATGACCTCCTAAGAATTAGAGGTGCATGTTTACTAAACTGATCATCTTCCATATCTAAGACATATAATTACATTGGAAAAATCATGTCTTTTACTTGAACGAGAACATCCTCTATCACTCCAGAAGGCTTTGTGGTACTTTTGTTAGCAAGTTGAATAATGATTCCAGAGGGTTTCAATTCTCCAAATTGAAGAGATGAGTAAAAAAAATGTGGCATAACATTGATGGAGGCCCCTAAATCAAGCATGACATCCTTGAATTCACATTTCCCAATGGTGTAGGGAATGGTAAATGTTCCTAGGTCATTATTCTTAACATACAAGACATGTTGAATCATGGATGAAACATTCCTCCCTAAGTTGAATTTTTCTCCGCCTTTGAATTTCCTTTTGTGGGTACACATGTCTTTCAAAAACTTAGCATACCATGGAATTTGTTTCATAGAATCAAGCATAGGAATTTTGACTTGGACTTTCTTAAAAGTTTACAAAACCTCCTTATCTAGTTCTTTCTAGCACTTGACTTCACTGGTGGTTCACACATTGGATAAGGTAGGGGTGGTTTGTATGTTTCTGGGGTATTCTGAGTATGGTTTGGAGACACATAAGTACCAAATATCCTCTTCCAATCATTCATTACTCGTTCCAATAGGATTTCCTCTCTCGAATTTGTATTTCTATCATATTCAGACATTTTAGAATTTTCATCAGGGGTGGTATTTTTATCAACAATATCAGCAACATGATTTTTGTTCTTAGTTTGAGGGGTATTCAATTTTGTGCCACTCCTAAGTTAAATTGCACTCACATTATCCTTTCCAGTATCTCTCAGATTTACTTGAGTATGTGAGGGAAAACCTCCACTCTTGATTTTTTCAAGTAACTGACATAAGAGGAAAGTTGATCCATTTGAATCATCAAAGTATTCAAGATGTTTTTTTGTTTGAATGCTTCTTAAATATTATTCTCTGATTTTTTAGTGGAATGAGTAGGATGAAATTTGATTCCTGAATGGGCATTGTCTTGCTCATTAAAATATCTTGGTTGAGAATTACTTGATTTTCCTTGGAAGAAGCCTCTTGGTTGTTCAGGCTATCGAAACCTTTTGTTAGATTGGTTGTTCCAACCCTAATTAAAATTTTGTTTATTTTTAAATAACCTTTGTTAGTTTGTTTGAAATGGTCTTCCAGGTAAACCTCATTGCAGTTTTCAGAGGGATCTTTCATTTTAGGGCATTGGTTACTGAAATGTTCATTCGAAGAGAAAATTCCACAGTGAAATTTTACTTGGAAAGATAATTCAGGTTTGGATGGTGTTGGAGGGTTGTTTGATTGCATCATTGAACTTACCATGGTGGTGAGATCAGATAATTGACTTGAAATGGTGTTGTTTTCAGGACCATTAGTGGTGAATTATTATGCATATTTGACATGAAGAAGGCCCCTTGTTCCAAATTCTTGAGCATTTTGGGCCATGTTTACAATTAAGATGCTCTTTGTGGATATGCAGAGCAATCATTTTACAGGACATATCTCCTACCCAGATGATCCCTCTATACATCAAGTAATCTAAATATAGATGGAACATATTACTGATATAGAACATCATATGGGGTGAGCCTTCATGAGTGTTCCTCAAAGGAAATCTATCGGGATTTCAAAATCAAATTTATAGCACTAATAATAATTTAATAGAGAAATGTATGGGTATCAATAGAAAAGTGAAAGAATATCATGATATCATACAAGGTAGAAAATTGGATAGTAATCTCAGAAAAACTCATACAATCATAGTATAAAAAAAGTGGAGGAGTATACACATTTTGGATTCTATCTGAAACATAAAAAATGGAGATTAATTAAAAATTATGGGACGGAATAAAAAAAATAGAGTCATAAAAAAATATGGTCAGCATCACTAGCCAGGTCGGTAAGAGTCTGGCAGGAGGCATCAATTGAGCATTGGAGTGTCACCTTCCCCACTACTTTCACCTTTGCTTTAGGGAAGAGAAATTATACTAGAGTAGTCAATTATTCAACCCCACTCCAAGCAGTGGCCAATGATGTTGAAATATTGTACTTCATATGAGAGATCATCTCTTCATGCCACTATATCTGTGCCGTCTAAGCATCTATTTGGGTTTTCATTTCAAACAAAAACAGGAGACCTTGCTCCAACACCTCTTCTGCCTCCCTCATTTGTTTGGAAAATGAGGCCTCATCTAAAAGTTCATGAAATCCCCTTTCCTATTTGTACAATTCTCTTTGGGTTAGGATGATCAATTGCATAATTTTATACAAAGGTTTCCTGATCAAAACTGTCCTCCCCTAGATTAGGAAATAATTGGTGATGCCACTCCCCTTGATGGAAGAATATCTCCAGAGGGGTCTTAGTAATCAAGACATGGATACACTCTGAGATCAGCTTACAACGTGGTTGAGCCTCGGTATCCGGTGAAGAGGTTGCAATAAAATCATTACTAACCAACTAAATCAATGTTTAAATAATAGAAGAATCCCCATACACCTCTCTCTCAACTGGCATATCATCCATATTCTACACCGGAGGACTGGTCCCCTCAATAGAATCTAACTTACCATCTGAATAACTATAATCAGAGTGAGGTTGCTTCCTCGATGCCTTTCCTATGTCCTCAATAAATTCCATTAGTTCCACAGATAGGGGAATTAGAGATGCAAGGGTTCTGCCCACATGATAGACTAGTTAGACTAACACCCTATTAGGATAAGCGATCGTCCAAGCCTGGTCATAATCTCAGGTGAGGAAAGTGGGAGCATCAGTAGGCCAAAATATGATCACAACCCTGATATCTTCACATGATAGTATCTTCCAAAATTGGTAGATGATTCCAGGATGTTTCTCCCCTCAGATGCTGGCCAAAGGAGTGGGGGAAACTCCCTGAACATAGATAAACTATTGGGAAAATCAGTATGGTGTGTATGGATCACAGATAATTAGATCATACACCATAGATAAAAGGATCCCATCTCAAAGAGAGATCATATAAGATCTCTCATCAAGAGATCCACTAACATCATCAATAATCAAACTTTCCAGTGCATGGAAGGTAGCAAAGTAGAAGGTATTAGATGATAAGGTACACCTTTGACTTCTACAGGGGATAAAGACATAGGTCCAAACCCAAAGATGTTCAGAAATCTAAGGATGGATACAAGGTCTGGGATCTTATAGATATTTTATTACTCATAACAATGGAAGTAATCCCCTATCCAGCCAAATAAGAAATAGAGAGGACCACCAATCCTATAGGGAGTGCTACCTTATTGGATATGACCCAACATCTGGTATAGGCATGTAAGTACTGGTACCACCAGGTTAAGGTGCCACCCTTATGTAAGACATACTGCCATTACCAACATGCTAATGTGAATTCCCAAGTGTGTATCCCCAACTGAGAAGAGCCACCCATTTAGGAACATAATAAGAAAACCAGCCAACCTAGGCTTTGAAGAAACTTCCAGGTTCACCCGATAGCCCACTGAGGTGTAGTCCCTAGCTTCCAGAAGGGCCCAATACGAGCTGACACTATCAAGGACTTGCTGGGAAGGGAATTTATGGGAGTTGATAACATTGGGACTCATCATACCCCCACACAGACAAATATTGATCTAGTCAATGAATCAAATAAGTGTGCGCACTATCAGCTATCTCCCTAGATTTTTCTCCACAATGGAAATCATATCCTTCACTATAATTGGAGTATATAGAGGATTATCCTAGACATTCACAGTAGGAAGAAATTCATCAAACATCTCTCTAAGAGGAGGTATTCCACCCAGTTGATGGATATCCCCTAAACTGAAACCCACCTCACCGTGAGGAAGATAGAACATGTTGGTTCCATGACACCAGTAGATAATAATTTTCAATAGGAGTCCAGGTTGGAAGTAAATGAATAATTGAGATATCCATATAAATTCATCGAGATGAAGCCTGTATAGATCATTAGAAAATTATGAATATCTCCACCTCACCCAGAATGGCCATACCCATTCGTTAGAGAAATTTTCAACAGGAAGAAGATCCCATTTTGAGTACCATCCGCCAATAGAGGCATCTAGAGAAGAGGTTAATATGCTTGAGTAACTCTGGGAAATATTTTTTTGAGCATGTTCATGGACATCTGGACTAAGGGGAGAACTGGACATTAGATAAGGCAAGCCCTGAGATTGGACTGTAACCAGCTGACCGTCATTGGTAATCATTGCATGAATGTAGTCAGGAGAGCTATACACCTAGGGAAATGTAAGGTTAAAATCTGGGGGAGGTATATAGGCATCATCTATCAAGAAAAAATTGTATAGTGTAAGTCTATCAGATAAGGGCTAATTCTAATTTTCAGATGAAAAGAGCCTCTATAGGACCTCATTATCATCACACACACAATATTAGGGATCCATTTTGTGATTCCTAGAAATCATGGATCTCTGGTTGGCTACAGCTGAGGAACCTTAGTAAGAATTTGAATCCATCTGAAAATAATTAAGAGGCATAGGTTAGACAAAGAAAACATTAAGTATTGTCAAAAGAAAATTAGGGCATGAAAATTTCAGTGGTGTCATGGGCATCACATGACTCAAAAAGGATCCAAAAACCACATGGAGGGTTTTTGGATCCCCTGATCTCTAGAAGACTCATGGGGCACATAAACCCTGCAAGGAATCACACACATCACATGACACCACTGGAAACTTATGATCGTGTGACCTGAACATGGGCACATGAAATGTTAATGACAGAACAATTTGGCCAACGGATCCCAAAAATCTCTCTAGGAAAACCCTATCCCTTATAGCTAGAGTCTAAGAAATTAACGAAATGAAGTTTCTGAAGTCTCATTGTGCAAGATCTTCTATAGAATAGACTCATGGCACATACTTACTAAAAGAGTTTGTGATTAGGGTTCACAGTAGGGTCTCAAAATGGTAGAAAAAACATGAGTTATTTAAGAATAGGTGGCCAGTGGGATGAATTTTTCTCTATCCCCCCTATATGTAGGTGTTTTTTGAAATACCAAAGGTCTCATAATAGAACAAATTTCAACTGAAGCACTAGTTTGTGACACCGTTAAATGCTCTGGCGAGCATTAGTTTCTATCAAAACTGAGTCCTTTTCCCCTTGGACATCGCTACTGAGGGGGGCATTTGTTGAAGCCTACCAAATAAGCATTAAAAAAATCAAAAAGGGAGAAATACATAAATATGAGTATTATTTTCTCCAAGAAATAAAGGAATAAGAGGATGGTCGAAGAATCATGAATTCCCTAAGAGATTCATGATTTCATATTCATTTCAAGGTCACACGAAGGCTCCACCCAAGGTTCATCGCTCGCAACTAGCCCCACAGAGCACCCTCCAAAAACCTTCTTTTTCTTGTGAAGGCCCCATGAAAAATTGAATGAGAACCCCCATGACACATGGTTTTTCATTGGAAAGTGACTAATGAACCACCCGAAATCCTTTTAAAATAAAGAGGGATGTCATTCTAAAAGAATATACCCTCAGTGGTCATGAAGTTCATGCACTAAATAATCATTGGAATTAATAAAATATCTTGGTTATATCTAAGAAATCTCACATAACCTCTGATCCTTCACCATATAAAATGAAGGAGATAAAGTGGAGGAGGCAAGATGGGTTTTCATTCACTAAAAGACATGCAACGCGCACCCTGAGTGAACTGCGAGACACCACAAAACCTCATAGAATCCCTTTGGTTTGTTAGCCTCACCACACGGAAGTCCTCAGGAGTTTCTAGAAAAATCTAAGGTTCTCTAAGGATAGGTGGATAGACCTATCAACTACATTCTTGCACACTCTCTATATGACCCATATTGGTCAAGCGAGTGATCATCCAAAAATCAAGTAAAAATCATAGATATTACTCATTCCAACTCGTATGATCCCTAAACCTTGTAAAATAAATAAGGGAGATAAAAAGGGAATAGACGAGAGGGGTTCATGATCACTGAGAGACATGTGACGTGCCCCTGATGACCCACAAGGCACTGTACATCCTTGGAGACATGCTTGCCTTGCCTTGGGAAATCCCCATGGCTTGTTGGCCTCATCACACGGAAGTCCTCACACATGTCTAGGAAACTCCATGATGTTCTAAGGATGAATGGACAGATTTTTCCATGGAATTATTGTGTACCCCCATGTGATCCATATTGGTCACATGATTCATCTCCAAAAAATAAAAGAAATACCCTCAACAACACACATGAAATATCGCATGACTCCCAACCTTTTTCACATAAAACAAAGGGGATAAAAAGGGAGGAGGTGAGAGGTACTCACAATCATTGAAAGGAATGAAACATGCATAGCACACCTGTAGCGTTGTTCCATGAGACCCTAATACAAGTCACCCAAGGTCTCACATGTTTCATATCACATAAACTTAGATCCTGCAAATTCCCTCAGACATGTCAAAATAACAACATGAAAGTCCTTAAAAAAGCATTCATGATCAAATAAGTCTCAAATAATCAGTAATAATATGATAAAGGAATAGGATCTTGATCACTGAAAATTAGGAGAAATTCCCAAAGAAGTCCATGGAAGAGACTCACGAAATCACATGGTGTCGGACCCCCTTCGCTGGCTCCATCCTAGACTCACGCTAGATACTCCGCACAAATCGGTGAGTATCTAGGGTGGAGAGGCCTATAAATTCCCCAAACCAATATAAAGAAATGGCTAGATTTTTGATCATTTCTATGCATGTCAGAATTATAGACTCTAGAGAATTCTATGTTCAACTTCTATGGACTTCTTGAAGTAATCACATGACCATCAAACTTTTCGTCAGGTAATACACTAGCGGATATCCGGATTAGTCATACACTAGTCATAAATCACTTTGTGTGATAATTCATAGATCATGCGAAGGATCTATGGTAGGTTATGTGAAGAACATTCCTCAAGCCTCCAAGATCATGTGAGAATCAAGAAAAACTAACACTGAATGAAACCAAGGCATTCAAAATACATGGGTTAAAACAAATATCAAAGGTAGAAGGCTTAAGAAAAAACATGCTCACTACCCCTCATGCACTTCACGTGTGTCATCCGAAGATACGCGATAAGAAAATTCACCCAGATTTCGTGACACCCCCTTACATATCATATGAGACATGTAGAATACTCTAGACATACCAGGACGAGTTACTAACCTCTCAAGCAGACACCACTTTTATCTTACATACCCCCTAAGTCCATCACCCAAGACTTACGATGTCCCTCAGAAACATCACCTGACTCATATAATGGCGGCTTCTCATGTCATCTGAGTCTCAAAAAATCATCTGAAAATGGAAACCGAGCCCCCACAACACCCTCTGTTCACGTCAGTTGAGACTTACGATGCCCTCCAAACATGTTAGCTTGGTCTCATGGTGTCTCTCAGAGTTTTCATCCAAGACACACAACACCTCTTGGGATATTCCACATTGAATCTCATAACACCCTCCATATGTGTCAAGTAAGGCCATGCGGTGCCCCCTAGGATGTGCCGAATGGGTCTTGTGACATCTTCTAGATAAGAAGGATATATCTCGAAGGAATCATAGGATTTGAAAATGTTGTCTTTCCTTGGCGTGTAATCCCTAATCAATAGAGAAACCTCAGTATGTAAGCCCTAACATAGAGGGAAATACGATAAATCTGATTCCTGCCATATTCAGGATATGTAGGCCACCTCCCTCTGAGGTCTGAGGTCCATATTGATCATCCATGGAGGGACTAGCATACGATTCCCTTATCTAAAGAAATGACATTGATTACTTACTATCCATTGTTTCTCAAAAACAAGCATGGATCACATGGGATTAGGGAGTTACAATGGTTATATAATCTACCCTATAAACCCCTAAAATGGTATAGGGAAGCCTCAGTGTATAATACCCAACATTATATGAACTCTAAGGACTCAGATTCTTTCCATATCTGAAATATGTAGGACACATTCCCAAGGCCCGAGCTCCATGCCAAACATACTCACAAACTGTCCCAATACACAAGTCCCATATCCATATGTTGTGAGGATATTCATCCGCTCCCCCTTATTTCTTACACCAATCATAGCTCACATGGTATTAGGGGGATGAAACGAACACCTCATTAGGCATCACAAATCTCTATGGTATTGGGAAGAATCAGTATGTAAGTCCCATACATCAACCGAACAATGATGACTCTGATCCCTACCATATTTAGGATATGTAGGATTCTTTATTAGGGATCGATATTTATACTGAACACCCAAGGAATGTCCTAGTACATAAGTCCCATACACATATGCACACACACACACACACACACACCATGAGGCTAATCATTTATCTCCATTGTTTCTCACAATATGTATAGATCACGTGGGCTTAGGGAGGTATAAGTGAACATCTCATTAGACATCATGAATGAATATCCATCATATAATGGTATATACCTTGAGTCTAGTCCTAAGAACCTCGAAAAACTACATGGGTTTTTATTCCTGCAACATTCAGGATATGTAGGATGCCTCATAATGGATCAATCCCCTCCTTGGAATATCAACCGCCTCCTCATATGGTAACACATTCTAAAACACTTGGTTATATGGTTAAAACACATAAAAAAGCAATTATCCATTATGGAAATAGATTAAGAGCTTCAAATACATACATATGGATCCCTAAACAAGACCCCCTTCTTCATATGAAGAAAGAATTAACCGATAAACCATTTTTACAGGGTAACCAGTCCCGTATCAGGATTAAGAAGTGATTCATGAACATATCTTAAATCTAAAAGTGTTGGGAAAAAATCCCTCAAGGTAACATTGCAGTATTTTTGGGTTGATTGTGTTTGTTGACAAAGAAAGTTTTCATGGATTTTTGTCGAGTTCCCAAGAATTTGTTGACAATACTTGTTGAAAAAGAACGATGAAAAAGGAAAGGATGATCTGGAGGCGGTACAAAAGAGCAGTACAAGGTGGCGCCGTTTCCCAGTGTTTGCCAAATTTTTGGGGTCCAAAATTTGGAGTTTGGTGAGCATCGCGAAAAGAGGATTTACATGAAGAGAATAATTTAATATGGAAAAGGCATGAATTTCGCGAAGATAGGATGCATGGTTTGGAAATCGCGAAGACCATAAGAATGGAGGTGGTGATGCTTCGCGATTACGTCATGCTTCGCGATTACGTCATGCTTCGCGAATGGCAGAGGCTGAAGCGCATCGCGGCGGTGAAGGGATTTACGAGGGAGCTTCGCGGCGAAGGCGCGAAGGAATGTTGAGATTCACGAGGAAGCTTCGCGGAGAAGTCGCGAAGGTATGTTGATGGTGATTCTTCACAATTACGTCAAGCTTCGTGAACGGAAAAATTGCCGTGGTGCTTTGCGATTTGGACAGAATTCCGGCTGAAACTTTGGAGCTTCGCGATTTGAAATGACATGGCGTTGACTTCGTGCGGAAAGATCGAGGGTAGGTGGAATCGCCTATAAATAGAGGCCGACCCCCTCGAGATAAGTAGAGAGAATTTTCAGAGAAAATCCTTTTCTCTCGATTTGCGAAGGTGGTTTGCGGAGCCAGTGTGCTTCGCGAGAGAGGAGCTTCGCGGCGGCTATTGTAGCTCCGCGATTCCTGCGAGCTCCGCGTTGGCTTAGTAAGCTTCGCAAGGGCCATTGCTTTGCGACGGCTTGAGCATCGCGAGAGTGCTTCGCGAAAGAGCTTCGCGAGAGAGCTTTGCGAAAAGGCAGGAGCTTCGTGAAGGCTTGTTTGAGCTTCGCGAAATTGGGAGCCTCGCGAAGTAGGGTGCTTTGCGATGGTGTTTGCAAAAGGAATTGGACAGTGTTCAGAGGCAAAGAGGTATTCGTCAGTGGATGAAATTTGGACATTAACAGAGCATCCATCATCAGTTAAGGATGCATGCAGTCATTGAAATGAAGAGACCTACAGGTCTATAAACTGTGAGTGAATCCCTTCTTGAGCAGTGAGCTTTGGGAGAGGTAGAAGGTGATCCTCTCCACCGGCAGTGAGCCAGAGAGAGAGAAACATGGAGTGACCCTTGGGAAAGCAGTGAGCTGACCCTAAACCTTGTAAGGGCAGTGAGCCTGGGCATAGAAGTGATCTAGGACGAACCATTGTATCCACAGATAGTGAAGTATAGTGGAATTTGGTACGACCGGCAACCTGTCGGCGTATGCTCCTTGGACGTAGCCCTTAGTGGTGAACCAAGTAAAATTTCTGTGTCCTGTGCTTACTTTACCTTCTGTTTATATTGTGCAACAGGAAAAGAGAGAAGAGTGTTTTGCTTAACAGCGAAACAAGATCAGAACGAGCTTTAATTTTAAATTAGTCATACCCTGATTCACCCCCCTCTCAGGGTATTCAGCCTTGTGGACCTAACAATTGGTATTAGAGGGAAAGGTGGACAGTTGTTCTTCTCTCAAATGGAGGTTACTAATCATAGAGGGATTCCAATCTTTGACGGATGTAATTTTCAGATATGGAAGAATCAAATGCAACACTATTTCTGATCTTTGGGAATGGATGTGTTTTCAGCAGCTATGCATGGAATCACAGCTGATATTACTAGTGGTGAATTATCAGAAGCAGAGCATAAAGAGTTGGATGCTGATTCTAAAGCAATCAATGCCTTAGGGGGATCCCTTTTTAATCCCATATATACAAAGGTGATGTCATGCAAAACGTCACATTCCATGTGGGAAAAACTTTTGAATATTTATGAAGGGGATACAAAAGTCAGAGAGGCAAAGCTGCAAGTGTTGTGGAACAAGTATGAAGATCTGAGAATGAACCCGAATGAGTCTGTTGATGCATTCTTTGACAGGGTAAATGCTGTGGTAGAAGACATGCGGGGCCTTGGATAAATTATCGAAGATATAAAAATTGTGAAGCGCATGTTGAGAAAACTTCCACCTCGGTTCAATCCGAAAGTTTCTGTTTTGGAAGATAAAGACCCAAAAGATCTGACATTGGATAACCTGCACATCACTCTTGTTGCATATGAAATGAGAAACGATGATAACGAGACTATGGAAAAGGGGAAATCCAAAGAGGTGGCATTCAAGGCCATGAAAAAACTCACCATTGAAGATTCTAACAAAGAAGAAGAGACAGATGAGGTGATGTCATTCCTTTCTTCAAATCTTCAAAGAGGAAGAGGAAAGTTTAAAGGTAAAATTCCACTAGCATGCTTTCGATGTGGAAAGGTTGGTCATCTTGCAACAAGATGCCCCAAGAAATTTCAAGATAACGATGATGATGATGATGGAGTTGAAATCCCCAAGAAGAAATCCTCAGCCTATGTGAAAGGGAAGAAGCAGTTCAAGAGAAATTTCTTCAAGAGGAAGAATCTTCTTTCACAAGAAATAGACAGTTCAGATGAGTCTGAGGATGAAGAGGTTGAGGAGTTTGAAAATTGTAAATATCATAGACAAAATGCTATGGTAGCAGTCGTCGGTAGTTCTCAAGAAAAGGAAGAAACTGACATTAGAGAAGAGGAAGAAGAAGTTGAAGGAAGAGTTGATATGGAAGCCGAATTGGAAGAAGATCTTGAAGAGATAGATGTTTGGAGAGCCAAAATGAAGAAATACAATAAAGTGGTTCGTGATGCCAAACTCTATATGCAACAATAGGATGAAGAAAAGTCAGAACTATTAGAAGAAATTGAAAGACTAAAATCCTCAACACCAGAGAGCTCAGAAAATATTGTTGAGCATAAGCTTAGAATTGAGGAACAAAAGAAGGAAATTGATTGTTTGACTAACACAGGAAAAGAACAGGTCAGACGTATCAAAGATCTTGAAGAAGAAGTGGTCAGTCTGCGATGAAAAATGAAGGATCAAGAAAAATTCTTGACCCCCAATGTGATATCAGAAAAGCAGGCCATTCAGAAGACAGAGAAGATGAAAGAGGAGGCTCGTAGTTCAGAATGAGTGAAGCAGCAAGAAAGCTCAAATGATAAGGTTGATTCAGGGCTTGATAAGAAACAAAAATTGGTGGTAGTTAATGTCAGACCGCAAGCACCCGTCCCAAATTTGAAGGTTGATTTGGGCACAAAACAGAATCATAATATTCATAGATCCCAAAGGGAAAATCGTAGTGCTGAGGTATAACGAAGGAATGTATCCTATATCAGGTGTTATTGCTGTGGGAAAATGGGACATTCACAGTATGTGTGTTCCATAGCCAAGAGATATAGAAGGGAACAAGAACAGAGATGGCAGCCAAACAGAGAACAGTTTTCCAGAACATATTTTAAAGGACACTATTTTTGGTGCGGAGGATTTGGGCACATGGCTAGGTACTGTACTTCGATCATTCAGAGAAATGTGCCAAAGTAGAATCAAAACGTTCGCATGTAGCAGGCCAATAAACCGAAAGGTGAGTTAAAAACGCAGAATAGATTTGCGGCTTTGCAAGATGAGGCTGGTCCATCACACTCTGAGAAAGAACAGAAGTCTCAATCCATGCCGAGTGTTAAAGAAAAATTATGGACTAAAAAGAAGAAAAATGAGAAGGCCGTGGTGGCAGAAATTGCCCTTAAGGCATCAGATCGATCTGGTGTTTGGATCCTTGATAGTGGTTGCACATCCCACATGACGGGTAATAAGGATCTTGTTATAGGCATCAAATATGACAAAGAAGGAGTTGAAAAATTTGGAAATGATGAAGGCCTGAAGATTATTGGCTTAGGGAAAGCCAAGTTTGGGGGAAAAGAGATGAGACGTGCTGATGTCTTGGTAGTAGAGGGTCTCAGTCATAACTTACTCAGTGTCATTCAACTATGTGACTCTGGGCACTCTATCTGATTTACCGAGAAGATGTGTGTTGTGAAAGGAAAAGATGGAGAAACTGTTCTGCGGGGAAAAAGGTCAAAGGGAAATCTCTACCTTGTAGGTGGGGAAGAAGATACATGTCTTTTATCCCGAGAAGAAGAAAACCAGTTGTGGCATAAGCAACTTGGTCGTCTATGCCAACCATCTATGGAGGATCTCATAAAGTGTGATGCTGCTAGAGACCTTCCCAAGCTATCACGTGATCGCACTCATACGTGTGATGCTTGCCAACAAGGGAAGATCATCAGAAAGACATACAAGCCAAAGGAACAGAAATCAACTAGAGTGCTCGAACTAGTTCATGCTGATGTATGTGGACCTATCTCACCATGAGCTATAAATGGGCAAAGGTACTATGTCCTTTTCATTGATGACTATAGCAGAATGGCCTGGGTATTCATCATTACCCATAAGACAGAGGTGTTCAGTTGCATAAAGCAGTATAGGAGGGAATCAGAAAAGATGCTTGGGCAGAAAATTCTGAAGTTTCGTACTGATAACGGTACAGAATTCACAAACAGTCAAGTTGAAAACTATCTCGAGAAACATGGGATAAGGCATCAAGTTTCATCGGTAAGAACTCCCCAACAGAATGGAGTGGTTGAAATGAGAAATCAGATCATCAACAACATGTCTAGAACAATGCTTATTGACAAAGACCTACCAGAGAAATTTTGGAAGGAATTAGCGTTGACATCGGTATATGTTTCAAATAGGTCTCTGTTGTGTCCGAAACAAGGGAAGACTCCGTATGAACTGTGGTACGGAAATAAGCCAATGTTGAAATACTTTTGAATCTTTGGAAGTAAGTGTTTAATTCTCAACAAAGAAAATCATAGAAAGTTTGAGGCACGAAGATGAGGGGATATTCCTTGGCTACTCAGGGAAAAGAAAAGCGTATAAATGCTTCAACAAGAGGCTGGGAAAAATTGTTGAAAGCAATGACGTCACTATAGTTGAAAATGAACAGAATACTCAACGATCCAGTGAATAGTTCCTGGATGAAAGTGATGATGAGGTAAGCAACCCAGGGGGAGCAGAAGTCACAGAAGCTGATTCAGAAGAAGATACTGATGATGAAGAAGAAAGTGTCAAGTCTGTGTCTACGAGGAAGCCAAAGAGTCGAGCTGAAATTGATAGGTAGAACATCATTGGTGATCAACCAGCTCCAGTTCAGACTCGAAGAATGAAATCATCACATCAAACATCGTTTTTATCTCAAGTGGAGCCGAAATGTTTTTCCGATGTAGCTGAAGATGAAAACTGGGTTCAGGCTATGAACGAAGAGCTTGATCAGATTGAGAAGAACCAGACACGGGAGATTGTTTCGAGGCCAGCAGAGAAGAATGTCATCGGGACTAAATGGGTCTATCGCAACAAGATGAATGAAGATGGCACAGTGATTCGGAACAAATCATGACTAGTGTGCAAGGGGTACTCCCAGATCGAGGGAATATATGTCGATGAGACATTTGCACCAGTTGCAAGGCTGGAGACAATCAGATTATTTTTGGCCATAGCATTGCAACGAAAGTTCAAAATGTTCTAGATGGATGTCAAATCAGCATTATTGAATGGGGTTCTAGAAGAGGAGGTGTATATTGAGCAGCCATATGGTTTTCTCATTCATGAGGATGAGAACAAAGTTTGTAGGCTGAAGAAGGCATTGTATGGGCTGAAACAAGCACCAAGGGCATGGTACTCAAGGCTTGATCAGTACTTGAAGAAGCTTGGTTTTCAGCATAGAGGAGTTGATTACAATCTCTATTTCAGTAATGACAGTAATCAAAGGATGATGGTGTTGGTTTATGTCGATGACATAATATTTTGCGGATCAGATGAAGCTCAGTGCCGACAGTTTTCCGAATTCATGAAAAATGAGTCTGAAATGTCAATGATTGGAGAGCTAATGTTTTTCCTTGGTCTACAGGTGACACAAGGAAGGAATGGAACATTCATTTCTCAATCTAAATATGCCAAGGAGGTCTTGAGAAGGTTTGGAATGGAAAATTCCAAGGAGATGAAGACTCCGGTTGCCACCCGGATGAAATTATCGAAAGATGAAGATGACAAGGCAGTTAATATCACAGAATACATGCAAATTATTGGAAGTTTGTTGTACTTGACTACAACAAGGCCTGATATTGTTTTTGCCACATGCCAAGAAGCGAGATATCAAAGCAATCCCAAGGAAAGCCACATGATTGCTGTGAAAAGAATACTTCGGTATATCCAGGGGACAGTGGATTTCGGCTTGACATATACTAACAAATCTCAGACAGAGTTATTGGGCTATACTGATGCAGACTGGGCCGGTTCAACAGATGATAGAAAATCAACATCAGGTGGTGCATTCTATCTTGGTGGATTGTGTATTTCTTGGCTAAGCAAGAAGCAAGATTGCATTTCATTGAGCACCGCAGAAGCTGAGTATATTGCGGCCACTCAAGCATGCACACAGTTATTGTGGATGAAGCAGCAGCTTGAAGATATGGGAGTTGAAGTGAAGTTTCTGATCGGAATCCAGTGCGACAACTCAAGTGATATAAATCTTAGCAAAAATCCCGTCCATCATTCAAGGAAAAAGCACATTGAGATTAAGTATCATTTTATCAAGGAGAAAGTTGAGCAGGGAATCGTGAAGTTGGAGTACGTGCCTACAGAGCTATAGGTTGCAGACATTCTGATAAAGGCCTTACCCAAGGAAGCTTTTGAGAGGCATAGACTAGCTCTGGGAGTTCAGTCGATTCCCCGCACTTGACACAGTGTGGATGTGGGATCCCCCTCCCCCTCTCCCCGAGGTATGGTGTGTTTTCCCTAATGTGCTAATGTGTTCTCTACTCTGTTACAGCCTGAAAAGGAATGATCTTTGGGTTCGTTGACAAAGGGGGAGAAAAGTGTTTGTTAAAGGGGGAGAAAATAGTGATTGTTCAAGGGGGAGACAGTGCGGCTATTTGATAAATCATGATTGATACGGGGAGAAGCTGACAGGTGGAGCAGCCAGATAGGGGGAGCAATGAGAAAGGGGGATATTTTTTTAATCTGATGATGCTAGAAGTGATCGATCAAAGAATAGATATCACGATAGCTGAGGATCGTGATGAAAGCAGAACAATGGTGTTGGAAAGGTGAGAGAAGGTTTCCAGCTATCACCAATTGGGAACAGTGTGGTTCAACAATTGGTATCAATTTAAGAATTGGTATCAGGTTGGAATCGATAATTGGGGTCTGACATGAAGTGATTCATTGATGAACTTTTCATACTACTCTTGTTTCTCATGCCGAGCATTGCTCATGTGGGCTTAGAGTACGTGTTAATTGATTCCTTGAACGCTATCATAATCGCAAGAGGCGAATGGTGGTAGCGGCTGGAAGAAGACTTAGTGAGGTATCAAAGTGTAGAACATCTTTCTGAGAAGAGTTGCGAAGAGTTTTCAACAAACCCAAAGGGGGAGATTGTTGGGTAAAAATCCCTAAAGGTAACATTGCAGTATTTTTGGGTTGATTGTGTTTGTTGACAAAGAAAGTTTTCATGGATTTTTGTCAAGTTCTCAAGAAGTTGTTGACAATCCTTGTTGATAAAGAACGATGACAAAGGAAAGGACGATCTGGAGGCGGTACAAAAGAGCATTACAAGGTGGCACCATTTCCCAGTGTTTGCCAAATTTTTGGGGTCCAAAATTTGGAGTTTGGTGAGCATCGCGAAAAGAGGATTTCCATGAAGAGCATAATTTAATATGGCAAAGGCATGAATTTCGCGAAGATATGATGCATGGTTTGGAAATCGCGAAGACCAGAAGAATGGAGGCGGTGATGCTTCGCGATTATGTCATGCTTCGCGAATGGCAGAGGCTGAAGCGCATCACGGCGGTGAAGGGCTTTGAGAGGGAGCTTCGCGGAAAAGGCGCGAAGGAATGTTGAGCTTCGTGAGGAATCTTCGCAGAGAAGTCGCGAAGGTATGTTGACGGTGATTCTTCGCGATTACGTCAAGCTCCGCGAACGGAAAAATTTCCGTGGTGCATCGCGATTTGGACAGAATTCTGGCTGAAACTTTGGAGCTTCGTGATTTGAAATGACGTGGCATTGACTTCGCGCGGAAAGGTAAAGGGTCGGTGGAATCGCCTATAAATAGAGGCCGACCCCCTCCAGAGAAGTAGAGAGAATTTTCAGAGAAAATCCTTTGCTCTCGATTTGCGAAGGTGGTTCGCGGAGCCAGTGTGCTTCATGAGAGAGGAGCTTCGCGGCTATTGTAGCTCCACGATTCCTGCGAGCTCCACGTTGGCTTAGTAAGCTTCACGTGGGCCGTTGCTTTGCGACGTCTTGAGCATCGTGAGAGCGCTTCGCGAAAGATCTTCGCGAGAGAGCTTCGCGAAAATGCAGGATCTTCGTGAAGGTTTGTTTGAGCTTCGCGAAATTGGGAACCTCGCGAAGTAGGGTGCTTTACGAAGGTGTTTCCAAAAGGAATTGCCCAGTGTTCAGAGGCAAAGAGGTATTCATCAGTGGATGAAATTTGGACATTAACAGAGAATCCATCATCAGTTAAGGATGCATGCAGTCATGGAAATGAAGAGACCTACAGGTCTATAAACTGTGAGTGAATCCCTTCTTGAGCAGTGAGCTTAGGGAGAGGTAGAAGGTAATCCTCTCCACTGGCAGTGAGCCAGAGAGAGAGAAACAGGGAGTGACCCTTGAGAAAGTAGTGAGCTGACCCTAAACCTTGTAAGGGCAGTGATCCTTGGCATAGAAGTGATCTAGCCCGAACCATTGTATCCACAGCTAGTGAAGTATAGTAGAATTTGGTACGACCGACAACCTGTCGGCGTATGCTCCTTGGACGTAGCCCTTAGTGGTGAACCAAGTAAAATTGCTGTGTCCTGTGCTTACTTTACCTTCTGTTTATATTGTGCAACAGGAAAAGAGAGAAGAGTGTTTTGCTTAACAGTGAAACAAGATCAGAACGAGCTTTAATTTTAAATTAGTCATACCCTGATTCACCCCCCCTCTCAGGGTATTCAGCCTTATGGACCTAACAATAAGAGAGTCTTAAAATATGAAATAATCCCCCTAAAAAGGGTGTGTTGATCAAGAAATCCCATCTTGTTGACCAACGCGAGTCCCTAAGAGTTGTTGGTCCTGAAAACCCCGATGACCGCTGGCCTTTGGAAAGTAGGTCCGTACTCATCTATGGATAAGGTAACCATTGGGAGTTTCTATGAAAGATGAAACAAATGGAGGGCTCAATTTATATGATTGAGAGAAGTCACAAAATAATCCTAAATCAAATAATCATGGTAAATCCCACTCCATGTTACACATACAAAAAACCCGATGAAATAGAGGTCTATCATTTTGATGGGGAACGTGATCAGTGATAGAAAATGATCAAGAACATGAAGTCCAAATAGGAAATTGATTCCACAGACAGGGAGAAATTCAAAAAAAACATTTTCAATAAATATTTTTCCAGAACCCTCCATCTCAATATGGAAAGAGAGTTCCTCAAACCAAAATAGAAGGAAGATTATTATATTAGGGCATATGAACTAAACTTCACAAGGCTTGCACGATACGCCTCCAACTTTGTCATGAACACTGAAATCAAGGTTGATTGATTCTTTAACAGAATAAAGACGAGTCTATGAAAAGTGTTGGTGATTTGAGACTTTGATAGCTATGAGGATATTTTCCATTATTTCCTTAAGGTTGAAATTGATATTGAAGACTCTTAGTGGTGTCATGGGCCCAAAGATAAAAATTAGAAAAAGGATTTTAATACGGGTGGATCAATAGATAAATACCATGATAGAAAGAAAACCCAACATTCCACATCTCAAAATCATGAGAAGAATCATCCTAGTAACTATCTAAAGGGAACCTACAAATTATTAAAGTGTGTAAGAATGGGGCATCTGGATAGTAAATTCTAAAGGGATATAAATAATCCCACTAATATGGAAGAAGAAGGGATGGTTAAGATCTACACTCAGCCTATAGTGTAGTGTTGCAACTGTAAGGAACATGGAAATAATGTAAACCATTACCCTAATCCAAGTATTGTTGGAAGTAATCAATAATAACAATCTCCAAGGTAGTAAAGAAGGGAATATTCTATCACTACCATTGAGGTGGAGCCTGAAAATGATGTGGTGATAGGTACATTGGTTATTCATTCAATAATTGTGAACATACTATTTGATTATGGTTCTATGCATTATTTCATATCTTTCATGTTTAGTAGAACTACTAAAACACCACATCAAAATATAGAGGTTGATTTATTTGTGAGAAAAGAAAATGGGACAATTATTGCATCCAAAGTATATAACTCCTCCTCAGTTAATGTTTTTGGACCGAACCTCCCAGAAAATCTCATCTTATATTCTTTGGTGGATTTTGAAGTTATATTGGGCATGGATTGACTATCTTTATATAAATACAACATAAAATATAGGGAAATGGATATCACTATTCACATCCTGAAGCATCCTATATTTTTTAACAAGTGTAAGGAGAATGATGAATCTCCTTCAAAATCATCATCTCAATTGTGGATATTTTTTCCTTATGAGCAAGTATATCTAGCTCAAATGATCATGACAAAGGAGAGGATAATGCTCAAAGACATTCCCACAATGGGGAATTACACTGATGTATTCTATGAATAATTTCCTGGTCTTCCTCTTGACAAAGAAGTTTATTTCTTAATTGAAATTATTCCTAGATCTCTAACTATATCAAACAAACCTTAAATAATGACCACCAATGAGCTATAAGAACTAAAGAAGTAGTTACCGGAGAATCTAGACAAGGGTTTTATACGCCCGAGTGCTTCACCATGGGGTGTTCCAGTCCTTTTTTTCAAGAAGAAGGATGGATCAATGTTCCTATGAATTGATTATCACGAGTCAATAAAATCATGATGAAGAACAAGTATCCCCTTCCATGGATAGATGAATTGTTCAATAAGCTACATGGGGACAATTATTTATCTAAGGTGGACCTTCGGTCGGGATATCACCAATTAATGGTGAGGAAATAAGATATTACCAGTACTGCCATTTGAACGAGGTATGGATACTATGAGTTCATAGTGATGCCCTTTAAACTCACTAATGATCTATAAAATTTCATGGATTAAATGAATAGAGTCTTCAGATATCACCTCGAAAAATTTGTGTTAGTATTTATTGATGATATTATGATATACTACAAGATCAAGGAGGAACATGAGGAGCATTTGAATGCTGTTCTAAAGACTTTGTGAAGGGAGAAAATATATTTAAAGTACTATAAATTTGAGTTCTGCATGGAGGAAGTATCATTATTGGGTCATGTTATCACCAACAAAGGAATATCTATGAACCCTTACAAGACAAAGACAATCAAATAGTGGCCTAGGCCAACATCTGTAATGGAGATATGCAGCTTCCATGGTCTAGCTAGGTACTACCAATGATTTTTGAGGAACTTCACATGATTTTAAAACCCGTTAAAAAAATTGACCAGGAAGGGGGTAAAGTATGTTTGGATGAAAGAATGTGATGAAATCTTTAAGGACATCAAAAAATAGGCTTATCACCACATTAGTAATCACACTTCTGAAAAGTGGGGAACTCTTTGTCACGTACATAGATTCTTCAAAGAAGCGATTAGGATATGCATTGATGAAAAATTATAAATTGATAGTCTATTCCTCAAGGAAGTTTAAAATTCATGAGCAAAACTATCCCACACATGGTCTGGAGTTGGTGGCTATGATCATTACATTGAAAATATAACAAAATTATCACTATGGGGAGAATTGTGAGATATATACTGATCACAAGATCCTAAAATATATATTCACACAAAAGAAGCTTAATATGCACCATCAAATACATTTAGAGCTCATCAAGGATTATTAATGCTCAATCCACAACCATCATGGTAAAGAAAATAAGGTGGTAGATTCTATAAGTATAAAGGATCCTATATTTTTATCAATGATGATAATTTAAAAGGATATAATATTATTAGACCATCAAATGATGTATATAAGAATAGTTAAGGAAGGAAAATCATCAATCCTTTCTCAAAAAATTGCTCAACCATCCCTCATGGAGAAAATAAAGTATGCTCAAATAAATGATGTGTGAATTTAGAAAAAGGTGGAAGCTATCAGAAATGGTAAATCCTCATAGTTCCAAATGGATGAGGAAGGACTCACAATATTTGGGCCATGACTATGTGTACCATCCAATAAAGAGGTAATGAAAGAGCTTCTGAATGACTCACATAACTCAACCTCATCTATTCACCCATGGAGTACAAAGATGTATCAAAATCTCCGAAAGCATTATTGGTGGGACAATATGAAGAAAGATATTGGTGAGTATACATCAAAGTTCTTGGTATGTTATCAATTGAAGGATAAAAGGAAAAATTCTAAGGATATGATGTAACAATTACCTATACCAACATGGAAATGAGAAAACATCACTATATACTTTTTCACTGGACTTCTAAAGACATCTAGAGGAAATAAATATATATGGGTCATTTTGGATTATCTTACAAAGATAGATAACTTTATTAAAATTTAGGAGGACTTCTCACTTGATCAACTTTCATGGATATACATTAGATAAGTGGTAAGGATTCACATGTCATGAATAAGCCAGAGTACCCTGGTAACCCAATAACTGAGCCAGTCTTGACATGACCTAAAGGTTATTCCCAATCCCCCTAGGTTAAAAACTAGCACCTGACATCATACAATATACAAGTGTGAATGATTTTTTCCACAAGAATGCAGAAGAAAAAGATAAAATATTGTATGTATATCAATAGGAAAACTCCACTAGGAGTAAAAGTACCTGAAAACAATGGGGAATAAAATAAAAAGTACTAAAACCCAAAGTAATAAATAGGAAAATAGTCCCAATGTCCCTAAGGACACAATTCACCAAATCCAAATCTCAATAGCTGGATCCACCTCCAAGATATCCCTTCACTTTTCTTGTTCCTGGAAGAAGAAAGTCTACAAACACCTGAAGGAAAAAGTAGGGTGTGAGCCTAATCCCAATAGGATACCACCAGATATTCCATAAAAGATTCCAAATATTTAGTATCCAAAGAAAAGCTTTCAATTTTAAAAATTAATAGGTTTGGAAATTCAAAAAGCATATTTAAACAAACATGCTATGTATTTTCAAAATTATGGAAAGATACTTTCAAAGCACATGATTTTCTTTACAAGAGATGGAATATTTATAAAATAATAGATTAAGTAAAATATTTATATAAATAGTTTATATAAATTTAGAAGGCATGTAAATTAGTTTAGACAAATATTGGCATACGTTTATATCTCAAATATAAATATACAAGTGAGCAACATGGTCATCTACCAAAAGGTATGATAGTATTAACCAGATATAGGATTTTACACTCTCTAAGTGAACTCAACAAAATGTGTATACACACATCCCTTTGACACTATCCAAAGGAGACTCGTCACCAACCCACTGAGGATGTGACCCATTATATGCTTGTTTTAGAAAGTTGTAATAGCATAGAGTGTATCCAAATAAATCACTAACTACCTAAGGCTTTCATGCTCTCTTACATGATGGGAAAAATATTTTAAGACTGCTTAAAATATGATCAATCCCATTCTTACATTTCAAAAAATGCCAATTTATTTCCATTTAAAACCAAAATAGGTTTTATTAAAAAACATGCCTTTCTCAAAATATAAGACCACTGGGTTTCTATCAAATCATTTTAAGCCATTTTCATGAGTTTGATATCCATTAAAAAACAATTCCATACTTTTCACAATTCATTTTCACAATTAAATTGAACAATTTAATTGAAAATATTTCCATCAAAATTCACTATTTAAATTCAACAATTTAAATCGATCAACTTTCCAAAAACCCATCCCAATTCATTGGAATTGGGGATTTTCTATTTTTTTTCCAAAACCATTTCAAATCATACAATTCATTGTAATTGAGTTTCATTTAAGTAATTGGAAGCAAGTTTATTTAATTGAATTTATATCAGAAATTGAAATAAACCAAGAAAATCAAAGTTAATCAATTTGGAAAATTAGAATAGAACCACCTACCTATTTCAAAAAGAATGAAACTCGCAATGGTACCCATAAACGAGATCAAATGTGGAAGAGATATTGAAACTCAACCTAGAAGAAAGATCCAAAAACACATGACATAGACCCATAAATACCTAGATGATCCGTCAAAACCAAAGAAAGGAGAAAGAGAGAAACCAGAAGAACGAAAGATAATACCTACCCAGAAATCACATCGTAAGAGAAAGGGAGATCAAAAGATGATATGATCATTCCAGAGGGAGGGACACCTCTAAAAATTTTCTATAAAGAGTCTAGGGTTAAGAGGAAAAAAGGTCTGGTGAAAGGAATAAATAGAAATAGCCACACATGTGACTTAGACCTGAGCATGGGATGGGTCACGACGTGTACCCAAGGGTCACAATGTCTACCCAAGGGTCATGATGTGCAGTCCACACTGGATAAGTACATCGAAAAATCCATTATATTAGATTAAAAACCAACATTTCTACCCTAAAAAAATGTGTACCAACCATTCACAATGTTTACTTGATCACAGTGTGATCTCCCCTTTCACAACATGTATCCATCAACCAGTACATGACATGCACCCTCAGGTACACAATGTGTACCTGTTCTGTAGCCTACAGTAAACCCAGAAAACAAACTCTAAAAATATTGAACCAAAAAGGGAACTTATAATAAGGGAAAAATTACCTGATCAAGGTAACATGATGTTACAACCTCCCCACTATAAAAACTTTTTGCCCTCAAAAAGCCTAGGAAGAAGCTTCCATGCCAAAGAGATGTGACCATTGTTATCTCATCAGTGAATCACATTTCCACATCTCATGGCTATCATATTCATAATACCATAAAACACGAACCAAATGTATCATCCTCCTATGATGTACCTTGGTCTTAGAATCAACTATCCTGATTTTCATCTTAGTAAAAGATAAATCAGGCTCAATCTCAAGATCACTTAAACTAAAAACGTGAGATGAATCATATAGATACTTTCTCAGCTATGATACATGGAACACATTATGTATTGAATTCAGATTTGGTGGAAGTGAAAAATAGTATGAAACCTTCCCCACCTTCTCAACCACCTCAAAAGGTCCCACAAAGTGAGGAGAAAGCTTCCCTTTCCTCCCTACCCATCGATGACCCAACTGGGGTGAAACATTTAAGAAGACCTGATCACCAACTGAAAACTCCAAAGGTCTATGACATCGATCAACATAAGACTTATATCGGCTTTGTGTAGTCAACATAATCTGATGTATCAGTTGAATCTTAGCTGCCGTCTCTTGCACCAAGCTTGGTCCAACCAAATAAATTTCACCAACCTCCGACTAACACAATTTAGATTTACAAGGCCAACCATACAAGGCCAGCCATATAAGGCCTCAAATGGTGCCATTATGATCATGGACTTGAAACTGTTGTTGTAAGAAAACTCAACCAGTCCTAAGTGATCATCCCAAGCCCCACCGAATTCGAGAACACAGGAATGAAGCATATCCTCAGGAATCTATATAGATCTCTCTGTCTGGCCATCCAATTACAGATTGTAGGCCATGCTCAAATGAATCTAAGATACCAATGCCTTCTGAAGGCCTCTCCAAAAGTGATAAGTGAATTGAGGATCCCTATTTGAGACTATAGTAGATGGAACTCTGTGAAAATAAACAATCTCTTTGACATAGATATTTCCCAACTCCTCAACTTTTTCTGTATCATGAATGGGTATAAAGTGAGATTAATTAGTCAGCCTATCGATCACAACCCATATTGAATTCTTCCTTCTCTAGGTATGAGGAAACCTAACCACAAAGTCCATAGAGTTCTCATCCCACTTCCACATTGGGACTAGAAGCGGTTGAAGTAAACCTGAAGGTTTCTGGTGATCAGATTTCACCTGTGAGCATGTATAGAAATGAGAGACAAACTCAATAATTTCCTATCTCATAACTGGCTACCAAAACTACCACCTCATTTAATAGAACATTTTTGTGGTTCTTGGGTGCACAACCCACTGAGAATTATGGAAATCCTCCATCACCACCTTTCTTATTGTTAACAACACAACAAAGCGATTCTGATAACATGGAACACCCTATTTGGAGAACAACCATTGGGAAACTGTCTCCCCACCATAAAGGGATTCTATAATTATATGGAACTCATAATCAAGATTTTGATCTTGAAGAATCATCTTGAGAAGATTAGACGTCAACTACACACTGACCAAGGAAACCTTATCCCCTTCCATCTAAACTCCAATATGAAATTATGAAAAGATAGTCATCAAATTCCACTCTTATGAAGACTCATTCACTGCTTGGGTTAGAAGTTTCCTGCTCAAAGAATCGGGAATGAAATTCCCTTTACCTGGGGTATAGGCGATGCCAAAGTCTAAATATTGTAGGTACTCCACCAAATTACTCTGTCGAAGGTTCAAATATTTTTGAGAGAAGATATAACTTGGGATTTTTTAGTCTGAATACACCATAAAATTTCACAAAAATCAGTTCCACCAACTCTTAAGAACGTTCATCACTACTGTAAGTTCTAGGTCATGGGTAGGATAATTTTTCTCATGTGGTATAAGATGACAAGATCCATATGACATTACATGATCACCCTATATGATAAGGTTTCCCAAAATTGAACCTAATTCATCACAAAAGACCACATAGCCCTACCCGGCTTCTTGAAGAGTTAACACTGGTGAAGTAGTCAATAGATGCTTCATCTCAATAAAAGAACTCTAACATTTATCATCCCATGAAAACTTCTCACCCTTCTAAGTTAGAGTAGTCATTGGAGAATCCAACTTCGAGAATTACTTCACAAACCTACAGTAATATTTGGATAATCCCAAGAAGATCTAGATCTTGAAGATACTTCATGGTTTCTCCCATGTCATAATAGCCTTGAACTTATAAGGATCAACTGATACACCCTATTCAGATACCACATGTCCCAAGAATTTCACTTCCCGAATCCAGAAATCACACTCTGAAAGCTTAGCATAAATATGGTGATTTCTCAATAGACTCAAAAAGTGTCCTTAGATGTTGCACATGATCCTCCTAAAACTTGGAGTAAACAAGAATTTCATCCATAAAGACTACCACAAAGGTATCTAGATACTCATGTAAAATCTTGTTCATTAAGGCCATTAATACTACAAGATCATTGGTTATACCAAAGGGCATAAAAAGATACACATAGTGGCCATACCTACTCCGAAAGGTAGTTTTATGAATGTCAGATTCTTTTATCCTCAAATGATAATAACTAGATCGAAGTTTGATCTTTAAAAACTATTTCTCCCCTTTCAGCTGATCGAATAGATCATAAATCCTTGGAAATGGATATTTGTTCTTTATCGTGACTCAATTGATCTTTCTATAATCAACGGACAGGCAAAGAGAACCATCATATTTCTTAGTGAAGAGAACCTGTTCATCCCAAGGTGACATAGTTGGGTGAATAAAGCCTTTCTCAAAGAGATCATCCAAATGAGACTTCATGTCTTTCAGCTCAGCTGGTGCCATGAAGTAAGAGGGGAAAAAGACCGGTTGAGTTCCAGGTGTTAAGTCAATAGAAAACTCATCCTCTCTCACTGGTGGTAGAACATAGAAATTAGAAGAAAACACATCAGGAAACTCAACAATGATTGGAGGAAGATGACAAACCATTTAATCTCACTCTAGATCAAAAGAAAAAATTGATATCACTTTCCCCAACTCTGGATAAGAAGGTCTGACTCTACTTGACCTTGGGTTACATTCTCTAGGAAAGAAAAGAGGCACACCATTGGGTGTATTAATGTAGACCCATCGAAGATAAAAATAAATTCGAGATTTATTGTCAATGAGCCAATCCATACCGAATATGATGTCAATAAATTTCATATCAAGAACCATATCACATGAGCCTCATCCTAGTTGGTGAGGACTCACTAGGTGCATCCAAGAGACCCGAGATCAAATCCGGGTGGAGGAATATTTTCGGGATACTGTAGAAGGAACTTTAGCAGGCACTGTTTGAAAATGTAGCAGCCTAAACTATTCATCCATCTGGGCCTTCGGGCCACTGGTTTGGTCCTCGGGTCCTGCAAGGCTTTCAGGCCACCCAAGGCCTTCAGGCCAGTTGATTCAAGGCCTTCGGGCCACCTTAAGGCCTTAGGGACACCCTAAGGCCTTCGGGCCACATGAATTCAGGCCTCAGACACACTAAAAAAAAGGAAAAACCCTAGAAGAGGATTCATAGCAGGTGCACTCACCAGAGAAGAGCCAAATGGATTGTTAGAATGAGAGGGTATGGCTATGCCATTGGTACCAACCTATGCTTGCATGGGAAGCCTAGCAAGATGGTCATGAAAAGGTGGAGATCTACTATCAGGATGTAGATACTGGGGAGAGGCAGTTCCTTGTAGATAGTCTGGTTGAATTTCCTAAGACCTTTGGGTTATGTAATCTCCTAAGCCTACGGGCCATGTAATCTCTGAGCCTACGGGCCTTGTAAGGGTTCCCCTTCATCCCTTGAAAGGGGGGTTATCAAAAATCAATAAAAATTAAGGCCTTCAGGCCATTCAGGAAGAACCATAAATATCCAAGATATCTCGACATTAGATAGAGAGAAGACACAGAAGGACTATAGAGACCCTACTCTCTTTTCCCACTAAGGGGTGTAGTAATATCCATTGCACAAGATAGTTTCTCTATAAAAATATTAAGTAGGTTAACAATACGGGTTGAAATAAAAGAGTGAGATAAACCAGTATAAAAAAAGAGTAGTCACTAATGATTAAGTAATGGTAATGGTACCTCTCATAGTTGTTGGACCCATGTCTACTTCCTTTGGAAACTCTTCCATTACATGAAGAAGCTTCATTATAGATGCCTATGGCTGGAACTCTTTTATCATTGAAATTTTTTATTTCCCCATAGTTTTAGGAGGATCTGATTATCCAATCCCACTATGAGGAGTAGAGAAGAGATATAAGTACCTCTACAAGTGCCCTGAATGTCCGCAGGAGCTACGGTTATTGGGTGCCTCATTGAAAACCCATCCTAGAATGTCCTGGATTGACACAACGATAGTAAGTCAAATAACTTCATCCTAGAGATGTAGTAGGAATTTAATGACTATGTCATTGAGAACTTCTACGATAATCATCAAACTTCAATTTTCCTTTGAAGGGACCAATGTTCCCACTTGAAGAAAAAGGAACTCCCGTCAACCCTGGCTTTCCATCCAAGTCCATATCAACCATCATCAGCCTATCCAGAACATAAGAATAAGTGGGAATCTTGAATAAGAAATACTGAGAATAGATATATGATCGAAGTCCCAACTCAAACTATCGAGCCTTCATCCTCTCATTAGATAAAATATCAGGAGAAAACTGCACCATCTCAAAAAAGTGGTTTGAATACTTAGTCATAGTTTTTTTTCCTGATCAAGCTTGAATAAATCCAAACCCTTAGTCAACACTATTGAACCTTAGATAGAACTAATTGGTGAAAATAACCTTGAAGTATTTCCATTATAAGCCCTCGTATTTCCTTGCTGTCACCATCATGTACCACCATATTCTACTTGGTCCCTCAAACACTAAGGTGGAACACTTCACCCTGATCACTTCTGGGGTCTCCAAGAACTCAAATAGACATTCTATCTTTCCCAAACATTCATCAACATGTTGAGGATCAGTGGAGACTTTGAATACTAGTGGATTATAGTGAAGGAACTATTGAGAATGATTTTGAAGAACATCCCCATAAGGATCCATAGCTGGAGCCTGAGTGAGAAATGGAGGTGGTTCCTGTCCCAAAGCTTAGACAGCATGCACAATCACCTCAACCAGATTCAGATCAACAAAAAGACTTGGTTACTAAGGTTTAGCATTATAATTTTCTTATATCCGATTCACTCATCTATTTGGAGACATGATTATACACAACATCAATAGACATCAAATGAAGACATTAGGTAAACACTCAAACTGAGTAGAAAGAGAAAATATTCTCAACAGAAGGAATAATAAAGATTTCTATTTCTCTCTATCCAAATATCATATGTAAAATAATAAAACTAATCCAAAATACATCTTTCCATAACCAACCCTAGTGACTTAATGTTCATTGTGGTGAGAGCTGGAAAGATACTCAATCATGAATACCTCTTAAGTCCCAATAAGATTTCAAAAATGCATACTAACTTCAAGAGAAAAGCTGAACAACCTCTCCTCTGATACCAATTTGTCACGAACCAGCTAGGGTACCTTGGTAACCCTATAACGAACCTATGGGGATCAAAAATTACCTTTGGGTCATGTTAGGACTAGATCAGTTATCGGATTACCAGGTTGAACGAGCTGGTTCATGACATCATGGAGTACAACTATCGATTTTATTCGATTGAGATATGAGATTCACCTCTAAGTTTTGGAAAAGTCTCCAACATGCTCTAAATAATGAGTTGAACTTTAGTACAACCTATCATCATCAAACTGATGGAAAATCTGAATAGAATATTCATACATTGGAATACATGTTGATAGTGTGTCATATGGACTTTAAGGGAGTATGGGACCAACATATACCTATGGCTGAGTTCTACTACAATAATAGTTTCCACTCAATCATCCAAATGGATCCATGTGAATCCTTTTTTTTGAAAAATATGTAAAACACATGTGTGATGGGATAATTTTGGTGAATGTAAGCTTCTAGGACCTTAAATGGTCAAAGAAATGGTGAAAAAGGTGAAAAACATTGAGCAACACATCAAGGAATCCCAAAGTTGACAAAAGATCTATGTAGACAATCTTTGAAGAGGAGTTTAAGGTTGGATACATAGTATTCCTCTGTATATCTCCATAGAAGAGGATCATGAGATTTGAGAAGAAGGAAAATATAAGTCCCAGGTACATCAGACCCTGATATATTCTTGATTGTGTTGAAGCTATAGCCTATCGACTAACACTTCCACCAACCATGTATTAAGTACAATATGTATTCCACGTATCCCTCTTGAGGAAGAACATACCAGATCCCTCTCATGTACTAAATTTAGAGGTGGTACAGTTAGATAATGATCTATCTTATGAGGAGCAACCAATAAAATTATTTGAAAATAGAGATAATGTTCTACTCAACAAGACTAATCACCTGGTCAAAGTACTATGGAGGAACAATAATTATGAAGAGAAAACATGAGAAATTAAGGATGAGATGAAAGATAAGTACCCTCAATTGTTTTTCCCTTAGTTAGTAAAATGAAATTTTAAGGGAGAAATTTCATATGGGGGGAAGAATTTAACAAACCAAAATTTTATCAATAAAAATCCCCTTATCATAATTATGTTATATAGTATAAAACACATAAAATCACATATAGAACACAATACATACTTTATAAATTAAGAATGGATGAAATAAGAAGTATTTATAGAAATTAAGGAACCTTAACCAATGGAATAATAAATTGACCTTTGGAATAGTAATATGATAATTATTAATAGTAAACCAACGAACAGAATAATAACCTAAACTATGAAAGTTTAAATAAAATTTATCCACCTTATAAATGAAAATATGATATAATTATATCACAGTGTAAGTAAATAAATGTTTTGAAAATGATAAATTAAGTTTTGGTATTTTTGTGAAATATAAATGTTTATATAAAATTTTAAAATTAATATAATGATATAAAAGAAAATTTATTTTCATAAAATATATTAATAAATTAATATTTTTTTCTTATTATTATAAGATAATTTTATGAGACCTTAATTAATTTTTCAAAGTGTTATAAAATCAGTTATAATTTTAAAATTGGTATTTTTTGAATAAATGAAAATTTTAATTAAAACATAAATTTCTCATATTTAGAAAATTATTTTCATAAAATGGATTCCTTTTTTTTAATTATATATGTTAAAAAAAATTTAGGGTGAATTTTTGGAATTTTTCTACAATAGTTGAATTTTTAGTGAATAGAAAAATACGATAATTTATGGTGTAAGCTAAATACATGAATTATTGAGTCATGGATGATGTTTGGATGATGTAAGAAAAGTTGTTTAAAAATCACATGCATTATTTACTATATTTATTCACAAGAATACACACTATTCATAGTCTTGATCCAAAATAACAAACTAATGAATAAAATAATGAGAAAAGACACCTCTCTAGTATAAATACCACCCTCACCTCCTTTTATCATCACAACTTCCAAGCTTTGATACTCATACATATTATATACAATAATATTCCCAAGTCTCCCCCCCATTCCAAGGATCCTTTGGTCTCAATAAAATTCCAAACTCAAGTCCCTCAAGGAGGTTCTCTAGGAGAAGAATTCAAGAGGTAAAAACCTCTTTCCTTTTCTCTTAATTTCTTTCTAATTCATTATATTTTCTTATTCCATCCTCACCTAACCTTATCCAATTGGAATGTTAAATCCATTATCTCACATATGATGGAGTGTTATTATGTTATTTTAATAATCCTTCATCATTTCTTTCCTCTCTCCTTTTGTACTAAAAATGAAAACATCGTTTGTGATGTGTTGATTTATCGTATTCAAGGATGACATGTTTTCAATTTAGATTATCTCTTTAAGGCTGGTCATAAAACCATTTTTATGGTTAAAAAAGATTATAATATGTGTATTAAAACTTATATAATATTTTAGATCAATTATATATACATAAAATTAAATAATAGAACAAAAAAAGTTTATTGTGAGCGAAAATCGCCAAATATAATCCAAACAATTATCACTAACGTCTTATCTAATGATTCACTATCACCCCAAATAACCAAATGAATTATATAAAAATTTTATCTACTATATAATCATTAATAAAATATAATTTTAATTCTGGATATCTATTCCCATTTCACATGATATTTAATACATTTATTCAAGGGAACAAATCTTGAAAACCAAGGAAACAAACACTCCTGAATGAAGAAATTGTATCTTATAACAAAAAAAAAATAAGTAAATGAACTTAATAAAATTATACTAAATAAAATAAATTTATAAATTTTTATAAATTAATTAATTAATGGATATAATTTTATTATCCACGGCATTAAGATCAAGTGAATAACCATTTCAGACATAAGGTAAGGGATTCTACCTAAACCTCCATTTTTTCCTTCGGGTTACTCTTTCTATCTCTTTACCCCAATGTAATTCTTATTTATTTTTATGTAATTTTTATAAATTTTGGGTATATGTTTCAAAATCATATATCCATATTAGTTCATCCTTCTTTTATGGGAAATACATGTTTTAAAAAGGTTCCCTTCTTAATTCTTTCTGATATGAAAACCTAATTAAAGTGAAATTCTCGATTTCTTACCTATTTTAAGTGAACTACATAATATATTTTAAGAAAAAATTATTTTTATAAAATCACTCATTTTAATATGAAAAACTTTATTGGTTGTTTTTTTTATTTTTACAAATATTTACGCCTTTTTCTTTTTAAATAATCTTGAAAAATTTCCCTTAAACCACACTAAAATGTTTTTCCTAAAGTTTCTCAAACACTTTTTTTACATGTATTCAATTAAGTTTGAAATAAATTATCCTGATATATTCCTATTTTTTTTATGAATGTCCATGTATGATTTAAGTCCATTCTTTTATAGACACCATTATGATATTTTCTTTTGACATGCCTTTTGACATGATTATGATACCCAGTTCCTTCCATGGGTAACCCTTATATTTATGATTAGTTACTTATATATGAATATTAATGTGGAACAAATATTAATGAAAATTTTATTATGGGTGTGCCCATATATTACTCCAACTCATTGGATAATGTTTAGTCTCATGAGACCTCATGTGAAATGGTCTTAGTGGTTAGTCTTGACTGATGCTTCATGTGCAACGGTCTCGGTGGATAGCCTTGACTCATGCTCCATATGCAACGATATTAGTGGTTATACTTGAATTGTTATCCTCCATGTTAAATGAGCATTGAATCATGATTATGCCGGGTTTTATATTTATTACACATTACTATGATTCCATGATTACAAGATCCCATTTTCTATATGTTATGATTCTATATGTTTATTCATGTTCCATGCCTTTTTATGTCATCATGTTATTCATTATAACTCATGTGATAAGATTTATTCTTATGTTTATTCCCTTTCTTGGATTTTTAGCTCATCTCTTTGTTAATGTATTCTCCCAGGTTATCCTATGTAGATGTAATGGCTCAAAGGAAGTTTGGATCTCTTTATAGAGATTATATAAAAGTTTTATTTTTATTTTTGTTTTTTATTTTTAGTTTTATGTACCTAATCCTCAAAACACACTAGACTTTATGATCCTTGGTTTGTACTTCAAGGATAATTATGCTTGAAATCATGTAATAATATGTGTAAAAGGTTGGGTTCATTATAAATTAGCTTCCTTGAACTCTCTTTTTTATTCTCTCCCTCTCTCTTTCTGTTTACATAAATAAAATTTCTTTATTTTCAAGGGATTCCATAATGGAGGTCTTTACATAGTATGGAGAAACCCACAATTTTGATTGGTATTTAAATTGGGAAATATAGAGAAATATTATACAATATTTTTTCTCACCATTAATAGTGATTTTGATAGTGTATCACTCACTAATAATATTTCCTCTCTTTATTTGACTATTTTTTCAAAGATTTGATTTTGAGATTTAACTTGGGGATTTGGTGTGTAATGTTTAATGGATAGTCATATGGTGTATCCACACACTATCATTCATGGTTTTAGGGATACACAGTTTTTGATATGTGTTTTCATACTCATACATTATCATAAACTCTATTTTTCTTTAAATTAATTTCAAATTTGAATATTTATAATTTCATAGGTGTTTATTATGGATTTATTTATCTTTGATCATTATTGAACACTTAATAAAACTGATAGTAGATGGTAGGGGTTTTATACCATTTATCTTAATTGATAAATCCTTGATTCTCACCTATTTTAAATTAGTTATTCAATGAGATAAAATATATGATATTTATGATAAATTTGTGATTTATTTCTCTTTATTGATAATTAATAGAGTAATGTAATTATCTAAATAGAATAAATTCTAATTTTTTAGAATGCATATAGAGTGTTTTATTGAACTCCCATGAGAATTTATAAATAAATAAGTGAAAGTGTCTTCCTTGATTGATATGTTATAATTTAAAATGATTTTATAAATTTAAATTATCTAATATATTAATACATAATATGGGATTTTAAATCCAAGATGAGGAGGTTGAAGCATGATCTCATACAATGGGATAGATCCTTGCCACCATGTGATTGGAATATGGATGTGCTTAAATATGACATTGAGAGTCTGGAGGCCAGTATCAAGGAGATTTGGGATGATGTGGTGTTTAATGAACTCTCGGAGAATAAGGATTCTTTGGAAGTGTTGTTTATTTCTCAAGAATGAAGGGAGAGAGAGTGTTCCGGAATTAAGTGGCTCAAGTAAGGAGATAAGAATACTGCATATTTTCATGCATTCATTAGGGAGAGGAGGCGCATTGTGTAACCCAACCTAGATATGGAGGATGGAACGTTCTCTGATGATAGGGAGGTGGTCGGGGGCATGGCCTTAGCATTTTTAAAGACCTCCTTGTGGGCACAAAGGGGAATATTCCCTAGGGTTATCCTTCGGGGGAGGCACAACTTTGAGAAGGGATTATGAATCTTGTCTCTATGAAAGATAATGACCTGATTGAAGGTATTATTGAAGAATAGGAGGTGTGTGCGGCCATGTAGAATCTGAACCCTAAAAGCGCGACATGTCCAGATGGGTTCCCAGGCTCTTTCTACAGAGGTTACTTGGAGGTTGTAAAACAAGATCTTATTCTATCCATCCAAGACTTCTTCCAGGAGGGTGTCCTTCCTTGGATCATGTCAGCGACTACTCTAGTTCTCTTTCCAAAGAACAAAAACCCATCTTCCCTCTACCACTACTGGCCTGTTATTATGTGAAACTTCCACTATAAAGTCTTAGCTAGTATTATCCATCAAAGTCTGTCCTGTATGCTCCCTTAGTGAGTATCCATGGAGAAACATGGATTTGTTCATAACCGCTCGATTCAGGGGGCCATGGCGATGGTGCATGAGATGATGGGGGATTTGAATATGAAATCTCATGGTTTTAATGTGGATTTCAAGTTCAATACGATCAAGTAATATGATATAATGGAGTGGGGATTTATGAACATGGTTCTTGCCAAGATGGGGTTCTCCAATTGGGCATGCGATATCATCTTCAGGTGCATTTTCTCACTGTGGATGGTAGTGTATTTTATGGGGAGATCACATGGATTCTTTAAGTATGTGTGTGGTCTTCAGCAAGGTGATCCATTATCACCAATAATCTTTATCTTGATACAAGACACCATTAGTTGGATGATCAATAAATTTTTCAAAAGTGGAAAGATTCAGTCATACCTTAGAAAGCATGGACTTACCTCAATATCACATTTGATGTATGCTGATGACATGATTATTTTCATGAATACCGGGTGGAGGTATATCTGTGATCTTAACAAGATCCTGGTGGAGCACTACCTCTGGAGTGGGTAGACTGTTAATAGGGAGAATATTAGTTTCTATATATCTAAATCATGTGCTTCAAGCAGGGCGGAAAGGTTTAGTGGTGAGCTGGGCATGGGGTGAGGGTATTTCCCAATGAAGTATCTCAGTACCCCAGTATCCTCAGGAAGACTATGAACTAGGGACTTCAACAAAGTGGTGAATAAGATGATGGACCGAATCCTGAACTGGAAAAACAACTTCTTATCAATCATAGGGAAGATCACCTTGGTGAATAGTGTACTCTCAGTAATTCTGATGCATGTTATGGCCTCTACCAATGTGTCGAAGGGGGTCATTAGGTTCATTGACAGAATCCTTTCTCAGTTTATCTGGGATGGATCATTAGAGGGTAATGGGTAGTGGGTGTTGTGGAGAAAGATGGCCCGGCCTATCAGCGAAGAAGGTATCAATGTCAGGAGTCTGGAAGATAAAAATCATGCCATTCATGGGAATATTACATGGGAAATTATTGAGGAACACACCCTATGGGGGAGGATTATGTCTCAAAGATACAAGGCTGGTTTTGAATCCCAATCGGCAAGGGGGTCAACCTTGTGGTCTTCGGCTTGTAGCATCATATTGACTAACCTTCAGCACTCACAATGGATTATTGGGGAGGGGCATATCCTATTTTGGTATCACAACTGATCGAGTGGTGTGCTGGGATATCTAGGATGTCTGACCCCTTTGATTTCCTTCAGTGAGGCAAGAATGCACCCTCTGTTTTTTAGGTTGGTTCTGGATGCACCTCAATAGGAAGTGTTCAACTCAGTTCTTATAAATTATGAGCAAGACAAGTGCGTTTATACTCCTTCCACCTCATGTAAGTTCAACTTGAAGGACTTCCACATGAGTACCTTTTCTAAGGGGCAGCAGGAGAGCTGAAACAAAGTGGTGTGGGACAAAAAAATTCTTACTAAACTCTACTTCCTCACTTAGAATATATGGTATAATTCTATACCCTCTGATGTCAATATAAAATTCTTGAGAATTATCTTGGATTCCTCCTTTCACTGTTATGTGAATAAAAAGGATGAGAACATGAACCATATCTTCTTCAAGGGATAATGGTCCCATCAGGTGTGAAGCTTCTTTGGTATGTTCACATGGTACTCCATCCAAGCTGATAAAAATGAGAGTTTCTTAGAGAAATGGTTACAGGGGACCGATGGTAATATGAAGGAGGCCGATGCGCATGCTATCATCTACAATGAAGGATGCTGGGCATTATGGAAAGAAATGAATTGAGCCAGGTTTGAGGGGATCTCTTCAACAGGTAGAGAGGTTGTGGCCTGAACTAGATGTATTCTGATTGAATTGATCGGTCTAGATAGTATCGAGAAGGAGGCACCATCTATTCACATATTTTAAGCTTTGCAAACTGAGGCTCAATAGCATAGTTCCAGGGTGCAGGGGAGATGGATCCGCTGGGTTCCACCAGAGGATGACCTTAAGATAAATACTGATGGTTCTTGTACTATGAGTGTCATGCATGGAGGAGGGAATCTACGTGAATATAGAGGGAGTGTGTGTTGGCGTTCACATCCCACTATGGAAGTGGTAATTCTATTCGAGCAGAGGTTCTTGCGGTTCTCACAGGTCTATCCACGTGTAATCAGAGGGACTTTAGCATTGTGCAGCTGGAAATAGACTCTATGATTGTTCATGATTCTTTTCATGGTAGTGTTACTACTCCCTGGTTAATTAACTATAAAATTAGACAATTAAAGTCCCTACTTAGCAACAATGTTAGAGTCACCCATACTTGGCATTAGGGGAATATAGTGACATATTACTCTCTTGTAGTCCCCGAGATTCCAGTTTTTTGATTTTTTAATGTCTCTCATTTTAAATTGGAGGGGGTGAACTTGATTTGGGGTGATTACCTTGGACTTCATTATTTCCAACCCCTAGGTGGGGGTGATATTTCCCTTGTATGGTTCTTTTTTGGAATAAAAATCATAATGTTGGATGGATGGTTGTTATATATTGGATGTTTTTGAATTTAGTTTTGAAATATTTTAACTCACTAATTATGAGAAAATTTAATGAAATCCTTGGACAAATAAAAGGGATTATAGGGAAAGTACTTTCTCGGTAAATATTCTAATTTACATAATATCACTCAACCAAGCTTCATAATCTACTATAGATAGCTTGAACTAGTTTATTTTTCTTATCTAGATACATCTATTTTGAGAATTACCAATAATTTAGGATTATTTCTAGGATAGTGTCTTGTGTGAATATAGATGTTTATTTCGATATGGTTATGGATTGGAATTAGTAGGAGGATCCCATGTTTCCCAGTTATATCCCCATAGGTTATCTCCTATAATACTTGGTCACAAACACAATTACATATTTTTTGTCATTATGATTAATATATATAGAACTGTATATATTGGTTCAATTTTTTTACTTTTATTCTTTTAAAATATAAAATTGGTAATTAATTTTATGTATTTCAAAAATAATATAACTATTTTATCATTATATAGAAGTATTATAGAACCATTTAAGGAAATTATTACTATATATGTGTATAAAAAATACCTATATATTCAACTAGATGTATACATAAATATGTCTTCTTACATTTATTTCATGTGTAATTATCTTTTTAGGTAATTTATGGGAAGTGTTTTGTTACGGTGATTAAAGATATGTTGGAAGTGGTTCATGGAGCATGTTGGTTATTTTTTCCATATTTTATTCATTTTTGTATGTGTTATATTGTATTATATATAATGATTATTTTCATATGAAATCTATATCATCCTGTTTTCATGTTATTCTATTGTTTATCATCATTTTCCTAGAGAAATACAATATATTAAAGTAATGTATTTTGGGGGAAATCATTCTTCAATGGTGTGTTCTTATCACTCGCCACATGACTGCAACCTCTGAATATCAAGGGGATCACACTTTTAATTAGTGGAGATATGACTTGGGTTTGAGGTAAATATGGGTCAATTCATTACAAAAGGTATCAAATATAGGCTTGAGTGTCTTAGTAGGTGGTAGGCATAGGGATAATATCATAAGGACTTGTATGTTATATTACAAATTTTTTTGGTATAACCTCTTTAGCAACAAGGATTGAGTTAACAGAGGATGTTTAAGTAAGTGTGTTATTGGATAATCTATATAAACATTTCTTTTTTCATTTATTTTAGCTTTTCCATTATGAGGTTTTTAACAAATGATTGATAAGAAAGGGAATATAATGTTTCATTCAACTTGTAGGAAAGTAATAATCATGTGCATGTGAATGTTTCTTTGTTATTTTTTATTATCATACCTTATTATTGGGTCCACATGATTTATTTATTTTAAAATTACATGATATATCTTAACCTGATGTTTAAAAATTATTTTCATAGAGAATCTATAAATTTGGATGGATCATAATTTAATTTAATTAGTATTGAATAAATGCATAACTCATGTTAAAAAAATTATCATAATGGAATCATAATTTATAGGGGGATTGTAATCTAATTTACAAGTAGTGTGATGTTTTTAAAATATATAATTTTGATAAATTTTTTATTTATTTTATTATAAAATTAGTCTTCAAAATTATAAACAATTTATATTTTCATTAAGGGGATAAATGAATATTATTTTATATAAAATGTTCATTGAATTTATCTTTGTTATGATTTTTCTATGAAAGTTCAACATGAAATGATCAGTTATAGTAGCTATTTTTTTTCAACATAAGTTATTTTCATTTAAAAATTTGACACATAAAAAAAGGTTTATTATTTTTAATGATTTTATTAAATTTTATTGAAAATGGGATTTAAAGGGAAATATGTTATTTTTGTTATAGATGATACCTTATTTTTAATTGATTTTATGAGATCTTTAAAATTTATTTATGAGACATAAAAATTCTTACTCTTCTTTCAAAGAATAAAAAAATTAAGGAATTTTTTCTCCCATTTTGGTATTAGTTTGATTCAAAAAATTTTTGTTTCATAATTAATGAGATTTAGTATTTGTAATAATTTGTTATGAAGTATTACAAGTTTTTCAAAAACTATTCAGATGTTTCCAACATATTTAAATAATTAAATGGGTATATTATAATTTTAATTTTTATAGGTTTAAGTATATTTTATAGTCCTTTAATATTAATTATGAAAATTTTTATGATACATGTATTTTGTTTTGATGAATATAAGTGAAAAATGTTTTTTTGAAAAAAATACTCTTTTTTACAAAATATTTTTAGAGTACATTTTGGGTATTTAATGGTATAAAATCAATGGGTTTAGTTTATAAATGTTTTGAAAATGTGATTTATATTTAATTTAATATGATTAAGATGTGTAAAGTGTATGAGTTTTCTTATTAAAGTTAATATTTTCAAAATGATTTGTATAAGTTTCTCACAATATATCCTAAGTTTAGAAAATTATTAATTAACAATTTAATTGAGTTTAAAATTATGAAATATTGATTCATTTCAAATGATAAAACAAATATTTTGGTGTTATTATTGTTGATTTTTTTGTTTTGTGTGCATTAAATATGATTGATGTGGTTTTTTTATTTAATATGAAAATATGTTTTTGTGAGTTGATATAATGTTATTTTTGAGTAGATTAGATTTGTTTTTTGTATTTATGTTTTTTTATGAATATGTAGTTTATTTAAATTTACATTAATGAGATAAAATCAATGAATTTATAGAAATATGTCTATATGATAATTGTTTGGGACCTATTTGGTTTAAATAAAAATATTTTCATCCAATATTTTCGTACATTTTGTTTCAATAAAAGGGGTTCTTTTTTGAAATTATGAATTTGAAATTCTTTTTTGTTTAGAAAACCATGTTTCTAATCGAATAAAATTATATTTTCAAAATTTTACCATTTAAAGATGATTAATTTTGTGTTATATTGTTTATTTTGTTTCTATAGCGTTTCTTTGTTGATTGAAGACTTATTTATTTAGTTTAATCCATTTTTGATTTGTTTTTTCATTTGATATAGTTTATACGACTCTATTTTTTGTTCCCTTGTATTCATTTCTAGATTTAATTCTATCTAGTTCTACTATGAAGTTTATTGGTGGTTTTGGGGTTTATTGGATGGGGGGAATGAATAATTGTTTCTCATGTGTAAATTTTTTTCTAAAAAATATTTGCTATACATGGAATGGTTTGGTTGTGTTGAACTATTGTGGGGGGATGTTATCATAGGAATTAAGTATATTTGATATTTATTTAAAAGTTTATAATAGTTAATTTTATTTAAGGATTTTTATGTATTCATTTATATGAGGAAAGATTAAATTTTTATGACATATTTGCTGTGAAAATGAAAATCAATAAAAAATATGTCAGTGGAAGATAAATTTGATTTTAGGTTGAATGTGTGGGATAATATTAGAAATGGGTTTTTTGGGATGGAACCACTATATATGGTTTATTTATATATATCTTGGTATTGGTGTTTTTTATGGGTGATAATTTTGGAATTTAGTTCCATGAGTGGTTGCTTTAGTGTTTGACAGGAGACCTTGGGTTGATTTTTGAAGGATGAGATCTATTGAATTGAGTTATAATAATTGATATTTGAAACATGTGTATTTATACTTGAGGGTATGTTTTTGAAGTTATTTTAAGGATATATAATAGTACTTAAGGTTTTAGGTATTAAGGTTTTTAGGTTTAGTGGGATTTTTAATGGATTTTGATGTTTTAAGATGTGAATCCTTAAAATCTCATTCATTTTGTGTTTTAATTATAAAAAATAATCATTTTTGGTTATATATTCATCTTGGATAGTTCATTGGGTGTTTTTGAATATGAATAGTGAAAAATATCCCAACAAATGGAATTTTTGAAAAAATGCACATTTTTAGTAGGTGTCCCAGTTGATCTAGATGGTCCCTAGGGTCACGAAACCATCAAAATACCTATGTATTGAATTTTACATGATCCCATAACAGTTTTAATATAAGGAACATACATGTTAAAATATTTGGTCTAATTCATGCTGCAAAATAATTGAATGATCTAATATTCATGAACTGTTACCTTGAAATGTAAATAATAATGAGAAACCTTTTTATTACCTTTATTTGACCCTAATACCCATATATTCCTTATTTATTGGATTTAAATAGGTTAAATGTCTTATGATTAGTTGTAAATAGAACTTTATCAACATAAAACATCCATAACATTTTATTTAGGTGTCTGTTTGAGCTCTGCAATTTGTCAAATCAAATATTGCAATATGATTTATGTCTTATACTTCTAGAGGCACTTTGTAGCTAGTTTTTTCTTTTTTTCATAGATAAATATAAGGCCACCAAAACAATATTTAATGTTTGGAAATCCTAAATTTTAAGCAATTTAAAATTTTTAATCTTTATTAATGTGGGAATTCCTAACTTTTTTTGGTTGGGTCAGGATATATTCCTTGGGTTTGAATAATTATTATTATCATGATATCAAGGTTTTGTGGGTTCTATTGAAATGTTTAATTTTTTTTAAAATTCATGGAGGACATAAAATATAGTTTTTTTATCTTTAATGAATTTGAATATTTCTTATTTTAATTTTTTTGGGTTTTTATTGAAGTGAGGTTATTATGCAATTTTTTATAAGAAGCTCTTATTTTGAGTTTATGATAGGTGTAGTTAAGTGAGGTACTTTTTATTATTATTGTTGTTTATGAAATAGTGAATTATTTGAGTTTTCATTAATAAATACCATATATGAATGGGATTCTCATGGAACATAATTTGTTTTATTTTGGAGTGTCATTCTTCATCTTTGTTTTCTTCGATAAGTTATTAATGTGATATTTTTATTTTGTGATTTTTCCTTATAATGAAATAATAATTCTAAAGACTTAATCTTATATTATTTTTTACATCTAATCTCTTTAATCCTTGTATAATTCCTCATGTAAATTTCAAATATTGAACTTGGGTGATGTTCATAGCAGAACCTCAATAGTGTTAAAAATTTACTTATCTTTGGGTGGTAAATGTTAAGTTTTTAATATGAAGGAATTTTATTTTAGGTTTCTTGCAACATCTTGATGGTATAAGTATATTTCATGTAAATTATTTTATGTGTTTTTATTATGTGGTGTATCAATTATCTATAATGTTTTTAAATGGGTTTAAAAAAATTGGATGTGGTCTTATAATGGTTGAAAATGACTAATTTTTAAAATATCCATGGGTCATAGGCCTATAAATTAAATTTTATTATAATGGTTTATATTTTTAAGGAAATAGATTTTCAAAATAAGGTTTGAAAATTAATGAGTTTAATAATTTTATTAATATTATTGAATTTAAAATCATACATTAGATTAAGACTCATGAATTTGTGTTAGACATATTTTTTATAGTCTTATAATAACTCTTCAAGGGTCAAAAGTATTGATGGGAAAAAATATAACACCCATATTTTAGTAATGATTTACATAAAATATTTTAATGTTAATTTGGATTAAAATATGCTAAATTTTAGAAATATTTTTGAATTTCGGGTTCATAGGGTCTGTAAAAGGTGACATTAAAGTATCTATGAACCAAACACATGAACTATTCTCCAATCATGTCATTAAAACATCTCAAGTTTTTATCACGATTGCTAGAGGCTAGAGTAAACATTTATGAATGAGTAATATTAAAAAAGTAGTAGGTTTTACCAGTTAAAATGATTTGTCAAACTAGTATTGTTATAAACTTATACATATTATGAACATTACATAAATCAGTTAGAATAGGTTTATATGCAACTATAGATAGAAGCATGTGAAAAACCCAAGTTGATAGAAAAATGAATAACATGAAATAAACATGAATTTTAATGAATAACAATGTTCAATGTATTTTAACTATATAAAATGTGTGTGAGATAAAGAAAAAACTATATATTCATAAGTATTTCAATCCCAACTTGGCTCAAATACCCAATATTGAGTTCCCACATGTGCAGCCTCTCCCAAGGAGTAAATCCAAACTCCCTCATTTTAATGAACAACATTTCCATCAAAATACCAAGAGGATATCACTCATTCTACACACTATATGTGTTATTTATGACATACTTTTTGGAATTCTTTGTACCTTATATATGTGCAGGGCATGAGTAAATCAATACCTAGGAGGAAATCACTACCCCACCCTATTAAAATACTATAAAATAGAGTGCATGGAATCAATAATACTAAGCTAGAAGAACAAGAAGTTGAAAAAGATATATATTTTAATAGAGAATCATATAGGGGCATGATAAATAATATGAAACTCCTAACACTGGGAGGTTCCTTACCAATACTACTTGCTTCGATCCCAAACTTCAAAATTAAGATGAAATGTTTATTCCATCTCCATGGGAAGCTATGTTTCAAACATATAAATACACAAAAAATGTGCATATATAGATCACTATAAATGTATATGTGTATAAAAAATATAGGGCCTTAATAGCCAATTCCATTGGGGGAAAGGGGATCACATATTACATGTTAGGGTAATCACATGGATCATTCCTTTAGGAATAGTGGAATGGGTATAAAAAAGGTAAAGGTGTTATTAGCCCATCCCTTATCACCAAACTATTCAATAATATATGGCTATATGCTAGAAAACATATATCAATATATATATTCTAATATTCCCAATGTAGTGTACTACCCAAAAATTTGTCTATTAATTATGAAAAGAAATTAAAGAATAAAAAAATAGGAAATTAATTATTTAGTAGTTTATAATAGGGAAAATAAAGAATATATCCCCATTTATGTGTTACTAGGCATACACAAAAAGATAGGTATTCCAAGAATGTATAAAATATAAAATAATACTTTCAGTTAATATTATGAAATAATAATGATATTATACACAACCAAGAGTAACTTAAAAAAATATATTGACTCAAAAAATGATTTTATATAGCCATTATTAGTTAACAAATATTGGTTTAAACTAGGTTTAGTCAACTCTAAAGTGTCATCATTATAACCATATATGATCATGGGAGGAAGAAGTGGTACACCTAATGTAATTAACATAGATAGTATTTTAGGATCCATGGTAGGGAAGATATGCAACAAATAACAACAAAAAACCACCATAGAAATGAGATTTTGGGATTTAGGTCACTAATATAAAAGTATAGAAAATATGGAAACCAAAATAACAAGATAACCTTAAGTTAACCTAGACCAAGATCTTGCATCATCCAAATGTGAAGGAATCCAATTGGTTAAAGAATTCCAAAATCCATAGAATTTAGAATTACCAGCTCATAGAGGCCAGGGTATTAAAAAATTTCACACTATGAAGCTTCTTATTATTGAGAATATTCACATAGATTTTTGAGTGAACAAGTCTATCCATTATATTTTCAATTCCATTTATCACACCCTAGTTTCATTATGGATCTTACTGTGATAACATCTGACATGAACAAGAGAAATTATATTACTCTATAACACTTTTAATCTAATCAATAAAATAAATAAGGTGATTTATGCATGATTATTATTATTAAATCTTCACATCATTGCACCAAATCATGTGAACAGGGTCAGATACATACTTCCTTAATTAGGAAATATTGAATGTGCTATTGATGATATTGAATTTTAGAGGGAGAGAAAATTGATAAGATGTTTCTATATCTTTGTAAAATATTTCTAGAGGCTTGATATATCTCAGATATAGATTCCTAAGTTTCCCCATCCATTAATGATCTAGCCTCAATGAGACACTTAGAAACAAATGCTCACTATTATTGAATTCCATGGGCTACCATCAATATTAAAAAAATGAAATTTTTCGAAAATTGATTTTTTATTTTTCAAAATTTATTTTTTAACCCTATTCTATCATCTTATTGATGATATTTGGTATTATAACAGTAGAATCCCCTATATCAGTTTAATAGAGATGAGAATAAAATTATATCTAATATAAGGCTTCATATAGATAAATATGAATTGACACCTTGTAGTTGTTGTTATATGATAATTCCATCAAGGAGTGGTAATCCTATAATGATCTACCAATTCCAAGGATGAATTTTTGAAGAATATAATATAGAATATTAATAGTCCACTCAAACTATCCATTGGTTTTTATGTGTAATGATGTACTCTATCAGACATGATAACAAAATTCTCATTACAATCCTAATATGGATGGAGACACAATACTCAAGACTCAGTCAGTGATAAGGCTAGTTGGTACCCCATGAGTTTTATAATCTCTATGAAATACAGTTTCCGTATTTTATCATTTTAAGAACCTTCATTAATTAGGATCAAGTGAGTCATCTTAGTTAGATGATCCATAATTACCCATAACCCATTATTCCACTTTGAAGATATTTTATGGACATTTATAAAATCCATTATTATCTTATTCTATTTCATACAAGAAAAGGATGATTCTAGAGAGTACTTTCATGTCACTAGTGCTCTTATCTTACCAACTGGAAGGTAAGAAATCTATTAATAATTATTATGATATCCTTCTTCATTTTAGGACACAAAAACTCTCGATATATGTCATTAAATATATCTATGATTCTAGTATGAATGTCCTAACATGATGTATTTTGTTCTATCATCTCATATCCTCTTATACATTTTGGGACAACCAGCCTTCCATGGGTGTATAATAATGATGGATAATATTGAAACTATCTATCAAGGATCTCACACCATTGAGTTTATCTTGAATAATGTTACAATATAGATCTAATATCTAGGTTTCCTTGACCTAATTCACATTATATTATTTGAGGTTGACATGATATAAATATGTTAGTCACTTCTCTTTAACCATATCCGTTTTCAGTTTAGCTATCAGGGACATCAATCATCATTCATCCTTATATTTATGCACCCTTTGAGGGTGAAAATTCCTTCTAAGAGAATAAAAATATACTCCACCTTTACCAAAATCATATTGGACATTGAAATCAAATAACTAAAGGTATTCTACCTGGGGAAATTTATTGGGATTTATTTCTCATTAATACAAGATTTATTTCAGGATCTTGTGGACTATATCATAATAAAAAACTAACCATATAGGTAGTAATAATTACCTCTCAAAGAATGAAAAACAACATCCAATTATATATCATGTTCAAGAAATATGGTGACTCGGGATTCTCATAAATTTATATTACATATTTTTAGATTAATATTAATTACATTACATAAACTCACTCCTAAGGATTGTAATAGTTTAATGCCTTTGGAAAACTAGAACAAAAAATTTTTAATTTAGGAAATATATTTAATGTATCCCATAAAGATATTCCCATTTAGTACTCATATTTAAAAACATTATTTGTAACATGGGGAAATGAAACATAATAAAGGTTGATCTTAGATTCCTAGTAAGGGTGAACAAGGGAGATACATAAGCATAATAGGAGAATAAGGGTATGAGAATATGAGCATATCATTGGAAAACCTTACCCTACAAATAAAAGATCATAATCTTGAGTCATGAAATAAATATTGGTATATTATACAACACAAATCATAAGAAAATCAAAGAAAACGAGACATTATAGAATGAAATTGTCATAAGATATAGAAATGTAGCATACAAATTAGCATAGAAAATATTATGTCAGGCCTATGCACCAAGACATTCGTAACATGTTAGTCTCAGGCTAACCATCCATATACCTACTTCAGGATATGGATAACAACTTATGTACCCTTTTTTGGGACTGAGATAACCACCCATTCACCCTTTTTTGGTATTTCTCTAACAACCCATGTACCCTCTAAGATCCTTGAACATTTTTCATTAACCAAATCATTGGATGTAGATATAGGTCTCACCCATCACATGATCCATAAATTTATGTGAAAAAAAGTCATAGAAAATTTATCTTATTAGAACACATGAAATAAAATGGGTTTCATAAAACATTTCATCATAGCATAACCCATGGAAAAGAAACCAGTTTTATAATCATTTTATCATCTCATCAAAGCATAACCTATGGAAAAATAAATGGGATTCATAATAACTTTATCATGGTATAACCCATGGAAGATAAATAGGTTTCATAAACATTTTTTCATCATAAAACATATAAATAAAGAATAATTATGGTATCCTTGGTTCATATCCATAGTAAAGAGTAAGTTACATCAAAGGATTCCATCTTAGACGGAAAATGATTTTGAAAGATAAATTACATGGAATGTTTGTTCAGGAAGAAAATTTTTATTTTCAAATTACATTTTAAAACATAAAACATTTTCAAAATCCTTTTCTTTTAAAATAAAATTGAAAATTTATAAAGGAATCTTTTAAAAATAATTTAAAACATTTCAGGAAGAAAATATCCTTTCCACTTTAAAAACACTTTTTAAAACATAAAAAAATTTTAAAATATTTTTTATTTGAAAATGGACATGAAAATTTATAAAGGATTACTTAAAAATAATTAAAAATATTTTTTTATGAAAAATACCCTTCCAAATTTGATTTTTTTTTTAAATCATAAAAAATTTTGAAAAAACATTTTATTTGAAAATAATCATGAAAATATATAAAGTAATATTTAAAAATCATTTAGAAAATTTCATGAGAAAAATATCCCTTTTACTTTAAAAATAAATTTTAAGGCATAATTTTTTTGAAAATATTTTTCTTTGAAAATAAAATTTAAAACTTATACATGAAACTTCAAAGAAAATAATGGTTATGATGATGTGAATTTTCATTCATTCCATACACATTTAAAAAAATATTCCTTACAAATTTTTGGTAAAATTCAAATGAGAATTGTTTGGAAAATGACATGAAGATTAATTTCATTTTTGTAAAAGGTCCTGAATGGATAAAAATTTATTTTCAATATCATAGGATTATAATAATAATTATTTAAAACATTTTTAGAAAACATGGTTCTTAAATATGGGTTTTCTAATGAGGGGATAAATAAAGAAATTTTTTATTTGAATTTTTTTCTCAATTATTTTAAGTATCTAAGAGTGAAAAAATGTAACAATTACTTGAATATATCATGAATAACTATATGAAAATAAAATTCATGTGTTTATTATGATGTGGATCATAATACATAATCATAAAAAATCTTGAAAAATTATTATATTCTAACATAAAATCATTACAACTTTAGTATCTTTGAATCATAAGGACCATGAATGAAAAACATAAAATGGAGCTTAAAATATCACGAGAAAAAATAAATTATTTATATTACATGTAAAAGGGTATGTATATAGACCTTGTGAAATAATAGAGGTGCATAACATAACATTCATCTCAAAGAAGAAAAATTGCTACAAAAATTCCTTATCACTTTGGTTATCTTTTGAATTGTAAAAAAAAAGAAAGAATAAAATCAAATTAAACATTAAATATCATGAAAATAATGGTATTAATGAAATAAAATATCAAAGGGAAGTATATACACCACAAAAAACAAATAAATTGTTAATTTTCATATGTGTCCCAGAAATAAAAGAGAGGCTAGAAATTCTTTAAGTCTCATATTTCTTCATACATGCTCAAACCTCATGTATAAAAAATATAATATTATAAATAATAAATTAATGAACCATAAATATATTCATATCATACCATATATGTTCTTATTATGACCTTTTATTTCCCTTTTACTGACAATTCCTTTTAAAAATAAAATTTCATGTAATAACTACATTGTTTTTTGTATAAGTTTTGATTTGTTTTTTTCAACCCTATTACTTTGATTATGGTTCCATTATCTATAGAATAATCATTATGACATAATTATAATATTTATTCATCAATTATAATTTTAATACCAATCATGAAAGATGATTTTGAAAAATGAATCACATTAGAATCATGGAGACGGTAAGCCGCATGTATGCATGAGTGGCATTTCCATTTTTCAACATTAATTATAGAAAATAGGTAAGTAATATATTATATTTACATAATGATAATAATATCATAAATACCATATAATTTCTTGATATATATATATATATATATCACCCATATGACGTGGTGATGAAAAAAGAGTCACATCGCTTCATGAAGGCGGTAGTGCGCATGTACACAAACGACATCATCATCTTCCAGTGACTGGAAACATAATAAATAAAATGATATATTATCATTTAATAATGATAAATATTTTATGAATATAATAATTATTTCATGTATATAACACACATTTTTTTAACTTTATCCTTATTATCTTATATGTATAACATTATTGAAAATGAATCACATCACTTAGTGAGGTGGTAGTCTGCCGTACAAACGTGTGATGCTATCATATCCCCTATGGAATGGAAAATAAAAAGATATATATTTTTTAATTCCTAAAGAGGATTAATTATTTAATAAATATCATATATATATTTTAGCTTCACCATCATACATAACCATGAGAGATGGTAAAGGAAAAATAAATGGTATTGGTTCGTGAGGTGGTGGTCCGCTGTAGACATGAACGATGATTTCATTACCTATTTGATGGAAGTAGAGATAGTTTTAGGTAATTAAATTAATATAACAAACTTTAATTATATTTAAAATAATAATATTATTATATAATAATTATTTAATTATAATTTATGGATGTTCAAGAAAGAAAAAAAAATAAAAACGCTCATTGAAAAATGTTACATCTTCTTCAGGTAACCTCCTTAGTTTTTCCCCAAAATCCTTTCTAGGATGGATTTATGAACAAAATAATGCTTCTTGGATGATAGGAGTTAATTTTGGAATTTATTTTCATATGTATTTTCCCATCCAAAAGTTTTTTATATTGTGATGAAAATAGGAGAGGGGTGACCTTTTATAAGTGAGGTGAGTGGCACCCTTGTAATTTTTGAAAAGAAAAATGTGTTCCCCATGTTTTCCACATGCCAAAAAACTCCCAAAAGAATTATTTTCAAGACTTAAATATGATAGTATAGAAATATAGAAACCCAATATATTTTAGAAAAGTTTTTGGTAATTTTAACCCTTATATTTTTAGTTTAACCACTCGGTAAACCCATTTTTACCTTTACCACGATAATTATTTTTTAATCATTTTCACTATTCATTTTGTTCAATAATTCATTTTTATTAATTAGATAATATAAATTATACTGATTAAAAATATTCAATCAATTTTCCAAATTCAATTCAATTAATTGGGAAAATATAATTTAATATTAATCCCATTAATGTGAATATAAAGTAGATTTTCAAAGAGAAAATGTTAAAAAATTTACAAATTTTTTATATCAAATTTCAATATGAAACTGATTACAATGACCTAATTTTTATTAACATGCATAAAATTGAACTAATTTGACTTTAAAATAAATTTAAAATATAATCTATCTTTATCAATAATTTAAATTAAAAGTTAGTTTTCAATTGAAATTTTTTATTTTCACTATTCATGAGAAAATTAATATTTTCAAAAAATTAGAAAAAATATACCATAAGATAATTTAGATATTATGATTTCAAAAATTAATTTTTAGTTTTAAAAATAAATTTTTCTATTTTTTCAAAAATTCATTTTAAATTTATTGTGAAAAAAGGCTACAAAACAACTTTTTAGAAAAATACTGTTTTAAGTATAAAATTGGATTTTTTTATCTTCTCTCTGTAAAGAACATAAGACGAATGCTAATTTTTTTAATAAATATATTATATATAAATTACATGAAAATAATTCACTAGAAGTGGTTTTATTAATTTATTTTGATAAAATGTGTTTGTTTGCATAAAAATAATTTTTTAGAAAAATATTTCCTTTATTTCCAAATAGTTTTTATTTTCATTTTTAATTTATTGGAAAAAATTAATTCATTTCATATACATATTTAAACCATATACATTCATAATTTATTTAATCCTTTTCATACCAACCATTCCAATGGCTAGGTGAAAACTATCATATTAAATAACAAAATTTTAATAGTGTTTTATGTTTCGTTTAACATAGTGTTGTGTGTAACAAAAGATAAGTTACATGTTGCATGTAATGAAAGATAAAATCTGTGTCGTGCATAATGGAAAATATAAAATAATATTATATAAATGTGAAAAAATATTTCTTAATATCTTAGTGTGGTATTGTCATGACCCGTCCCCCGGGGCCCATGTCGTGACTACCCCAAGCCCACCTTCCATAGGCTAGTGGTTAGCAACTAGCACCGAAAAGGCATATCCCTATAACAAGAAGTAATTGCCTTTAAATCTATACAAACACACAATCCAAGAACACAACAAGAATCAACTACGAAGTAAACTATAGTAATAAAAAGTGTATTAAAAGTAAAGGGGCTAGAATTCAAGCCCAACTGAAAAGTACAAGTACAACAGAAAAGAGAAAATAGCTCTTGGATCATCTACTGAGGATCCTACCTGAAGGGTAGGTACAGATCATCTTCACAACACTCCATGTCATCCCATCTCCTTCAAGCACCGTCTGGTCCTAGCTCCCTCAATTCTCATCCTAGTTTCTCGTCGTCTGCACATGACACAACAAGGTGCGGGTGAAGCCCATGTAGGGGTGAGTATAACAATACTCAGTAGGGACCCCAAGACCCCCAAAGGTCTCCTAGAGTTCCACAAAGGAAAAAAAAACAAAGCAAGGCCTCAATCACAAATCACAAAGTAATAGTTAGTTCACACTAGGTATAAAACTCAGAGATAAAGAATATAGATGATTAGTCTTAGGATATATCATATTATTCCATTTAGAAGTCCCACAACTGATCTAGAAAGGAGTTGTTCTATTATCAATCCACTCTTGGACCTAGGTCATTGTTCCCCGATGGTCTAATGTTAAGCAAGTCCTCGTTCAGTCACACTACTGCTGATCAACACAAGGTCTCTAGAATTTTTATTCACATAGGGTTGCTATGATGCTGATCCACATATGGTCTCTATGATGCTGATCCACATAGGTTCTCTTTGATGCCGATCCACACCGGGTCTCTATGATGCTGATCCAAAAAGGGTTGCTATGATGTTAATCCACACATGGTAGTTATAATGTTGATCTATACAGGGTCTCTAGTACATAGGTAGGTATTATTAGTCATACAGCTAAATCATCCCACTATGGAGTTTCTAATGCTAACTCGCATTGGTCGTTCTTCTTCTTCATATCACAACCAGCCACAGGATTCCCGCTAAACATGCTTAATTCTTGGAGAACCACTCCTCAATCCATAATTCATATTTCAAACAGTACTAAGTCTCAAAAAAGTCATACCAAAAAGACCTCCCCATCATAAGTTTTCCAACCTGACGCGTCAATCAGACGCCCAATTTGTGAGATATGGGCACTTTTGTAAAGAGGCCCCGGGTGGATTCAGGTCTGATCCAACCTAGGTTGCATGTAAAAATATGTCAATACTCACTTAGAGTATCTCTAAAGGACCTCTTGTCACAAGGGTCCTTATGCCATAGACGGTGCGTCAATCGGACACCCGGTCTGTTAGTTACATCAATTTCCCTTGTCCCACATAGCTGGCTCGGGCCGACAGCCTTCGCCCACCACAGTGCACCGTCGCGCTCCACCTTCCACCACCCGCGGTCAGTTGCCATGGGTCTCCTCTGGCCTCTGCCGACATGGCGTGCTATCAGTTTCTTCCCAGGTCACTGGACATGATTCAATGTTTGTTTTTAGTGCCCACTGTTCCTATGGCTCTCCTGCACTGCCTCCGTCATAGCATGACCCGCTATTTCGCGTTACCATTAGTCTGAGGAAACCATCCCCGAAGAATGGAGCATGAGCGAAGCGACAAAGAGTCGGAGCCTTGTTCGTTTGTACCGTACCCTCCGCATTAATGTGATATCAAGTAGGAGAAAGGTAAAAAAAAGCAAAGATAACTTTTAAACAAATCCCCTACCTGGAAGAGACGTTCACTGAAGATGATTGACATAACCTCCTTCATCGTTATCGTCAGTTCGTGATTCGGTGGTGCTCGTCACTGCTCACTGAAACCGGTCTCATCCTCCAAGTGGTTGGTGTCATAGTACTTGGCCAGAGCTTCGTCGCTTGGTAAAGCTATGCCCACACTCCACCCCGAGTTCCATATAAATAGGAGGGGAAGGAGGTAGATAATGCTCCGTAGAATTTATGTGGATCATTTAATTAATGGACCATCCAGATTCCCAGTGGTGTGGTTGCAAGTAAAGGAGAGTCAATCCATTAATGGATTAACACATCATCTGTCCCACCACCGCTACTCTTCCATTGGAGGAAAGAAAATTAAATAAATAAAATAACATTGTTATTTTATTATTCTTTTAAATTTCCAAAAAATATCATTTTCACCCGACTTTCTGTGGTCAAAGTAATGCCTCCCTTAAGAGAATCATAGTGCTTCAGATTCAATGGTGCCCTCATATTTTTAATCTGAGTACCAGTTCAAAAGATAGAAAACACCACCCACACGTTTACTGTATGTATCTTAAAAAAAGTTCAAAAATTCATTCCAAGAACACCGAGCCTTAGAATCACATGCCGTCAATTTTCGTAGACTCATAATAATTCCATATAATTAAAAAGATACATGGAAAATACATGTGTTTACATTATCCCCACCTTAGGGATTTTTTTCCCCGAAAGCCACAACATAGACTAAGGAAACAAATGAGGGTACTGAGCATGAATCTGAGCCTAACGCTCCCATGTGCTCTACTGGAGGTTCCCGTGATGCTAGTGAATCCATACCATAGGGATTGATTGTCCATGATTTACCTACTCCTATCGATCCTCAATATCCACTGGAACCTCCGTAAACATCGCCCCGTCATTAATGTCCGGCCCTCCCCAGTCAATAACGTGCGATGAATCATGCACGTACTTCCTCAGCTGCCACACGTAGAAAACATAATTCACCCGATGCATCTTTGGGGAAGAGATAAGTGATATGGAACCTCTAAAACTCTGTTGAGAACCTGAAAGGGTCCGATGAACCTTGGAGATAGCTTTCCGCCCCAGCCAAATCTCCACAAACATCATCGAGGTGAGACCCATAGGAAGACATGATCTCCCTCCTCGAACTCCAAAGGTCTCTGTATCCTGTCAGTATAAGACTTTTGTCTACTCTGTGCAGTCTTCATCTTCTCCTGGATGATCTGTACCTTCTTAGTGGCATTCCATACCAACTCCAGACCCATAAGTTCTTACTCCCCCGGGTCTTTCCAGCATAGAGGTGATCTACAAGGTAGACCATACAATGCCTCAAAAGGTTCCATAACGATGGTGGAGTGATAGCTGTTGTTGTATGCGAACTCCACCAAGGTCAAGTGATCCTCCCAACTATGGACAAAATCTAGGATGCAAGCACAAAGCATTTCATCTAGTGTCTTAATAGTCTGCTTCGTTTGACCATCCATCTGTGGATGCAAGGTGGTTCTCAAACTTAGCTGAGTCCTTAATGCCTCTAGTAATCCCTTCCACAACTGGGATGTAAAACATGCGTCACGATCGTATACGATCTTTGATGGCACACCATGAATTCGTATAATCTATTGTATGTAGAGGCATCTCAATCCCTCTACTGATCCCTGATCTTAGATGGGAGGAAGTGGGCCAACTTTGTGAGTTGGTCAACAATCACCTAGATGGAATCATGTCTCCTGGACATCCGTGGTAGCCTTGTCACAAATTCCATGGAGATACCATCCCACTTCCACTTCAGTACCTCTAGTGGATGTGCTAATCCTACTGGAACATGATGCTCAACCTTCACTTGCTGAAAAGTTAGGCATTGTGAAACAAACTCTGCCACTACCTGCTTCATCCTTGGCCACCAGTGCTGACACCTGAGGTCCTAGTACCTCTTCTCTACACCATGATGTACATCCAGAGGGGACATATAGAACTCCCTCAACACCTCCTCCCATAGCACCACCAAGACCATGGTGTGTCCTCTGAAGAGGATGACGTACTACCAACCTTCATAAAATCCATCAAGTGCCTGTCCTGAGGACATCTGAGCACATCGAGCCTTGTAGTCAATGTCCCCAAGATGTGCCTCCCAAACTCAATAAAGAAGTGGGGGAGTGAAAATCATAGACTGAAGGTAAGATTCTCTATCTCTATCCACAAAAAATACCTACAACACAGCTAGCTTCTCTATCACCTAACTCAGTAGACCAGACCTCCTACTGAGTGCATCTGTTACTACATTCCCCTTCCCAAGAGTGTAGACTATATCAAAGTCATAGTCCTAGAGGAACTATAACCAACGTCACTGTCTTAGGTTTAGGTCCTTCTATGAGAAGATATACTGCAGACTCTTGTGATCAGAGTAAATAGTAAACTGTTCACCCATCAAGTAGTGTCACCACGTCTTCATGGCGAAGACTAATGATACTAACTCTAGGTCATGGGTAGCATAGTTTTTCTCATTCTATATCAGCTATAGTGAAGAATAAGCGATAACTTCTTGCTCCTACATTAGGACACATCCAAGTCTAGTCCCTGACACATCATAGTAGACTACATACCCAATTCCTTCTTCTGGTAGCCTCAATATGGGGGCACTCGTCAGTCTCTGCCTTAGCTCCTAGAAACTCTAATGGCATATATCCATCCATATGAAGGGCTTTACCTTATTATTCAACATTGAAAAGGGTGTCAAAACTCTAGAAAAGTAAGGTATGAATCTCCAGTAGTACCCAGCCAACCCTAGGAAACTCCACACCTCGGTCACACTTTTGGGTGGCTACCAAGCAAGAACAGCCTCTATCTTTACTGGATCCACTACAAATCCACCCTCTGAGAAAACATGTCATTGAAAATGGATCTCCCGTATCCATAACTAGCACTTTGAGAGTTTACCATAAATATGGTGCTCTCGGAGTGTATCCAATACTATCGGCATATGATAGGCATCCTCCTCCTCCATCACTGAGTACACAAAGATGTCGTCAATGAAGACCACCACAAAGCGATCAAGGTATGGCTGGAAGATCATGTTCATGAGTCCCATGAACACTGCTGGGGTGTTAGTCACACCAAATGGCATAACCAAGAACTAATAGTGACCATACTGACATCTGAAGGTTTCCTTCTGCACATCCTCATCTCATACCCTAAGCTGATGATAGCCAGATATGAGGTCTATCTTCAAAAACAAACAAGCTCCCTTCAGCTGATCAAAAAGATATTCAATCCTCAGAAGTGGATACTTGTTCTTTATGGTCACCTATTTTAGGCTCCGATAATTCAAATGGATCCTCAAACTCCCATATGACTTCTTGGCAAATAAAATTGAGGATGCCCATGGAGAAACACTAGGCCTTATGAACCCCTTCCTCTACAAGTCCTCTAGCTGTACTTGTAACACACAAAGATCCATGGGAGCCATTTGATATTCTGGTGGAGATATCAGTGCCATCCTGAGGTACATGTTGATATAGAATTCCACCTCCCTGTGAGGAGGTAGTCCCAGAACATCATCAGGGAAGATATCATCATACTGGTCCACCACTATAGGATATCTCGGACTCTCAACATCAACTAATATGAGGATAAGGCTATCCAACTGATGTGTGATTGGATGCACCCTCCTTCGGGTAATTCCATCATGTGATGCTAAGGTTCCCTTCCCACTGGTGATGGAAAACCTACTCCCATCCTTGCGGACACACCGCAATTTGCGCCTAATACATTCAATCTGAACATGGACTGTGGATAACCAGTACATACCCAAGATGACGTTGTAAGGCCTCAACGCCACTACTAGAAGATCCCAGTCAAAGATCTCACTTCCTAGAGTAAGCTCACACTATCGACACCAATGTTTAATCATCGAATCCTCTCCCATAGGAGTCTATAGCTATAAGGATCGAGCCAATTTCTCTATCATAATATCAGCGTTCCGAACGAGAGCTATGGTAATGAAAGAGTGACTGACACCTATGTCTATAAGTACTAAAGCTAAGGTGGAGTAGACATATATTATAACTAGAATAATATCTGGAGCACCATGTTCATAGGCCTCAACTGCCTCGAGCAGAGCTCGTCCATGTCCACTTTCTCCCTGTGGTCGGGGTGGACCACCTGGAGTTGGTGGTGGTAGAACCTCGAACCATCATCCACCACCTGCTGCATGACCTACTCTTCTACCATTTTTGCTGCCCTACGGACCTCCTTGCTCGAATATTTTCCTCTACCTTAGAGGTCCATCGACCATCTTCTGGTCATCAGTTCAGCTAGTTGGCCAGTCGTGAGCCATGTGACCCTGCCAGCCGCACATGAAACACTGTCTGCTCCTCTACGGGATTGCTCTACCTCATGAGCCTTGCACCTCTGACCCTACATCTCAGGGTCTTCCACCAAAAGGTCAGGTCCACTTGGACCTCTATGTCATCTACCTACTACCAATCATAGATGAATCCTCTACATGTTTCCCAATGGTGGGACTCACTATCAGTGTCTAGTCAGCAAGGAATCTCTCCACCAAGAGTGATCTCTCCAGTACTCTAGAATGCGTCTGGATGCTGAGAGATACCATCAAAGCTCTAATATCCCATCGAATTCCCTAATTGAAGGTCTGGGCCCTAAAGAAGGGGTCCCACACCATGTCTATAGAGTATCATGAGAGGTCAGTGAACCTCACTGAGTACTGGTCCACGGTCAGGCTACCCTGCTGTAAGTGTAGCAACTCCTGTATACGCACAGAGTGTAGAGTCACTAGGATGAAATTTGCCCTAAATAGGCCCTCGAAATATGCCCAGGTGAGGGTCTCCTCGTCATGTGTCTAGAGCATCAGGCTCCACCATCTCCCTGCTACTCCCTAGAAAATTCTGGAATCTAGGATTACCATCTGGTCGGCGAGTGTCCCAACCAGGCGAAAAACTTTGCCCACAATCTCCTGCCAATCCTCAGCCACCTGTGGATTTATCTCACCTCAGAACCTCAAGGGCCTATACCTCTGAAACTCATGAAATGTGCTCGGTCGGCATACACCATATACTGGTGGAGATGTTGGAAAAAACTACCCAATAGGTAGTGGTGCTGCTGGTACACCACCCAATGGTACTATAACCGTAAGAGGGCCCTACACCAAAGCCTCATCGCTCGATTTGCCATCATCGTGTACTATCTCAGGAATATTGTATGGTTGTCTACATGGTGGCATCCTGAAAGGAAACAGGTGTGCCACAATCAATAAGTTATACCTAGTGAGCTGACTGAAAGAGATCAAAAATAAAACACTCTCAAAATACACGTAATCAGAGTTTTCATGCATCGAGTTAGAAATCAGAATTCAGGGTCCTGGGGTATGGATACGTCAGCCGCCGCATCAACACTGGACTCCCCGAACTGAAAACTACACTAAAAAAACATAACACTATTTCTCAATTAAAAAGATCAGAGTCCTAGTTCTTCAGTAGAACCGACTCCTCCGATACCAGTTTGTCACAACCCATCCCCTAGGGACCGTGCCTTGACTACCCCAATTTTACCTTCTATAGGCCAGAGGTTGGTGACTAGCACTGAAAAGGCATATCCCTATAATGGGAAGGCATTGAATTTAAAACTGTACAAAAACACAATCCAAGAACACACCAAGAAGCAACTACGAAGTAAACTACTGTAGTAAAAAGTGTACAAAAAGTAAAGGGACCAGAATACAAGCCCAAATTAAAAGTAAAAGTACAACTAAAAAGAGAAAAAAACTCCTGGATCGTCCATAGAAGATCCTACCTAAAGGGTAGGTACAGATCATCTCCACATCAATCTAAATCAGCCCGTATCCTCTATGTACCACCTGGTCCTGGCTCCCTCAAGTCTTACCCTAGCTTCTCATCATCTATATAAGACACAATAAGGTGCAGCCAAAGTCCGTGCAGGGGTGAGTATAACAATACTTAGTAGGGACCCCGAGACCCCCGAAGGTATCCTAGAGTTCCACAAAATAAAAACCACAGAGAAAGACCTCAATCAAAGATCACAAAGAAATAGTCATCTCAAACTAGTTATACAACTTAGAGATTAAGAATATAGATGATTAGTCTTAGGCTATATCATCTTATTCCATTTAGAAGTCCCAAAAATGATCCACAAAGGAGTTGTTCTATTATCGATCCACTATTGGATGTAAGTATTTGTTCCATGATAGGCCACTGTAAAGTGGGTCCTTGTCAGGTCATGATACTGCTAATCCACACAGGGTTGCTAGAATTTTGATCCATATAGGGTCACTATGATGCTGATTCACACAAGGTTGCTATGATGCTGATCCACACACGGTTGTTATGATGCTGATCCACACATGGTCGCTATTATGCTGATCCACACAGGGTGTCTATGATGATGATCAACATAGGGTCTCTAATATAGAGGTATGGATGATTAGTCGTACAACTAGATCATACCACTCTGGAGTTTCTGATGCTAACCCGCATTGGTCGCTCTTCTTCTTCATGTCACAGCCAGCCACAAGATTCCCGGTCAACACACATGATTCTAGGAGAACCGCTCCTCAAGACATTGACCATATCTCAACTAGTACTAAGTCCCTCAAAAGGAATACCAAAGGGACCACCCTGTCATAGGGATCCCAACATGACAGATGGCGCATCGATCAGACGCCCGATCTGTGCGATATGAGCACTTTTGTAAAAAGGGATCAAGTGGATTCAGGTCTGATCCAACCCAGGTCACATGTCAAACTCTATAAAAACCCACTTAATGTTTTTTAAAAGTACCTCTTTATTATAAGGGTCCTTATTCCATAGACGACACATCAATTAGACGTTTGGTCTATTAGTTACATCCCTTTCTGTGAAATGGGGGTGATCGCACCTTGGTCCGCCCGGCTCGATCGAGCCCATCAGAATATGCCAAAAGGGATCCCTCAACAAAAGGGATCCCAACACCACTGATGGTGTGTCGAATGGACACCCTATTAGTCATTTATATGCATTTCTCTAATCAGGAACCGGTTGGGTCTGGGCCCGGTCCGACTCGGTCAGACTGGCCCGACGCAACGGAACCCGGGGTCTACCTGACCCCGCCCGGGTCCAGCTATTTAAGGTTTGGACCGGTTCACTGGGTCCAGATAGTTGGGGTCAGCCCAGTTCAGTTTGTGGGCCCGGTCCACAGTTGGCCAGGCCTGCAGGGTGGGGCTCGGCACACCCGCGAGTCTAGCCAGACCCGCTGGGCAGCTGGTTCGTCCCGACCCGCTGGGCCGTAGGTCCATCATGACCCCTAGGCCACGGGTCCATACCGACCTTCTAGGAGGGTCTGATATGCTCCATCAGATCATGTCTAGCCAGTCCTCTAGAAGAAATACTGTTTTCTCCCACTGGCCATGCGGTTGCGGGGTCGTTTCGCCAGCCGGTGGGGTGCTGCCCCACCGCTTGAACGGTCGGCCATTTGGCCAACCAAGTTCCTCCAACGCGGTGTGGCGTAGGGCCACACCAGTCCTTCCTGCCGTGGCCCGCTAGTGGTGCCTACGGGTGCTGCCCTTGTCCCGTGCGACCTGCTCAGGCTGGCCACCTTCAGCCCCCGCCAACCGCCACTGACATGGCACACCAACAGTTTCTTCCGCGGTCACTAGACATGCTTTAGTGTCTATTCTTGGTGCCATCTACACCTATGGCTCCCCCACGCTTCCACCGTCATAGCACGGACCGCTATTTTGCATTTCCATCAGTATGAGGAAACTTTTCCTGAAGAACAGAGCATGAGCGAAGCGGTAGAGGGTCCATCCCTTGTTTTTTTGGCCTATGACCTCCATGTTAATGTGATAGAAATAGGGAGTGAGGTAAAAACATAACAGATAAATTTTAAACAAACCCCCTACCTGGAAGAGAGGTTCACTAATGACGATCGATGGAACCTCCTTCATCATTGTCTTTAGTTCATCATTCAGTGGTGTTCATCACCGATTGCTCAAACCGGTCTCGTCCTCCAAGTGGTTGGCGTTGCAGCACTTGGATAGAGCTTCGTCGCTTGGTGAAGCCTTGCCAACACTCCACCCAAGATCCATATAAATAGGAGGGGAAGGAGGTGGTAAATTCTCCACGAAATTTATGAGGTTCATTTAATTAATGGACCCTCTAAATTCCCAACAGTGCGGTTATAAGTAAAGGAGAGTCAATCCATTTAATTGATTGACACGTCGTCAGTCCCGCCACTACCACTCGTCTTTTAGAGGGAAGAGAAGCAAAGAAATAAAATAACATCATTATTTTACTATTCTTTTAAATGTCCAAAAACTATCTTTTTCACCCGACCTTCTACTGTCGAAGTGAAACCTCCCTTAAGCAAATCCCAGTGTTTTGGATTCAATGATTCCCTCATTTTTTTAATCTGATCACCAGTTAAAAAGATAGAAAATACCACCCACATGTTTACTAAACATACCTTAAAAAAGTACAAAAATTAATTTCGGGCACACCAAGCCTCAGAATCACACACCGTCAATTTTCACAGACTCAAAATAATTCCATATAATTAAAAACATTACATGGAAAATTCGGTTCTTTATAGTTATATTTTCCCCCTTGAAATGAATTTATCCCTTGAAATTTTTCTCAGTCATTAGAGGTTTATAATTTTTAATTCTTTCATTGAAAATCATATTGTAAAAATGAATAATAAAATATCCTCTAAAATTTGAAAGTTGGAAAAATAAAATTTACCTAAAGTAACTCATAATTTGGTTTCCACATAGGAGAAAATAGGTGGGATGTAGAGATTTTTAAATGGAAGAAAAGTATAAAATATTATTGAAAGTGATAGAGATCATTGATCACAAGAAAGTGGTTGATCTAGAGAAGTTTAATGATCCAATATGCATAGAATAAAGAGTCATGAATAATGTTATTTATATCATACAAAAATGGTGATAAAAGTACAAAAATTTATTTCAAGATCATTTTCCTAATTTTTTATAATGTTCATGAGAAGATATAATTAGATGATTTAATTCAATTTCTAAGAATAATATCACCAATTGGTTATGCCTTGATCAATTTCCTCTTCATCTCATACTACATTAAATAAATTTTAATTTTCTATTCTCTAATACCTAATGGATCCTAAGATCCATTTATAGAATAATAAGTCATTATGACTTTATTTAGTTATTATCACAATAAAACAGTTAACACATGTTATCCAATATGCATAAATCTTCATATAGTGAAGTAATACACTAATCTATAAATAATTTTAAAACATTATATAAATTCTTAACCCTACAAAACTTTAAAAATATTAAAATCCAAAACATTATAAAGAAGGAAATTAATTTACAAAAATGAACTTATCATTAATCCCCCCAAAAAGATGAAGTAGATCTTAATTGTATTATACTATACATGTGGATAACTTTATCATGAATTATCTTTAAATAACTCAAAGAATTTAATTATATTAAAACTTTATTGAAAACATAAATTATTCCTCCTTCCTTATATAAAACAAATATTATTGGATATATTCCTTAAATCAAGAAATTCTTTAAGATCCATTAATGATAGCATAAACTACTTTGTTAACAAATTATTAATCAATTCCAAGGAAATAATTACTATCCAAAATACTTATTTATATCCAAAATATCTTTATCCCAACATCATTATCTCAAAATAAAAAATGTATTAAGGGTTATCTTCCCTTAATCAAAATATCACCTTTCTATTAAACTATTTTTCAAGTCCATCAGAACCATTATTTTTTTTCAAGTCCTTAACAAAAAAACATATAATAAAACATCATTATATGTTTCACAATTAAAATAACCTAATCCTTTAATTCCAATAAATTTATACTTCAATCATCCTACTTCCTTTTCAAACCATTAACTAGGCCTCTCCATCTTATTACTCAGTAACCCTTTCATAAAATATGAAATATCAATCAAGTATTAACATTCATTAACCTCAATTAAATCATTATTTTAGTGTTTAACATACACAATATTTTTAGAAAAATGGATAACGTTCATATGTAATTCTTGGCCTCTTTATATGTAGCAGTATCACCATTACTCATACAACCTTGCTGATTCTCTCCATGAGCTTTCCCTTTAGGACATAGATTTGTATAATGCCCATAATTTCCACATTTAAAACATTCAATAGTCAATGATACCTTAGGGTTATCTTATTTCATTCATAGTCATCATATATTTAAATCCTTTATGATGTTTCATAAAGAGTTCATTAATTTCAAAATCATATCACCGAGGAATATTAAAACAGGTGTGTAGTAAGGCCAATCATCATGCACTAGGTAATGATTGAGTATAACTCAACATACCCTTTTAAGAGTTATAACCCCTATGAACCTATGTTATAGATACACATCCACTTTTAGTATCCAAAAAAGATGTACTTTCTTGTAAACCAATATCTATATAATTTACCAAAATTCTAGGACATTTTCCTAAACATTGGATCAACCTTAGTATTATCATTATATGTATCTCTAAACATATCCTTATAAATATACCTAGGGATGTCACTAAAATTTTCTCATCATAGTTTCTAAAGGATAAGTAAATCTTTCCTTTAATACCAAATATAGTGAACTAGGATTCTCATACATGGACATTACATTTTTTAGATGAATACTCATTACATTACACAAACACATTCCTGAGGACTGTAATAATTTAGTGCCTTTAGAAACATGGAACACAATCTTTTTAATCCATGAAATCTCTTCAATATCTCCCATAAAGATCTTCCCATTTATTACACTTACTTAAAAACTTTTTTTCATAACTTGGGGAAAGGAAACATAAGAAAGGGTGAGCACATATGGTTAGTAAGGGTAAACAAGGGAGACACATAAGCATAACATGAGTATATGGGTATGAGAAAATTTTCATAACATTTGAAAATCATACCCTAAAAATTAAAGATCATAATCTTAAGTCATGGAATAGAGATTTGAAGTTTATAATACATGAATCATAATGAAATAAAAGAACATGGTCCATGATAGAATTACATTATCATAAGAAAAAATTATTTCATACACATATGCATAGAAAATATTATGTCATTGATATCTACCAAGTCCTTCAAAACATATCAGAGTAGAGAAAACCATCCATATACATATTTTTGGCTTGGGAAAACCACCCATGTTCCATCTTTTTTTTATGCATGGGATAAACACCCATGTACCATCCTTTTTAGGCTTGGGATAACCACCCTTATACCATTTAAGATAATTGATCATTAATCATTACCCAATGAATTGGATGGAGATATATGTACCACCCTTCATATAACCCATTAATTTATTTTCCATAAGGTCATAGAACAACCATCACATCAGATACCAATAAAATAAATTGGTTTCATAAAAAATTTCATCATAGAATAACCCGTGGAAAAGAAACAGGATTTATAATAATTACAACATCTCATCAAAACATAACCCAAGGAAAAATAAATGAGATTCATAATTGAAATTTAATGGTATAACCCGTGGAAGAGAAATGACTTTCACAAACATATTATCATCATAATCCATTAAAATAAAGAATAAGAATAGTATTATTAGATCATATGCCAAGTAAATCATAAGTTATATCAAAGGATGTTACCTTAGATGGAAAATTATTTGAAAATATAAATTATTTGTATCATTTCATGAGGAAGAGAACTTTTATTTAAAAAACACTTTTTAAAACATAAAACAAATTCAAAATAATTTTCTTTGAAAATAACATTGAAAAATTATAAAGTAATCTTATAAAAATCATTGAAAACATTTCATGTGGAAAATAACCATTCCCCTTTGAAAATAATTTTTTAAACAAAGAAAATTTGAAAATACTTTTTATTTTAAAATAAAATTAAAAACACATAATGGAATAATTAAAAAACATTTAAATAATTTATTGAGGAAGATATCATTTACACTTTTAAAACACTTTTTAAACCATAAAACCTTTTTAAAATCCTTTTTATTTGAAAATAAACTTGAAAACATATAAAATAAGTATTAAAAATAATTTAAAACATCTATTGAGGAAAAAACCTTTCCAGTTTGAAAAAATATTTAAAACAAAAAAAATATTAAAAATATTTGTCTTTGAAAATAAACTAATTTTTAAAATTAATTTTTAGATAAAATAATTTTCATGATGATAAGAATTTTTTTGATTCTATACACATTAAAACACAATTTCCTTTCACATTTTTTTGGTAAAATATAAATGGGAACTGTTTGGAAAAAATAAGATGATTCATTTTAATTTTTTTTTGTAAAAAGATAAAACATGATTATGAATTACTTTTAAAAATAATAGTATAATAATATGAAATTTTTGAATTTTTTTATAGAAAACATGGTTTTATAGGAATACGAATATCTGATCGAAGAGGGAAATAATGATGATTTTTATTAAAATTATTTTATCAATTATTTTAAATACCATATAGTGGAAAATTGGTAATATGAGTTCAATATATAATGAATAACCAATGTATAAGAAAATTTATTAGTTTATTGAGAGATGTTTTATAAGGAATAATCATAAACAATCCTAACAAGCAATGAGATTGTAACATAATATCACTAACACTTTGGTATCTTTGAATAATAAGGCCCATGATGGAATGACATAAAATAGAATATAAAATATTATTATGATAAGTAAATTCATGATATTACTTGTCAAATTTTATTAATATACTCCTCATGAAAGAATATATGTGCATAACATAATGTACACCTCAAATAAGGGAAATTAAGACAAAAATTCCGTAGTACGTTGGTAATCATTTGAATCACAAACCCCAATCAAGAATAACACCAAATAAAAATTTAAATATCATGAAAATAATTTTATTCATTAAATAACATGTCAACGTGGAAGTATATGCACCAAAAAAAATAAATTAGTGGTGAATTAACATTTGTCTCCTAGAAATATAAGTGAGACTATAAATCCTTTACATTAAGTATTGCCTTCCTTCATACACATTCAAACATCCTTTATAATAAATATAATTTTATTATATATATATATATATTACATAACCATAATTATATATTTCATACCACATATATTTTTCTTATGACCTTTTATTACCTATTTACTAATAATTCTTTTTTAAAATACATTTCGGGTAATAACTGCTTTGTTTTTTGTATAACTTATGATTTTTTATCTTTGATTATTTTACATTGATCATGATTCCATTATCTACATAATAATAATCATTAAATAATTATAATATTTATTCATCAATTATACTTTTATTACTAATCACAAAATATGGTTTTGAGAAACGATGTATGTTATGATCATGTAGACGGTATATTGTACATATTCATGAGAAACATTTCCATTTTTCAAATGTTATTACAGAAAGAAGGTAAGTAATACATTATATTTCCAAAATGATCATAATATCATAAATACAATTTATATTTCTCTAAATATACTTACATATATCGTCCATGTATTGTGGTGATGAAAAGGGATTCACATCGCTTCGTGAATGCAGTAATCCACACATAGATGAATGCCATTATTATCTTTAAGTGAGTGAAAACATAATAAAAATATATTTTATCATTTAATAATGATAAATATGTCATTAATATAATAATTATATAATTTATATCACATATATTCATTACATTTACCCTCATTATCTCTCATGTAAAGTGTTAGTGAAAATGGATCACATCGCTTCATGAGGTGGTAGACTGCTATACAAACGAGTGACATTATCAAATACCATAAAGAATGGAAGGTTAAAATTTATATATGATATAATGAAAAAATGAAAAATTATGTTTTAAATATCATTTATATACTTTATATCCATCATCATTTCCAACCATGAGAGGTGGTAATGGAAAAGTGAATGACATCGGTTCACGAGGAAGTAGTCGACCATACACATGAATAATGATTTAGTAACCCATTTGATTAAAGTGGAAATGGTTTTAGGTCATTCAATTAAAATAAAAAATTTAATTATATGTAAAATAATGAGTTTATTTTATCATCATGTTTAAAAAATATATGAATTAGGTGGTTGAAGAAATAGAACAAAAACACGCATTAAAAACATTACCTCTTCTTCAAGTAACCTCCTTAGTTTTGCATCAAAACACCTCTTAGGCAGGATTTATGCAGAAAAAGGATTATATGATGATATAAAGAAATTTTAAAAGTTATGTGAGAAGGTATTATACTAACCAAAATAGTTTGAAGGTGTGATAAAGATATGATAGTGAGTGGACTTTTATAAGTGGGGTGTGTGGCACACTTATAATTTTTGAAAATAAAAAGGTGTACTGACATTTTTAACATGGAAAAAGAATCAAAAATAGAGTATTACAGAGACTTATACATTATAGGATATAAATATGTATAGAAAATATATTTTATAGAAGTATATAGGTCATTTTAACCATTATCTTTTTAGTTTAACACCTCAATAATCCCATTTTTACCTTTACTGTAGTAATTATCATTTTTATTGATTTCACTATTCGTTTCAGTCAAAAAATAAGTTAAAATTATTATATAATATAAAATAAAATTATTCAAAATATTTAATAAATTTTTAAAAATCTAATTCACTAAATTGGAAAATTTATTTTAAAATTAATCCTATAGACGCGATGAGAAAGAGGGTTTTCAAAGAGAAAATGTTCAAAAGTTTATAATGTTTTTATGTAAAATTTGAATATTAAATTCATTAAAATGACATAAATTAGATTAATAGATATATAATTTACCTATTATTACTTTAAAATAATTTAAAAATATAATTTAACTTTATAAATAATTTAAACAAAAATGCAATTTTCAATTAAAATACAGTATTTTTCACTAGTTGTCGAAAAATTAATATTTTAAGAATATTATCAAAAATTCACCCTAAGATAATTTTGATATTATGATTTAAAAAATTAATTTTATTTTTTAAAATAGTTTTATTAAAAGTTTCAAAAAATATTTTCAAATTATATGTGAAAGGTGACAAAACAACTTTTTAGAAAAATACAGTTTTAAGGGTATAATTGAATTTATTATTATATATTTTATAAAAAACACATAAGATGAATGTTAAAATTTTTATTGAATATATAATATATAAATTACATTATAATAATTAACCGATTTGTTTTGGTTAATTTGTTTTCTAAAATAGATTTTAGAAATAGATTTCCTTTTTTCTTCAAATAGTTTTTATCTTCATTTTTAATTAATTGGTCACCAAAGAATTAATTTTTTATACACATTTAAACCACATATTACTTAATTTAGTTATTTATAATATATATATTAATATATAATACCATCGACATTTTTGGAAAATAGGACTAGAACACCCTAATGTGAAGTGCTCTTCCTAATAATCCGTTTTTTATTTTAGGTCTTCCAATTGAGTCTTTAATTCCCTTAACTTAGTTGGTTCCATTAAATTTGATAGAATAAAGTTCATCTGAGTTCCAGACACCAAATTGATAGTAAATTATACTAATATATTAAGATAATGTCCTAAAAATTTGATATGGAACATATTAAGATATTAATTATTTATTGGGTAAATACATGATTCCACTTGTCATAAACTACAACAAGCACATGCATATCCATCTCTTTGGTGATTCCCCCAACCTAGCTATGATCAAGACATTTTAAACTAGTTTGAAACTCCCAATTTTCATATAGAATGTAATTTATACTAATGAGAGATAAAAATTACACCCCATTATTAAAATATTAAATATAATATTGGAATTAGGTTAAAAATACCATTCCATGAATTAAATCAAAGTAATTCATGTTAAGAAAACTAAAATCATAGGGACCGCAAAAGAATCTACTAATAAAACACAAAATATACACTTCTAGGTATGTTAAATCCCATTTAGTAATGGAGTATAAAGGATAATATATGAAAATAATTCATTCACATTAGGATCTAGAAGAAAAGAATTATTAGAAAAAATATGAGGAACCTATATCAAATAATTCACAAGTTAAAGTATAAGATATTATAATAATATATATAATAGTAAATTGATCTACTCCCAAAGTGATTAAAGGTTTCTATGTGGAATGTATACTACCTAATTCTCCATACATACGCAAAGGTACAAATCCCTACTCAAAAAGGTATAGTAGCTAATTGGAGTTGATTTACACTTTAGACACCATGATCAGATATACTAGAGGTTAGTTGACATCCATCGATAGACTACAAAACTAACCATGATTGAGATACCTAAGATTTATAGGGATAATAAACGACACTCTAAGATAAAACCCATAATTAAAACTTATGGATATGACCATATTAACCTAATGTGTGGAACTTTATTTTTTCATATTTAAAGTGATACATTATGTGTCTTGAAAACTTACATTGACATCATGAAACTAATGGTTTTCTAGAGTTAGGTGAAAATTATATTCCAGCAAACAATATTTCCGAATGAGAGTCACCTATTCCCATATCCTATCACCATTACATCTAACCTCTCAATATTCTATCACCTAAGGTATAACTAGGATGTGGATACACATCCCCTAAACCTTTTTTGGATTTTGATTTATCAAGGATGGTTTTATTTAACATGTTTGAGGAGGTTGGAAAACTAAACAACATGACCTAAGTTTGAAAAAGGCTCTTTGAGTATTATTTATAAAATCCTCACATTTTACTACCCATATCTACATAGATAGGGATTTATGTAAAGTAGATTAGTGAACATGATAATGTTCTCTATAATATACATTGATCCCTACTAATAGTTTATAAACTCTTTATCTTTCAATGGGTGTAGGGTGTCTGGGTAGAGCTGGTTGAGTAAGTGCTCTTGAAATTTCAAAAAGTGAGGCCATAGTCCCTCTTAGACTAAATAATGACATCCCTCCATGAGAGAGCCACCCTTTAAAGTATATAATGAGAAAAATAGACTCATTATTGTTCTTGGGTCTTAATACTCTTAATGTCCTGATGGAAGTAATTAAACCACTCATAAAATTCATAAAAAGATAAATCACACTAAATAGTTATAGGATTGTGGAACTAAAAATACTTAATAATATCAAAAGATGAAGGATCCTATCTAGGATATTCCTGGATAGTATCTTGAGGTAGGATAGTGAGTCATTAATGGTCCTATAGATCAACTACTGGTCAAGAAGAAAATGAAAGTTTATCCTTCCTTTCTTTCATTATAGGATGTGTTCAACTAAGTAACACCCTCTATATCAAAGTATATAAAAATATAAATATTGTCTTCCCCAAATGATAAAATCTCAAGATTAATATACACTATAGGTTAGGTCTAACCTCATTCCTCTAACCCTTTATAGAATTACCATTTAAAAAAAATTCCCTTCAAGATTTAATTTTTTTAGGAAAATAGTTCGTTATACTTAGAAATATATTTAAAACAAATAAAGGGATTCTTTGTTCATAGCATGTAAATGACTAATTATCAATAGAATCAATGAAGGAAATCAATCGAATGGTTTAGTTTATAACAAATATCATCATTTTTTAATAATAAATCAAAGTCAAATCCCATTTATATATTTTAAATTTTTTATTTAATGTCAATTATCAATTCATTATAGAAATAATATATATTAAATAGATATAGGAAAAAAATAACATGTTTTGATACACCACTAGACTGAAATAATTAAAAATGGGAAATAATTCATTGACTGCCCCTAGTAACTCAAGATTCAACCATAATTACGTAGTCCAGACATATTTATGGGTTACATAATGAGTTTGAATGGAATAATATTTTGACAAATCTCATGTCCTATATCCATATTCCCACACTATGTTATGATGTTATTTTGTAACATTGGTTTCTTCCACACCTGAATGGTACCTATAATAATGCAATGTTTATAAATGGAATTTATCTCTTGAAATAAATGTGTTTTATAATATACTCTATACTAATATACACATAATGAAACTAAAAATATATATTTGATTAATAAATATTGTTACATTAATCTATAATCAAACAAATTAAAATTCTTAACATTATAATTATAAAAATATATATGATATAAAATCTAAAATGAAAAAATATGGATCACTCTAATCTACTAGAATCATCACCCCACTATTAACATTATAGAAAAAAATATATTAGCAAACCAATCAATACAATAGAAAATGAAAATATATAAACTTTTGAGGAATTTTAGTGAATATTTAGTGAAAAAATGAAGTCATATTTTTAAGAGGTTAGGTGACCATTGTAATATTAATGTGATTGTTGGAATAATAACATGACTGTTGCGAATAGTAGCTTGACCGTTAGAAATAGTAACACGACTGTTGTAATAGTAACTTGACTTAAAAATAATAAAATTTAATATAAATAATATTTATCATGATTAATATAATAGAATATAAATATTATAATACTTAAAAATAAATACCATGATTAAAAAAAATCAAAGAAAATATAGGGACATTTTAAATAAATTGTATTTTTAAGTATTTATTAAAAAAATAATTTTTATATTAAAAATTTAAATTGCCAATGATATAAATTTATTTTGATAAAATGAATATAATTTTTGAAATCATAATTTTCAGACTATCCAAGGGAAATTGTTCTAGTAATTTTTTGAAATACTTCAATTTCAAGTGAATTTTAAAAATATAGTTTTCACATAACCGGTGTATCCTAAATTAAATCATTCATGATGTAATAATAACCTAACAATTTATATAAATTTAGGTTCTTCTATTATATATCTAAGTTCATAAATGAGTTATTAATATAAAATAAACATAATTTACAAACCTAAAAATAACTTTCCAAAACCTAAAGTCAAAAGTGTTCATTAAAATAATAATTTTTTTTCTGTCCACTTTTCCTTTAATAAACAAATTAATTAGAATTATAAAGAGTTTTAAAGTCCTAAAAATAATTATATTACATTTTTATATTATTTATAATGTCAAATATTAACAATTACATGGTTTACATTTGATATATTAATTTATTTATTATTGTATTCTAAAACTACCCCTCTCCTCAAGTATAAATAACACCTATCCCTCCCCTTGGGAAATCAATCATACCACACTTTCCAAAGTCTAAACACTTCCAAAATAATTAATATGAAGCCCCTTATAATTCTTATTTATTTTATAAAGTAATCTTACTCCAAACATCAAGGTATTTTTAGTGTCATACAATAAAAGCTACATCAAGGATTAAGTAAGTATCGATCGACTCTTCTCTTTTTTTCTTTTCTATTTATTTTTTCTCTATGAATTTAAAAACCAAAACTTATAAGATTAATTATTAAGTACGTTAACATTAAATTAATAATTTTTACCTACTTTAAGTATCATATTTATGTTATATATAAATTTCATTATTTTATTTTCTCCTCTTTCTACAGTTTTCTGTTAAAGGTCGGTTAACCACATAAGGAGACATTTTCATGTATAAACGTTTAAAAATCATCATGAATATATATAAATAATTATATATAATATATAAACATGTAATTAAGTTTATTTTAATCTTATATAATTAATTATACCCATGTGTAATGACTTTGAACAAAATTAGTGAGATTGAAATAAAATGTGAAAATTTAATGAAAACATGATATCAAAAAAATTCTCATTTAAGAAAGAGTGTTATAAAAAAGAATACTATAATTATAATGGAAAAATAGTAGAAAAATTATTATAATTCACATATTTAACTTACTTTATTATTCATATGGAGGAAAAGTGACAAAATAGAGTAGGACTTAAGTTAAGGGGATTCTCGAACTCAATTACTTTATTTGGGTTATCTCCTATTTCACTGTATGAATGTTTATATTTTTTCACTTAAAATGTGTAATTTACATTTTATTTTAGGGATATACATGTTTCTAACTTATCATAATTTTTTCTAATAAAAACTTTTTTTTTCAAAGTGAATTAAATTTCCAAAACTTCGTATTTTACTCCTCTTGAAATGCATCCTTTCCACTCAAGAATAATGACGTTTTATGTGTAAGTATGATTTACCTTATTCATTTGGGAATGAAAATGTTCATTAATAAATGTATTATTTATTAAATCCTTATGAAACCCATTATCTTCCATGGGTTTATTTTATTACTATGATTGTTATACATTCTATGTGGAATGCGCGATTATGTAAATATTATGATGTGACAGGTGGGCATAGAATTATATAGGCCTCAAATTTATTGGGTAATGTGATTTATATCATGAGATAATTTTTATTATGTGTGTATTCATGATATATTTTTTCATGAAGATGGTGTTATGATAATGAACATATGTTATTCCTAAACATGATGCTAGATTTGTTAAAAACTATGTGTGGTATTTGACCACTATGACATGATGTTTCATTTTATGCATTTAAACACTCAATTCCTTTATTAAATGTTTCCATCATGATTATTATGATCATCATATGCTTATTATATGATGATGATAATGATTATAATCAACCATTTTATATTGATTTTTTCCTTATTCTTGCTCTTATTTGGATTTTAGATCACCCCTTTATTTGATTTATATTCTCAGGTAACTACATATACTAAGGTGAGATTGATCTTTTAAAATAATAAATAATAATGAATAATTTTTTTATATTTTATTATTATGTATAAGTGATGTATGATACTAATTTTACCAAGACACTAAAACTTTGGATCTTAGAATGAAACACTTTTATGTTGTTTATATTAAAAATGATGTAATAGTTATATAAGAAAAATAAGGGTTACTATAGTTGGTATCAGAGATATATTTTAGTTAATTTAGGAATTAAGGTTTGAAAACGTCAGTGTAAAACTTTAAGATAAGTCTAAGTATATTTAAATATCTAGGAAACATTGTTTTTAAAAAAGGATAAACATATAGATCCCATAAGATATGAATTTAGTGTTAATTTCATAAAATAATAAATTATTTATTACTAATTTATTGAATTATGTTTCGTTCAAACATTTTATCTTTTAGAAAATGGTGGGGACAATAAAAATACAGGCCAACAACCCATGTGAGGGACAATGCAATGATTTACCAAATGACATCCCTAATATCCTGGGAGGCGGAGTTCAAAACATCATATTGATTCTTACCCAGTTTTATTAGGTTATGAGTAATAAACTGAACCATGTTGAGTGTCCTTATTCACCCAAGAATGTTCAACTATCCATTTATTATTTTATGTGGAAACTACCACCAGTTGTTTTGGATCTTATGATCTACTTTTCATTGAACAATGGGTTAAATCAATGGAGAAAATATTTTTTGTGCTCTACTATTCTGAGAATGAGAATTTTACTCGAGTCGTCTATCCTTTAGATGTAGAGGTTGATCAATGGTGGGAATTTATGAAGAACCCAAAGATGAAGGATGAAATGGAATATATATAAAGGGAAGACTTTAAAAAATAATTATTAACAAGTATTTACTTCAAAATATTTGAAAATATATGTAAATATAATTCATAGAGATGAAGAAAAAGGAAGGTGAAACCCTAAAAAGTTATGAAGAAAACTTCACAATGATTGAAGGACACACCTTGGGTTTTGTTTTAAATAATGATAGAAAAATAGATAGATTCTTTTTTGGTTTAAAACCACACTGTTGAAAAGATCTAGATATCTGAGACTTCAGGAGTTATGATTAAGTGGTTCAATGTGATCTAAAATAAGAGATGGAGTTTAGAGATTAGACATTTGGACATGGGTATAAGAAGTGAATAATAGAGTTTCAAGATGGTGGGTTAAATGAAAACGGAGGAAAGAGGTTCCAACTACCCACATATCAAAAATTTGGGAAGAAAAATCATAGGAATTTCCTCAAAGGAACAATTAAATGATTAAAGTGTGGGATATAGGTCCACCAAGCTCATGAATCTTAAAGAGACATGAAGAAACTGGCCAACATGATGGAGGAAAGGAAGGAACCACCTAATGCTCCACCCATGCTTAAATTATTAAACTAAATGGAACCAGGCCACTATGAAAGATAGTGAACTGAACCATGGGTTATTGAGGGTAATTATTGTTAGCAACCAACAAAGGAAAAGGATAAAGGGAAAGGTTATGCCATCACTACTACTAAAGTGGAGCATGAAAATGAAGTCATAAAAGGTACAATTTCTATTCAATCAATAATGAATTTTTTTTATTTGATTCTAGTTTTTTCATTCATTTATTTCCCACAAGTTTTCTATAACTTTTAAATTGAAGCCCCAATAAATTGAAGTAGAGATATATATTGAAATACCTAGTGGTGAAATCATTGTAACCCAAGTGTTGGAATCTTCTCCTATAGGTGTATTTGGGAATATTCTTCCAAATAATCTATTCATCCATCCCTTAGTGAAATTAAATTATATACTAGGAATTGATTAGATTTCATTATATAGATATCACATTAACTATTGGGACAAGGAAATATATTTTCATATTTTGAACCATCCAATTGTCCTATAAAAATACAAGGAAGATCATGAATCTCCTTTTGAAAATACCTCAATGGTGTGGGTGTTTATAACCTATAAATAATCATACTTTTTCTAAATGGTTAATTCAAATTAAGGTATAAACATATAGAAAATTACCCTTGTTAGGGAATATAGTGATGTATTTCCCAAATAGTTACCTGAACATCCCTCAGATCATGAGGTAGAGTTATCAACAGAGCTCATACCCAAATCCATTCTTATCTCCAAATACCTATACAAGATAGAACCAATCAAACTAGAATAGTTAAATGAACAAATATAATGTAATTTAGAGAAAGGGTTCACATTCCTTAGTGCATCACCTTGGGATGTTCTAGTGATCTTTGTAAAGAAAAAGGATAGATTAATGCGGTTGTGTGTTGATTTTTAGATTCTCAGAAAGATCCCCATAATGAAAAAGTATCCTCTTGCAAGGATTAATAAATTGTTTGATCTTCTATTAAAGGATTATTACTTCTCAATGGTTGATATCTAATATGAATATCATCAACTAAAGGTGAAGAATGATGATAATTAGAAGAAAATGCTTCATACAATGGATGGGCACTATGAGTTCATAGTGATTCCATTCAGACTTACTAATTCCCCTGAAATATTCATGGATTTTATGAATATAGTCTTTAAAGACTATCTCAATTTTTTGTTATTCTTTATCAATTATATTATCATTTACTCCAATAGTAAAGCAGAATATGAAGAGCATCTAAGGATTGTTCTCGTGACATTAATGAAGGACAAAATGTATGCTAAGTTTAGCATGTGTGAATTTTGGATGTAGAAAGTAACATTTTTGGGGAAAATTTTCATAGATGCAGGAGTATATATGGAACCTTCCAAGAAAAAGGAAATTGATGAATGTCCTAGACAAACTAGTTTCATTGAAATCCATAGTTATCTTGGCTTAATAGGGTACTGCTAACATTTTCTGAGAAATTTATCATTATTATCTAGTATGTCAACTATGTTAACATGGAAAGGGGTAAATTAGGTTTGGATATAATAATTTGAGTAAAGATTTAAGGAGATCAATAAGAGGCTAATCACCAAACCTTTACTCACACTACCAAAAAGTGTATAAGGTTTTGTGGTATATAGTGATTATTTAAAGAATGGATGGGGTTTCATACTCATGAAAAATGATAAAGTGACATATTATGCCTCATTAAAGTTGAATATACATGAGAAAAACTATCTAATACATGATATTTATTTAGAAGCTATGGTATTTTCCTTAAATATTAGGTGAAACTCTCTTTATTATGAGAAGTGTGACATATATACGAATCCTAAGAGTATAAAGTATATATTCACACATAAGGATTTCAACATATGTCAAATAAGATGGTTAGAGATATTCAAGGACTATTATTTCTCTATTCACTACCATCATAGAAAGGAGAAAAAGGTAGCTAATGATCTTAGAAAAAAGAACCTACTACTCTATCCAAGGTGCATATTGAGAATGACCCTATCTTCATGGATATGTAAACGATAAATCTTGAAATCATAATTGAAGTGGATAAATCCAAATTTTACTAAATGATTTACAAACCCTATATCTAAGAGAATATCAAGGATGCATAAAGGGATGATATGGAGCTACAAACAAAGGTGAAATCAATCAAGGAAGAGAATCTATATGAGTTCCACATTGATGATAATGGTGTGATTTAGTTTGGAATTAGGATTTTTGTGAATTCATAACCTGAGATAAAGAAGATGATATTGGATAATTTACATAGCTCAACTATATCTATCCATCATGGAATTATCAATATGTACCATGATATTTGATATAACTTCTAGTGGGAAAACATGAAGAAGGATATTGTGAAGTATATCTCACAGATTTTGGTATGTCAGAAAGTTAAAATAGAGAAACAACGGTCTAAATGGATGATGAAACCATTGCCTATACCCACATGGAAATGGTATAATGTCACTATAAAATATGTCACTGGTTTATTGAATAAATACAATAGAAACCGTGTGATCTGGGTTGTGGTCGATCAACTCACCAAGACTGCCCACTTAATTTATATTAGGGAAGATTTATCACTAGAACCAATTGAAAATATATATGTAAAGAAAGTGGTGAGAATACATTGGGTACTAATTTTGATCATCTATGATTATGATCTAAGGTTCACTTCTAAATTCGGGAGAGGTATTCAACATGATTTGAGTATTGAATTGAACTTTAGCATGACCTATCACCCAAAATTAATGGCCAATATGAAATAACTATTAATACACTCAAAGACATACTAAGATATTTCTCAATGCAATTCAATGGTGTATGTGATCAACATATTCTATTGGTTGATTTATTATATAATAGTAGTTTCCCCTTAAGTATTTAAATGGATCCATATGAAGCTCTGTATGGGAAGTGATGCATAACTCAACTTTTTTGGGATTAAGTTGGTGAATAAAAACTACTTGGACCTTATACAGTGCAAGACAAGATAGAGAAATATCAATCCATCCAACAATATATAAAATCTACTCAGTGGTGGAAAAAGAGATATACTGAAAACCATTGAAGGGACTTGGATTTTGAGGTGGGAGAAAAAGTTTTCTAATGAATATCACCATGGAACAAAGTCATTATTTTTGGATATAGAGGGAAACTTTTCCAAAGGTACATTGGAATATTTCATATCCTTGATCTCATAGGAGTAATAGAACATCGACTTGAACTTCCAAAAGGTATGGATCAAGTTTGTGACATGCCCCGCATATCACTTTTAAGGAAGTAAATACCTAATCCCTCACATGTACTGAATCCATAGGTGGTACTAATAGAGAGTTAACTCTCATATAAAGAGTGTCTGATGAAGATATTGGACTGTAGAGACAAATTTATATGCAATAAGACAAATCACCTTGTCAAAGTGTTGTAGAGGAACCATTAGTATGAAGAGATAACATGAGAACTAGTGTAAATAATACAACAGTGGTACCCTCATCTATTATAAACTGAGAATATGATTTGAAAATTTGGGGATGAAATTTCTAAGGGGGGTATGTAACATCCCAAAGTTTATAAATGATATTTTTCTCTTTAAATAAATGTGTTTTATAATATACTATATAGTAATATACACATAAAGAAACCGACACAAATTTATTTCATTAATAAATACCATTACATTAATCCACAATGAAACTAATTAAAATTCCAAACATTACAATAAAACAAAAAAAATAATATTGTGATGATAAAATTGGACAATATGTATCACCCCAATCTGCTAGAATCTTCACGCCCTCTACCAACATTATATAAATGAAAAAAATATTTGGAAACAAGTCATCATTTTAGAAAATGAAAATATATATCCTTAGGATGAATTATAGTGAATATTGAGTGAAATAATGAATTGGTATTTATAGGAGTTAAAGTGACTATTCGAATTGTAATGTGACTGTTTGAATAGTAACCTTACCAAAGGGAATAATAACTTGACTGTTGGAAATAATAACATGACCATTGGAATAGTAATTTGACCTAAAAATATTAAAATTTAAAATAAATAATATTTATCATAATAATTATAAGTAAATATAAATATTACAATATGAAAAAAATAAATACCATGATTAAAAATACTCAATGAAAATATAGGCACATTTTTAATAAACTATATTTTAAAGTATTTCATCAAAATGATAATTTTTATATTTAAAGTTAAAATTACCTATGATAGAAATTTATTTTATAAAATTATTATCATTTTTGAAATCAGCATGTTTAGATTGTTCAAGGGTGATTTTTTATGTATTTTCTTGAAATACTTCATTTTTAGGTGAATTATAAAAATATAGTTTTTCACATAATCGGTGTATCTTAAATTACATCATTAATGACGTAATAATAAAATAATAATTTATAAAAAATGAGGTTCAAACATGATATATTTAATTTCATAAATGAGAAACTTAATTTCCAAACCTAAAAACCACTTTCCAAAACCTAGAGTCAAAAGCGATTCGTTAAAATAATTTTTTCCCACTTTCATTTTTGACAAACTAATGAATTTCAGTTATAAAGATATTTAAAGTTATAATAACCATTATATTAAATTTATATATGATTTATAATATCAAAAACTTACTATTACATTTTTAACTTTGATATATTATTTTATTTAATATTTTATTCTAAAAACACCCATAACCTCAAGTATAAATAATCCCTCTCCCTCCCCTTGGAAAATAACTCATCCCCCACTTAGAAAAGACTAAAATATGAAAACAAATATTCCTATAAATCCCCTTAGAGTCATTAGTGAAATTCTAGAGTAATCCAACTCTAAAAATCAATAGATTTTTAGTTTCTTATAAGAGAAGCTACACCGAGGATTAAGTAAGTATCGATCAACTCTTTTTTTCTTATATTTTATCACTACCACTTTTAAAAAAAAACATTATAAGATTAATTATACAATAATTTAACATTTAATTAATAATTTTAACCTATTTTAAGTATTATATTTATAATATATATAAATTTAAAAATTATCTTTCTCGCTCTTTTGATAATGTCCTCTCAAAGGTCGGTTGACCACATACAGAGACATTTCCATGTCAACACGTACATACTTCATCAGGAATTTATATAATTAATTATATATAATATATAAATGTAATTACATATATTTTAATATTTTGGAATTAATTCTTCCCATGTATAATGAATTTGAACAAAATTAGAAAAATCAAAATAAAATGGGAAAATTTAATGAAAAAATAACAACAAAACAGTTTCCGTTTAACAAAGAGGGTTATAAAATATAATACAATAATTATAATGGATAAAAAGTGGAACAAATAAACATAATTCAATTATGTAACTATGTTTTAATAATCATAAGTTTTTTATTCAGGAGGTGGAAAAGAGAAAAAAAACAAAGGACTTAAGGTAAGGGGATTCTTGAAACCAATTACTTTATTAGGGTTATCTTCTCTTCTATAGTATGAATGTACATATTATGTAAATAAAATTTAATTTAAATTATCTTTTTGGGATATAAGTTTTCCTACCATTTCATAAGGTTTTCTATTATTTTTTTTAAAAATAATTTCAATTTTAAAAACATTGTATTTTACTGCACTTGAAATACTTCTTGTACATTCAAAAATAATGATGTTTAATGTCCAATTATTATTTCCCTTATTCATTTGGGAACTAAAAAAATTTATTCATCAATGTATTCTTTATGAGATTCTTGGGAAATCAATTCTCTTCCTTTAGTTTATTTCATGACTATGATTGTTATACATTATATGTTTCATGCATAATTATGTAAATATTATAATTTCCCATATTCATTCGGGAACTAAAAAATTTATTCATGAATGTATTATTTATGAGATCATTTGGAAAAAAATTCTCTTCCTTGGGTTTATTTAATGAATATGATTTTTATATTTTCTATGTATCATGCATTATTATTTAAATATTATGATGTGATGGGTGGGACTGAAATTATGTATCCCTCTAATGCATTGAGTATTATGATGTATTTCATGAGATAATATGTATTATGAGCGAACATGAATCTAAATTTTTTTCATAAATATTATGATATAATTACTTTCATATGTTATTAGTGAACATGATTCTAGCTTTTTCCACAACTATGTGTGGTATTTAACCACTATTACATGATGTTTAATTTTCATGCATTTCCACATTCTAGGCCTTTATTAAATGTTTTATACATGATGATAATGATGATGATCATATGGTAATGATATGCTGATTATGATTATGATCACCCATGTTATATTTATTTTTTCCTTTATTAATCATCTTAATGGGATTTTAGATCACCCCTTTCATTGATGTATATCCTCAGATGAATAAATGTATGAAGGAGAACATGAGATTTTAGAAGGATAAAGAAGAAGGATTTAAATAAATGTTTTTGTTTTATTATATACATGTGATGTAAAATCCTAATTTTATCAAGATACTAAAATTTTAGATCCTATATTGTAATTGTTTTATGTTTTTTATCCAAAAAATGATGTAATAGTCAGGTAAGAAAAATCAGGGTCTCTATAGTACCCAAATAACATCATAAAAAAACCTCAAGATCACCTCCCAATAATCCGAGGATGGTGTAAATGTTGGGGTTTAATAAAAATAATGTGGGAGAGGATCAAACCTTAAATTAAATATCAAATTTGTTATAGTATAATTCTATATATGGTGTTTTAATTCCATGAATTAGATACACCAAGTATATAACCAACTATAAACAGAAGCAGTTTAAAAATAAGAGTTGATCTAAAAATAAATAACACAACATAAAAATGAATTTTCTTACATAAAAGTCTCAAAATAATCTTAATTATATAAAAAAGTATGCGAGAAAATGGTAAAACATAGAAAAACCCTATATCAATGATCAATATATATATATATATATCTATGTCCTAAAAAGAGATCACCCATGCTCCAAGATCAGTGTATTGTGGATTTTCCTTTACTGAGGTCACATAAAAATGGGTTTTATCAATCCCATTGCGGCATATGTAGGAAATGAGTAGATCAACACATAGTAGTGGCTTGCCACCCCACCCCTAAAAACTTATCAAAAACTAGTTCTAACATATAATATCATTGATACAAGTCTAATTTAATATGATGTTTAGGCACATATATGTTTTACTAGAGATTCAAAAGGGATCATAAGTAATTACAAGAAACTCCTTACTTGAGGATGATCATTATCGATACTATATTCATCGATCATCACATGGGATCTAAGATGATGTTTTAGTTTTATCTCTTAGGTATGTAGTGTTCCAAACTAATACATCTACCATACAGAAACATATATAACATCCTCTATATATATATATATATGTGTGTGTGTGTGTGTGTGTTTCAGAATTTCAAGGACACAATGGTCTTTACCATTAGGGAAAAGAGAATCAGCTATATCTAGTCAGCGAAGTATTATAATCTATCCCTTTGAGAATAAGGGAATATATAAAACAGGATAGGGTAATGTGAGACTATCCCATACCACCCACCTAACATAAATATCTGGTTACCTATATAATTCATATACCAAAATATACATATATCCTAACATTCCCAATGTATGATATTATCCAAACAACAAGCTATATAATATGAAAAGAAAGAAAATAATTTAGAACAATATATAAATATAATTATGAAATAGTGGAAAATAGTGAGAAAGTGAATATATGCCCATTCATGCTTAGTTAGGTAGGAAAAAAACACTATGAATTTTATGAATGTATAAAATGCACAAACTAAATATTTATTAATATTGAAAAATGTTTCGAGGGATATAAAGTAATAAAATCTAAGTGAATCTCTAGAAACTAAAAAATTAATATCTAATGAAAGAGAAACTATGTTATAGAAGATTTTGAGAGCATTAAACAAGATTTCTTTAGAGGAAAAACTTTCTGCTTCTTTTTTACCTTCATGTTAGGTGTGTCATACTACTACTTCATTTTCCCTAAGGATCCTATATTTCTTGATGCAAGAATACACAAACCACAAAACTTGTGAATAAAACTTTATAAAATAAAAGAGCAACAATGAATCTATTTGGACTTTAGTAACCTGGTTATTATAAATACTATAAATTTGGAGAACACTCATTATAACTCATGCCTCCATAATAAAATAATTTTCCTCAGCATAAGAAGTTATGAAAGATAAAATTATAGATCCAAGACCATCCCAAATTAAGGAACCTCCTGTAATGATACCATTAACATAATCTTCATTATAGTCATGCATAAAACTTATTTTGGAGCCTTCTAAGCTACTCAGTAGTCTAGAAAACCACTATTAACAACCACCTGTATGGAGGTACTAGGATGATAGAATCTTTGAAAGAAATTAGATAAAATATTATTTTAACATTTCATGTTAAAATAAATAATCAAGAAAAGTTGTTTTAATTTCATACTTCCACTATACATCTATGATCTCAGATTCCTATATTTGTTTCTCGACTCTTATATGACCCAAAAACCTGAAATGAAAATAAAAATACGATCATTCCCTACTTGGGAATTGGCCTTCATATTGCTAAACCATATGAAAATAATATGATTGTAATTATTATTAAATCCAATAATGTCTATATATCCTCCAAGGAAACTCCACACGAACAAGTCTCACTCACTTTTTTCTAAATAGAAGATCAATAGAATCATATTTATCTCTACTATAAAAATAACATTTTCATGACAACATGACACATATGAGTTGAAACATCTCATCTATGGGGATGGATCAGTTCATAATTTTCCATACAAGAAAAATGATCCTAATATGAATGGATGAATGAAAAGTTAATCTAGCCTAGTGGTTTGGGGTTTTAGGTACACAAAAGGACTTATAAAGGTCTCTAATACAAAATATTCTATATCTTGTTGGGTTGAATATGAGGAAAACCTACTCCTTTTCTAGTTTAATGTTATCATTAATAGATTTTACATATTCATCTAAAAATATGTTATGGAAACTAAAATTATTACTTACATACTAATATTTCATGTCGATGTAAGGGAAATATATAAAATAATATGGTCATCTATCCTAGTTTTCATCATTGAAAGAAATATCCCCATGGATGATAATCTATCTCGAGTACCTTTTTATGAGTTGATCAATTTTTTAAGGGATGCACCTTATATATGAATCTAATTTTCTTCCACCACCTATATCTATTATATTTCTACCATATTTATATTTAATAAATAACTACCACATCTATTTCCCATATAAAACATCCCAATATATCTTAGCTTGCATGATAAATATGAAATCCTCAAGATCTTTGATGTTGATAACATCTTAATCATATGGTTTCACAAACCTAGAGAAACTAAAATAGTGACACTAGTCTTCTAGGTGATATTACCATATAAATATATTGAGATAATTTTCAATACACCTAATGAGAGATTTGGGAGCATGAGTTACTAAAAAAATGTACAGTGGTATGGAAAATAATATGCTATATATAAGAGTAGTCCTCCATTTGAATGATAGAAAGCTAATATTACATTATGAAATGTGGAAAATAATTCTATTTATTATAATATCGATGTGCTATATCAAAAATCTCCCCATTGATAATGGATCCCAAATATAGGTCATTATTTTTTTTTTTGGTAACCCAATCTTTATTTTAGTAATAATGGATCAAATTGTTAAGAATCATACTGAAATGTAAAAATTTATTTTAGTGTTTATTATTACTTTACCATTCTATTTAATATATGTGTTGGGAATACCATGGAAATATATAATGGTATGGGACCCTCCTTTAAGATTGAAAAGCATATCATCCAAAAAAAGAGATCTAAAATTCATGAGAGACTCAACCTACCTTTAATGGATGAATTCATTCCTTGAGAAAACAATTTTTGGTTTTTCTATTATGAAAGTCATGGGTGAGGATGAAGATTATATGGGATAGAGGATAAACTTTCTATATCCCTAATTTTTATTTAAATAATCCCAATCTTCTTTCCATAAGGGATTCTGGAAACCATGTTGAGTAGTAACTTCTAAAGAACACATTAGATACCCATTTGAAGAAACCAATTATCTTTAAAAACATTAAAATTATATTCTATTAAATTATTCATTGACCTTATCAATATCAATTTTCACCTTGATATTAGTACCCACCAAAATTTAGTCAAGATTTCCTAACATCTCTTGCATTGAATCGAGAAATTTTTTAGTTTTCCAACTCTTGATGAAGGTATATTGTGCCCTTATGATCAATATTGGGAAATATTGGTAAAGCCTATACTTTATTTTTTAGAAATTATCTTGGTATAAATGTTACCCAAGATGTATGATTAATGTTGAATGAAGGATCTAGGATGAGGTAGCTTCGGGATGAGAATCAAAGTTGTAACACCTTTGGAATTTGGGATAGATCCTCTTAAAAATGCATGAAATTATTAGATCACATTGTCATTTATAATATCCCATGCTAAAATATTGAAAAGACATAGAAAAATATCAGGTCCCGGAGTAGTATCTAGGTTAAGGTCATGGATTACCCCTTTAATTCCTTCTTCTCATAGAATGGACTTCATAATAATACACTAATCATTATCAATAAATAAATGGATACTATTAATGAAAAAATATTCCTTTCTCTCTATAGTGTTTCTTTGTTTCCATGTATAGATTGGTGGTATATGATGTATTGGAAATGTGAAAGATAATAATAGGACTCAGATCCCTTATGTCACTAATGTAAAATCTATCATGTAATTATAGGTTAATATTGCATATAAATATCCATTCTTTGATACATTCATGCAAGTAGGAAATATTCATGTCCCACACTATCAACCGGATATCTCTTGATTGTTCTCTAGACCTTCATTATCCATCCAACAGTCTCTCAAATAATATTTTGTTTATTTTCCAAGGATACATAGAGTTAATCATACTATGGATCTTGTATATTATTTTCTATGTGGTTGATATAATTTTTTAAATCTTATAGGGTGTTAGGGGTATTCAGATGACTAAATAACTATTTGAAAATATCCTAATTATACATCCTCACTTTATTCTAAAGTCCCACCCATGGATAACATATCATTATTCATCCCTAGGATGATTGAAAAATATGCATGAAATCTCTATCATGGGTCCCCCATTTTGAGAAATAGAACCAATAAATATTCTAATAACTGTCTTACAACTAATTCCATAAAGGGGAATATTAATATAACATTCATGGTAAATAGATGGATAAGGATGGAGGGAATCTATAAAATCCTTTTAAAATTTCTAGGAATCTTTCCATGCAACACCAATTCATTTTATTTCCCAGTTTACTGTGTCACCAAGTAGATTGGTCACCTAAGCACCCTAGGTTGAGAAGATTGTTCCCAAAAGTGAGAGACATGAAATTTTCCATCTCCCTTAAAGAATAGTTGGAACTACCTTTTTATCTATATAGTAGACTATGGTGTTGAAATATCTTTCTATAGACTAGTCCCTAGGTCAAAGGAAGATAGTTCACTCCAAAATTGATCTATTTATTAGATATCACATTAGGCATAAATGATAGATTGATGCATCGAGGTTGTAGAGAATCATACAACCATAATAATCAAATGATAGGAGGAGAAGTCTAAATTCATTTGTAACTTGTTCTTTTAGAAAATATAGATGTGTTTTTTCATAGGGTGTTCATGAATTTTACTGTTCACATGTAGTTTTTTACTCACTATTGGATAGCATCTTTCTAAATGTTTCATCTCAAGAACAATCTTTAAAGGGGACATGGTATTTATAGACAAAATTATATATAAACTCAGACATTGTAAATGATAACATTATTTGAGAATTTTATACCATTATAGATATCATTAGGATTAATATTAAATAAATTTATGGAATTTAAATTTAATAAAAATTGACTAATCCACATTCTTATAGTGTCATAATTGTGAAGAATACCATGGTACCATATGATTTGATCTAATAGGACCCCTTTTAGTCCAACCCTGTTTTCCACTATTGAGAGATATAAGTTATGTTTCATCACCTTTTGAATCCATAAAATCAAAGTGATTAGGGGAATTAAACTGATCAAGATCCTACATTATGTAACTCCTCAACCCTAAGACACACGAAAGTACCAGGTTGTGGGTGAATGTGGCCTCAAGCATGCCTAACCATACACCATAGTATACCGAATAGTATTGAGGGACAAATAAATAAAATGGGGAGAATATGACTTAAATTAAAGTAAAAAAGAGTGAAAAATTAACCAAAACAAACATATCCATAATCTGAGTATGCATAATCAAATTAAACACAAATCTATATCAAGTTTCTCACATGGAAGCTATTTTTTTGGACACATGATGGAATAAAAAATACAAGAGGGGTGAATTTTTGTTTAGAAAATATTACAATTTTCATCCTCTTCATTTACTAAGTTGATTAGTTTTTTATATTACAAATATAAATATCGATTAGTGAAATATATATACAAACCTAATGAAATAAAATTAGCATAATAGAAATAAAATGATAAATACATTAATAATTACTAAAGAAAATGTTAACATAATTAAAATTTAGACTAACCAAATGAAATTAACTAATATAAGATTCAACTAAAGTGTAATATAAGAAATAATATAGTGGAGATTTTAAGAACTAAACATAGAGTTTTTGTTAGTGAAACAAATACTTCTTTAATGGGATATTTATTAAAGATTTATTTTTATACCTAAGTGAAAGGTAAACTGGTAGATTTGATATAAGGTATCCATGAATTTAATCATTTTTTATAGTATCATAGATTTTGTTCCTATTATAAGGTATGTACTTATATCCTTATAATCCCTTTACTAAACCATCAATGTCATCAAACTTTCACACACTGAATATACATGATATCTATCTTTTTAGCCATGGAATTCCTTGATCAAATGATCAGTAATTTCTCTATATTATTATCACAGGATTCCCTCATTCATAAAGGATCCATATAAAAATGATTAAAATTAAAATACTAAGATCTTTATAAGGAAAACCACACACAATATAATCTCTTATATAATGCACTTGGAAATAAAAAATTACACTAACCAAAATCACTCACAACAATAAGAAATCCCAAAGCTTTAAAAATAACAATAGCTTTTAGAATTCTTGATCCAAAGGATCATTTTTTTCATTAATGTTCCTATTGCCGAAGGTTTGGATTTATTTACATGAAACACTATAATAAAAACCAATGTTCAAATTCCACAAAATTAAGAGTTAGTTATAATAGAATGGGAGATAAATTCTTTATCTACCAATGAACTCATCATGTTTCTTCATCTACCAGTAAGTCAAAAAACCACCACTACTATGATTTAAAATCTAATGAAAGTATTCTAGTATGAATCTTAAAATTACCTAATTTTCTTAAATCAGTTCAAGAGATCTGTTATTTCAATTACTGAATGTTCTTACTACATAATAAAATAACTAAAAAACATCAAGTTCAATAATTGTTAAATTAAGTGTATTTTGTTTTCCAAAATAAAAAAATAAGTGAGTCAATGATTAAAAAAACTAATCCATTTTAGAAAAAAAAATCACTAAAGAAAATTTGAAGGGAAGAATTGAAATTAAAAATAAATATCTTTATATTCCTCACAATAAAGAATTTATCCCCATTTTTTTGGAGAAAAAATTTAAATAAAATATATTACATAAAATCTTTATTCAAAATTTTTCTTAAATTGCCCAACTTTTTATTTTCAATAAGAAATAAAAAAAATTTATAAAATAAAATTTAATTTTTTCTAAGAAATATTCGATCAAATGTTTGGATGATCTTGGAACTTTTGTAGCATTTTATATCTTCAAGAATAATCTTTTTATAATTTTTTATGTTATCAAATTTTTATACATCAATTATATTTACACCATTATTTAATATTTGAAAATATATTCTTATAACGTGATTTCAAGTTGAACTTTACCTTCTCCACCTATCTTAAGGATATTATCCAGAATATTCATGTAATAAAATACACGATTATGAAATATCAAGAATTAAATTTCACTTTCACCACCAATAAATAGAGAAAGTGCTTTAACTATATCTAATTATCATACTATTTTAGAAAGGAAAACTATAATAATCCTGGATGGTCTTATAATCTCCTTCAGATAAACTCTTAGAAAGATACTTTAGATAATAAAAAATTTATCATTTAAAAGTGAGGATGTAATGAATATTGAATAGGAAAAATCTTTGAGATTATAGTTCTTGTATAATAATTTAATAATTAAATTTAAAATTTCATTGAATAGAAAATAAAATGTTTCCTTTTTGAGAAATATAATAACTCCCCTATAAGAAGTAATTGAAAAAATATGTTAATTTTGAATATATACCCCAAATTTAAATTTTAAAATATTTAGTTGAAAAGATTAAAATTTCTAAATGTTATATTCTATAAATAGTAGATAATAATACTATTTCATATATGGTTCAAGAAAATATTATATGTTTGAAAAATAGTTTTTTTTAAATTGATTATTTTAAAAAATAGTTTTTTTTTGAAAAATATAAAAGTTTGGAAAACAATTAAGTTTTAAAAAATAGATAAGATTTAAAAATAGTTCTCTCCTCTTGGGGAGTTTTTATTGTAAGAAGATAGATATAATAGTAATTGGATTGAAGATCACTTATTGTTGTTTATTCACAGGTTCTGTTTAATGGTTAAAATCTATCATAAGTAATAAGTTTTATAAAAATACTATCAAGATGATTTTCTTTTCTGATACAGTTAAGAATAATATCTCTTTTTTTGTGTGACCCCTATGGAAATGATATCTTATATCTTTGTTATTTTCTCACTAGTGATGTTATGAGTTTATAAACAAGTAAACAAAACTAGTATTATCCTATATAATTAGATTTTAATTAAAAATTAATCAAATATCTGTGTGTTTTTTGGAACCATAACACTTGATCAAAACAACTTTCATATAACTTATACTCTTCTTCAAAAATGTAAAGTTCTATAGAATATTTTTTCTTACTAGACCAAGAGATTAAATGTTATGATAAAAAATGAAATATTCAAGATGTATATTTTATATCTAACACAAAACCTCCAAATTCAATATCTGGGTAATTTTTTTAACAATAATCATATCTACACTAATAAAATAATCCAAGTTCTGAAGTTTGTTTAAGGTATCTAAAAATTTGGTATACCACATTCAAATTATATTCTTATATATTCTCTTGAAATATCACACATAAAATTACAGACAATATTATATTAGGTTGACTTATGGTATGATATACTACAATTTTGATCATAATTCTATACTGTTTTTTATCTACCAATTTTTTGGGACCAGTGTCGCACTTGTTGTAAATGATGTGTCAATTTGTGATTGATAATTTTAGATAAAGTGGTAATGCTTAAAATTTTTTTATGGATTCACTTGATGGAATTTGATGTAATGATTGAGAAATTTTCCATGTTAAAGTTCAATAATTTTTTTAAGTGGCCTTATGTTCTAAAGACTTGTTTCCTTGAAGAAACTTTGTTTACTATAATATGAACAAGAATAATTAAATTTAAAATAAAGTTAATTTCATTAATGGGATTTTAATGAGGGTATGAAAATTAAATTTAAATTTTATATGAAAAAAATGAAGATTTTTCTTGGAACATTATTTGATAAAGGATTTTTTATATCTATTGTACACTTGGAATTCATCAAGTATTTTTTTTGGACTCATATAAAAAATAAAGCCAACCATAGAATCCCTTAAGTGATATCCCTTGACCAATCTTAGGGGGACCCTAGGATCAACCCATATGGGAGATATTTCAAGAGGAGGCTACATGGTGGCTAAGGAGTGGGTGGGCCATGTATTGGACCAAAAGTGTGTGCCCATCTATAGGGTGCATGGGTAGGCCACATTTGGCCCAAAGGTGATAGAGAGCTAGTGTAGGAGGATAAAGACCCATGTAGCATGATGTGAAAGTGTAATGGGTGTCAAACCCCATAAATATATTGATCGAACAATGGGAATACATTGATTAATAATGAACTACTGTACTGTTCCCCAATATAGATCTCTTTGATGTGTCCAAATCAGGTTGGTTATTGATCTTCTTGCATGCCTCCCCATAATCCAAAGATTTATAACTAGAATCTAGGGTGTCGAGAATATAGTGGGGAGACAATACCCCTATGTGTAAAGTTGTAATATAGAGGAATTAAAAAATTATCTATAACAGAAATAAAAATAGAGAAAACTGTATAACATATAATTGGTAGGAAATGGAAGAATCAATAAATCAAATAATAATCAATGTAATGTGAGGATGGAATGTATATATCTTCAAACAACAAGTAATATAAATAAAATAATAAGCTAACACAATTAACTAAAAATACCTCGGTCCCAAATCCCATGCCGATCATATATTTTAGATCCAACCCATAAATTAAGAAAAAAATCAATAACAATGTCCCTTACCCTTTTCTAAACTTGAATCCATGTAATCTACTCAGGTACCAAATGGTGGACCAAATAGGGTGTGAGAAAAACTCAGTAGACCGACACCACCATCTATAAACAAAACATGTTTGATAATAAGTTCATGCAATAAAGCAATAACATGCGCATTAATTAATCAACTTAATATAATACAAAAAACAACACACTACTACTCTATTCTAGAACCATTCCAACCATAACCAAAAGTCCATGGTATAATCACATAATTAGGAACATACTTCTATATAAAAATTTTAGCATCTGGGATAATCCCTCTATATAATCATTTTAAAATCTGGACCAAGACCTCTATATAAGAACTTCAGAATAACTAGGTCAAGCCCTATAAGCATTATAGAATAAATGGGACAATCCCTCTATATTATAATTTTAAACATAACTGGTCCAATCCCTATAATAATTATATCATAAAATATAACAAATTCAAAATAGAACACCTAACACAATATCATATCGTAATCTAAAATTATTAATTCTATGAATTACTATTTGTTTTTAAATTACCCATTTATTCATTAACTTATCTTAATCCATTGGTAAGCTATTTTTCACCCCTAATTATTATCAAAAAAACACAAACCATTTCAATAATTAATTTAACCATTTTAAGATGTGAATCTATCACAATAAATCACCTGATATTTCTTGTCATTCTAAATCATACTTTAATCCATTAGACAATTCATTATTATTATAGGTAAGTATCACCTAATGGGTAGCCATAAGAAATGTCTCAATTTCATTGAATCCAAAGGGATCTAATGAATAATCCAACACATGATTTATCATTATCAAATATTCAATTAATTAATGCATATATTGGATAGACATAATCACATTATTGAACATACAAAAAATTTGGACATAAAATAGAGTTTTCTTTTAGACCACCTACCATTATTTAGTGATAAAAAACTCTTCCAACTAATAATTAAAATCATAAATAAGGTGTATTAGGTATCAAGAAAATATGGATCCCACAAGATCAAAATAAAATCTTTTTTCCACAAACATTAAAATATTACACCGTGATAATGAGAAGTAAGAAAAAGAGAGAGGAAACCCAAAGCCAAACCACTCACTAAATATTAATCACTTGAACAGGATGTCTAGAAGTTTATAAGGCACTCAAAAATAACATGGAAAGCGCATAGGGATTGAGAGAGGAGGGATGTATTTGAATGATGAAATAAAACATACACACAACATAACTTATAATCATTGATCCCAATAAGTACACATTGTGTAATTATTAATTTATGAGTTATGCTGAAAAATGCATTACCTAAGCTTAAAATAATCCTACTCAAACATTACATGACATGAACCAGGTTGACAGTGTGTGTTGATTTCATGTCATGAAACCATTTCATGACATCTTCCCAATGACAACTACATGCCGTGTAACATATACATGGTTTGTAAATTTTCTACATTAATCATTAAGATAGGATTATTACAAAGATCCTAAACCACCTTTGAAGACTTACAAACTCACATGGAATCCTCATAATATCTTTTAACCCATTTATACATGGACTCCACTAATTAGAAAAATATAAATCCCTGAACATTAGTAAAGTTTCCACCAAAAATGATCTCTATACCTAAAAGGGACCTAATCACCATGTTTCAAGGACAAAGGAAAACCCAAACAAAATAGGTTTAACCCAAAAAAGAGGGACATACCTCAAAAAATATGGGACCTTACAACCTCTCCACCAAATAATAGATCAACCTTAAGATGATCCAAGAATCGATGTGGGGTCTCTGTGAACAATTTTGGACATTGTTCATGCAAATAAAACTCCCTCTCCTTGGTCTCCTCTTTAACATGCCCATGTTTCTACTACACTCAAACTATAGGTATGGAATTTTCCTCAAGATACTTCTCACTACAACCCACAATCCGTATTGGATGATTCTCAAAGGAATCATATACAAAAAGCTCTATGTTCTCAATGTCTACCATATGAGAAGGGGAAATATGATATCTATAAATCTATGATATGTGAAATACATCATGAATATAACTATAACACTGTGGAAAGGATAATCAGTAGGCCACTAGACTGATCCTTTCCACTATCTCAAATGGCCTGAAAAACCTAGACACTAGAAGTCCCTATTTCTAGATATGACATTTCCCTAACCTAGGAAACACTATAAGGAAAACATAATGACCAACCTAAAACTGAAGAGGTTGTCTCTAATGGTCAACATAATATTTCTACCTACTCTATGTGGTCATTAATTGACTCCTGATCCACTGAAACTGCTTTGATGTCTCCTGGATGAGACTTGGTCTAATAAGCACTAACTCACCTACCTCCAACAAACAAAGAGTTGAATGGAACAACCTACTATAAAAATCCTTGAAAGGTTCCATATGGATCAATTCCTTAAAGATGTTATTATTTGAGAAATCTATGAGGTCCATATAATTCTCCCAAAAACCACTAAAATCCAAAATACAAGATCATAACATTTCCTTTAGAGTCTAAATAGTATGATTAGATTGACTGTCAGTTTGAGGATGGTAGTTTGGGATCATATAAACCTGCAATCCCATAGAATTATAAATACCCTTCCAAAACTGACATGTGAAATAATGATTTATATGCAAAATGATACTCCTAGAAAAACCATTAAACCGAAGTACCTATTTCATGTAAATGATACACAGACTATCCATAGTAGAGGTATCCTTGATAGGAAAGAAGTGGGATACCTTCGATAATCAATACATGATCAAACATACTATGTCATTCTTACGGGTTTTTAGGGGTTATCCTATCAAAAAATACATAGTGACCTCATCAAATTTCTACTAAAGATTGGGAAGAGGCTACAATATCCTAGTAGGCCTTTGATGCTCGGCTTTCACCTACTGATAGGTGAAACATCGATCCACACATCCCACTACCTCCTTCATTTCTGACCACCAGTACAATCTATAGAGATCATGATGCATCTTTGTCAAACTAGGACATGCCACCCATATAGAAGCATGAACCTCTCCCATGATCTCCTTACACAAGGATGTAGGAAGCCATAATCGACCATGAAAAAGAAGATAATTACCAATAATAATAGACCATCCATTTGTTGGCTCCCCACTATATAGGCTATATCTTAGAACTAATTCCTCTAGATTAGATAAATGTTCTTCCTTGATCCGGTCATGAATCAGAGGTGTGATAGATTTCAAAGTGAAAGCTACTCATACTTGGGACTCTCAATCATCTATATGCATGTTTTAAAAGTGATCTATCACTTTCTATTCATAACAAAACTACTGCACTACCTCTATCAAATTCATATATCTTAAGGCATCAGAAATTCCATTACCCTTGCCTAGTGTATAATACAACTTGATGTTGAATTAATCAACCCAACTCTTCTATTAAATGTTCAGGTCCTATTGAGAAAATATATACCTGATGCTCTTATGGTCTATATAAACCAAAAACCTCTCACCCAAAAGATACTGTATTTAGAATCTTAGGTTATGTACCATAATATCTAACTATAGATCATGAGTAGGATAATTCATCTCATGCAGGCTCAACTATTTGGAGAAATATGTGAAAACTAGATCCTCATTAATTATAACTAATCTATGTCCAATTTCAAATGTGTCACAATACACAATATATGCTCTAATCAACACATGTTAAGTGAGGATATGTGATGAGTTCATCCTACCTTTCTACACTAGAATATGTCTCTCATAAGAATATAATCAAACAAACATCACTCTTTTCTTGGTCAACCCAGACATTGGTGCTTCCAAATGGTAGAAGTCCTAGATAAATAAAAAATAATAACCTGCTAAACTGATAAATATTTGAATCTTAGAGACATTCTTTGGATTATCCCAATATACCATGGATTCAACCTTATTTTCAACCATTAACACTCCTACCTCTGACATGATGTATCCCATGAAGTGAAATTTATCATTTTATAAATTGGATTCTGTTATCTTAGCATAAAGTTGATGCTCTCTCAATTTACTAAAGACAATTTCAAGATGATGTTCATGATCATATGATGAATAGAAGTACACTAATATGTCGTTGAAAAAACAACCAAAAACTGATACAGAAATGAATGAATGAACTGATTTATAAAAGATATGAATATTTATGGTTCATTTTTTTAAAACAAACGACATCATTATGAACTCATAAAATCCATATCTTCTCCTAAAAAAGTATGAGGTCTGTTGGATAGTCTCACCCTCTACTGGTGGTGTCTTGATCTCAAATAGATCTTGGATAAGATCTTAGAACCTATTATTTAATCGAAGAGATTATTGACACAAGGAAAGGGATACTAGTTCTTGACTATCATCTCGTTAAATATCTGATAATCCATATGAAAGCATAAAGTCCCATAATATGTTTTGGTGAAAATAATTGGAGAAGACCATGGAGATTTACTAGGCCATATAAACCCCTAGGATTCCAGATCTTCCAACTGAATATTAAATCAATGAAGCTATGGTGGTGCCATCCTATAAAGTGTAATAGAAACATGCTCTACTCTCAGCACCAAATCGATTGTGAACTCACTCTCTATATCGGAAGGTAATCCATATAAATTAATAGGAAAGACATACTAAATTGGTCTACCACTTTAGAAAACTTATCTTGATTCATTCCACCATCATCTAGATCAATACCTTATATATGATCTATTATATAAAATAATCTACATTGAATTGGTTCTGTATGACTAGCCTAACAATCCTAGTCACCTTGGTGAAAGTAGCTGCCTACTTATGGAGAGGGAAAGGTAAATTGACTATAGTAACAGTTGATACGAGCCTGGTATAAAACTAACCAATCCATACCAAGAATAAAATAAAATAATATCATTTATAGTACAAAACGATTCCCAAAATAAGTGGTAATCACCAAGTTATAGAGAACACATCTTGAAACAATTTGATATTCTCGAACCATACTCCCAATTGTTTATTGATGGTCAAGACACCAACCAAGATTCCCATAACCAAGACTAAAATAATTTCAAAAATATTATATAAAAAGGAATACAATTCTCCTATATCAACCAAAACATAGGTAAGGGTAGATGATACAAGAATTGTATCTATGATGGTAAAATATAATGTATCAACACTAGCCAAAGTATACTAAATAACATGAAACTAAGTTTACCCTATTACCTAGGATTTATTATAAATCCCTTGGGATATTACCTCTACCTGGTACTACTGCTCCTTAATTGGGGTATCATGTCTCTTTCCTCAACTCGAACATCTAGTGGAACTCCACCTACCGGTCTACTGAGGGGTACCTAAGTCCTTCCATGACTCTGGTACCTATCCTGATCCCCTACCACTTCTTTGCTGCTATATACCCCTAACAAACCTATACATGTGACCTATCTTAACATAAGCATAGAAATCCAAATAAGAGTAAAACCATTAAGTCCACTTGTGTCCCATCTTTCCACATTGATATCACTAAAATAGGACACGGTCATGAGATGGTTACCCAATTCCCTGGATACTCTGCCCAATGTTTCCTTGGTGATAACTATCATAGTGGTGCTTCTTTCCACCAGAATAAGAGCACCCATTTCACCTTATTGAAACATACTAACTACTAGTCAGGACCACTATTAGATTCCATTCCATGAAGAGTGATTGATTAATGACATCTTTAATGTTAGTCAAGATAAATACGTTCAATTGTGACATGATCTCATAGAGAATCACAACCTAAAAACATTTATCCCTAAATATATCATCAATAGATAAAGTTGGTGAAAAAAACTTCAAGTTAGTGAAATTTTTAGTGTAGTCCATCTCTAAAATTCCCTTCGGTGTTCGGTGTATGATCTTGTAATCCTTTTCATCACTCAACATCTCTTGGTAGAAGTTTCTCCAGAACTTTTCCTTGAATTCCTTCCAATATAACTCCTCTTTATTCCCATATTACTCTATAATGTCCCACAAGTTCTTGGAAGGTCCATGAAGCATGTATGTAGAAAGATTCAACCTCTTATTTATGGTTGTCTTGTGGTTCTTGAAGATCATCTGTACTAAAACAATCCATAACTTAGCTGCTTGGGGGCCTCCCTCCCTAGTAAATGTTGGTGGATGCTGTAGCTGAAAATATCTTATCAGTTTAGACATCAAAGGAACAATGTGAATAGTCTCCCTCTCAATGGATCACATGACCCTTAGGAAGATTTATCAAAGATGAACTTCCATATAAACCTTAGGATCCATAGGAATATTTTATTTAACTGTGTCAGGAGCATGATGTTTTCACTCTCATGATGATCAATTCGAAGAAGACGAGGAAGAATTTTCTCTAAAAGACCAACAAAATCCTTAAAACATTGGATTAAAACACGATCAACCTCAATAGGTGAAAAAAATGGAGAATAAATGGATCATAGTCTCTATAAACATCGATTATAAGTAATTGAACATGACATAACAATTATTAAATTTCATTTATCATATTTCTCATATCACAATCCATATAGGAAAATACATCACATGAAATATATATGTCCCTATCATGAACAATTTATGTCAATATAAATACCCATGTTCCTATCATGATGTATATATACTCATCCCACACCATACCAGGACACATGTATTAATATAAAGAAATAATAACACCACACAACAAGTGAATCACCCAAGATGAAATAACATCAAACCATAATAATAGAAAATCATAAACAATAATTGAATCCTTAGAAACTCAGATGTCCCCCATACATGGGTTAGATAATCCCATTAAAAAGACCATTACCATGTCTTGACACATCCTAGTATCATTTATACCTTTCCCAAATAGTGAATCAATCGAAAAGAACAACCTTCTCCTTTGATACCACTTTGTAACATCCCCCGATCCGGCTCTCTCTCACATGGCCAAATCTAGTTGGTTATAAGACCTCAAGCATTCCTCCTTGTATGATAGAGGTATAATACTAGTGTTGCGGGTTTATATATTATATTTGAGAGACTATAATCCCTAGTATATATTTTTAATATAGTGGAAATAAACAAATATCTATCTGAGCAATGAAAATAGCAGAAAAAATACAACATACAACTAGAAGGTAAAGGACAAACCAATAAATAAAATAATAACCAAGGTAATTTAAGGATATAATGTATCTAATGAAAAATTAAAAGTAATAAAAATAAATGAATAATATGACAAAATAAACTCAAAATCCCCTTGTCCCAAAACCTAGGTTGGTCCCATATCCAATCTCCAACCCATCTTGTAAGAAAAAATGAACAAAAATGTCCTTTTCCCTTGTCTAAATCTGCATCCATGTAATCGTATCAGGTTCCCCATAAAATACTGGATATAGTGTGAGTAAAACTTAGTAGGTCAAAAACAATATGTCTTAACAAAACCAATATGATAATAAGTTAATTAAATAAAGCTATAACAAGTATATTAATTAAACAACATAATACAGTACAAAAAACAACATACTTTGACACCATGCCAAAATATCTCTAATCATGTAGAAAAACCATGAAAAACATAACCAAAAGTCAATGGTATAATCAAATAATCTAGAAAATACCTATGTATGAGCATTTTAGCATTCTTAACAAGTCCTTTATATAAAAATTTCAACATATAGGGAAAGCCCTCTATATAAGAATTTAAGCATAACAAAAAAATCCCTATAATAATTATAGCATAACCCAGCCAAACCATTGCATAAGTATTTAAATATAACTAGGCCCAGACCCATAATCATTTTAGCATAACACATCATAAGTAAAAATGAAACACATAACACAACATAATATCATACACTAAAATGGTTAATTCTTCCAATTACCGTTTTCCTTTTCACTACCCATTTACTCATTAACTTATCATAAGTCATTACAATTAGAGTTTTCACCCCCAATTACCATAAAAGAATCACCATACATTTTAATAATGAATCTAACAATTTTACAAGATGAATATATCACAATAAATCACTTTAGATTCCATGTCATGCTAAATAATACTTTAATCCATTATAAAATTTATTATTATTCCATGGTAGGCTCTCCCAATGGGTGACCACAATCCTGGTATCAAAGTCATTAAATCAAAAGGGATCCAGTGAATTATCTGAAACATTATTTATCATCCTAAATTATTTAATTAATTAATGTTTACAATGAATCAATGAAATAACATTATTTCACATACTTAACAATTAAACAGAGTAAGGGTTTTGTTTTATAACATCTACCATGTAACGACCTGAAAATTCATTAATAAAAATTCATCTTGGTTTATTTAAATGTCTTCTTATGGTTATATAAACATATGAAATTATTTGGTTTTATGTTCTTGATTTTAAAATACAATTAAGAATTGTGACCATTTATAATATAGTCGTTGAATAGTGATCACATGATTAGTATAAATATAGGGCTTTAACAAATCCAATTTACCCTGAAAAATGAAATGATGACCTCATCCAATAGAATTTCCCCATATGAAGACCATTTATCAGAGCTCATAAAGGAGGTGTCATCATTGGGCTATGCTCTTGACCATGCCCAAGCCGAGCTTGAATACATTAAGCTTGAGTGAAACCGCCTATGGGGGAAGTGGAAGTTGATAGAGATTACCACTCGAGCGATGTTATTCGAGCCACCCCAAGAGTCTGTCACCATCATGAACCTTACCCTAAGGTCTTATGGGGATGTTTTAAGGGTTTATGTAACAAGAACCTAGCACTATGATTATGTACATTTTTTTGTATATAATAAAGAATATAATTTCATTTTATTATTGTTCCTTTGTAAATAGTTTTTTAAAAGCACAAATAGTATATTTATTTAATATTCAACTAAGAAATCTATATTGATGAATTAATGGATTTTTGAACTAAATAATATTTTAATAAAATATCATTATTATTATTAAATTACTTTTTATTAAATATAAATGATCGTGTAATTTAATGAATGCAATTGTAATATTTATTAATGTTTAAAAGCTATTTTTGTCAAAACCCATGTTTCTTCGATAAATGTCGCTTTTTTATTTTAAAAGTGAAAATTCAAATATTTAGAAAATTATTTAGATAAAATGAATATTATTTTTGGAATTAGGACTTTGAAATCATCCAACAATGAATATTTCATAATTTTCTAAGACAATTGATTTTTTGGGTGAAAATTAAATACCGTTTAATTATATAGTGTTTTATGACATCATAATGACCCAATAGTGATGTAATAAAATAATATAAACATTATTTTAGGCCAATATTTGTTTTTAACATTAAAATAATGTTATTTTAGGTTTGTTTGATTTATTTTAGAAATCCTTAGTGGACCCTCCATGAATTATAAAACATTATAGCTTTTTAAATTGATTTCTTTGAGAGAGTGACTCACCTACACCTAAGAAACCCTATTAATTTAAAAAGTTAGTCCTTTGTAATTATAAAATATTATTTTACACACCTGTTTGGAAAAAACCATGGTATGGTTTGTGGTTTTTATTAGTTTAATGTGTGGTATCCCAAACCTAAATAATAAAGTATTCCCTCTCCTTTCCTCTATAAACTCACCCAAGATCCCACTTCCTCCTCACTCAAAGCCTTTGGAGTTTGACCAACACCTACCATCCACTCACTAGAATCCTACCAAGGTTCCCCAAGCTCCCAAGAAGTCTCTCTCAAGCCCCTTCCAAGCCTTTGGTATCACACTTCCAAGTAATATATTCTCACTTTCCTTATTTATGTCTAAGTTTCCTTATATTGTTATGCCCTTTTATTTTCAATTATAAATGTTGGATTTTGATTTCACACCTAATCCATAGTTTCCTATTCATTTTTGAATAATTACCTATCCCCTTTATCTCTCATTAATTCCTCCCATGTACAATTGTTACCATGCCAAAATTCCCTAAGGAATTTCTCTCTTCTCATTTACATTCAAGAAATTCTTTTGTATTACGTATGTAAATTCCATTACTTTTATTGGGACATGTATCTATATAACCCCCCTTAATGTAAATTTCATGTATATATTATGAGAAACCCATTTCTTTCTAATCAACCATTTTTATGAATTATTATGTCATGCCATTATGCTGCCGAAATTGCACTGCTTTTTCCAAGCCAAGATCATTGTGTAGTGAATACCATACCCATGTCTCTATCAAGGGTAATCAGATTTATGCACATATTTCATGTATTTATTCAACAATCCTTAATCATGGAATAACTCATGATATTGATTTATTCCATGTTATATGATTCATGTGGCACATTTATGCATGAAATGAAATGTTTATGAAGGGTGTGCCTTAATAGCGCTCCAATGCATTGGGTAAAGTATAGTATCATGATACGTCATGTGAAATGAATGTTGACTCATTATAATTCAAGTGTAATGAGGGTCTACTCGTTCTTCATGTGCAATGAGGGTTTACTCATGCTCCATATGCAATGAGTCTTGGCTCATGCTAATATCATGTTAAATGTTGTTGCCACATCTCCAAGTTATGATTATCATGCTTTATCACGCCTTTATGTTCATGTTTCTCTTGTGATCCATTGATATGAATATTTACTAACTTGTATTTTAATATTCATGTTATGATTTGTTTACTCCCTTACTAGGCTTTATAGATCACCCTTTTCTTATTCATTTCCTCAGGTTATCCCATGCAATGATAAGTATGAGAGAATGTAGTGGTTATGTAAAGAAATTTTTCAATAAATATATTGTGTGTTTTACATTCTAAGTTGTTATGTAATGTTACTAATCCCCAAAGAAACTAGAACTCTAGATATTATATGTTTTATCAAGTGATGGTTTTATGTAATAAATTATGTTAAGTATGTAATAAAGAGCAGAGTTTTCATAGTTGGCATCAGAGGATAGGTTTAGTTATTTTTGGGATTAAGATTATAAAACTATAGTGAAGCCTTAGAGATAAGACTAAGTATAATAAAGACATCCATAAATTTAGGTGAGTATTTAGTAACTGGTTTATCAAGAAAATACATCCCTATCTTGATATGAGCAGGAAGAGGTGGCTCTGGCTGAGATGTACCTAGGAGTGAAAACTTTGACAAGGAGTTTTGGGCTTGACCCGAGGTATCTTGGTACACAACAATGGGATTTGATGCACTATTGGTTACGAAACTCTAGGGGGATATGATTATGTAAGTTCATGATCTTATTACAATCCATTATTAATGGAATTAAAAAAATCCCATAAGAATATATGTTAAGAAATAGATCAAGGAAAACCTAGATTTAAACCTAAGGAGTCATAAGTTAGGATATACTTCTACTTTACAACTTTATCCTTTTATGATCAAAGTTTTATTTCTATGATCCATAGCTAATTATTCAAACCCACTAATTGTCTTTATTTTTTTTCATAGTTAAAATATGGATGGAGGAAGATCACGAACAAATCTTCACTCTCTTCCTGAAGAACTACTTGGAAAGATCATCCTGAAGTCATGCTCAAATGACTTCAAATTTTTTTCAAATATCTAAGTTACCTACAAACAACTTTATGAGTCATCCAATACCTCTACCATTGAAAGATTATTTTAAGGATAAAGTATAATATATTTGGGAATATTGCGCTCTCAACTTTCTTACCATGATAATTGTGGGAAGTACCATCAGGGTATTTTTAAATTCTTTACTATATTTGAAAATTATGAAGAAATAAAATTTCTTATAGATGATTCAAAAGAGGGAGACCTCCTAGCTGCCTATATGTATCAAATTATAGATTTTAGTCTCTGAGTAAATACAAAAACAAATTTACCAAAGCCCTATTTTAAAATATTTGAAGATGAATCAGTAAGACGTTTTTATAAAAAACAAGTTCAAGAAGATATTTCTAAATTATATATAAGAAATACCTTTTTAATGACTTATCAATGCTTCCATCGATATAAACCAAGATACATGAGGTGTTTTTGGGAAAATGAAGTAAATGATTTTGAAAATATCCTGAGGTACCATTGTGATGCATAGACCCTTTCTAAATGAAGGCAATGATAATAGGAAAGAATGAAGATGTCATCCATCAAATGAAGGAAAAGTACCCACACCTGTAAATGGCTTAGAATGTAAAATGAAATTTTGAGGGTGAAATTTATTAAGGGGGGAAGATTGTAATGACCCAAAAATTCATTTATGAAAATTCATCTTTTTCTATTTAAAGGTCTTATTATGGTTATGTAAAACATATGCACTTATTTATTTTTATGTTTTGGATTTTAAAATACCATTAATAATTGTGACCATTTCTCATATAGCCATTTAATAGTGATCACATGATTAGTATAAATATAGGGCTTTAAAAATCCAATTTACTCAGAAAAAGGAAGCGATGGCCTCATTAAGTAGACTTTCCCCATACGAAGCCCATTTATCGGAGCTTGAAAAGGAAGTGGCGTCATTGGGATTCACTCTTGACCAAGCCTAATCCGAGCTTTAATACATTAAGCTTGAGTGGAACTGCCTATGGGAGAAGTGGGAGTTAAAAGAGATTACCATTCAAGCGATGTTATCCAAGCCACCCCAAGTGTCTGTCACCATCTCACACCTTACCCTAAGGCTTTATGTGGGTGTTTTAAAGGTGTTATGTAACAATAACCTTGCAATATGATTATGTACATTATTGAATATATAATAAAGAATATAATTTCATTTTGTTATTGTTACTTTGTAAATAGTTTTTTAAAAGTGAAAATAGTATTTTTAGTTAATATTAAACTAAGAAATATATTTTTATGAATTAATGGATATTTGAATTAAATAATATTTTAATAAAATATTATTATTATTATTATTAAATTAAATTTTATTAAATATAAATGATTGTATAATTTTATGAATGCAATTGTAATTTTTATTAAGGGTTGAAAGCTATTTTTGTCAAAACCCACGTTTCTTCAATAAATGTCACTTTTTATTTTAAAAGTGAAAATTCATATATTTAAAAAATAATTAAGACAAAATGAATATTATTTTTGGAATTAGGATTTCAAAATTATCAAAGGGTGATTTTTTCATACTTTTCTGAGACAGTCGAATTTTTGGGTAAAAATTAAATATCGTTTAATTATATAATGTGTTTTATGACATCATAATAACCCAATAGCGATGTAATAAAATACTATAAACATTATTTTTGGACAATATATGTTTTAAAATTAAAATAATTTTATTTTATGTTTGTTTGATTTATTTTACAAAGCCTTAGTGGACCCTTCATGACTCATAAAATATTTTAGCTTTTTAAATCATTTTCTTTGAGAGTGTGACTCACCTCCCCATAAGAAACCCTATTATTTTAAGAAGTTAGGAAATTTTAATTATAAAATATTGTTTTCCACTCCCCTTTGGAAAACATTATGGGCAAAACCATATGGTGGTTTGTGGTTTTGATTAGTTTAATGTGTGGTGTTCCAAACCTAAATAATAAAGAATTCCCTCTCCTTTCCTATATAATCCTACCAAAGCTACCACTTCCTCCTCACTCAAAGCCTTTGGAGTTAGACCAAACTCTGTAATACACTCTCTAGAATCTTACCAAGGTTCCCCGATCTCCCAAGACGTCTCTCTCAAGCCCCTCCCAAGCCTTTCAGATCACACTTCCAAGTAAGGGTTTCTCACTTTCCTTATTTATGTCCAAGTTTCCTTATATTGGTATGCCCTTTTATTTTCAATTATAAATGTTGTAGTATGATTTAAAATATCTCCCATAATTCCCTATTCGTGTTTGAATAATTAGAGATCCCATTTATCTCTCATTAATGCCTCCCATGTACACCTGATACCACGCCGAAATTCCGTAAGGAATTTCTCTCTCCTCATTTACATTCAAGCAATTATTTTGTATTACGTATCTAAATTCCATTAAATTTGTTAGGAAATTTATATATATGAACCCAATTAATGTAAATTTCATGTAAATATTATGAGACACCCATTTCTCTCTCATCAACCATTTGTTTGAATTCTTATGTCACACCATTATGCATCCGAAACTGCACCACATTTTTCCAAGCCAAGATCATTGTGTAGTGAATACCATACCCATGTATCTATCAAGGGTATTAAACTTTATGAACATATACATATTTAATGGTACTTTCATTTATTTATTCCACATTCCTTAATCGTGGAATAACTTATGATGTTGATTGATTCCATGTTATATGATCCATGTGGCACACTTACACATTAAATGAAATGTTTAAGAAGGGTGTGCCCTAATAGCACTCCAATGCATTGTGTAAAGTATAGTATCATGATACGTCATGTGAAATGAGTGTTGAATCATGCTAATTAAAGTTCAACGAGGGTCTACACATGATTCATGTGCAATGTGTGTTTACTCATGCTCCATGTGCAATGAGCCTTGGCTCATGCTAATATCATGTTAAATGTTGTTGCCACATCTCCAAGTTATGATTATCATGATTTATCATGAATTTATGTTCATGTGTCTCTTTTTGATCCATTTATATGACTATTGAATAACATGTATTGTAATCTTCATGTCATGCTTTGTTTACTCCCTTACTGGGCTTTATAACTCACCCTTTTATTATGCATGTCCTTAGGTTATGCTAAGTATGGGGGAATATAGTGGTCATGTAAAGGAAGTTTTCAATAAATATTTTGTTTTTTTATGTTATAAGTTGTTATGTAATGTTTCTCAGCCCCAAAGACACTGGACCCCTCGATCTTCTATGTTATATCAAGTGATGGTTTTATGTAATAAATTATGTTATGTATATAATAAAGAGAAGGGTTGTCATATTCCATTATATCTTGATCAAACAAAACTTCCAACTAGAAATTATTATAAGAATGAAGGTGAAGAATATCACGCAAATAAAATAATCACATAAGATCAAGATCAACACCTTTTTCCATATCAATCAAAATATTACACCGTGATAACGAAGAACAAGAAGAAGAAAGGGGAAAACTAAAGAGAAACCACTCACTATAGATTGATCACTTGATCAGGAATTATAGAAGGTATTAAGGCACTCAAAAATCACCATGAAATTTCCTAGGGCTCCAAATATGAGGGATAAATGTGAATAAAGAAATAAAGAATATGAATAACACAACATATAACTGCTGAGACTAAGAAATACATGGTGTGAAATTCTCAATTTATGAGTTACGTCGAATAATATTTCACCTTGTCTTAAAATAACCTTGATCTAACATAATGATACTTGAAATAGGTTCATGACAAGTATTAATTTCATTCTGTGAACCCATTTCATGACATCTTCTCAGTAAAAGTTACAAGTTGTGTAACATATACACAACATGTAAATGTCCTATAGGTAACTTTAGGTCTTTCTTTCTTTTAATGATCCTAGACCACATATAAAGCCTTAAAAATTCATGGAAAACCCTCATAATCCCCTTAACCCATTTATACCCAGACACCATTAATTCAAGTAAACATACATCCACAAACATTAGGACATTTTCCCCAAAAAATACACCCCATCTCCCAAAAGGGAACTCGATACCAAGGTTCAAAGGAAAATGAAAACCCAAAAAAAGGTTCAACACAAAAATAAATAGGTAAATACTTAGAAAATGATGTGATATTACAGTTTGTTGACTGAGATCATGGTTGATTTGGAAAAAACATGAAGCACATACTATTCCTTTGTCATTTTAAAGTTGGATAGAATGTGAACCACTAGATGGGATTGATCTCCACTATCCGATCAACATCACTACACTTATTCAATTAATCCTATTATCTTAATACTATCAATAAGTATTCTATCTTCATGATCTAAAGACAACTATAAATCTCCACTCATTCTGTCAAAGGATCAAGATAAGGTTGATTGAACCAAAGAAATCCATGAAACTTCATCTATAATGTATACTAAATACTTGAAGGACAACAACATCATAATAAGATGTCACAAGAACAAGTGATGTCACATGATTTTTTCACATGAATGAATAAAAATAATAAATGGTGTAACATTATATTATTTTTATTACATGAAGCGATCAAGCGACCATGAGATACTGGAACATGAATAAGAAAGTAACTTCATTCGCAAGAATATCCCATATTTTATATATCTTATCATCTGAATAATAAGTGATTATAAAGAGGGTTTCAATTAAATATCTTGTGAGGAATAACATTAAGAATGTAATATCACATGAAGAACCTATGTGCATTATGATCAAGAGAAGCAATCTTGCAATTTTGTGATCACATTATAAGTACATGGAGATGGAAAGGTTTTTAGTAGTTCAAAAATAAATTAGATCTGAAGATCCTTGGGAATGTTTAATGGGTCCAAAGTATTCCATAAAAAGGATATGATAATAAGTTTATCCTACTCTATAAAAAATGAGGCATGATCATTGAAGAAATGTTTTTCAACATTGAGAGAATGAGAGAGATAGAGAGGTTACATATAAATAATAGAGTATCCACCTGACATCTTCACACAAAGGCAATACATTATTGTGTGATCCAAACACACAACGAAGATTCCAAAAAACACTTTGGTTACATAGAGGAGTATCTCATGATTCTTCTAATCTCATTAAGGCATTTTAGAAGGAAGAATCAAATATAACTAGTTTCCCATGAAGGAAATTTTATATAGTATCTATTTCACACATGACAGAAATTGGGAAGAACCCATGGATAATACCTACTATCATTTGAAACTCTTACATTAATAGCTTTGTGATATTCTGAATCACATATGTGGAGGTAGTGTTATTGAAGGTAAGATATTTCCTAAACCGTTCTAAGTCATGTGAAGGAGGTAGTAATAAATACCTTCAAGAATGTATGAAGGGACACAAGTGGTCACATGTGTTTGGAAAGATCATGCACATCACATAACCTTGTATAGGTCATGAAATTTTAATGAATTAATGATGTATCATTTGAATTGAAAAATTAGTGAATGAAACTCACGAATTCTTCCATTAATACATGAATAAAAAAATTTTGATAACCCAAGATACACCTATTAAGAAACAAGGATTATTGAAGAATTTTTATTAACCCAAATAGAAGAAATACAATTTTAATTACTGATAAAATAATAATTAATGAATTATTATTTCAAGGTGTTTACATAAGTTAGAAGGCTATGTAGTGTATCACACATGCATGATAGAGGTAGAATAAATGTCACCATGCAAAGATCTTTTCTTGTATGTAATATTATTGAATAAGTTGTGTGCACCACATGAAAACATTACTGAGGTTATGATATCATCATAAAAATAAAGAATAACCCAAGCATAGTTTCACTATGGAAAATGGTCATTTGAATATGATTAGAATTTTTTTTCAAGACTTGGAAGCTTTGTAATGGAACTTAAATAGGTACATGGGAAAGTGTGATTCAAGGAGATAATGGTGAAATATCAATAGATTATCCTACAATGGATCATCTTTGAAGAAAGGGAGAAGTATCTTAGTTGTATATGGGAGTATTTGAAGTCTTCTAGTTGGATCTAGGAGCATAAGGAGTCTCACAGTTGGATCCATATAAGGAATCTACTCAGTTGGAGCTAGGAGAAGTAGATGGTTGGGGGTATAATGAACCAAGGCATAAGATTAGGAATGCTGGGGGGGGGGGGGTCCAACCAAGATCAACTATAATTTGACTGCTGGATTTATAATTGGTTTCTTCTTAAACCATTGTAATCACTGATAATATTATAGTAGAGAATCCTTATTGGGGGGACTAGCCAACATGTTAAGGAGTAAGTCTTTGTATCGAACCTTATACAACCTTATTTTCTTTGCCTTTGTATTTACTATTTTATTCAAGGAAAGAATAAGGTACACAAGAAGAGTGGATTGAGTCATTAACCAAACTCAAAAATTTAATTGAAAAGAAAAAATTTGTAAAAATAAAAAGGGGTCATTGATTCAACCTTCCCCCTCTTAGTGATATTAAATAAATATAGGAACATAAAGTGGTATTAGAGGGAAGGTCACCTCTAAAATATCCAACCAAATTTTCGGGATAGAGAACATGAATTCAGTAAATAGTAGGAATAATAATATTTTCAATAGTGGGGTCTATCATGGATGAAAAAATAGGATGATATCATATCTCATATCACTTGTGGTAGATGTGAGAGATACAGTTACAATGGTATTTCCATCCTATAGTGAGAATGATACCATGTATTTTGAAGGTAAGAGGAAATTATATATAGATTTAAAGGATGAAAATTAAATCCTTATGACCTTATCAAGAAAGTTATACACTAATGTGATGGGTCTCTAAACTTCTAAGGATATATGGGATAAACGGAAAAGTTTTTATGAAGGAAATCATAATCTAAAAAAAGCTACATTGAAAATATAGAGAAGTGGAATTGAAGATATAAAATTGGGAGATGATGAAAGTTTGGATGAATACATTACTAGATTAAATGATATTGTTAGTAAAATTAGTGGTTTTGTAGAGAAGCTAGATCACTTAACCATTATGAAGAATACAATGAGAAACTTTCTAGATTGATCTGATCAAAAGGATATGCACTAGAATACTGAGAAGATCTATCACTTTATGAAATTTAAAATATTCTCATATCGTATTAAATGAGATAAATATAAGAATTTAAGAATAAATAAAAATATGTGATGGATTTTTAGGCCCTATTAAAAATTAATTAGTTATAAGATGAAAGATATTCTAATAATCACAAGTGTTTTATTATAAAAGTTAATAAATCTAAATACTTGTTTGAAAGTGATGAAGATGAAGAGAGAATTGAACTGGAATGGATGTTAATATAAAATTTATAAGATTCTCCTGTGAACTATATGCAACTCAAGAAGTAAATGAAAAGAATGGGGATTGAAATTGGTAAGGTAACCTTTGAGAATAAAAACATATAAAAAAGGTAGATACATATCATAATGAAATAAGACAAAATAAGTGAAAATGAGATAAAGATAGATGAGTCGAAAGGAAAATTGAAAACTATTGAAGAAAAACCATCCAGAAAGGAAGAGAAGGAAAAAAGAAGAATAAAAAATTATTGAAGAAAAAAAATAAAATAGGTTGAAGATAGATGAACATGATTTAATGGGGAATGATATTGAAGAATGAATTGCTAATAAATATGTTGAATTATCTAAAACAAATTCTATGTGAATTTTAGCTCAATGTGTGTTGAATATGATGAATGGAGACATCACAAAAGCTTTTGATCTTAAGATATAATATTCTAAATCTAATAAGAAGAAGGGTCCATAAGAATGGTGGCATATATATCTAATGAATCACAATTTATATTTTTTATTTATTATAATTTAGGAAAAAGATACAAGATTTAATCTAGATGGACAAAAATAAAAAAAATGAGAAAACATATTCCACAAAGTAAGAGTGGACTAATTCAGTTAGAAGGATTCATACAAAGAATAACAACTCTTAATCAATGAAAATACAACATCAAAAATATTTAGAGAAAAATTAATAACAGTCTAGAAGATCATGGTTCAGAGGACACTACTAGTTTGGTGGAGTGTCTTTCTATATTGCTTATTCATGATGGTATAATAATTAACCATTAGAAATGAGGCATTAATCAAGGGGGAGTAATGATAAATAGATGAGATTAGATTATCATAAAGAGATACCTATAACCAATACATCATCTAAATTGTCAACACAGAATATATTTTAATACTTGAATGAAGTATGTGGTAAATGTGGTCAAGAAGTTCAAAAAGATGATAAATATAGAGCTATATCACTAAGTGAGATTCATCATAATGTAAATCAGAATATAATATGGTTTTTGAATAAATCTATACTCCCCAGTAAATTTTTTGAGAAGCTTAAACACTATGAGAAAATTAAGAATGAATGTGTATTTATCTAGCCTAACCAACCATAGAAGTTCAAACAAATGGAAAATGATTAGAAGGTTATTGAGGGAAAAGGAAATCATGTGGTGATAGAAAAGGAAATAAAATTTTATGAGAAGTAATATAAATATGATGAATTGAAAAGTATGAAGTATGAAAGTTTTCAAAAAACTATAAATGATACAAAAAATTGTATCATTTTTCCACCAGGACAAGAAAAAATCATGAATATGATGTGGAAAGCACAAAGTAATGATTCTGGTACCGAAGAGGATAAGATATCTACATCATATGTGTATTCCAATGAAGAAAAAATAAACCATACACTCTAAAAAAACCAAGAAAGGGGATATATATCATGCTGAATATAAGAATAAGAAGAATTCAAAATTAAAAGGATTATCTTAATTTGAATGTTATTTCTAATAAATAAATAGTTACCTCCTTATTCCCTTATTGATTAATGCTTTTATACTCACATTCAAGGAATTGAAGGGGATTCATGCATACCTTGAGGGTGAGCATAGATGAGATGATTCTATTAAATAATCACTACATAGTGAATGTGGAAATACTAAATATGTTTATAAAATTAGAAGACAAGTTATACTATCCACACTTTGTTCCCTCATTCATAATTGCATCAATTAAGGAGGAGTGCATGGTTGATGGAAAAATAAGACAAAATGGGGTGCTAAACATTTTTCACATGAAATTTATGATGTTTTGGTTGAAGTGTGTGTAGGATTTAGAATTTTATTGACAAATAAAAATCCCTAAAAGAATAATTGAAAATTTCTAAGCATGATTTCACATTAATGGATGTTTTTTTGACATAATAAGAAACCTAGGTTGTATCTATCTTGTTTTTTTACACCGGTTTAGCCTAAGTAGAATTATATTTGATTAGATAAATGATATTTTATAAGAGACCCATGTGATATCATACCTCTATTATAAATTATCTTTAAATTTTAATAAAAAGGAGTTGGTCATACTTTTGAGAAGAAAGATGATTTGAAATGACCCGATTTTACATTTTTATATTGACAGTTAATAAGGGGGAGAAAATTTTCACCCCATATTGAACTAAATTATATGTGTTGATATATAAAAAAAATATACAAAGGGGGATATTGTTTAGATTAGGATTTCATTTGTGGTCAATGAAGTGTGAATATGTGTTTGTTGAGTTTGGATGAAGTGGAAATGCTTGGAAAACAGTTGTGGATTCAACTGATTGAATTGAATGTCATGATTGAGAAATTTTATATATTAAACTTTAATGATTATTATAGTGATATTAAGCTCTATAGAATTTATTCCTCAATGACACATTGTTTACTAAAAGATGAAGAGGAACATTTCCTTTAAAAATAAATGTAATTGCATTAAGGTGTTTGATGGAGGCCATGGAAATTGTATTTTCATTTTTTATGAAGAATATGAATAGTTGAATTAGAAAAATATTTGATAAAGTATTTATTTTATATCTTATATACATATAAAATCATCAACTACTTTTGTTTAACTCATTTAAAAAATAAGGCCAACCATAGAAGCCCCCAAAGGGTAGCCCTCAACCACTCCTAGAGGGACATGAGGGTCAACCCATGTGGGAGATCCTACCAAAGGAGACGATAAGGTGGATAAGGAGAGGGTGGGATGTGTGTAGGCCCACAAGATCATGCCCAATTACAGAGGTCATGGGTAGGCCATAGTGGACCTGGAGGCACCAGTGGTCCATCACATGTGCAACGTTGATCATGTGGCTTGATTTGAAAGTGTAATGGATGTTTAACCCCATAATTAGCTCGACCAAACCATGGAATCACATTGATTAATAAAGTGTTTTGAAACCAATATCATATTCGATGTGGGACAAATAAAGAGCATGTACTGTTCCTCCTTTTTTAAAATTCAGACAGAATGAGTGCCTCCTAATGGGATTTATGTCTACCATATGATGTATTGTACTGTGCGTATTCAATCAACCTATCATCTTCAACATCTTGATGAGGAATTTGTCTATGTGAGATCAAGACAACTAGACATCTCCACTCATCCTGTAAAGGGATCAAGATAAGGTTTATTGAACTGAAGCAAGAAATGAAACTTCATCCTACATGCATATTGAATATATGAAGGATTGTGATGTCACAAGAACCAATAATATGACATGAGTTCATCACATGGATTCATGATAATCATAATTGGATTCACATGATCTTATTTGGATTACATGAAGTGATCATGTTATCATAAGATGCTATTACATGAATAAGAAAGAAAATTCACTAATAAAAAGATATTGCATTATATATACTATCCTGTGAATAATAGTGGTGAATAAAGAAGTTATTCATTGACTATCTTGAGAGGAATAACCTGAATAATATAAGATTATGTGAAGCACCAAGGTGCTTTATGATTAAGTGAAGCGATCATGTTATCGTATGATCACCTTGGTAGTTCATGGGGAAGCTGAGGGTTTTGAAAGTTCGAAATAAATAGGATTCTAATATACTTAGGATTGTTTAATGGTTCCCTAAAATGCCATGAAAAGTGGATGAGAGGTTTTGTATCCTCCTCTATAAAACATATATATGGGATATAATTCCCCATTACTATTATATCAGGTATGTTCAGATCTTTTTTTGGGTTTCACTTTTTCATAGGGTGAGTATTTTCAGCCCTAAATTGGGAGGATACATATAATGGAAAATTCATGAATTTTTTGTATTTTTAGCTTTTACCTCTACTTTTATGCTATTATATAGTTAGTTACACAATGTTTAATTCCATATAGACTCATCCCATGAGTTAAATTCATAATGTGAGAATTTTCATATCGTGTAAGGGTTACATGCCATGTTATGTGAAAATATGGGTTTTAATTAAAAAGGAATTTTTTTTTTCTGCATAACTTAAAAGAAAAGGGATTCCAAATGTGTAAAATATTACAAACCATGTAATTTCCCAAGTTTCAGTTTTTATGGTGTGGTGTGGGTGTTTGAGGGATCATTTGTTCTTGCATCCCCCTCCTCTCAACTAGAGATCTTACCCTAGGAAATTTTGGGTATCTAACTTCTATCCAGATTGATTCATTCACTGATTTATCAGTAGGGTTAGTATCTTTGTCTCTTCAGGTAATCCTTCCTCTTGGTTTCTCCCTCGTTTGTGGTAGTGGCATATTTTTTTAGTATAGATTGGTAATTGGATTGTTTTTTATCAATCCTTTTTAGTATTTGGTTATGCTTTATCTTTCGAAGGTAGATCCTGTTATTTCCAATCAACATTGTTTAAGTTTGGTGTATCTATTTAGTTATTCTAATTTATTGAATTTCTTGTTGTTCATATTGATTCCTTGAGTTTTTAAATGAAATTTCGTGCATTGAAATTGAAAAGGGCATGGGTTCACATTAAAAATTGGTTTTTTCTTTGAAAATTGAATTAAATTTATTTGAAATTGGAAAAATAGACTTTCAAATATTTAATAAAATTAGCTTGTCTTAGAATTTTTTTATAAAAATGTTATTATGATATTTAAAATAGAAATTGAAAAACATTGCACAGTTTGAACCTTGGGTACGTTGAGATAATGAAATGGGCAACTTTAGTGTGAGTGGAACCACTAGGAGGTAACCTCTTGTATGTCTATAGTCTATGATAGACCTTAATGTTAGTTAGACCAAACATTATGGATTATTAGTCTTGTAAATTTTAGAATGTATTATCCCAGGGGCTAGAGCCTGGCTGGTAGGTGCATTATTGTATTTAGTTGTTTATTACATGATAGTTTATTTTATGGATGTTTTCTCACATGTGTGTATATATATATATTCTAGTATATTTTCTTTCTTGTTTCTAGATTTGGAAGATATGGAATTCAATTTGTGAAAATTCAAGTATTATTTGAAAAATGATCTCAAATTCATTTATTTATAAAACTAAATATACAACTATTTTGTTTTAAATCATGGACTTGTGAATTCCTGTTATTATAATTTGTATATATTATTTGGTGGTATTATCTTGGGATCTATTGTTTACACCCTAATTATACTTGTGGGAACTGTATAATTTTTTCTAAAAGACATAGGTAAATGAAAGTGCATACAGTAGTGATTCATGTTTTCTCTTTACTTCACTATTTCTTTTCAAGATAGTTTTGAGATGGAATTTGGTCACTTGGAGACTTGTTTTTTCTATAATTATCTTTATTTATAGCTTTTATGGGTTTTCTCATTTGTATCTCCATTTTTTATATATAGTACTCTGGTTTTATGTCTTTTGTTTCTTTTATACAAGGCTAGAATTGTTTTCTAGGTTTGACCACAACCCGTAATGGGATAGCTCGGGAAAATGGTCTGGTTGTCCTAGGTTGATCTATTATAATTTGGTATCAGAGGGGTTACTCAGCCTGATGTGTGTCAGCACTTATTGAGTTGTTTTAGAGTCTTTGGTAGAAAGGAGTAGGATCATAAGAATTAAGACAATAGGTTCAGAAAAAGGGTCTTAGCCTGCTCAATTCGATTACTAAATCTGAGTTTCTATGGGTGTTTAATAAAAATTTAGTTAGTACATGATTGATTATTTTGGTTTGTTTGAATAAATGTTATGGAAAGTTTATTTAAATTAACCCATATAAAATTTTTGAGGATTTTTTGTGTGTATGGTCATTTAAATAAACTAAGTGTGGAGTTTTTTTTATATCGATCTATTCCTTGAAAAGGGTATTTCCTTCTTACGATATGATTCATAACTACTTTAAATTCAAATTTTTAGGCATTGTTTTGTATTGTTGTTTTTGGTTTGATGGTTTTGGAATTTTGTTCTTAGTTTCTTGGGTTTTGTCTTGTGTTTAATAGAAAATTCCTCCTAGAATAACTCTTCCAAATAAAAGAGGGGAATCCGCGTGGCATGTTTTGTAGGAGGATTCTCTAGTGGAACCTTCTTTGTTTGAAATAATAATCCATACCATTCAGACTCTGGGATCAGTGGGTGTAGGAACCTAGGATGGGCAATAGATATTGGTTCAGAATTTACCAAGAATTATCCATCTGTCTTCCATGGTGACAAAGGAACACAAGAGTCAAATGAGTGGATTGAACATATTGAAAGGATATTCAACTTTTTGAAGACTCCTCAGTATTCTTAGGGGGGTTTTCCACATATATTCTTGAGGGACAAGGATGAAGATAATGGGATTCTATAGTGCAAGCTAAGTATATCAAACGACTTACCTGGGTTTATTTCAATAGGATATTCAATTAGAAGTTTTATCCTGAGAATTTACATGTGGAAAGACCCAAGAGTTTCTAATTATGGATCAAGGAGAGAATACTATTTTGGAGTACTCCACCTGCTTTGTTGAGTTGGTGCATTTGGCACCAGAGCATGTCACCAATGACTACTTGAAGGCTTTGAGGTTTGATATGGGGCTAAGGGCCAATGTTTAGTCGATGATTATTATTTTTTGTCTTCCTAACATTATGGAGGTAACAGATAAAGAATATTTGGATAATGTGGACATAGTTGGATATATAGGCTTGGGAGGAGCTTGTAACGACCCAAAATTTCATTAGTGGAAATCCCTCTTAATCTAATTAAATGTCTATTTACATAAAATGTTTATATAAAATGCCAACCTCTTTGGTTTTATGTTTTTGGATTTTAAAATACTATTAAGAATTTTTACCATTGTTAATATATCTGTTGAACAATGATCACATGATTAGTATAAATACAGGGCTTTAACAAATCCAATTTACTAAGACAAAGGAAGCGATGGCCTCATAAAGTAGACATGCCCCATATGAAGCCCATTTGTCAGAGCTCAGAAAGGAGGTTGAATCTTTGGGCTTTGCTCTTGACCAAGACCAAGCTGAGCTTCAATATGTTAAGCTCGGGCGGAACCTCCTATGAGGGAAGTGGAAGTTGATAGAGATTACCACCCGAACAATGTTATTCGAGCCACCCCAAGAGTGAGTCACCATCGCACACCTTACCCTTCGGTATTATGCAGGTGTTATAAGGGGTTATGTAACAAGACATTATCACGATGTTCACGTATATTATTTTTGTATATAATAATGAATATACCTTCATTTTATTATTTACCTTGTTGATGGTTTTTAAAGCACAAATAGTATTTTTAGTTAATATTCAACTAAGAAATATATTTTGATGAATTAATAGATTTTTGAATTAAATACTATTTTATTAGAAGATTATTATTATTATTAAATTAATTTTTATTAAATATAAATGATTTTATAATTTTATTAATGCAATCGTAATTTTTATTAAGGTTTGAAAGCCATTTTTGTCAAAACCCGTGAATTTTCGATTAATGCCGATTTTTATTTTAAAATTGAAAGTTAAAATATTTAGAAAATTATTTAGATAAAATACATATTATTTATAGAATAAAGATGTCGAAATTATCCAACGGTGAATTTTTCCTAATTTTTTGAGACAGTCAAATTTTTTGGTAAAAATTAAATACCGTTTAAATATATAATGTGTTTTATGACATCATAATGACCTAATAGTGATGTATTAAAATACTATAAGCCTTATGTTCTGAAAATATATGTTTTAACATTAAAATAATGTGATTTTGGGTTTGTTTTACTTGTTTTACAAAGCATTAATGGACCCTTCATGGCTTATTAAACATCTTGTCTTTTTAAATTGATTTCCTTGGGAGTGTGACTCACCTCCACATAAGCAACCCCATTATTTTAAGTTCTGACTTTGGCCTTACAAAATATTTTTTTCCAATTCCCTTTTCTAAAAAACATGTGAAAAAACCATTGGATGGTTTGTGGTTTGGATTAGTTTAATGTGAGGTGTCCCAAACCTAAATAATATAGAATTCCCTCACCTTTCCTATATAAACCCACCAAAGATCCCACTTTCTAATCAATAAAAGCCTTTTTAGTTCTTCCAGATTTTTTAATACTCTCTCTATAATCCTAAAAAGGTTCCCAAAGCTCCCAATAATCCTCTCTCAAGCCTCTCTCAAGCCTTTGGAAGCACACTTCCAAGTAAGGGTCTTTTCTTCCTTTCTCATTTTTGTCCAATATTCTTTAAATTGTTATGAACTTTTGATTTCAATTATAAATGTTGGGGGTATGGTTTCTCACCTCCACCATAATTCCATCTTTATGTTTTAATGATGGGATACCCCTTTATCTCTCATTAAATGCCTCCCATGTACACCCATTACTATGCCGAAATTCCAAAAGGAATTTCTCTCTCTTATTTTACATTCAAGAAATTATTTTGTATCATGACTCTAAATTCCATTAAAATTTTTGGGAAATGTATCTATATGACCCATTACTATCCATTTCATGTATATATGATGATACACCCCTTTCTCTCTCATCAACCATTTTTATCAATTTTTAGGTCATGCCGTTACGCTGCCGAAACTGCACCGATTTTCCAAGCCAATGTCATTGTGTAGTGAATACCATGACCATTTATCTATAAAGGGTATTCACCTTTATGCACATTTACTTATTCATTATATAGTTTAATGTATGAATTACACATTCCTTTATCTCAGAATAAATTATTATGTTTTATGAATCCATGTTATATGATCCATGTGGCACACTTCTTCATGAAATGAAATGTTTAAGAAGGGTGCGCCTTTACAGCGCTCCAATGCATTGGGTAAAGTATAGTATCATGATACATCATTTTTAATGGGTTTTGACTCATGATAATTCAAGTACAATGAGGTTTTACTCATGCTTCATGTGCAATGAGGATTAACTCATGCTCCCTGTGCAATGATCCTTGGCTCATGCTAATTCCATGTTAAGTGTTGTTGCCACATTTCCATGTTATAATTATCATGCTTTATCATGCCTTTATGTTTATGATTCTCTTGTTCTCTATTGATATTCCTATTCTCTAATATGTATTGTATTCCTCATTTTATTCCATTATTATTCTATTACTGGGATTTATATCTCACCCTTTTCTTATACATGTCATCAGGTTATCCCATGTAATGCTAATTACGAGGGAATGTAGTGGTCATGTAAAGGAAGTTTTCAATAAAGATGTTGTATTTCATATTTTAAGTTGTTATGTAATGATCATAAGCCCCAAATACACTAGACCTATCAATATTCTATGTTTTATCAAGTGAATTTTATGTAATCAATTATGTCTAATTGTGTAATAAAAAGCAGGGTTGTCATAGAGCTTCAGTGGGAGTAATAGTTAACCTAGGTGTTTCTTCTGGTCATAAAAGAAAGCATAAGAGTGGTCAGTTTTATACAGGACTAGTTTTAGGGGATTATACAAAGAATAAATAGGTTATTTTATACTTGTGTGTGAGGCATGGTCATATTAGGCCTCAATGTATGAAGGATCCTAGAAATTTTTATCTTTGTGGGCGGTCTGGCCATCTAAAGAATTTCTATGATAAGATGTCCTTGGAATATAAGGTTGAATCCACTTTCTCCATGGGGTCATAGGTTTGGGTGTATGAACTCAATGGTTGTGGGTCTCATTATTAATCCAAGGGGATGTATAAGTACCTAAGAATAGAAATGTTTATGTATCTAAGTGTGCGGAAAAGGAATATAAAGCAGGGATAGATAACGTTAGAGGTATTGTGTTTATTTTATCTTTTACGGTGATATATTTTTTTGATACAGGTTCTACTCATTATTTTATACCATCAAGGTTGGTTGACATGTTAGGTTTTCATTCAGATCATATGTTTTTCTTATTGGATATTTCCACAACTTTGGTAAAGAGGTCCAAAAAAGGTTTCCAATGTCCTGTGTGTCAGGTGGTGATATGTGACTTTGAGGTGGTTTGGGACTTCTTACTGATTAATCTCAAATATTTGACTTGATCATCCGCATGGACTAAGTGATTATCATAAAGGCCTAGATATACTATTATGGCCATCATGTATAGTTATTAACTGCCAATGGGTGCACTCATGTTTTTTAGTGTGAGTGGGACTCTAGATCGAGAATGGAAGTGCCGACTATTCCTCATGATAGATTAATCTCATGACAGTTGTTAGAAATGTTACTTGATGTGGTTAACCCATGATCGGGTGGTTAGCTACCTGCTATTGTATTTTTAACCCCAAGATATTTTCAGATGATTTTGTTTCTTACCTCCACAGAGAGAGGTCAAGTTTACTATTGACCTATTACCCGGAACGATGCCCATTTCTATTCCATCCTATCAAATGGAACCTTCTAAGTTGGTGGAACTTAAAGTCCATATTGGGGACCTAGAGGTGAAAAGATTTATTCATCATAGTTTTTCATTTTAGGTTTTTTCTATACACTTTGATAAGAAGTCAGATAGGAGTCTTAGAATTTGTATCGACTATCGAATGTTAAAACAGTTGACCATTAAGAACAAGTATCATTTACCCAAGATTTATGATCGCTTTGATCAGTTGAGGGGAAATTGTTAGTTCATTAAGAATGAATTTTAGTTGGGGTAATTCCAATTGAGAGTCTGAGAATAATATATACCCAAGATTTCATTTCAGATTTGATATGAGTATTTCGAGTTTCTAGATATACCATTCAGACTCACTAATTCTCCTACAATATTGATGGATTTGATGAACTGAATCTTTCATTGGTTCTTGGAATATTTTTTTGTAGTGTTCTTAGATGATACCATTGTGTACTCAAATTCATGTGAGGAGCATAGAGATAATTTGAATATTAATATTTGGACTTTGAGGGAGCATCATCTATTTGGTAAGATTTCCAAGTGTGAGTATTGGATCTTGGAAGTGAAGTCTCTAGGGAATGTGATATCTGATAAGGGAATCTCAGTTGATCTTAAAAAGGTATAGGAAGTTATATATTGGGAGAATATTTAAAATGTGTTTGATATCCTAAGATTCTTGGATTTTTTATTTTACTATAGATATTTTTTTGAGACTTATATAAGATCGCATCTCTAATGGAAGTTTGAGTGGGATGACAAGTGTTATAGATCTTTTGAGGAGCTGAAGATGAGGTTAAATTTAACACTAGTTTTGACTCTTCTAAAACTAGGTTTGGGTTATTATGTTTTCTGTGATGCTTATGGTATAGGTTTGGAATGTTTCCTAATGAAAGGGAAACTATTCTTGTCTTATGGATTATGATAGTTGTGCCCTCATGGGAAGAACTACCCTACCCATGATCTTGAGTTGGCAGCTGTTATGCATGTGCTCAAAACATAGAATCACTATCTATTTGGAGAAAGGTTTATAGAAAACTATGATCATAGAATCATGAAGTATATTTTCTCTCAGTTTGATCTAAACAAGATATAGAGACACTAAGTTGAGTATCTTCAAACCATTTATTTTGATATCATGTGTAACCTCAAGGAAGTAAATGTGGTGGATGATGTATTGAATAGAAAATTACTAACAAAATCCATGAAGGACTAAGTTGAACAATGGTTTCTAATTTGTTTGTTTACTGAGATGATATTAGGAGTAGAGAAGGTTGGTGGACAGGTGTTCTTAGCTTCGAAAAAGTTGACTCATCTTTTGATGATCAAGTTTAACTCGAGTAGATGACAGACACTAAGAGATGATGCTTAAGAGAAATTCTAAATGGTGGGGAGACCTCAAGAGAGCTATCTCAGTCACCTAATGGATCTTTGAGCTTCTAGGAGAGGGTTTCTATTCCATTTTATTTATCGAATGAGTTTCTAGATAGTAGAAATTGGTCTTGTTAGTTCATGAACCTTGAGGCTATAAAGATGTACACTGGTTTAAGATGTCAATATTGGTGGATAGGGATGAGGCAGTCAGTTACAAATTTTGTATCCTGGTGCCTCCCTTATCAAAGAGTAAAGGAATGACACTAGAGACTTGCATGTTTTTTTGAAACATTTACCTATTTAGGTATAGACGTGGGATGATATTTCAATATATTTCATCATTTTCTTACCATGAACTCCTAGTATAAAGGATGAAATTTGGGAAATGGTTGATAGAATCAATAAATCACCATATTTCTTACCAATAAAGGAAATGATAAAAGTAAAACATATTTTGGAATTGTATGTCTGAGAGATTGTGAAGCTTCATGGGGTTCCCTATGTAGTTGTTTCTGACAGGGACTCAAGGTTCACATCCTAATTCATGAAAGGTTTACAGGATTCAATGGGTTTCCAGTATAAATTGAGCACAACATATCATCCATATATGGATGGACAGATAGAGAGGGACATCCAGGTTCTTTAGGATATGATTCAACCTCGTTTTCTCGATTTTGGTGGATCTCATAATAGAAATTTTTCTTTGGTTTAATTTTCATATAACAATAGTTATAAAGGTTTGATCAGGATAGTTCCCTTTGAGGATTTATATGGGAGGCCATGTTGATATACCTTATGCTAGGTAAAGTTGGGAGAGCTATCCTTGGTTGTGTCAATTGTTGTTTAGGAGATGATAGAGGTGGTGTAGTTGATCCAGAGGCATTTTATCATAATATAGAGTCATTATAAATATTATTGAGAGAATTTTCATCTACTACTAGTGTTTGAGGATGCTAATCGAGTCTTTTCCAGAGTTTCTCCTCACTTGAGATGTCGTCGGTTGGGTATGCTAGGTAAGTTGGAACCAAGGATTGTGGGACCATTTGAGATCACTGAGATACTGGGGAGGGTGGACTATCAGTTTCTATTACCATATGTCTTTACTTCTACACACAATGTGTTTCATGTTTCCTAGTTGTGGATGTATATAAAATATCCTTCCAATGTGATTAGATGGGAGGATATTGTTCTTGGTCTGAATACCTCTTTGGTTGAGTAGCCAATTCAGATTATGGATCGCCAGAATAAGGTAGTGCATGGTAAATGATTCCCCTATTATGGGTACTGTGGAAGTGTGGACAGGATCAGAATGAGATTTAGGAGTGAGAGTCATTAATGAGGCAATAATGGCCTACTCTTTTTTTGGATCCAAGATATTGAAATCTTTCTAGGGGAAAAATATTTTATGGTGGGGATACTGTAACACCCCATTAAATTTTTTTCAAGTACATTTTGATAATTGTGTTTGGGTTTCCCTTTTTCATTGGGATAGCATCTACGACCTTGAATTGGGAGGATACCTATAATAGTGAAGTCATATATTTGTTAGATTTTTCAGATTTTCCCTTAACTTATTTTATGTTCACTGGGTAGTTACATAATGTGTAATGAGGTTTCCTGATGCATAATGAAATTCACACTCATACCGTGAGTTGAATTCACACTATGAGAATTTATATGTCGTGTAATGTGAAAAAACAGTTTTTAATTAAAAAGGTTACACATTTTTTAGAATAACTTAAAATAAAAGGGATTCACGACATGTAAAAGATTACATGATGTGTAATTCATTGATTTATTATTTTTAGGATTTTTTAGGGTGTTTGAGGGCTTATATGTTCTTACAACCACTCCTCTCATCCAAATATCTTACCCTTAGTGATTTTTGGTGTCTACTTTCCATCTAGATTAATTCATTCAGCGATAGATCTATAGGGTTAGGTGCTGCATCTCTCTGGGATAGCCTTCCTCTTGGTTTCCCTCTCGTTTGTGGTTGGGACATCTTTTATTGTAGGGATTGGTAATAATATAGTGTTTTCTATCAATCCTTTTCAGTCTTTAGTTGTTCCTTACCATCTGAAGGAAGATCTTGTTGTTTTTCATCCCTGTTTTCAAAGGTAGTTAGGTTTTCTATGTTCTTGAGATAGGTGGATCTATTCAATTATTCTAATTTCTTAAATTTCTTGTTGTTTATATTGATTCCTTGAGATTTAAAATGGGATTTCATGAATTTAAATTGAGAAGGGAATTATTTCATGTTTAAAAAGGGGTTTTTACTTTGAAAAAAGAATTAACTTGATTTGAAATAGAAAAATTGGACTTTCAAACACTAAAGAAGATTAGATTGGATTTGAAATTGTTTTATAAAAATGTAAGAATGGTTTTTAAAATATAAATTTAAAAAAATCACATAGCGTTAACCTTGGGTACATCGAGATATATATAAAAGTATCTTTAGTGTGTATGACATAACTAGGTGGTAATATCTTGTATATCGATGTTCTATGGAAGACCATGATGTTAGTTGGATCAAACCTTATGAATTGTTAGGCTTGTGAGTGTCTATTACAAATTGTACCATGGGATAGTGCCCGATTGGTAGGTTCATTGTTGTTTCTTGTTGTTTATCACATAATATTTTATTTTATGGATGTTGGATCACATGTGTATTTATATTCTGGTAACTTTACCTACTTGTTTCTATCTTTGGAAATTATGGAATGCAATTTGTGAAAATTCATGGATTATTTGGAAAAGGGTTTAAAATTGATTTATTTATAAAACTACTTATAAAATAGTTTTACTTTAAATATTGGACTTATGAATTATTTTTATTAGAATATTTATAGCTTATTTGGTGGTATACCATTTGGCTCTGTTTCTCACACCCTACTTCTGCATGTGGGAGGCTGTGGACATTGTTTTATAGGACACAGGTAAAGGAATGTGCATCTAGTAGTGATGAAGGTTTTCTCTTTACATTGTTGTTTTGTTTTAGGATAGTTTAGAGGTGACATTTGGTCACAAGGAGACTAGTTCTGTCTAGATATGTATTTGTTTTTAGTTTTTTTTGGTTTGGATAAATTGTATATCCATTTGTACCCACATAGTACTTTGGATGTATATCTTGTTTTTCTTATATAATAGAATAGTTTTGTTTTCTTTGTTTGACCCCAACCCATATGGGCTGGCTCGGGTGACTGGTCTGTTTGTCTTGGGTTGGTCTGTGTAATGGGAATTGAAGAAAAGTTGTGTTAACATTGAGATAACGAGAGAGAGAGAGAGATAGCTCTTGTATCAATAACATATCATCCACAAGATCTATTCACATAAAGGAAATACATTTTCACATTAACCAAACATGTGAAGGAGATTTTTAAACCACTATGATCACAAAAAGGAGTATAATGTGAGTATTTTGATCTCATGAAGGCATTTGATAAAGAAACAGACACAACCAATGTCATGTGAATGAAATCACATGTAACAACTCCTACTTATATGAAGGAAATTGAGAAGAACCCACATAAAACACCCACTATCATGTGAATATCTTATGAGAAGAGCTTTTTAGTATTAAAAATCACATAGATGGAGGTAGTATTCTTTGAGGTAGAAGATCATATGAAACTTTACTAGTTATATTTTGGAGGCAGTAAGACATCCCTAGAGGAATGTAGTAAAAAATTCAAGTTATCACATGTATTTGGATATATAATTTTCTTTGAATAAACATGGAAAATTCATTCTCTTCACATGAATCAGTGAATCTCCATGTGAAGTAGAGAAATAGTGTGTGGAACTCTTGAATGATTTCATACATACATGACTAGACAATCATTAATCACCAAGGCTATGAATATTAGGGAATAAGGATTCACGAGGAATTTTTATTGAACTAAAAATAAGAATTAAAATTTAAGTTTTACATAAGATAAAAAATATGTAATTATTATGCGAAATGGTATAAATAAGTGAGAAGGCCATACAATGTATCACACATGCATGTGGTTTGATAATTCAAGGAGTTAGACGGAGTGACACTATAAAAAGATCATTTTATGAATATAATATTATTTAAGAAGTTGTGTACAAAACTTGCACACATTAGTGAGGTGGAGACTTCATCATAATAATGAAGTATAGCTTGAGAATAGTTTCACTGAGTAAATTGGTGATTTGCAGATGATAAAAAATATGTGACAAAGACCAGTAATCTTTCCAATGGTACTTGAATTGGTATATAAGCAAGTGTGATTTAGAAAGATCATAGAGAAATATCAATAGAATATCCTATTATTGATAAAACTTAAAGAAATGTATATGTGTTCTAGTTGGAGCTGAGATCAGTTGAAGTCTTATTGTTGGATCTAGGAGAAGAAGGAGTCTCACCATTAGAGCCAAAGAAATAAGTCTCTTAGTTTGATCTAGGAGAAGGAGATGGTTGGGGGTATAAACAACCAAGGTGAAGGATTTGGATTTCTGGGGGGATTAACTTGGATCAACTGGATGATGACTATAGTGGTGTATAACCAGTTTAATCCCAAAACATTGCATTCACTAATAATATTATAGTGTAGAATCTATGTTGGGTGACTTACCAACAATGAAAGGAGTAGTTATTTGTATTGAACCATGCAAATATTTTTTTTTCTTTTTTATTTATTAATTATTCGAGGTGAGGATAAGAGACATAAGAAGAGTGGTTCAAGGATTCAACGAACCAAAAAGATTTAACTGAAAGTAAAAAAAAATTAAAAAGAAAAAGGTATCAAAGATTCATCCTTTCCCCCTCTCAGTGATCACAAAATATTTTGGGCACTTCACATTTGACTAGATTCATCAATATAAATTTTGATAGAAGTTGATACAGGAGATCTTATGTCAGATTCAATATCATAACCAAAGGTTTGAGTAAATATTTAATATATTTATATAAATATAAAATATTCCCTTCCTCTTTTTGGATAATCTGAAAACTATGGAAAAATTTATGTTCTCCCATAATTCTCATTTCAAAATATATTGTCATAAGTTTAGAAAAACTATCAGAAATGGATTTATGAGTTAAACTAAAAATAATTTCATTAATATTTATTTGAAAAATTGGTTTTTTGATTTATTTAATGAAATGGGTTAGAACAAAACAACCTTTAACAAGATTATGTTGAAGTGAATATTCATCACTTCTATCATAAAAAGCTCTTGTGTCCTATTTAAGTCCATATAGTTCTTTAATATATTTAAATACTTTGTCCAAAAATTTATCGTCTTTAAAACTAGTAGGTTGTTCAACATAAACTTCATCTTGAACATAAGCATTAAGGAATGAAATATTCACCTCAAATTAAAATAAAAAATAAAAATTTAAATGGGAAATAAAGGAAAAAAAGATTATCATATATTCTAATCTAGTTACCAATAAAAAAATATTCACTATAATATATTCAATGTTATTAATAATAGACATTAGCAACAAGTTATTATTTATTTCAAATAATTATTATATTTTCATTAAATTTGTTTCTCCATACCCATTTTATGCTAATTACATGTATATCTATAGGATGATAAAATAGGCTCCCAAATTGGTTCCGTTCAGACTTATTGAGCACTTATTTCATGGACCTTACCCAAATTTCATCACATAAAGCAAAATTTTCTATGTTAGGATAAAATTGTGATAGGAATTCATGATTCTCACAATGATTTCTTAAGGAAATTATGGTTTTAACTGGTTGAATTAAATTTCAAATAATATAATTGGAAGGATGATTATTTATGATAAATTTATTTTTTAGTAAAGTGTTCAGATGATCTTAAACTAAAAAATGTAAATATTCTATTGAATTTGATTTTGGATATTAAAAATCTCATTGTCTTACTGACGGAGTGTTGAAAATATTTAGTTGTAAATTATCTTATGGTAAGGAAACAAAAGGATTTTTAAAATTTTCCTAAGTATTATGAATTTATGATGGTTTAAAAAAAGGACCAGATTCATCAAACATTAAATGAACCATTTACTCAAAATCAAATTTTATTTTATGAAATACTATATAAGTTTTTCTATTTTTTGAATAATCCATAAAAATTCAACCATTTTTATTTTTAACAAATTTATGTAACTGATATTTTGTATTCTGGATGAATTATTTACACCCAAAAACTATGAATTAAGAAAGTTTTTTCTTTTCTATGGTCTAAAAATCATAAGGAGCTTCATTAATAAATATTTTAAGAAAAACCTGATTTATAGTATAACTAATAGTACTTATAACCTCATCCCAAAAAACTCTAGCAACAAAATACTCATTTAGATTTTTTTGTAATTTCCTAAAGAATACTGTTTATTTGTTCTATTACACATTTTTTCTGTGGTGTTCTAGGGGTGTAAAAAATATGAGTAATACCTTTTTACTAAAAAATGTATCAAAATATGATTTAATAAACTCACCGCCATGATCTATAAAATTAACAAAAAAATTAGGTTTTTTTGATTTTTAACAAAATAAAAAAATCATTAAATTCATTAAAAACTTCATATTTATTGGTTAGAAAATAAACCCATGTAAGTCTAGTGTAATAATCAATAAAGTAATTTATATAGTATTTTCTATCAATACTTCAATTATTTATAGGATCAAATATATCCATGTGTACTAAGACTAAATCTTCAGTAGTTGAGAATTTAGTTTTAGATAAAAAACATGAATTATGTTGTTTACCAAATTGAAAAGGATAAAAAACTCTTGTTGAATTAAATTTAAGTCACGATAGACCCATAAAATGTCATTTCCTATAGAGTTTAGTTAATTTCCATAAGTTATAGTGTTAGGATCTTATATTCCACAACCATGATTAGTCATTGGCTTCACTTAAGAAAGTAAACTCTGAGGACTTAATTCTTCTATGTTGAATTTGTAAACATTTTCATGTATACCAATTGACATAATGAAATTTCCTTCTGAAATTTGAAAAATACAATTTTTATTCCATAGAGATTACAATATATACCTCAGCGTATGATTTAAATATCCTAGTAAGACTATTATTAAGTACTAAAACATATAAAACATTTGAAATTTATGTTTTTTCAAGAAAGGAATTATAACTAATTTCGATGATTTCACCAGTGCATTTTCTATAAAAGTGACTATTTCTCATTTCATTTTATTTAAATTTTAAAATTTTTACTTGTCTCTAATAATATGTCAAGAAAAACCACAGTCAATGTACCATTTGTTTCTACTGATGGTACTCAAATTAAATTCTTGAAAAAGATAAAATTATTTTCTTAGTACTCACACATGTTTCTGTCCAGTTATGTTAGAAAATAAAATTTTAAGAACAAAAATCTTCCCAAACCTTTTATATTTTACCATTGATACTTCTTCAGAAATAAATACTTTGTGAAAACCAAAAGTGTAAACTTTTTTTAGAGAAAAAATTCCCTCTCGCGACCTCCTATTTGACATTTATTACAAAAAGTGCACTTTTGGATACATAATAGTTTGATTGAAAATATTTTTATCATAATTATATCCAATTATATTTGAATTTTCAAAGGATTATATTTGTTTATATATTTTATTAATATTTTATTTACTTGAATTAAATTTTTTTAAAAGTTTATTTCAACAAAAATATTCCAATTTAATTTAAAATTCAAATTCTTACTGTCTTCATAACATTTCTGATCAGCTAAATTATAATCAACAATAGTAAAGTAAGAATATGTTTATGAATCTTATTCAAATAAATATTTTTAAATTTATGAATCTATTTTAGAAGATATTTTATGATATTTAATAATTTTTTCATCAGTAAACCCAATCGTGTATTTTAATTTTGTTTTTTTATTAATAAAGAGTATATATAATTCTATTTCAGCTATAGTAAGTAAAGTTTCTTTATATTCTAATGATTTTTTTTCAACTTATGATGGATTATATTTTTCATCTTTTGATGAATTTTAATAACCATATTCACTTTTATAATTAAATTTATAATAAAGTCTTAAATATAAAAGGTATTCTACAGCTACTTCTACCATGAACCATTTTTTATTCCATGTAATATTTGAATAGAATATAATAATTTTATGGATTTCTATTCCACTTTCATCCTATTAACTATATGAATATGTGTGACTTCACTAGTTCTCCAAGTATATAAGTTTTTAAATATTTTATTTCCATTCATTTTAAAATTCCTTCTTAGAGTTTGATATTTATTCTTTAGATTTGGATAATCATGTCTGATATAACCTTTCTTCTTACACTAAAGGAGTATAACTTGTTAATATTACTTATTGAATTTCCAATAATTATTATATTTCTGATGAATATTTCATTAATTTAAAAAATAATAATCTTATTAATTCATCTTGAAATTTGGGTAAGTTCTTGGTTGTTGTCCTCTAAATCACCTTGATATTAATTCTTATATTTTCTCTCTGAAATAATATATTTAGAAGTGTGAGAATAAGTATAAAAGGTACTATTATTGGGATTACCTGAGGATGAAGTGAATGCTTCTCCCTATTTCTATTTCTCCTTTTTAGAATATCATCTCAGTATTCTCTCATGCTGAATTAATGTTCCAATTATGCATTCCAAAATTAAAATTTTCAAAAGTATGGTTCCATAGATTGACATAATATTAGAATTTAATTATTTAGGACTAATATAAATAAGATTTTCAATTATTTGATCTTCAAATAAATCTTTTTCACTTAAGGAATTTAATTTTTTTATTATTCTCATAATTCATCGATATATTTATATTGCTGTTTCTCCAGGTAGAAAATAAAATACTTGATAGTCAGTTCCATGCATAGCTCTATGAGTTTCTAAAAAATTGAAGGTTCCAAAATGTTTTATCTCTAGATTCTTTTAAATTCCATATTTAATTTCACCTGAAGATAAAAAGATATTGATGTTCCTAGTCAAAGAACACTATAGAGTATTACAAAATTTATGGTTTTCCTAGTATTGTAGTTTTTGTTCTCAAGAAAATTAAATTAAATTCTTCTACGAAACATCATATTTTCTTATTAGAAATATATTTTTTCTGAATCCAATATTAATTATATATATTTTTATATGATCATGCCTATAATATTAATCATATCCATCAAAAATAGGTGGTGTACTTAGATTTTATTTTTCGATTATTCCAACTAGCACACCTACAATATCTAGAATGTATTTCCTCTATTTGTATGGTTAGTTTAAGGATACTAAGATAAAAATTTGAAAAATAACAGAAATACAAAGAAGTAAAATCTTGCTACAAAATACCAGAATTAAGGTAAAGAATCCAATGATATGAATTTTTATTTAGAGGTGTGATGGTAAATAATATATAGAGGGTGAATTGTAATTAAAAAAAAATATAATTTTCATCCACGTCAATTATTTTTTTGATTAGTTTTTCATATTACTGACATAATTAAAGTTTAGATAAACATAAATATAAATTGAGTGAAAAATAATTAGTGCAATGAAAATTAAATGATCAGAATTTTTTAAATTATCAATGAAAAAGTAAAAATTGAATAAATATAAACTAACTATGTTATAATAAATACTTCAAGAATTAACTATATATAAATTTAGTAAGTAATACAATGATTTATTAAGAAAAAAACCCAAAGTATTTATTTGTAAACCAAAGACTCCATTAAAAATATATATACTAAAACATCACTTTTAAATGAAAGTGTAATGTATATATGTAGAGATGATCTAATGTATTCATGACTTAAATCCTTTCATAATGTATCCCCAATTCTATAACAATAAAAAGGTCTTTTTTCTTATCCCCAAATCCCCTCAACTAAACCTATCAGTATCATCTCACTTTTACAAACCATAAGTACATGAGGTTTGTCTTCCTAGACATGGAAGTCCTCAGTCATACGATTAATAATTCCTTAATATTCCAATCATAGGAATCCATCAATAATATGCGATTAATATAAAAATTTTTATAACATAAGTACTAAATGATTTAGAAGGAAAACCTAACACAATATTATCTCTTAGATAAAGAACACATAAATAAATAGTTACACTGATCAGAAGAGTTCATAGTAATAAGAAATTGAAATTCTTAAAAACTAATTGAATATTTTAAAATTATTGAACCTAATTATCATTATTTTCATTCTTGTTCTTGATGCCTGAGATGCATCCTTATTTATTGGCAATGTTGTAACAAAATCCAATAGTTAAATTCCAAAAATTGTGGATTCATTTGTAATGACATCAATAACAAATTATTCATATACTGATGAACTCATCATTTTTATAAATCTATCGATGAGTTAAATCATAACTAATATAGTGATTCCAAATCAAATTATTGTATTTAGGTATGAATATTTTGATTATCAATTTTTTATAAAATTGTCTCAGTGAAATTCTATTTTAGTTAATGGATGTTCAATCTGTATAAAAATACAACTTAAAGAAAAACTTCATGTTAGATCATTGTTTTATTTTATAAAATAATTAAATAAGTGATTAATTGAATCAACATAATAATACCAAAATATACACATAGATCACCCACTAGATTGATCACAAACCATGTCTCTAATACCTTTGAATTATATGTTCCCGAGTCACTACATAACCATTGATGAACCTAAAAGAAGACTATAAAGTTTTAAAGTACACCAAGGTGACCATGAAGGGTGTGAGGAATACGTCAAAGTAAGGTCTCACTAAGTTACCCTAGTATATGATATTATATATGTGTATGAATGAGTAATAAAATAATATATCACACAGTTTCCCTAGATATCATGTGATAACTTGGCCACCATTACTCCCTGATCATCTAGACACCATGTGTTGAACATAATACCATGACACCTAATCATACCTTGTTTAGTGACATTATATAATCCACCTCATCACCTCGTTCCATCACACTAATGCCTCACCCATACTCAAAGTCACAGGGTAGGGAATCATATAAACCTGGACCCACTATCAAAATTCATTGGGAATATTCATATGTCTATATCTTAACCCACTAAATTATCATTTAAGGTAGGTTATATGAGTCTCATCATTTCAACCCATAACCCAAAAAACTAGGGAGATCATTTAACAAAACCTCTTATGAAATGTATATCATCATCCATCATCCCATGCCTTCTCACTTAGGACATGGTAATCCATCCCTTCTTAGTCAAGGATGATGCTTCTTCTACAACCACTACCTTATCAATTAGGTGAGGGTTTGGCTACATGAACACCATCCTAAGGCATGTATAGAAAGGTCATCAACACAACACTTGAATTTTTAGGGAACAATTATCACACTGACCCATTCCCAAAGACTCTGAGGAGGAAACCTCTAGCACATTGACCCAATCCTCCTGAAGGAAAGGTCCCCCATGCACCATCACACAAGGACATAGCCAATCACATAGATTTATTGATAATCCTTGGGTTCTAGTCACCTAATACTTATCCTCTCTTTGAGTCACACCCCACCCCACCCATATGGGAATACACTAGATCCAACAAACCCATCATAGCCTCACCACAAAGATTCCACATTATACCCCTTACCTATTGATGTATTCACAGTTCTAAGGCTCATCTCAATCCATACCCATATTCCTAGTCTATATCCTTATCACGCTCCTCAACACTCCTGGTCCAATTAACTAGGGATCATCCCATATATCTGTGCTTAATAAAATTTAACATCATGATTCCATATCTTTAACAATTCCCACAACCCACACCCAGTTCATGTCTCATGACTCCTAAGGGAGATCTCTCAGCCTGTCACCCTAAGAAAACACCTCCCATCACACCTTATTCATCCCTAGAGGACTCATCCTTATCACAATACTCTCAAATACCCAAACCACCATTTTGTGGGTTTTCCTATCACACATGAAACATTCCTCTATCCTTTTCTCTAGAATAGGGGCCAAGACTTCTCTCACATAATTTCTCACCCTATGAGAGTCCACCTAGGCTAACTGTGTAACATCCCAAGTAAGTAATGAATAATATATATTCTTATCTATGTCTATTTATGAATTACATAGTGTTTTAGAGGCTTAAAATGGGAATAAATCCAATCTTAAGCATAAAATTCTCTAATATTTTTAAAAGATTGTTTTACCGCCTTTTGATGGAGAACCATTTTTAAAACTATATTTTGAAAATTTTATAAGCTCTATTTGTCAAAATAAACTTATTATTTATGATTGGGAAATTGAAATTTACTTTGGATAAATTTTTGTTATTTTTCTGACAATGTTCATTTTTTTAATGAATAGTGAAAAATACTGCATTTTACATCAAAACTACTTTTTCATCTAATTTAATTATATGGTTAGATTGTCTTTTTAATTGGTTTTAAAGTTTAAATAGAATATATTATTACTATTTAATCCAATAGTGGTCATTAGAATTAATTTCACTTTGGAATTGGGCATAAACTAATGCCAATCTTTTCATAGATATTGTTTCAAAAAAAACCCGCTATTTGTTTTGACAACGGGAATTATTTTTAAATTAACTATTGCAATTTCTGTGTTTGGAATTTGTTAAAATGGATTACATATTTGTAATCAGAAGGTCCAAATTATTTAATTAATACTCTTTTGTTTTTGGAATTTTTGAATAGTAACGACGGTAATTATCGTTAATTATCTTGATTAATTAGTAATCGGGTAGTTAAGGATAATAAAATAATATCGTAATAATAAAAAATGACACCAACATGTGTCCCAATACTATTGGTTGTGTCATGGAAGACCATGGGATGCCTTGTTCCAAACTTGGGGACCGCATGAAATCACTTTTGTGTGTTAATGACTTTTTATCTTCTTATTTTTTAAAGAAAGTAAATATTAGAAAGAATGTATCACCTGAGTAAAACATTTTTCATTTTGTCTACATAAATGATCCCTTAGACTATAAGAAGTCATTGGAAATCTGAAAATATTTCCTACATCATAGTATTTTGTTTATAATTTTTAGACATTAAATAAATCAAATTATATATGACACCATGATGATGCAACGTTTGCCTCATTATTTAACGATTTAAATAAAATGAAAAGATAATGTAAAATCTAAGACCTGCACATGTCAAAAACCTATTTTATGGGTGTATTTCGAACTCTTATCACCTTATCCTCTAAATACATTAATTCGGGACCTTTAAAATCTGAAACTCATTTGAAAATAAAGTAACATTTTATACCTTTCCAAGAGTTCCCCTCCTATCCTCTTATAAAAGGCCCCCACCTCTACCTCCTTACCCACAACTCTCAAGGATTTGGATCGGCCAAGATCCGCTCATTTTGTCTCTACACATCCCTCTCCTCATCCTAGAAGCCTTACCTTAGCCAGGAAGCTCTTCAAGAAACCCTTTTGGTTCAAACCAAAGGGAGTTACCCGATTTAAAGGTAATGTCTTCACTTGTGTTCTTTTGTTTTATTTTGCTTCTCTAACGCCCTAAACTATTTTTATTAATTTCTTTTGTAACAACACCAGTATCTCCAATATACTAGGATTTTTTTATAAGAAGGATTCGAGCTACACTTACACACACATAAATCTAATGGTTAAAGAACATACTGTTTCTGTGGATGGTGAATTTATGCCTCACGAAACGATGATCGTTCAATATTCTTTTAACACCTTCAAAGGTGGACATTAAGATGTAACTATATTTATATATGATATATAATATTTTTATGTTTTAATTAAGATTCTGTATTTTTCATTTATGGAATACCTTTATGGTTTCCATTATGGGTAAACACGATATCTTCATTTTAGGAAGTGCGGACTATCGCCCCCTCAAAGTGATTTGATTCGTTAATACCATATGTGGTACGTATAAAGGATAGATTTAATGATATTATATATGATACCATACTATAATTATAATACTATTATGTATCATTATGTTTTAATTCCATTAAATATGAAATAAAAATGGAAGTAGCGTTCATGCGTACGTACGACTTACCGTCTCCATGAACGGTGCATTTCATTTCTTACCTCTAAATGTTATGTAATATTATAAATGCATGTATATACTGGATATATATGATATATATGATATCTAAATCATGAATATAATTCTGTATATAATGGATATTTTACCCCATGAACAACTTGTAATTATAAAGAGTTTATTTTTGACTCAAGTACCAATGATCGACAAAACGACCATTATTTACTTAAATAATTATGTAGTGTTCATAACATGGTAATAAGTGATATGAAAGGAATAATGAACTTGAAAAATTCTCTTAAGAATTATAAATTAACTCATGCTTATTATTCAGGACGTTAAAGAATGATCGAGTCAAGTCAGACCCGAGGTAAGGGACTTCGTCTCAATCTCCTTTCATTGAGGAATATTTTGTTTTATACACAACTTTCTTTTATACGGTGTATAAACCCCTTTTACTTTTACGTCTATTCAAAAAGAATATTTTTTATATGAAGCATTTTACTAAACGACAAAATGAATGTTTTTGTGTCGTACGTATGCGGCGGCAACGACTTCTCCACCGCCGTGACAATTATTTGAGTTTCGGCTTCCTCTACAAGCCATAACTTTTTTTTAAATGAAAAATAAATACCATGTTTTACTTTTCATTTATTTTGGTATTGAAAATGGTTTTCATAATGTTTTTATTATATAAATGTGTTGTATTGATATCTTGTGATTGAAATGTGGAAATGTTATGTTTCCTTTATGCATATTTTATGTGATACGATTATGTTATGGTTCTTGGGAATTGTTATTAAGACGGGTTGTTCAGTGATAAACTAAGGGCGGGTGAGCCCGATATAGCTCTCCAATGCATTGGGTAATGTGAAGGGGTTAAAATTTAAGGTTTATCTGATGATATTTAGGGAATATACTATGATGGGTATTCCAAACGTGACCATGATGGTTACTCCCTACGTAAGAATGTTATGAATGCCTCAAGTTACCACTATGTCTTATGTTTTTATGAGTTATTCATAAATCTTATGATTTCATGAGGTATTTTAATGTGCTTATGTTTTATGAGTAAAGTATGATTCCATTGATTCTTATATATACATGTTCTAATGTTTCCTTTACGTATTTTTATATCCCTTACTGAGCTTTTTATGCTCATCCCAAGTTTTTGAAATGTTTTCCATAGGTCAAGGGAAAGGTACATGATGTGATTATAGTGTCAAGGAAGTGTCAAGAAAGTATCCATGTTTTATTTTAAATATGTTTTCTTTGATGGAAAAAATGAGTACTATCTTTTATGTAACCACTTTGTTTAAATGTGGAGTGTAATGCATGATTTATGATCTAATTCTCTAAAACTCTAAACCTGAAAAGATCCTCAACGTGTACTCTTGAAATAAATCAAGATTAAGTAATGTTTAAGGCCAGGGCCTTATAGTTGGTATCAGAGGCCAGTTTAGATAACTTTAGGAGTTAGAATTCTATTAAATTATTATCCCAAAAAAATTTTATGGTCAAATTGAAAATGATATAACATTTGAAGATTACCATGTTGCTTCATCTAAGACATGTTTGTTCAGAATGGTTTTCCATATAGGAAATAGGGAAGCAATGCTAGGAAGGCATACAGAAGGAAATGAAATTCCGAATCAACATCCTAAGATGGTCGGAATTGGAACTGAACAGTTTGTTGTATTAATGGCGCAGTTGACTCAAGCGATAAATGGTGGTGGTATCCATGCACGAGATCAGCCAGATCAACCGAATAAGAACATGTTAGTGGTGGAACATTTCATGAGGCAACATCCCCCATCATTCAGAGGATCATATGACCCTATGCTAGCTGAAGGGTGGATTAAAGCACTGGAGAAGATTTTTGATGTCATGGGGTGTTCAAAAAATCAAAAGGTTAGTCTTGCTATTTACCGTTTGGAGGGTGAAGCAGATCAGTGGTGGTCGATGGTTAAAAATATCAGGGACACTGATGAGATTGATGCTCTCGACTGGGATGAATTCAAAGGTATGTTTCTTGAGAAATATTTTCCTAAATCTGTTCGACTTAGGATGAAAAAACAATTGTTGGAATTGAGGAAAGAGGAAGACTTAGTGGCTGCTTATAAAGAAAGGTTCGCTCATTTGGCAAGGTATGCTCCAAATTTTATCTGAGACCATGATAGTAAAATCAATCATTTTTAGTTAGGATTAAAGCCAAAATATCGAAGGGCTTTAGCCTCTCGCGAGTTCAAGAGTTATGAAAAGCGTGTTCGATGTGCTGAGAAGGTGGAAATGGAGTTTTCCGATGATCAAGTGTTCTCTAACAACCAAAAGAAGAAGAGACTGAGGTGGCAGGAGAAAGGGAATAATTCTTCAAAAAGGTCTAATGGTAAGAAAACTAGGTTTAGAGTTTGTGATAAATGTGGTAAAAGGCATGCTGGGGAATGTCTTCTGAATTCTGGAAAGTGCTACTGATGTGGTAAGATGGGACATAAGGCTCGAGATTGCACTGAAAAAGATCAAGGTGATGGTAAGACCAAATTTTATTTATAGTTAGTGAAATGTTTTAAGTGCAATGAGATGAGTCACTATGCAAATGAGTGTAAGAAAAAGAGCTGGAGTGATGGGAAGTAGTTATAATACCAGTGTGTTGTTTGATTTAGGATCTACACATTCTTTTATCTCTGAAAACTTTTCTAGTAAAATGGGAATACCATCTAAATAAATGACTCCTGAACTTGTGGTAAAAACACTTGGGGGAATTTTTGAGGCCAAAGAATATATAAGAATCTTCCTATCATTATCCGTGGAAGGAACCTACTTTAAAACCAGATTGTTTTACCTCTAGTAGAGTTTGATGTTATCCTGGGTATGGACTGGCTCTCTATTTACCATACTAAGATTGATTGTAGAGCTAAAGAAGTTTATTTTCAGAAAGACTTTCAGTTTGTGTACAAGAATGAACCCTTACTGTTGATAACATATCAAGAGGCTGAGAAACTTGTAAAAGATGGAAATGAATGTTACCTTGCACATATTGTTGAAAACAAAAGAACTGTTCAGATTAATGATGTGCCGGTGGTAAATGAGTATCCTGATGTTTTTCCTGATGAGTTACCTAGAATAATACCAGATCGAGAAGTTGAGTTTACTGTTGACTTAGTTCCTGATGCTAAGCCAATTTCAAAACCCCCTTATTGAATGGCACAAATTTAACTTTTAGAGTTGAAGGAGCAATTGCAAGATTTATTAGTGAAAGGTTTCATTCGACCTAGCACATCACCATGGGGTTCTCCTGTTTTATTTGTTAAAAATAAAGATGGTTCTATGATACTTTTCATTGATTATAGAGCCTTGAATAACATCATTGTTAAGAACAAATATCCTTTTCCTCATATCGATGATTTGTTTGATCAGCTCTAGGGAGCTCAGTTTTTTTCAAAGATTGACCTGAGATCGGGGTACCATCAGTTGAAGGTAAAGGAAGCAGATATTCCGAAGACCACTTTTTCTTACAAGATATAGCCATTATGAATTTTTAGTTATTCCTTTTGGGCTAACCAATGCACCTGTTGTATTCATGGAACTTATGAATAGAATTTTCCATGAGTTCTTGGATAAGTTTGTGGTGGTTTTCATTTATGATATTTTTGTTTTTTCTAAAAGTAAAGAGGAGCATGAAAGTCATTTAAGGGTCATTTTGAAAACCTTAAAAGAAAAGAAATTGTATGGGAAATTCAGAAAGTGTGAGTTTTGGTTACAAAAAATTTCTTTCCTTGGACACATTGTTTCTAAAGATGAGATAAGTGTTGATCCTGCAAAAACAAAGGTTGTTGAAGAATGGCCAAGACCCACAAATGTAACTAAGATTCGTAGCTTCCTTGGTTTGGTAGGATATTACTGAAGTGTTGTTAGAAATTTATCCTGCTTATCTAGTCCAATGACAAAGCTAACTCGGAAGGGTTTTAAGTTTATCTGGACAAAAGAATGTAATGATTGTTTTCTGGAATTGAAAAGAAGATTGGTGAATGCTCCAGTTTTGGCACTACCTTCTAGGAATGGGGAGTTTGTTATCTACAGTGATGCTTCATTGAAAGGACTTGGTTGCGTCCTAATGCAGAATGATCAGGTAATTACTTATGCTTCATGTCAGTTGAAAACTCATGAGGTAAATTACCCTACACATGATTTGGAATTAGCTGCTGTTGTTTTTGTTTTAAAAATTTGGAGGCATCATTTGTATGGAGTAAAGTGTGAAATATATATTTATCAAAAAAGTTTAAAGTATATATTCACTCAGAAATAATTGAAAATGAGATAGAGGAGATGGATAGAATTAATCAAGGATTATTATTGTACAATTCATTACCATCCGGGAAAATAAAATAAAGTGGCTGATGCTTTGAGTCGAAAAAGTATTGCTTCATTAACAATGTTGCATTTGGAACGTGATCCTTTGGTTAAGGATTTGATGAACTTTGGCATATAAGTTGTTGGTGCAGGATGTCCTTCTATTTTGTTTCAGGTATCAGTGAAATATTCTCTATCAGACAGAATTAAGCAAGCACAAAAGCAAGACAGTGAGTTGCAGAAAAAGGTAGAGCTGGTTCAGAAGGGAAAGTTGCCTGAATTCAACATTGATAATGATTGTGTTTTGAGATTTGGGAAGAGATTGTGTGTGCCTTGTGATTCACAGTTGAAGAGAGAGTTGTTATGTGAAGCTCATAGTTCTCTGTTTTTAGTTCATCCCGACAGTACTTAGATGTATAGAGATCTTCGGGAGTATTACTGGTGGGACAGAATGAAAAGAGATATTTCTGATTATACTGTGAAGTGTTTGAATTTTCAATAGGTTAAAGTAGAGCGGCAGTTACCGAAAGGGATGCTTTAGCCTTTACCAGTTCCAGAGTGGAAATGGGAAAATATATCCATGGACTTTGTTGTGGGATTTCCGAAGACACCTCAAGGTAATAATGCAGTCTGAATTATTATTGATCACTTGACTAAATCTACTCATTTCCTTGCTATACGAGATACCTTTTCCCTAGATCAACTTTCTAATTTTTATATTAAAGATATAGTTAGGTTACATGGAGTTCCCCTCTCCATTGTATCCGATCGTGATACCAGGTTTACTTCTAACATTTGGGAAGGCCTTCAGAAGTCGTTGGGTACTGAATTAAATTTTAGTACAACTTTTCATCCTCAATCAGATGGGTAGTCAGAACGAACAATTAAGAATTTGGAGGATATGCTACGTGCTTGTTCGATGGATTATCAGGGAAGTTGGGACCATCATCTTTCTTTGGTTGAGTTTTCTTATAATAACAGTTTTCATTCTAGTATACAGATGACACCATTTGAGGCATTATATGGGAAGTGGTGTCAAACTCCAGATTTCTGGGATGAAGTGGGTGAAAGGAAGTTAATGGGACCAGAATTGGTAGAAGAGTTGGCAGAAAAAGTTCAGCTTATACAGAGACACATGAGAACAGCTTAGAGCAAGCAGAAGAGTTATACGGACAACAGGAGGAAGGATCTCTCTTTTGAGATAGGTGATCATGTTTTTCTCAAAGTATCACCATGGAAAAGTGTGATACGATTTGGTAAGAAAGGAAAGATGAGTCCATGGTTCATTAGACCATATGAAATTCTGGAGAGAGTTGGATCAGTTGCATACCGAGCGGCTTTACCTATGAGTTTATCTCAGGTACACAACGTTTTTCATGTTTCAATGTTAAGGAAATACATGCCGGATCCATCTCATGTTTTGAGTCCAGAGGTAGTTCAGTTGGAAGAGAACCAATACTATGAGGAAAAACCAGAACAGATTCTTGACCATAGGGATCAAGTGTTGCGGAATAAGGTGATTCATCAAGTAAAGGTTTTGTGGAAAAAACACATGATTGAAGAGACAACATGAGAATCAGAAAATGCAATGAGGGATAAATACCCCCACTTATTCGATAAGTAAATAAATTGTGGGGATGAAATTTTCTAAAGGGGGGAAGGATGTAACATCCCAAGTAAGTAATGAATAATATATATTCTTATCTATGTCTATTTATTAATTAGATAGTGTTTTAGAGGCTTAAAATGGGAATAAATCAAATCTTAAGCATAGAATTCTCTAATATTTTTAAAAGATTGTTTTACCGCCTTTTGATGGCGAACCATTTTTAAATCTATATTTTGACAATTTTATAAGCTCTATTTGTCAAAATAAACTTATTATTTATGATTGGGACATTAAAATTTACTTTGGATAAATTTTTGGTATTTTTCTGACAATGTTCATTTTTTAACGAATAGTGAAAAATACTGCATTTTACATCAAAACTACTTTTTCATATAATTTAATTATATGGTTAGATTATCTTTTTAATTGGTTTTAAAGTTTAAATAGAATATATTTTTACCATTGAATCCAATAGTGGTCATTATAATTAATTTCACTTTGGAATTGGGCATAAACTAATGCCAAACTTTTCATAGATATTGTTTAAAAAAAACCCGCTATTTGTTTTGCCAATGGGAATTTTTTTTAAATTAATTATTGCAATTTCTGTGTTTAGAATTTGGTAAATTGGATTAGATATTTGGAATCAGAAGATCAAAATTATGTAATTAATACTCTTTTGTTTTTGGACTTTTTTAATAGTAACGACGGTAATTATCGTTAATTATCTTGATTAATTAGTAATCTGGTAGTTAAGGATAATAAAATAATATCATAATAATACAAAATGACCCCAACAGGTGTCCTAATACTACTGTTTGTGTCATTTCCGACCATGGGATGCCTTGTTCCATACTTGGGGACCCCATGGAATCACTTTTGTGTGATAATGACTTTTTATTTTTTTTATTTTTTTAAAGAAAGTAAATATAACAAAGAATGTATCACCTGAGTAATTTTTTTTTAATTTTGTCTAAATAAATGATCTCTTGGACTATAAATAGTCATTTAAAAGCTAAAAATATTTCCTACATCATATTATTTTGTTTATAATTTTTATACATTAAATAAATTAAATTATATATGACACCATGATGATGCATCGATTACCTTATTATTTAACGATTTAAATAAAATGAAACGATAATGTAAAATCTAAGACCTACACATGTCAAAAACCTATTGTATGAGTGGATTTAGAACTCTTATCACCTTATCCTCGAAATACATCAATTTGGGACCTTTAAAATCTGAAACTCATTTGAAAATAAAGTAACATTTTATACCTTTCCAAGAGTGCTCATCCTCTCATCTTATAAAAGGCCCCCACCTCTACCTCCTTACCCACACCTCTCAAGCCTTTGTCTCGGACAAGCTATGCTCATTTTGTCTCTCCACATCCCTCTCCTCATCCTAGAATCCTTACCTTAGGCAGTAAGCACTTCAATAAACCCTTTTGGTTCAAACCAAAGGGAGTTACCTGATTTAAAGGTAATGTCTTCACTTGTGTTCTTTTGTTTTATTTTGCTTCTCCAACACCATAAACTCTTTTTATTCATTTTTTTGTAACAACATAAGTATCTTAAATATACTAGGATGTTTTTATAAGAATTATTCAAGCTACACTTACACACAACTACATATAATGGTTAAAGAACATACTATTTCTATGGATGGTGAATTTCTGCCTCACGAGACGATGATTGTTCAATATTATTTTAACACATTCAAAGGTGGACATTAATATGTCACTATATTTATATATGATATATAATATGTTTATTTTTTACTTAATCTTCTGTATTTTTCATTTATGTCATACCTTTATGGTTTCCATTATGGGTAAACGCGATATCTTCATTTTAGGAAGTGCGAACTACCGCCCCCTCAAAGTGATTTGATTCGTTAATACCATATTTGGTACGTATAAAGGATATATTTAATGATATTATATATGATACCATACAATAATTATAATACTATTATGTATCATTATGTTTTAATTCAATTAAATATGAAATAGAAATGGAAGTAGCGTTCATGCGTATGTACGACTTACCGTCTCCATGAACGGTGCATTTCATTTCTTACCTCTAAATGTTATGTAATATTATAAATGCATGTATATAATGGATATATATGATATATATGATATCTAAATCTTGAATATAATTCAATATATAATGAATATTTTACCCCATGAACAACTTGTAATTATAAAGAGTTTATTTTTGACTCAAGTACCAATGATCGACAAAACGACCATTATTAACTTAAATAGTTACATAGTGTTCATAACATGGTAATAAGTGATATAAAAGGAATAATGGACTTGAAAAGGGCTCTTAATAAGTATAAATTAACTCAAGTTTATTATTCAGGACGTTAAAGAATGATCGAGTCTTGTCGGACCCGAGGTAAGGGACTTCATCTCAATCTCCTTTCATTGAGGCATATTTTGTTTTATACACAACTTTATTTTATACGGTGTATAAAACCATTTGAATTTTAAGTCTATTCAAAAGGAATATTTTTTATATGAAGAATTTTACTAAACGACAAAAGGAATGTTTTTTTGTCGTACATATCTGGCGACAACGACTTCTCCGCCGCTGTGACCATTATTTGAGTTTCGGCTTCCTCTACAAGCCATAATTTTTTTTAAATGAAAAATAAATACCATGTTTTACTTTTCATTTATTTTGGTATTGAAAATGGTTTTCATAATGTTTTTATTATATCAATGTGTTGTATTGATATTTTGTGATTTAAATGTTGAAATGTTATGTTTCCTTTATGCATGTTTTATGTGATACGATTATGTTATGGTTATTGGGAATTGTTATGAAGATGGGTGGTTCCGTGATAAAATAAGGGCGGGTGAGCCCGATATAGCTCTCCAATGCATTGGGTAGTGTGAAGGGGTTAAACCTTAAGGTTTATCTGAAGAGATTTAGGGAATATACTATGATGGGTATTCCAAACGTAACCATGAGGGTTACTCTCTATGTAAGAATGTTATGAATGCCTCAAGTTACCTCTATGTCTTATGTTTTTATGAGATATTTATAAATCTTATGATTTCATGAGGTATTTTAACGTGCTTATGTTTTATGAGTAAAGTATGATTCCATTGATTCTTATGTATACATGTACTAATGTTTCCTTTACATATTTTTATATCCCTTACTGAGCTTTTTATGCTCATCCCATGTTTTTGAAATGTTTTTCACAGGTCAAGGGAAAGGTACATGATGTGATGATAGTGTCAAGGAAGTGTCAATAAAGAATCCATATTTCATTTTAAATATGTTTCCCTTGATGGGGAAAATGAGTACTATCTTTTATGTAACCACTTTGTTTAAATGTGGAGTGTAATGCATGATTTATGATCTAATTCTCTAAAACTATAAACCTGAAAGGATCCTCAATGTGTACTCTTGAAATAACTCAAGATTAAGTAATGTTTAAGGTTGGGGCCTTATAAACTGTGTCAAATATCACATCCAAATACCATACAAGGTATATGTTTAGACTAAATGTTAGTCTATCCCTTTGGTTACATAGTCACTGGGATATACAAAACTCTTAAAGAGATTAAAAGAACTTCACCTGAGCATAGGGAACTGAATACAACCCAATCAATCCTACTAGGCTACCCTTGGTCCCTATTTGTTCTACTTAATCCCATGAAACTTGTAACTTATACATAAATATTCATATAATATTTTATTAATTTAACCCCTTATTTCATTAAATGGGTTACCATCCAAGCCAATCTCTACCAAGCATCGAATTAACCCATGCATGCCATATATAAGAAAATATATCCACATGAGCTTCTTCCTCATAACACATGACTTAAATATCTAATTATAAAAAATTATAATTAATTATCTAATTTAAGACAATGTGCGACGTTCTATGGTCCATACATATTTTTTACGTTGAGTTTGGTTTATCCATTGGGTCATTCTAGAGGTTTCTAGGAGTTAGAGGCTGAAAAATTGGTTTTTGAGAGGAAACAGGCTAGGCCATAGTTTAGGTTCACTATCAGTACAGACCATGTTGGATTACATTGTGAGGCACCAATGTAATTTTTCATGGATTTATTATTGTAAGTCAAAACATAAAACTCACTAAGAAAATGAAATTGGTGTATGGGTGTTTGTCTAGTGGTGTTGTATGAATTGAGATTTTGTTTTCCCAAACCTTGTGAATATACCTAAGTGGATGTGAACATATAATTTTCAAAATATTGAGACATCCATGGTTGGTGCGTAGTTCTTTTTAACCATGCTCCCCGATCCGAACCTTTAATTTTTTTTAATTTACCTATTTTTAGTTTTCATTTTGTATACTAAATATCCTCTTAAACCTCATCAGTATTAATAAAAACTTCATTCAGTGACAAAGAGGCTTCTCCACTTTATTCCATGGTGTTCTATTTTATTCTTGACATATCTATTCTAGTACTGTTCCATTTTTGGTATGTTATTATGTCATATTATCAGATCATTTCTTTAACTCTTCTCCAATTATCTCATTAGAACCCTATTTGGGTATGTTTGTCAGATATAAGGGGTTTAGTTGAGTTTTATTATGGATTTAATCACGTGAGGACATGATCCACACATTCTTATTCTATGTTTTCAAAAGAGTCAATTTTTATCTATTCTTGAGGTAAGTGTCTCTATAGAGAGGTTAAAATTCATAAAATACTTGATGTTATTGGAAACTCATTTGGTTTTGCTCATAAAAATTATTTATTTGATATAAAGGTGATTTTTTTTCAGAAGATGAATGTTTTTAAAGGGGATTTTCTTTAAAAACATATTTTTGTACACTATGTGTTTGATAAAATTCCTTAAATGAGATTTTAACTCTAAAATGGATTCCAAAACATATGAGCTGTGATTATTCAATGTGAAAATGTATTTTAAATTTTGATAATGGTTTTCAAATGGTTCTTAGAAAATATGGAACATTGGGAAACTTTAGTGCATCGGGAAATGAATATATGCAACCATAGTGTGTGTGACTCCACTAGGGGTTATTTTGTTAATATCGACAGACTATGGCTAGACTTGATATTAGTAAGATCCTTGTTTTTTCTCGATTAGTTCATATTGTTAAATTATATGTCCAAGTATGTATTCCCATAGGTTAGATCCAATATTGTTTTGGATTTTATGTAAGATGGTACATTTCATATATTTTTCTCACTAATTTATTTTATAATGTATATATGGATGGGGTTTCTTATGCTTTCATGCTATCTCACATGAACTATACATAATCCTTGTTTATGCTGATATAAATATATTTTTTTGAAAACCAAAATATTTTTTATAAATTGATCCTATTCTAAAAAGGATTTATAATATAGAGTTTTTTAGCTATAACTACTATTTTCATGGTATTAGTCTTGGTATAAATTCTTTGGAAAAATACTTCCAGGATTTTTGATCACACCCTACTTATTCCATTATGTATGTATAGGCGTGGATTTATAGGGCACAGGTTAATGGAAGTGTTTTAGGTATTTTTTGGCTTCTCTTGGCTGTTTTCACCCACTTAGTGAAATAGATTAGTTGTGAAAAAATGGTCACATAGAGACTTTATATTATCTTTTATAGTTTATTTTTATGTCTATCAAATAATATTGATGTTTTATGTCTTAGGTATTTATTATATTCTTATAAATTGTGCATTATTATTTTTATCTAAATTCATTTACACATGAGATTTTTTTTGGGTTTTTTGGTTGATATTCACCTTGTGGTGGACCTTCATGGGCTATGTGACATATCGACCTAGGTTGGTTCATTACAAAATGTAATAAGAGATATTATCTATAATAATGTTTTATGAAATGTCCTAGGTTTAATTTAGGGTCATTGAAATATAGGATTTATGACCATTGGAATTCAGGTAGTAAGTACATGAGGGTTTCTAGATAGCTCACTTTTATATCTGAACTCTAGTTACCATGGGTGGTTAGGGAATTTTTCTAATCTTGAGGCCTGGTGTTTGAGGTTATTTGAATGAAATTGTTTTTTAGTTTATTTAAATCTCCCTTTTACATTTTAATTTTCCTTCATTAATTAATATAATCCATGATTGCTTAAAATTTTCATTGTTTAAAGGCATTAATATGGATTTATGTGGTTGGTATTTTGATTCATGAATTGATCATAAGCTAATTGGTTTCTGTATTTTTTGTTATTAAGAAATACCTACTTGAAGACCTCTTCCAAATCTAGGAGATTAATTTATGAGATAAGTTATGAAGGAAAATCCTCCAATGGACCCTTCTTTGGTGGAAGTTATTATCCACACGATTCTGACTCTAGACCAGGTGGGTTTTAGGAACTAGGGATAAATGGTGGATCATGGCTTATAATTTACCAATTATAATCCAAAAATATTCTATTTAAAGAAATTACCATAGGTATCCAAATATTGTCTCAAGTGGATTGAAATGATTTTCAAATTTTTGAAAAAAATAGAGGACTTTAAGGTGGGGGTTTTAAACATAAATACTTAATGAAATGGGAGGGAAATGGTTGGTCTTTTTAATAAACCTAAGTTATATAAGTATATTACCTATAATTATTTCAATAATATATTAAACTAGTAGTTATATCTTGAATAATTTTTAATGTAAATGATCCATTAATTTTAGACCTCAGAGCAATGGGAGTGTTGGTTTGGAATTATGCCTCCTGTTTTGTGAAGTTAAATCACTTAGAAGCTGAGCAAGTTAAAAATGATTACTATAAGGCTCGATGATTCAAGATGGGTATAGCGGATGATATTAATTCAATAATGATTATATTATTCCTTCCATACCTTTTGTAGGTGGTCTATAAAGTTGATATTTATGATGTAGAAATAGATAGGAAAGTGGGCTTAGGTGGAGCTTTGGCTACTACAAGTGGAATTTAGTGTGTGACTTCTAGATTGAAAAAGAGGCGTAAGAGTTTTCAGTGTACATAAAGAATAGTTTTAGTGGATTATTTAGGATATTAGTGGGATGTTTTCTATCAATGTGGAAGATCTTGTAATACCATGATAGACTATATGAAGGTTCCTAGGACATTTCACCACAGTGGACAATCTGGTCATCTAAATCATTCTTCTCGAAAGATGGCCTAAGGCCATAGAGTTGGATCCACTCTCACCAAATGTATGTAGGTGTTTTTGGGTGCTTCCAAGGGAAGTTAATCTCATACTAAAGACAAAGGGTAAATCCACATGTTGATTAATTCATAGGGAAGAGTTGAGACCAGATTACTTTATATAATGGATTATGTGCTAGAGGAATCTGAAGAAGGGATTAATACTATTCGAGGTATGGTGATAATGTCATCCTCTATGATAATTGATTTATTTGATATAGTTGAAACTCATTATTTTATAAGATCAATGTTAATTGAAGTAACTAGAATGCATTCAAAACTTATGTCATTCATGTTTCATATTTCTACACCTTTAGGAAAGAGGTCTGAAGATGGTTTTAAATGTGTCTTGTGTCTAGTGATGATAGTTGACTATGAAGTGGTGTGGGATTTCTTGGTTCTTTATCTTGTGATCTTTGAAATTATCATTGGAATGAATTCAAGGATCAAAATTGAATAAAAAATTAATTTTTATCATTATCAAGTTTATTTTTTATCTCTCGATGGGGCTTATCGTGTCTTCAAAGGTGAGTGGGATTCTAGATCAGGGAGATCAAGGTCCGTTATTCCTTTTTTATTGAATGATATAATGTGAGTTTTTAGATATTTTCCTTGATTTCATTGAATATGACTTGATAATCCCACTTCCTAAAGTGGGGAGTGAATATACTAAGGTGTTTCTTGAAGATTTTTCTAGGTTACCAACACAAAGAGAGTTCAATTTCTCTATTTATCTACTCCCCAATATGAGGCCCATTTCTCTGACACCTTATCACATAGAACCTTCTAAGTTAGAGAAACTTAATGTTAGCCTATGGATCTTGAGGTTATGGGATTTATTTATCATAAAATATCACCATGGACTTCACCTATTATATTTACCAAGAAGTTAGATAAAAGCCTCAGACTTTACATTGATTATTGAAATCCAAACCTAGTTCCATTTAATAAAAATCCTCTATAACAAGATTTTATAACATCATTGATCAACTCATAGGGGGCCTTTGGTTTTCTAATATTTACCTGTAGTCAGGGTACCACCAGTTGAGGGTCTGAGAAGATGATATACCTAAGAAAACACTTAGAAGATGGTATGGGAATTTCGAGTTTCTTTTTATTCAATTCGATCACACTAATCCTCCTATGGTATTTATATAATTGATTAACTATATCTTTCATCTATTCTTAGACTCTTTAATCATCATGTTTGTAAATGATATTTTGGTGTACACCAATTTAGAGGAGGATCACTTAGATAATTTGGATATCAACCTTAAAATATTGAAAGAATATATCTTGCATATGTTGAAAGAATATATCTAGGTAGTGATAATTGAATAAGGAAATGTTTTTCTATTCTTATTTTAATTACAAAAACATATTTATTTTTCATATGTTTTTTCAGGGATAATGATTGATTATTGATATTTCTACACTCTTATATCTTATATCATTTGTTTGATAAAACCTTAGTATGTTTTTCATGATTATAGATATTTGAATATTTGGGTATGATTTTTGGAAGTCTTGATCATGTTATCATTCCATTATCAATATTTTATTTCCACTTTTGATCATTGATTGATATCTCTTATGCTTACCATTACTGAGTATATGACATTTCCCTTTCTTATATTTCCACTCACTAGGTTATAAAGAAAGGTTTCAAGTATGAAATTTCTAAGAAGGGTGATAGTTTTGAAGAACATAATCATAAATGGTGTAAATCATTAATGTACTAGTATTTTTTATACCCATGTTTCCAAAGAAACTAAACCTTTATAGTCCTTAGGGATATATTATTGTGAAATCTATTAAATATTCATTTAAAAGTATGACATATTTATGTATAAAAAGTATAGGTCACTATAGAGGTAAGGTAAGTTAGTTATCAATGCAACTCACCCACCCATAAATAGAACCCATGCATTAATATACAAGTCATATATATGTAAAAACATGTACAAAATACACATACACCCTAAAGACATGACTGATACTGCCCAACATAGGCTAGGTCCCACCTACATGCAATAAATTACATATATAACTTCATGAACCAATGGTGGTATATCTCTTAGTCACTTAATTTACATCAAATACATTTATTAATAAGAATCACCTAAACAAAAAGTTTTCACTCTAGAATTGATACGTGTACCATTTGTAATCTCATTACATGTAAATAAGTAAGACTAAGATATATCATGGGAAATAATGATGAAATAATAAAAACCAAAAATGAGAAGTCAAGGATGGTTTAAAAATGAATGTCAATAAATATATGAAAATAAATAAAAATGAGAAAATATATATCTTCTAAGTCATTAAATATCAGTGTAAAAAAATACCATGATAAAATAATTTAAAAAAAATCAAGAATATGTTTGAGAAACATTAAGTAGAATAACCCAATTGCTATAACCTTCACAATCTCAGTGTTCTAATAGTTTTTGTGGAAACCTATTAGACTATCTATATAGAAACACTAGTATAATCCCATTTATTGGAAGTTATCACAATGGCTACCACTACATAATAGAATAACACTAGGATGTAGGCTAATCACTTGGATCGTACATTATCACCACTAAATAAGAATGTGTATTACATAGGAATGATATTATCTCATACTAATTATTAAAAGGATGACTATAAGCTCTATATAATATATTCAAAAATATCCTCTATACGGGTTTCCAACATCCCACCATGTATCTCATCTGTGGTTCCACTACATCTATATACCCACTAGTAAGAGTGAAAATAGAGTGCCTCATATCCTAACAAGATGAATCAACCATCATACACAACCATACAAGTAAAATAACACTTTATTCTTAAGCTAAACAAAAAACTATTTGAGAATACCAAAAATCACCTCCCATATGTACTGAAACTCAATCCAAAGGTCTAGAACACATGTCCCACCACTATTAATGCTTTAAGTGTAACACACCATGAGTTTTGTATATATACCCTTTAAATAAATATTATGTGTTTGATAGATTATGATAGACAAAAAACACAAGTAAAATTAAAAATGACTTATTTCATTATAGTATAATATTATAATATAAAATAAAATACATTACAAGATAAATAAATGAAATATAATTTGTAAAATTGCTAATTAAATAAAAAAATATGAAAATTAAAAGACTAAAATATTATAATTAACACCATTAAAATATTATTTATAGATCATACCACTGATGATAACTATAGAAAAAATAGAAAAAATTTAAATAAAAAATAAAAAAAATTTCAATGAAATTAGAGAATTTGGTAAATAATTTTAGATATGCATGTAAGGATATGTATAAGAATTAAATATGATCATATTGTATATGTTCATTAGTTATATCCTTTTTATACATATGTGAATTTGGTATATGGTTACTAGAAATGTTGTCATTTGATAATCTTGAAACCAATATATACTGATGATGTGTAATTTTTATTTACAAAATAAAAATGATATGATTCTGATAAAATAAATAATTTTGGAATGATAAAAATATAACAATTATTTAAAATATTTTAAATTTAATTTTATTTTCTATTTGTTACATATTATTAATTTTATTATTTTTAAACAATGATTTGATGTGTCCATAAAATTAAATTATAGATTCTAATAAAAAATTAATGATAAAATTGAATGGTTTGAAGAAAAATAAATAATTTTACAGGGATGTGATTAAAATAATTTAGTACTAAAAAGTTACATTTTTCAAAGAATTTTATTTTATAAGTGTTGTGTATTTTATTCTTAATAAATTTAGTTGATAAATTTTAACAGATTATTCTAATAAAGATGTTTCAATGTAGAAATAATCATATTTACACATTTATTTAGTAATTTATATAAAATATGATTCAGAAAACTAAATGTCTAAAAAATCCATTTTTATATAAACATAGGCTTTCTATATTTTTTGTAATTTTATATCAAAGATAAATTCAATATATTTATAAATAGAATTATATCAAATTGTTTCCAATTTTTTAATCAGTCGATTAAAATTATCTAAGAGTGCTAATTTTATTTTTTGTGACAAAAATAAGGTTAACATTGAGTAACCATGATAAAGGTAAAATGAGGTAAAAGGGTTAAATTATGGGGTTAATAAATCAAATATCTATAAAAGATTATTTAAATTTGTTTTATGGGGTGATTAAAGACCCACATATATTATTATTCAACTTCACATTCACTTTTAATTTCAAATGACAACCTTACACCATAGAGAATGAGTATTTGTGGAAATAATATGCAAAGATCAGTTATAAAAGGAACCCTCCTCTACACCTCTTAAAAAACTGCCATAATTTTTTTCTCTTTAATACGAACCCAATTACCCTCTATTAAATTCTTATTACATGTTTTTTGGCCTCTAGTTCCATATAGGACATCAGAATCCTTTATTTTGAAGGATCCCATTTCTAAGAGGATAAAATTTGTAAAAGTTAGTATCTAGATCCACCTCATCTTCCACAATTTCCACATCATCTCAATTTTGCCTAAATATCATTTTCATCTCTAATGAATTTAAATTAAAATCATCATTATTTTTTAAATTTTACATAAATCTATACTATTACTCATTCATTAGTATAAAATGTTCTCGTTTGTGTATGTTCAACCACCTTCATGAATGATGTGATATGAACACCATAATTTTCATAATCAATGAGTATAAATACCTTAATAATAGTAATATATGATATTATATATTAAATAATGTTATGAATATGGTTCTATAACTAACCGAAAATTACTTTTTTATTATGAAAATGAAGGTGTCCTAACACCACTAGAAAAAAACATAGAACCCTTAAGGGGGATGAAAATGTTATATGCCAAGGTAATCCCCTTGGAAAAAGTCCATGCACTCCAAAGGAATAGAACCCAAACTATCATATATTATTAACTCCTCATACAGTACCTCAATACAGGCAAGCAAATCCACAACACAATTAGCCTCCCTCAAACTTTGGTGAATAATCTACCCATGGTTGGCCTCCAGTGCACATATCCTGATCAAATAAACCAAGTCCCATGGTGTGTCATACATCCCCTGAACCATTCTCACTAGGAGTACGAAATATGACTCAACCTTAGACACATGGAAGCCAAACATCCTAAAAAACATGGTGCTAGTGTGAAGTGATTGTTCCTCCACACCCATAGAATTATCCAGTCCATAAAATGTATTTAATTCCACAAAGACTGAACCACATGAGTCACAAAGAACCCTACCGCATCTCATCATCTCGTTCATGAGGGAGACATCCACAATAAGCTTCAAACCAGCAATAAGAGGACTCCATACAATCCAATGACCTACTAGTCTTCCATGCACATAAGTTCTATTGAAGATATTGCAAAATGTAAGTGGATATTGGCCCCATTTCAGTACTGAAGCCAACATGAAGATTAGAGCCCCTAATTATATTTGAAGATATAATAATTAGTGACAGGAGCCCAGTCTTTTCTGGTTATGATCCTCCCAAATAATCCATAAAATGGAGGAAAGGATGACTATTTCAACTTTGCTTTCCACAACCCTGCTTAGTGAACCTTGAAACCAGGAAGCCAAGAAGCCTTGAAAAAAGAACTGGTCATAGTTGAGGTGAGGCTAAGGTGTGATGAAAGACCAAAGGCTCACCTCCCAATCACTCTAAAAAAAGATTCATTGTGGATTCAATTTGTGGGCTCTCACAGTAGAAGCAACAAGAAGACAAGTTGATACCTTTACTTTGTATATTCTCATCTGTAGGTAAATCCTTGTTCTTGATGTGTCAGATAAGAAAGTTCATTTTTGTGGGAATCTCCTTGTACCAGACGTTTTGATACCACTCATGATAAGACCTCTTTCCATTTATCAAACTTCTATACTCTAGAATGGAAAACTTTACTGAGATTGAACCCATGAAGCAACATTTTTTCACCTCAGTATTCATAATAATGCCTTCATATACTTCCTTTTGATTTTGATTGAGAACTGACTGGATTAGGATAGGATGACTTCTTACATCCTTAAATGTATTTTCAAGGGTGAGACATCAAGGAAAAAATAGCCTCTCACCATCTCGGTTTTCCTTCTAAAAAACAATCTCACATTCTCCAATGATCCATTGATATGAGACGTGTAGCTCCTCAATATGAGAGAAAACACACATTTCTAGGTAAGAAAGACATGAACTACGAGTATAACTAGACTACCAGTTCTACTCATACCATGCTATGAAGAATATATCCCATAATGAGTCCCCTATAATGATATCCAAATAAAGAAACACTTACACGCCTTGCATGGATCCGATAAGATCACATATCCCCATGCCACCCTCCTTGAGAGGTCTCACCAAGAGTGCCTAGGATGCCCAATGGATATGGGCCATATGGTTGGAATCCCACAAGATTGCTGTTAGTATTTGATCAATCATTTTAATGGTTCCTTTAAGAGTCTTGATAATAGAAAAAATGCATCAGGATGGAGGTAAGCACATTGTTGATCAACACGACCAACCTTCTGAACAAAATGAACTTGTTTTTCCAGCTAAAAATCCTCCCCATCGGTTGATTAGTGATATCATTGAAGAAATGTTTCCTAATACAACCACATGATATTGGAGAACCAAGATAAATAATAGGAAACTTCTTACTTTAAAAACCCAATATATCTTGAATACCCCTACAACGTCTTCTTGAACACTTATTAGAGATAAAAATGCGTCTCTTCATTGAATTGATACTCTTCTCTCTCAAATGAAATTACATAGATATTATCTCCATGAGGACAATCAAGGATATTTGCCTTCCATTAGTGAAGATCAAAACATCATCAACAAAAATCAGATGGGAGATGCCTTCCCAACCATTCCTAATGTAGTATGAAAACAACCTTCTTCCCTCCATACCTCTATATAGATTCTGAGATAAAGCATCTTGATCCAAAATGAACAGACTCGGGGACAGAGGATCTCCCTGATGAAGCCCATGAACAGTTTTAAAGAAACCAAATCATTTCCCCCTAAGAGATATTTAAAGACATGGAGAAGTGTATCATCTAAATAAAATATCACAAAACCATTCTTGAAACCCAAACTTCCGCATCACATGAATAATTAATCTCCATTCAATTTTTTATAAGCATTATCCATATCAACCAGGAAGATGAAATTTGATCCAACTGATCTTCTATTAATATCATTCACTAGCTCACTAGAAATACCAACTTCCCTTTGAAAGCTCCACTCCATTAACAAACCCAAGTTACTCTCTAGACACCAACCTAGGAATTACCCCACTCAACCTTCTTACAAAAAGGCACACCAAAATTTTATAGGACACATTACATTGGAAAATGATTCGATACTGATTGAGGCTAGTGGGATCCCTAACCTTCGATATAAGAACCACCATGGAGGCACACACTCTCCTATTAAGGTCACCACTACAAAATAAGTCTTGAATATCCTCCACCACCAAGATACCAACAAAGTCCCAAGAAACCACATAAAAAGATCCTAGAAACCCATCCAGTGTAGGGGCACTGTCATGATGTATCATAAGAACTATGACCTTTATTTCCTTCTCGTTAGGAATAGACATCAGAAGATCATTATCAGAACTCTCCAACAGATGTGGAGTGCACCCCAAGAGGACATCATCCACTTCATCACCATGTATATCATCATATCTAGAAGAAGCCACCCAAGAAAGAGACCTTCAAAATGATCAAGCACCAACCGACCAACGAAATCCACATCATAAGGAAAGACTACATTCCCAAGGATAAGATTGAGCCTCATGTTACACTTAAATTTCAAGCTTTCATGAAAGAAGGCACCATTGCGGTTTCCCTCCATCATCCATCTCACATAATATCTTTGTTTGTAGTCCCTCTTGATCTCTAACAACTTATCTACAAGAAAAATTAACTTATCCAAAAGGATAGTAAATATATTGTCATCTCAACCATTCTGAAGACCCTATTTTATACTTTCAATGTCTTCTTGAATACTATCCACAACCAAATTATCATTTGGACTATTATCCATCTAGCCTTGAATGTCATTATTTAGACGTTTAAGGTGACTAATGAGGCAATGAAAGAATCTCTCAACCTTCTCATGATCCCACGAGCATTTCAATATCTGTATGGAATCATCATCATAGTACTAGTTATTAGAGTAATGGAAGGTGTGATTACTAGAAACATCCCTTCTAAGCTCCATGATAAATGGTGCATGATCCAAAAGAGAATGAGACAGGCGAGGGACCGTCACTCGAGTGAAGGAATATAAGCCTTGGAGATTCAAAATACATCTATCAAGCTGACTCCAGATGCTGTTAGAACCCCTATAGTTGTTAAACCAATTGTATTTGTTACCTATGAAACCTAAGTCTAGGAAATCCATAGAAGAAATGAAATCACAGAAGTCCTGAATACCATCGTTAAACATGGTAGAACCATCCATATTCTCTAAATAATCAAAAAACGAGTTGAAATCACCACCCATAAAACAAGGAAGAGTTCAAGATGGGAAAGACCTTAGAAAGCTAAAAAGCTCCAACATCACATGAACCTCATTACTAGAATAAATAAAGGGTAACAACAACTCACCCCCAACATAGAAGATCTTGGTATTAATGTACTGAGTTATAAGACTAACCACCTAAACTTTGAAAATATTCTTCTAGAAAATACATATGTTCATGTTATCCGAAATCCCATGCATAAACATTGGGTATCCCATTTTCCTTTCTAGAGAAGGAAGTTTACTTGGATCTTACTTAGGCTCGAAGATGAAAATACTAGATGACTGATTATCCTTGGACTTAATGACCATGAAGGTGCACTTCACTTATACCCCCATCCTGCACGTGTTCTATATAATCAGAGAGAGCATTATATCATGGATTTCTAACCTTATGGCCAATAAAACTAGATGAAGGGAGTGAGAGGAACCTACCTTTATGGGCACTCAACAATGGTCTATAGAAGGAAAATGTCAAAGCCTATCTCTTCTGGTTCGGGGATACAGGGTGCTCATCATGGTGGTCGGTCATCCTCAGTGACGGAGACAACAGGGCAATGTTACTATTGGGGTAGACTTTTTAAATTGATATTGTGATCCCCACGTGCCTATTGCAGTTTCTAATAATGTCATCATAACTTCTTCGGGGGTTCTATTGTTGATCCCTCCTATGGTTCTTTAACGGTTACATGATAATGAATTATAATAATAAAGTAACTTGTTGTTATCTGTAAATTACCTAAAACTTTATTGAAATAAATTCAATTCTCATAAATCACACCCATTCCTTCATAAAAATTAACATGATAATTAATAAATAATTAAAATATATTGTTTACACTATATTTACTAATATGGGAGTGGTGAATTTTTTATCGACGAAGGATGATCAATATCACCATTATAAATCTTATACTAAAAAATAAAAATTACTAACATCTCATAGTAGAAATAAACAATAACTAAATAATATATATATAATAATGGATTATAATTGAAGATTATAAAAGTTAATATATAAAAATAAAGTTCTAAAATAAATTATTAATATGGTTATAGTTAATATTTAAATAGTTAAATTTCCTTAATTGAAGTTGGGTGCAAAGTTAAGGGTTTCTTTTCCGATCACACTTCAAATTAAAAATTATCTATGTATAAAATTCAAATTGGGAAAATTTTATATAATTCAGATGTAATGCATATTTTTTAATTTTTTTATTTCTTAAGTTTAAATATATTACTACCATTTCACATCCCTTTAGTTTATAATTAATCCAAAATGATTCTTTTAAGTGGATTAAAACATTTATCTTCCTCAATCAGAAATCATTCTCCACAATGTCCATGTGTTTTAATATTTTTCTTTAATGTCATTATAAAACATTATATGATTTATTATGGATATTATTATTATAATACATTTTCATTAAAAATTTAATGACCAAGAATTTATAAATGATATCTTTTTACTGAATAAATGTGTGTTATATTATATTATATAGTATTATACACATAAAACACATAGAAATATGAAAAAAATTATTTCATTAATAATATCATTAAATTCACTAGAAACTAAACCCATGAAATTTAAAAATATTATAATGAGTTATAAAATATTAAAAATAAAAATTATTAAGGGAAAACATGGATAATTCTTATCTTTTAGAGTTATCACTCCTGTGAATAAAAACATAAAAAAGAAACAAAATATTCGTAAAACAATCAACATCTTAGAAAATAAAAGTATAAAATCTTATGAGGAATTATTGTAAACTTGGAATGAAGGAATTAATTGGTATTTATATGAGGCAATATAACTTTTGGAATATTAATGGCTATTGGAATTGAAATTTGACTATTTAGAATAGTAACATGACCATTAAGAATAGTAACCCGACCATTGAGAATAGTAACCTAAATGTTAAACCAATAAATTGACCAAAAAATAATAAAATTTAACATAAATTATATTTATCATGATTAATTTCTTAAAAAATATAAACATTATAATTCAATAAAATAAATATGAAGGTTAAAAACTCAAAGGAAATGTAAGAATATTTTTAAATAAATGGAATTTAAATATCTTTTGTAATATATATATATATATATATATTTATAAATGAAAAATTATAATTACATATGATAGAAACATATTATCATAAAATGAATTTTATTTAAATAATCATCACATTGAAATTGTTTAATAGTGATTTTTTAGTAATTTTATTATATACTTCATTTTCTTTATGAATAGTAAATTAATGTTCTTCATAACCGGGGTATTATAAATTACATTATTCAAGATGTAATAATGACCTAATAAATTTTAAAAAAAAATTCTCAACAAAAAACATATTTAACTTAAAAAATGATTCACTTAAATACAATAATAGACTTTTCCTAAACCTAAATGTATTTTTCCAAGGTCTAAAGTCTAAAGTATTCAATTAAAATAATATTTTTCATTTTTCCAAATTTACTTGTGATTAAAATATTCAAATTCATAATATAAAGTGGTTTGAAATGTTAAAATAATTTTATATAATCCAAATATATTTCTTAATGTGAAAAACATTACAATTTAAAGAATTACCATGAATATAATATTTTATTCAATATATATCTCGAAAATACTCTTCTCCTCAAGTATAAAAAACCCTCACCCCTCCCTTGGAAACCCATCTCAATTCCACTTACCAAAGTCAAACTTCTTTCCAAGTCCCATATCTTAATCCTCTTATAATCCTTGTGGATATTATATTTGAATAAACTCTATGAATTCAAAGATTCTAGCACCATATAAAAGAAGAAACCTTGAGAAGAGTGTCAGTTTTCATCAACATTTCTTTTGATTTTCCTATATTCCTCCTTGTTTTATCTATTATTTCACAATCAAATCATATAAGATTAACTAATCACTACATTAACATTATATTAATCATTTTACCATATATAATGGTTATATTTATTATGTAATTATATTTCATACTTATCTTTCTTCTACTTTTGATATTATCCCATTGATAGTCAGTTAACCACCCATAAGGATGTTTCCACCTCTCTAATTATCAAAACCATTACGAATGATCATAATAAAGTTTTTATAATATTTAAATGTATGAATTTCTATGATTATAGAGTTAATTTAATAATTTATAAATAAAAATTAATTAATTCCATTAATCGAAGCATGATGGGATATTTTAAGGAAAATATGATACGAAAATACTTCACCTTTAGAAAAACAAATTAATTAATAGAATCAAATGATTACAATTTACCAAGGCTGAAAAAAATAAAATAATTCAATTATGGTTCCATGTTTTATTAAACCTATGTTTATTATTTATGAGGTGATAAAGAGATGAAATAAAGGGGGATTTAAGGTAAGTTTATTCTCATAGCCAATTACTTCTTTATGGATTATTTTTTCTTTCACGTTATTCTCAATATAGATGTTCTTATATTTTTCCTAAAGTGTCATTTCACAAAAAATTCCCTTTTGTTATTATGAATATACAACTTTCTATCTTTTTTTAAAGGACTTCATATCCAGTTTGAATGTTTTTTTGAAAGAAACATCATTTTTGAAATCATATCTTTAAGTCTTCATGAGTTGCCACTTCTTCAAAGAAAAATGATCTTTTATTCCAAATTATTATCTCTATTATTAATTTGGGAACCTGAAAGGTTATTCAATGAATCATGATTTGTGAAATCATTTATGAAACCCATTCATTTCAGTGGGTTTTCTTTCGTGATTATGATTGTTTTATGTCATCTTTCCACGTGGGAAGAATGATTATGAGCATTTTGTGATGTAAAAGGTGGGCCTATAATTATATATCCATAAAATACATTGTAAAAAGTGATATATATCATGATATTATGTGTATTATGAATGAAAATGATTCTATATTCGTTCACAATTATTATGTTACAATTTATGCACATATGTTATGCATTAACATGATGATCAATTTGTTCACAACAATGTGTGATATTTGACTACCAAGTTATGATGTTTCATTATTATGAATATTCTACATTAAATGACATTATTAAATGTCCCCCTCATGATTATGATGATTATATTATGATTATGATATGATTTTGTTGACTATGATCACCCACACACTATTGATTAATGTCCCTTATTCCTATTATTATATTCTTCCTCTCACTAGGAGTTTAACTCACATATTTCATTACGGTATATCCTTAAGGGATTATGTATACTAAGGAGAAGGTGAGAGATTTTATGAGGTTAAATAAGAACAATTGAAATAATTTTTATGCTTTATTATGGAATAGTGATGTATGAGACTAATTTTAAAGAGATACTAAATCATTGGATCCTATATTGTGTCACTATAATTTTATTTATCTTAAAAATGATTTAATAGTCTGGTAAAAAATTTGGATCTCTATATTTGGTATTGGATAATGGTTTAGTTAATTTGTAAATTAGGACTAGAAAATTATAGTGACAACCTTAAGAATAAGTCTAAGTATAATTAGACATCCAATTTTTTGGTAAATTATAAGAGCTATAGTTTTTGAGAAATAAAATACACGTATGGTTACTACAAGTGGGTATGGATCTAGCACAAATGTACAGAAGAGTAATCACCATGAAAATGGTGGATTGGGTATTAACATGATCAAAACCTAGTACATGATAATGAGGACGAGTTTTACATCTAGTTCTCAACTCTTGAAGGATATGATTCGGTTAATAAAAATCTCTAGACACACCTTTATGAAGGATATATTACTAAAATAATTATTCTTATTAAATTTAGAAAATGATTAAAGTACATGATCCTATTGAAGTAGTGTTTTATAAAAAGGATAAACATAGTGATCCCATATGATACTAATTTAGAATTAATTTGAACCTAAGAATTAATTAATGATTTGAAGACTTTTTTTTGTTAAAAACTTTTATATTTTAGGAAATGGTGGGAACTAGGAGAAACTAGGCCCCATTTAATGGTAAATGAAAAGATTTTAAAAACTACATTTCCAATTAAATTGGTGGTAGAGTTCAAAACATCATGGGGATGAATTCCTAGCTATATTAGGCATTGAAAAATAACCTAAATTATCCATAATACCCCCTTTACCAAATCAGTAAATATCAATTCAGTCTCTTATTTGACAACGAACACTGATGTTTAGCAGCTCTTCTGATCCCATTATAAAAATATAGTGGTTCAACTCAATAGAGAATAACTAATTTTTTCTCAACTATTCTAATAATGATAATGTCACAATGGTTGTCTATATTTCCAACAAATTGGATGATTAATAGTTGGAATAGTTATAGAATACAAAGAAAAAGGATAAAAAGGAATAAATAGAGTGGGATGATATTAAGAAGTTATATTTTACCAATTATATCCCTAGAACTCATTAAGAAAATATGACATATAATTCCTATGGATTAATAAAAACAAGGGTGAATATTTTATGAAATATGAGGAAAATTTACCAATATATCAAGATATTCCTCAGGATTCGTTATCAATAATAATATAAAAATAAACAGATTCATCAGTGTTTAAAAGCACACCTTTGAAAGTCATTCTATATTCATGAATTTGGTAGTTACAAAGAAGTAGTTAGATGTTCTATCAAAGTAGAGATGGATTTTGTAAAATGGTCTCATGGAAATAGATATAAAAAGATAATAATGATATTTCAAGTAGGGGATCATATGAAAAAGGAAATAGGGAGATTCAACCACTAACAGGTCAAAAATAAAGGAAGAAACAACGTTGAAATTTCCTCAAAGGTATAGGGAAATTCTTCATGTATAAGAGATAATGTTACTAAGATCATGAATGTTAGAGAGAGATGAATAACCCATACAATGTGATGGAGTGGAGGATGAAACCTCACAATTCATAACCCATATTTTGATGCTTCAACTATAGGGAGAAAGGTTAATATACAAGCCAGTGAACTAAACCACGAGCCATTGATTATAATAAATATTAGAAAAAACCAAAGCCAAATGAGAAATGGAAAACTAATCCCATCACTAGTGATAAGGTAGAAAATGATAATTAAGTACTATAAGGTGCACATCCTAGTCACTGAAGAATGAAATTTTTTAATTTTAATCACGTTCCATGTATTCCTATATATCCTACATGTTTTCTATAAATATTGAATCACAACACTAATACCTTGATGTAGAGATATCTATAAAAACACCTAGATGTATGATAAAGAAAACCCATGTGTTGGACTCTTATTTTATTAGCATAAGTGGGAAGATTATTCTAATGAATGTTGTTATCCTTCCCTTATTGAAATTTGATGCTACACTAGGCCTCAATTGTGTAAGTGCTGATACCTAGTAAATAAGTGAACCTTTCTAAAATGGTTGAGTAGAAGTAATGTATCAACCATAAGGAAATTACAATTATAATGGGATATACTAATGTATTTCCTAACAAGTAACTAAAAATTACCCAGATCATGAGGTAGAGTTATCAATAAATATTATAACCAGATCCACCACTATCTCCAAATACACTAATAGGATAGCCCCAGTTGAACTAGAGGAGTTAAGACATAGCTCCAAGATAATTTTGGTAAAGGGTTTATATTCCCTAGTGTATCTCGTAGGAGAGAACCTATGATACTTGTCAAGAAAAAGGATTGATCAATGTGGTTAGGAATTGATTACTTGGAGATCAACAAGATCACTATAAATAACAAGTATCCCCTACCAATGATTGATGACATGATTGATCAACTATGAAGACCTCAATGCTTCTAAAAGGTTGATCTTCATCTAGGTATAAATAAGGCTGATATTTATAATAAAACCTTAATTACAAGGTATGAACACTATGAGTTCATATTGATTCCCTTTAGACTTACTAATTCCCCTATAATATTCATTAACTGATGAATAGTGTTCCTAGAGACTACATTGAAAAATTTATTGTGGTATTTATTGAAGATATTCTCATTTACACCAAGAGTAAAAAAAACATGAAGAGAATCTAAGGATTGTGCTGGTGACATTATGAAATGAGAAAATGTATGCTAAGTTTTGAAATCGTAACTTTTGGATACAATAAGTCACATTCTTATGGAATGTGATCACATTTGATGGAATTTCTAAAGACCCTTTAAATACAAAAAATTGAGGAATGACTAGGATGATGAAGTGTCATTGAAATCCTTAGTTTTTTTTGGCTTATCTAGGTACTATTGGTGTTTTATGAGAAATTTAACATGATTATATATCTTGTTAACTATGTTAACATATGAAGGTATAATTTATGTTTTATGGAAGAGTATTAGGAAATATTCAAGGAGATTAATAATAGGATAATAAATTTTCTTTTACTCACACTAAAATCAATTAGAGAAGTTTTTTTTGATATAAAATGATGATTCAAATAACGGATTGGGTTGTTTACTCATGATAACCAATACCTCATGATAGTTAAATCCTTATGAGAAGAACTACCTGACACGTGATTTGGATTTAGCAATTATGATCTACACGTTGAAGAATTATCTACACAACAACTATTGAGAGAAGTATGATATATATATATAGAACACAAGAGTATAAAGTATATATTCACGTAGACATAAATGAACATTTATTTAGAATGATGCTTAAATATGATCAAGGGATACAATTTATCTATTCAATACCATCCTAGAAATGTGAAAAATGTAGCTAATTTCATTATTATAAAGGAACCTTCTACACAATATATGTTGCATATTGGGAAAGAAAATATCTTCATGGTTATATAAAGGATGGATCTGAAAATAATAATGGCAGGGAATACATCCCACCTTACCCAAATGATTTTATATACATCTATCCAAGAGAAGATCAAGGAGGAACAAAGGGACAATATGAAGCTTTAAAATTAGGTTAATGCTGTAAAGGAATGTACGATTCAAGAATTCCACATTAGTGAAGATTTTTTAAATTGGTTTTTAACTAGACATTGTGAGGTGAAAGAACCTAAGATAAATAATGGTATATTGGTTAATGCACATATATCATCGTTCTCTCTCTATCTAAGATGTACCAAGATGTACCATGATATTCAAGAGATTTTTTGGTAGGAAAACATAAAGAAGGAGATCATTTAATTCACCTCAAAGTGATTAGTATATTATAATTTTAACAAAGAGTGATGGAAGTCTAAGGGTATGATGAAACCATTTCCAACACTGACATGAAAATGGAGAACATTTCTAAGGAAATTTCCAATGATCTCCCAATGACATCCAAAGTAATAAATGTGATACGGTTTATAATGGATTGAATTACGAAGAATTCTAAATTCATTTATATTCTTAAATATTTATCCCTTGAATAACATGAAATGATATACATAAATGAAGTTATGGGGATTAATGGGGAGCTAATTTTGATCCTCTTGAATCATGATCCACAGATCATTTATAATTTTTTGAGAATTATTCATCATTATTTGAATAATGAATTTAATTTCAGAATGTCATATCACCCCCAAATAGATGACCAATATTAAAGGATTATTTAGACACCTGATGAAATGTTTGGATCCTACTCAATAGAATTTAGAGGTGGATGATATCAACATCTCCCTTTTGTTGTGTTTTTATCCAATAATATCATCTACTAAAGTACTCTAGTGGATCCAAATGAAGCTTTGTAGGGGAAGTGATATAGAAGTACTACTTGTTAGGGTAAAGTTGGTGAAAAAAAGATATATGGACCTGATCTTGTGAAAGAGATGATAAAAATGATTAAATCAATCAGAATTTATATAAAATCTAATTAATTTAATAAAATAGTTATACTAAAAACTTTCAAAAGGGTGTTAAGTTTAATGTTGGAGAAAAATTGTTCCTTTAAATATCACCAAGGAAGAGATTCATGTGATTTTGAAGGAAAGGAAAGCTTAGGTAATTAGTACATTGGCCCCTTTAAGATCCTTGATGGCCTATGATTATTGCCATATCAGCTATAACTTCCAACAAACATGGATCAAGTTCATGATTTGTTCCAGGTTTCTCTCTTGAGGAATAACATATCTGATCCCTCACATGTATTGAATCCAAAGGTGGTATATGTAGACCATGAACTTTTTATAGATAATATGGTGAAGATCATAGACCATGGAGAAAAAGTTCTATGGAACTAAACAACTCACCTTTTCAAAGTTCTATGGTGGAACCATAAATATGAAAAGGTGACATGGGAACTAGAGAAAATTATTAAACAAAAGTACCCTAACCTATTCTCAATTGAGAATATGAATTGAAATTTTAGGGACTAAATTTATAATAGTGGGATTTAATGACTCAGACTTGATAAATGATAATTTTTTCCGAAATAAATGTGTGTTATATTATATTATTGATTATTATACACATAAAACATATATAAATACAAAAAAATAATTTATTTAATTAAATAATATCATTACAATAGTCAATAACTCAACACAAAAAAATTCCTAATATTATAATGGGTAAAATATTAAATAGAAAAAGTAGAATGGGAAAACTTGGATAATTTTAATCTTTCAGAGTTTTCACACCCATGACTAACACTATATATTAGAAATCGAATATTAGTAAACCAATAGGCATCATAGAAAGAGTAAACATGGAACCTTGGGAGTAATTTTAGTGAATTTTGAATGAATTAATGAAGTGGTATTTATAGTAGGTAATATGACCATTAGGATGGTAATGTGATTTTTGTAATAGTACCTTGATCAATATGAATTGTAACCTGATCATTGGGAATAATAACTTGATTATTAGAATAAAAATTTTTCCTCAAAATAATAAAATATAATATACATAATATTTATCCTCAGTAATTTAATAAAATATAAAAATTATAATTCCATTAAATAAATATCTAGACTAAAAACTCAAAGAAAATATAAGCACTTTTAAAATAAACTATATTTTAATGTTTTACATTATAATAATTTTTTTTGATAATAAAAAAATTACACATGAAATAAAATTATTTTGATAAAATGAATTTAATTTTAAGAATAATTATTTCAAATTTATCTAGTGGGTATTTTTTGGTATTTTTTTGAAATACTTTATTTTTTCATGAATAGTAAAAATGTATTTTTTCATAACCGGTGAATTTTAAATTAAAAAATTCACGATATGATAATGACCTAATCAAATTTAGAAATTTTGTATTAAACAAAACTAAATTTAATTTGATAAATGATTCATTTAAATAGAATATTTTTTTCAAACCTAAAAAAGTATTTCTCAAAGTCTAAAGTAAAAAATATTGCATTAAAAAAATATATTGTAATTTTTCCACCATTACCTTTGATTAATCTAAAAATTTTATATTTTGAAGTGTTTTAAAGTCCTAAAATCATTTTATTAAATCTAAATATATTTTATAATTTCAAATTTATTACTATTTAATTATCTATAAATGATATACTATTTTATTTAATATTATAACTCATAAATACCCCTCTCCTCAAGTATAAATAACCCCTCACCCACCATTGGAAACCACCTCACTTCCATTTACCAGAGATATAATTTTTTACCCAAATTTCATATCTTAATCTCCTTAATATCCTAAGATACATTCTACATTAACTACCTCCAAGTATTCATTGAGTGTAGTGCCATTTAATTGAAGTAACATAGGGAAGAGGGAATGTTTCATCAACTTTTCTTCTCATTTTCCTACTCTATTATTCTTTATGTATATTCCATTCTACAAAAATACTTTAAGATTAATTGATCATTATTATCAAATTATATTAATTATGTTTACCTATGTTAATGGTTATATTTAGAATTTATTTATATTTAATACTTCTATTTTTCAATTGAAAATATCCCGTTAATGGTCGGTTGACTGCCCACAAGGATGTTTCCAAATATCTAATTATCACAAGTATTATTTATGATAATAATAAATTATTTATAATATTTAAATGTATAAATTTATAATATTTTGGAGTTAATATTAATAATTTATATGTATTAATTCATCAATATCATTAAATCAAAGAAATAAAATATGTTTTAAGGAAAATATGATATCAAAATGTTTCACATTTAACAAAAGTAATTAAGGAATAAAATAAAATGATTATAATTGAACAAGAGTGAAAAAATGAACATAATACAATTATATTTACATTTTTAACAACCATATGTTTATTATTCATTATAATGAAAAAAATAAAATAAAGTTGGATATAAGGTAATGTAATTTTCAAACCCATTTATTTTTTCTTGTGTTATCTTCCATTTCAAATTATTCTCAGTATGAATTTCACTCTATTTTGCATAAAATTTTCTTTCAAAAATATTTCTAATTTATTTATATAGATATACGTGTTTTTAGAATTTCTAAATAACTTATAATCTAATTGAAATGGTTTTTGTAAAAGAGATTTAATTTTTGAAACATATTCTTGACTCCTCTTAAGTTGCTTGTTCTTGAAAGAAAAATGATCTTTTATGCCAAAGTATGATCTCACGTTTTTATTAGGGTAACCAAAAGATAATTAAATGAATTATGATATGTTAAATACTTTATGAAACACCTTCCATTATATGGGTTTATTTTATAACTAGGATTATTATATGTTATCTTTTTTATGTGGCATTCATGAATATGATAATTTTATAATGTGATTGGCGGGCCTAGAATTATATATCCCCTAATGCATTGGGTAAAGTGATATATCTCACGATATTATGTATATTATGCATAAACATGATGTTATCTTTATTCAAAATTATAATGTTATAATTTATTCAAATATATTATATGTGAACATGATAGATTTTCTGAAAACAATGCATGGTATTTAATCACAATGTTATGATGTTTCATTATTATTTATATGAAACATTCCACGAATTTATCTAATTTTCTCTCCTAATTATGATGATGATCCTATAGTTATGATATGATTGTGTTGATTATTATCACCCATGTACTATTGATTCATATCCCTTATTTATCTATTGATATTCTACCCTTATTAGGATTTTATCTCCCCCGTTTAATTGATGTATATCCTCAAGTGATTAAATGTACTAAGGGAAATATGAGATATTTTATGAGGATAAAGAAGAATTATTTAAGTAATGTGTATTTTTCTTATTATGAAAAATCTATGGATGAGCCTAATTTTCCCAAGATACTAAACATTGGGATCCTGGATTGCATCACTATTATATTTCTTATCTTTAAGAACTTTTAATATTCATATGAGAAAAATTTTTGTCGCTATAAAAAATGTGTGAAGGTATATTTTTTTTAATATTTTCTATATGGCCTCTTTCTCCCAACATTTATATTTATTATATTTATGAAGCTTATTATCATGTTTTCATAAATCTTAAAATTAATATTTATTTATATTATAATTATTTTTTTTCTAAAACTATAACTTTTAAAAATTTTTCCTACTAAATATTAGTTATAAAAAGTAATGGGAATTTATTATTAATTTAAAAAATATATATTTTTCCTATAAAGTTTTTTTATATATACTAATATTCATTAATGTTTATTATGTTTTATTTGGAATATTCTGTAATGATACCATAAATATTATTTCTATAGATTAATTATGATCATGTATTGTGGAAATTTTCATGAAACATTATTTTTCTCCTGGGTTATATATTTTATAATTGATTTATGAATGTGATTATGCTAATGTGGAACAAATATATTTGGTTTTACACTATGTGATGCGTGGGAATGAAATTATATAGCTCTCTAATATAGTGGGTAATGATTTAAATCTCATGATACGATATATAAGGGACTGTAGAGTGAACCCAATCAAATATGTATATAAGAATGTGAAGTGACTCAAATCCAATATGTTACAGGACTCTATCCACAATGATATATTGGTCTTCATAGCTACCCTTAAGATATTAAATGATTTTATATTCTTATGTATGTTATATATTATTATTAAATATTTCAATGTTATTAAATAATCTATTTTTTTTCTATAAATTTTGATAATAGTCTCTTGATTCTAAAATCATATTATTCATTATACATGGTATGTCAAATGCCTTATGTAATGATTCATGATTCGTGATCCATGTTTTATTGTGTATGATTTTTTATCGTGTTGTTAATTTTCTTTGATTATTATTATCATACCCACATGATCATATTATTCACACATGTTTATACTATTCATACTTATGATATTTGATTGATAATATTTATGGTTACCCCTTACCAAGAATTGGATCTCACCCTATCTTATGTTTCCAATACAAAGGTATTGTTAAATGGTATTATGTATGGTATATATTTAATGGTATCACTTGTGAAGATTATTTTTGAGATATATTAAATAATATTTTTAGAATGACTTGGTTATGTATCTAATCCTAAAATACACTAAACCTAGAGGTTATTGATTGTGATTAATTGTGAGATACAATAAATATTCAAGAAAAATGATTTAATATGTATATATTTTAGGGTTGGGTTTTGTTAGTTGGTATCAAAGTAGGTTTTTATTATATTTGTGGATTAGGTTATGAAGAATAAAGGGAAAAAAATAAATCAACCAATTTTGAATAGAAAGTGTCAAAGGATGAACCAAGAGTGTCATAAGTTAAACCTAATATGATATAGTTTAAAATAAAGGGTTTGTAATTTAGAAAATATCAGGATTGATTTTTATGATGATATTATTATTTCTCATGCATATTATTATATAATAATAAAACTAACTATTTCTATTTTAGAAAGATAATGATGATAGAATTATGAAATGGGTTTGATTAAATGTATGATTCTTATTGAAAACATGTTATTTTTGTATTTTTCAATTCATTACATCATATCTTGAATAGTTATTAAGATTCTTAATTCATGTTATTAATGATTAGATTATGAATTATTAGAGAAAACACCAAGTGGTATAATGAATATATCCAAATATAATAACTCATCTCAGATATAATTTTGTATTAATTTAAACCTATAAAATATTTTTATTATCCCTTTAGTTTAATTTTATGGGAATTTGTTAATAGATTATACCAATCTACCTAGATCAAATATTAAATTCCCAAAAAGGGAAATCATATTTCGTAATGCATATAATTCCATGATAATATATTAATTTAATGTTTACTATGAATTACAAATAGAGTTTGCTTCTCTTGTATGGGTATTATTATATAATAATCAGAGGTATTTAGCTCAAATAATTCAGGGTAAAACTAAATATTGAATAAATTTCTATTTTTTAGGAATACATCAATTATTCTAGAATAGTTTCCAGACATTCCACTAGATCATGTGGTTTAATTTCCAATATAACTCATGACTCATGATATGCCTATATCAAATAATACTTATAGAATTTACCTGAATGATTAAGAAGAATTGAAGGAGAAACACCAATATAATCAAGATAAAGATTTTATATGACCATGTGATTCACCATTAGATACACCATTCCACTTTTCTATGAATATAGATGGATCAATGCTTCTAGGATTTGATTTTCATAAGCTTAACATCATCATGATCAATAATACACATCATCACATAAATATTTATGACTTGTTTGGTCAATTATGAGGGTCTCAATATTTATAAATGTTATAAAATATATTTTAATATCAGAAATTAAATTCAAAAAGATATTATTTATCCAAAACATTCAATCATACTTGATATAAACACCATAAATTCATAGCGACTCCTTTTAGACATACAAATTCTGTAGCCATCTTCATGGATTTGATGAATATAATATTTATAGATTACATTAATGAATTTTTTATTTTTTTTATGGATGATATTCTAAAATATTTATAGAGAAAGTAAGATTAAAGAAATTATTTTAGAACTGAGTTAAGGACCATAATAAAGGAGAAACTGTATGATAAATTTAGAAAGTGTGAGTTTATATTTCAAAAAGATTCATTTCAAGGTCATATAATCACATGTGAAAATATATTTGTGGATATTTCAATGATATAGATGATTTAAGAATATCATAGACAAACCAATGTAACATACATCCATATTTTTCTTGTATTGACTAGATATTATCGAAACATTGTTAAAAATTTCTCATGAATGTCAAATCCAATAATTTAGATAACTATAAATAGATTCAAGTTCCTATGGGAAGATGAATGTAAAAAAATAATGGATCTTAGTAGAAATTTGGTCAATGTAGTTATACTCACTTTACCCTTCATTAGAGAATGTATTGGGATATAGAGTGGTGTATAAAATAATGGATTGTGATGTGATGTCATGTAAAATGATGCACAAATAGCTTATTCTCCATGTCAATTAATTATTATTGTGAAAAATTAACCAACACATGATTTGGAGACAATAGTGAGAATATTTTCTTTAAAGATATGGATGCATCGTCTTTATGGTGAAAAGCGTAAAATATATACAGATTATAAGAGATTAAGGTGTATACACACACATAAGGAGTTGAATAAGTTCCAAAGGAGATGACTAATGTTGATCAAATATTATGAGTACTAAATTAATTACTATACTAGGAAATAAAACAAGTTGGATGATTCTATAACCATGAAGTATCATACAACCATATCAATGATGATGATTTAAAAAGACCTCACACTCATGGATTTTCAAAGTATAGGCTTGGGAACCATAAGGGAAGGGGAGAAATCCTATCATTCCGAAATGAATATCTAACCATCCACTGTTATGAATATCAAGGAGTCTCATAAGGATGATATGAATATATAGATACATGTAAGGAATATTACATAATTTAACCATGAGATTGACAAAATTATAACATTTTCCAAAAGAATATGTTCCCTTGAAATACTAAAATTGAAGAAGGAGTTATTGGATGATGTACATATCACATCATTCTATATCCATCATGAAATCACAATGATGTATATATATATCAAGGTGAATTTATGGTAGGAAAATATAAAGAGAGATATTTCAAAGTATATATCTCGATGATTTCTATGATATAAAGTTAATGTAGAACATTAATGGTATAGTGAGATGATCTAACCCTTACCCATAACTATATAAAAATGGTATAACATCTTTGTAAATGTATTCAATGGAATTTATTAGACTTATAAAGGACATAGAACTATTTGGGTTATAGTTTATCTCTTTTTAAATCCGATATATTTCATTTTTTTAGAACATTTCTCTCTTGATCAATAATAAATGATTTATTTAAAGCGGTATGGTTTCATGTAATACCAATATCAATTTTATCTAATTGAGATCCGAGTTTAACCTAAATTTTATAGAGAAGTATTTAATAATATATATATATATATAGATCCAACATTTATCATTACTTGATAGTCAATCTAAAAGGTCCATTGAAACAGATGAATAAATTTTGAGTTATATATTGATTGATTTCAAATGAGGTTAGGAGAAACATTTTCCCCTCATAGAGTTCTAATATAACAACAGCTTCCATTTTAGCATTCAAATGGAATAATACGAGTCTCTTCATGGGAAGAGTCATAGAAATATAATATATTGGGATAAAGTCATCGAGTATATGTTTATAGGGTTGGATTTTTCTTAAGAAATTATTTATAAGATTCAAACCATTTAGTGACACTAAATATATCAAAAAGTTTACATAAGAGTAATGAAAATAATTATTTTTGAGAATTGGAGTTTGTATTTAGAGACAAGGAATTACATTAAATATTTCCAAGGAAGAGGGTTATGAGATGTTTAAAGAATGTAATGTAGAGATATAGATATAATAGTCCCTATGAAATCCTCAATCATATGAGAATGATGTATTATCACATTACACTTCCACTAAACCTCTCTCAAGTGTATGATGTGTTCCATATATAACTTTTTTGAAAGTACATACCTAAAGTTTCACATTTACTAAACACAGAGGAAGTAAAACTATATCATGTTCTCTCTTATGAGAAACATCTAATATATATATTGTATAATATAGATAAAGTGATACTAAAAAGGATAATTACATGATTATTCTTCTATAGAGGTGTTATAAGTTTGAGGAAGAAACACTAGAACCTAAAGGTGTAATGAGATAAAAGTAAATAAAATCATTATTGTAACAAAAAATTTATTGTGAAATTCTTTTAAGGGGGTAGGTTGTAACATCCAATAATTTTATTTGTTTATTTGCCTTTAAATAGATAATGTATTCTCAATATCTTGTGATACATGAAATTTAGAAATAAAATGAAAAATACATTATTTCATATTTATAGAATATTACCATAAAAAATGAAATTCATCACAAGATAACTAAATGAAATACATTTAATAAAATTCTAAGTAAAATGATACCCTAGTTAAATAAAATTACTACAATGTTGAAACTATCATCATCACAATATTCTATGAAGATGATACCACTGATGAAAACTATACTAATACTAAAACATTTTAGATATATGATAATCATATTAAAAAATAAATAAATTAAAGGATTAATGATTTTATAGATGTATGTAAGGCTATATATATATGACCAATATATAAATGATCATTAAGTATATGGTCATTTGAAATAAGGACATTGGATATATATAGTAACTGGAAATATGATTCTTCGATATAGTTTTATCCAATAGGAATATTGATGTTGTGTAATTTCTAAGAAAATTAAAATTTTATAATTCATATATAATAAATACTTCTAGAATGTAATAAAAATAAAATAAATAATTAATTAGTTTTATTATAAACATATGTATTTTTATTCATTATAAATTATTATTATTATTATTAAAAAATGAATTTGGGTTTTTATATAATTAAAATAAAGATTATAATACCAATATATTGACAAAATTTATTGGTATGAATAAAAATAATTAATTTTAATGGTATGTGATTAAAACCATTTAATTTTAAAAAGAGATATTTTTCAAAGGTTTTTTCTAAGTGTTGAGTATTTTTATCATAATTAAATAATTTAATCATTTTTAAAGAATTATTATACTAAAATTTAATGTTAAAATTTATAAATGAATACTTTAAATATGATTTAATTGGCAATTCATGTAAAACAAGACTAATAACACTTAAGGTTTTAAAAAAATTTCTACAAAATATCCTTTCCTATATATATTTTTATTTCTATTTATAATATTACATTATCATATTTATAAATTTATGTCTATATATTGAATCATCATGTAAAAATATAGTTAATGCTATTAATTTTATATTTTGTAAAAAATAAGTTATAGAGGTTAAAATTGAGTTACTATAGTAAAGGGAAATTGTGATAAAAGGGTGAAATTAAGGGGTAATTGCCAAAAATATCTCTAAACCTATCACTAAATTTTGATTATAAAAGGATTAACAACCCATATCCATTAATTTTCCACTTTTGATCCACTTTATATGTAAAATGGAATACTTAAACCTTAAGGAATGGGTATTAGAGAAAATGCCACTCAAAAATCACTTATAAAATGGCCCTTTGAGTGCCCCTCCCAAAACACTATTTTCCTTTCATTATCTACTAAACCAATTTGAATAGTCCCTCTAATAATTCATTATCACATGTTTTTATCCAATTGTTTCAATAAAGTATCCTAAATCCTTCAATTATGTCGACCTCCTTGTTTTAATGATCAAAAAATCATGTTTATTATAATATAAATGAGTTCCTTATTTTATCTAAGCATCTTATAATTTGAGATAGCTGATAACAATTTTCCTAAGAATGAGTCACTATTGGGGAAGAGATACCTATAAGGATGAGTCACCATTGAGACTGTCTCACCACTAGACAAGGTCTCACCATCAAGGAGTATCATGGTTAAGATGAAATTTTGGAAAAGTATGAGACACCACCAGTCTAACCTACCATCAGCTGATACATCGCCAAATTAGAATTTTATCTAAGTATAAAATTTCACACCACAAATATCACACCATCAATACAAGTCACCATAATTATAGTGACACTGTTCCAAAGATACACCGCTAGAGTCTTGTCACCATTACAAGACTCATCACTACTATTTCTATACTTATCCTTTTTGAATTAATTTATATAACAATTATATTGTTGAATTTAATTTCAAGTGTTATTTTAATGTTTTTTTATTAATGGAATGAACAAAATAATTAAAGGATGTGTCATACCCATGTTAAAGGATGGAGAATATCCAGATACCCATGTGGATTCTCATGCAAGATCCGGATAAAAATTAAAGTAGACTGCCACATCCAGATAGTGTGTGATACGCTGAAAAAGGAACACAATGAAATATGTACATAGTAAAAAAGATTTATATAATTGCAAGAACTTACAAGACTACACTCGAATGAGGAAGCTTAAGAACAATACACATATAGTGCCTTCATAAAATCTAGAATAAAAGGAGTTTAATCCACTCTATTCTACTAAAGTTTTCAAGAGAACCCGAATTAAGCTACACTGTAAATCGAAATCAAGAGTCATGAGCTACATTTCATAACAAAATGAGCATGTCAATCCCTTTATACTTTTAATTATCCACTTTTCTTATTGTGTTGATAATTAAGAGCAGTGTTTGTGTTGTTCTATTTATTTCACAACACACTATCTTATATTATAACTAAAAGAACCATAGATATATTATTAACCATTTTTACACCTGTACTCCCACAACAATAGTGTAAGAGGTTCCCTGTAACCTGTTACATTTTTTCCCATGGTTAATAGTGGAAGATTCCCTATGTGGTCTGGATAGTTTTATACTCCTATAAAAACCAATCCAGGTTGTGGATCAAACTATTGATTTATATAAACTACTTGGTGCAGGGTGATCACCGAGTGAAGAGGACAAAGTCTCAACTTGAGACTAAACTTCATGTACTCAAAATTCCACTACATGTTTTATTTAGTTTTGAGTCTATTATTTGAAACCGATTTTTTAACTACAAAAAAGTAATACTTTGATATTTAACCTTATTTAGTGTTTTTATAATATTTTAATTAAGCAAACTAATTTCAAAGGATTATGTAATATTGTATATAATTCTATCAGAGACCTAATCAATTTTCTAATAAATCTTTTGAAATATTGAAATTTATAATGATATAGTATTTTAGTTAATTGGGCTAATTTTAAATTAATTGGGGGAATATTTTTTAATCCATTTTGAACAGAAATTTTTATTGGGTACTCAATTCATCACCTCTTGAGATACTCACTCCTACCAAAATTTGGTATCATGGGATTTTTTCTTTAGTATTAAAGTTTTAAAATATTTTTAACAATGATTTTAGTTAATATTTAATGATATTAAATTATGTTTATTTATAAATTTAATTATTTAAATGGATTATAAAAAAGAAGGTTCTACTACTAACAAACCTCCCTTTTTCAATGGTAACAATTATGATTACTGGAAAATCAAAATGAAAATTCATATGGAGAGTATGGGTTTTGAAATTTGGACTGCTATAGAGGATAAATATATTATACCTACTATTTTTAGAAAAGATTGGGATGATGATAAAAATATTTCTTATAATAATAATGATAAATAAATGAATTCCATTTATTATTCTTTAGGAGATTAAAATTTTTATAGAATATATGTCTGGAAAACTGCATAAGAAATCTGGGATACTTTATCTGTTTCATATGAGTGAAAATTTAATGTTAAGGGGATGAGACTTAATACATACATTATTAAGTATTATAAATTTTAAATTAATCTTGATGAAACTATTTCTAACATTTACATTAGGTTCAATGAGATCATGAACATAATGAGCTAACTTGGGAATACTGTATCCGACAAGGACCAGATCATGTGACTGCTTAAATCTTTACCTGAAAGATGGAGATGTATATTTATGTCAAGTAGAGAGTCCTATTATATCAGAAAGATACCTATAAAAGAGTTTATTAGTAATATAATGATGTATGAAGAATACATAAAGGTCAACCAAGAATATTATAAAGATACAAAGAGAAAATTAGTTGCCTTTAAGACTACTGCATCTAAAAAAAGGAAAAGGAGAAAATTCAAGCTGTTATTTCAAGTGATAGTGAGTCACCGCTAAATAGTGATAAGGATATGGACCATATGGCTAATCCTTTAATGAAAATCTATAGGAAAAATAAATGGTTTAGAAAAACTATTTATAAATGAAAGTATGATTCTATAGGAACCTGGAATAAATATTGGGAAAATGATGACAATGAAGTCACCTTCTATGAGTGCAGAAGGAAAGGACATGTCAAGGAAGAATTTCCAAAGCTAATATATAAAATAAAATATGATGAAAAGTGTATAAGGTTCCTAGAAAAAATTAAAGAAACGTGGAGTGATTCAAAGTGTAGATCTAATAATTCTGAATCTATTCCTGAAGAAAAATTTAACATAGCCAATATGTTATTTATGACATAAGTCACTGAGGTACCTACTCTACCATATGTACATATTTATGACAATTATGAGAAAAAACAATCTAATTATTATATGAATAAGGAAAAAATGTTTTAATACTTTATTATCATGGAATATACTTTTAATAAACTTAAGGATAAGTGAAAATTTCTTTAGAGAGAACATGATTTATTTGAAAACATTAAATCTGATCTGTCTGTTGAGAAGGAAAATAATGCTAAGATGTTGAAAGAGAAAACTAAACTTAAACTTTAAAATGAGAAACTAATGAATGGTTTGGAAAAATTAACTAATGGTATAAAAACTCTCAAAAATGTTTTTGTAAATCAAGTTGAACCTAAATATGTTACAATTATAGGTTACCAACCTGGACAAAGATAAGTAAAAAAAGCACTTTTGTACCTATACCAAAACCTGAAATTTTTATTGATAAATATTTTTCTATATGACCTAAAAAATAATTTATTTAAAAAAGTATTTAGTTTTATTATAGGAAACCTATCAAAAAAATGTGGGTTCCTAAAGCTTTAATCACTAACACTTTTAGACCCAAGAAAATTTGGGTACCTAAATCATTCCATGCATAAATTCTATTTTGTAAGAAAACTATAGAATAAATCATATAGAAGTATATGGTATTTGGGTAGTGGATGTTAAAAACATATGAAAATAGATTATTCTTTCATAAAGAGTCTCATTAGGTTTGATGGTGGCAATGCCACCTTTGGTGATAATAAAAAAGGGAAAATCACCGTCCTTGTCCAAATTGGTAACAATAATTCAATTTTAATTTATAAAGGATTACTTATTAATGGTTTTAAGTATAACTTTATTAGTATCTCAAAATTATGCGATGATGGTTTTCATGTCAAATTTGAGAAATATTCATGTAATGAATTTGTTTTTAAAAGTTTCATAGTTTTTACTTCTTTACGAAATGAAAATGTTAATGTTGTTGATCTTAATTTTTTAATTTCTCAAAATTTTTCCTACTTAACTTTCATTCACAAAGAATCTGGGTTTTTTCATATGAGACTATAACATTGTAATATTCACTCACTGAGGAAGATTATTTGAAAAGGTTTAGTCAAGGGTCTACCTAAACTATAGTTCCCAAATGACAAATTAAATAACCCTTTTCAAAAAGAAAAAACACAAGATTTATTTTAAATTAAAGAAATAAGTTTCAACTTCTCAACCTCTTTTTTTGGTTCATATCGATTTATTTTGACTATCTAGAGTTTCTAGTCTTAATGGGAAGCACTATGTATATGTACTTGTTATTGAATTTATTGGTATACATGGGTGTTCTTTTTAGCTCAAAAAAGTTAAGCATGTTCTTATTTCACCAAGTATTCTAGATCTATAGATATCTTAAATGGAATTAGGATTAAGATTCTAAGAAGTGACCATGACTGTGAGTTTGAAAATCAAGACTTTGAATATTTTTCTCACAAAATGGCTATATTCATAAATTCTCTACTCCTAGGACCCCTCAACATAATGGAGTTGTAGAAATAATAAATAAAACTATTCAAGAGATATCTTGAACCATGTTAAATGAGTATGACATACCTATCTATTTTTTGGAAGAGGTTATGAATACAAACTAATACACAATCAATAGAGTATTAATTAGACCAATTTTTAAGAAGAATCCTCATGATATTTGGAATAATAAAATTCCCAAGGTTAATTAATTTATATTTTTTGGATGCAAGGTTTTTATTATTAACACTAAGAAAAATTTGGAAAAAAGTTCTTCTAAAAGTGATGAAGTGATTTTCTTGGGCTATTCAATTTCTTATAAAGCATAAAGAGTTTTTAATAAAAGGACCAATAATGTGGATGAATCTATTCATGTAAATTTTTATGAGACAGATCCACATGATCCCAATACCTATTTAGAAATCCTTGAGAATGATTCATCAACTTTGAACCTAAATTACAGACCATTAGATTCCACTGTCGAAAAGTCATAAAAACCTTCCAGTTCTGAGGAATTTCCAGAAATTCATAAACCTGAACCTAATGAAAGTCCTAAAGTGACCAGCCCTACTTTTTCTAGAGTTGTTAGAACCCATAAGTACCATCCTTTATACACTATAGATTGATATATAGATTGAGGTACACACAGAAGAGTTTCTCTTAGAAATATGATTGAAAATCAAAAATTATTACCACATATAGAACCTAATAACATCATTGAATCCATCAATAATGAATTATGGGTGATGCCAATTCAAGAATAATTAAATCAATTTTAAATAAAAATGATTGGGAACTAGTAGATGGATCCAAGGACACATTGACTATAGGAACTAAATGGGTGTTTAGAAACAAGGTAGATGAATGAGGAACAATAGTTAAAAATAAGGAAAAACTAGTTGCACAAGGTTATAGTAAATAAGAAGGAATAAAATATGAAGAAACCTTTGCACCAGTAGCCAAACATGAATATATTAGAATCATGTTAGCCTATGAATCACATCTATATTTCAAACTTTATCAAATGGATGTCAAGAGTTATTTATTTAATGGTTTTATAGTTGAGAAGGTTTTTATAGAACAACCCCTTGGTTTTAAAAATCCATATTTTCCAAATCAAGTTTTCAAATTAAATAATGATTTATATAGTGTAAAATAGTCTCTTAGAGCTTGGTATGATAGGCTCAATAATTTTCTTATTTAAAAAGTTTTTCTAGAAGGTATATCTGATGCTTCCCTATTCAAAAAATGAATTTTAGAAGATGTTTTAGTTGTCAAAATTTATGTTTATGATATTATGTTTGTATCTTCATGAAATTATTTATATATTGTGTTTTCTAAAATGATGAAAAAAGAATTTGAAATGATTTTAATGGGTGAACTGATGTTCTTTCTTGGTTTTCAGATTTTTCAAAAATAAAGAAGGAATCATTTTAAATCAATGAAAATATAGAAATGATATTTTAAAGAGTTTCAACTTGGATAAAACTAAAAGTAGTGATACTTCTATGAGTACCACTTGTTAATTAGATCTTGATAAAGATGAGAAATCAGTTAATCAAACCAGTTATATAGGTATGATTGGAAGTCTTATCTACATTATTACTAGACTTACTGATACTATGTTCAGTGTGTGTATATGTGATTGTTTTCGAGAAAATCTAAAAGAGTCACAATTGGTTTCTATAGAAATAATTTTAAAATACCTCAAATATACTACCAATTTAGGATTTTTTAATTGAAACATTCCAGTCATGGGGTGCAATTTTTTTTCTTAAGTTAAAATGCAATATAGTGGTCAACCTAGGTTGTCTCTAGAGAGGAGAATACAAGAATCAAATTTTCACCTTAAAATTGAGAAATAAGTGGAAGTTATTTTTGAAAAGGTTTGATTTATAAAATAAAATAAAGTGAAAAAACAAAATAAATAATCTATTAAAAATATTAAAATCAAATTGAAAAATAAAAAGATTAAAAATAGTGATATGAATTCAATGATCATGTCCAGATCAATTTACTAATTGTAATGATATTAAAAGTTAGAATATATCCAATCCTCTTCTACCATGCCGATTAAAGTGAGTTTCCATGATCACTTCCTCTCACTACCTTAGTCAAATGGTGATGGTGAGATTAAACCTTTCCAAGATCTCAACTCTATCTACTCTCCTTCCTATGTGTGAAAGTGTTCCAGTGAATACCCTCAATTGACTTTGACCATTCCTGATTGGGTCTTGTTTATCCCAAACAATCAAGAATATCCACTACCCCTCCCACATGTACCGACTATTTACAAGTACTTAACCACTAGGGAATGATCTATTCCATCATATGTAGAACATAAACTAGTATAGAGAGAAAATTAAAATTGATAAAATCAATAAAAACAACAAAAAATGAATAAAAAACCAAATACGAACATACTTGATAATAAAACCTATTATTAGAAATTGAAACCAACATCGCAAAAGAGTGAAAATATTTCATGACATTAAATGCATGAAATCAAACATTAAAAAAGAAAAAACCTCTCCTTCCAAAATAACTTAAAGGATTACCCCTCCATGTGAAAGGAATTCATGAATAAGGTGGAATAAAAAGACAATACACAACTAAAAAGAATGAAAAGAGGGAAAAAGAAAAATAGAAAATTTCTCCTCTATAATCCTTCCACTGAAAGTTTACTTTGGTTATGCCTACCAGACCTAAAAAATTCCCCATTGTCTCTTATTAAAAGTTTTTCAAAATTTAGTTGTTTATAGACTCCCAAAATAGAATATAATTTTTACATGTTTAGAAAAAGTTATTATTAAATTACTGAAGTGGACTTTGTCTACCTGAGAAGAATCTTTAACTTCTTCCATTAGGTTGCATATAAATGAAGATTTAATGAGCTAATTTATATATGAAATTTAATGTTCGCATGAGGATTGGAGTTCTATTTCACCTAAAACAAGAATAATCCAATTTTGACATATTTATGTCAAGATATACCTCATTAACTAAGGTGGGGTCCATTCTGTCGGCCAACCAACTTTTTCTACTTGATTGATTTTTATGGGCCCTTGGGTGTCAAATTGGATCTGGTCCTAGAAGAAAAAGTTGAATCCGAAGAGAAAGGTAAGCCTAGAAAAAAATAAAATAACTCTATTTGGATCAAAATTGTAAATGATATACCAAAATAAAAAATCTCTAAAAAACTACTAAATTTCCAAAATTAACCAATTTTCCCAATTAAGCCAAAAAATCACAAAAATACTAAAATGATGAAAATATTCTCATATTAATTAATTTTAAGGGATTAAATAATTGAAAAAAACATGAAAAAGAATAAAAATATTAACTATATCAGTTCCCCCATAGTTATCACTTGGACTCCCAGAAGAGTTAAAAGCAAATCAAAGAAAATTCTAAACACATACCAATGAGATCCATCAATTTCACTCCAAGAAAAAATATATATAATTCCTCATAAAAAAACATTATTTCATGTTCCACATTTAGATCATTAAATATATTTATTTTTCATTTCTTCTCCCATGCACACAAGACACCTACCTCACATGAATTTTCTCTCATATCACAAATGTCAATTTTCAATAAAGTTGTTCTCATCCAAACCAATGAAAGAGTCACCATAGGTTTGATAAATTACTAATTCTCTACATTATGTGAGTCGAGGACATGTGTTTATCATGAGTACTTTTCAAGGTTATTCTACGGCCTTTGGTTGGTAGGATTTATATATGAAATATTCTAATGCCGAATGAGCAGGGATTAGATCTTTTTAAATAAATTACAATATTATAATTTTTACTCATGTATGGTCTCCTCCTCACCCCCCTTAGTTGAAAATAAACTCTATAATCATGAAAAATCAAAGAATGTTCACACAATTCTTCATTTTAGCATAAAAAATTTGAATAATCTCAAACATGAATTTTCTTGAAAGCTCTGGATAGACACAAATTTATTTATCTTTAGAATATCCAAAGAGGCATAACTACCAATAGAATAATTTTTTAGTAGCGAATACATCTCTTCAGCATTTTATTTTCCAGCCAAAGTATCACCAAATGAGGTATAACTATATAATACATCTTCCCCCACACATAAGTTTAACTAGATCATGAAATTTCACTTCAAGAGTAGGTTGGATAGGGAAAATTGGCTTGTAATGTGGATAAACTAACATGATATTCATGGTTTCTAATGGATACAAGGAGTAAATGTACAAGGCAGACCATAATGAAAAGGATTATTTTGAAAAGTGGGATTATAAACCAATAAAATGCCTCAATGATTTAAAACACAAGTATCTCAAGCCCTTATGTTTTGAAAGGAATAAATAAAATTAGGGTTAAAGTAATCATGGTTTGGTTCTCTCAAGAAGTGAGGTTAATGAAAAGAATATGAAAACAAGGGTTTGGAATCCTAACTAAATATTGAAATTTTATTTTTCAAACACTTTTAAAGAGAAAGTGAGAAACCATGAGTTCAAACAAAAAATTAAATATCAGAGTCATTATAGAGTAATTTAAGCCTTCCATAATTAGAATCCCTCAATAATTTCCAAGAGAAGCCACAAACCTGAGTGTTTGGTGCATCCATAAGAAGATCATCAAACTGGAATGCCAGCTTGTCCCAAGACTAAATATACTACTCAAGATTGATCTTCCCATTGTTGAAGCCCCCAACTATGATTAGGTCCTACTTGTTTATCTAGGCATATTTCTCCCTATTGAGAGTCATCCCTAATAATCTCCCTATCATTTCAGAGGATTCTTCTTCAGTTTAATTGAGAGACAAAACCTTTATAACAGATTCTTCTTTCGAGCACTTGAGAAAATCCAAGGAGTGCTCAAGCACAACACCTGATTTGCAGTGGTTTTACATCTTCTTTTCTTTCAACTTCTTCACTGACTGTGTCTCCATAAAAAGAGGCATGGAAGAGTAATCCTTCCTCCTTCAGAATAACCTTCCTCCATTCAATGGATGGCATGAATAAATAAACTTCCAACTCTTGAATCATATCATCAGTCTCTTTATAATCATTGGAATTTTAGATATCTGAGTTGAGGCCATATTCCTGTGATTCCAAATGAGTGGCCTCACCATCAATATGCTCATCGGGAACCCCATACACCACAACTATCTGAAGTTATGTGTTTGAGACCTATTTAGAAGCACACTCCCCAGACATCCCCCCTTCTAAATCTTATCTCATGTTGGTAACCTCATGAAACTTGTAATGATTTCCAACTTTTACATTTGTATTGGCTCCTTCCAATCTCACCCCACTTATTGCCTTAACCCAACCCTCATTTCCTTCATTGTGTGTACATACCCTTGAATTGTTGTCATATGTATCATGGATATTATCAATAACTTCTTTTCCATTAACTAATTCCATTTCAAAATCCTTAAGAGCCTCTAAGGTTTCATTCCTTGGGCTAAAAAATTCAGAAAAAGGAAAGCCAATAACTATATTATCAGTCAACCAAGGGCATGCCAACCCCCTCCTGTGGGTTCGAAAGGATGGACTCCAGTTAATTACAGAATTTCAAGATAACACCTCCTTGAGTAGGTACCTTCGGTCATGCATCTAGACTAGGAAAGTATTAAATGTTATGTTCCTTAGACATTCCTATTAATGCCGCATCCATATTCTGTAAAGAGCTCCACCCAGCCCATGGTTCACCATGGACCACCTCATCAATCTGTACACCCCTTCCCCTTAATAAAGGAACCATCCTTATAGTTGATCCCAGACCCATGATTTCTAGACCTATGTTTACATGCCTATGAATAATGGCCTAATCACTTACAAACAGAACAAAAATCTAGCAAAGATTTATACACAACCTGTTTCCTACAATGATATTTATCTCTAATTGTAATCCAAATGAAATTGGAAGACTTTCATGACACATAGACTTCAAAAAACACTCTTGGATTTATAGGATGACACAATACCTTGTTACCACTATCAGAACACAAAAACCATCCTATGAGATTCTCAATCATACTAATAATCGAAGGGTTCTAAAATGGAAGAGGAAGATTAGGGAAACTCACTCAAATTGCCACCAAAGGTGAGTCCTAATTCATGTGATAGTCTTACATCCCCCAAGTGGACCCTAGGTTTTGGATACCTCAAGTTGTTTAGTTTTAGTAGGTTATCCCCAATATGATAGTGGGTTGAGTTTCTTTGTGACGAACCAACAAAAATTATTCATTACATCTTGCACTTATTTTTTAGGACTTCATGGATATAGTACACTATATCTACCCCTAGGACAATAAGATACAACATTATTGGCGCTGTTAGGATAAATAATGAGTCCTCAACTTTTGTGGTTTCCAATTCCAAAACATATTCTTTATTCTCCAATGGTTTTTAAAGGTATGATGCATCAATAGAAAAATCAAAGGAAAAGTTAGAGTGTAATTCTATTTGAACAAAATTAAAGCATGAAGTGTCAATATAAAAATATTCCCTTTTAATTTAAGAATATTGCGTCTCTTTTTTCCTCAAGAAAATCCACTTGTATCTCCTCTTGAACTCCATCTAATAAATTATTAACATGTTTGGGGATCTCCACATGTTCTTCATTAGGTGAATATTCTTTTTCTTCATCATCCACCAAGGCAATAAAAGTGTTAGAAGGATATAAATATTTAAAACAAGGGGATGTATTACCCAATTCATATTCTATAAAACAAAAATTAAAATATTTTAGAAAAATATTATCTCACTTAAGTGGCTCAACATCAATTAATTTTTCATTTGAATTTACCTCTTGGAGTTGAATTTCACTAACTAGAGGTAGGTAGTTAGGCTCCTCTATTTGACAGATGATTGGAGAATTCACTTCTACCACTAATTATGATTTTGGTTCAAGTTGAGTTCCTATATCCAACGTAACTTCATTCCTAGACTTAAATATTTTATAATTGGGTTTGACTTGATTAAACATGTCCATATGTTCATGAAGTGAGAGACTGGTGTCATGGCCATTCAACATTTTCTTGGCCAAAGCATTGAGTTCATTAAGCCTTTGAAATAGGTCCATATCATCATTATCTATAATTTCTCCTTGTACCTAAACTCTATCATAACTATTCTCTTCTTAAAGTTGAACCTCATCCTATTCTTGATAAAATTATGGAAAGTACTTCTAAAGCTTAATTAATTCATTAGAATAATCCCTCCAACATTATGTATTTTATGTTTTCTTTAATTTATTTTATGATCTCCCCGAATTCATACTCATTGATTTTTGGGTTCTAGCTCCCCTAATATGTTTAACAAAGAATGAAACACTATCCTCTGTATACCAAGGTGATTTAAACATCATTTTATTTTATTTTCAATTTTAAAAGATCCGAATATTTTCAATTAAATTGTTGGTATAGCCTCCCCGGCAATAGAGCCAAGTTTTGACATGTGCATGTCGTGGGGTTTGACCAAAACAAATTTTTCCTAAGTTAAAATGTTGTATAGTGTTCATCCTAGGTTTTCTCCAGAGATGATCACACAATAATAAATTTTTCACGTTAAAATTGATAAAGAACTAGAAGCTATTTTTGAAATATTTTGATTTCGAACATAAAATAAAGTGACAAAACAAAAAAAATAAACTATGAAAAATATTAAAAAAAAATTAACGAAGAAAAATATTAAAAATAGTGATATGAATTGAGTGATCAGGTCTGGATCAGTTTTACAATTGTAATGATATCATTATTTGCATCTATCCAATCCTCTTATACTAGGCCGATTAAAGCGAGTTTCCAAGATCGCTTCCTATCAATCCCTTGGTTAAATAATGATGGTGAGAGTAAAAAATTTCTAGATCTCAAATCAATATACTCTCCTTACTATGTGTGAAAGAGTTGCAGTGAATACCCTCAATTGACTTAGGCAATTCTTGATCGGGTATTGTTTATACCAAACCATCAGGAATATCCACTAACCCTCCCACACGTACTGATAATTGAAAAGTACTTCACCACTAAGACATGATATATTCTATAATATATAGATCATAACCTAGTATAGGGAGAAAATTATCATTGACCAAAGAAATAACATCAACATAATATAAAACCAAATATGATCATACTTGATAATAAAAACCATTATTATAAATTAAAACCAACTTTACAAAAGAGAGAAAATATTTCATAACATTAGGTGCATGAACTAAAACATTAATAAAGGGAAAACCTCTTCTAACCCAATAACTCATAGTATTACCCATCCATGTGAAGGTAATCCATGAAGAAGAGGGAAGAATTAGACCTTACAAAACTAAAAAGAAAGAAAAAAGGAAAAAGAAGAACATAGAAGTTCTCCTCTAGAATATTTCCAACAAATGTTTGATTCGGTTATACCCACCAGACCTCTAAAGCCCACCAAGTTATCTTCTTAAAATTTGTAAGAAATTTGGTTGGTTATAGACTCAAAAAATTTCAAATCATTTGGACACATTTAGAAAAATATATGATTGAATTACTTATGTTTTCTTTTTCTACCAGAGGAGACTCTTTCACTTCTTCCTTTTTGTTTCATGTAAAGGAAGCCTTAATGAGATAATTTATCCATGAATTTTAATGGGAGCATGAGGATTTGAGTTATATTTCTATTGAAACTATAATCATCATCATTTTGACATATTTAATCCGATATATGCCTAATTAACTAAGGTGGGGACCGTTCTGTCGGCCAATAAACTTTTTCCAATTGATTGATTTATATGGGACATTGGTTTTAGAATTGGATCTGAATCCAGAAGAAAAAGTTGAATCCCAGGAGCAAGAGAATCCTAAAAAAAAGGAATAACTCGATTTGGATCAAAATTTTAAAATATATTCCTAAATACAGAAGCTCTAGAAAACTGCTAAATTTCCCAAATTAACCAATTTTCACAATTAAGTCAAAAAATCACCAAAAATACTAAAATAATGAAAATAATATAATATTGATTAATTTGAAGGGATTAAATCATTTAAAAACACATTAAAAATAATAAAAATATTTACCCTATCAATTCCTCCACACATAGCACTTGGACTCCCAGACAAGTCAAAATCAAATCAAAGTAAATTCAAAACACATGCTAATGAGATCCACTAATTTTACACCAAGAAATAAAAGATATCACACATCATCAAAAAACCTTATTCCAAGTTCCAAATTTATGCCACTCAATATATATTTTATTCATTTTTCCTCCCATGCACACAAGTCACCTACCTCACATAAAGTTTCTCTAATCTTACAAATGTTAATTTTCAATAAAGTTTTTCTCATCCAAACCAATGAAAGAGTCACTATAGTATTGATAAATTCCTACTTATCCACCTGATGTTATTTGAGTAAATTTTTTTATAATTATTACTTTACAATTTTTTTCCGTGTATTTTTGCTGGTAGGATTTATATGTGAAAATTTTTGAGGTCAAATGAGGAGGGCTTGTCTCTTTTTGAAGAAAAATTGAAAGATTATAATTTCCACTCAAGTATGGTATCCTCCTCACATTACTTAGTATAAAATCAACTCCTTCATAAAAAACTCAATGAATGTTCACAAAATTAATCATTTCAATAAAAAAATTCAATCATCTCAAACATGATTTTTCATGAATGCTCTAGATAGGCCCAACTTTCTTTCTCTTTAGAAACTCCAGAAAGGCACAACTTCTAACATAATATTTTTTTTCAGAAAGAAAAACACCACTTAATAATTTTATTTTTTTACCCAAAGTATAACCAAATGAGGTAAAACTATATAAGGAATCTTCCCACCACACTTATGTTTAATTAGATTATGAAATTTCACATCAAGAGCATGTTAGATAGATAAAATCAGCTTGTAATGTGGCTAACCTAGCTTGATATTCATGTATTATAAGGGATACAAGGATTAAATTTACAAATAATACCATAATGAAAATGATTCTTTTGAAAAGGTGTATTAAAAACCAATTAAATGCCTCAATCATTTAAAACACCAGTATCTTAAAGGCTCAAGTTTTTAAAGGAATAAATCAAATTTTTAGTTAAAATAAGCATGGTTTGGTTCTATCAAGAAGTGAAGTGAATGAAGATAATATGAACAAATGGTTCATAATCCTCACAATAAATTTATTTTAAAGATAAATACCATGATATGTGGCATGGAATTCAAAAATCAGAGTACTTTTCATAAAATTCCAAAATAATTGAACTTGAAACAAATTCATTTTTTATCTTTCATTTAAGCTTAGTTTCATGGACTAAATTGGTTCACTAATTAAAATGGGTTTCAAAAATTGAAACGATAATCATTTTAGCTCAAAAAGTTAAAAAACACACAAAAAAATGAAACAGAAACACACATGTTTATTTGATAAAAAACAAACAAAAAATGAAAATACTAAAATAAAATGGTTCCATCCGCCAAAATTAAATGATGCAGTTTTCACAATGAATTCAAATAGATTTAACATATAAACAGATTTGAAATTGAATCCCAACAATCAAGTAAGTTTAATAGATAGGAACAACCTAACATATTCTTAGTGCAACATTGAGTAAAGCTCTTAAGTGTTGCACACTGAAAACCTGTACGGAAAAGAAAAAAAATAAAAAATAAAATATTTATTGAATGAAATAAAAAAATTGTATGAGAAAAGAAGGATATGTATTAGTTTAATCCCCTAAGTGGGATTTGGGTTTTGACTGCCTCCAATTGGGAATTTCCTGTTGGTTATCCCAAATCCAATGGTGGGTTGAGTTTCTTTGTGATGAACCAAAAAAAATTATTCTTTACATCTTACAATTATTCTTTTTTTATTTAGGAATACATGGATATAGTACAACAATTCTACCCATAGTACAATAATATAAAACCTTATTGGTGGGGTTAGGATAAATAATGAGTCCTCCAGTTTCATGGTTTCCACTTCAACAACATCTTCTTTATTCTCCAGTGGTTGTTAAAGGTATGATGCATCAATGAAAAAATCAAAGGGAAATTCATAGTGTAATTTTATTTGAAAAAAAATTAAAGAATGAAGTTTTAATAGAAAATTTTCCTTTTCAAAGTAGCATATTGAATATATTTTCTCAGTAAAATCAACTTGGATCTCCTCTTGAACTCCCTCCAATAAATTATCAACATGTTCATGGGTCTCTATATATTCCTTATTAGGTGCATATTATTTTTCTTCATCATCCACCAAATCAATACAAGTGTTAGCTGAATATGAAAATTTAATATAAGGGGAATTAGTACTCAATTCATATTCTATAAAATTATAATGAAAAGATTTTAGAAAAATATTATCTCCCTTATGTGACTATAATTTAATTGATTATTCATTGGAAAGTTCTTCTTGGAGTTGAATTTAACTGGGTAAAGGTAGGTAGTCATTCTCTTATATTTGGAATATGAATGGAGAATTCACCTCCACCACTGGTTCTGATTCTGGTTTAGATTGAGGTTTTTTATCAAATTTAACTTCCTGCTTGGACTTCAATCCATGATAATCGGTTTTGACTTGACTAATCATGTCCATCAATTATTGAAGCAAGAGACATGTAACATGAAAATTCAACATTTTCTTGGCCAAAAAAATGAGTTCATTAAGACTTTTAAATAGGTTAATCTATTCATTATCTATCATTTCTCCTTGTACCCAAACTTTATCATAAATAGTCTCTTCTTCATATTGAACCTCGACCATTTCATGATAAAATTATGGAAAGTACTCTTGAAGTTCAATTAATTATTTGGACAATCCCTCCAACACTGCATATTTTATGTTTTCTTTAAGTTATTCGATGATCTACAAAAATTAATCCTCTTGGATGATTTGGGTTCTAGCTCCCTTGATCTGTTTAGAAAAGAAAGAAACACTATACTCTATAGAATAAAGTGAGTTAAAACATTTATGTTTTATTTTTTAATTTGGAAAGAGCCAAATATTTTCAATTAGATTGTCGAAACAGCCTCCCCAAAAATGGTTCCATGTATTAACATGTGCCTTTCGTGGGGTGTGATTTTTTTTTTTCAAAAGTTAAAATGTAGTATAGTGGTCAACCTAGATTTTTTATAGAGAGTAGCACACAACAATCAATTTGTCACCTTAAAATTGAGAAAGAGTTGGAAGTTATTTTTGAAATTGTTTTATTTTGAGAATAAAATAAAGTGAAAAAACAAAAAAATAAACTATGAAAAATACTGAAAATAAATTGATAAAGAAAAATATTAAAAATAGTGATACGAATTGAGTGATCAGGTCTGTATCGGTTTTCCAATTGTAATGCTATCACAGTTCGAATTTATCCAAACCTCTTCTATTAGGCCGATTAAAGTTAGTTTTCATGATTGCTTCCTCTCTATCCCTTGTTCAAATGGGGATGGTGAGAGTAATACTTTTCAAGATATTAGTTTGATCTACCCTACTTCCTATGTGTGAATGAGTTGCAGTGAATACTCTCAATTGACTTAGGAAATTCCTGATCATGTCTTATTTATCCAAAATAATCAAGAATATCCACTACCCCTCCCACACATACTAATGATCACCAAGTACTTCACCACTAATAAATGATATATTCCATCTTATATAGAACAAAACCTAGTATATGGAGAAAATGATCATTGACTAAAGAAACAATAAAAACAATAGAATCTTAAACCGAAAATAATCATACTTGATAATAGAAAACTGTTATTAGAAATTGAAACCAACTTCACAAAAGAGTGAAAATATTTCATAACATTAAGCACACGAACTCAAAAATTACATAAGGGAAAACCCCTCCTTAACAAATAAATTAGAGGATTACCCCTCCATGTGAAAGGAATCCATGAAGAAGGGGGAAGAATAAGACATTACAAAACTAGAAAGAAAGAAAAGAGGAAAAAAGAAGAACTATAAATTTCTCCTATAGAATCCTTCCACCAAAAGTTTTCTTTGGTTCTACCCACCAGACCTCTGAAACTTTCCAAGGTCTCTTCTTAAAAGTTTTTATAAATTGATATTCTTATATTAACCCAAAATTTAAAATCATTTGGACACATTTAGAAAACGTTATGATAGAATTACTTAAGTGAAAGTTTTCTACCTGAGGAGACTCTTCAACTTTTTCTTTTTGGTTGAATGTAAAGGAAGCCTTAATGAAAAAATTTATCTATGAAATTTAATGAGTGCATGAGGATTTTAGTTATCTTTCTTCTTAAACTAGAATCAGATCGTTTGGACATATTTAGTTCAAGATATGCCTCATTAACTAAGGTGGGGTACATTCTATCAACCAACAAACTTTTTACAATTGAATTATTTTTATAGGACATTGAGTGTCAAATTGGATATGGATCCATAAGATAATGTTGAATCCACTGAGCAAGGGAAGCCTAAAAAACGAATAACTCGATTTGGTTCAAAATTGTAAAAAATATGCCAAAATACCGAAGCTCTAGAAAACTGCTAAATTTCCAGAAATAACAAATTTCCATAATTAAGCCAAAAAATCACAAAAAATACTAAAATGATGAAAATAATATCATATTGATTAATTTCAAGGGATTAAATAATTAAAAAACACATGAAAAATAATAAAAATATTAATTCTATCATTGATCTTAGAGGACATTAATTTTATTTAGTTAGTTATTATGATGCATATTTTGGTGGATGTATGTTATATAGAAAAATAACCTCTAGATCATGTCACTTTTTAGGCAAGTCTCTTATTTCTTGGTGTATTAAGAAAAAAATATGTAGCATTATCTATTGATAAAGCTTAATAAATAGTTGCAGGGAGCTGTTGTGAACAAATTTTATAAATGACACATACATTACTAGACTGTGGATATCAATACCAGCATGTCCCCATAAATCGTGAAAATACAAGTTCTATAAATATTTAAAATAATATTGTATCACATTATAGAACAAAACATATTATTGTAAGACATAACTTTTTAATAGATCATTTTCAAAAACGTGATATTAGCCTTGATTATACTGGTACAAATTATAAGTTAGATGATATCTTTACAAAGACATTGAATTACAAGAGAATGCATTGCATAAAACATGAGCTAAGTATGATTAAGTTTTATTAAGTTTAATTTCATGAGAACAAACCATTAGGTATGACACACCATTGGGTATGACACACTTTTGGGTATGACACACCATTGGGTATGGCTCACTACTATGGTTGTCTCATCGTTGTGGTTGTCTCACCGTTATGGTTGTTTCACTATTGTGTTTGTCTCACCATTGTGATTTTCTCACTATTGCGAGCTTCACACCATTGTTTTTCATTCATTTTTGAATTTTTCACTGCTAAATTGTTGAACCACATGCTTTATTTTCTTACAATTTATTTTATTTTTAACCCAATTTGATTGTTTCCCTATTTTCAAATTTTATTTTTCTTGTATTATTTCAATTTCTATTTTTTTGTATACCTAAATAATAAATGATATCAAATAATCATTTTTCTAATTCCAACACACCTATTTTTCTTTCATTTCATTAATTTTTAGCCCAGTATAATTCTTTTTCTCCCAAATCCCAACCTTACAACCATCCTTTCACATTCGACCAAGAAAACTAAACCTATCTGCAAGGACAGACTAAAGTGAAAATTGATGTCTTTTCTAAATGAATAACATCCTACTATGAAACAAAAAAGGGAAGTTGAGTGATTCTACTATAGTTGAACATGTTCATCCTGAGATTCAAAAACATGTATTAGTACATAAAAAGGAAGTTGAAGTTGAATGGATGATCTCAAGTAAGTCTTTTGTACCAGATGTACTATATATCCAAGGATAGTTAGGTTGATTTTATTTAAAGGAGAGACCTTTTTATCCCAGGGTAGTTCATCTGTTTTATCAATTTGTGGAGTTCTATTCTAATGATAATGAATATTGGTTGAGAACAAGAATAAATGGTCATAGAGTTTATTTTTCTTTAACTCAGTTGGAAAAATTATTAGGAGTTCCTCATGAGAGTATAATCAATGACTAACAATGATCTATTCTTGATATTAGTGAAGTTTTTGTGAATGAGGATGCACTTGAATAACTAACTGGTTATGGAATAACAAGAATTCATGTAGATTCAAAACTTTATGGAGAGTTCATACTACTCTTTAAGTTCATAAAACATATGATTTTCCCATGAAAGGGCAGTTTCTCTACTCTAAGGTATCAGGATGTCTATCTATTAAGTATTATGAAAAGAAGACATGAGATAAATCTGTGTAGGTATCTTATGGTTCATTTTTCAAAAATGATAAATCATACATCTATATCCAACACCATGATTTATCCGATGATGATTTCAGCTATGCTAAAAAAAAGGTTTAGTTTTAGATTATGAATTAAAAGATTTAGACTAAAATGACTTTTTAATATCAAAGTAAATTTGTTCAAGGATGGATATTAACTAGAACCATTTTAATAAGTAGTGGGTAACTAATAGTGAAAAATTATATGTTGAATTCAACCCTAGAGACCATTCTTTGAGAACAAAAGATCTCATTGATTTTGGTTTGGAACTAGATGAGATAATAAAGTATTTGGACAAGGAAGAAGATGTTTATGCCTCCATATTTGAGGGAGAGTCTTATAAAATTAATGAGGTAAGTGATCCATATATCTCTGATGACTCTCTACCTATTACATATGGATCTCTTAGCCCTCTTAGGAGACTTATTAAAGTGAAAAATTAGTAAGAAGTAATGAAGAATAAAATGACGTTTTTGGAGAAGAACAAATAATGAGTAGATCTAAATCTAATGATGATGTTGATGAATAGGAAGAAGAATAAGATAATGATGATAATTTTAATAAAAATAGAGAATGAAATTGAAATTGAAATGAAGATTTTGATGATGATGGAGGATCAAATATTGATGGTCCAAGTGGAAAAGTTGGATTTGAGGTTGAAATGCCTCCCAAAATTACTTATTATCTTGGTTCATTTAAATATAAAGAAAGGCTATGTCATGTTGAGGGTCTAGAAAGAACTCATAGAAAAGTAAAATATGATTTTTTGAGTGGGGGAAATAAAAAATTCTTAATGTTATTGATGAATTTGAAAATATGGATGATGTTAAAAAGTTGACAGCTATTTCTACTGTTGAGGAGCATGTGGATGAACAAATGAGAAATGGGTTAATTGAGTTTACAGTGGAACTAGATGTTGATGTTAGAATGTAAAAAGGTAATTATTCTGGTGAAAATGATATTTATATTTCATATAATCCCTCCATTTAAAAGAATAAGGAATTTCAATCAGTTACTATTTTGAAAAAGATGGTGTTCAGATGGAAGAAGAACCTGCTTCTTGTGATGAGTTGTTTTTTGCTGCACAAAGTGTATATGCTCAAATACATAATGACATTCTGGTTTTTTTACCTACTACAGTTATACATACCATTATTTAATCCTCTGTGGTTCAGGTTTCTAATAGTTTAATTTAACTTATGATATAGGAATTAGGTATTTTTTCTCGTGAAGTTGATATTCTACCAAAGAATGGTGGACCTAATATTCAAAATTCAAGGGATCCTAAGGGACATTTGGTTAATCAAATTAATGTTTTACGAAAGTTAGAGAGGTTTTATTCTGATATATTACTTTCAATTACCACTAATAATCCTATTATTTCACCTATTCTAGTGGATATAGTCACCAAGGGTGTATTGGATTTTTTCAAAGAGAAGATGCATTCAAATTTTGATAAGGTTTTGAAGATTCAAGCACCCCTTCTCACTAGGCTATGTGAAAATAATGCAAGGTATTTTCTTGAGTTGGTGACCCATCACATCCAACCTAAAATGATGCATCTTATTCAATAGATTGAAAATGATAATAATAGTATTAGTGGTGGGCTATAATCTTTGAAATTACCACTTTAAGAGATGGAGTCCTCCATTACAACATCTATGGGTGACATTCTCAAGAGCCTTGAAGATGTATCTGAAGAAACTTCTACTTAAACTAATTCTCCTACATTGATGTTTAACTGCTCTGAACTGTTGTTAGATAAGAAATTACAGTTGCTTAAAGTGGAACTTCTAGGTGTGAACTTGCAATTCCTTTTGAAATTTTTATGAAGTTTGAGAAAAGTACTGATCATGATCACATGATGATAAGAAAGTATGAAAAATACATGAACTTAGATAGGGATACTATAAAATGTCTATCATGTTTTATATATCAAGTATTTTCATAAAAAATTAGCTTAATTCCCATTTAAGTTTTTGTCATAAAATATGAAAATGATTCCCATTTCCCTAGCCTTTAGAGAACAAGTCTAGTAGTTAAAAGAGATAAATCCAGTTCTGAATCAGTTTAGGAAAGAGAAAGGGAACTTTTTTAGTGCTATGGAGAGAGAATTGAAGATAATCATGGATTTAATAAACCCTATGAAACCTTTCCTTCATGTTTACGAGACTAATATTGTGGCTTATAAGGCCATACTAGTGACAACCCATTTTTCTCCTCAAGTCACAACTTTCGGAGTTGATATTAAATTCTCTCTTTGGATAGGAGTAATTAGAGATCCTCTTGCACATATTCCAGACTATTTCCAACCATTTACTTATCTCCCACCTAATCTATTCGAAATATCAGACCCATATTTATCATAGGTCCTTAGAAACCTGAAGCTATATTTGTAATTTTTACTGGTTCTCTTACTACTCTACCTTGAGCTTCTTCATACTTTGATGCTGAGCCTACTATCTCTGACAAGGTCCAAACCAAAGACAAGGAAAAGAACCAATAGAACCCTCTTCTAAACCTTGATCATGTTGGTGGATTAGATGTTTTGTCTTTGATGATACTAATTTTTTATAACTTTGAATAGATTTGATGATCCGATTTATGTTATTCATTTTACCTTACTATTTCTTCATTTTAAGCACTTTTTAATAATCCCAAAAGGGGGAGACCTCTAGTATAACATTTATTTCTATCTTTAAAAGTTATATTATTTCTTTATCTTTGATACCACATGTATAAAATGTCTTGATTTATATTTTATATCATGTGTATTACATGTCATGATATATTATTTTATTTTACCTTTGATTATATTATTTTTGATCATAAAAAAGGGAAGATCGTTGACCTTCATGTTTTAATGTTCACAAAATAATGCTTATTATAATATTAATGCATTTTATTATTTTCAATAAGTATATTATAATCAGATATAGGTGATGAAAATTTTCCTAATTATGAGTCATCATTGAGGTTTATAAACTTCTAAGGATGAGTCACCACAGATACTGACTCACCTCCAGATAAGGTATCATCATAAAAAAAGTCTCACTACTAAGGAAAATTTTTGGAAAATTATGAGATACCGCCAGCCTGACCTACCATTAGTTGAGATACTGCCAAATTATAATTTTGGCTAAGTATAAAATGTCACACAACAGGTATCACACTGTCTTTACAAGTCACCACCATGGTTGTGATACTATTTGAAAGACACACCACCATAGTTTTTTCACTGCTCCCAGACTCACCACCATTTTTTCTCTAATTATCCTTTTTAATTAATTTATACAACAACTATATTGTTGAATTTAATTCCAAGTGTTATATTAATGTTTTTTTAATAATGGATTGATAGAATTCATTAAAGGATGTGTCGACCTTGATTATGAGGGTGAAGAATATCTAGATTCTTATATGAATACTCATGCATGTTGTTGATAAAAAGTGAAGTAGACTCCAATGTACAGATAGTGTGTGATGCACTGAAGGAGGAGAAAAATGAAATCTATACACAAAATGAGAGATTTATATCATTGTAAGAACTTACACGACTACACTCGACTATGGAATATAAAGAAAAATACATATCTAGCACCTTCTTACTGTCAAGAATAAAAGGAGTATATGAAACTCTATTCTACTGAAGTATTCAGAAGAACCTAACTTGATATACACTGGAAATCAAAATCAAGAGTCATGAGTTGCACTGCATAACAAACAGAGCATCTCTATCCATTCATAATTTTAATTGCTCACTTTGCTTAGTGTATTGTGAATTATGAGCAGTGTGTGTGTTGTTCTCTTTATTTCACAACACATTTTCTCCTATTATAATTGGAAGATACATAGATATATTCTTAACTCTTTTTTACACTCGTACTCCCATGAGAACTGTGGAAGAGTCCTTGTGTGAACTGTTACATGTTTTCCCGTAGATAACAGTGGAAGAGGCCCTGTGTGGCATTGAAAGTTGTATATTATTGTAAAACCCAATCTAGGTTATGGATCAAACTATTTAGTTACATAAACCCATTGGTAGTGAGTGATCACTAAGTGGAGAGGACTAAGTATCATCTTGAGACTGAACTTCTTGAATTCATAATTCCAATGTATGTTTTTTTAAATCTATTCTTTAAAACCTAAAATTTATTTAAATTGTTAAAAAAATTAATAATTTGATAGTTAACCTTAATTAGCGTGTTGTAATATTTTAATTAAATAAATAAATTTTAAAGGATTCTGTAACACTGTATATTATTCTATCTGAGACCTAATCAATCTTCTATGAAATATTTCGAAATATTGAAATTTATAATAATATGCTAGATTGGTTAATTGGGCCAATTTTATATTACTTAGGGGAATATTTTTTAATCCATTTTTAAAAGAAATATTTATTATGTACTCAAATCACCCCCCTCTTGAGATACGCACATAGACAAAAAAGACTGAATTAATTTGTTTCAATAAGAGGAAAATTTATGATATTAAGTATCTCATTATTCAACGCCATTTTAAATTTCTATATATACAAAAATATTAATAAATATCATTATCCACTATAATGATATTATATTGAAATCATTATTATTCTTTTAATATTATTTTATTATTACATACCTCTATACACCTTCTCATTCATTAGTATAATATGTTCTTATTTTGGCCAGTTAAAACACTTTTAGAAAAAATGTTATACTAACACCTTCAATTTCATCATGGATGAGTATCAAGATATTAATAATAAAAATATAAGTTATTAAATATAAATTCATGTTAATAGTTTTTTAATGGTGATATATAAATTAATAATAATTATAATATAAGTCATTGTTGTTAGTAAATTACACGAAAGATATTCATCATAAATTCTAACCTCATGACGAATACCCATAACTCTATTTAAGTGAACATAGGGATACATAAATCATTTCAACACAAAGACTATGCTACCTTGAATAATATTTGATGTAATAACATGCTATCAAAAAATGAGAATCATCATCTCCATTATAAAACTTTTGTGAATGAATCGAAATTACAATAATCTAATAATGAAAATAAATAATAACTAAAAGATATGTGTCTAATAGATTACAATAACTATAATATATAAAAGGTAAAAATATTAATAAAGTTCATAAACAAGTGATTAATGTAACGTCCCAGTTTCAGAATCCACCCAGAGGCGCCCCGTACCCAGTTGCTCACATGGCCCCAAGTGCATTTCCCCAAACCCCAGAGGCTGCCGACAAGCTGTGAGGGCCTTGGGTGTGATAGTGTGGAAACTATTCCATCATTGGCAGAGTAACACAATGGAATAAAGCAATAGCAAAAGAAGAAGAAGGAATAATCCATACAAAAGAAAAAAAACAGAAGACTGAATAATAATAAACTAGAGCACAAATATATATATGAATGATGCATGATACATATGTCTAGGAAAATAGACAAACAAATCACAATGCTGGAATAAAACAGTATTAAACCCAAGTATAAAATAAAGTAAGTAACAACTTATCAGCATCGCAAGACATAGCTTAGTCCCATGCTCTCCAGATCCACAACAAATCAAGTACCTGAAGTAGAAGGGTGCTTGCCCTTATCTATACCTACAACAATATAATCTGTTTGGGCCTAAAAGCATGGCCCAAATAGGGTGTGGGAATAAATCTCAGAAGGAAACCACCACGAGATCAGTGCCCAATAGTCAGTGAAGATATGGAAGGTAGCAAACAAATAAATTTAGTAAACAAGGAAGTACCCAAGTAAACAATTCACAATTTCAATGCATTTAATATAATATATCAAGCAACAGCTAAACAAAGCAGGTAAACACAAACAGGTAACCCTCTGGGGAGTACTCACAACCTATCCCCTTTGGTCCTACCTAGCAACAAAAGCAACCCTATGGACAGTACACCCAGTCTAACCCCTTTGGTTCAGCTTAATCATAGACTCTTTGAGGAAGCACTCACCATCAATTCCTCCTATAGTATCGTATTGGTAACTAAAGGTGCTCTAGGGAAGTAGTCAACATCTATTCTCCCTGTAGCCCACGTCTAGGATCTATAGACACTCTGAGTAAGAACTTACATCAATTCCCCCAATAGTCTCACATCGTAAGTAAAACATACACTCTAGAGAAGCCCTTATGTCCATTATCCCTATGGTCTATACACCAGGTTCTCACCGCCTTGTGTAAGTCAAGAAAGTATAGCATTGCATATAGGCTAACATATATCTCAAGAACTACTTGGATAGCAGTCTACAACATATCAACATATCAGAACAATCACACCATCCTACAACTAGGCAGGGGAAAGTAAACAACAGCCTAAGAGGCAAACTAGACCCAACATTCAAAACATGAAATCACACATGGGAAAAAAATTCCAAAGCATATAAATTAACCCTATTCACATCAATTATAATCAACTAAATCATACAAGGATAGCAGGAAAACAATAAGGCTAAAATTGTAAACATGCAATACCCTATTCATGGGTATTGGTGGTTTTTGAATGTATAACTCAAAGACTTTCAATAGAAAGGCACAAACCACCTACCTTAGCATTGGGAGATCAATATACTCGAGTCTCATGGCTTGAATCACCTTATAACACTGAAGATCTACAAAAACATCTAAAAAATTCAATAAAGGATAACTTGAGAAAGAAGAGGAATTGATAAACTAAGCTCAAGAAGAAGAGAGAGCTTACCGAGGAGATCCCAACGCAATCGATGATGGTCGAATCATAGATCAGATGCTCGGTTGGGGGCTCGGAGGAAGATCACGGCTATGTGGGAGCTCTCGGCTGAATGAAACCTAGAAGATGACCTTTCTGGAAATTAGACGCGACCCTAGTAAATTTAATGAAAAAAAAATACACAGCGTGTACTTTGGAAGTACACGGTGTGTACTTTCCATTTCCATACTCCTCTTTAGGCGGCATATAGGTCACCCCCACATGGCCGTGTGCATGGCCACTATACGGACAGCACACGACTACCCACGACAACTGAGTACACAACATGTACTCAGAAAGTAAACGGCATGTACTTCAAAAATTTCCAGAGATTCCCCTTTATATAAAAAACGACCAGAAGAAGGAAAATATACCTAAAAAGAAGATCCAGGTTCTTATAGGATTTCCCCTTAAAGAAATTTGTCCCAAAATTTTTCTTGAAAGTCCCCGTAGAAGAAGAAACCCCGAACAACTCCAGCCACTGAGATTGTACATCATCCCCCCTCTCAGAAGTCTCATATTGTACTCTCCCGTGCTGCCATATCACTCGTACCAAAGGAACAGACTGGCCACAGAGAACCTTCGTACTTTGATCAACAATCTAGATAGGATGCTCCTCAAAATATGAACCCCCTTCCAACTCAACCTCCTTGGGTTGGAAGACATTAGATGGGTCTGAGAAGTAATGTCGAAGCTAATAAACGTGGAAGATGTCATGTGTAGCACGATACCTCTGACATAACTGAAACCGATAGGAAACCAGACCAAATCTCTCCAACACCTCAAACGGCCTGGCGTACCTCAGTGAAAGCTTAACCTGTGTTCTAATCCTCCTGTGTCCATAACTCGGTGTGACACGCAGGAAAACCTGATCCCTGACCTCAAACTCTAGAGGCCATCTTTGTTGATCAACATAAGACTTCTGTCGAGACTGCGCAGTAGCCATCCTCTTCTGAATCAACTGAATCTTCTCTGTGGTCTCCTGGAAAAGATGAGGTCGCAACATAGCTACCTCTCCTGGCTCCAACCAATATAAGGTTTATCAGCATGTTCTACTGTACAAATCCTCATAAGGTTCCATATTAATAGTTTATTGAAAACTACTGTTGTAGGCAAACTTTACAAGAGGTATGTGATTCTCTCAAGATCCTTCAAAATATAGAATACATGCTCGAAGCATGTCCCCAAGAACCTGAATCATACACTCAGACTGGACATCTGTCTAGGGGTGGTAAGCTGTACTCAAAAGTACCTCTATACCCAAAGCCTTCTAAATCCCATTCCAGACCCGAGAAGTAAAACATGCATCTCTATCTGAAACCATGGATTGTGGAACTCCATGTAAGCACACAATATCACAGATGTACAACCATCCCAACTCATCGACACTGAAGGTCTCCTTGATTGAAAAGAAGTGAGAAACATTTGTGAGTCTGTGAATGACAACCAAAACTGCATCATTCCCTCAAGTAGACCTCGGCAAACCTATCACAAAATCCATTGTGACATCATTCCACTTCCACTCGAGAATGGGTAATTGTTGTAAAAGCCCTGCTGGTCACTGCTCTGCCTTCACCTGTTGATATGTGGAATACGTCATGACGAAACTAGAAAATTCTCTCTTCATACCTGGACACCAATACTAACAGTGTAGATCACGATACATCTTGGTGACACTAGAATGACCTGACCAAACTGAGGAATGAAAGTACCGCATCAACTCCTTGCGTATGTCTGCGGGCACCCATACGCGCCCATGAAAACGTAAGATCTCATCCTCACATATGGTCCATAAAAAAGGGTCCTCTCCTAACAAGCTCTCCCGTAGGACCAGGCCTTCTGAATCTGATAGCTTCCTTGTTCTCACTCAATCAAGAAAGGTAGTGGTAACAGCTACAGAAGAAATAAATGCCTGCCCTTGTCTGTCACGCACCTCCAAATGCATCTCAGAGAATAGAGCCATAAGCTACCACTCACTACTTGTAACATAACAAGTATTTAATGAATAATAGGTATTTTTATCTATGTTTATTAATGAATTAGATAGTGTTTTAGAGGCCTAAAATGAAAATAAATCCAATCTTAAGCATGGAATACACTAATATTCTTAAAAGATTATTTTACTCCCTTTTGATGGCAAAACCTTTTTAAATCAAACTTTTGAAAATTTTATAATCTATATTTGTCAAAATAAACATATTCATTATGATTGGGAAATTTAAATTTACATTGGATAAATTTTTGGTATTTTTCTGACAATGTTCATTTTTTAATGAATAGTGAAAAATACTGCATTTTACATCAAAACTACTTTTTCATTTAATTTAATTATATGGTTAGATTATATTTTTAATTGGTATTAAAGTGTAATATGAATATATTTTTACCATTTAATACAATGGTGGTCATTCAGATTAATTTCACTTTGAAATTGGTCATAAACTAATGCCAAACTTTTCATAGATATTGTTTCAAAAAAACCCGCTATGAGTTTTGACAACGGGAATTATTTTTAAATCAATTATTGAAATTTAGGTGTTTGGAATTTGGTAAAATGGATTAAATATTTGGAATCAGAAGGTCCAAATTATGTAATTAATACTCTTTTGCTTTTGGACATTATGAATAGTAACGACGATAATTATCTTTAATTATCTTGATTAATGAGTAATCGGGTAGTTAAGGATAATAAAATAATATAATAATAATAAAAAAATGACACCAAAATGTGTCCTAAGGATACTGGTTGTCTCATGGACGACCATGTGATTCCTTGTGCCAAACTTGGGGTCCCCATGAAATCAATTTTGTGAGAAAGTGACTTTTTATCTTTTTATTTTTTAAAGAATGTTAAATGTAACAAAGAATGTATCACCTAATTAAAACATTTTTAATTTTGTCTAAATAAATGATATTTTGGACTATAAATAGTCATTGTAAAGCTAAAAATATTTTCTACATCATAGTATTTGTTTTATAATTTTTATACTTTAAATGAATTAAATTATTTATGACATCATGATGATGCAGTGATTACCTCATTAATAAAGGATTTAAATAAAATGAAATGATAATGTAAAATCTATGACCTACACATGTCCAAAACCTATTGGATGGGTGGATTTAGAACCCTTATCACCTTATCCTCGAATTATATCAATGTGGGACCTTTTGAATCCGAAATTCATTTTAAAATAAAGTAACATTTCTTTACTTTCCAAGAGTGCCCCTCCTCTGCTCTTATAAAAGGCCCCCACCTCTACCACCTTACCCACACTTACAAAGCCTTTGGATCAGCCAAACCCTGCCCATTTTGTCTCTCCACTTCCCTATATTACTCCTTGAAGCCTCAATTTGGGAAGATGTCTTCCCAAGGAAGCCTTTGAGCTCAAACCAAAGGGAGTTACGCGATTTTAAGGTAATGTCTTCACTTGAGTCCTTTTGTTTTATTTTGCTTCTCCAACCACCTAAACTCTTTTTATTCATTTATTTTGTAACAAATCCAGTATCTTCAATATACAAGGATGTTTTTATAATAAGTATTCGAGCTACACTTACACACACTTACATCTAATGGTTAAAGAACATACTATTTCCGTGGATGGCTAATTTCTGCCTCCCGAAACGATGATTGTTCAACATTCTTTTAACACCTTCAAAGGTGGACATTAAGATGACACTATATTTATATATGATATATAATATGTTTATTTTTTCCTTAAGCTTCTTTATTTTTCATTTTGGGCATACCTTTATGGTTCCCATTATGGGTAAACGCGATATCTTCATTTAAGGAAGTGCGGACTACCGCCCCCTCAAAGTGATTTGATTCATTAAATACCATATGTGGGACGTATAAAGGATGGAGTTATGATATTATATATGATATTACACTGGAATTATAATATACCTTTATATAATTATGATTCCATTCTATAAAATACGAAATAGAAATGAAAGTAGCGTTCATGCGTACGTACGTCTTACCGTCTCCATGAACGGTGCATTTCATTTCTTACCTCTAAATGATTATGTAATATTATAGATGCATGCATATACTGGATATATATGACATATATTATATCTAAATCATGAATACCATTCTGGATATAATGGATACATGAACAACTTATAATTATAAAGGGCTTATTTTTGACTCAAGTACCAATGATCGTTAAAACGACCGTTATTAACTTAAATAATTACATAGTGTTAATGACATGGAAATAAGTGATATAAAAGGAATAATGAACTTGAAAAAGGTTCTTAAACAAGTAGAAATTAAATCAAGTTTATTATTCAGGTGATTAAAGAACGACCGAGTCAAGTCGGACCCGAGGTATGGGACTTCGTCTCAATCTCCTTTCATTGATGCATATTTTATTTTATACTCAACCTTCTTTTATACGGTGTATAAACCCCTTTGAATTTTATGTTTATCCAAAAGGAATCTTTTTTATACAATGCGTTTTACTAAACGACAAAAGGGAATGTTTTGTCGTACGTATACGGTGACAACGACTTCTCCGCTGCCGTGACCATTATTTGAGTTTCGGCTTCCTCTACAAGCCATACCTTCTTTTTAAAAGAAAAATAAATACCATGTTTTACTTTTCTTTTATTTTGGTATTGAAAATGGTTTTCATAATGTTTTTATATCAATGTGTTGTATTGATATCTTGTGATTGAAAGGTGGAAATGTTATGTTTCCTTTATGCATGTTTTATGTGATACGATTATGTTGAGGTTCTTGGGAATTATTATGAAGACGGGTGGTTCCGTGAAAAAATAAGGATGGGTGAGCCCGATATAGCTCTCCAATGCATTGGGTAACGCAAAGGAGTGAAACGTTAAGGTTTCTCTGAAGAGAGTTAAGGAATATACTGTGATGGGTATTCCAAACGTAACTAAGAGGGTTACTCCCTACGTAAAAATGTTATGAATGCCTCAAGTTACCTTTATGTCTTATGAATTCTATGATTTATTCATGATTTGATGAGGTATGTTAAAGTGATTATGTTTTATGGGTAAAGTATGATTTCATTCTTATGTATATATGTACCCATGTTTCCTTTCCATATTTTTATATCCCTTACTAAGATTTTTATGCTCATCCCAAGTTTTTTGAAATGTTTTTCACAGGTCAAGGGAAAGGTAAATGATTTGATGATAGTGTCAAGGAAGTGTCAAGAAAGAATCCTTGTTTTATTTTAAATATGTTTCCATTGATGGGAAAGAATAATACTATCTTTATGTTACCACTTTGTTTATATGTGGAATGTAATGCAAATTTTATGATCTAATTCTCTAAAACTCTAAACCCAAAAAGATCCTCAATGTGTAATCTTGTAATAACTCAAGATTAAGTAAGGTTTAAGGCTTGGGCCTTATAGTTGGTATCAGAGGTCGGTTTAGATAACTTTAGGAGTTATAATTCTATTAAATGATTATCCAAAAATATATATTTTTTTGAAATGATATAGAATTTGAAGATTACCATGTTGCTTCATCTAAGACATGTTTGTTCAGAATGGTTTTCCTCAGAGGAAATAGGGAAGTAGTGCTAGGAAGGCATACAGAAGGAAATAACCTTCCGAATCAGCATCCCGAGATGGTGGGAATTGGAACTGAATAATTTGTTGCAGTAATGGCGCAGTTGACTCAAGCGATAAATGGCGGTGGTATCCATACACGAGATCAGCCAGATCAACCGCAGAGGAACATGTTAGTGGTGGAACATTTCATGAGGCAACATCCCCCATCATTCTGAGGATCATCTGACCCTGTGTTAGCTGAAGGGTGGATTAAAGCACTGGAGAAGATTTTCGATGTCATGGGGTGTTCAGACAATCAAAAGGTTAGTCTTGTTATTTACCGTTTGGAGGGTGAGGCAGATCAGTGGTGGTCTATGGTTAAAAATATCAGGGACGCCGATGAGATTGATGCTCTTGACTGGGATGAATTTAAAGGTATGTTTCTTGAGAAGTATTTTCCTAAGGTTGTTCGTCTTAGGATGGAAAAGAAATTCTTGGAATTGAGGCAAGAGGAAGACTCAGTGGCTGCCTATGAAGAAAGCTTCACTCGATTGGCAAGGTATGCTCAAAATTTTATCTGAGACCTTGATAGTAAAATCAATCGTTTTTACTCAGGATTAAAGCCAAAATATAGAAGGAAATTAGCTTCTCGTGAGTTTAAAAGTTATGAAAAAATTGTTCGATGTGCTGAGAAGGTGTAAATGGAGTTTGCCGATGATCAAGTGTTCTATAACAACCAACAGAAGAAGAGACCGAGGTGGCAGGAGAAAGGTAAGAATTCTTCAAAAAAGTCTGATGGTAAGAAAACTAAGTTTCCAATTTGTGATAAATGTGGAAAAAGGAATGCTAGGGAATGTCTTATGAATTCTGGAAAGTGCTACCGATGTGGTAAGATGGGACATAAGGCTCGTGATTGCACTGAAAAAGATCAAGGTGAAGGTAAGACCAAATTTTATTTACAGTTAGTGAAATGTTTTAAGTGAAATGAGATGGGTCACTATGCAAATGAGTGTCTGACAAAGAGCTTGAGTGATGGGAAGCAGTTATAATACAAGCAGAAAGGGGTGGTGAAATCCATTGCAACTACTTCAGTAGATGTCGGGCCATCAAATGAAGTTGTATCAGGTACTTTGATTGTTTTTTCAGATTATGCCAGTGTGTTGTTTGATTCGGGGTCTACACATTCTTTCATCTTTGAAAACTTTTCTAGTAAAATTGGAATACCATCTCAAGAAATGACTCCTGAACTTGTGGTAAAAACACCTGGGGGAAATGTTGAGGCAAAAAGAATTTATAAGAATCTTTATATCCTTATCTGTGGAAAGAACCTACTTGAAAACCTTATTGTTCTACCTCTAGTAGAGTTTTATGTTATCCTAGGTATGTATTGGCTCTCTATTTACCATGCTAAGATTGACTGTAGAGATAAAGAAGTTTCTTTTCAGAAAGACTTTCAGTTTGTGTACAAGAATGAACCCTTACTATTGATAACATATCAAGTGTCCGAGAAACTTGTAAATGATGAAAATGAATGTTACCTTGCACATATTGTTGAAAACAAGGGAACTGTTCAGATTAATGATGTGCCAGTGGTAAATGAGTATCCTGATGTTTTTCCTGACTAGTTTCCTGGAATAATACCAGATCGGGAAGTTGAATTTACTGTTGACTTAGTTTCTGATGCTAAGCCAATTTCAAAACCCCCTTATCGAATGGCTCAAGTTTAACTTTTAGAGTTAAAGAAACAATTGCAGGAGTTATTAGATAAAGGTTTCATTCGACCTAGCACATCACCATGGGGTGCTCCTGTCTTGTTTGTTAAAAAGAAAGATGGCTCAATGGGACTTTGCATTGATTATAGGGCCTTGAATAATATCACTGTTAAGAAAAAATATCCTTTGCCTCATATCAATGATTTGTTTGATCAGCTCCGAGGAGCTCAGTATTTTTCAAATATTGACCTGAGATCGGGGGTACCATCAGCTGAAGGTAAAGGAAGCAGATGTTCCGAAGACTGCGTTTCATACAAGATATGGCCATTATGAATTTGTAGTAATGCCTTTTGGGCTAACCAATGCACCTGCTATATTCAAGGACTTAATGAATATAATTTTCCATGAGTTCTTGGATATGTTTGTGGTGGTTTTCATTGATGATATTTTGGTGTTTTCTAAAAGTAAAGAAGAGCATGAAAGACATTTAAGGGTTATCTTTCAAACCTTAAAAGAAAAGAAACTATATGGAAAATTCAGCAAGTGCGAGTTTTGGTTGCAACAAATTTCTTTTCTTGGTTATATTGTTTCAAAAGATGGGATAACAGTTGATCCTGTAAAAACAAAGGTTGTTGAAGAATGGCCAAGACCCACAAATGTAACAGAGATTCATAGTTTCCTTGGTTTGGAAGGTTACTACCGAAGGTTTGTTGGAAATTTTTCATGGTTATCTAGTCCAATGACTAAGATAACTCATAAGGGTGTTAAGTTTATCTGGAAAAAAGAATGTGATGATTGTTTTCAGGAGTTGAAAAGAAGATTGGTGAATGCTCCAGTTTTTGCACTACCTTCCAGTAATGGTGAGTTTGTTATCTACAGTGATGATTCATTGAAAGGACTTGGTTGTATCCTAATGCAGAATGATCAGGTAATTGCTTATGCTTCACATCAGTTGAAAACTCATGAGGTAAATTACCCTACATATTATTTGAATTAGCTGCTGTTGTTTTTGCTTTAAAAATTTGGAGGCATCATTTGTATGGGGTAAAGTGTGAAATATATACCGATCACAAAAGTTTAAAGTATATATTCACTCATAAAGAATTGAACATGAGACAAAGGAGATGGCTAGAATTAATCAAGGATTATGATTGTACAATTCATTACCATCCAGGAAAAGAAAATAAAGTGGCTGATGCTTTGAGTCGAAAAAGTAATGCTTCATTAGAAATGTTGCATTTGGAACGTGATCCTTTGGTTAAGGATTTGATGAACTTTGTCATAGAAGTTGTTGGTGTAGGATGTTCTTCTGTTTTGTTTCAGGTATCAGTGAGATCATCTCTATCAGACAGAATCAAGAAAGCACAGATGCAAGACAGTGAGTTGAAGAAAAAGGTAGAGCTGGTTCAGAAAGGTAAGTTGCCTGAATTAAACGCTGATAATGATTGCATTTTGAGATTTGGGAAGAGATTTTGTGTGCCTTGTGATTCACAATTGAAGAGAGAGTTGTTATGTGAATCTCATAGTTCTCTGTTTTCAGTTCATCCTGGAAGTACTAAGATGTATAGAGATCTTCGAGAGTATTACTGGTGGGATGGAAGGAAAAGAGATATTTCTGATTTTACTGTGAAGTATTTGACTTGTCAGTAGGTTAAAGCAGAGCGACAGTTACCTAAAGGGATGCTTCAGCCTTTACCAGTGCCAGAGTGGAAATGGGAGAATATATCCATGAACTTTTTTGTGGGATTACCGAAGACATCTCAAGGTAATAATGCAATCTAGGTTATTGTTGATCACTTGACCAGATCTGCTCATTTCCTTTCTATACAAGATACTTTTTTCCCTAGATCAACTTTCCTGTTTGTATCTTAAAGAGATAGTCAGGTTACATAGAGTTCCTCTCTCCATTGTATCTTCCCGTGATCCTAGGTTCACTTCTAACTTTTGGAAAGTCCTTCAGAAGTCGTTGGGTACTGAATTAAATTTTAGTACAACATTTCATCCTCAATCAGATGGGCAGTCAGAACGAACAATTCAGACCTTGGAGGATATGATACGATTTTGTTTGATGGATTATCAGGGAAGTTGGGACCAACATCTTTCTTTGGTTGAATTTTCATATAATAACAATTTTCATTCCAGTATACAGATGGCACCATTTGAGGTGTTATATGGGAAGCGGTGTCGAACTCCAGCTTTCTGGGATGAAGTGGGTGAAAGGAAGTTGATGGGACCAGAATTGGTAGAAGATATGGAAAAAAAAGTTCAGCTGATTCAGAAGCACATGAGAACAGATCAGAGTAGGCAGAAGAGTTATGCAGACAATAGGAGGAAGGATCTCTCTTTTGAGGTAGGTGATCATGTTTTTCTCAAAGTCTCACCATGGAAAAGTGTGATGCGATTTGGTAAGAAAGGAAAGCTGAGTCCAAGGTTCATTAGACCATATCAAATTCTGGAGAGAGTTGGATCAGTTGCATACCAAGTGGCTTTACCTCCGAGTTTATCTCAGGTACTCAATGTTTTTCACGTTTCGATGTTGAGAAAGTGTATGCCAGATCCATCTCATGTTTTGAGTCCAGATGTAGTTCAGCTGGAAGAGAACCTATCTTATGAGGAACAACCGGTCCAGATTCTTGACCACAGGGAGCAAGTGTTATGGAATAAGGTGATTAATCAGGTAAAGGTTTTGTGGGAAAACCCCATGATGGAAGAGGCAACATGGGAATCTGAAAATGCAATGAGGGATAAGTACCCCCATTTATTTGATAAGTAAATAAATTGCGGGGATGCAATTTTCTAAAGGGGGGAAGGATGTAACATCCCAAGTAAGTAATGAATAATAGATATTTTTATCTATGTCTATTAATGAATTATATATTGTTTTTGAGGCTTAAAATGAAAATAAATCCAATCTTAAGCATGGAATACACTAATATTCTTAAAAGATTGTTTTACTGCCTTTTGATGGCAAACCCTTTTTAAATTAAACTTTTGACAATTTTATAATCTATATTTGTCAAAATAAACATATTCATTATTATTTGGACATTGAAATTTACATTGGATAAATTTTTGGTATTTTTCTGACAATGTTCATTTTTAAATGAATAGTGAAAAATACTGCATTTTACATCAAAAATGCTTTTTCATTTAATTTAATTATATGGTTAGATTATATTTTTAATTGGTCTAAAAGTGTAATCCGAATATATTTTTACCATTTAATCCAATGTTTGTCATTAGGATTAATTTCACTTTGAAATTGGTCATAAACTAATGCCAAACTTTTCATAGATATTGTTTCAAAAAAACCCGCTATTTGTTTTGACAACGGGAATTATTTTTAAATCAATTATTGCAATTTATGTGTTTGAAATTTGGTAAAATGGATTACATATTTGGAATCAGAAGGTCCAAATTATGTAATTAAGACTCTTTTTCTTTTGGACATTATGAATAGTAATGACGGTAATTATCTTTAATTATCTTGATTAATGAGTAATCGGGTAGTTAAGGATAATAAAATAATATAATAATAATAAAAAAATGACACAAAAATGTGTCCTAAGGCTACTGGTTGTCTCATGGCCGACCATGGGATGCCTTGTGCAAAAATTGGGGGCCCCATGAAATCACTTTTGTGAGAAAGTGACTTTTTATCTTTTTATTTTTTAAAGAATGTTAAATGTAACAAAGAATGTATCACCTAATTAAAACATTTTTAATTTTGTCTACATAAATGATCTTTTGGACTATAAATAGTCATTGGAAAGCTAAAAAGATTTTCTACATCATAGTATTTGTTTTATAATTTTTAGACTTTAAATGAATTAAATTATTTATGACATCATGATGATGCAACGATTACCTCATTAATAAAGGATTTAAATAAAATGAAATGATAATGTAAAATCTATGACCTACACATGTCCAAAACCAATTGTATGGGTATATTTAGAACCCCTATCACCTTATACTCGAATTATATCAATTTGGGACCTTTTGAATCCGAAAATCATTTTAAAATAAAGTAACATTTCTTTACTTTCCAAGAGTGCCCCTCCTCTCCTCTTATAAAAGGCCCCCACCTATACCTCCTTACCCACACTTCCAAAGCCTTTGGCTCAGCCAACCCCTCCCCATTTTGTCTCTCAACTTCCCTATCTTACTCCTTGAAGCCTCACTTTTGGCAGAAGTCTTCCCAAGGAAGCCTTTGAGCTCAAACCAAAGGGAGTTACCTGATTTTAAGGTAATGTATTCACTTGAGTCCTTTTGTTTCATTTTGCTTCTCTAACCCCCTAAACTCTTTTTATTCATTTCTTTTGTAACAAATATAGTATATTAAATATAAAAGGATGTTTTTATAATAAGGATTCGAGCTACACTTACACACACCTACATCTAATGGTTAAATAACATACTGTTTCCGTGGATGGAAAATTTCTGACTCCCGAAACGATGATTGTTCAACATTCGTTTAACACCTTAAAAGGTGGCCATTAAGATGACACTATATTTATATATGATATATAATATGTTTATGTTTTCCTTAATCTTCTGTATTTTTCATTTTGGGCATACCTTTATGGTTCCCATTATGGGTAAACACAATATCTTCATTTAAGGAAGTGCGGACTACCGCCCCCTCAAAGTGATTTGATTCGTTAAATACCATATGTGGGACGTATAAAGGATGGAGTTATGATATTATATATGATATTACACTGGAATTATAATATACCTTTATATCATTATGATTCCATTCTATAAAATACGAAATAGAATTGAAAGTAGCATTCATGCGTACGTACGGCTTACCGTCTCCATGAACGGTGAATTTCATTTCTTACCTCTAAATGATTATGTAATATTATAAATGCATGAATGTACTGGATATATATGACATATATGATATATACATCATGAATACCATTCTGGATATAATGGATACATGAACAACTTGTAATTATAAAGGGCTTATTTTTGACTCAAGTACCAATGATCGTTAAAACGACCGTTATAAACTTAAATAATTACATAGTGTTCATGACATGTCAATAAGTGATATAAAAGGAATAATGAACTTGAAAAAGGTTCTTAAACAATTATAAATTAACTCAAGTTTATTATTCATGAGATTAAAGAACAACCGAGTCAAGTCGGACCCGAGGTATGAGACTTCATCTCAATCTCCTTTCATTGAGGCATATTTTGTTTTATACTCAACCTTCTTTTATATAGTGTATAAACCCCTTTGACTTTTAAGTTTATCCAAAAGGAATATTTTTTATACGAATCGTTTTACTAAACGACAAAAGGGAATGTTTTGTCATACATATGCGGTGACAACGACTTCTCCGCCGCTGTGACCATTATTTGAGTTTCGGCTTCCTCTACAAGCCATACCTTCTTTTTAAAAGAAAAATAAATACCATGTTTTACTTTTCTTTTATTTTGGTATTGAAAATGGTCTTCATAATTTTTTTATATCAATGTGTTGTATTGATATCTTGTGATTGAATGGTGGAAATGTTATGTTTCCTTTATGCATGTTTTATGTGATACGATTATGTTGAGGTTCTTGGGCATTATTATGAAGACGGGTGGTTCCGTGATAAACTAATGGTGGGTGAGCCTGATATAGCTCTCCAATGCATTGGGTAACACGAAGGAGTGAAACGTTAAGGTTTCTCCGAAGAGATTTAGGGAATATACTGTGATGGGTATTCCAAACGTAACCAAGAGGGTTACTCCCTACGTAAGAATGTTATGAATGCCTCAAGTTACCTTTATGTCTTATGATTTCTATGATTTATTCATGATTTGATGAGGTATCTTAAAGTGCTTATGTTTTATGGGTAAAGTATGATTTCATTCTTATGTATATATGTACCCATGTTTCCTTTCAATATTTTTATATCCCTTACTGAGCTTTTTATGCTCATCACAAGTTTTTTGAAATGTTTCTCACAGGTCAAGGGAAAGGTACATGATATGATGATAGTGTCAAGGAAGTGTCAAGAAAGAATCCATGTTTTATTTTAAATATGTTTCCATTGATGGGAAAGAAGAATACTATCTTTATGTAACCACTTTGTTTATATGTGGAATGTAATGCAAGTTTTATGATCTAATTCTCTAAAACTCTAAACCCGAAAAGATCCTCAATGTGTAATCTATAATAACTCAAGATTAATTAAGGTTTAAGGCTAGGGCCTTATACTACTGGACTCCTGAACTGCCTGTATATGAGTCCTCCTACTCAATGCATTAGCCACTATGTTTCCTTTCCCAGGTGTATAGGCAAGCTCAATGTCAAAAGACTAAAGGTACTCATCCCACCTTCGCTCTCTCAAATTATGATCACGATGAGTGAAGATGTACTTGAGACTCTTGTGGTTGGTGAAAACCACAAAATTCTCTCCCATAAGATAATGTCTCCAATAGTGTAAGGCATAAACAACTGAAGCCAACTCTAGATCATGTGTCAGGTAATTCCTCCCATGTGGTCTCAAGTGCTGAGACCCATACACAACGACTCCTTATCCCTGCATAAGCACAACTCCTAGCCTGATATATGAAGCATCACAGTACATAGTATAGCTCTTTCCTGGCTCTAGAAATACTAGTATCGGTGTTGAAGTCAACCTCCATTTCAGCTTCTGAAAGGCTGACTCACAAGAATCTAACCACAAGAACTTTTCACCCTTCTTAGTCAGACCTATCAGTGGTGCTGCTAAGCATGAAAAGGCTTGAATGAAGTGTCTGTAGTATCCATCCAACCCCAGAAAACTCCATACCTCAAAGATGTTCTTTGGTTGCTCCTAGGAGACTACTGATCTCACTTCTTCTAGGTCTACTGACACTCCTGTATCAGAGATAATAGGACCCAAGAAGTGAATCTGATCCATTCAAAAGTGGCATTTTGAGACCTTAACATATAACTGATTCTCTCTCAGTGTACTCAAAATTATCTCAATATGGGTAGCATGGTCGTGTCGAGTGTGATATTACACCAAGATATCGTCCACAAAGACCACCACAAAAGAATCCAAGTATGGATGGAACACTCGTTTCATCAGTGCCATGAAAAATGCAGGCACATTCACGAGACCGAGTGGCATAACCATATAATCATATAGACCATACCTACTATGGAAGGCTGTGAGAGGTATATCAGATGGTCTAATGCACAACTGATGATAACCAGACCTTAATTCAAACTTTGAGAACACCCAGGCTTCTCGAAGCTGATCAAAGAGATCATCAGTCCTTGGAAAGGGATATAGGTTCTTGACTGTCAAATGGTTCAACTTCCGATAGTCCACAAAAAGTCTAAGGGTACCATCTGCCTTCTTTTCCAACAGGACAAGATAACCCCAAGGAGAAGTATTGGGCCAGATTAAACCCTTTTCCCGAAACTCCTCCAACTACCTCTTGAGCTCTTGTAACTCTGGTGTAGCCATCCTATAAGGAAGAATGGACACCGGTGCTTCCCCTGGAACAATCTCAATAGAAAATTCTACCTCACATTATGGAGGAAAACCTGAAAAGTCCCCTAGAAAGTAATCTCTAAAATGATCCACCATTGGAGGAAAGTCCATCTGTGAAATCCACTGGTCATCCAGATATAGACTAGAAATCTGGGCTGTAACTCCTCCTAAACCATGATGCTCGGGTCCCGCTCTGCTCACCTGGACATCCCATTCTACCTTATGAAGAAAAGATTCACCCTCTGGTGATATGAAACTCACCCTACGACAATAACAGTTGATGAATTCCTGGAAAAAAACTAGCCAGTCCATTCCGAGAATAACATCATAGCCTGTCATCTCTAGGACATAGAGGTCCCATAAAAATTGACACCCACCAACTACTAGAGGGAACTCCTTAAACTTATGAACACTCTCCATTCTAGTCCCCAAAATAGTGTATAAAATCAATATATCATCACATGAAAATATGCAGAGCCCAAGGTTCTCCACAATAGCAATAGATATAAAGCTATGGGAAGCCCCTGTGTTAAAAAGAGTAGAAACTAAAACTGAGGAAACTAAGATCATAGCTCAAACTATAGAAGGTCCGGGATCCTGATCTTGTTGGGTCTTCTCCACTACAAATGTTTGACCTGCACCGTGGCCCTTTGACCCTGTTCGGACACCCTCAGTTGATCCACCTTGTTGTTGCCGAAAACCGGGTGTCTGGTTACCACAGATATGACCTCCACCTCGGCATGAACGGCAGGAAGAACTCCAGTTCCCGGACTGGTGAGAAACTGGTGGTGCTGCTCCTGAATGAGGAGTCATTGAAGAACCCCTATCACCTGCTGGTAGTGATAATATCTGAAAGAAATGCATAAGATGACCCATATTTCCACAAGATCAACACTCTACTGGGTCTCTCGGGCAATGTGGCCTCGTATGAATGCTCTTTACCCACTAGTATCACACCACTTGGATAACAGATGAAGTGTCCCTCTTCCTTGGATCTCTGTGTGAAGACTCCCTGTGGCACTTCCTGCTATCAGTAGAAGGGATACCAATACCAGATGTTGATCTACCCTGGTTCAAAACTCCAGAATCCCTCAAATTGCATTCCGTGATTAGCGCCTGGTTTATGATATAAGTGATGGAAGTCAACCTAAAGATGTTCACCTGATATCGGAGTTCATTCCTAAGATCATCCTCAAAATTCCTTACTAAGAATAACTCATCACCTCATGGGATAAGCGTGAATCACTGCAGCTCTGTGAAGTGAGAAGAATACTCCATAACAAAAAGAGTACCTTTCTCCAGACTCATGAACTCTCGGGCTCGATCGACCCTCAAAGTCTTCAGATAGAAGTACTCATAGATGGTACGCTGGAACTCATCCCATCCCATAACCTGCTGGCGTCTCGCCTGTGAGATCACATCCCACCATGTCTTGGTGGAATCCCAAAGCATGTACGTAGTGAGCTTGACCCTGATCTCTAGAGGAGTCTCCATATTCTTGAAGATAGAAAGCATGGATTCTAACCATGACTCTAGAGCCTGAGGTCCTCCTTCCCCTGTGAAGGTGGGGGGATGCTGCTACTGGAAAACCTGCGTCAGCTCTGCCATTGAAGGGGAAGTATGCGGTACTCCACGGAAGGTTTGCCTGAACCTTATAAAGCCCTCTCAGAACTGTGAATCAGAACCTGTGTCCAGAATGACAGCTAGTTCCAAGACTGGTACAACTAGAGGATCTTCTAGTTGTCAATGATCATCCATGTCTGGCGTCTGATCACTGCCCAGTAACCGGCGAACAACTGGAGGACGTCTCGGTGGTATGAATCTACAAGGTCAATCACACACCTTAGATCAAGATTAACAGGGACTGAAACCTAGAAGTGTAAGAAGGGAATAGGAGAAAGAAAACATTAAAGTTTCCCAAAACATGGATACACGACATGTATAATGCCTACACAACGTGTTCCCTTAGTCCCTTCACATGGGAGTATACTTCTGCCATAACTAGTCATGTAACACCCCAAACACACGGCATGTTGTCCAAACACACAGCATGTACTTGAATCGTCTTCCCCTGCCCAAGTTCTTTTACATGGCTAAGCCACACAGTTCTCTTAAAACAATACTACATGGTGTGTTATTTCCAAACACAGCATGTACTAGAAGATTTTTCCGACCCATGTTGTTTGTTACACGGCCTGGTACTCGGGTTACACTACACGACGTGTTACAAATGGACACAACATGTATTAGAAAAGACTCAACCAACCCATGTTGTTAGTGACATGGATGATTACATGGTTCTACGACATGACATGTACATCCGGTATGCGGTGTTTCCTACCAAAGATTCCAAACCCCGTCTCTCTGTCCACACAGTCTGAGACACGGTTAGCAACTACATGATGTGTACATATAGTGCATGACGTATAATTAATAAAAATAGTTTCTTCTAGAACAGAAGAACACATGGCATGTATTCATCATTACACGCAGCGTATTCTGGGTTTTTCTAGACAGTAAGCCTCAGAAACTACTCTGGAACCCAGAAAAACACTGAAATGAACATTAAAGTGCCAAATTTCGATCCGTGAGGGCCCATACTCCCCGATAATCAAAGAATGAAATATTACACAAATCTTTTATAAGGCAAAAAAGCAATGATACACCAAATTCCGGTCCATGAGGGTCCATAATGCCTCAAGAACCAAGGTTTGGCATTCATTAAAACAACCTTATGCAAAGCAATACCATATAAAAAGCATGTATTCTATCAAGGCATCTATCACAACATCATTCATATCTAGCACAACATCTATCAAAACAACATGAAATCGCTAATGAACCCTAAATGGCATAGAAGGAATGCATGACATGTGATTTTCAACAAGTGCCTAAATGATGCATGAGATGATATACCCTCATCTCATCGGGTTGCAAAAGAAATAGAACCTGAATAATGTCAAAAATAAAAACACAATACATGTGAGTCACCCAATGGTGAAAATCAGATCCACCATAAACTTGAAAAATCAAAAAAATTGAAATAAATGAGGTATATTGGCGTTTCCCTATACACGGGTTAGCTACTCTCTGGCACAACTTTTTACCAAGTACTTATTCCATCCTATACCTGACTATAGGGTCCAAACAGTAATTCAAGAAGAAGAAAAAATTCCTTTAATACCACTTTGTAACGTCTCGATTCCGAAAACCACCCAGAGGCGTCCCGTACCCAGTTGTTCACATGGTCTCAAGCACATTACCCTGAATACCAAAGTCTGCCGACTAGCAGAGAGGGCCTTGGGTGTGATAGTGGGGAAACTATGCCCTCATCGGTAGAGTAACACTATGAAAGAAAGAAATAGAAAAAGTAGATGTAGGAATAATCCATACAAAAGTAAACAAAAGAATACTGGAAAATAATAAAATGGTGCACACATATATATATGAATGATGCATGATACATATGTCTAAGAAAACAGCTAAACAAATCACAATGCTGGGATACAACAGTACTAACCCCAAGTATAAATGAAAGTAAGCAACAAATCCTCAGCATCACAAGCCATAGATTGGTCCCATTCTCTCCATATGCACAACAAATCAGGTACCTAAAGTATAAGGGCGCTTGACCTTATCTATACCTGTAGCAATATAATCTATTTAGGCCCAAAATCATGGCCCAAACAGGGTGTGCGACTAAATCACAGTAGGTAACTACCTTGAGATATGTGCCCAATAGTCAGTGAATATATGGCAGGTAGCAGGAAAATAAATACAGTAAACAACGAAGTACCCAAGGTAAACAATTCAAATTTTCAATGCATTCAGTATTATATATCAAGAAATAGCTAAATAAAGCAGGTAAACACAAATCGGTAACCCTCTGGTAAGTACTCACAACCTATCTCCTTTGGTCCTACCTAAAAACACAAGCAACCCTCTGGGCAGTACAGTTAGTCTGACCCCTCTGGTTCAGCTTAAGAATAGACTCTCTAAGGAAGCACTCACCATCAATTCGTCCTATAGTTTCGTATCAGTAACTAAAGGTTCTATGGGGAAGCACTCAATGTCTATTCCACCTGTGGCCCACGTCGACGATCTAAAGACACTCTGAGGAAGAACTTATGTCAATTCCCCCTGTGGTCTTGCATCATAAGTAAAACAGACACTTTGGAGAATCCCTTACGTCCATTCTTCTTATGGTCTATACACTAGGTTCTCACAACCCTGTGTAAGTCAAGCATGTATAGAAATGCGTATCGGCCAAAGTAAACCTTAAGAACTACTTGGATAGCAGTCTACAACATATCAGCATATCGGAACAATCACACTATCCTACAACTAGGCATGTGAAAGTAAACAATAGCCTAATAAGAAAACTAGACCCAACAGTCAAAATAGGAAATCATGCATGGGAAAAAACTTCCAAAGCATAGAAATTAACCCTATTAACATCAATTATCATCATCTCAAGCATACAAGCATAGTGGGCAAACAATAAGGCTAAAACGGTAAATGTACAATACCCCATTCATGAGTATTGGTGGTTTTTGAACATATAACTCAAAGAATTTCAACAGAAAGGCACAAACCACCTACCTCAGTATTGGGAGATCAATATACTCAAGTCTTTGGGCTTGAATCACCTTATAATGATCAAGATCTACAAAAAAATTTAAAAATGTCAACATAGGATAACTTGAGAAAGAAGAGGATTTGGGAAATGAAGATCAAGCAAAAGAGAGAGCTTACCGAGACGATCCCAATGCAATCGATGGCGGTCGAATCAGAGATCAGATGATAAGTTGGGGGCTCAGAGGAAGATTGCAGCCGTACAGGAGCTCTCGGCCGAACGAAACCTAGAAGAAGACCTTTCTAGAGATTAGACACGACCCCTGTATGTTTAACGAAAAAAAGAAAATACACGGTGTGTACTTTGGAAGTATAGGCCGTGTACTTTCTGTTTCCGTACTCTGCTTTAGGCGGCCTCCAGGTCACCCCCACATGGCCATGTGCATGGCCGCTACAGGCCAACACACGACTACCTGTGGTAACTGAGTACACAACGTGTAATCAGAAATTACACATCGTGTACTTCGAAAATTTCCAGAGATTCCCCCTTTTCTCAAAAACGACCAGAAGAAGGAAAACACACCTAAAAAGAAGATCTGGGTTCTTAAAATTAATATGGTTATTTTTATTATATAGGTGGATAAATCACATTCATAGAATTAAAGTGTAAAGGTAAGGATTTATTTTTCTTATCTCACTTTGAAATCAATATTCTCTCTGTCTAAATACATATTTATGAAAATTATTTATACTTTATTTCAAAATATTCATTTATTTTCTTCTATTTTGTTTATTTATAGGGTTTATATTTATTTTTACCATTTCACCTCACTTTGGTTGACAATTAAACAAAATATATTATTTTAAGTGGAGAGAAACTCATCATTTATTTTTTATTAGAAATTTTTATTCTCCATGTTAATGTATTTTCATATTAATTTTTGGATATGATTATTCATAATTTTTTGATTTATTATTTTCTTTTCTATTGACATTAAATTTATTAAAGGGGAGTAAAATAGTATATTTTTTTGATGTTTTGTGCATTCTCTCTATCTCTCACAATTTTAATTTATTTTCTTTATAAAACATCACTTTAATGATTTGATAATTCTTAAAAGTTATATATATTATCATTCTCAATATATTTTTACATCTATTTATTTATAAATTATACTATTTTAAAATAAAATTTATCAAAAAGTGATAGATATTTCATCTTATATTACAATTAAATTTTTTATTTATCTTATAATGTGTTTTTAATCTATGTAAACATCCTTTAATGTTTATTAGGATTCAAAAGAGGTAATATATAATGAAAGCAACCTATATCTCTCATTGAATTTATTATAATATCTTGTGGATATTTCCATGAAAGACATTTCATTTTGATGTGTTATGTTGACTATGGTTGATTTATGGATTTGATCATGTTCATGGGGACACATATATATAGTCTTCCATTATTTTATTGATAGGATTTAAATTATATAGACCTAAGATTCATTGGATAATGTTTTATATATCATTAGATGAAATTTAAGCTACCATAGAGTGAATACTATCTCCTATGTTCATAAGAATGTGGAGTTAACCCTATGCACTTTGATATAAGACTTTATCAACTATGTGATGATAGTTATAGTGGAAATCCTTAAGAAAAGAAATAATGTTCTAATATTATATATGGACTAAAATTTTATGATATATTTTCATGATATACACTCTTATGATATGTTCCCCTGGATTATGATAATTTTCTCATGATTCTACATTCTTATGCCTCACTTAAAGATTATGTTGTTTTGATACATCAAATTTATTATGTTATTATTATTTTTTCTATTATTTGGTAAAACCTTCATTATCTCTCATGTAAATTTAATTGTTTACACCATGTGTGTTCAATAAGTTTCTCAAAAATAAAATTTCAAATTTGGGGATTTTGAATGATATTTCAAAATCAAATAACCCAAATAATGGGTTTAATAGTAGAAAAAAGTGGTGGGTTTTAAACTAAATAAAATGGGGTGATAATTATGATATTCACTAAAAATAATGTTAGGTTCTTTGTTCTTTGAAGTTGATTTAGGATTGCTGTAAGTATTTGGTTTAGGTTAATCAGTATCTAGATTACCACTTAAAGACATCATCCAATGGAAATAGATCAAACCATGACATAAAAATCATATAGAATAGGGTGACCCTAATTAATAGTATAAATTACTCAAAAGAAAATATAAATATATCATTTATATGTAATAAAATTATTCATATTTTTTTCCAATCTGAAAAACACAAGTCACACACTCAATATCTCACACCATTAACTTAGAAACTAAAATATTTTCATTCACTCACAATAAAAAATGGTTTTGAATATTAATCAAAGAAAGATTAAACTGTATGTAATATTTCCAAATCTATAATAAACTAATCTAGTATCTTCTATGTGTTTTACAACCTCATTTACATATGCATAGATCCTTTATAATGATCACCCACCATTAGCTCACCATTGAAAAGAGGAGGCAACTCAAGTGTATCTCCTTCTTTATTTCAGCTCTCCCTATAAGGTCTGAGATTCCTAATACATTAAAGTTGATGAAAATAATCATTGAAAACTAAAAAATGGAATTATTTTACATTTTTTTAAATTTTAAATGAGTTTTCAATGGTTCATTTTTATTGGAAATGTTGAAGGTTGGTTTTCTACACCCTAATTTTAGAATACAAAGTGTCTCTTGGTTTTGTAAAGGTAAACAAAATTATCAGCAATTCTATAAAAAATAGATGTTTCAAGGTGTATTGTAAATAATATTATAAAATTTGTAATCCATTGGATATCTATAATGGGTGATATTTTAAAAATAGTGGGTTGTACTCTTGACTTCAATAAGATTCTATTTTCAAGAAAAATCACTTTAGTTGGGAAAACAGATGGATGAATTGGACATTGAATTCATCTAAAAAGATGTAATAAAATTATTATTAGATCACACAAAAAAAATTAATCCTAAATGGTTTGAAATATACTATATAATATGAATATTAGTGGATACATGTGTTTGGTCTGGATGAATTTTGGACCATTTTACTTCAACTTCATCCCAAGCTCTCCAAATCCACTTAACCAACAAAGAAAATATAACAAATAGTGAAATATTATTTTGAGAATAATATTTTACATTAACTAATTTTACCAATTTAGAATCAAAATTTATTATTAAATTGTGAGTTTCAATACAAAAAATGTTTAACATGGTACTATAAGGGTGGAAAAGAATAGTGCATCCATGTACGGTCACTGAACATGTTATATGAAAAGCTTTTTGTTAGGATTAATTATTTATGATCCATTTTTATTAGTTATGATTTATTTATCTTATTTCCATTCACCTTGATTTATTTTATAATTATGTAATATGTATATATGTTATGATTGGGTCATCTTAATGTGCCTATTCATTCTTTCCTAAATGAAATAAGCATACATCCATCAGGAGAGAACCTGTTATCTACCTTATAATATAACAAACATGTTATCTAATTTATCTTACCATATATATGGACCCAGAAAATGTTTCTTCCAGCCACTAGGACTATTACTCAAGTATCTGGCCTAAGTTTTCAATCAAGGAACACATACACCAACTCCCACCTCAACTTTTCAGATCAATCATGTTGATTTCCTATAAAGAACTGTAACATCCCAAGTAAGTAATGAATAATAGATATTTTTATCTATGTCTATTAATGATTAAGATAGTGTTATAGAGGCTTAAAATGAAAATAAATACAATCTTATGCATGGAATAAACTAATATTCTTAAAAGATTGTTTTAGTGTCTTTTGATGGAAAACCATTTTTGAATCTATATTTTGACAATTTTATAAACAATGTTTGTCAAAATAAACATATTCTTTATGATTGGGACATCAAAATTTACCTTGTGTGAATTTTTGGTATTTTTCTGACAATGTTCATTTTTTAATGAATAGTGAAAAATACTGCATTTTACATCAAAACTGCTTTTTAACCTAATTTATTTATTTTATTAGATTATGTTTTGAATTGGTTTTGAAGTGAAATTAGAATATATTTTTACCATTTTATCCAATGGTGGTCATTGGAATCAATTTCACTTTGAAATTAGACTTAAACTGGTGTCAATCTTTTGATACTTATTGTTTTATAAAAACACGCTATTTGCTCTGGCAGCGGGAATTAATTATTGAATTAATTAATGTGACTTATATGATTTGAATTTTGTAAAATGGACTTCATTTTTGAATTCGGAATATCAAATATAGCTTAGGGTGAATTTTTGGTAATTTTCTGAAAAACTTCAATTTTTGATGAATAGTGAAACCACTAAGTGGTAATCAAGCAAACTGATTTTTCAGTTAAATGAAAGTTTACCACTAATGTGTATTGAATTTTGAAAATCCGACATACATGGTTGTCATTAAGAAGTAAAATGTGGTTCAATGAGATTATAATAATTTTTTGGTGAATAGTAACTTATTAAGTTCTTAATCGCGATTAGTGGTAATTAGGGTAGTTTAAGGTATAAATAATGCTTTAATAATAGGAAATGACCTAGACACATGTCCCAACCTTATTGGTTGTGTCATGGCCGACCAAGAAAAGCCATGGGTCAACTTGGGGACCCCATGGAGACACTTTGGTTTGGAAATGACATAAATATCTTTTTATTAAATGTTAAAGTAAAAATGACACAAAAAAGAGATGTTTTACGAAAACAATTTTTACATGGGATTATAAAGATCAGAGTTTTGATTATAAATATTCATTGGAAAGCTAAAAATATTTCCTACATCATAGTATTTTTTTTTATGATTTTGAGACATTAAATAAATTAAATTATTTATGACATAATAATGATGCAGTGATGACATCATTATTTGACGATTTAAATAAAATGGAAAGATAATGTAAACTCTATAAACTACACATGTCCAAAACCAATTGGATGAGTTTATTTCGAACCCTTATCACCTTATCCACGAATTATATCAATGTGGGACCTTTTGAAACCGAAACACATTTTCAAATAAAGTAATATTTCTTTACTTTCCAAAAGTACCCCTCCTCTCCTCTTATAAAAGGCCCCCACCTCTACCTCATTTCACACACTACTCAAGCCTTTGGCTCGGCCAAACCCTGCCCATTTAATCTCTCCACATCCCTCTCCTCATCCTAGAGGATTCCCTTTGGGCAGAATCCTTTCAAAGGAAGCCTTTAGACTCAAATCAAAAGGAGTTACACTTTTTAAGGTAATTCATTCTCTCATGTTCATTTGTTTTATTTTGATTCTCCAACCCCCTAAACTCTTTTTATTTAATTCTTTTGTAACAACACCAGTATCTTCAATATACTAGGATGTTGTTATAAGATTTATTTGAGCTACACTCTCACACAACTGCATCAAATGGTTAAAGAACATACGGTTTCCGTGGATGGCGAAATTCTGCCTCCCGAAACGATGATTGTTCAATACTCATTTAACACCTTCAAAGGTGGCCATTATGATGTCACTATTTTTATATATGATATATAATATGTTTATGTTTTCCTTAAGCTTCTGTTTTTTTTCATTTTGGGCATACCTTTATGGTTTCCATTATGGGTAAACACGATATCATCATTTTAGGAAGTGCGGACTACCGCCCCCTCAAAGTGATTTGATTCGTTAAATACCATATGTGGGACATATAAAGGATGGAACTATGATATTATATATGATATTATACTGGAATTATAATATACCTTTATATCATTATGATTCCATTCTATAAAATACGAAATAGAAATGAAAGTAGCGTTCATGCGTACGTACGACTTACCGTCTCCATGAACGGTGCATTTCATTTCTTACCTCTAAATGATTATGTAATATTATAAATGCAAGTATGTACTAGATATATATGACATATATGATATCTACATCATGAATACCATTCTGGATATAATGAACCTTTGACCAAATTAACAACATGTAAGTGTAAGAAGTCTATTTTTGACTTAAGAACCAAATACCGACAAAATGAACATTATTAACTTAACTGATTACATGATGTTCATAACATGGTATAAAAGGAATAATGAACTTGAAAAAGATTCATAATCAAGTAGAGATTAACTCAAGTTTATTATTCAGGAGATTAAAGAGCGGTCGGGTCAAGTCAGATACGAGGTATGGGACTTCGTCTCAATCTCCTTTCATTGAGGCATAGTTTATTTTATACACAACTTTCTTTTATAAGGTGTATAAACCCCTTTGAATTTTATGTTTATTCAAAAGGAATCTTTTTTTATACGAAGCGTTTACTAAACGACAAAAGGGAATGTTTTTGTCGTACGTATGCGGCGACAACGACTTCTCTGCCGTCGTGACCGTTATTTGAGTTTCGGCTTCCTCTACAAGCCATACCTTTTTTTAAAAACGAAAAATAAATACCATGTTTTACTTTGGTATTGAAAATGGTTTTCATAATGTTTTTATTATATCAATGTGTTGTATTGATATCTCGTGATTGAAATGTGGAAATGTTATGTTTCCTTTATGCATGTTTTATGTGATATGATTATGTTATGGTTCTTGGGAATTATTACGAAGACGGGTGGTTCCGTGATAAACTAAGGGCGGGTGAGCCCGTTATAGCTCTCCAATGCATTGGGTAACGCGATGGAGTGAAACGTTAAGGTTTCTCCGAAGAGATTTTAGGGAATATACTATGATGGGTATTCCAAACGTTACCAAGAGGGTTACTCCCTACGTAAGAATGTTATGAATGCCTCAATTTACCTTTATGTCTTATGATTTCTATGATTTATTCATGATTTTATGAGGTATGTTAAAGTGCCTATGTTTTATGGGTAAAGTATGATTTCATTCTTATGTATATATGAACTCATGTTTCCTTTCCATGTTTTTTTTATAACCCATACTGAGTTTTTATGCTCATCCCAAGTTTTTGAAATGTTTTTCACAGGTCAAGGGAAAGGTACATGATAAGATGATAGAGTCAAGGATGTGTCAAGAAATAATCCATGTTTTATTTTAAATGTGTTTCCATTGATGGGAATGAAGAATACTATCTTTATGTAACCACTTTGTTTATATGTGGAATGTAATGCAAGTTTTATGATCTAATTCTCTAAAACTCTAAACCCGAAAAGATCCTCAATGTGTAATCTTGTAATAACTAAAGATTAAGTAAGGTTTAAGGCTGGAGCCTTATAGTTGGTATCAAAGGTCGGTTTAGATAACTTTAGGAGTTAGAATTCTATTAAATGATTATCCAAAAATATTTTTTTTTCGAAATGATATAGCATTTAAATATTACCATGTTGCTTCATCTAAGACATGTTTGTTCAGAATGGTTTTCCGCAGAGGAAACAGGGAAGCAGTGCTAGGAAGGCATACAGAAGGAAATAACCTTCCGAATCAGCATCCAGAAATGGTCGGAATTGGAACTGAACAGTTTGTTGCAGTAATGGCGCAGTTGACTCAAGCGATAAATGGCGGTGGTATCCATGCACGAGATCAGCCAGATCAACCACAGAGGAACATGTCAGTGGTGGAACATTTCATGAGGCAACATCCACCATCATTCAGAGGATCATCTGACCCTGTGCTAGCTGAAGGGTGGATTAAAGCACTGGAGAAGATTTTTGATGTCATGGGGTGTTCAGACAATCAAAAGGTTAGTCTTGCTATTTACCGTTTGGAGGGTGAAGCAGATCAGTGGTGGTCTATGGTTAAAAATATCAGGGATGCCGATGAGATTGATGCTCTTGACTGGGATGAATTCAAAGGTATGTTTCTTGAGAAGTATTTTCCTAAGGCTGTTCGACTTAGGATGGAAAAGCAATTCTTGGAATTGAGGCAAGAGGAAGACTCAGTGGCTGCCTATGAAGAAAGGTTCACTCGATTGGCAAGGTATGCTCCAAATTTTATCTGGGACCTTGATAGTAAAATCAATCATTTTTACTCAGGATTAAAGCCAAAGTATCGAAGGGAATTAGCTTCTCGTGAGTTTAAAAGTTATGAAAAGCTTGTTCGATGTGCTGAGAAGGTGGAAATGGAGTTTGCCGATGACCAAGTTTTCTATAACAACCAGCAGAAGAAGAGACCGAGGTGGCAGGAGAAAGGTAAGAATTCTTCAAAAAAGTCTGATGGTAAGAGAACTAAGTTTCTAGTTTGTGATAAATGTGGCAAAAGGCATGCTGAGGAATGTCTTCTGAATTCTGGGAAGTGCTACCGATGTGGTAAGATGGGACATAAGGCTCGTGAATGCACTGAAAAGGATCAATGTGAAGGTAAGAACAAATTTGATTTACAGTTAGTGAAATGTTATAAGTGCAATGAGATGGGTCACTATGCAAACGAGTGTCCGACAAGGAGCTTGAGTGATGGGAAGCAGTTAGACTACAAGCAGAAAGGGGTGGTGAAATCCTTTGCAACTACTTCAGCAGATGTCGGGCCATCAAATGAAGTTGTATCAGGTACTTTGTTTGTTTTTTCAGATTATGCCAGTGTGTTGTTTGATTCGGGGTCTACACATTCTTTCATCTCTGAAACCTTTTCTAGCAAAATGGGAATACCATCTCAAGAAATGACTCTTGAACTTTTGGTAAAAACACCTGGGGGAAATGTTGAGGCAAAAAGAATTTATAAGAATCTTCCTATCCTTATCTGTGGAAAGAACCTACTTGAAAACCTTATTGTTCTACCTCTAGTAGAGTTTGATGTTATCCTGGGTATGGATTGGCTCTCTATTTACCATGCTAAGATTGACTGTAGAGCTAAAGAAGTTTCTTTTCAGAAAGACTTTTAGTTTGTTTACAAGAATGAACCTTTAATTTTGATAACATATCAAGAGGCCGAGAAACTTGTAAAAGATGGAAATGAGTGTTACCTTGCACACGTCGTTGAAAATAAAGGAACTGTTCAGATTAATGATGTGCCCGTGGTAAATGAGTATCCTGATGTTTTTCCTGATGAGTTGCCTGGAATAATACCAGATCGGGAAGTTGAGTTTACTGTTGACTTAGTTCCTGATGCTAATCCAATTTCAAAACCCCCTTATCGAATGGCACAAATTGAACTTTTAGAGTTGAAGGAGAAATTGCAAGATTTATTAGAGAAAGGTTTCATTAGACCTAGCACATCACCTTGGGGTGCTCCTGTTTTATTTGTTAAAAAGAAAGATGGTTCTATGAGACTTTGCATTGATTATAGAGCCTTGAATAATATCACTGTTAAGAACAAATATCCTTTGCCTCATATCGATGATTTGTTTGATCAGCTCCAGGGAGCTCAGTTTTTTTCAAAGATTGACTTGAGATCGGGGTACCATCTACTGAAGGTAAAGGAGGCAGATATTCCGAAGACCGCGTTCCGTACGAGATATGGCCATTATGAATTTGTAGTAATGCCTTTTGGGTTAACCAATGCACCTGTAGTATTCATGGACTTAATGAATATAATTTTCCATGAGTTCTTGGATAAGTTTGTGGTGGTTTTCATTGATGATATTTTGGTGTTTTCTAAAAGTAAAGAGGAGCATGAAAAACATTTAAGGGTTATCTTGCAAACCTTAAAAGAAAAGAAACTGTATGGGAAATTCAGCAAGTGTGAGTTTTGGTTGCAACAAATTTCTTTCCTTGGTCACATTGTTTCTAAAGATGGAATAACTGTTGATCCTGCAAAAACAAAAGTTGTGGAAGAATGGCCAAGACCCACAAATGTAACCGAGATTCGTAGCTTCCTTGGTTTGGCGGGATATTACCGAAGGTTTGTTAGAAATTTTTCACGGTTATCTAGTCCAATGACTAAGCTAACTCGGAAGGGTGTTAAGTTTATCTGGACAAAAGAATGTGATGATTGTTTTCAGGAATTGAAAAGAAGATTGGTGAATGCTCTAGTTTTGGCACTACCTTCCAGGAATGGTGAGTTTGTTATTTACAGTGATGCTTCATTGAAAGGACTTGGTTGCGTCCTAATGTAGAATGATCAGGTAATTGCTTATGCTTCACGACAGTTGAAAACTCATGAGGTAAATTACCCTACACATGATTTGGAACTAGATTCTATTGTTTTTGCTTTAAAAATTTGGAGGCATCATTTGTATGGAGTAAAGTGTGAAATATATACCGATCAAAAAAGTTTAAAGTATATATTCACTCAGAAAGAGTTAAACATGAGACAAAGGAGATGGCTAGAATTAATCAAGGATTATGATTGTACAATTCATTACCATCCGGGAAAAGCAAATAAAGTGGCTGATGCTTTGAGTCGAAAAAGTAATGCTTCATTAACAATGTTGCGTTTGGAACGTGATCCTTTGGTTAAGGATTTGATGAACTTTGGCATAGAAGTTGTTGGTGCAGGAAGTCCTTCTGTTTTGTTTCAGGTATCAGGGAGATCATCTCTATCAGATAGAATGAAGCAAGCACAGAAGCAAGATAGTGAGTTGCAGAAAAAGGTAGAGCTGGTTCAGAAAGGTAAGTTGCCTGAATTCAACATTGATAATGATTGCGTTTTGAGATTTGGGAAGAGATTGTGTGTGCCTTGTGATTCACAGTTGAAGAGAGAGTTGTTATGTGAAGCTCATAGTTCTCCGTTTTCAGTTCATCCGGGCAGTACTAAGATGTATAGAGATCTGCGAGAGTATTACTGGTGGGATGGAATGAAAAGAGATATTGCTGATTTTACTGTGAAGTGTTTGACTTGTCAGCAGGTTAAAGCAGAGAGGCAGTTACCGAAAGGGATGCTTCAGCCTTTACCAGTGCCAGAGTGGAAATGGGAGAATATATCCATGGACTTTGTTGTTGGATTACCGAAGACATCTCGAGGTAATAATGCAATCTGGGTTATTGTTGATCGCTTGACCAAATATGCTCATTTCTTTTCTATACGAGATACTTTCTCTCTTGATCAACTTTCCCGTTTGTATCTTAAAGAGATAGTCAGGTTACATGGAGTTCCTATCTCCATTGTATCGGATCGTGATCCCAGGTTTACTTCTAACTTTTGGAAAGGCCTTCAAAAGTCGTTGGGTACTGAATTAAATTTTAGTACAACTTTTCATCCTCAATCAGATGAGCAGTCAGAACGAACAATTCAGACATTGGAGGATATGCTACGAGCTTGTTCTATGGATTATCAGGGAAGTTGGGACCAACATCTTTCTTTGGTTGAGTTTTCATATAATAACAGTTTTCATTCCAGTATATAGATGGCACCATTTCAGGCATTATATGGGAAGCGGTGTCGAACTCCAGCTTTCTGGGATGAAGTGGGTGAAAGGAAGTTGATGGGACCAGAATTGGTAGAAGAGATGGCATAAAAAGTTCAGCTGATTCAGAAACACATGAGAACATCTCAGAGTAGGCAGAAGAGTTATGCGGATAACCGGAGGAAGGATCTATCTTTCGAGGTAGGTGATCATGTTTTTCTCAAGGTTTCCCCTTGGAAAAGTGTGATGAGATTTGGTAAGAAAGGAAAGTTGAGTCCAAGGTTCATTGGACCATACGAAATTCTAGAGAGAGTTGGATCAGTTGCATACCGAGTGGCTTTACCTCCGAGTTTATCTTAGGTACACAATGTTTTTCACATTTCGATGTTGAGAAAGTATATGCCAGATCCATCTCATGTTTTGAGCCCAGAGGTAGTTCAGCTGGAAGAGAACCTATCTTATGAGGAACAACCAGTCCAGATTCTTGACCACAGGGAGCAAGTGTTACAGAATAAGGTGATTAAGCAGGTAAAGGTTTTGTGGAAAAACCACATGATTGAAGAGGCAACATGGGAATCTGAAAATGCAATGAGGGATAAGTACCCCCATTTATTCGATAAGTAAATAAATTGCGGGGACACAATTTTCTAAACGGGGGAAGGATGTAACATCCCAAGTAAGTAATGAATAATAGATATTTTTATCTATGTCTATTAATGATTAAGATAGTGTTATAGAGTCTTAAAATGAAAATAAATACAATCTTATGCATGGAATAAACTAATATTCTTAAAAGATTGTTTTAGTGCCTTTTGATGGCAAACCATTTTTGAATCTATATTTTGACAATTTTATAAACTATGTTTGTCAAAATAAACTTATTCTTTATGATTGGGACATCAAAATTTACCTTGTGTGAATTTTTGGTATTTTTCTGACAATGTTCATTTTTTTTAATGAATAGTGAAAAATACTGCATTTTACATCAAAACTGCTTTTTAAACTAATTTATTTATTTGATTAGATTATGTTTTGAATTGGTTTTGAAGTGAAATTAGAATATATTTTTACCATTTTATCCAATGGTGGTCATTGGAATCAATTTCACTTTGAAATTAGACTTAAACTGGTGTCAATCTTTTGATACTTATTGTTTTGTAAAAACACGCTATTTGCTCTGGCAGCGGGAATTAATTATTGAATTAATTAATGTGACTTATATGATTTGAATTTTGTAAAATGGACTTCATTTTTGAATTCGGAATATCAAATATAGCTTAGGGTGAATTTTTGGTAATTTTCTGAAAAACTTCAATTTTTGATGAATAGTGAAACCACTAAGTGGTAATCAAGCAAACTAATTTTTCAGTTAAATGAAAGTTTACCACTAATGTGCATTGAATTTTGAAAATCCGACATAAATGGTTTTCATTAAGAAGTAAAATGTGGTTCAATGAGATTATAATAATTTTTTGGTGAATAGTAACTTATTAAGTTCTTAATCGCGATTAGTGGTAATTAGGGCAGTTTAAGGTATAAATAATGCTTTAATAATATGAAATGACCTAGACACATGTCCCAACCTTATTGGTTGTGTCATGGCCGACCAAGAAAAGCCATGGGTCAACTTGGGGACCCCATGGAGACACTTTGGTTTGGAAATGACATAAATAGCTTTTTATTAAATGTTAAAGTAAAAATGACACAAACAAGAGATGTTTTACGAAAACAATTTTTACATGGGGTTATAAAGATCAGATTTTTGATTATAAATATTCATTGGAAATCTAAAAATATTTCATACATCATAGTATTTTTTTTTATGATTTTGAGACATTAAATAAATTAAATTATTTATGACATAATAATGATGCAGCGATGACATCATTATTTGACGATTTAAATAAAATGGAAAGATAATGTAAACTCTATGAAATACACATGTCCAAAACCAATTGGATGAGTGGATTTAGAACCCTTATCACCTTATCCACTAATTATATCAATGTGGGACCTTTTGAAACCGAAACACATTTTCAAATAAAGTAATATTTCTTTACTTTCCAAAAGTGCCCCTCCTCTCCTCTTATAAAAGGCCCCCACCTCTACCTCATTTCACACACTAATCAAGCCTTTGGCTCGGCCAAACCCTGCCCATTTACTCTCTCCACATCCCTCTCCTCATCCTATAGGATTTCCTTTGGGCATAATTCTTTCAAAGGAAGCCTTTAGACTCAAATCAAAAGGAGTTACACTTTTTAAGGTAATTCATTCTCTCATGTTCATTTGTTTTATTTTGCTTCTCCAACCCCCTAAACTCTTTTTATTTAATTCTTTTGTAACAACACCAGTATCTTCAATATACTAGGATGTTGTTATAAGATTTATTTGAGCTACACTCTCACACAACTGCATCAAATGGTTAAAGAACATACGGTTTCTGTGGATGGCGAAATTCTGCCTCCCGAAACGATGATTGTTCAATACTCATTTAAAACCTTCCAAGGTGGCCATTATGATGTCACTATTTTTATATATGATATATAATATGTTTATGTTTTCCTTAAGCTTCTGTTTTTTTTTCATTTTGGGAATACCTTTATGGTTTCCATTATGGGTAAACACGATATCTTCATTTTAGGAAGTGCGGATTACCGCCCCCTCAAAGTGATTTGATTCGTTAAATACCATATGTGGGACATATAAAGGATGGAAATATGATATTATATATGATATTATACTGGAATTATAATATACCTTTATATCATTATGATTCCATTCTATAAAATACGAAATAGAAATGAAAGTAGCGTTCATGCGTACGTACGACTTACCGTCTCCATGAACGGTGTATTTCATTTCTTACCTCTAAATGATTATGTAATATTATAAATGCAAGTATGTACTGGATATATATGACATATATGATATCTACATCATGAATACCATTCTGGATATAATGAACCTTTGACCAAATTAACAACATGTAAGTGTAAGAAGTCTATTTTTGACTTAATAACCAAATACCGACAAAATGAACATTATTAAGTTAACTGATTACATGATGTTCATAACATGGTATAAAAGGAATAATGAACTTGAAAAAGATTCATAATCAAGTAGAGATTAACTCAAGTTTATTATTCAGGAGATTAAAGAGCGGTCGGGTCAAGTCGGATATGAGGTATGGGACTTCGTCTCAATCTCCTTTCATTGAGGCATAGTTTATTTTATACACAACTTTCTTTTATAAGGTGTATAAACCCCTTTGACTTTTACGTTTATTCAAAAGGAATCTTTTTTTATACGAAGCGTTTACTAAACGACAAAAGGGAATGTTTTTGTCGTACGTATGCGGCGACAACGACTTCTCCGCCGTCGTGACCGTTATTTGAGTTTCGGCTTCCTCTACAAGCCATACCCTTTTTTAAAAATGAAAAATAAATACCATGTTTTACTTTGGTATTGAAAATGGATTTCATAATGTTTTTATTATATCAATGTGTTGTATTGATATCTCGTGATTGAAATGTGGAAATGTTATGTTTCCTTGATGCATGTTTTATGTGATATGATTATGTTATGGTTCTTGGGCATTATTATGAAGACGGGTGGTTCCGTGATAAACTAAGGGCGGGTGAGCCCGTTATAGCTCTCCAATGCATTGGGTAACGCGAATGAGTGAAACGTTAAGGTTTCTCCGAAGAGATTTTAGGGAATATACTGTGATGGGTATTCCAAACGTAACCAAGAGGGTTACTCCCTACGTAAGAATGTTATGAATGCCTTAAGTTACCTTTATGTCTTATGATTTCTATGATTTATTCATGATTTTATGAGGTATGTTAAAGTGCCTATGTTTTATGGGTAAAGTATGATTTCATTATTATGTATATATGAACTCATGTTTCCTTTCCATGTTTTTTTTATAACCCATACTGAGTTTTTATGCTCATCCCAAGTTTTTGAAATGTTTTTCACAGGTCAAGGGAAAGGTACATGATAAGATGATAGAGTCAAGGATGTGTCAAGAAATAATCAATGTTTTATTTTAAATGTGTTTACATTGATGGGAATGAAGAATACTATCTTTATATAACCACTTTGTTTATATGTGGAATGTAATGCATGTTTTATGATCTAATTCTCTAAAACTCTAAACCCGAAAAGATCCTCAATGTGTAATCTGGTAATAACTCAAGATTAAGTAAGGTTTAAGGATGGGGCCTTATAAGAACCGTGGAGGAAAAGAAATTAACACATGTATAAATATTTCCAAAAATATAATAGAAAAAAATTAACCAATCACATAGTCATTATTGAATTCTTACACACATACCAAAGGTATCACAAGATTCCTATAGACCTATATCAATGAGAAACCTAACAATTATCTTAATACATATATCCACCCAATCACTCAAAGGTAAGAATTTCATACAGTTCTTATTATATAATGAAAAATAACACAGTATTGGATGAAATAAGGTAACCATAACTCAATAATCTCACACTAGAATAAAATGTATGGAAAATAGGTTATAACTATTATAATAAAAAAATGTAGAAAATAATTTATCATGAAAATTTCCATTTAATTTTCATTAAAAATAATTATTTTAACTTTTTGAAAATATATTAAAAATAAAATCACATAGATACATTATTGAAAAATGAAATTGACTAAAATAATTAAAAATTCCATTAAAGAAACCCCTAAATAACTCTACTATTTTCCACTGAAAAAAATTAGGTTCCTTGGGAAACCTGACACATTGTTTTAGAATATTATTTTAAATCACTTTATATTAAACCATAACATCCTTTATTATGTCCCATTAAAAACCATTTTCATCCTATGAAAACCATGTTTAGACCACCAGTTCCATGAAAAGAAACCATAAAATGGGCAAGAATCACTCATTTAACAAACATACCACTGATGAACCGTTTAGTATGATATACAGTTCTTGTTGACTACAAGGCATGCATATATCCCAATTTAATATACTAATATATTAGATGTATCATAATCATACTAATTGATGAAATATTAAAACATTATAAAAATAATATCCACAATTATTTAGGGAGTTAATCAAGTAAAGTACACCAAACTCAACTGGCGATATATTTTCTTATTCCATGATAATTCCAAGGACCATCCTAGAAATGAGAACACATATTATTTGTAAACCCAAATGAGTCACCCATTTGATCACTAAAAACAAAATTTATTTTTTTATAATAATATAATTCCCTACTAGTTGGATTTATTCTATTGAAACAATGAGACGTGAGAAAAAAACTAGCAACAATGTACTCAAGGACCACTTTAGAGAAAAATATATATTTGAATTTAAAAAAGTATTGATTTTATTTATTTTTATTAAAATCACAAAATAAATTCACTAGAAACATTACCAGAAGAAGAATTATATGCAATGTCTAAAATATAATCCTCAAAATCTCACACCACACACCATACATTAACTCACTTCCAATGAGATATAATTCCATCATGTTATGATATAATCATACCACAAACACCAAAAATTATACAACTAAAATTAGATATAATGAAGAGGAAGGAAGAATTTAAGAGGAGACTAACTCAATGCAATTTATTATAAAGTATTCCTTTGATAAATTCATTGATCAACTGGAGGCTTAAGGTGGTAAAATTATGGAAAAAAATGTGGGGGGATTACAAAATATTATTTATCATTGGACATGGATATTAACAACCAAAAGGGGTGGACTAATAAATAAAAAATATCCCCTATAAAAAACTAGGAGGAACCTTATTGGGTACCTACCTTCCCTGTACTAGGTAATTGGTGACTCACCATGAACCTAGTGGAAGGATATAATCAAACAGATTTCCTATAAAATTGAGTTACCCCATTGTTTATTCAAATGTGTTTCTATTAGTCTTTGACCAGACACCAAGTAGCATATAACAATAACCTCTCTCCTTTTCATTCAAGAAACACATATGAAATTTCTCCAAGTATTTTTTATCGAACGCCCTCCTTTAAACAATCCAAAAAATAAATCAAAAAAATGATCCAATAAAACCTTCCATAGATATAAATAAAAAAACAAACTTTCGTTAATAAAAAATAATGATGGAAACTGTAACATCCCAGTTCCGAGTACCGTCCAGAGTTTCCCCATACTCGGTAGGTCACATGGCCTCAAGTGAATTTCCCAGAATGATAGTGGCTGCTGACTAGAAGTGAGGGACTTGGCTGTGATAGTGGGGAAAATATTCCATCATTGATAGAGTAACACAACACAAACAAATAGATTATAGTAGCAAAAGCAGTAATTCCATACAATAAGTAAACTGTGGAAGACTGAAAATATATAAACAAATGCATCATATATATAAATAATGATGCATGACACAAGTATCTAGGAAAGTATCCAAAGAAGTCACAATGATGGAATAAAGTACTAAACCAAAGTACAGAGGAAAAAAAGTAAACAACTCTAATAGGATCGCAAGCCTCAGCTTGGTCCCATGCTCTCCAGCTCCACATAAATCAAGTACCTGAACTAGAAGGGATGCTTACCTTATCTATACCTGCAACAATATAATCTATTTGGGCCCAAAATCATGACCCAAACAGGTGTGAGATGAATCCTAGTAGACAACCACCAAAAGACCTATGCCTAACTGTCAATAAATAAATAAATAAATATATATATATAGCAGGAAAATATGAAAAATGAAGTAATAAACAAGGAAGTACTCAGAGTAAATATTCATACAGCTTTAACTACATTCATTTACCTCTAACAATTATTCAACCAAACAAACACAATAAACCCTCTAGGAAGTTCTCATAGTCTGACCCCTTTGGTTCAGCTTAGATAAAGACTCTATGAGGAAGCACTCATCGTCAATTCTCCTTGTGGTCTTGTAACAGTAAACTACCAACTCTATGGGGAAGCACTCAACGTCCAATTCCCCATGTGGTCTCACATTGTGGAACTACAGACACTCTGAGGGATCACTCACATCCATCCACCTGTGTTCTCGCAATGTGAAAGGTAACAAACACTCTAGGTAATCCCTCAATGTACATTCCCCCTATGGTCACACTACACCAGGTTTCCACAGCCTTGTGTAACACAATCGTGCACAAAAAATATACATAAGCCAAATTAAATCTCAAAAACTACATGGATAAAAAACTACAATTCATATCAAAAGAATGTATTATAATAATAAATCCATCCTAATAGAACTCGACATGGAAACAAAAACAACCTAACATGCAATTCTAGACCCAACAGTCAATATCAAACAAACATGGGCTAACACATCCATAGGAAGGTAAAAAACCATATTCATAATCAAACACCCGTACTCAAGAAAACAGAGCATAGTAGTATTAACAAGGTTAACTTCCCTAAACATGAAATACCCTAAACTAGGGTATTGGGAATGTTTTTCTTATATAATTCAACAAAATCTATGGAAAGTAACAAACCAACTACCTCGACGTTGTACGGTCGATATAGTTGAACCTAAACCTTTGAATAGACCTAGAATGAGGTAGATCTATAACAACATTAAAAATATTCAACCAAGTATAACTCACGAAAGATGAGAAATCAAGAAAAAAGGATCTAGAAGAAGGAATAACTCACCGACGTGATTCCAACGCAATCAAAGGTGTTTGATTTGGAGCACGGTCGGGCAATCGGGGGCTCGAAGAAGAATCATCGATCTTTGGTCACTCTCGGATGAGACAAAGCTAGAAGAAGTCATTTTTTCCAATTAGACACGACCCCAGTCTGATATATCAAATAAAAATAAAAATACACGACATGTTATTTAAAGATACATGACATGTATATGCCTTTTTGGGTCCCGCTTTAAGCGGCCTTGCCACATCGTCACAAGGTCGTGTACGCGGCTATGACATGACCAAAAGCTACCTGAACTCGATGCCAGAGTACACAATGTGTACAAGGAAGTACATGACATGTACTCATTAAAATTTTTCTCCTTCCATTTTTCCTCAAAAGAAACAAGAAAACAGATCCATACTTGAAAAGAATATTCGAGTTCTTATAAACTTCCCCCCTTAAATAAATTTATTCCCAAATTTCCCTAAGAACGAGGTGAAGAAGAATCCTCAAAAAGATCTAGACAATATGATCGTACATCAGGCTCCCTCTCCCATTTCTCATCCTGTACTCTCCCATACTACCACAACTATTGTACTAGAGGAATCGACCGACCATAAAGAACCTTTTCACTATGATCAACAATCTAGATAGGATGCTCCTCAAACGAGGTGTCCACCTCTAACTCAACCTCCCTAGGTTCAAAAACATGAGACAAGTCTGAGAAGTAATTCCACAACTAAGAAATATGGAAAAAATCATTCATAGCTCGGTACCTATGAGGTAACAGCAATCGATAGGTAACCGACCAGACTCTCATCAAAACCCCAAACGGCCTGATGTATCTTAGTGAAATCTTACCCTGTATCACGATCATCCTGTGTCCCAACCTCGGTGTGACACGTAGGAAAACCTAATCTCCAACCTCAAACTCCATAGGTCATCTCCGATGGTCAACATAAGACTTCTGCCATGACTATGTAGTATCCATCCTTTTCTGAATGAACTCTACCTACTATGTGGTCTTCTGGACAAGACGAGGTCCTAACATAGATTCATCTCCTGCTTCTATCCAACAGACGGGTGATCGGTATGACCAATCATACAAAGCCTCAAAAGGTGACATCTTAATAGTTTCTTGAAAGCTATCATTTTCGGAAAACTACACCCGAGGTATATGATTCTCCCAAGAACCTCAAAAATCTAGGACACATGCTCTAAGCATGTCCTACAACACCTGTATTGTATGCTCAGACTGGCTATCTGTCTAGGGATGGTAAGCTGTACTCAGAAGTACCTAGGTACCCAGAGTACTCTATAGTCCCTCCCAAAACTGAGAAGTAAAACAGGCATCCCTATATTAAATGATGGAGTACAGAACCCCTTGTAAACATACAATCTTCTGAATGTACACCCTTCCTAGCTCATCTACAGTGAGGGATTCCTTGATCGGTAAGAAGTGTGAAACCTTTTTGAGTCTGTCAATGACAACTCAAACTGTATCATTCCCTCGAGGTGACCATGGGAAACATGTTACGAAGTCCATCGCAACATCATTCCACTTCCACTTAGGAATGAGTAACTACTAAAAAATCCTTGCTGGTCGATGATGCTATGCCTTCACTTGCTAACAGGTGGAACACCTCATGGCAAAACCAACAACATCTCTCTTCATGCCTGGCCACCAATACTGCTGTTGTAGATATCGATACATCTTGGTGACACCAGGATGAACTACCCAAACTGAATAATAGAAATCTCTCATCAACTCCTCGCATATGTCTGTTGACACCCATACATGTCCATGGAAGCGCAAGATCTCATCCTCACCCATGGTCCATTTAGGAATAGGGTCCTCTCCTAAAAAAATATTCTGCAGGACCAGGCCTTTAGAATATCATAGCTTCCTCATTCACAGTTGATCAAGAAGAGTAGAGGTAATGACTACATAATAATGAAACGTCTGTCCTTGCCTATCTTGCACCTCAAAATGAATCTCAGAGAACAGATCCATAAGCTGCCATTCACTGCTGGCCTCCTTAACTACCTGTATCAAATTCCTCATGCTCAATGAATCAACCACTGAGTTTCCTTTCCCAGATGTGTAGGCAAGCTCAAAGTCAAAGGACTGAAGGTATTCAACCCAGCTTTACTATCTCAAGTTTAGATCGCACTGAGTGAAAATAAAATTGAGACTTTTTTGGTCGGTGAAAACCAAAAAATTCTCTCCCAGTAAATAATGTCACCAATAGCGTAAATCATGTACAACTAAATCCAACTCAAGATTGTGCATTGGGTAACTCCTCTCATGTGTCCTCAACTACCGAGACCCATACGCGATGACTCCTTCCCCATGCATAAGAAATTCCCCAAGCCTGATACCTAAAGCATTACAGTAAATAGTGTAACTCTTTACCAACATTGATAAACTATTATCGGTGTTGAAGTAAACCTATATTTTAGCTTCTAAAAGGATGACTCACAGGAATCTGTCCACAGGTAATTCACACCCTTTTTAGTCAGACAAGTTAATGGAGCTGCTAAGTGTGAAAAGTCCTATATAAAATGTCTGTAGTAACCAACCAACCCTAGAAACCTCCATACCTCAAAGATTTTTTTTCGTCTTCTCCTAGGAAAATGTGGCCCTCACTTTCTCTAGGTATATTTACACTCCAATCTCTGAGATAACATGACCCAAGAAGTGAATTTGGTCCATTCAAAAGTGGAATTTTGAGAGCTTAGCATATAACTTATTCCCTCTCAATGTACTCAAAAATATCTCAAGATGAGTAGCATGGTTATGTCGAGTGTGAGAGTACACAAAGATATCATCCACAAAAATCACCATGAAAGATTCTAGGTATAGATGGAACACTCAGTTCACCAGTTCCATAAAAACTGCAGGCATATTCATGAGACCGAACGGCATAACCACATACTCATATAGACTATACCTACTTCAAAATGCTGTAAGAGGTATATCTGATGGTCTAATGCATAGATGATGAAAACTAGATCTCAAGTCAATCTTCAAGAACACCCTGGCTCCTCAAAGCTGATCAAAGAGAACATCGATCCTTAGTAAGGAATATTGGTTCTTGAATATCAATTGGTTCAACTTTCGATAATCCACACAAATTCTGGTGGTACCTTCCACCTTCTTCGCAAACAGGACATGCGAACCCCATGGAGAAGTGCTGGGTTAAATGAAACACTTTTCTAGTAACTCATCTTACTTCTTCTTGAGATCTTGTAACTCTAGTGTAGCCATCTTATAAGGAGGAATGGACACCAATGCCACTCTTATCACAAGATCAACAGAAAATTCCACCTCTCACTATGGAGGAAAACCTGAAAAGTCATATGGGAAGACATCCCTAAAATTATCCACCACTGGAATAAAGTCCATATATGAAGTCCCCTGGTCATCTAGAAATAGACTAGCAATCTGGGTTGTAACTCCTCCCAACCCATGATGCTCCGATCTAGCTCAGTTCGTTGGGACATCCCATTCGCCCTTATGTAGAAAAAACTGCCCTCTAGTGACGTGAACCTCCCCCTACAGTGATAATAGTTGGAAACATCCTATAAGGGAACTAACCAGTGTATTCCAAGAATGAAATCATATCCCTTCATCTCTAATACATAAATATCCCATAATAAGTGACACCCACCAACCTCAAGAGGGAACTCCTAACACTAACATACACTAGCCATTCTAGTCCCCAATAGTGTGTCCAGTGTCAAGATATAAGTAGAGGTAAAGATACAGAGCCCATGGATTCCAAATAGAAACATATATGAAAATATGGAAAGCCCATGTATCAATAAGTGAAGAAGTTAAAACTGAGGCAACTAGAATCGTACCTCTAACTATAGAGGGTTCTAGATCCTAATACTGCTTGGTCTGGTCTAGAGAAAAAGCTTGACCTGCACCGCAGACCTATGAAGATGTATGTGATCCCAGAGCTGATCAACCCCGTAGCTATCAAAAACCCTATGTCTGACCACTATGGCCATAAAATCCACCTCGTCCTGATCAGCCTAAAGAACTCCAGTTCCCTAACTGATATGGGACTGGTGGTCCTTTTCCAATGTGAGGAGTCAAAAAAGAACCCATATCACCAGTTTCTGGTTAGAAAACCTGACAAAAAAGCTAAAGATGACCCATATTGCTGCAATATCTACACTCAACTAGGTCTCTTCGGAAATGTGGCCTCGTATTCCCACTCTTCCCACACTGGTAGCATACCACCTAGCTACCTGAAGAAGTATTTATCCTACCCATATTTCTGTGAGTAGACTCCCTACGACGCTTACTACTATCATTTAGAGGGGTATCAACTCTGGATGTCGAGCCACCCAGGCTCATAGCCCCATAATCCCTCAAGTTGCACTCTGTGATCAATGCCTAGTTGACTATAGAAGTTATGGAAGTCAACTTGAAGTTGTTCACCTAAGATCAGATTTCATCCCTGAGTCCATCCTCAAACTTCCTCACCAGAAATAATTCATCACCCCCTAGGATGGGTGTGAAGCACTGCAACTCTGTGAAGTAATAAGAATACTCCATGACTAAAAGAGTACCATTCTCCAAACTCATGAACTCTCAGGCTTAGTCATCCCTCAAAGTCTTTGAGTAGAAGTAATCATATAAGTCATGCCAGAACTCATCCTAAGCCATACCCTATTGGAGCCCTGCCTATGATATAACATCCCACCATCTCTTGGTATAATCTGAAATCATGTTCGTTGCGATCTTCACCCTCCTCACTGGATGTGTCTCTAGCTATTCAAAGATATAAAACATGGCTTCTAACCATGACTCTGCATCCTGAGGTCCTCCATCCCATGAGAAAGTGAAAGGATGATGCTACTGAAAAACTTGTGTCAACTCTGCCATAGATAGGGAAGGATGTGGTGCTCCCCTAAAGGTCTACATAAAACTCATGAAGCCTTCTCAGAATTATGTATCGAAACATGTATCTGGAATGATGGTTTGTGCCAAGATAAGCATGACATGAGGATCAGCTGGTAGTCACTGATCTACCATGCCCGGTGTCTAATCATTGCCCTGTATCTGGTGTTCAACCGAAGGACATCTCTGTGGTATGATTCTTCAAGGTAAATCACACACCTAAGTTCAATATTATCAAGGAATGAAACTTAGAAGTTCATGAAAAGAACAGGATAAATAAAAAATTCATGTTTTTCAAAACAAGGATACATGGCGTGTATGACCCCTACACGGCGTTTTCCCTTAATACTTTACAAGGGCGTGCAATTTTTGTCAACATAGTCATGTAACACCCCATACACATGACATTTTATCCTCTGACACAACATGTACTTGAATTCATCCCCTTTCCCTGGTTCCTCTACATGGATAAACCACACAAATCCTTCCTAGGTAACTATACAAAACGTGTTCGCCCTGGACATGATGTGTACCCCTTAAGTTTCAACTGCCCGTGTCCTTAGTCACATGGTATGAGACACATTTGAATCTACACGGCGTGTTTATTCCAGACACGACATGTACTAGAAGGATTTCATTGACCCGTGTCACTAGTCACACCACCGGATACATGGTATCTTCAAAACGGAATGTACGTTTGGTACACAACGTGTTGCATCAAAGATTTATCAACCTTGTGTCTATTCCCACACAAAAAAGCACACAAATAAAGACTACACGACGTGTACATATTGTACATGGAGGTTACTTCAAAAAAGTTGTTCCTTTCCGAACATAAGGATACATGGCCTGTATTCATCATTACACACCATGTATTCTGGGTTTTTTATGGATGGTAAGCCTCAGAAACTACTCCGTAACCACATAAAACACTAAAAAAACATTTAAGTGCAAAATTCCGATCCATGGGGCCCATACTACCCATGAATAAATGTTTGGAATCATATACATGTATATCACATGGTTTAATAGTGAAATCAATCACATGATTCACCAAATTCCAATCCAAGAGGGCCCATAACACCTCAAGAAATAATGTTTTGCATCCATTCAAATGATGCTTTAAACATTAGAAATAACCTATCAAACAATAGGCATTCTATCAAGGCATTTATCACAACAACATGAATATCTAGCACAACATCTATCACAAAAACATGCAATCGATAATGCACCCTAAATGGCATGACAAGAATGCATGACATGTGATCTCTAGAAGGTGCCTATATGATGCATGAGATGGAATACCCTCATCTCATCAGGTTGAACCAGAAATAGAACCTCAATAATATCAACGATAAAAACACAAAACTTGTGAATCAATAAACAGTGAAATCAAATCAACTGTAAAAATTGACAAACCTGAAAAAACACAATATTTGTGGCATATTAGCTTTTCCCTATACACGGGATAGATACTCCTAAGAACATATTATTAACAACTACATATTCCTTCCTATCCCTGTCTATAGGCTCCAAACAATAAGTCAAAGAAGAAAAGAATCCCTCTAATACCATTTTGTAACATCCCAGTTCTGGGTGGCGCATAGAGGAGCCCTGTACCTGGTTGGTCACATAGCCTGAAGTGAATTTCCCTAAATGATAGAGGTTTCCGACTAGCAGTGAGGGCCTTGGGAGTGATAGTGGGGGAACTATTCCCTCATTGGAAGAGTAGCACAATAGAAATAAATAGATAACAGTAGCGGAAGCTGTAATTCCATATAATAAGTAAACAATGGAAAACTGAAAATAAATAAACATCTCTAAAATATATATAAATAATGATGCATGACATAAGTATCTAGGACATCATCCAAACAATTCACAATGCTGGAATACAGTACTAAAAAAAGTACAAAGGAAAACAAGTAAACAACTCCAACATCATCGCAAGCCTTATCTTGGTACCATGCTATCTAGCTCCAAAATAATCAAGTACATGAAGTAGATGATCTCTTTCCCTTATCTATACCTATAATAATATAACATGTTTGGTCCCAAAAGCATGACCCAAATAGGTGTGATATGAATCCTAGTATAGAACCACTAAAAGACCTGTGCCTAACTGTCAGTGAATATATATATAGTAAGAAAATATAAAAAGTGATGTAATAAACAAGGAAGTACTTAGAGTAAATATTTATACATTTTCAGCTACATTCATTTACCTCTACCAATTATTCAACCAAAAAAAATAAGCAACCCTCTGGGATGTTCTCACAGCCTGACCCCTCTGGTTCAGCTTAGAAAAAGACTCTCCGAGGAAGCACTCACCGTCAATTCCCCATGTGGTCTTGTAACAGTAAACTATAGACTCTCTGAGGAAGGACTCAACATACAATTCCCCCTGTGGTCCCACAACGTGGAACTACAAACACTCTAAGGGAGCACTCACGTCCACCCCCTATGACCTCTCAACATGAAAGGTAACAGAAACTCTGGGGAAACCCTCAGTGTCCATTCCCCTTATGGTCACACTACACTAGGTTCCCACAGCCCTGTGTAATACAATCTTCCACAAATGATATCCAGCAGCCAAAGTAAACCTCAAAAACTACTTGTCTAAACAACTAAAATTCATATGACAAGCATGTCATATAATAATCACTCCATCCTAACAGCACAAGGCATGGAAAGAAAAATAGACTAAGAGGCAATTCTAGACCCAATATTCAATATCAAACAATGATGGTAAAACAAATCCATAATAAGGTAACAAAACCAATTCATAATCAAACACCTCCACTAAAGAAAAAAAGCATAACAGGCATTAAACGGTTAACATCCCCAAACATGAAATACCCTAAACTAGGGTATTGGGAAATTTTTGCACATATAATTCAAAAAAATCTATGGAAAGACACAAACCGCCCACCTAGACATTGTATGATCGATATAGTATAACCTCAGCCTTTGAATCGACCTATAACATGGTAGATCTACAAAAAAATAAAAAAGGTTCAACCAAGGATAAATCACGAAAGAGGATAAATCAAGAAATGAGGCTCTAAAAGAAGAAATAATTCACTGATGAGATTCCAACGAAATTGTTGGGGTTCGATTCAGAGTATTGTCGACCGATTGGGGGCTCAGATAACAATCATCGATCTTTGGTCTCTCCTAGATGAGACGAAGCTAGAAAAAGTCATTTCTTCCAATTAGACACGACCCAGATCATATATATCAAATAAAGATAAAAATAAATGGTTTTTTCTTTAAATATACATGGTGTCTATATACCTTTTTCTGAGTCCCACTTTAAACAGCCCTGCCACATTGTCACATGGTTGTGTACACGACCGTGACATGACTAAACAAGGCCTGGACTTAGTGCTAGAGTACACGGCATGTACTCTTAAAAATTTTCCTCCTTCCCCTTTTTCTAAAAACCAATAAGAAAACCGATCCATACCTGAAAAGAAGATCTTGATTCTTACAGAAACCTAACTCCAACCATAGTTTACCAACACTCAAATTTTCATGTCATTACATGATACAACATGTTTGAGAGATGATACACATAAATTTATTATGAAAAAGTTGAATAAATACTATTAAAAAATAAAATATATAATCCAATATACATTTATTCACTGAATTTTAAATGATGTATATGAATCCCTTATAAAATTTATGGTGTGATAGATAATTTACTCTATAGAATTAACTTCATCATCCATACATCATTTAGCCGAAAATAAAACCATGGATGAAGACGAATGATATATGCTCAAAACCCTTAATAAAATAATAAAAACTATCCTAGACTTATAGTTGTCATTAAACTCCCATTATATCTTGATTTTTAAAAATATTTTTTCCAATATAATCCCAAGATATTGAATATTTTATATTGGAAAATTTACTTGGAAAAATGACTATTTTTTAAGCAAAACATTACCGTACAATAGTCAGATTCTATAGACTATGAAATAAATGTGGAGTTCCTATATTAGTAATAAATAGAACAAAGAGAAAAAGCTGACATCATAAGAAACAGTAATCATAAAAATAATATGATTTAAAAAATAAAGAAGATTCCATAAATTCTAAAATTCCCAAATGACCAATAGTTAGATAATAAGTCACTTCAAGTTCCAAAAAATATATTTTTAATTTTTTAGATTCATGAATCTATTTAATGGATTTTAGAAATATAATTTGGAATATTTATGATAAGATAATATTGGAGGATATTAATCTATTGAGGGAATGTAATATGAGAGAAAATGGGAGAATTACAAAGAACACATGCACATCGACACATCTATTTTCCCATATTCTTAATCCATATATTCAAAGAGAAATCCCTTTCTTTTGAGGATTATTTCATTCTATACACACCTCTAGGATTTATTATTCCATATTTTATAGTCATCTAGAAATGTCATAATGGATCAATAATTATATTAATAGTATCACCCGACCCTCAATTACATATAAATGAAGAATTCCATTAATGAAATACATTCTTTCTATTGATCTCTGATTGAAGAAGTTCTAGGGATATGAACATATGTTATACCAATCCTTGATTAAAGAAGGTGTGAGAATGAGGACTTCTCTTTTTAATCACAAGGCAAGCACCATTTATACTCATTTTCCCTAAATATTCCTATATGATCCTTTTTATGCTTAGATTAAAATAGAATATGTTTCAATTATATGAACATATATTTAATGTAAATAAGATATTTTGGGATTTTCTAAACCAAACCCTTTATCATTTCCTATAGAAAATTTATCAAAAAAACCAATAATATATTTATTATTTTTACATTTCCATTCCTTTATCTTTAATTTAATTCAATATTATTTTAAGGTATTGAAAAATTATGGTGATTGATCTAAAATTATTCACTCATAATACTCTTTATTTTCAATTACATATTCAATTACCTTTTCCCATTATCATATTCAATATATTGTTCTTAAATAAATCATGTGGAAAATTTTTTATTATTTGAAAAATCGTTTCCTATAGCCTCATTTTCCCACCAAATATAGTGGTTATCTTCTACTATTTATCAATATTTTCACACATTAATTTTTTTACAATGTACCTAATTTTTTAGTCTGATTTCATAATTTATTAGATAATTTTTTATTAAGTATTTTTTCAATAACATTTCAATTCACACACTTCATGATGTTTCGTGATATATTTATTTTCATTACCTTTATAGGAAAATAAAATATATCATATCTATATCTTTAATGTTTAAGATTTTTTTCCTCTAATAAGTTAGGTAGAAAATTTCATAGATTAAAAGATATATTTAATTTTTTCCCCAGTGATACCAATAATTAGTATTATAGTGATTCTATAAATATTTCACAAACTCTAACAAGTTAAAAAAAAAACAAATTTTAAATTCATGTACTGCAAAAAATAATAGCATGAGGTATTAGAGAATACCATTGAAATATCATATAATTTTGATTTTTTAAAATAATTTTTATTTGTTATTTTTAAAATTTTTAATGGAATAATAATTTTACTTTGTTTTTTGATGGAATTGTGATTAGTTTCTGAAAGTACATTATTCAATATTTCCTCATGTTTAAAAGTCTTCTTGGCTGGATTATTGTTCTATATCTATATTTCAATCCTATAGAGGAGATATTTCTTTTACAAATAAGGAAATTTAGTATTTTTTGTTAATGATTTATTCTCATAATATTATAATGAACATCATGAGTAGTGATATAAAATAAATATTTCAACACTTTAAAATTTTAATCACATATGGAGTTTCCTTGATTTTACTTTTTAAAGGACTATACTAGATAAAACTAATATTTCTAATTATGATCAATTTCAATGATATTACATTAAATATTATGAAAAGAATAATCACTTTAATGAAATATTAAAATACTCAAAAAATGTAAGAATAATAATATGAAATTAATCTCATAAAAAATGTATCTAATTTATAAATTAATAAAAATAATATTTAAATAAGTGTGATAATATATCATTCGACTATATATATATTATTGATATGCCATCCTTAAAACATTTAAATGATAAATAAGGAGAATATATTGTTCAATAGTTTTCCTATGAAGATTACAATTAAAAAAAGATATTAAACCATCTAGAGAATATATATATATATATATATTCAAACAATTTAAACATTAAAGGATGATTTTATTCATCATAGTATTATAATACATATATGTATTCTGAATAAAAAATAAGACCAAGAATTCCATAAAATTACAAAACTAAATAGTTACACTCATGCTCAATAATATGATATTAAAAATTAGGAGAATATAAATGAAAATATTCAATAGAAATGGAATATATATTTTATTATATAATGGAACTATTCATTCAATTAAAAATATTTATTCTAATATAAATTTTACTTTTGGGAAATAAAATTTCATAAATGTGATATCTTTTAAAAGTTTCATCTAAAAAGATCAAAGTGAGGAAAATATATTGTTGTTTAAAACTAAAAATCAAAATAACCCTATGTAAAAAAAATCTAAAATAAGTGAAGATATGAAAAAAAATAATTGTGCACTAGAATCATAAGAAGTGTTGATATAAAATAGTATATTAAAAATATAAACAAGTAATTTTTTTACATTTTTTGAAGAAAAAAATAAATAATAGTATACATACATTATAAATCATATATACATAACACTCAAAACATAAAAATGAATAAAACAGAAAGTTTTACTCAAATATTCCTCTCCAATGAACTAGTTGAATGTAACATTTGTATCCTGATTGCATGAATGGAGTTGGTCCAAGTCACTATAAGAACCCAGGTGAACCTTTTGATCACTGATGATTGAAATAAATTCTAGGCTATGAGAAAATCAAAGGAAATAGATAGTTTTACCTCTTAAGATTAAAATATAATATAAATGATTCCAAGCCTAAAATGGGTTATCCAAACGGGTCATAAGTACATTGAAGGTATAGAATAACAACCAATAATTTAATTAAAAAAAATGAATTTTTACATGATGCATGGTATGATTTAAACATAAAATATATTCATTGTAGAGGTATAAAAAAACTATCCATATGATACACGATACATGTAAAAATAGAGAAACACATATATCAAAAAATATTTCAAACCATGAATGGAATAAAAATCTAAAAATGAAGATCTATTTGTGAAAAATATAAGGGATAATGTCAGGGATAACACTTTCACTACTAACATGGTCTCCCTAAAAGTTCTCAAAATAGATCCATCAATTTACCAGGATTCACATGCAGTTATGTATCATGTTTTGAAATATTTCCCATCAATATTTAATATACAAAATATTCTAAAATTTTTATTAATAGGGGGTTATATATTGTATGTAAATAATGTTCATAGTAAGTGGTCACCACCAACCCCTAATAACCACTTATAGAATGATGTATATAATGATTAAAAACAAATCCTGGTGATCATATAAACTAATTAAGTATCAATATAATTTATCGAATTTAAGACTAACATTTAACTAAAATAATTAACTTCTAATAATGAGAAGTTCCATATATATCCAGTGAGCTTTGGGATTAATCCATATATATGATTAACCATAACTAAATTGAGGGTGAATAACCAATCCCATTTGGTGGGAAAAGAATCATATATAATAGTGTTAGGTAATTTGATACAACCATCTAATTCAAGGTAATTGAAAGAGGTATAATAAAGTCAAGGTGTTGTGAGACTATCCCATGCCATCAATCTATCTATATATATCAGTTTCTCCAAATAAATGTTTATTCAAGAATATATATATATACCACTATTCAAGTAAATTTTTTTCTACCTTATATTACAAAGCATTAATTTTTTTTGGGAAAATAAAACATGATAACATATCAATTAAAAGGACTAAATGAGGTATCCTAATCATTTCAGATAGTAATCAACACAGTAATCCTAATAATAATTAAAATATTCCACTCAAATAAGTTAAAAATTATGTTTTATCATTCCCCCAAAATATCATAATGATAAAATATTATAATAATATATTCTATATGTAAACAAAAAAAATCCAAATCAAAATATTTTTATCCTTAAGAATATCTTGTTGAAAAATATATTAAGAAAAAATCCTCTAGTTTTAATTGTATTCACTAAGCACTACACCATTATGAACCAAACCATTAATGCATATGTGGAGAGAGTGATATTTTTTCTAAAAAAATTGATATAAAAAGAGTTCTTTGGGATCCTAATATAAATATTATGACACCACGTAAAAAATTTAATGTACCTTAAAACAGAATATAAATAGGGATTAAGTAATTCATAACACAAAACCATAAATAATAAAGGAAAACCATGGAATTACCTAAATATTGGGCATGAAAAGATTATATATATCTCTCAACATATAAAAATTTAGAACGATTAGAATGATTCGATAAGGGATAAAAAACTAATAGAAGGGTTATAATAACTTCTATGAAAACATAGGAATAAAATCATTTAAATGAAATCTAAGAGCTTAGGTCTATAAATATTAATGCCCTAAACCCACCAAACAACCCTGGATTAAGAGAAAAGGGTTGAAATATAAGGATATATAGATATAGAGAAGATAGATTTATGATGATTCAAATGAGAATAAATTATGTGAAAATAATAAGGGAAGAAAATTAAGGGATTTAATTTTTCTTTGAAATAACAAATTTACCCTTTCATAGGGGTATTTTACCCAAAAAGTAATCAGATACTCAGTGCTTTCTGCAACATCCCCCCTTCCTAATTTTTCTTTTATCTCTACCAAAAACATCCCAAAATCCACCAATCACCCCTAATCCAAAAAATAATTGAAATTAAATAGAACATAAAAAAATTAAGAAGAATTACATAGGTTAGGTCCATTATAACCTCCCTATTATTTGGCTTCCCATCCTAAAATAACTTCAATTATCTTCTTAAGGAAATAAGATAGGACATTGGGTTTTCATTTAAGTTTTTTCACTCTAATATTTTTTAATAGACTTATCAATGATATTACTTAACTCAAACCCTATGAATAAACTTTCCTCATAATGTTTTTATAACATTTCCTAGAAATCTATATTGGACGCATTAATATAAATCTCTTTGACATCATACCGAGTTATAGGATAAGGGTACAAAATATAAATTTTTGGTTAAGCCACATGAAAAAGCTTTTTCATGGATCTCAATATATGTGATTGATCTACCTGGCTAGATACTTCCCTCACCTAGGATAATATTTCAAATTCCCACCATGAATTTTATTTCCTCTCCCATCCCATTCATATATTCCAAAAACATGGATATAGAGAGTGAATACATTTTCACCCACTTCAAATTACAGGGGTTTAAATTTTAGGATCATCATGTGACTTTTACCAAAATTGGTTCATCAAGAGTCATATCTAAATACATTTTTCAAATTCAGTCATATCTAGTATGATGGAAGGACTAATAATTAATTATTCTTATATTTTATTCCAAGAAATAATATACCAACATGTTTATCCATAGATGGTATTAAATTTTCCCATGTCGATTGAGGATTGGTAGATAGTATTTTTCAGAATCCCACCAAGGAGAGGTGGTCCTCCCAGAAGACACCAATCACAATGATATATTATTTTAGTATATTCTACCTAATATTTAGAATTATCTTGGATTGTGTATCAGTACATGGATGGAAATTAGTACCCAGTTTTACCTAAAAACTCAATGATTGATATTTCCCTTCCAAAATTTAATTTATGAACCTATTGTATCTGTTGGAAACAATAATATACGATATAAATTGAAGCATAAAAATCTTATTGAAGAACATTTTCCTAATATAATTATATTTATAAGCCAACTAAATAGAAAATTTTGGTGGTTATAGTTTATAAATTTATAATTACTCAAACTAAAAACTTTTTTAGAGGACCAAGCCAACCTGGTCACAAAATCCATTTTTATCTCATCCAAAATCTATATACCTAAAGTGTGCAGATAATGAATACCGATGGGAATTGGATGATATGAACTTACCTTTTAACAATTAAGTTATCTTTAATTAAATCAATAAATATCAATCTTTATGTTAGAACACTAAAATTATAGATAAATATAATGGTACATTTTTGTGATACCAGGGTGTATCACCCAATTAGAAGAATGATAATTATTCACCACATCCTCCTTTATACCCATTGAGAATAAAAGTATTTTATGAGTGTATAAGAAAGGATGAGTATACTATAACTAATCAATACGGATCTCCTCCCCATATTTCTTTTCATATTTTATGTTTCAATCTTAATTAGATACATGAGAGTCCTTGATTTATTCGATAATAGATGATGTGACATCAATATAATGTAATTGTGATCCACTATGAACCTCGATCACATCCAATTGTTATTCTTCTATAACATATATTATTATTCACACTTCATTCTCCTCTTATATGTTTTTAGGATAAACATTCCTACAGATGAAATAAAATATTATGTTTCCTTTAACTTGAATAAAACAAATATTAAAAATAAAATCATAGTAGATAACCCCCCAATGATGATCTTATAGTTTCTAATCCCTTTGAGAGAAGATTTTTTTATCGATTTTTTAGTACGTTAACACCATAATTTTTTTACCAAACATGTAATCCCTCTAAATACTAACACACATATAGGGTAGTTATTCTTAAGAGGATAAATATGTCTAGAACCATATTTTTATACCTGATGGTTCTATGTAAGGATGAAACTAGGGACCCCTGAGGATGTGTCATATAACACCTCACAGAACACACCTAATTCCTATAAAATGATATTTAGTTATCGGTTTATCTTCCTATTTAGTTCTTGTAATGTTGATTCACATGGATCAAACAAAATAAATGTGGATCCCCTCATTGTAAAAAAAGTGAAAACATTAGGTATCCACAATATATATAGAATGAATCGATGAAAATGACCAATAAGACTATGGAATATCAATATATCAAATACATTATATGGACCATTCCTTGAAATTAATTTTCCCAAATTATAAGGTTAAATAAAGATTCCCAATTCTAAAATCATACATCAAAAAAATTTAATGTTTTTGACCAAGAATATTCATTTTGAAAACATGAAACATGATTAGATTTCTCACAATGGCTGTAATTAAATGTGGTGATGCCTTTTATTATCATCATTAGATTTAGAATGAACAAAAATATCATCCATAAAGACTATAAAAAATGAGTCTAAAATAGGATGAAATATTTTTTTCATTAGGGCTGAATAAATATTATGGGAATTAGAAATCCTAAAATGAATTAACAAGTACTCATAGTGTCCAAATCATCTATAGAAATATTTTTTTTTAATTTAATATGATATAAATTAAAGCTAGTGATAACCCAATCAAAGTATAAATTTTGAGATCCATCTTCCCCCTTAATCTGATCAAAGTGATCATAGATTCTAGGAAGTGGGTAATAATTATTAATATTATGTTGATTCATTTTATGATTATCAACATAAAAGAGTAGACACCCATTTTCTAGTCTTGGATAAAAGGACCAGTGCACCCTAGGGAGATATGCTCAACTTTATTGAACCCTTAGAATCCTACTCTTAAAACTATATATTATACTCTCTCAAATTAGATAGATCAATTTCATATGGAGGAATGGAAATAGGTTCTATTACAAGAAGGATTTTGATACTGAATTTAAACTATCTCTTACATGAAAATACATATATATATATTATGGAATGAAATCTTGGTAATGACCCACCACCGATGGTAAAAATAATTTCCACTTAGGCTCTACTACTCTAGGGAAAATACTAGATATTTATTTCTTAATAGTCTAGAGTGACCCTCTAGTCAGGACCAACACAAAGAGATTAAATCCACCACACCCTAGGGAGGGAATACTATATAACTACTAGATATGAGAAGGATTACCATCAATAATTGGATTAAACACAATTATTTATTGAGTAAAATAGTCCATTCAATGAATAAATAAAAAATTTCTACACCATATATTAAAAATTTATATGTATTAAATATATTTCAATTATTATCATAGAAAATGTTGATTTGTTTTTTCAACTGAGGGAATCATCCTCCTAGTTCGCCTTCCTGGTGTGGTAATGTATTGAGAAATCATAATTTTAATCAAATTCAATAATATTTATTATTAAATATTTAACTATTTTTTTTGTGAATATATACTTCCTTATTTTATATATATTATATATATTTATATATAACATTTTTGAAAAAAAGAAATGCCTTCATATTTTCAATGAAAAAATTACTTATACCAACAATAAATCACGAGCCGTGTAATTTTTATCTTGAGTTTTACATTAGTGTGAGTTATAATCTATTTCCATTTCATTATTCATGAGGAAATATCCCAATACATTCTTCTATAAATCCTAATAGATTAAAATCCTACTACACTTCATGGTAGTGCAAGTATAGGTTCACTAAACAAACTTCAGTTGAACTCCTTGAAATTATCCCCACATTCATTTGAATATATTAACTTGGATCCCTTCCTTGTCAATATGGTTAGTGTATTATATTAAAATAATAAAGCCCTCACAAAGATTTATAGTATCAATCCCACTGATGAAAACTATGAATCTCAGTTACTAGGTTTTGTCTAGGCCACTGTTCAATAAATTTCTCCATTTAAGTTTCTACCCATATACCCTCACATTATGTTATATAACCCAAAGATTAATATTTATCATTCCAAAATTTATAAATAATAAGTTTTTAATAAAACTTCTCTGTCCACTGTGTCTTGAGTAAAATCCCCAAATGATAACCACCATCTTATTTTATCTTTGAATATAAATGAATATTATCTATAAATATTGACTAAAATTTATCATGACAATATATAATGTCTCTATTCATTATTATATCCATGATTATTAGAGGGGAATTGGTAAGTTCAGATGGAAATTTAACAAATTTACAATGACATTACCTTGTATGAAAGGTTGTTTTAGGTGTACCCTTTTTCTTGACCCTCAATAGATCATAACCAGAATAAAGGTCAATCTTTTGAAAGTATTTAACTCTATGCATCAATACGAGGTAAAGTATAATTATTCTCGATAATGATATTTTTATGTTCATGATAATAAAAAAAATGATTCAAAGAACCATATTTATTACTAAAAAAAGAATAGGTGGACCCCATGGCGACACACTGAAACATACAAATCTCTTTTCTATATTCTCTTAGAGATTCTTCTTGAATTACTACAACTCAATTTGGGATATTCAATAAGGTTTATTTAGGTGTAGGAATATGAAATAGTTCTATTTAAAACTCAAATTCATGTTTTAGGGGTGATACTAGGAAATTATTGAAGAAATAGGTCTGTATATTTCCAAATAAAAGGTATATCTTTATTGTTGAGTTTTCCCTAATCATTTAAGATAAATATCCATCATGAATATTTAGAATAACCCATATGATTGAAGTAAATTACATTGTGAGTTTAGTTTTATCTTCACATTGATATATGATCATAAGTTGATGTATAATATCAATTGCATCTTTGATTCCTTGAAAATTTATTTGGTATATATATCGAGAAATCTAATAGATTCCCAAAATGACATCAAATTTAACTAGAGAAGGAATAATAAGATTTTTAGAAATCAAATTACCATAAACATCTATTGGAGAGGAGCTATAGAATTTATATGTGATCACTTAACCATTATGATATTTCACCACTAACTAAATATATAATTGTTAATGTGGTGCTGTGATGCCCATAGAAAGTTCTTCAGTTATCAAAGAGTTTAATGAACATAAATTAAATATAAAATTTCCAATTATAGATTGGTAGATAAGTGTACCTTTCACCACATAATTCTTCTTATCCACATAAACATTTGTGATTGCATAAGCTTTCCATTTTTCCTTTAACATTAGAAGTTATTTAAGATTATTATACCCATTTTCCATTAGATTATGGAATTGATTCACGTAATTACAAAACTCCTTTAATCTAAAATACTAACGTGAGAATGGATTATTCATTTTATCATTCTCTTTATTAGTTTCATAGACTATCCTCTTCACATCACTTTGAAATTCTTTTCCTTGATGGATGGTCCTACCACACTTGAAATATATTCTTTATATTTCTTCTAGGAAAAATAATTTGTGGTTCTTAAAACATTTTTTCCATATATGAGTTTGAAAATTATTCCCACAATGTCATGAACCACTGTAGCTTCCAAAATTCTCAATTTTTTTATATCACTTAAACCATTAACACAAGGGTTTTTAGCTTCCATTTACACTTTGAGTGCACATTGAAAAATAAGTTCATATACTTCAGAGTCCCTTATGTATAATAACATTCAAAGAAATTAATTTAAAAAACTAAATAAACTATTAATTTATCTTTTTAAATTAATGGGAAAACAAGAAGTGTACCTCCCAATTATTGTAATGTTAGATTCATACGTCCTGATGGATTCATCACCCTTTACTTTAACACAAAAAATACCTTTACAAATTAGTATAAAGAGACTAAAGATAGTATCTATTGAGAAATACCCTCTTAAACTCATCTCATTCCAGTGATTTTCCATCTTTCCTTATGCCATTGACAAGAGTCAACCTCAGATTCACCATCCAAGTGATAAAGAGATACGATTGTATTCTCATGGATTGAGAAAAGAGAAAATATAACACCCCAATATTTTATGGTATGTATATTCTTAATTAAATTAAATTTATTCAATATCATACATTTCATGCAATACCAACCTTAAAATAACTGGTATATACTATTAAATATTAACACGACTATTATAATAGTAATGTGACTGTTAGGAATAATAATGTGGAAATTAAAATAATAACATAACCTATGGAAGTATAAATAAAATTTAGGTATATCATAAATGAATATATGATATATTTATATCATAAAATATGTAAATAAATATTTCCTAAATGATAAATTAAGTGTTGGTATTTTTGTGAAACATAAATGTTTATTTATAATTCTATAATTAATATAAATATTTAAAAGAAAAAATATCTTCATAAAATATATTAATGAATTTATATTTTTTTGTATTATAATTATAATATAATTTTATGAGACCATAATTAATTTTTCTATGTGTTGTCAATTCAGCTATAATATTAAAATTGATATGTTATGAATAAATGATGATTTTGATTAAAAATTAAATTTCTCATATTTAAAAATTTATTTTCATAAAATGGAGTCCATTTTTAATATCTACACATCAAAAAATATTTAGGGTGGGTTTTTGAGTTTCTTATGAAAAGGTTTTTTTGGTGAATAGTGAAATACAATAATTTACAGTATTTAATATTTTAAGACAAATACTAGATTTTTTGAGTTATTTATGATGTAATAATACAATATTTCGAACTCAAATGCACTATTTACTATAATGAGTCATAATAATCAACACTATTTATAGTCATGAACCAAAATAATAAATTAATGAATAAAAAAAATAAAAAAGACCCCTCTACTCGACTATAAATACCACCCCTCACCACCCATTCTCCTCACACCTTATAAGCCATTAAGCTTGGATAAATTTTGTAAAAATACCTCCCCAATAATATTACTCACTTAAAAGACCTATTGGTCTTAAGAAAAACCAAATTTAAGTGGCATAAGGAGATTCCAATGGAGACAATATTTGAGAGGTGAAATATTCCTTCTTTCTATTTTAAATCATTTTCTTTTATTATCATATACTCAAATCCCATATCCAAAGTGGAATGGTAACTATAGTATAAAATATATACTTTAATTTTATTTTGTTAACGGAATACTCATCATCAAATATATTCTCTTCTCATTTTAACTTTAAAAATGAAACCAACATCTATGAGGTGTCGATTCACCGCCGTCATGGATGATGAGTTTTTGTTTTTCATTACCACCTTAAAGTCTGGTCATAAGAACATTTTTATGGTTAAAAAAATTATAATATGTCTATTAAAACTTATTTAATGATCTATAACTTGTATATAAACATAATATTAAATAAAATGATACTAGTTTGTCAGGGTCGTAAAAACCGCCATAATAAAAAAATTATTTTTTATTAACATTTAATATAATGAATAATCATTATAACATATAAAAAAATTATATTTAAGGAAAATTTATATTCATGGAAGTATATTAATACCATTACATTCCCCTACTAGTATTTTTATTCCATTTGAAAGGAACTCCCATAATTATACATAAGGGAACCAGCCATAAAACCATGAAACAAAGGCTCCCAAAACAATGAAACTAAACATTATAACTCATTGGAATGGAAATAAATGAACTTAATAAAATTATAATAAATAAAGTATATTTTTAAAATGTTTTGAATTAATTAATTAATGAATCCAATTTGATTATCCAGGATATTAAGTATAAGTGTAGAACACTTTCGGACATAAGGTAAGGGACTTCATCTCAATCTCCATTTCATTGAGACTTACTTGGTATTGTGAACATAATAATTTTTATGTTGTATATATACTACCCTTTTGAGATCATTTTTTTATTTGAAATTATATTTCTCTTATATATCCATATTCTTTATATCATGGACATTATTATTGTCTAATCCATATAGCATTTTTATATATGGTGTTCACATTGAATGTTATTTTAAATGAGGAAATATTGATAAATATATATCCTCTACTCAATATGGATATTATCATAAAGAATATTGTTATTAAAATAAATCTATGTATGAATAATTATTTGGACTTTTAGGTATGGGTGGGGATCAACATTAATTATCCCTTCAATTCATCGACAAGTTTCATAATAGAAAACAGTTCGCGACAAACCCTTTAAATTTGTTTCCTAGAATAATCTGAAGGGTTTCTACCCTAATACTTAAATATTGTTGTGAAATGCCTTTATGATAGTGTCTCATGTTATAGATAAATGAATTCCAATAATTAAGCATTCCCTTTATTTATTATTTAGTTATTACTATTCATGAGATTTCACTATGAAAAAATCTATGCATTCATTTTAATTTTCAGTTTGTTGAGTAAATGTGTAACATATCAGCATGAATTACCATTGAACTGGTAGCTAGACCAGTTGGTAACATGACCTTAAGCACATCTCCCCTTACCCTAGAGGCTTCCGAATAACAGTGAGTATAAGGCTCCAACCTTAAAACTTACTTAATCTTGAGTTATTACAAGATTACACATTGAGGATCTTTTCGGGTTTAGAGTTTTAGAGAATTAGATCATAAAACTTGAATTACATTCCACATATAAACAAAGTGGTTAAATAAAGATAGTATTATTCTTTCCCATCAATGGAAACATATTTAAAATAAAACATGGATTCTTTCTTGACACTTCCTTGACACTATCATCATATCATGTACCTTTCCCTTGACCTGTGAAAACATTTCAAAAAAACATGGGATGAGCATAAAAAGTTCAGTAAGGGATATAAAATATATGGTAGGGAAACATGGGTACATATATACATAAGAATGAAATCATACTTTACCCATAAAACATAAGCACTTTAACATACCTCATCAAATCATGAATAAATCATAGAAATCATAAGACATAAAGGTAACTTGAGGCATTCATAACATTCTTACGTAGCGAGTAACCCTCTTGGTTACGTTGGGAAGACCCATCATAGTATATTCCCTAAATCTCTTAGGAGAAACCTTAACGTTTCACTCCTTCACATTACCCAATGCATTGGAGAGCTATATCGGGCTCACCCGCCCTTAGTTTATCACGGAACCACCCGTCTTCATAATAATGCCCAAGAACCTCAACATAATCATATCACATAAAACATGCATAAAGGAAACATAACATTTCCACCTTTCAATCACAAGATATAAATACAACAACACTGATATAAAAACATTATGAAAACCATTTTCAATACCAAAATAAAAGAAAATTAAAACATGGTACATATTTTTCTTTTAAAAAGAAGGTATGGCTTGTAGAGGAAGCCGAAACTCAAATAATGGTCATGACGGCGGAGAAGTCGTTGTCGCCGCATACGTACGACAAAAACATTCTCTTTTGTCATTTAGTAAAACACTTCGTATAAAAAATATTCCTTTTGGATAAACGTAAAAGTCAAAGGGGTTTATACACCGTATTAAAGAAGGTTGAGTATAAAACAAAATATGCCTCAATGAAAGGAGATTGAGATGAAGTCCCATACCTCAGGTCCGACTTGACTCAGTCGTTCTTTAATCTCCTGAATAATAAACATTAATTAATTTCTACTTGTTTAAGAACCTTTTTCAATTTCATTATTCCTTTTATATCACTTATTGCCATGTCATGAACACTATGTAATTATTTAAGTTAATAACAGTCGTTTTAACGATCATTGGTACTTGAGTAAAAAATAAGCCCTTTATAATTACAATTTGTTCATGTATCCATTATATCCAGAATGATATTCATGATTTAGATATCATATATGTCATATATATGCATTACATGCATGCATTTATAATATTACTTAATCATTTAGAGGTAAGAAATGAAATGCACCGTTCATGGAGACGGTAAGCCGTACGTACGCATGAACGCTACTTTCATTTCTATTACATATTTTATAGAATGGAATCATAATGATATAAAGGTATATTATAATTCCAGTGTAATATCATATATAATATCATAACTCCATCCTTTATACGTCCCACATATGGTATTTAACGAATCAAATCACTTTGAGGGGGCGGTAGTCCGCACTTCCTTAAATGAAGATATCACGTTTACCTATAATGGGAACCATAAAGGTATGTACAAAATGAAAAATACAGAAGATTAAGGAAAACATAAACATATTTTATATCATATATAAATATAGTGTCATCTTAATGGCCACCTTTGAAGGTGTTAAATGCATGTTGAACAATCATCGTTTCGGGAGGCAGAAATTCGCCATCCACGGAAACAGTATGTTCTTTAACCATTAGATGTAGGTGTGTGTAAGTGTAGCTCGAATCCTTATTATAAAAACATCCTAGTATATTAAATATACTGGAGTTGTTACAAAAGAAATTAATAAAAAGAGTTTAGGGGGTTTGAGAAGCAAAATAAAAGAAAAGACTCAAGTGAAGACATTACCTTAAAATCGGGTAACTCCCTTTGGTTTGAGCTCAAAGGCCTCCTTGGGGACTTCGTCCCAAAGTTAGGCTTCAAGGAGTAATATAGGGATGTGGAGAGACAAAATGGGCAGGTGTTGGCCGAGGCAAAGGCTTTGGAAGTGTGGTTAAGGTGGTAGAGGTGGGGGCCTTTTATAAGAGGAGAGGAGGGACACTCATGGAAAGTAAAGAAATGTTACATTATTTTAAAATGATTTTCGGATTCAAAATGTCCCAAATTGATATAAATAGAGGGTAAGGTGATATGGGTTCTAAATATACCCACCCAAGAGGTTTTGGACATGTTTTGGTCTTATATTTTACATTATCTTTCTATTTTATTTAAATCGTCAAATAATGAGGTCATCGCTGCATCATTATGATGTCATAAATAATTTAATTTATTTAATGTCTAAAAATTATAAAAAAAATATCATGATGTAGGAAATCTTTTTATATTTCTAATTAATATTTATAGTCCAAAATATCATTTATGTAGACAAAATTAAAAATATTTTACTTAGGTGATACATTCTTTGTCACATTTAACATTCTTTAAAAATAAAAAGATAAAAAGTCACTTTCTCACAAAAGTGATTCCATGGGGCCTCCAAGATTGGCACAAGGCATCCCATGGTCAGCCATGAGACAACCAGTAGCCTTAGGACACATTTTGGTGTCATTTTGTATTATGATGATATTATTTTATTATCCTTAACTACCCGATTACTCATTAATCAAGATAATTAAAGATAATTACCGTCGTTACTATTCATAATGTACAAAAACAAAAGTGTCTTGATTACATAATTTGTACCTTCTGATTCCAAATATTTAATCCATTTTAACAAATTACAAACACATAAATTGCAATAATTGATTTAAAAATAATTCCTGTTGTCAAAACAAAGAGCGGGTTTTTTTTGAAACTATATCTATGAAAAGTTTGGCGTTAGTTTATGACCAATTCTGAAGTGAAATTAATCCTAATGACCACCATTGGATTAAATGGTAAAAACATATTTAGATTACACTTTAAGACCAATTAAAGAGATAATCTATCCATATAATTAAATTAAATGAAAAAACAGTTTTGATGTAAAATGCAGTATTTTTCATTATTCATTAAAAAATCAACATTGTCAGAGAAATACCAAAAATTTATCCAATGTAAATTTCAATGTCCCAATCATATGGAATATGATTATTTTGAAAAATAAAGGTTATAAAATTGTCAAAAGTTTGTTTTAAAAAAGGGTTTTCCATCAAAAGGTAGTAAAACAATCTTTTAAGAATATTAGTTTATTCCATGCTTAAGATTGGATTTATTATCATTTTAAGCCTCTAAAACACTATCTAATTCATTAATAGACATAGATAAAAATATATATTATTCATTACTTACTTGGGATGTTACATCCTTCCCCCTTTAGAAAATTGCATCCCCGCAATTTATTTATTTATCGAATAAATGGGGGTACTTATCCCTCACTGCATTTTCAGATTCCCATGTTGCCTCTTCAATCATGTGGTTTTTCCACAAAACCATTACCTGATTAATCACCTTATTTCGTAAAACTTGCTCCCTGTGGTCAAGAATCTGGACCAGTTGGTCCTCATAAGATAGGTTCTCTTCCAGCTGAACTACCTCTGGACTCAAAACATGAGATGGATCTGGCATGTACTTTCTCAACATCGAAACATGAAAAACATTGTGTACCTGAGATAAACTCAGAGGTAAAGCCACCCGGTATATAACTGATCCAACTCTCTCCAGAATTTCATATGGTCTAATGAAACTTGGACTCAGCTTTCCTTTCTAACATCACACTTTTCCATGGTGAGACTTTGAGAAAAACATGATCACCTACCTCAAAAGATAGATCCTTCCTCCTGTTGTCCGCATAACTCTTCTGCCTGCTCTGAGCTGTTCTCATGTGTTTCTGTATCAGCTGAACTTTTTCTGCCATCTCTTCTACCAATTCTGGTCCCATCTACTTCCTTTCACCCACTTCATCCCAGAAAGCTGGAGTTCGACACCGCTTCCCATATAACGCCTCAAATGGTTCCATCTGTATACTGGAATGAAAACTGTTATTATATGAAAACTCAACGAAAGAAATATGTTGGTTCCAACTTCCCTGATAATCCATCAAACAAGCTCGTAGCATATCCTCCAAGGTCTGAATTGTTTGTTCCGACTGCCCATCTGATTGAGGATGAAAAGTTGTACTAAAATTTAATTCAGTACCCAAAGACTTCTGAAGGCCTTCCCAAAAGGTAGAAGTGAACCTAGGATCACGGTCAGATACAATGGAGAGAGGAACTCCATGTAACATGACTATCTCTTTAAGATACAAACGGGAAAGTTGATCTAGGGAAAAAGTATCTCGTATAGCTAGGAAATGAGCAGACTTGGTCAAGCGATCAACAATATCCCAGATTGCATTATTACCTCGAGGGGTCTTCGGCAATCCCACAATGAAGTCTATGGATATATTCTCCCATTTCCACTCTAGCACTGGTAAAGGCTGAAGCATCCCTTTCGGTAACTGCCGCTCTTCTTTAACCTGTAGACAAGTCTAACACTTCATAGTAAAATCAAAAATATCTCTTTTCATTCCATCCCACCAGTAATACTCCCACAGATCTCTGTACATCTTAGTACTGCCAGGATGAACTGAAAACGGAGAACTATGAGCTTCACATAACAACTCTCTCTTAAATTGTGAATCACAAGGCACACACAATCTCTTCCGAAATCTCAAAACACAATCATTATCAATGTTGAATTCAAGAAACTTACACTTCTGAACCATCTCTACCTTTTTCTGCAACTCACTGTCTTGATTCTGTGCTTGCTTGATTCTGTCTGATAGAGATGATCTCACTGATACCTGAAACAAAACTGAAGAACATCCTGCACCAACAACTTCTATGCCAAGGTTCATCAAATCCTTAACCAAAGGATCACTTTCCAAACGCAACATTTCTAATGAAGCATTACCTTTTTCGACTCAAAGCATCAGCCAATTTATTTGCTTTTCCCGGATGGTAATGAATTGTACAATCATAATCCTTGATTAATTCCATCCATCTCCTTTATCTCATGTTTATCTATTTCTGAGTGAATATATAATTTAAACTTTTGTGATCAGTATATATTTCACACTTTACTCCATACAAATGATGCCTCCAAATTTTTAAAGCAAAAACAACAGCAGCTAATTCCAAATCATGTGTAGGGTAATTTACCTCATGAGTTTTCAAATGTCATGAAGCATAAGCAATTACCTGATCATTCTGCATTAAGACACAACGAAGTCCTTTAAATGAAGAATCACTGTAGATAACTAACTCACCATTCCTGGAAGGTAGTGTCAAAACTGGCACATTCACCAATCTTATTTTCAACTCCTGAAAACAATCATTACATTCTTTTGTCCAGATAAACTTAACAACCTTCCGAGTTAGCTTAGTCATTGGACTAGATAACCGTGAAAAATTTATAACAAACCTTCAGTAATAGCCTGCCAAAGCAAGGAAACTACGAATCTCTGTTACATTTGTGGGTCTTGGACATTCTTCAACAACCTTTGTTTTTACTGGATCAACGGTTATCCCATCTTTAGAAACAATGTGACCAAGGAAAGAAATTCGTTGCAACCAAAACTCACACTTTCTGAATTTCCCATACAATTTCTTTTCTTTCAAGGTTTGCAAAATGAACCATAAATGTATTTCATGCTCCTCTTTACTTTTAGAAAACACCAAAATATAATCAATGAAAAGCACAAAAAACTTATCCAAGAACTCATGGAAAATTCTATTCATTATGTCCATGAATACAGAAGGTGCATTGGTTATCCCAAAAGGAATTAATACAAATTCACAATGGCCATATCTTGTATGAAACACAGTCTTCAGAACATCTACTTCCTTTACCTTCTGCTGATGGTACCCCGATCTCATGTCAATCTTTGAAAAATACTGAGCTCCCTGGAGCTGATCCAACAAATCATCGATATGAGGCAAAGAATATTTGTTCTTAACAGTGATATTATTCAAGGCTCTATAATCAAAGCAATATCTCATAGAACCATATTTCTTTTTAACAAATAAAACAGGAGCACCCCATGGGGATGTGCTATGTCGAATGAAACCTTTATCTAATAAATCTTTCAATTGCTCCTTCAACTCTAAAAGTTCAACTTGATCCATTCGATAAGGTGGTTTTGAAATTGGATTAGCATCAGGAACTAAGTCTACAGTAAACTCAACTTCCTGATCTGGTATTATTCTAGGCAACTCATCAGGAAAAACATCAGGATACTCATTTACCACTGGCACATCATTAATCTGAACATTTCCTTTATTTTCAACGATGTGTGCAAGGTAACATTCATTTCCATCTTTTACCAATTTCTCGGCCTCTTGATATGTTATCAACAGTAAGGGTTCATTCTTGTACACAAATTGAAAGTCTTTTTGAAAAGAAACTTCTTTAGCTCTATAGTCAACCTTAGCATGGTAAATAGAGAGCCAATCCATACCCATGATAACATCAAACTCTACTAGAGGTAGAACAATAAGGTTTGCAAGTAGGTTATTTCCACATATAAGGATAGGAAGATTCTTATAAATTCTTTTTTCCTCAACATTCCCAAAGGTGTTTTTACCACAAGTTCAGGAGTCATTTCTTGAGATGGTATTCCCATTTTACTAGAAATGTTTTCAAAGATGAAAGAATGTGTAGACCCCGAATGAAACAACACACTGGCATAATCTGAAAAAATGAACAAAGTACCTGATACAACTTCATTTGTTGGCCCGACATCTGCTGAAGTAGTTGCAAAGGATTTCACCACCCATTTTTGCTTGTAGTCTAACTGCTTCCCCTCACTCGAGCTCTTTTTCGGACACTCGTTTGCATAATGACCCATCTCATTGCACTTAAAAAATTTCACTAACTGTAAATAAAATTTCAACTTACCATCACCTTGATCTTTTTCAGTGCAATCACGAGCCTTATGTCCCATCTTACCACATCAGTAGCACTTTCCAGAATTCAGAAGACATTCCCCAACATTCCTTTTGCCACATTTATCACAAACTGGAAACTTAGTTTTCTTACCGTCAGACCTTTTGGATGAATTCTTTCCTTTCTCCTGCCACCTCGGTCTCTTCTTCTGTTGGTTGTTATAGAAAAATTGATCATCGGAAAACTCCATTTCCACCTTCTCAGCACTTCGAACAATCTTTTCATAACTTTTAAATTCATGAGAAGCTAATGCCCTTCGATATTTTGGATTTAATCCTGAGTAAAAATGATTGATTTTACTATCAAGGTCTCGGATAAAATTTGGAGCATACCTTGCCAATCGAGTGAACCTCTCTTCATAGGCAGCCACTAAGTCTTCATCTTGCCTCAATTCCAAGAATTGATTTTCCATCCTAAGTAGAACAGCCCTAGGAAAATACTTCTCAAGAAACATACCTTTAAATTCATCCTAGTCGAGAGTATCAATTTCATCGGCGTCCCTGATATTTTTAACCATCGACCACCACTGATCTGCTTCACCCTCCAAACGGTAAGTAGTAAGACTAACCTTTTGATTGTCTGAACACCCCATGACATTGAAAATCTTCTCTAGTGCTTTAATCCACCCTTCAGCTAGCACAAGGTCAGATGATCCTCTGAATGATGGGGGATGTTGCCTCATGAAATGTTCCACCACTGACATATTCCTCTGCGGTTGATCTGGCTGATCTCGTGCATGGATACCACCACCATTTATCGCTTGAGTCAACTGCGCCATTACTGCGTCAAACTGTTCAGTTACAATTCCGACCATCTCAGGATGCTGATTCAGATGGTTATTTCCTTCTGTATGCCTTCCTAGCACTGCTTCCCTGTTTCCTCTACGGAAAACCATTCTGAACAAACATGTCTTGTATGGAGCAACATGGTAATCTTTAAATGCTATATCATTTCAATTTGACCATAAAAAAATATTTTTGGATAATAATTTAATAGAATTCTAACTTCTAATGTTATCTAAAATGACCTCTGATACCAACTATAAGGCCCCAGCCTTAAACCATACTTAATCTTGAGTTATTACAAGATTACACATTGAGGATATTTTCGGGTTTAGAGTTTTAGAGAATTAGATCATAAAACTTGCATTACATTCCACATATAAACAAAGTGGTTACATAAAGATAGTATTATTCTTTCCCATTATTGGAAACATATTTAAAATAAAAGGTGGATTCTTTCTTGACACTTCCTTGACACTATCATCATATCATGTACCTTTCCCTTGACCTGTGAAAACATTTCAAAAAAACTTGGGATGAGCATAAAAAGCTCAGTAAGGGATATAAAAATATATGGAAAGGAAACATGGGTACATATATACATAAGAATGAAATAATACTTTACCCATAAAACATAAGCACTTTAACATACCTCATCAAATCATGAATAAATCATAGAAATCATAAGACATAAAGGTAACTTGAGGCATTCATAACATTCTTACGTATGGAGTAACCCTCTTGGTTACGTTTGGAATACCCATCATAGTATATTCCCTAAATCTCTTCGGAGAAACCTTAACGTTTCACTCCTTCGTGTTACCCAATGCATTGGAGAGCTATATCGGGCTCACCCGCCCTTAGTTTATCACGGAAACACCCGCCTTCATAATAATTCCAAAGAACCTCAACAATATCGTATCACATAAAACATGCATAAAGGAAACATAACATTTCCACCTTTCAATCACAAGATATCAATACAACACACTGATAGAAAAACATTATGAAAACTATTTTCAATACCAAAATAAAAGAAAAGTAAAACATGGTACTTATTTTTCATTTAAAAAGAAGGTATGGCTTGTAGAGGAATCCGAAACTCAAATAATGGTCACGGCAGCGGAGAAGTCATTGTCACCGCATACGTACGACAAAAACATTCTCTTTTGTCATTTAGTAAAACGATTCATATAAAAAATATTCCTTTTGGATAAACATAAACTTCAAAGGGGTTTATACATCGTATAAAAGAAGTTTGAGTATAAAACAAAATATGCCTCAATGAAAGGAGATTGAGACGAAGTCCCATACCTCGGGTCCGACATGACTCAGTCATTATTTAATATCCTGAATAATAAACCTGAGTTAATTTCTACTTGTTTAAGAACCTTTTTCAAGTTCATTATTCCTTTTATATCACTTATTTCCATGTCATGAACACTATGTAATTATTTAAGTTAATAACGGTCGTTTTAACGATCATTGGTACTTGAGTAAAAAATAAGCCCTTTATAATTACAAGTTGTTCATGTATCCTTTATATCTAGAATGATATTCATGATGTAGATATCATATATGTCATATATATCCATTACATGCATGCATTTATAATATTACATAATCATTTAGTGGTAAGAAATGCAATGCACCGTTCATGGAGACGGTAAGCCGTACGTATGCATGAACACTACTTTCATTTCTATTTCGTATTTTATAGAATGGAATCATAATGATATAAAGGTATATTATAAATCCAGTGTAATATCATATATAATATCATAACTCCATCCTTTATGCGTCCCACATATGGTATTTAACGAATCAAATCACTTTGAGGGGGCGGTAGTCCGCACTTCCTTAAATGAAGATATCACGTTTAACCATAATGGGATCCCTAAAGGTATGCCCAAAATGAAAAATAAATAAGCTTAAGGAAAAAATAAAAATATTATATATCATATATAAATATATTTTCATCTTAATTTCCACCTTTGAAGGTGTCAAATGAATGTTGAACAATCATCGTTTCGGGAGGCAGAAATTCACCATCCACGGAAATAGTATGTTCTTTAACCATTAGATGTAGGTGTGTGTAAGTGTAGCTTGAATACTTCTTATAACAACATCCTAGTATATTTAAGATACTTTATTTGTTACAAAAGAAATGAATAAAAAGATTTTATGGGTTTGGAGAATCAAAATAAAATAAAAGGACTTAAGTGAAGACATTACCTTAAAATTGGGTAACTCCATATGGTTTGAGCTCAAAGGCTTCCCTGGGAATACTTCTTCCCAAAGTGAGGCTTCAAGGAGTAAGAGAGGGATGTGGAGAGATAAAATGGGCAGGGGTTGGCCGAGACAAAGGCTTTGGAAGTGTGGGTAAGGTGGTAGAGGTGGGGGCCTTTTATAAGAGGAGAGGAGGGGCACTCATGGAAAGTAAAGAAATGTTACACTATTTTAAAATGATTTTCGGATTCAAAAGGTCCCACATTGATATAATTCTAGGGTAAGGTGATAAGTGTTCGTAATATACCCACCCAATAGGTTTTTGACAAGTGTTGTTCTTATATTTTAAATTATCTTTCCATTTTATTTAAACCGTCAAATAATGAGGTTATCGTTGCATCATTATGATGTCATAAATAATTTAATTTATTTACTGTCTAAAAATTATAAAAAAAATATCATGATGTATGAAATATTTTTAGATTTCTAATGAATATTTATAGTCAAAATGATCATTTATTTAGACAAAATTAAAAATATTTTACTTAGGTGATACATTCTTTGTCACATTTAACATTCTTTAAAAATAAAAAGATAAAAAGTCACTTTCTCACAAAAGTGATTCCATGGGGCCCCCAAGTTTGGTACAAGGCATCCCATGGTCGGCCATGAGACAACCAGTAGCATTAGGACACATTTTGATGTCATATTGTATTATTATGATATTATTTTATTATCCTTAACTACCCGATTACTCATTAATCAAGATAATTAAAGACAATTACCGTCGTTACTATTCATAATGTCCAAAAACAAAAGAGTCTTGATTACATAATTTGGACCTTATGATTCCAAATATTTAATCCATTTTAAAAAATTCCAAACACATAAATTGCAATAATTGATTTAAAAATAATTCCCGTTGTCAAAACAAATAGCGGTTTTTTTTGAAACTATATCTATGAAAAGTTTGGCATTAGTTTATGAAAAATTCCAAAGTGAAATTAATCCTAATGACCAACCTTGGATTAAATGTTAAAAACATATTCAGATTACACTTTAAGACAAATTCAAAAGATAATCTAACCATATAATTAAATTAAATGAAAAAGCAGTTTTGATGTAAAATGCAGTATTTTTCACTATTCATTAAAAAATGAACATTGTCAGAAAAATACCAAAAATTTATCCAATGTAAATTTAAATGTCCCAATCATAAATAATATGTTTATTTTGACAAATAGAGTTTATAAAATTGTCAAAATGTTTTTTTAAAAAAGGGTTTTCCATCAAAAGGCAGTAAAACAATCTTTTAAGAATATTAGTGTATTCCATGCTTAAGATTGAATTTATTTTAATTTTAATCCTCTAAAACAATATCTAATTCATTAATAGACATAGATAAAAATATATATTATTCATTACTTACTTGGGATGTTACAGTGAGGGTATCATGAGATGATTGTGTGGAGACTATACCCTCTTATCAGAGATGCACAATGGTATAATAGAGTAAATAACAATCAACAATGGAAGCAATAATACATAAATAAAAAAGTAGAAGAATAAACATTTGATATAATTGAACAAAATTGGTCAAATATAGTTTACACAATAGATGAATTCATGAAATGGTAATGATATATGATGGAAATAAATAAACAAAACAGCATGCTTTACCATACTACATAATAATATTGGAATTCTAACAATGCCCCACAAGTGATCTCCAAGAGCATCCCAAGCTCCATCTCAGTTATTTTCTCCTAAATCCTAGGTACAAGCGATCTATTTTTCAACCCAGATCTAAAAAATATAAGGTCTACTAAAGTACCAAGGGTACCCAAGTATGGTGTGAGAAAAAATCTCAGTAGGCTAGAACCCATGGAGTCTAGACCAATCTTGTGTAATGTAAATTCTGAAGTGAAAAAGTATAGCAGAATTTAATAAAAATAACACCATAATTAAGTAAACACCCATCTAGGTTCCTAAGGGAAAGCTGACGACTATACCAACTTCGTCTTATTTTTGGGATAAGAGTCTGATCATGTCAACCTAATGTACATCTATATAGTATATATATATAATTTGAAGTGGATCAGGACATACCTCCTTAATCCATTTCCAGAGGAGCTGTCACAGTTCACCCATAGCTCAGGTCCAAGAGCCCTTAGTCTCCTTTCATTTAAGTATTATATTCATCGTGGGGTGTGTCGGGACACACTTCCACTATCCAATTCCATGGGATCTCTCACGGTCTTCCCCTACCCCAATACCAAGAACCCTTAGTCTCTTGGAAGTATCACATTTCGAATAAGTTCTAGAGTGGATCAAAATGTACCACCACCATCCAAATTTCAGGGGATATCTCACGGCTTACCCTTAACCAAATACCAAGAACTTGTAGTCTCTTTCCATGAAAGCATCTGATATAATGTAATCACAAGTGGTGTGGGGTAAGCATGCCTCCCACACATAACATATATATAACTGGCATGAAGTAAACTTCCTCCCACCCATAATAATACATAACTTGCATGGGGTAAAATTACCTCCCATACATAATCATTTATATTAATGGAATGGGGTAAACTACCTCCCATCCACAATCATTTTTATTAATGGTATGGGGTAAACTGCCTTCCATCCATAGATAATTTATATATATCACATTTCTATATAAGAGGCATAATCAAATTCACACAAATGTAATTAAGGCAAAAAATCTTATGCATTTAAATCAAAAACATCAACATAGGCTTAGTCACATTCAAATCATTCCATGAGGCAAACAATTCTCATGTATTCCCTTATCAATACATAATTCCATTCCAAGGGAACCATTCATTTAAACCCTCTAATACAAGGTGAGAAATTTATTAATACATAACCATTTAATTGAGTCACACCATTTTCCATAAGTCATCATATTCATGGTCATTCCAATCAATTTTCCAAAATATGGAAAATTGATTTAAGGTATAAGATTCTTGCTCATTCCAATTTAAGGATGTCACTACCTTTAATAATCTATCTTAATCAGGACCCTTGAATCCTCACATCTCTAGAACAATTCCCTTTAATGTTTAAGCTGGAACTAAATAGTTTTTCAGGGTAACAAGATTTTGACCATGAAGGGAAACTCAATGAGGAACATCTATAAGGTTTGTGTGCTAAACATGATACAACACCTTCCATAACAAAGAGTTAAGCATAGAAAAAGTCCAATGTAATAATCCAAGCATGATAAATCTCATAACATGTCACTGTGAGTTTTCAAAAGAAACATACCTCCATTTGAGGGGTTTTATTAGAAAACCATGGGTTTTTAATCAAACAAATCATTTATCAGAACTAGAAGTTTATCAATGATTACAATTTAACTTATCATAGGGAATTAAGTAATCAATTAATGCATTATAAATAAAAAAGAGAATGAAAGGTAAACTACTTCAAGTAATGGACAAAGCTAACGATTTCTAACTCAAGCTGCCATGCACTCACACACACACACTTATATATATATATATATACCATTAACCAAATTACCATATTTCCCATTCCTTGAGGAAGTATACAGTTGGAGGATATATATATATATATATACATACCTTCATATATGACCATGAGTCTTCCAAAGGCACCACAATTCACTATACACAACAAACGAGACCCATAAACAGTATAAGGCCCTAATTTAGAGGGTGAAAAACAAAAAAAGGTTTAGAAACTTACCCCAAAATGACGACGGTGGATCAAATCAGCCTAAACCGCCTCACCTTAAGTGGAGGCTTCCAGAACACCAACCAACATCAATTGAGAGGCCATTTTTACAACCCTAAAACTAAAAAACAATGATAAATCAGATCACACCACAAGATGGGGTTTTGGATGAACCTTGTGGGGTGACAGAGAGGCCCAAACAAAGCTGAGAATAGGGAGCAAATGATAGGAGGTAGCTTACTTTAGAGATTCAAAGGATAAATAATGAGATATTCGACTAAAAATAGGGATCACAGGAGGTGTCGCGGTGGAGGTTGAGTGCGCGGTGAAGGGGACCCCCATAGGTGCATCATGATCGGGTAAGAGGGGGTGAGAGATGAGGGTTTGTGTTTTTAATATAATATAATATAATTATAATTTAATTTTATTTTAATTTAAATTAATTTCTTAAATAGACCCATCTGCACTGGTTGACCCACACGGTTTACCAAATTGTGTGAAAACTGTGCGGTGTACAGTGCGAGGCTACTGCCTCCCAGAAAACACCATGAAAAAAGGCACATGGTTTTTTAAAACCATGTGATACCCATGAAAAACTTATCTCCCCCCTTGAACATGTCCACACAGTTTCTTGTAGTGGGCCTCATTATTTAAAACAAACCATCCGCCCGTTATAGCTTTTCAAAACAAACCTTTTCTGTGTCCGGTGCTCTCAAAAATCCTCAATCCACCTGGGAAACTAAATTTCCTACTTCCAAGACAAAAAAACTCACTTAAGAGTATTAAGGCCTTCAAAATCCCTTTCAGAGGCCCAGTTTTAGAAAGACATTTTCTGAAATTGAAAAAGTTCAAAAACCTTCAAATTTTCATCTGGTTAAAAATATGGATCTTTACAACCTTACCACCTTAGAACTTCCTATAACTGAGAAGTATTTGGTAATAAAGTAAACCTTAAATGATATTCAAGGGTCATGGAGCATCGTTCTGATAATCTCATTGTGTTTTTAATTGCCCAACACACCCTTAAGCATCCATTTATGCAAGCGGCACATGATCCATTTAAACTCAATCCAATGCCTGTTTTTCAACCGAAACCTCGAAACAACTCTTACCCATGACTTTTCAACTAGAGACATGACCAAATCATCATTCTATTAAGAAACTTTCCAAAGGTACTTACCACCTTAGGCTTTAGAATTAGGATTCCAATTTAAAACACTGGGTCAACCATGGTTAGTATTTCTTTACAATCTTGTCTCTGAGAAATAAAATGACACTTCTCAAATGATTTACGAAACAGTTAAAATGTTCAATCACCATCAACCTCAAATCCTAGGTTAAGTTTATTGTTCATAAAAATCACCAAATGACATCAACTAAACTTGTCTCTACCTGAGGATGTGCCCAACAATTGTCCTTCACCAACCATAAAAATTTAAATAGGAGAGGAAAAGATTAAATCCACTATGACCGAATAATTAGAATACATCTGGATTAGACGACCAACATTTTATAAGCTGAATTGTGATGCCCTCTCCCAAGGAATCCCACATTCACCATGAGGATGTTCACTGAATCCCATATCTGAATCTCAATGATTTTACTGACCAAACCATGAAGGAAAATACACATGCTCCTTGTAACAATGAAATAAAACCACACAAACAAGCCCAAAATATTAAAGTGTTAGAACGACATAAGACCGATGATCTATTAGTGAATCTTGGATGATGTAAAGATATGAGACATGATCGTCCCAAAACAAAATACACTAAGAGATTTGAAAAGGTTTATAGTCAAACATACCCAAACACTAGAAAGAAGAGCTGTTGAACTACAATGGGTTGAGTTCCAAGAGAAAACATGGCTTCACCTACCAACACATCACTACAACTGATCATAATACCTCACCATCCAAGGTACTATGTGATCATTCCAGATTTAACCACCAAAGTCTCTGACAACCAAAAACATTCCTCAAGGGTTTCCTACTTTCAGAAAACCCAAATTCCCCAAGGGATTTTATGAAAACCAACCATCTCCAAAAGTCTATTATTGGATGTGTTCCTTCTAATTAGAAGTCCATGTAATTACCAAAACCAATATGACGCTCCCCACCTAGGATTTTCTTAGTCAGTGAAGGAATAGAAGAAAAACTAGCCTCTCACAAGTGTTCTGGTATAAAAAATCCACAAAAAATCACGTGACATTCCTCCGAGTCACACTCACATGTGTCAGAGCATATAAATATTTCCAAACCAAGAACAACACCCTAACAACACTAAATAGAATAAAAATCATGACACAAGAAAGGTATTTTATTTATAAAGGCACTATCTACTTCAGACTATCCCCTTTCATAGAACAAGCATCAACCTAAGCATTTACTCATTCTAATAGTATTCACTGGCTTGAGAGCCTAACATCTAAGCCATTACTAAAAAGAAAATAGTGTACATAGAATGCTACTGTTTCCATTCCAAGGAATCCCAAGAGAAACTCAACTACCCTTCCATGAGGATCTCAAACAAGGATACCACTACATGTCCAATTTCAAAGTCCTTTGTATTTAATCACCCTTAAATATTTAAACATAAAAAAGATTTAATTTCAAGCATCAAGTAAAATTTTTACAAATAGGACACAAACTTCTGAATTAAGCCAACGCCTCAAGGAAAAAATTAACATGTTCCACAAAACATCCTTTTAAAAATTCAAAAATTCAATGACATCCCGTAATAAATATAAAATTTATCTTAATAAATTACTTTTAATAGATAAGGAAACCTACAAGGGTACGATTTCCAAAAAACTTCAGATAAAAATTGAAATGTTCCTTACATTTAGCCATTTCATAATACATTATTTCATTACACTTAATATGTGTTTATATTTACCAATTAATGAATCACCCATACACATAATGGCTTGAAAATTGGTTCCCAGTAATAAAAAACCTCATTTTAGATTACAACATGCTGAAATATTATGGTCCAATTATATGGGAGGCCAAATATCAACCTGTAATGTTACTATACACTTTACATTTTGGCATTTGGCTCCCATTTAACCAAGTTAAATTCTCTTAGCACTAATACCTTAAGAACCATTTACAAGGGTACAAATACACACGTCACCATTTCTAAGTTAAAAGACTCACATACTCCTTAAAATTTAAAATTGGTTCTTGATGTAATCACAACCATTTAATTTATCAAAGAAACCAATTACATATCAACAAGCCAAGGCATTTCATTATAATAAAAAAACACAGATAAAAGTATATTTAGCATAGAATAATGACATATTATCATAGAAGCATTTTAAAAATATATCACCAAAACATGAAATCTAAATAGACATAAAAATAAATTCAAGGAATGGAATACATTCAAGGAACATATTTTAATTCAACTGATAAACTAAAATTCAACTACATGGCATGGCATGTGAATTTCCTACAAGTGCATATATGATGCATCAATTACAGCTTCCTTGACATATCATTCCAAGGGTAAAATTTCATTAAGTTCTTAAATAATAAGCAGTGGAATGTAAAAAAATCACTCTAGGTGAAATTATATCAAATGTAACAATGAAAATCAATGAAGAATAATATCATCCCTAGTCACTTGGTCATTTCCCATACGTGGGGTGATCAGTCCTAAGAAATGAAATTAACTAAGTACGGACACATTTGTAATCTCTTGTATACTGACCCAAAATAGAAAGATAAAAAAAATAAAAAACCATTGATACCACTTTGTAACATATCATCCCGACTTACCATAGAACCGGTAGCTGGACCACTGGATCACATAGCCTCAAGCACGTATCCAAGTATGCCAGAGGCTTCCAATTAGAAGTGAAGGTCTCAAGAGGTGATATTGGGGCGACTAAACCCTCTTATTAGAGATGAAAATCAGTATAACAGAGTAAATAACAATCAAAAATAGAAGCTATAATACATAAATGAAAAAGTAGTGGAAAATTGATTTTATATAGTTAAACAATAGTGGTCCACACCAGTTTATATAATATATGAATGCTTGACATGGTAATGATACATGATAGAAATTAGTAAAAAAAATAAAATTCCTTACTATATAGTACAATAATAAAGGAATGATAGAAAATCCCCACATGCAATCACCACGAGCATCCTGAGCTCTAGTTTTCTCCATTTCTCCTAACTCCTAGGTAAAAGAAATTTAGCACTCAACCTAGATCCTTTAAATATAAGGTCTACTTAGTTACCAAGGGTACCCGAGAAGGGTGCGGATAAAATATCAGTAGGAATACATCCAAGGTGTAAAACCTAATCTAGTGTAATATAAATTATATAGTGTGTAGGTATAATATAATTTAAGAAAAAAATGTACAAATAAGTAAAAACCCATCTAGGTTCCAAAGGGACACCTGGCGGCTATACCCGCTTCGGCTCATTGCTGGGATATGTGTATGATCATGTCAATCTGATATATATAGAGTAGTATTAGTATATATATAGATATAAGTTGGGGTGGATCGAGACATACCTCCTCCATCCAATTCCAGGGGAGCTCTCATAATCTACCCCTAACCCAAGTCTAAGAGCCCTTAGTCTCCGGACCTTTAAGTATTAGATTCACGTTGGGGTGGATCAATACATAATTACACCATAAAATTATATGGGAGATCTCAGGGTCTTCCCTTAACCCAATACTTAGATCCCTTAGTCTCTTGGAATTCTTGCATTTTGAATAAGTTCTGGGGTGGATCGGGTCATACCACCACCATCTAAATTGCATGGGAGCCCTCATGACCTACCCCTAACCCAATTCCAAAATCCCTTATTATCTTGGCATGAAATCATCTTATACAACTTAATCATAAGTGGTGTGGGGTAGGAATTCCTCCCACACCCAACATAACTACCATGGGGTAAAACTACCACCCACCCAAAAGCATAAATAACCGAACTGGGGTAAAACTTATTCCCATCCATAATAATTTATATTAATGGCTTGGGGTAAAATACCTCCCATACATAGTTATTTAAATTGATGGAATTGTATATGTTTATTCCCATCCATAGATAATTTACATATATCCCGTGTCTATATAAGATACATAATCACATTCACAAAAATGTACTTAAGGAAGCACTACCTAAGCATTTCAGTCTAAAACCTCAACATAGGCATAGTCACATTCAAATATTTCCATGAGGAAAATAATTATCATGTATTAACTTAGCCGTAAAAAATTCCATTTCTAAAAACCATTCATTTAACCACTTTAATACAAGGTGGGTAATTCATTAAGACCTAACAATTTAATTAAGGCACACCATTTGACATAAGTCATCATATTCAAGGTCATTCCACTCAATTTTTCTAAACATGGAAAATTTATATAAGGTACAAGTCTCTTGGTCATTTCAATTTAAGGATTTCACTATAACGTATAATCCATCCTAATAATTTTCCCTTGAATCTTCACATCTCAAGAAAAATTACATTTAATGGATAAGTTAAAACTAAATAATTGTTCAGGGAAACAACCATTTGACCATCAAGGGAAATTCATTGAGGAACATCCATAAGGGTAGTGTGCTAAACATGCTACAAGACCTTAAATAAAAAAATATAAAGCATAGAAAAAGTCTAATGTAATATACCAAGCATGATAAATCTCATAATATGTCATTGTGAGTTTTCTAAAGCAGTGCACCCCCATTTGAGGGATTTAATTAGAAAACAATGGTTTTTTATCAAACAAAGCATTTATCAGAACTAATATTTTTTTCAACAATAAAAGTATATCTTATAAAAGGAAATTAAGTAATAAATAAATGTATTTTAAATAAAAAGTAGAAGGAAAGGGACCCTACCTCAATCAGTAGACAAAGACAATGCTTTCTAACTCAAGTTGTTGTCCAATCGCACTCACATACTTCTATATATATGTATACATAACCTTAACCCGATATAGGTATTCCCCATTACATGAGGGAATACACACTTAGAGGATATAAATATTTACATACACATACCTTTGTATATGCCAACGATTCTTCCAAAGACACTGAAGTTCACTATACACAACAAATGGGACCCATAAACACCATAAGTCCCAAATTTAGAGGGTGTGAAACAGAAACGGGTTAAAAAAACTTACCCCAAAATGATGGTGGTGGAGAGAATCAACCTAAACCACCTTTACTTTAGCAAAATTTGATAGAACATGAACCAACATCACCTGGGATGCCATTTGTACAACCCTAAAACTGAAGAACAATGATACATCAGATCAAAACCTAAGATAAGGTTTCAGATAAACCATTGAGGGTTATGGAGAGTCCTAAACTAAGCTGGGAAAAGGGATGATAAAAGAGGAGGGAGATGACCTTATATATTCTAAGGAGAAATCATGAAAGATCAAGAAAAAAATAGATATTGGAAGAGGTATCGAGGAGGGGGTCAAGTGCATAGTGAATAGGTACCCCTGGGATCATCATGATTGGATAAGATGGGTGAGAGATGAGTTTTTTTTTGTTTTTTTAAATTTAATTTAATTTTAATTGAATTTAATTTCTTAAACAGACCCATCCTCACCGTTTAACACACATAATTTTTCAAACCGTGCACAAACCATGCGGTGTACAATGCGACAGTACTGCCTCTAAGTGTACACCATGCACAGCTCGTGAAAAATGTCTCTACCCCCTTGAACATGACCATACATTTTCCTATAGTGGGCTACATGGTTTCAAAAAAATAGTGTGCCCTCTCCAGATTTTTAAAACCAACCTTTTCTAGTTCCAACTCTCCTGAAACTCTTTAAGCCACCTGGTAAACTTAACATGCATTTGACCAAGTCGAAAAACATCACTTAAGAGTGTTTCAACATTCAAAATCTCATTTCGAGGACCAATTTTAAAAAATACCCCTTCAGTAATTTAAAATGTTCAAAAACCTTCATATTTTCATCTGATTCAAAACATAGATCATTACAAAATGGAACATATTTTTTAGCTATGGAATATTTTTTATGCTTCACTTATTATTGATTCAAGTTTCTATTGTATACAATCCATACTAAGAATTTGAGCTCACACATTTAATTTCTTCCTTCCACAGTTTATAAATATGAAATATTTGAATATCTGTAAAGGAAGAAATTTATTTTCTTTTGTTATATTCTATGTTTAATTACCAATATAATAAGGGAACCATTTATGTATTTTTTTCAAGACTACTAAACTAATCGATCATTGGTGGTTTTTCTCTTGTATCTATTCCATTGTAATAAAATAACCATTGACTCTGGGATACTAGGGTTGGGGTTGTCATAGAAATGGAAAATATAATCTCTATCACATTGATCCATTTATGAGAAATTGGTGTATGGAAATAACTCACATATAAAGGTTGGAAGTTGTCACATAAAGTAATCAATGACATGTTTCACTTTTCTTGGTTTATTCTAAAGTTAAACATGGTACACATTACTAATCAAATCTTGAGAGAGTTGAGTGTGCATAGTCACATGATATTTCATCTTAGTTCCTAAGACATTTGGTTTCTCATAAGGATAATCATTTCATTTACCACAAAATTATTTATTAGAAAGAAACAATTTCAATATTCCCATTAACTAAAAAATTGATATAAATAATGATAAATAAAAAACAATGTAAGGAATCTAAATAAAATCATTCTTGAGTTGTTTTAATTTATAACATCTTCGCATCAACATATGAAAATTTTAGTTCATCCCATATTATTATTGGTTCACCATAGGTTTTTCTTAAGTTAAATACTATATTTAACAAAACATATCTAAACCTATTTCTAATACATGATGTGGAAACCCAATCATAACATACATAAATATTGCAACATTTTAGATGAATATTAAATACATTTAACAATAATAAACACCTAAGAACCACAATGTTTTAGTTTCATTGGATACTAGATATATAAACATATTATTTCATAAAGGATACTAAAAATATCCAACGAAGATCTTCTTCTTAGATTTACCCTACTTAGAACCTTTCTTCATATCTTAGGAAAAATGGAATCAATATGAATGGAGAGCTCAAATGATTAGTATGGGAAAACATAGGATATATCAATCAGTGATCGCAAGTAAGAATAAGGGTTTGAGAACATTACCGTAATATAATAAAGTCATACCCAATTAATTATTTAATACTAAGGATGATTCCTGGTATTAGTATTTTTCATTAAAAAATGTAATATTCAAAAGTGTGGAATCATCATTAATCAATCATTATCCATGAGAGAATATCATAAACATGTGAATATGGAGAAATAAAAAGCATATAGAATCATGAGAATGTATAAATAGTAATAGGTTAACTCATTATATTAAGGACATGAAATTGTGTCTTCACCAAAACATATGGACATGAAACTATATCTATGCATAAACTTATATAATTGAAATGAGGTGAGCACAATATGTTTTTAACATGGAATCAGGTTAAAAAAAAGTAATCTCATGAGTTATCTATGATTTCCTAATCCAGATGAGGGATATAACATACCCACCTTCCACATAAACTTAAACTATAAAAAATCCATAATATCAAAAAAACATTCATCATTTTATAATTGTATACCCTGTTGAATAGAAATAAATTTTAGAAATATTTGATCATAACATAGTTAACCCATAGGAAATTATTTTGTTTAATTGAACCATCTATAAAATTCATTATTATGATACATCTAAAGAAAATAATTGTATGGTACCATTGTATCATATCCATATTTAAGTATAAGTAAAATTAATGAATGTTATCATAGATGGAAAATGTCTTCAATAGATCAAACAAATATTTCTTGCTTAAAATTCCCTTTTCATTTTGAAATAACTTATTTAAATTCCAAAAATTTCCTAAATATGAAAGATTTGTTTTTGAAAACAGCCATGGAATTTTCTATTTGAATCATTAAATAAAATATTATTCACTATGGTGGAAGAAGTTGTTAGAGCAGTAAATTTTAAAATAGAGATTCAGTTCACACCAATGTAAAAAGTACCTCATTCATAAAATGAAAAGATAATTATTTTGATTGTTTTTTAGAATGTAAAATATGGTTAAAAATTAATTTAATCAATGATTTTAGAATAAAAAAACAATATAGATATCATTTTAAATAAAATATAGACATATTAGAAAAATATTTCTGACCAAAGATAAAATAAAGTATTTTTTTCATAAAAACATTTTCTCGGTCATTTTACATATCAAGGTGTGGAAAATTTTATTATTACTTGAATATTCAATGAATATCCATGTGATAGTAAAAAATATTATTTTTATAGGATAATATCCAAATAATTTCTCTAAAAAAAATTTAGCATGGAAAGTCTTGAAAATAAATGAGCTTGTAACATAAACCTCTTTGTTTATGTCTCATCTTTCTTTGTATGTGTTCAAACCTCCAATATAATAAATATATATTTATTATAAATAATATATATAATTAAATTAATATATATCATACCATATATATTTTTTTATTACAACTTATCACACATTTTGTTTACATTTATTTATTAAAATCATCATTCTAGATGACGACCATTTCATTTTTCATGCATGTTTTGGTATATAAATCTTGGTTAAAGTTGTATAATATCCATAAAATTAATAATTATTTAAGTATTATATTTAATCATTATTTAATTTTTTATAAACACTTATTTATTTTTTTAATAATTAATTACATAACATTATGGAGATGGTAGTTCGTACATACACACGACTGATATTTTCACTTTTCGATGGATGGAACCAAAGAAAGGTATGAAATAATTTACTATTATAGAATAAATAATATATCATAGATATAATATATATTAATTAAATATATCCCATTACCTTACATGTGAATTTGAAACAAAAAACAAATCAGATCATTTCGTAGGGTTGGTAGTCTAGACGTACACACAGATGATGTTATCATTAACAAACAAATGGGAATGTAAGAAGGATAATAATTTGTTATAATTATCAAATAATATTTATCTAATTGTTATAATATATAAAAATTAATTCCATCATAATTACTAACCATAATATATGGGGATAACAAATTATTCAAATCACTACGTGGAGGCGGTAGTCCACATGTACAAACGAGTGATACTTTCATTCCCCATTTGATTGAAAGGTGATGAAAAATGGTTGTCTTATAATAAAAATAAAATAATACTATATTTATGATACTATATTAATAATTTTATTATGGGTAAAATAAATTTATATGATGATATGAAGAAATAAACAGTGAAATAATCAGGTAAAATGATTACATCTTCTTTGGATGACCACCTTTAGCATACACCTTATGCCTTATTAAGATGGACTTAAGGTAAGACCATGAAATCATGAATTAAGGTAAATAATATATAAATGTTTTTTGTGGGGGGTTTTATGATTTTAAGGCTGAAATTCTCAGAATAAAATATTAGAACATGTTCCCTTTAGAAGTGAGGGGAGGGACCCACATGGAATTACCTAATATATTTAAATAATAAAAGGGATCATTTTTGTGAAAGTGGGACCAAATGGAAACAAATTAAAATTTAGGATAATATAACATCAAATTATCTTTAAAAAATTATATTTATATAAATTTTTTGTGGCATTTTTTCATTTATCTCTTAGAGTAACCCCCTATGAATCCTTTTTGATTTTGTTCGTGTTAATTTTTTTTACCATTTTTACAATTAATTAGAAAAAATTAAGTTGAAACAATAAAACTGTATTAATTATTGTGATTTAAAATATAGAAAATTTTTTATAAGATTCAATTTTTATAAATAGAATAAATTAAATTTAAAATATCTGTGCAAAACGCAACAAATCAATTTTTAAGAAAAATGAAACTTTAAGCATAAAATTGGGTTTATTATTACCTTTATAGTAAAAAAAATTATATGAAAGTTAAATTTTTTTATTTAATTTATTATCCAATAATTTCACAAAAATTAATTATTAATAGTGATAAATTTTAATTATTATTAGAAAAACACATCACATGCATAAAACAATTTTCTAGAAAAATATCATTTTTACACTCAAATGATTTAATTTACATTTCTAAAAGATTGATAACCAATGAATTAATTTTAAAAGTGTGTAAAAAATAAATTTTAGTAATTTAGTGTGTCTAATTCATATCCACCAATCCATGAGCTAGGAGATAATTTTTAAATTAAATAAAAATAATTCTATTTTATATAATGTTTTGTTAAAACTCATTATAGTGTGTAATGAAAACTATCAAATAAATTTTTTTATATAAAATGAATTATAATATAAAATATTAGGGTGTTATGATATTAATTTTTGATTACATGTTTACTATATAGAGAACCACAATTCCAAAATAGTTTTTTTTCTTGTTAATTTTAATTCTTCAACTTTATGTAGATAATTACTCCAAAACAATGTGAATATTTTAATTTTGTGTCCATTATATAGATATAAATGATCGATCCTTGATCCATGACAGTACCAACTTTTCCACTAAAATCATTACTTCATTTTTAATATTATTGAAGAGGGTCTCTAGCACTATCCCCTGTAAAATATATTTCTACAATATAGATTTGGGTTGTTGAGTGAAACTAATATTCCCACACTATGAACAGGGAATCAACTCTTTAAATTGATCTAGAATTATTGGGAATTGATAGTTTTAATATTTTAATGTCTATCCACTTAATTAGAGAAATTGACCACCCCAAAGTATATGTGCTGGGATACACCTCATTTTTCTCAGTGAAGGATTGTTGGATACGAGATCCAGATATTCCCAAATACAATCTAATTAAGAAAAAGTAAATGGGTAAAAAAATAATCATTTGGACTTCTAGTTGGGACCTCATATATTTAGGTTCATTTATCATGGATTGGGGATAACTCTTTTGGGTATAGTGAAAATATAATGTTTTTGAAATGTAGCTAATTTTTTTAGTATTTTATGAAATGTCCATAATTTATTAAACCCTCAATCATAAGAGTATGTACCTCAATCCATACCTTATTAGTAGATGAGTATTGGATACAAATACATTTCACCTTTTTATAGAGAGGTGGTAATAATCATATAGGATATATAGATGATAAAATGTGTTCCTTTTCTAATTGAGATATATGATGAATTCATTCCCCTATTTTCTATATTAAATAATGCTGAAATGACTCCATCGATTTCAAAATAATTTATATAAATAGAAATGGGCATGATGGGATAAGATATTCATCCTAATAATGTTGTATTCTTTAGGGAATTGTAATTCCCATTCATTTAGTTGAATAGAAAATACCTAGGAACTTAGATTCCTCAAAAGTATCTGAATCTCCAGATGCACGAGCTTCTTATTTCTTACTGGACCATTTTAAAGGGGACTTAATTTCATAAAATGGGTTGGTAGGTCACCTTTAAATATAAATAGTCTATATAGTTATAGGGATTCATAGTGAGGTATTTTGGGATGTAACTTATTCTAGTGTGGAATTCACACATTGAACTAAGATTTACCACATTTATAATGGCTATACAACTAGAGTTAAGTAGGGAAATCAGTCTGGAGGTACTTGTTTAATCCAATTTATAATTACTGTTAGAGAATACATATCAAAGGGAAACCCCATTCATAAGTTTTAGTGCCTTCCAAGTATTGCAGGGTTGGTTGACAACCTGTATAGTTATATATGAGTTCATTAATGCTCAAGAGATTATATATTTTGGTTTTAGTACCTACCTCTAGGTAATTAGTGGATTTAAGTTTCACAAATTAAATTTTTATGATTTCAAGAGGCATGAAAATTGGTGTATTCAATTTCTATATACCACATATGGATATCCTCTATGAACTATTAGTATAATTCATATAGGTACCTTTAATAAAGTGCATACTTAATATCCATCAGATAATGAAAACTTCTATCCAAAGTGGAGGGTAAGGTGATATACAAGGGGAAAGTTACTTGAAGATTTATATTTAAGTTCAATTTTTATGAAATTAAATTCCATAACCCTCCTTTAATAATTCGTGATGAGAAACAACCAATGGTGGTATGCATGTTTTGGTTAATGTTTTCTAAAAAAACACGAAAATGATTTTTCCTTCTCATAGTGCTACTACCAGTTTTAAAATTCATTCTTCTATGACTTGGATATGACTATACCATGATTGGTAGATGAATGTTTTGGTGACCAATTTAAATGTTACACCATACAATGGAGATGATGATAAATGAAAAAAATGGAGGATATAATAAAACAGACCAAGAGTGGTTCTCAATAACTGGTAGAGTCATAGTGTCCTATGAATATGATAACTTTGAAATGGGTAATCCTTATATCAAATTTCAAGAATACAGGTGAAGTATATAGGTGCTTAACCTTCTGAGAGTGTAAGAACCTCCCATACATACATTTTGACTAAATCAAAATACAAATAATATTGAGCGATTTGGATTCAAGGAAATAAAATATATCTTCTCAATATGTTTAGACCACACTCTAGGTGGTAGAGAATGTGATAAAATGGTTTATCTAAGTCACAAAACTCTCAACATATCATATGAATATAAACATTATGAATAGGTATCTTATATGAATAAATTATATTCTACCACCCATTCACGAGTGGTTGTATCCTTTTACTCAAACTAGGAATTATAATTAATGGGGCATGAATCAAGTTGTGAATATGATGACAATTTTTAGAATTAACCCTAAGAAAAGGTGGGAAATACATTCTTACATTCTTATCTCATCATTGAAAAAAAAAATTATTGAACAATCATCTAATTCTAACTGATATTGAAAGAGGAACCCTTTTATATCATGTCTAAAATGTAAAATATTGGTTGAATTGTGGTTGATTTTGATATTCAACCATGTGTCATGATGAATGAAGAGGGTTCACTAGGGGAATTATATCATATACAATTAATGATCACCAATAAAGTTGATGTATTTCTAGTATCTCCACCAATAGTTCATCTAGTGATATTATATAAAGGGTAAATATGAAAATGAGAATATGTGAGGTAACTATCACTTCATCTCCATCTAAGGATAATAGGAAAATATCTACCATATTGACATGGGTAATTAATTTTTGGATATTTTCTCTTAATTTCTAATAATACAATTATACATTCAAGAACTGATTAAACCACTTTAATTCCTAAAATAACATTCACTAAAAGGTATGTAATTATCATACATCATGAAAGGAATTTGGAGAAGAAATGGAAGGTAAATCCCAAGGGGGTTTGAGTTAGGCCTCAATCTCAACGTGCTAGATTTTTCTCTTGGTGAATCAAGATTAAATGATGATATTATAGATGTTTATTCCATGTATGATAATTCTAAGTCTTATGTGACCACCATAAGTATATTTCTTCAATAAGTTATGATATTTTAATACCTTCATCATTCCTCTTTGACTAGAAATAAATTATGTTTTTCTATGTGTACGAAATTTTGTAGAGACAATAAAGGGACACCTAGGATGGATATACCATTTGAGTATATCATTACTTTGGAAGAAAAAATATTGGAAACCCCAATAATGATTCATTTACGTCCATAAAAAATTTCTCTTATGACCTATTGTAGGGTAAATAGATAAGAGTAATTACCCAAAACCTTCATTATCATGCTAATTTCCATGTATCTTCTATCTGATCTGTTCTCAATTTTGAATATCTAAAACCTTAATAGAAGTCCTATAAATTGGAAATAGTATCATTTTGAAATACTTGATAAAGTAGTCCATGGGGACACAAGATGATTTTATTTAGAGCTTTCCATGAATTATTGGGAAAATATCCTCACTGGGTGATTTAGAAAAAATCTATATACCAGTCCTAGACACTAATTCTGACATGGATTTAGAATATATATAATTTTTAAAAAGGTTGTGGTACAGAGCGTAGAAGGGAATATCAAGTATGGTTTGTGAAACCTACTTTGATGAATAGAGCGGTCAATTATTGAATCTTTATCAACTATTTGTAAATTATGTTTTTAGTATATATGATTAAATACTTGTAAACCATGATATGAAGGAGATGGTTATACTATAGGAATATAGGAAAGAATCACAAAAAATACATTTAATGGGGAAGTTAATTACACAATATTATATTCTTCGTGATTAAACATATGAAAATGAGTATTAGTATGTGGAGGGGTCAAGGAAAAATTAACTCATGGCCAATGAGACAACCATTGATATTGATCCTCTTCAAAAAATACTAAATGATAATAATGATAAACTTGAAAATCACTAGAAGATACATGAAGAAGCTATGAATTTAGAAAATATTTCTCATATCAAGTTGTAGAATATGTGTTCTAATGAAGAAAATGAATCCTAAAGGATAACCAAAACAAAACATAATAATGATTAAGATTGAGAATCACTAAATGAACTATAGTCTTCACTAAGTGTAATTTTATAATTTTTTTCTTGATTAAGATATTTTACATTTTTTGGATACTCTTGTTAATTTTTCTATAAAAAATCATTACATTTTTTTTATTTTAAATCATATGTCCATTATTTAATTATAACTATCAATTCATAATAATAGAGTATACCCTCAAAGGTGAGGTTCATGGATGGAATTATAAACAAGTTCCATCACTTTATACTAGAGTTGGTTAATACATATGGAATGAGACTTAGGCCAATGTGGATGATTTCAAATATCAAATATATTACACCAAAAGGAACTGATTTTTTATGTGAGAATATTTTTTTCCAAAATCAAGGAAGCGTTTAAATAAAAACAAGTGTAGAAAAATTAACATGACGAAAAATACCAATGTCACAAATATAGATAACCTTGAAAAATTATTTAGGTATTTTAATGTCATAATATTCTAAAAATAGATTGGTAAAATTATAAGTCAAATACATTTGTCTCAAAAGGTGGAGTGGTCTCTAAAGATTCATGATAAAGGAAATACAAACATGAATGAGGATCTAATGACATAACAAATATGGATAGGTTCTCATTATATCATTGTTTATTTATTGTATACTGTTTGATAATATTTAAGTTGGAACAACTTTGACTAAAAGGAATGCCAACCTATATATTAAGTGTAAAGTGAAAACTCATAATAAAAAGGGTCAAACACAAGCATTGACCATCCTAGAAAGTGGATTCATTTCATTTTTATAAAGATAAAAATGAAAAATAATGTGGTTTAATTTTGTGTGATGAGGACAAATTAAAATTAAATAATGATATTCCACCTCTTAACATTGGGTATGTGTGTCATGCATGGAGGTGTAACAAGAGGGTATCAAATTCACTTGAATGGATGGATTAAGGGTTGTGTAAACACAAGGTGTTTGAGTTCTAGATGATGATATGTGACATGTACTTTGAGGTTAACACTAACCATATTCAAATGGTAGGTTCTAATACAGTAGATCTAGGGTATATAGAGATTAGTAGACCCACTATTTATGAAAAAAGACACAAAACTAGTGGGGTAGCCATTTTGGGTGAGTGTCAATAGAGAAGTATAAAGGGAATATATTCATATCCAAATAAAGGTTAACCTTGGAGTCAAATAACCATTTTACTAATATCCATGAAAGGATGATGATGATCAATCCACTTTAAAAATGATGCATGTTTATAGAATAGTGGGTATTGGAGGAAGTTTCTAGAACCTTAATAATACACCCCTTGTATAAAATGCAATACTGGTGTGACGATATATTCTTTTTAATTTTTCTCACTTTTTCGTGAGATATTGGGTCCACTGACCAAGGATTATATTTTTATAGGTCAAAATGGTTGGATTCTCAAGCTTTTAAAATTTACTATTTATAGTCTAATTTTTCCTAAGCACTAAAATTTGAAAGCTGGGCATGAAGATACTGGTATTTTTCTCATGATTCCCTTTAAGGATTTTCAACATGAAATGTTTTATGTATCTTTGAAAAGAAATTTAAGGTCTATTGATTTTTAAAATTTAGGTATGGAGTTTAATTTATTAAAACATTAATAGAAGGGTACAGAGTCTAGGGTCTTATAGATTTGATCCAAATTTAAGGTAGTCTATATAACATTATGGGTTTTGGTTAACCAAATGTAAAGAAAAACCTGACACCACTAATGAATATATCTGAGAAAAATGTGAATATAATTTAATGAATTTGTTATTATACAAACATGGATAAAATTTATTGTAAGACACATGGACTAAAAAAGAAATATTTTCCAGTCAACATGAGATTAGAAAAACCCAACGTTAATGAAACCCTCAATCTTAGTATAGACTGACTTGTAGGGAGGGTGGACATGGTTTATAGGCTTGATGCTTAGACCATCATATAAATGGTAACTGTGGAAAACATCCCAATTAGGATTCAAAGTTCATAACCATACCAACTAACTATTGATAAAGTAATTATGATTTTGTAAAATGTACTGAAGATTTTCATATTATGAGTTTCGATATGTGAAGGGTATACAAAGGATATTTTCTGACCACATTTGAGTGAAAGTTCTAATAGGATGAATTTAGGGAACACTAGGACTATATGACACTTTAATTTAGATTAAAACATTCCTCTAGTTGGTAGACCATATTTACTACATGTATATAATGCCATATCAATGAAATGAATTCATAAATAAACATCGGTATCCATTGGAGATGAATATAATTGTTATCAAAAGCAGTGAAAGGATGATGGAAATCAGAGACACTCAAGAAGAAAATTGTGTCCTATGGGATGAAAGTTTTAAAAAAGTGAGAGGGTGTTTCATACCTATGTTAAATATGGTTGGGATTTTTTGATCATTTGGATAGGATTAAATGGGAGATATCCTATGGATGTGTCCAGAATATTCATTTTATACATTTCTATGTATTTTGAAATAGTTAGAATCAATCCACGTATAGTTATTAACCAGTCTCTCTCTCTCTATATATATATATATATGACTCTTATATTAGAGAGGGGTGGTTCAAATAGTCATAGGATTGGGACACTAGGAATCATTATAGATGTTACCAAGTGAAAACTATAGTTCATACTTATATCCGGAGTATGAGAATCTCAAATAACATAATTTTAAATAAAGAAATTTCATTTTACCCTGATGTAGGGTCATGATTTTCAGTCTCCTTTACATGGTTTTGGTTTTAGTGTAGGATATTCGGGTTATATGGAATTGTTTAATCTATTTATTTTATGGTTAGGGAAAATGGGTCATATGTTATGTAGTTTAACATCATACAACAAAAACATGTATATCATTCAAATTAACATCATGTGAAAAGGATTTTTATGTCTTACAATTTAAGGCCATCTTATGTAGACCAAGATGAATGATATGGTATGTTCATTTGATAATGATCTATACTATATAGTTTAATTTAATTTGGTATAGAGAAAAATTTTGGTAACATTATAAAAACATGAATTATTTATAAAACAGAATATCCCCATCTTAGTTGTAGATATATAAGGGTTTTTTTCCTAGGATGAAATAATTTAAGGAAGATGATTTTTTTATTGAAATAGGTGTTTATAAAAATCATATTCCAGAATCCATTTATTCGGATAAATTATGCATAAAATGAAACAAATTTTTCCAAAAGTCAAACAATAGTGAAAGACCTTAAGAAAAGATCAAGAGAAGTTGAGTATTGATTGTAACGTGCAATCGAGCCTATGATGGATGATCAAATCATCACTATGTATCCTAGAAGAGTACGAATCAATCTATACAAAGTTCTTATTAGGTGACCTTTATTTAGTGTTAGGTGATTATAAGAAATATTATGTGATTTAGAATGAATATAATAATAAGGAATAAGACCATTGGGGTTTGAAGTATGGAATAATATATATGTATCACTACATATCATGTAATAACATGAATCAAGCCACACATAGTTCCAAAATATATAAACCTTGAGCATAATCTCAATGTTGAATCAATCTATGTTGGTGGGTAATATATATATTTTTCTCATAGGTAATATAGGAGGAATTTTTGTTGATATAATTCATGATTGGGACTAGTATTAAAAATATTTTAATCACTATATATACCATGATAATAGGAATCGACCCAAACAGTGTTGCTGATGGGAAGTTTGTTGTGTTAAAACACAAACTAGTGTATAAGAACATGACGTGAAAGAAAAGACTTCATGTTGGGTAGGTGGAATTCAAAGGAAAGTAAAATCTATGGCTATTTATAAGATAGATATTCTAGACATCACTACATATCTCATATAGATGGGAATACAACCTCATACAATTTTTGATAGGGTTCGTTTTATTTAAATGTATAAAAATTAAGCAAGAATATCTTACAAGGATCTAGATATCATATTTAGGAAAGGATATGATAAATAATCTATCTTAAATTGTATGAAAATTCATATGTTTTGGATTATATTCCATGTATTTTGACATACTGTGACTAATATTGGATTCCATTCTGTTAAATATGTCAGATACCAATAATACTAGTCATAGTTTTTTAGTACCTCTATACTCATGTGATTCATACCCGATGTTGGAAATTGGATATAACTATGTGATTTCCTAAATAGCATGAATGTTCATGAAATGGATCATATGAGGATAAATTTCAACTAGATTAAAAAAATAAATTCCACATGGATTTGGCTCTCATGCTAGGAGAAGAGGTTAAGATATTTGAAAATTCATGGATTTACCAAGGGAAATAATAAAAGGATTCACTCTATATCCTACAATAATAATAATTGATCCAAAAATTGTTATTAAAATATGAGGTAATTTTTTTTACTTCTAGGTAGGTTGGTACAAGTTGGAAGAAATACACTAAGTATTCTTACATGGATCTAACAGTCATACAAAAGAGTCAAGCCATACTAGGTAAAAATGTTATGATGCTATCAAGTTTTTGTGATATTTGATATCATATCATTTAACTTAATTTCATGAAACCAGGATTAACAGGGGTACATTTTCCTTTATATTATCTCTAAGGTGGGGAAAATGTGAATCAAGGATCTTATAAATATATGGTCCTCCTTTGAGGTGAAATATATTGATAGTAATGTATATGTGTGGATTTTCCCATTATTTTATAGCTGGTCATCACTATATATCACAAATCATTAGTAATCAAGACCAATGTAGTTCTTGTAATATGAGTTCCCTACAAATATTTTTCCCTCCTGAAAAAAGGGGGTATTTTTTTGGTGTATGTTAAGGAAAGGGACAAATTGTGAACCATAAATTCTAACACATGTCAAACCTTCATGTCGTAAAAAAATTCCATACATATATTCCACTCTTATATGTATAAATTCATGCATAGAGGAATTAAATCATATAGATTTATTTTATTCATTGGAGACAAGAATTGTGAATATTATAGATATATAGAATAGACTAGTGGTTGTCATGATTCTTGGACCAATTTTTCATATATATTTACATCATGGAACAAGGAAGATGTTTTGTAGCTTTTCATATTATGAAAATGAAATTTGTGATACATAGTTTAATATCATTTAGCTCATAACAACACTAAAAATTTTCATATCCCACCATAGGGATATTATCAAACCACCATGAAATTACAAAAAATATTTATTAATAAACATTTCATTAGCATGATGTTTGATACTCCCTCCATATATGGGTTCCTAGGAGTATGCTATATTCATGAAGAATAGGTATATGTTGTATTTTCCTCCAATATTTGTTTTATTTTTGAATATTTCTTCCTAGGGATCATGGAATTTATTGGAGCTACCACTAAAAACCCTTCAAGAATTGAGCAGAGATGAAACCTCTAATTAAAGGCTCACATTATTTGATTCTAATTAACTTATATATTGTGTAGTGTGTGAAACATTTTCTCATTCAGTCACTCCAACTAACCCAAAACTTTTGTGTACAGCACATATTTTGACATTTGATTGTATATGTAACTATAAGTTAATTGAATTGTTCCTGAATTGGTAAAACCAATCATGTACCATATAAAATAAATTATTGGGTCATTCATTCAATAATCAGTGTTGTGGTGTAGTAGGTCCCTAAACAATGTGAGAGTTTATATTTCATGGGTTTCTTTTACTTTATTATCATCTTCTAAGAGATAGTTTTTAGAGTTTTGTTACTAAAATCTATCTATCCAATCAAGGTTTCATGATAATAGGAAGAGTGGTTATACTTGGTATGGTATTCCTTATATAACCTTTTAAACATAGAATAAAATAATATTTCCATTTTCATCAATATTATATGAGGGGGAAAAATTGAGGTAAAGGTTTTAACTTAATAAAGTTGATAACATCCTTTCCCTTGACTTCCATGAGAGTTATAGGCTCATACCATTAGGAAAAGATGTTGGTGGCCCTATGTATGTTTATAAAATTCCTGTATTTTGATGGGGGATATGACCATATAACACTAATTACCCTAATGATAAATAATTGAGAATATATGGTGGTGTAAAAGAGGATGATGAATATAGATAGTGTGTATCTAGAATACATGGAATCATTTGGTAAACTCTAGGAAGCACTACGACATTGATGGTGAGTAGGACACAATCATCTTTATTTGAAGCGATAAATTTGTTCCTTTCCAATTGAAAATGTAGGAACCTATGTGGATTTCATGTATATCATCGAGATTCTATCCTCATTTAATGAATATGAGGATAACCCCATTAAAGGTTCAATTATTTTCTACTTTATATGAATTTGGGCCATTGAATTTGATGAATTTTACTACATGATGCTACATCTACTCCAACATAGCCCGATCAGGTTGAAAGATTCTATTTCTGGGGTAGTTATTTATGTGATGAAACCATCCAGTTGTGGAACTAGTTTACTACGATAGGTTAATTGCTTATTTTAGGGTATTATTGATTTAATTGATTTTATCCAAGTCATAATAAATGAATTTGAAGAACTTATTGTGATGCTTATATTAATCTCATCCAATTTAGGACAGGACTTGGATATAGCTAAATTACCTAGTTAATTAGTGAGAGCATTAATGAATATGGAATATCTGAAAAGATTAATTATAATTAGAATTAATCCATAAAATATCATATATAATCACTAAAAAAATTATATCATTCTTCAAAATTGTATATTCCTCCATGATTTTATAAATAATTAAATATGTGTCTCCCTTCATGCTTATGTTTCCTATCAATATTTAAAGAGAAATTTCTAAACCTATAATAATGGAATGGTATTGTTACCTCATTATTTTTGTATCCTTTCAACATAAATATGGACTAGGTGAGGATCACCATTCAACAAGATATGAGAATAAATCCCAAGATGACCATGTTAACATTTAGACTCTCTATTCTTCACCCAAATGGTCTCTTGGAGGAACCATCAAAATAAATCTCCCATATATATGAATTTTCATGGAAGGATATGAGTTCTTTATCAGGGAGATATTTGTTTACATGGGTAGAGTCTGGTGTAGGATGTTTTGTGATGAAATACCGGGGGGTCTAACATTTAACTTCATTTGAGGTAAAATAAAAATTTCAAACTATTATTGGATTACTACCCACTATTCCATATGTACAGTTAGCATTGGTTGATTGAGGTTGTAGTTGAGTGGGTATACATGGGTGACTAATTTAACCTCATGATGTTACATATAGTGCCTCAATTTCTATATTGTGGAGATTAACAAAAGGAAATTATTTCTAATGCCGAAGAATTGGGTCTCTTTATTTGGTATAGTTGTACTCAAATAGTAAAATCTATTTCTTTGCCTTCTTTATTATTTCATTTAAGAAAAGAACCAAGTAACAATTCTAGGGTCTCCACATACAAGATTAGTTATTTTCCTTCAACCAATTACATCAGAACAAGTGGGATCCAAATATACTTCTTGAGATTATTGAAATCTTATTTACAATCACCATCACACAAATTATCTACTCCATTATCATTAATAATTTGAAGGGAAACCATTTACTAGTGTAATGGAAATAAAAGTTATAATATAGATGATATTACCCAATATTCATCTCATCTCGTTGAGATTTTGAAAAGCTGGAATATCAAGGATTACAGTGGTATTCTGTAGGTCGACATAAAATCTATTATGACGCATTACAATGTTTGGAAACATTATTGATGTCACCCTAAAAGAACTCATTATAGGATTAAATTTCATGTCATACAACAATTGTTTTTGAGAAATATCTCGAGGTCGATAAGATGATCATAGCATGACTAGAATTTCACAACCATATCATCATCATAATATTCCATGATCATTTCAAAGAGGGTCTTGAATATGAAATTAATGGAACATTAATATGTGGTGCTAATATTTTTTAATATAAAAGGCATCACCTAATAACAAAACCCCATACAGTTATCTAAAAAAGTGGGGTTTCCAATATAAGGGGAATTTTTATCTTTTTATACCATAAATACACATACATTACTAAGAGGGATTAGATGATTATTATTACACCTACTCAAATTTTCTTAATTGTGACTAGGAAATCATCCTCCAGGAAATACCGATTAAGATCACTGATGTTGATATAGACCCAAAAATTTTCCATTATACTTTATAATAAGGATGATTTTTGTGATCCACATGGGATATTGGACCTATTGAATGAACATAGATTTAATTATCTAGTGAACTTAAGCCTAAAACTTAGTGAAATGAGTTAGATGAATTCTTATGCATGGCTATTTATAACCATATAGTCCTTTGGTAGGCCCAGATGATAAGCACACACATCTATATCCAATATAGGAATTTTAATATAGTTCTAGGAAAATAATTTATTATGTTATGTCGATTATTATATTTATATATCCTATTCTTCTTGAGTCATTGTGGAAATAATCAATGTTAGTCATGGTTTTTTTATCTATTCACCAATTTATAACCTTGAACTCATAAATGATGATTGAGATGACCGCCCCTAACACTAGAGGGGAACCATTGATATCTTATAATATCTCAACCTTAAATTATATTTTAATATTCTATAAAATGAGAGATTATGGGGATATTTTTTATTAATAAGTAAAAACAAAGACATTTGTATATTTTTTGAACACTTAGGGGATTTCACTAAATTCTGATAGTGTTATTATGGGGGAAATAATGTCTGGGGAATTTAGAACAATCACTTTCCTGTATCTACTATCATCAGAGTTAGAGGATGTGTTGACATACTAATACTTGAGAGATGCTATGGGGTAATACAAAACATCTATGGAAGTTGGAGAGTTTAGATATGGAACTAAATCCTCTAGGGATTATAGAAACAATAAGGGATAAGTTTCACATAGATATCCATTTATCATTATAGTTGATATCCTCAGAATAGTGGTAATGATTCCTAAAACATATGTTCATATACTCTATTTTGGGTTGATACTATTTTAATTAGATAAACCCACTATTATGTATTGAACATTTCTCAAACCATTCCGTCAGTAGAGGTACCTGGGGGGAGGTAGATCATTGATCACCGTGCCTTAGGGAAACTACCTCTACATTATTAATTGAAAAAAAATATTATTTGATGATTTAATTGAATGGATTAATGGGGTTAATTTTAGAAAACTGGAGGCTATGATATGGACTATAGTTTATGTCATTATTATCCTTCATTATGTAATATCCTCCATTATATTTTTTAGAATCAGAATTTTATATACTAGGATTAATAGGACAAGAGGTGAGTAAGATCACTATTAAACAATCCAACCTACCCATTGCAAAGTAATTTTGGTATTTTTAGTATGTAAAAGGATCTAACACATTAATATGATGCCATGAAATCCCTTAAAATACATTTAATGTCAAATCCTAATGTTCAAACATAAATTCTATGATAGATATGAGGTCTTTGAATTGTGCTCTGAGGTTGATATTGTTAATAGGTTTCTTCTCATTCTTGTCACACCCTTTTATTTTCATGTTGGAGGGGAAAAAATAGATTCCCATTAACATGGTCATCAGAGGCTCTAGTCAGGTATTCTATTGATTTATAAACAATTACCAATTAGGGATTTATGGATATCAATGTAATTATATATTTAGATACATAAAAGGGTTTGATATGCCCCAATATAATGATCATTTGATTTTATTTCATGAAGGGGATAATTATATTAGATTTTATGTAACTAGTATCTATATGATAAAATAATACTGTAAATACCTGATACTTTAATTCTTGAGTGATTGAATGGAATTTAGTGAGAACCATTCAGAGTTCCTTTATTATATGAAGGGAATCTAGATTTTAGAGATTATCCAAAACATCAAAAAGCTAGTTTGGGATGTCATATTTCTATTTCATGGTACTACACTTATTATCATGGGGATCCTCCCTAGATTGGTGTCTATAAGGTGATGGTGATTGTGTAAGTGGTTCTATTCCATATACCATTATCAGGGCACTTTCACTGTTTGCAGGTTTTTTGATGCTGGCATTCCCAAATTCTAATCATACTACTAAAAATTTTCAAATTCATCCTCCAATATGGTTTAAACTAAATGAGTATATAAGGATTCTAAATCGGAATTATATTACTCCTAAACATGTGTTAGTTCTTATGTTAGTGTCTTAATGGAATAAATGGATCCACCAATGATAGTATTTGAAAGGAGAGGTCCATTCCTACCTCATTTCCTCATCATTATGGACTCATGTGACCTTTTCCCTGATTAGGAATGTTAATTTTTATTTTTATATACATATTAATCATCATAGAAGGAATATGAATAGTGAATTAAATTTATAGAAGTATATTATGGATAATATTATACTATTTTTTTTGTTTTATGGGGTGGTTCCCCTAATTTAATTTGGTGGGATGGTTCCAATCCTCCTAGTTCTATGGGGTATAATGTATATGAGGGTTTAAACTAGTTTGGGTACCATTTAATGAACTTAATCTTGAATATTTTTTTGATGTTTGGATTGACATTCATCCAATGATGATGAATAAGTTTTCTCTAACCATAAAGGAGGAGTTAAGGCCACAATTGGCTGATCTAGTTATGGATTATGGATAATAATAACTCAGTCTAATGATTATACATCATTAAATAATTAATCTTTTGACCACATTTATTTATGACTTGATATGATTTTTTTATCTTCATGTAAGATATAAGATACCAAGACCACTATTTTTTGATGTTTTCTAAGCTTTACTTACCCAAAGTCGTACATTTTTCATAGCATATATTTAATGAAAAAAGTCATGGATGTTGTTCCCTTATTCTTGATGGTTAGGTAAATAGAAAGGATAATATATGAGTCTAATCATGTTCAAAATCCTGGTTTCTTTTAATTTTTAAAAATTTGTACCTAAAATAAAATAAAAAAACATAGATAATGCTCATTTAAAAAAATATATTTATCTATATCCAAAAGTGGTGGATGCCTCTATTTATTATGTCCCTCTAAACCGAGGATGCTATTGTTTCTGCTTCCATATGGGAGAGGGATACTTTAAATAGAGTTAGACTAGAGTCCAGAGTTTGCAAAGACAATGGTTTGATTTTAACATCTGATTCATCCTCTATGACTCTTCTCTTTCATTTAGCTATGTATTTTGGCTATGATTTGTCCATATTACATCAGATAGAATCTTACAAACTCTATGAAACCATGATACTTTTAGAATTTTCCTAGGTAATTTAAGGGAACCATCAATGTTTTTATCTCATCCTAGATAGTTTTAATGAATATCTTCAACAAGATATCCTAAGTGAGTGTCATATTCAAGGAATATTCAATCCACTACATCTAGAAATAATGTATGATTAACTCTCAATCTTGTATGATTTAGAATTTATGATAATAATTATCACTGAATTATATAGAATATAGGTGAATTGATTGATGAATTTCTAATAGAGATCCTTCCAAATAGTTACAAAACTAGTTGGTATGTTCTGATATGAGATAAAAATTGTCCCTTTTAGAGTATGCATGATGCATTTGAGATTATATATTTTTTCTCCTTGATTTTTCAAATAATGGGGCTACATTGAGATATAATGTTAATCTGATGTTGTTCTAGGACTCAATTTCCATTGAAAACCAGAAACATCATATTCTCAAAGTTTGAATGAGGAGGAGTTAAATCCACCCATTAAAGGCATAATTTAATTTCTCAATACACTAGTAGTATAAGCTCTTCCATGGATTACATGTATCTCCACAAGATCCAAAGTCTTGAATATGGTGAAAAAAATTTTAACATACAATACTGGATTTGATACTCATCTATTATTACAATATATTTGTTAAATATATAGTCCAAAGACCATTACATTTATAGTTTTTGAGTGTTATGACAATGAAAAAAAATACTATGTATCAATTATTCTCAAAAAATGTATATTGTTCCACTATATAAGAAGATATAAAACCAATAATGAGTCTCAATAATATCTAATAAATTCTCTAAAAAAGATACTCTTCTAGTGTTATCAAACTTAATACTACCTTTGAATGCCATGGTAAATAGAAACATAAGTAATGAGTGAACTCAAACGCCCAATAAGTTTAAGAATAAAAACAAATCATAACATGAGAGATGTGAGGTGGACATGATATCATATTTAAAATTTTCATAAACTTGATAAAATGGAATAAAAAGATGATATCATAAAAAAATATATTAATAATAATAATAAAAAGATAATGAAATTATATGAATTAGGAAACAAAATAAAAATGATACCATAAGAATATGGAAAAGCATTACTCCCTAGGTTACAATCATTATATTCCAAGGATTTCTTCTTCGTCCATTATCATATGTCAAATATTTCTCCGAAGTACATTATTATATGCCAAGGAATAAACCCTTTTCCCTCAAAAGATATTAGGTTTACTCCTTATTCTCATACATAGCGTCTCATTAGACTTCAACATTACCCAATGCATTTGACCATTATTTGGGAAAACCCATTATAACAAAAAAGCATATACATGTGTGACATATGATTTCAATCAACATATTATAAAAACCCATGGAGATAAAATGGATTTAATATTATTTTTAAGTTTTCCCCTAAGAAATAAATCACTATTTCATCAATAAACATGACTTGATAAACTCATGGAAAATAAATGGGAATCAAATGATTGGAATACTCATTATAGGTAAATACCAATAAATAAATATAATTACACATGTAATATTTAAAAAATATACGAAATCGATATATGTTTTATTCAATAATTCAACAAGTCAATTTATGTATTGGGAATCTATGTTAACATCCTTTAATAATTTAATGGAATATAGGGTAATCACATCAGAAAATTGTTGGAAGTAAATCACGCCCATATAAGTGGATGACTAGGAAAGAAAAAATTAGGGATGGATTATATCATATATATAAAAGATAATTTCATAATACATATAGAAAAATAATTTGGATAGTATCATTCGATGAAATACCCTAATCAAGCTTATAACATAGTTAAAGAACATAATAATGGTAATTTGGAAAACTTCTTCTAAAAATAAGAAGTCCCCTTTTCCATTAAAACATTTTAAAGGGAGATCTTTTTATAATATAAGAATTAGAACATAATTTTTAAAAACATGTAATAATAGAGTATATGTATCTTGGAAAATAAAAATTTCATCAGAATTACACATTTACAATAAAACATGTAGAAGGGATTACATCAATGAAAAATGACCCATTTTGATTTTTTTAAAACTTATTTTAAAATATTTTTAATATAATTAAATTTAGTTTAAAAAAATTTAAGAAAAATATATGGTATAATTTTTAAAACATTTATAACATTTCTTGAAATGTGATAAATTATTTTTAAAACTATCCATGTTGAAAACATCAAAAAAATACCTTAAAAACATTTTACAGTAATCACATTATAAAAGGGTAATAAAAAATAAATTTTAAATGAGTTTAATGTAAAATTGATTTCCCATTTATATGGAACATATTTAGATTAAATATCATTATTTTGATAAGTAAAACATGGACATGGAAGAAAATATTCACTACAAAGTGTAAGAATTACTCTTATTGACATTGTGATTTTATTTGTATAAGAGTTTCAAAAAAGTGGAGGATATTAATGAAGAGAATTAAATTACCTAGAGGATATATAAATATACCATTTTTTAATATAATATGAGGAAAACAATAATTTTAAGGTCAAAATAAGGAATATATTTCCTGACTAATCGGAAAAATTACATGATTTCATAAAAAACATATGCATTAAGTAACAATTTAATCAAAACCCTTATAGTGGAAATATTTTTAAAATGAACCTAAAATATAATTAATAAATTATATTTCATTACAACATAACAATTGGATAAAATATACACCATATAAAGTTAAATTGGTTTATAAAGTAAAACATGTCTCAATGAGGGAGTTTGAGACAAGAAACAATCACCGCATAAGAAACGCTCCAATAAAAAACCATTGAGAGAATGAGTTATTGAAGTTGAAGTTAAAATACCATGAAGTTGGATAATACATGATACTAAATATCCAATATTTTTTATATACACCATTTAAAATAATTTTGTTTCATAAAAGAACATGTTTCTCAAAGTAAGAAGTTTTGAGATGAAACCCTAACTTTGTTTCCCTACTTAGTCAGATGCACTCTATGTTACTTTATAACAAAAAATAAATATATTAATGGTTTTTTTGTACCATATTCATACCTAAAACTATTTATAATATTTACTATAATCATTATCTATATGTTTGTTGGTTATTTTCTTTCATATTTTCCCACATTGGGTGTAACACCCTGAGATATTATGAGAAATAATATATTTTTTTAATTTCTTTGATGTCTTGTATTGTATGCTACACTAAGATTATATTGCGCTGTACACAACATCATATTATCTTTTAGTACATGAAAACACTATTCTTGGCTTATGTTACATGCAAGAGCGACCTTCCTCAATAGTGTGTGTTGTATGCAATACCGAGTTTCACTAAAGAATGATATATTGTTATAATATTATTATAAACTAGCCATTATGAATAGTATTAACCACATTTTTAATTTTATTACATTATAATTCATCTAACACATATTCTAGAACATGTTATGAGAACAAAATAATTTTTTCAGATAAAATAAGTATTTTTCAAAAAATGCAGTTTTGCCGCCTTTTGATGGCACACCCACTTTAAATCTAGTTTTGACACATTTATAAGTTCAATTTGAGTGAATAAAAATATTAATTTCAATAAGGTTATAAAACTTAACTTTGGATAATTTTTTAATATTTTTATGTTAACTTTTTTATTTTGATGAATAGTAAAAATACGCTAAATTTTAAATTAAAAATAACTTTTTTCATTAAGATAATTTATATGGATAAATTATAATATTTAATGGTTTTAAAGTATAAATATAATATATATTTTACCATTTAATATTATTTATGTTATTATTATTAATTTTACATTGAATTCGTAGGTAAAAATATTTCAATATTTTGCAATGTTTTAACCTTTTAAACCCGTTTTTCAATAGCGGGATTAATTTTAAATTAAATACTGCAACTTCGGTGTATTGAATTTGGACAAATTGATTCCATATTTGGAATCATTTGGTCCAAATTATGTTAATAGGATACTTTTTATTTTTAGGCATTATGAATAGTAACTACAGTAAATTTTATTTACTACAGTTAAAGGTAAATCAGGTAATTAAGGGTGAAAATAATATTATAAAATTACCCTAACACTTGTATTAATATAATTGGATGATTATATTTCGTCCTAAAACATAATTGGGTCGAAATTGTATCTTATAAAACCCACTTGGATGTGATTAAGACCTTTAATTTATTTTATTTAATGAAAGTCAAATATGTCTCACTCAAACTTTATTAATTAAATTATTTTTAATATGAGTTTATACATAATATAAATTCTATTATAAATACTCATTTGAAATATACAATTTTTTTATTCATCATGGTAATTTATTTGTGATTTTTAGGAAATATATAATTACTTTAATAGCTTATACATTAATGATGCAAATATTATTTATTTAGTGAAAAATAAAAAATATAGTTTTTATTAAAATAATAATACCCATAAAAAGGACTATAATCTTGAAAAAACCTTATTTTTCAAGTATATATATACCCTAAAAATAAAATGGTCTACTTTTGGACCATTTGGAGCCTTATAAAACAGATTATGACATTTATATTATTTTATTTTAAATGATGTCAAAGTTGTCACCTTCATTCTTTAATAAAGATATCACTTTAAAAGTTGATTGTTTTAGAAGATAAATTCGACTAAAAGAATTATTAGAAATTATATTAGATTTATCTTCATCATATTATTTTATTATTAATTTTTATGCAACATATAAATATATTAAATTATTATACAAAAATGTGGTAGTAATTATTTTCTTAAGGGAAATATCAAATAAATGGTTTTAAACATATTAAAATAAATGTTATATGAAAAAATTAATGTTCTCCATGAATATTTTAGATGAATATGACAAGTTAGGAATCTATTAAATATTTTGGTTTGAATATATATTATATGTGGATTTAATTTAAATTCAAATAATTGAATAGTGTCAAAATTGACACTATTGATATTTTATAAAAATAACATATTATTAAATTGTTTAAAAATCATGAAAATATTTAAAAATTATAAATTGAAATTTATATGGTCTAAAATTTTCTAATGTATCCAATTATGGTCAATTCTCAACACATAAGTAAGTATTTATAACAATTTAGAATTTAGAATATTATTACCACAAATAAAATTAAATTGATTAAATAAAGATAAATAAAAATTATAAGGTTTAAAATAAACTCAAAACACGTCTAAATTTAATTTTTTGATGATATTACAATCCTATATTACCTAATATCTTAATTTGAGTCACTTTGGAAGTTTTTAATTGGGTTTGAGTTTATTATAAATTAATATTTTGGAGGTTTCCAAAAGTGCCCCTCTCCTCTCTTATAAAAGGGAACCACTACCCTCTCCTCTTCACTCAATATTGAGCCATAATGGTCTTCCAAAAACCTGAAAATTCCTCTTGATAACCTCTCTAGTTACATTATAGTGGTTCTGGTCATCTCAAAAGTCCAACTCTAGTGCCCTAAGAGGATGTTTAAAGGAGGAACTTTGAGGAAGAGGTAATATATTCTACAGATTCTTTCAAGTTTCATTCTTCTTCTACATCCTCTTATTTAGTTGTTTCATTATAAAATAATAACATAAGTATCACTAATATACTTATATGTTATTATAAATATTAAACAACCCTATTTCACCTTATATCTATCCTACGAAAAATGAAATCACCACGCGTGCGTACGTACGACTTACCATCTCCACGCCGTGGTGTAATCTGTTTTTCCACCACCACCATACTTGGATGGATATAATTGTGGGAATAATTACTATATATGATTATTATAACATCATACTGATTCTGAGATATTGTATCATCCACTCCAATTTCATTCAATAATTATGGGAACAATATCATCACTCGTGTGTACGTACGGATTACCGTATCCATGATGCGATGAGATTAATTCTACATGTTAACCATTCATGAATGATGATAAATTATATATAATTAATAATTCCGAGATATATGACATAATAATGCTACTTTATTTATGTATATATATATATATATGTCATCTACTTACTTCTATTCAAGTCAATAAGGAAAGGAAAAAAGCATTCATGCGTATGTACGGACTACCGTCTTGATGGACGATGTATTTCATTTCATTTATCTATATTATATATATATATATATAATGAATATATATATATATATATGATATATAAATCTTGTTTTACATTCTGGAAATAAGTAAATCATGATATAAGTAATAATATCAAGAACAACGTGCCCAAACACGTACGATAAACGAAACGATTATTACCCAAAACATTGCTTCAACATGGAATTGACAAATGAACGGGTAATATAAAGTTGTAAGTGAATCATATATGATATCATAAAAATTACTATTATTTCTGAATAAGTCAATGAATTTTTTTAAATCACTATATAGGAGGTTTGGACACGTATGGAAAAAATTGGACCTAAGGTAAGGGATAATTATTCCAATCTCGTTCTTATCTGAGATTGTTTATTCGTAAGTACTTACTGGGGTTATGTTTATCATCCACGTCCATGTTTTCTAAAAATGTTTTCATAAAATGTTTACTATACTTCCATGTATGATTAAATTCATTTTTACCCTTTTTTACTTTTACCACATGGTATGGAAGAAATCTTTTTTTTGTTTACCATATGAGATACTTTTTGACTTTTCCAGAAAATGTACGAGAAGAATGTTTTTTTAACTTATATGACATGAACTGATTTTTATGGTTTCAGAACACCATATTTTCATGAAGCTTCCTCTACAATATTTCATGATTATTTTCAATAAAATACTTTTCTTTTAAAATTTCTTGGAATTTACTGAAAAGAAAATTATTTTTAAGAAGAAAGGATATTTTCCTCAAGAATTCATTTCAAGTGTTTTATCAAAACTATTTTCCATCTAAGATGAAATTAATTAGTATGTTTATATTTCCAGTATAATGTCTCTATTATTTACATTTTTTGATTTTTTCTTTTGACGAAATTATATCCATTTGTTTTATATGGATTCTGTTATGATGAGATGATGTTTAGGAAACCCATTTTATTATTTGGGTTATGATGAATGATTTATGTTTATTTTGTGGCACACATAAGAATGATTTCATTATGAGATGGGTGGGACCTATATCTCCCTCCAATGCATTGGGTAATGATTTATATTTCATGAGATAGACATGGCTAGAATGGGAAGTAAAATCTGGTTTAGTAATACAGGGCTAGAATGGAAAGTAAACCTGGTTCAGTAATGGACATTGTCCACTATGATGGCCTTGGAAGCAATGCCTTGGCTACTATGGAAACCATAAGATGTGTTTAATGATTTTCCACAATTACATGTTTTATTCCCATGCTATTTTATCATTATTAATGTTTCTTTATGATCGATGCCTTACGTATTGCCAATATTTATTTCACGAATCAAGATTTTTATGTTTAAACTTTATGTTCATGTTTTTAAGTTCAAATGTATATGGTTTGTTTTATTTTCTCCATGCATACCCTTAATGAGCATTTGATCTCCCCTTTTTATGTTTTTTTCCACAGGATATAAGGAAATGTTTTAGGTAAGAAAACAAAAGGGGAAGATATTTAATGGTGATTTTGAAGAACTTTTACCATGATTAGAAGATTTTGTCTCTAGTTTCCAAAGACACTAAACTATTACGGTCCTTAGGTGTCTATTTTTGTTATGTATTAAGTATTCCAAAAAAGTAATGTAATTTCCATGTATGTCAATCCTGGATCACTACAATTGGTATCAGAGGGAGGTTTATTTAACCTTTGGAAACTAGGATGTGAAAACTTTAGTGATATCCCTAGAGATACTTCTAATATATATCTAGGGATGTGCCTAAGGTTAAGTATAAATATAGGTTACATTCCTAGAATTACGTTAACGATCATGAATAACCTAGGGAAAACCTTAGTTTCCATAGATTAAAGAAGTTATCATAAGTTATACATAATATAAGTGACTTTTTATGATTATGTGGTTCTTCATTATTTTAACTATTTCTTACACAATGGTTTTTGGTTTTAGTTAGTACAGGGAACCAGAAGGAATTGGGTTAACATTGAATCTGATGTAAAAATTAGTGACTATGAGCAGTGAAATTGCATAATGCCCAGAGAGAAAGATATTGTGATTATGCCAAATCAATCATCACAATATATGATTAACAAGGTGAATTTTATCTGTATTCCTAAGTCATCAAATAAGTGGAAGATGTACTTTTATGCATGTTCTCATGGAGAGGAACAAAGAGGAAGGAAAATGAATCTTTCTACATATTAAGGAGAAGGTATTAAGAACCTTAAAAAATACCTCAAATGGAGGGGAAGATATTATCTATGTGGGGAAAAGGGGCATAGAGTGAGAGACTGTTATAGAGTTCAATGTCTTATCTGTGGAGAACATGGACATTACCCAACTCAATTCCCTAACCTAAGAGGTTACTTCTAAATTGAGGAAGGGCATATTCGATGACAATAATTTAAGAGGATGAATTTAATGGCTTATGTATTGGAATTCACGAATAATGTTGTTGAGGTACTTTTATGGTATATTGAAATATCTATATATTGGTCCATTGTGGTTTTCCATAAGAATATGGTACCGGTAACCATGAAAAGTATTTGAAATATTTTAGGAAGGAATACAATATGCGCATAATGAAGGGTTAAAGAGAAAATAATATGTTGTATATTATTAATGAGCCCATGAAAGATATAAGGACAAAGTGATATCATGATTTGAGTATATAGAAATTTGGGGATTTTGGTTTGTGGAAAGAGTGAACTTTTGACAACATTCATGTTTTCACTAAGGTTCAGTGGGTATTCATTTTTCAAGAGAATACATGATTAAGGTATTCACATGTTTGGAATGTGACCAACAAGATATATCTTATGATATATGGGGGATACATGATGGTATTTACATGCTTGGTAGATGACCTCTCTAGTAATATTTTTCTTTACACTATGAGATTGGACAGAAGTATTTTGGATAAGCCTAAAGATTGGAATGGATTAAGTTAGACATTAGTTAGTACTATTTAAGGCTAGAACTTTTTGATATTATTTCTTGAATTTTATAATACTATAGTTTTAGAAAAAAGGACAACCCATAGGATGAGCGACAACCCGTCGCGTCAGACATGTTTGTGGGAATCTAACCCACAACTGAAGTGTGACATGCCTTTATCTCCTACCACTGGCCTACAGGAAGTACCTGGTTAGTATAAATTAGTTTTGTTTTATTATGCAGTATGATAGATGAATTATAAGCCCATTTCTGGAATCATATATGTTTAACCTCACCATAGACGGACTTATGTATATTAAATATCTTATGCTAACCTTTTTTGTGATAGAGACAGATCTAATGACCTATCATTATATTGTACGATCTGCTAATACTTCAATAATAAAAAATTCAACTTCATTTCTTTAAATAAGAGATGAAGTAGAAATTGTTCATGGAATGACCAACGATGATATTACACTAAAATCAAGTAAGTATTTATCCTTATGAAAAAATTCATCAACTTTAGGGAAATGATCTTGAAAAAAAAATGTTGTCCTAGTGACCTCATATCTTATGAATTAGATGGTAAATAAGATCATCATAGATTTATGCCTTTTTAATTGTTGGTTTTTTCATAGCCATGTTCTCTACCACTCTTCTCCATAACATGATGGTTAGATTTCTCTTCCATATCCATATTTCACCTATATTCTCCTATGTGGAAACCCAGTGTTGAGTTACTTTGGGTGACCGTTATGTTTCTATCTTTAATTTTTAAAATTATGTTTTAGTATTCCTTTTTACGATGTGGGTTCTATGAATGAAACTTTCAAGTAGTAAATAATTTATAAACCCGATGAATTTCAAGGGCGAAATTCATTTTAATGGGGGTAGAATGTAACACCCCGATATATTATGAGAAATATATTTTTTAATTTCTTTGATGTATTGTGTTTTACACTAAACCAAGATTATCTTGCACTGTACTAAACACCATATTATCTTATAGTATACGCAAACACTATTCTTGGCTTGTGTTACATGCAAGAGCGACCTTCCTCAATAGCGTGTGTCGCACGCAATACTGAGTTTCACTAAACAATGATATATTGTAATAATATTATTATAAACTAGCCATTATGAATAGTATTAACCAAAGATTTAATTTTATAACATTTTTATTCATCTTACAAATATTCTAGAACATGGTATGAGAACAAAATAATTTTTTCGGGAAAATAAGTATTTTTAAAAAAATGATGTTTTGCCACCTTTTGATGGCGTACCAACTTTAAATCTAGTTTTTGAAACATTTATAAGTTCAATTTTATGAAATAAACATATTAATTTCAATTAGGATATAAAAATTAACTTTGGACATTTTTTCAATATTTTTCTGTTAACTTTCATATTTTGATGAACACTAAAAATACGCTAAATTTTAATTAAAACAACTTTTTTCATCAAGATAATTTATATGGTTAAATTATAATATTGAATTGTTTCAAAGTATAAATATAATATATTTTTACCATTTAATATTATTTATGTCATTATCATTAATTTTACATTGAATTCATAGGTAAATAGATTTAACTCTTTTGCAATGTTTGAACTTTTAAAACCTGTTTTTTCTACAGTGGGATTAATTTTAAATTAAATACTGCAACTTATGTGTATTGAATTTGGAAAAATGGATTCCATATTTGGAATCATTAGGTCTAAATTCTATAAATAGGTTATTTTTTATTTTTAGGCATTATGAATAGTAACTACGATGAATTTTATTTACTACAGTAAAAGGTAAATCACGTAATAAACTGTAAAAATAATATTATAAAATTACCCTAACACTTACATTAATATAATTGGAAGACTATATTTCGTCCTAAAAAATACTTGGGAATAAATGGTATCTTTTCGAGGCCACTTGGATGTGATTAAGACCTTTAATTTATTTTATTTAAAGACAGTGAAATAAGTCTCACTCAAAATTTATTAATTAAATTATTTTTAATATATGGTTATACATAATATAAATTCTATTATAAATACTAATTTTAATGATAAAATGTTTTTCTTCATCATGGTAATTTATTCTTTATTTATAAGAAATATATAATTACATTAATAGCTTATACGTTAATGAGGTCGAAATTATTTATTTAGTGAAAAATCAATAATATTGTTTTTATTAAAATAATAATACCCATAAAAAGAACAGGAAACATGAATGTACCTTAATAGTCGACTCTATATATACCCTAACCATCCAAGGGTCTACTTGTGGACCATTTGGAGCCTTATAAAACAGATTATGACATTTATATTATTTTATTTTAAATGATGCAAATTTGTCACCTTCATACTTTAACAAAGATAACATTCTAAAAGTTGGTTGTTTTAGAAGATAAATTCTACTAAAAGTATTATTATAAAATATATTTTATTTATATTCATCATATTATTTTATTAATAATTTTTATGCAACAAATAAGTATATTAAATAATTAAGCAAAAATGTTGTAGTAATTATTTTATTAATGGAAATATCAAATAAATGGTTTTAAAAATATTAAAATAAATGTTATATGAACAAATTAATATTCTAAAATAATTTCTTAGATTAATATGACAAGTTATGAATCTATTAAATATTTTATTCCGAATATATCTACTTTTTGGATTTAATTTAAATTCCAACAATTGAATTGTGTAAAAATTGACACTATTGATATTTTATAAAAATAACAAATTATTAAATTGTTTAAAAATCACAAAAATATTTAAAAATTATAAATTGAAATTTATATGGTCTCAGTTTTCATGAAGTATACAATTATGGACAATTCAAAACACATAATAAAGTATTTATAACAATTTAAAATTTAGATTATTATTTCCACAAATAAAATTAAATAGATTAAATAAGGATAAATCAAAATGATAAGGTGTAAAATAAAATAAAAACATGTCTAAATTTTTTTGGTTGATGAGATTAAAACCCTATATTACCTCATATCCGAATTTGAGTCACTTTGGAAGTTTTTATGTGGGGATAGAGTTTGTTATAAATTAATATTTTAAAGATTTCCAAAAGTGCCCCTCTCCTCTCTTATAAAAGGGCACCCCTTCCCTCTCCTCTTCAGTCAATATTGAGCCATCATGCTTGTAAAAAACCTTCCAATTACTCTTCATAACCTCTATAGTTACATTATAGAGGTTCTGGTCTTCTCGAAAGACCAATTCTAGTGCCCTAAGATAAATTTTAAAGGAGGCACTTCGAGGAAGAGGTAATATCTTCTACCGATTATTTCAGGTTTCTTTCTTCTTATAATTTCTATTCATTAGATGATTCATTATAATGTAATAAAATATATATCACTAATATACTAAAATTTTATTATAAATTATAAACAAACCTATTTAACCTTATATACATCCTTCGAAAATCAAAATCACCACATGTGCGTACGTACGACATACCGTCTCCGCATTGCGGTGTAATATGTTTTTCCACCACCACCATACTTGGATGGATATAATTGTGGGAATAATAACTATATATGATTATTATAACATAATACTGATTCTGAGATATTATATCATCCAATCCAATTCCATACAATAATTATGGGAACGTTATCATTGCTCATGCGTACGTACAGATTATCGTCTCAATGATGTGATGAGATTCATTCTCCATGTTAACCATTCAAGAGTGAAGATAAAGAACATATAATGAATAATACTGAGATATATGACATAATAATTCTACTTTATTTATGTATATATATATATATAATTCATCTACTTACTTCCATTCAAGTCAATAAGAAAAGGAAAACAACGTTCATGCATACGTACGGACTACCATCTCCATGAACGGTGTATTTAATTTCATTTATCAATCTATTATATATATATAAACTGAATATATATATGAAATAAAAATCGTTTTTTACAATTTTTAAATAATTAAATCATGATATAAGTAATAATATCAAGAACAAAAATCCCAAACACGTACGAGAAAAGGAACGATTGTAACCCAAAACATTGCTTCAACATGGAATTGACAAATGAACGGGTAATATAAAGTCATACGTGAATCATATATGATATCATAAAAATTACTATGATTCTTGTATAATTAAATGACATTATTTAAATCACTATACAGGAGGTTTAGACATGTACAGAAGAAATTGGACCTAAGGTAAGGGATAATTATTCCAATATCATTCTTATCCGAGATTGTTTATTCGTATGTACTTACTGGGGTTATGTTTATCATCCATGTCCATGTTTTCTAAAAAGGTTTTCATAAAAGGTTTGCTATTCTTCTATGTATGTTTAAAGTCATTTTTACCCTTTTTTTACTTTTACCACATGATATGGAAGAAATCTTTCTTTTGTTTACAATACGAGGTACTTTTTGAATTTTCCGGAAAATGTACGAGAAGAATGTTTTTTAACTTATACGACATGAACTAATTTTTATGGTTTCATAACACCTTATTTTCATGAATCTTCCTCTACAATATTTCATGATTATTTTCAACAATATCATTTTCTTCTAAAATTGCATGTAATTTTGTGAAAAGAAAATGATTTTAAAGAAGAAATGATATTTTCCTCAAGAATTCATTTCAAGTGTTTTATCAAAACTATTTTCCATATAAGATGGAATTAATTAGTATGTTTATGTTTCAAGTATAATGTATATGTTATTTACATGGGTTTATTTTTCTTATGATGAAATTATATCCATTTGTTTTATATGGATTATGTTATGATGGTATGATGTTTATGAAATCCATTTTATTCTTTGGGTTATGATGAATAATTTTTGTTTATTTTCTGGTACACATAAGAATGATTTCATTATAAGACGGGTGGGACCTATATCTCCCTCCAATTCATTGAGTAAAGATTTATATCTCATGAGATTGACATGGATGCAATGGAATGTAAAATCCGGTTCAGTAATACTGGGCTGGAATGACAATTAAGCCCAATTTAGTAATGGACTTTGTCCATAATGATGATCATGGTAGCAGTGCCTTGGATACTATGGAAATAATAACATGTTATTAATGGTTTTCCACAATTACATGTTTTATTCCCATGATATTTTATCATGATTAATGTTTCTTTATGATCCGTGCCTTACGTACTGCCAAGATTTATTTTACGACTTAAGATTTTAATGTTTAAAATTTATGTTCATGTTTATAAGTTCAAATGTATATGGTCTGTTTTATTTTCTCCATGCATACCCTTACTAAGAATTTGGGCTCTCGCTTTTTATTTTTTCTTTTCCCCAGGATATAATGAATGGTTTTAGTTAAGAAAACAAAAGGGGAAGATATTTATAGGAGATGTTGAAGATCTTTCACCAGGATTAGAAGATTTTGTTCCGAGTTTCCAGAGACACTAAACTATTACGGTTCGTGGGTGTCTATTTTTGTTATGTATTATGTATTCCTCAAAAGTAATGTAATTTCCATGTACATAAAGCTTGGGTCACTACATTGGGTGTTTATTGTTTAGACTATTTCTTATAGTTTAGTAGGAGATGTGTCGGTATCCATTCATATTACAAAGTTAGTATTTAAAAGTTAATTAGATTTAGTTTAATTTATTACTTATAATTATTTATAATGTTTAAATATTTTTCCAAAGGTTCTTTAATCTGTATCTGAGAAGATAAAATTTACCAAAAACATTTTTTAGTGATTTTCAACCTTTGAAGGGGGTTTTATTAATTAATGTTTCAAATATTTTTGCATCCTTTATAATGAATATAAAAATTAATTGTTTACATGTTAGTATCATATTATATAAATTATTAATCTTCGATAATAATCCATGATATAATTTCATATCAATTATTCATATAGGTTGTCAAAATTACCAAAATATGAAAACGTCTTAACTCAGTTGGTGTGAATGGCAAAGGAGATGTTTATTTTGACATAATATCATTATAACGGAATGATAATTATAATATTATGATTATTTTATGATTATTAACCATAGTTCATGTTATTTATATATAATTAAAAACAATATGATAAACTAAAAACAATTCATTGTGGAGGCGGTAGTCTACACAACACAAAAGTATCATTTTCATTACTCAATGAATGGTAGGGAAGAAGGTGGAAAGTAAGCGATCATTTCTTAATCATAAATAAATTATACAGAAAATATTTATTCATAAATACCACAATTATTACCATATATGTGGGCTATTTATGAAAATTATTAAGTGTCGCTTCGTGGACGTGGTAATCCACACACATACACTAACGACGATTCTTGTTTTTTTATAGCAGATGGAATAAACTAAATAATGTTTGTACCATTATTATAATAACATATCAAAAAATAATTATTCTGACAATGTTATTATAATTTTCTATGTATGGTTTAAATTATAATAAAGAATAATGAAACATTATGAATGATGTGATACCTACATTGAGACCTTGAAATACTCTTGATTAAGTCCTTAGATTTAAGGGACTTATGATAATTTTTTTATATGGGGAATTATAATATATAAAGGGATTCAGGTTGAGTATATTTTGGTTAGTTTTCGGATGAATTTTGAAATATGAGTATATTATTTAATGAGGGGAAGTGAACCCCCTTTTATAAGTGAGGAAGAGAGACTTTTCAACTATAAAGAATGGTAAGTAAGGGGTAAGAATGGAAATTCATTAAATTTATGTTTTTTAGGTGTGGGAGGTTGGTAAGAAATCTATGTAAGACTTTACAACACATCAATTCGTTTCTATAATTCATAAAGGTCAACTAACATTAGTAAGAATCAATCCAATTTATATTAGTCATTTAAAAACTTATTACTCTTAATTAAATATAAAATATGTTAATTTATTTATCAAATGAAAATATTAGTTGAACCTCAGTAATTTTTTTAAATGATAATTTTGAGTTAGGTTTCAATTTATCCTCATTAATTTCGTAAATATGGGAGAATATTATTCTAAATTAATCAAAAATAACACATAAAAATCATTTTTTAAAAAAGAGTGTTTTTAAACATTAAACTTAGTAATATGCTAATTTTTTTGGATAATTATTTTTAGTATAGTAATTTATTTATTGTAAAAAATTAAAGTTATGTGAAATTAAAATAAAACCATAACCATTTTTTTAAAAACAATTTATTAAAATAAATCTTATAAAAAATTTTATTTTATAAAAGTAACATTTCAGTTAGTTTTAAAAATGTTGGGCATCGGTTTTATAAGTTCAAATAATATTTTAAAATTCATAATGGTATTACACAGTTTCATATTTGATCAATTAAATGGTTTTATTACTTTCTAGGTCATTCTTATATATTTATAAAGTCATGAAAATTATAATTTTGATAGAAACTGTATTTTTGATAAAAAAATTTATATTTAAAAAAAAGATAAAAAATTTATACTAAGTAAGTTTAAATATTATATTTAAATAATAAATTTAATTTTATCTAATAATATTAAAAAAATCATTTATTTATCATATAATAGATTATACAAATATCCAAAGATTTTATTTAAAAATAACTTTTTAATTATTAAGCCTTTTTATTATTATTTACTAAAAATTTTCAAATTTAAAGAATTTTAATAATTTATAACATATTTGGGTATATTATATTTTATCCTGATGATCTTTTAAATATTATAATATTTATTTATTAATGTCTCATTAACAATATTTACGTTCATGTGGGGAAATATATGAAACTCTATATTTTGTAAGGGAAAATATATATAAATAAATCTCAAGATGTTATATTCTCCCCCTTAAATAAATTGAATCATCATAGTTTTAAAAAAATTATATATGTAAAAAATATTGACATTAATTTAGTTAAAATTTAAAATTAATTGTATATAATAATATATAATGGAAAAATAGAATAAAAATATTCTTCGTCTATTAATATAATGAAATTATTAATTTTCCCTCATAAACTATATGTTTTATGTCATCCTTTTCCACACATAAAATAATTTATAGTTCCTTTGAGAATTTTTCAAATTGTTTCTTCTCATATTTTTGACACAAATAAAATTTTATCTATTTTCCATCATCATATTTTTCACTCTAATTATCACAAGAACCTATAATTTTCTTGTTTGGTGTGGTAAGTAATTCAAATATTTTCAATTTGATAATAATTTCTTTTGGATATTTTAGTTTTCATAATGACAATATTTATCATCCTAGTTCCTATTAAAAAAGATTGTAGGTTGGTACTGTCACTGAATTGTCCATTATACCAAAGATTAACTTGTTTCCTAGATTCCATATACATTGCTCTAAAATAAAATTTAGGGAATATAATACTTAAATTATGAAATGTATAAAGGTAAATCTATGATCAGATACAAAATAATTCATAAATAATGTTCATATCCAAACTTAATAAGTTTTTATCATCAATATATGTTATCTATTATCATTTCAGTGTTATATTATATAATCTAGTTAAAATTAAAAAAAATATGTTAAAATCCTTCAAAATTATTTATAAAGAGAATGTGAATTAACCCAATAATTCACCTAAGAGTGTCAAAAAAAGGTACCTCAAAAGGGCCCATTAACCGTGCACCAAAATGATGACCAAGATATACTTGACCAAATTTTTTTAGGGTTATTATCTACATATGAATCTTTTAAAAAATCAAATACAAATACTGAATCTAGATAGGGATTTATTTGTAAAAAAACACACAATCTACACTTACTAGAATATCAAGATATTCTCATATACTTAGTTTTATATTTAGGGTTTTCTCTAAATATCTCTTATTCTAATTCCATAAAATCATAAAATATTCAAAAATTACAACCTAAAGGTTTTTTATACCATTGAAATCATGATCATATATAACTCATAAACACTTGATTTTATTTTTAAATATTAAATAATCCTCAATCACTAACAGCCTATCCTCTAAAATTATCTACACACACCTATGCTACCAACTATTGAACCCCTTGGGCATGTGTTCCAAAATATGATGATGAAAACATATAACATAAAACACTTCCATTGATACACATCTATGACTATAATATCGTTTTCACATATATAAACAAAGGTCATTTTTTAGAGTTTTAGAGGGTCAATAAAAGTAAAAAACTATCAATTAAAAAGTTTTATAAAAACTGTATTTTTTCTACTATATAAGAAGTTAATAAATTCACAATGATCCCTAAAAATTTCTCACATATTCTCCATAAATTATTCAATTATATTATTAGTATAATTAATAATTTTTTTCACAACCCACAGAATTGTAAACACAAGGATTGAGTGTGTAACAGCCCGAGATTTTATGAAAAATATTCTTTTAATTTTATTAATGTATTGTGTTGTACGCTACACCAAAAGGAGCTTGCACAACACGCATCCTTGACTTGCCTTGCATTACACGCAATCGCAACCTTCCTCGATAGCGTGTGTAGTACGCAATACTGAGTTTCATGAAACAACGATATGCTATTAAAATATTATTAAAACTAGCCGTTATGAATAGTAATAACCAATTTTTAAATTTTAGAAATTTTAGCTCTCAAAATGGACTTCATTTTTGGATTCGGAGTATCGAATTTAGCCTAAGGTGAAATTTTGGTACTTTTCGGATAACTTTCATATTCTGATGAATAGTGAAAATTACTAAATTATAATTAAAAACAACTTTTTTAATCGAAATAATTAATAGTGATAAATTATTAATTTTAGTGGTTTTAAAGTATATTTAGAATATATTTTTACAATTTAATACAATGTTGGTCATTGGTTGTAATTTCACATTTAAACCAGACATAATCAAGTGTCAATCTTTTGATAGATATTGTTTCTTAAAAACACGCTATTTGTTTTAACAACGGGATTTAATTATAAAATTAATTAATGCAACTTCTATGTTATGAATTTGGTAAAATAGACTTCATTTTTGAATTCAGAATATGAAATATAGCTTAGGATGAAAATTTGGCATTGTTCTGAAAAACATCAATTTTTGATGAATAGTGAAACTACTAAGTGGTAGTTAAAAAACTGAATTTTTCATAAAACTTAATTTTACCGCTTCTGTGAATGGAATTTCTAAAATCCTAGAGACACGGTTGATGTCAATAAGTAAAATGTGGTTCAATGAGATGAAAATATTTTTTGGTGAATAGTAACTTTTTACTTTTATTTACCACGGTTAAAAGTAAATAGGGTAATTAAGGGTAAGAATGATATTAATATTACCCTAACACATGTCCAAATTCTGTTGGACAAGTGTATCTCGACCAAAAACAACCTTAAGTGTAAAATATTATCATTTATGCCCACTTGGATTAGATTAGAACATTTATTATTATTTAATTCAAAGAAGAGTTAAAAGAGTTAAAATCAAAGTTTATTTACAAAAACATTTTTAATATAGGATTGTACATAAGATAAATTCGATTGTAAATATTAATTAGAAAGATAAAAAGATTTACTACATAATTTTATTTTATTTTTAATTTTTAGACATCAAATAAGTTAATTTATTTATGACACAAAGATGATGCAGTAATTATCTTATTAATGAAATATTGACATAATTGATATTATAAATACCAAAATAAATGTAATTTAAGACTTTTTATGAATTCCACTAATTTTCTAGGTTACTATGATATATTATTGTTGATTTAATCAACGTTTTTTGAACATATAATTCTGTTATGACTTTCACAAAAATCATATATCAAATAGTGTCAAAATTGACACAAAATAGTTTTTAAATCTAATATTATATTATTAATTGTTATTTTATTCCTAAAAATCTAAGGTTCGGCCAAATGACTTAGATAAGGATATATATATTAATAATAAACAATTTGGGGTTCTTTTGGCATGTTATAGTAAGTTTCTAACCATATAGTGTAAGAAAACAAAAAGACACGGTAAAAGTTAAATTATTTAACTTAGAGTTAAATCTAATTGATAAGGTTAAAATAATAACCTAAACTTGTCTAAATCCTATTGGTTGATAGGATTTCGACCCATCCCCACTTTATCTTCGAAATAAGACCCTTTGGAACCATTATAAACTGATTTTTACTTTAATATAAAATAAAAGTTTGAGATATTCCTAAGGTGCCCCTCTCCTCCCTTATAAAAGGGCACCTCCTCCCCCTCCTCCTCACACCAATTTGAGCACTCAAGCTCGGACAACCCCTGCCAAAATCCCTTCTCCACTTCCCTAGAATAATCCTATAGGTCCCTCTCTTCTTCAAAGACCAATCTTAGTTCCCTAAGTGGAGGATTCAAAGAGGTGTTCCAAAGAAGAGGTAATATCCATTACCGATCTTTTCAATTTCTGTCTTCTTCAACTTCTTCTTATTTAGTTATTTCATGATAAAGTAATAACATCAGTATTTATTATATACTTATATGTTATTATAAATATTAAACAACTCTAATTAACCTTCTATCCATCCTACGGAGAAAGGAAATCACCGCGCGTGCGTACGTACGGAATACCGTCTCCACGCCGTGGTCTAATCTATTTTCCGTCACCACCTTAATTTGATGGGTATAATGATGTAATGAGTAACTATACATGATTATTATAAAGTTATATTGATACTGAAATAGTATACATACAATTCAACACAATTCCACGACCATGGGAACGATATCATCGCTCGTGCGTACGTACGGACTACCGTCTCCACGACGCGATGGGATTCATTCTCCATGTTAACCATTTAAGAATGATTAAAAAGTATATATAAGAAATAATAATGAAATATGTGACATTATAAAGCTACTGTATTTATGTATATATGTATATGTATGTCATCTACTTACTTCCATTCAAGACAATAAGGAAAGGAAAACAGCGTTCATATGTACGTACGGACTACTGTCTCCATGAATGGTGTTTTTCATTTCATTTATATATCTATCATATATATATATATATATACTGAATATATATGATATATAAATCATATTTTATATTCTGTAAGTAATTAAATCATGATATAAGTAATAATAATGTCAAGAACAACAAGTCAAAACACCTACGATAAATGAAACGATTTTACCCAAAACGCTTCTTTAACATGGAATTTACAAAAGAACGGGTAATATAAAGTCATAAGTGAACCATATATGATATCATAATAATAAATATGACTCTGTAATAAGTCAATGACATTATTTAAATAATTATACAGGAGGTTCGGACACATACGAAGCAAATCGGACCTAAGGTAAGGGAAATATCACAATCTCATTTTTATCCGAGATTGTTTATTTGTAAGTATTTACTAGGGTGTATTTTATCATCCACATCCATGTTTCATAAATATGTAATATTATTTACATCCACCTACAATTTTTTAAATCCATTTTTACCCTTCGGTGAGTTTTTAGTAAAAGAAATGAAAGGAATCTTTTGTCATTTTTCGTACGAGGTACTTTTTGACTTTTCCAACAAAAGTACGAAGAATGTTTTTTAACTTATAAGACATGAAAGGATTTTACGTTTTTTATAACACCTCATTTTCAAGAAGCTTCCTCTACAATATTGCATGATTATTTTCAACAAAACCCTTATCTTTTAAAATTGCATGAAGTTTTGTGAAAAGAAAATGATTTTAAAGTAGAAAGGGTATTTTCCTCAAGAATGGAGTTCAAGTGTTTTATCAAAATTATTTTCCATCTAAGATAATAAAGGGTTCCGTTTTTATCCCTATTATTACATTGATTTGATTATGTTGTGATGGAAGTATTTTTATGAATTCCTTTATCTTATATGAATTGTTTTATGATGTCATGTTGTTTAAGAATCCCATTTTTATTACATGGGTTATGAAATGATGTATGATTTATGATTTTGTGGAACACATAAGAATGGTATCATTATGAGATGGGTGGGACCTATATCTCCCTCCAATGCATTGGGTAAAGATTTCATATCTCATGAGATAGACATGGCTGGAATGGTAGGTTATACCGGTTCAGTGAAACAGGACTGAAACGAGGGTGACTCGATTCAGAAAGGGACTTTGTCCACTAAGATAGTCTTGGAAATGAGTCATGACTAACAAGAAATGATTCTCTATGATTATGTGTGTATGCCACAAATTTCCATGTTTTAAGTTATGATTTTTAGGATTTCCTTTCACTACTATGATTTATCCCATGTTATGAAATTATGCTCTCTTTTGCAGGTTAAGATTTCCAAAATGTTATGTTCTTATGAATATGATGTGATTGATATTTCTTTTGTTTACCCTTACTGAGCATTTGAGCTCACCCTTTTATGTTTACTTTTCCCCAGGATATAAAGAAAGGTTTTAGGTATAAAAAAAAGGGAAGATCTTTATGGGAGATGTTGAAGATCTTTCACCAGGATTAGAAGATTATACTCCGAGTTTCCAAAGACACTAAACTATTACGATCCTTGTGTGTGTATTTTTGTTATGTACTAAGTATTCCGCAAATGTAATGTAATGTCAATGTACGTCATGCTTCGGGTCTCTACAGTTGGTATCAGAGGGAGGTTTAGTCAACCTTTGGAAACTAGGATGCGAAAACGTTAGTGAGATCCCTAGAGATATTTCTAAGGTATGTTTAGGGATGTCCCTAAGGTTAAGTATACGTATAGGTTATAGTACTAGAATTACGCTAAAGATCATAGAATTAAACCTAAGATGTTAGATATTGAAGGTACTCCCCCTTTATTATGTTGTTTTCCCTAGCATGATTTTTTCCTCTCACACTATTCTTTTTGGGTTTTAGAAAATGGCTGGAAACAAGATGATTCACGATAATGGAGGATATGATGGACAATGGAATGATATTCTTCATGAGAAACCAAATTAAATGGGATTTGGAAGTCCAAACATCATTATTATGCCGAATCAGCAATCTCATAATATGATCAATAAAGTAAAATTTGGTAAGTTTCCTGACTCGTCTAATAAGAGAAAGATGGAGTTTCATGATGATCATAGAGGAAAGAATGTTCAATTTACCCTATGTAAATCATGTGGGAAGAGGCATAAAGGAGAATGTTTCAAAGGAACTGGAAGATGCTTTGGGTGTGGAAAAGAAGGACACAAAGCCAGTAAGTGCAAAGGAAAAGGTTCAGTTAACACCAGGGATGAAGATAATGGTATTTCTATGACATAAACAATGGTTAAATGTTTTAAATGTGGAATGTATGGGAATTATGAAAACCAATGCCCTAAGGGAAAGTCTCATGAAGAGAATCAGTATGGTCGTATGGGTAGTATTTATGTTGATGATGATGAAGAGACTACAAATGATATGTGAGATGAAAGAATTGTTGAAGCTCGGTCAATGGTTTAAGAATGTAGTGGAATGATGACATGTTTATCATGTGTAATGTTGTATAAGTAATCTCATGGTACTATGGAATAAAGAGACATATAAGGATTGTTACACTGTTGTCCTTCCTTGAGTTTTGAAAGTGCATTATTAATGGTACAATTATCCATGAAAGGTTATTCAGATATTTTTGGAATGTAGATGATATGCGCATAATGAAGGGATAAGGAGAAAATGAAATGTTTGACAGTATTCATGAGCTCATGATTGATATAAGGACTAAGTGATATCATGGTTTGAGTATATAGAATTTTGAGGATTTTGGTATGTGAAAAGTGTTAACTTTTAACTGCATTCAAGTTTTCACTATGGTTCAATGGATATTCAAGAGAATACATTATTAAGGCCTTTGAATGTTTGGAATGTGACCAACAAAACATATCTTATGATATATGGGGATCGGCGATGGTGTTAAATCTCTGGTAATCATTTTCACTATGTCATGAGAGTGGACTGTAGTATTATGGATAAGCATAAAGATTAGAATGGATTATGTTGGACATAAGTTAGTATTGTTTAAGGATAGAAGTTTTCTCGATATTATTGATGGGATGTTATATTAATATAGTTTTAGAAAAAGGACAACCTGTAGGACGGGCGACAGCCCATCGCGTCGGACAAGGATGTGGGAATCGAACCCACAACCGAAGTGTGACTGGCCTTTATCGCCTACCACTGGCCTACAGGAAGTCCCTGTTTATTAGAAACTAGTTTTATTATATTAAGTAGTATGATATATGAAGTATAAAGTCCCTTTTAGGAACCATATATGATTAATCTCACTATAGATCGACTTATGTATATAATTTATGCTAACCTTTTGTTTGAGACAGATGGAATGACCTGTCATTCTATCACATGATCTGCTAACACTTCACTAATAACAAATTCAACTTCATTTATTTAAGATATGAAGTGGAAATTGTTAAAGGCACGAAAAATAGTGAGATTGTACCAAAATAAAGTAAGTATTTATTCTAATTCAAATTCTTTAACTTTAGGGAAACGATCTTGAAAACCAAAAATGTTGTCCTAGTGATCTTATATCTGATGAATCAGATGGTACCTTAGATCGTCACAAATTTATGGCTTTGTGATTGCTGGCTTTTCCATAGCCATGTTCTCTACCACTCTCCCACTACTGGAAATGGGGTCTATCCCCACACACCTATTCCCACGGTTCTTTAAACCGTGGGGATAGTATGTTTTTTTGATGTTTATACCCACAGTTTTATTAAAACCGTGGGTATTAATTTTTTTTTCGAGCCCTTGTATCGGGCTCCTCCTCATTCTCTCCTCAAATCCGCGACGCATCGCTCTACCCTACCTCCCCAAGGCGCGACGCCGCTCCCCGACCACTGACTCCCGACCCTCCCCTCTCCTCTCCGACTCCCCTCCCCGGCCTCCGACTCCCCTCCCCAGCCTCCAACCCCGGGCTCCGACTCCCGGCTCCACCTCCCGGCTCCCGACTCGCGGCTCCCGACTCGCGGCTCCCGACTCGCGGCTCCCGACTCGCGGCTCCCGACTCGCAGCTCCCGATTCGCGGCTCCCGGCTCCCGACTCCCGGCTCCCGACTCCCGGCTCGGCCTCCCGGCTCACGACCTGGACCTCCCGGCCTTCTCAGTAGTGATTTTTTTTATGCTGGAGTCCCAGATTTCCTGGTAATTTCTTAGCCTTGGTTGATTTCCCATAATTTCATCATATTACCTCTTGATAATCAATTAGTGTTGTAGTCAAAGGTAGCAGTTGATGCATTCATAGGTTAATGGAGTGGTTTGATTCTAAATTTTTTTAAGAAATTTCCTTTTTTTATGATGGAATACTAAAAGATGAATGATATAAATATCCTGATTATCAAACCCAGTGAGAATATTTCCCCAAATTAATTTAGCATTGATAATCCTAAGATGCACTATTTTGGCCTTAAAATAGTATATATGAAGGTATGTACATACACATGTTGAGCAGTTCCGGGTGGTTGTTTATAAATCTATCAAGTTTCAGGTGTTGGCTTGGTTCCTCTTTGAGGAAGGGTACCCTTCCAATTCCTCAAATTTATTAATGCATTAATTAGTTTCTTACTACACGTTTTCTTTGTTTTTAGTTAATGCAGTGAATACATTAGATTAAATTCCTCTTAATCTTGAATTTAGTATGTTTCATGATTTAAGAGTTAAAGGTAATAAATGATTGTTTCATAAGAAATATCATGTTTATATATTAAAACCCCTCCAACGGAGGTGCGCTGTCTTCAAGTTAAAAAACAATTATTAGACTTTTAGGATTTATTGTCTTGTTGTACTGATATTTCTTTATGAATTGATGTTATGTTTGAATTATGTCGTATATGACCCCTAATGGAATTAAAAAAACTAAGTTTTCCTTTTTAAATGATTAAATAACCAAGGAACCGTTTAAGTTCTTTGACCGGTTTTTATATTGGAATTACCCATGTAGAATTGTTTCCCATAATTTTCATTTTAGTATGTTGACATGTTTGAGCCACCATTCGGTGAGCCTTAGATTTAAATTTCTAAGGGTATGATTTTCTATATTAAATGGCTTGAATTATCTTTTGAATTTCAGAATGGAAATTACCCTGTATGCACAACATTTAACCCGCCTAATGTAAGTGCTTCAACGTAATAATAAACTGTAAAATAGAAATTGTAAAGTATACTAAGTACATGAATTAGCCGTATTAGATGTAATTGAAAAATATGTTGCGTATTCATAGAACCCCTTACCATGTTAATGGAAGGTACCAGAGTGAACCTTGATTATTGAAAATGCCTTAAATGGATTAAATGAGTGGTTTCAAGCTACATGGCCTTGTCACACTAATGAAAGGCTAGGGTTGAACAAAATTGAATTATTGATTAATTATTACTTGATTAAAGGGTTTCATGCTACTTGGCCTTGTCACACTAATCAAAGGAAAGGCTTGAACCAAATGGAATATTATATGAATTCAATATCAAAGTAGGTGTGGCCTGACTCAAGCTCACCTTGGATACTTGAGAGAAAGCCTTGAGCACTCAAGGACCCTATTCCGAATTCAAGGATACAACTTTCTTAGGTTGAGACCTACATAGAACCTGATCCTTGTCTAACTTTAGATGCCTGGTATGACACCATATAATCCCTCATGTATTACAACAAGATTCCTTAGATACACTCCTTGGTTCCAGAATTGACAAGTAGGTGCCATGGTTAAATCCTAGCCCAATCTTTTCTTAGACCCATTTTACCTTGGATGAACTTCTTAGACTAGATAGTCCTCTTATTGTGGAATTAGTTGGACTGTTATCCTTGGATTACACTCTTACCCCATGTGAGGCTATAGTTATTACTAAGTTGTTGACACTTGAGGTCTATGTTTCCTTGGTTATAACCTTGGAACTTCATTATTAAATATCATTACATGTTTTCTTCTCACATCTTAGAACCTCAATATCTTTCTCATATAAATTATATTTAAACTGGATAAAATTGATTAATGAAATGGTTACACATTCTGACACCAGTCAAAGGCTAAAGAAGGTATAACTACTATGTGTCCCATAGGAACCTGTACGGGTGATGTTTATTTATCTCTCTATTATTATTCTATATACCAGTGAACTATATATTTTATACTGCACTATCTAGATTGGGCTGGACATCAGTGGTTCCATCCTATTATTATTTATATCTCACACCCTACTCAGGCCGCTATTACATTGGGATACTCGAGTATACTTTCATTTTCTCAGGACCTTGGACCTTGCTTTTCAATGTATGCTTGTAACTAGAGTTAGGAGAAAAGGACTGAGTTGGATCTCGGGATGCTCAAGGAGATCGCCCATGGGGTTTTGATGTGACTTTATTATTTTTTTATTTTATTGAAAATAATGATGTAATGTTTACTACTTTTAGATATGTATCATTACCATGTCATGCATTCATCTGTTGTTTAAACTACCATTGACCACTTTAATTCAGTTATAATAATATTTATCTTATGCTGCTTTGTCATTTATTTACTACCTCTTTCATTGTTGATTGTTATTTATTCAATTTTACCACTGTGTATATGTGATAAGAGGGTATAGTCCCCACTATCACCTCTCGAGACCCTCACTACAAGTCAAAAACCTCTAACGTATGGGGAGACTCACCAGCCCCCCTGCCCTACACAACCTCTCCCCCTCCCTCTACTGCACCAGTCCCTCCCCCTCCCCCTTCCCTTGCACCAACCCCTCCCTTAACCCCCTGCTACAACATCCCCTCCCCCTGCACCAGCCCCTCCCCCTCCCCCCTCTTGCACCAGCCCCTCCCACTACCATGCACCAGCCCATCCCCCCCCAGCCCCTACCCCCCCCCCCCCCCACTACACCAGCCAGCCCCTCCCCCTCCCCCCTTCCCTTACATTAGCCCCTCCCCCCCACACTACACCCCCACCAGCCCCTTACCCCATGCTTCCCCAGCCCCACCACCAGCCCCTCCCCCTCCCACTTTCCCTGCTGCACTGGCCCCTCCCCCTTTCCCTGCTGCACCAACCAACCCTCTCCCTCCCCCCTGCACTACTTTCCATGTGGAGTGTCTTTTTTAACTTTTTTCTTTAGTTTACATCTCAAGTAAGACCTTTTTCTCTTTTTCCCTACTTATTCAATCATGAACTCCTCTTGTCATTAAATACTTGTCATTAAATATGTTTTGCTAGCTACTAATATGCTTTGATTGATTTAATAATAAAATTGATTGTAATGATTTTTTTAAATATGATTTACATTGTTGATTGAATGATAATTTTTTTTCTTGTTATAGAATGGATAGAAGCTGGATGTATCATACCGATCAGAATTCAACCGAGTTTCAAAATAATTTGGAGAATTTTTTAGATTTTGCATTTAGAAATGCGTCAGATGGAGGTTGTATACAGTGTCCCTGCTATAATTGTGTTGGAAGACCATGGTTAAGACGAGAAGAAGTTAGTTACCATTTAACGAAATTTGGATTTCAAGCAAACTATAATGTTTGGTTTCACCATGGAGAGACGAGTCAATCTTTGACTATTCATAAACGAAATGAACGAAGTGACATGGAGAATTTGATATTTGATCGGTTTCCATATGTGCATCATTCCGAGAGAGATAGCATGCCGGTGCAAGAAGACAATGATATCAGTACACATGAGGAAAATGCTGAAAATGATGATGTTGACATAGTGAAAAATTTATTGGATGATGCCAGAACTCCAGTATATCAAGAATGTACTAGAATGACCAAGTTGGAATTTTTAATGCGGTTATATCATGGGAAAACTATGTATGGGATTTCTAATACTGCCATTGATTATATTCTTACATTTTTGAAGGACTTGCTTCCTGATGGTGCAGATATTCCCTCAAATCATTACATGGCATGGAAGTTAATTAAGCAGCTTGGATTTGCTACTAATAAAGTCCATGCTTGTCCGAAAGATTGCAGTTTATTTTTGGAGGAAACAGCTGACCGTAATGACTGTAAAGACTGTGGTACATCTCGATGGAAGACAAATGCAGATGGAACACCATCTCGTGTGCCACAGAAAGTCATGTGGCACTTTCCATTGATTCCCAGACTTCAAAATCTATTCATGTCTCCAGAAATCTCAGCCAATATGCGATGGCACGATGTTGAGAGAATTAAAGGAAATGATGAGCTGGTCCATCCAGCAGATGGATTAGCATGGTGGACATTTGACGCACAACATCCTGATTTTGCAGCTGAGGTGCGTAATGTCAGATTGGGCCTATCATGTGATGGTTTTAATCCGTTTGGTCAGATGCTTACTGCTCATAGCACGTGGCCGGTTTTTATTCATGTTTATAATCTTCCTCCGTGGATGTGTATGAAAAAACCTTTCACTTTCTTGAGTATACTGATATCTGGACCTTCGGATCCTGGTAATGACATAGATGTATACTTGCAGCCTTTAATAAAAGAGTTGAAACAACTTTGGGATTTAGGTGTGCAGACATTTGATGCTCCTTCAAAGAATACGTTTCAGATGCGTGCTGCCCTTCTATGGACCATAAATGATTTCCCTGCCTATGCAATGATGTCTGGGTGGAGCACGAAGGGAAAACTTTCATGTCCCGTTTGTATGAAGAATACACGATCGAGAAGGCTTAAATATCGTTGTAGTTTCAGTTTCATGGGGCATCGTCGATTCTTGCCAATGGATCATCAATACAGGAAGAATCATCGGAGGTTTGATAATAATGTTGACACTGAAGAACCACCTCAACGTATGTCAGGAAGTGATGTGCTTGATGAATTGAAAGATTTCAGCTTTTCATTAGGAAAAGGTCATTTGACATCTCGAAAGAGGAAGAATGCTGATACTGAAGTCATTTACAATTGGAAAAAGAGAAGTATTTTTTTTGTGTTGCCATATAGGTCTACTAATTTGTTACGTCATTGTTTAGACGTAATGCATATTGAGAAAAATATATGTGAAATGTTGCTTGCAATTCTTTTGAATATTAAGGGGAAGACCAAAGATGACTTCCGATCTCGTCGGGATTTATTGGATTGGGGTATTCGACCAGAACTACATCCTGTTTGTATCGGTGAAAACAAATGGAAAGTTCCCTGTGCTTCTTATGTGATGACACAGGCAGAGAAAGATCAATTTCTGGCAGTATTGGAGAATATTAAGGTTCCAGACGGCTATTCCAGCAACATATCTAAACGAGTCAACAGAAGACATTTGAAATTGAAATCCCTAAAAACTCATGATTACCACATCCTTCTTCATGAATTGATTCCAATAGCAATTCGACATTTGCTATCCAATAATGTAAGGGTGGCAGTGATTCGGTTGTGTCATTTTTTTAGAGACCTTTGTGCTAAAAGGTTATCCAAATCATTGTTGATAAAAATGCAGCAAGAGGCACCATTAATTCTGTGTGAGTTGGAAAAAAATTTTCCTCCATCCTTTTTCACTTGCATGCTGCATTTAACAGTTCATCTTCCAACTGAGACACTTCTTGGGGGACCAGTTGCTTTTCGGTGGATGTATCCCACTGAAAGAAATATGTGCACAATGAAATCATATGTCCGAAATAAGAATTATCCTGAAGGTTCCATTGTGAGGAGTTATCTGGCCCAAGAATGTATGGATTTTTGTTCAATGTATTTGTCTGATGTGAGCACAAGACATAATCGACCAATGAGAAATGAAGATGAGCAGTATGAGGAAATTCAACCCTCGTTTCCATCTCTTCCCCAAACAGGTGGAATTGTCGGGTCATATACATTGGTTACATTGAGCTCTGAAGAGCGGAATATGGCACATCGTACAGTCTTGTTTAATTGTGGTTTGTTCGATGCCTATATCAAGTAAGTAATTTGAATATATATATGTTATCTCATATGATATCATATCACATATACCTTATACTTTTATTGTCATTTTATGTAGAGAACATAAACAAATTATAAGTAGAGTTCATCGGTCTTTGCCGTTGAGAAGGAGAGAGGCTATGCATAGCCAAGAGTTCCAGCTTGGTTGAAATCAAAGGTATGACCATTACATTAAATACCTTAAAATATAGATATATATTTAATTATATTACTCATGTATTCCAGGTATTGAGTTTACCTGCTGACTTCATTTCTCAAGAATTAAGAGCGTTGGCTTTTGGTCCCAATTCTTTGGTTCGTGACTGAAAATCTTTAATAATCAATGGATACAAATTTGTTACAACTGATAAAGCGGTGAAAATGAGAACACAGCATGACGGCGTTATGTTAATTGCTAGAACGGATTGTTATGCCAGTGCATCTGATAGTCGACCTCGATATGAAGATGTGTATTATTATGGACTGGTTGAGAAAATATTGTTATTGGATTACTACTCTCGAGGTCGAGTCACTATGATGCAATGTAAATGGTTTGATTCAATGACGCGCCATGGTACATTTATTGATGATTGCGGATTTAGAGTTATTGACATGAGTCGATTCCTGCATACCAATGAACCATACATTTTGGCATCAATGGCAAAACAAGTATTTTATGTGAAAGATCATCGGAACCCTGATTACGGTGTCATTAATGAAGTAATACCAAGACATATTTTTCATGATGCTGGGGATGAAATTGTCACCATTGACGCCCCCATCGGTGATAGCCAAAATATTGCATTTGATGACACAAATTGTCCCATTGTGAGGGATGATGTTGAACCTGAGGTAGTGGAGGGTAATATATAAAAGCAACCATATATATTCAGAGTTCATTCAGTTTACCTTGACGTGAGTTTCTCAGGTTGGTACTAATTTAATTACTTTAATTTACTTTTAGTTTGAAATGATATGTCTGTTTTAGTAATGTTTGGTTTCGTTTCATTTAATTCTATTTCTTTCAATTCAGAAAAGTGGTTTTAAAATGTGGTTTTAAAAATTGTATAACTTGGTTGTAAATTATCATTACTGAAAGATGTTATGACATTTTTTAAGTAGTATCTATGATTTGTAAAAATTGTTGCTAAAAAATATTTATTTCATTCTTATGCAGATTATGAAGAAAACTACAGAAGCTCGCAGGAAGAGATTATTTGATGCTGATCCTGTTAGACGTGAGCGCGAGTTGTCTTCAGTGAGTATATTAATTTAAATATTTATCTTCTGCATTACAAATAATATCAAGTTCATATTTTTGATCCAATTATTTAGGGACATGTAACTCCAGAGAATCCTCTTCCCAGTATGGGACCGAGTAGGGATCCTTCTAGACCTAAGCGGAGCTCCCGTCTTACCACTCCCCACACTGACCCATTAGTGGACATCCCATCTACCACACATGTCCGCCCTCCTCTTGAGACCCCTGGGATGTTCCCATACATTCCTCCATCATCATCCCGTTTACCCTCTTTTTCCCATTCCATGTCCACGCCGACTCGACCGATGTTCTCACCTGCACAGTTTTCATATCCATTCATGTATCCCCAGACCTACTATGCATATTCTGACATGTCTACGCCACATCCTTTTCCTACCATCCATCCTACACATATTGAGTCTGTTCCTTTAGTTTCCACTCCTGTTCATGAAGATCAGCTGGAGCATGCTGTGGAACAGATACTTCCTTCGGAGGATGCTGATCCAGCACAGTCTACGGATGCCTCACAGCCTATTCAGGAGCCTGCATCAGGTTTTTTTATTATAAATGTTTCAAATTATAGCATTTCACTTTTTTTCTATTGTATTGTCACCTAACTCTTCTCTTGTCACCTCTTATCTTATTTAGTGGGATCTTCTAGTAGGCAACGTGGGCGCACTCGAATGAGGGATGCTTGGAATCGTGAAACTCAGATTATGGTGGATTACAATTATCAAAATCAAATGGTAGGTAAAAATGCTAAGGAGTGTAGAAGTTTCATGGCTACTTTAGCCAAATATCATGATATCGTTCCGGTGGAACCGGTCTCATGGAGACATATCAGTGCCGACATCAAGGATAGGGCATGGGCACAGATATGGGTACGAAAATTTTATAAATTTATATTGATATTAGTAATGTATTTATATGACTTAACATGTTTGTTGCAGAGTCGATTTAACTTTCCTAACGGTGAAGCTGCCAAAGCTGCTAGGTTGAGTGATCTTGGAGAGTATTGGCGGTCATACAAGTATGAGTTACATATTGGTTGGAGGAGCAGAGTGGGTACTGAGTTAGAGGGTGTACCCACAAACCCTGACTGTCCAAAAAGTCAATATCAAAAAATGACCGCACATTGGAATACTGAACAGTATAAGGTACTACCCATCTTTACTGTTTTTTATATAAAATTTAATTTTTATTACTTGTATTGTTTTTTTGTTTCTTAGGAAGTGTCAGCGAAAAACAAAAAAAACAAAGATGAAATGACATATCTACACACATTGGGGCGCACTACAATGCCCGATAAAGAGAAGCGGCTGGTACGTTCATCTGAATTAAAATAATGTCCTTATTTATAACATGTCATCATAACTTATTCATACTTTCCCTTGGTTAGTCCATGTCTTTACCTCAATGTTTGTGGGTCTTTGTTGCAACTCACTTCAATCCAATATTTTGCATTTATCATATATGGTTGTAATTCAAATTTGTGCACTTCTTATATACAACAAGCTGATTTGGGCATTGAAGGTCCTGTACCTCGTGCCAAATTATTCTGCTTCAGTAGGAAAAAAAAAGATGGAACTGCAGTTAATTCACAAACACAAGATAAAATTGTAAGTTTGTTTATTTATATTTCAAACATTTATACGAAATTCATAATTTAATATGTTTATAATTTCAACAGTCTGCCTTGGAGGCCATGGATGAGAAGGAAGCTGACAACTTAGGGCCAAATGATCATTTCAGTCAGGTGTTAGGTGTGGAGCATCCAGGAAGAGTCCGTTGTAGACCAGGCAAAAACATTGTCCCCTCTAGGTATTGGTCATCATCAGACTCCTCTAAGGCCTCTGAGTTGGAAAGTGCGCGTGCTGAATTAGCTGCGACAAAGAAAATAGTATTAGAGGAGCGTGAAAAAAGTAAGCTGATGAATGAACATTTCATGAAAGCTCTGTCAGTTTTGAGTCAGTCACTACCATCAGAGGTTGCTGCCACTTTTCATTCATGTATGAAATCAATGCGCTCTTTAAATAATGCCTCGGGTGATTCCCATGAGGGTCCTAGTGGCGATAATGGTGGTGGCGATAGAGCTGACGAGGATGTTAGTGATGATGTTGTTGGTGATGAGATTGCTGATGATGATGCTGACGGTGCGGTTGGTGATGATGTTGCTGTCGATGTTGCTGCTGATGATGATGATGCTGGACATGAGGATGACAGTGATGGCGATGGGGGGGATATTAATCCCCTCCATTTTTGACTTAGAAGAGAGACGTGTGTTGGAGTTTAATGTTTTTTTTTGTATTGGTGGACTGCTTGTATGTGAATTTCTTTATGCAATGAAATGCATTTTGGATTATGTTTTCATCAGGGGTGTTATTTGTCAGTTATTTAGGTAATTTTCACATGCCATTCTGTTTACTCCTTGTTTTTTCATGAACTTTCTGCAGGGGGAGGTGGGGGGGGTGGGCAGGGGGGGAGGGGGAGGGGGGCTGGGCAGTGGGAGGGCTGGGCAGGGGGGGAGGGGAGGGGGAGGGGGAGGGGGGAGGGGTAGTGGGGGGCTGGGCAGTGGGGGGCTGGGTAGTGGGGGGGAGGGCTGGGCAGGAGGGGGAGGGGGAGGGGGAGGGGGAGGGGGGAGGGGGTGGATGGGCAGGGGGGGAGGGGGGGGTGCTGGGCAATGGGGAGGGGAGGGGGGTGGCTGGGCAAGGGGGGAGGGGGGGGGGTGGGCAGGGGGGGAGGGGGTGGCTGGGCAGTGGGGGGGGGGTGGCTGGGCAGTGGGGGGGGGGTGGCTGGGCAGTGGGGGGGGGGCTGGGCAGTGGGGGGGGCTGGGCAGTGGGGGGGGTGGGCAGTGGGGGGGGGGGGGCTGGGCAGTGGGGCGGGCAGTAGGGAGGGGGGGGGGAGGGGCTGGGCAGTGGGAATCCTGCACTAATAAGTGCGAGATCTCTACAACAGGTATGTTTTCCTAAAATTGTGGAATAAACCTCCCTACCATGCATCATTTTTCATTTGCATTTACACACTATATGAATGCAGGTTATTGGTCGTAAAATCATGGAGTTGACCCCCTTTTCATCCAACATATGAATGCAGGTGATATGTTTTAACTATTGACTCCACTGTATATTGATTTTTGTGGGTCATGTCTAAGAGTTTCTAGACATACTTTGATTGTTCTCATCCCAGCATAGCGATGAACCAAAATATTGGTGAATGTGCATGGGCTGATGGAATGAATGCCTTCAATTTACAAGCATGGAGAAGAAACTGACTGGTATTTCTTATCATTATATTCAGGCTTTTTATTCTGCATTTTAATCTGCACTTTAGTATTTTATTGTCATGTAGTAATAACAAAATTTCTATATGACATTTCATTGCTTATGAGTCTTATATATTCATTAATAATAATTCATGGTTTTATTTGTTGCATGTACAGACTGTAGCAAATTAAAGTATGATTACCAATCAGTGGTTTGCCATTCGATCTTTATCAAGGTGAGCTGACAAATCTATGTGCCAATCTAACACGTCATTTGAGCTTATTCATGCATGACTCATCTATGTGAATTCTTCTTTGAGTTAAGAGTCTAGCTGAAACACACTTTAGATATTGGAATCATTGAACACACATGCATTCTGAATGTCCAATTTTTTTTTCCTGCTCGTTGGTTATTGGATTTAATCTAGCTTCTTTCATTTGGTTGGCATTTCCGATCACTTTTGTGCTGAATATGTTTTCCATCTGTTGCTGGCAGGGGGACAAGCAGGACGACACCTAGCGGCGGTTACTCCTCCTTAGAGAAACATTGAATGGTTAGCTCTATAATTTTTCGTATTTCCTCATTCCAAAACTATATCTCCTCTCAGCGCTGCCTCTCATCCATCTTTCCACAAAACGTGCATAGCAGGTGGTACAAAAGCTCAATTCAACTGAAAACATTGGTTTGGAATTGTATGGCATATTTTATTCCTCTAGGTATTCCTACACATTTCTAGATCTCCAAACCTCACCGAATTAGGTATATCAGGGGTCATCCAATCCTCTATTAATCACAGATTAGCATTCATTTCTTTAAATCTTCTGAGAAAACATCCTCTCATGCCATCCATATCATCCTATTTGAAACTAAGTGGAAGATGTTGCCCCGCGGATGTCGCTGGACCGGGCCAACACGCTGCGGTCACGCCGCGGTCACGCCGCGGTCACGCCGCGGTCACGCCGCGGTCACGCCGCGGTCACGCCGCGGTCACGCCGTGATTTGGCCCTGCTCCAGGCCGACACCCTGCGGCGGTTACTCCTCCTTAGAGAAACATTGAATGTTTAGCTCTATAATTTTTCGTATTTCCTCATTCCTAAACTATATCTCCTCTCAGCGCTGCCTCTCATCCATCTTTCCACAAAACGTGCATAGCAGGTGGTACAAAAGCTCAATTCAACTGAAAACATTGGTTTGGAATTGTCTGGCATATTTTATTCCTCTAAGTATTCCTACACATTTCTAGATCTCCAAACCTCACCGAATTAGGTATATCAGGGGTCATCCAATCCTCTATTCATCACAGATTAGCATTCATTTCTTTAAATCTTCTGAGAAAACATCCTCTCATGCCATCCATATCATCCTATTTGAAACTAACTGGAAGATGTTGCCCCGCGGATGTCGCTGGACCGGGCCAACACGCTGTGGTCACCCCGCGGTCACGCCGCGGTCACGCCGCGGTCACGCCGCGGTCACGCCGCGGTCACGCCGCGGTCACGCCGCGGTCACGCCGCGGTCACGCCGCGGTCACGCCGCGGTCACGCCGCGGTCACGCCGCGGTCACGCCGCGGTCACGCCGCGGTCATGCCGTGATTTGGCCCTGCTCCAGGACGACACCTTGCGGCGGTTACTCCTCCTTAGAGAAACATTGAATGGTTAGCTCTATAATTTTTCGTATTTCCTCATTCCTAAACTATATCTCCTCTCAGCGCAGCCTCTCATCCATCTTTCCACAAAACGTGCATAGCAGGTGGTACAAAAGCTCAATTCAACTGAAAACATTGGTTTGGAATTGTCTGGCATATTTTATTCCTCTAAGTATTCCTACACATTTCTAGATCTCCAAACCTCACCGAATTAGGTATATCAGGGGTCATCCAATCCTCTATTCATCACAGATTAGCATTCATTTCTTTAAATCTTCTGAGAAAACATCCTCTCATGCCATCCATATCATCCTATTTGAAACTAACTGGAAGATGTTGCCCCGCGGATGTCGCTGGACCGGGCCAACACGTTGCGGTCACGCTGCGGTCACGCCGCGGTCACGCCGCGGTCACGCCGCGGTCACGCCGTGATTTGGCCCTGCTCCAGGACGACACCCTGCGGCGGTTACTCCTCCTTAGAGAAACATTGAATGGTTAGCTCTATAATTTTTCGTATTTCCCTCATTCCTAAACTATATCTCCTCTCAGCGCTGCCTCTCATCCATCTTTCCACAAAACGTGCATAGCAGGTGGTACAAAAGCTCAATTAAACTGAAAACATTGGTTTGGAATTGTCTGGCATATTTTATTCCTCTAAGTATTCCTACACATTTCTAGATCTCCAAACCTCACCGAATTAGGTATATCAGGGTTCATCCAATCCTCTATTCATCACAGATTAGCATTCATTTCTTTAAATCTTCTGAGAAAACATCCTCTCATGCCATCCATATCATCCTATTTGAAACTAACTGGAAGATGTTGCCCCCGCGGATGTCGCTGGACCGGGCCAACACGCTGCGGTCACGCTGCGGTCAGGACGCGGTCACGCCGCGGTCACGCCGCGGTCACGCCGCGGTCAGGATGCGGTCACGCCGCGGTCACGCCGCGGTCACGCCGCGGTCACGCCGTGATTTGGTTCTGCTCCAGGACGACACCCTGCGGCGGTTACTCCTTCTTAGAGAAACATTGAATGGTTAGCTCTATAATTTTTCGTATTTCTCATTCCTAAACTATATCTCCTCTCAGCGCTGCCTCTCATCCATCTTTCCACAAAACGTGCATAGCAGGTGGTACAAAAGCTCAATTCAACTGAAAACATTGGTTTGGAATTGTCTGGCATATTTTATTCCTCTAGGTATTCCTACACATTTCTAGATCTCCAAACCTCACCGAATTAGGTATATCAGGGGTCATCCAATCCTCTATTCATCACAGATTAGCATTCATTTCTTTAAATCTTCTGAGAAAACATCCTTTCATGTTGTCCGAACCAGATCATCCTCATCCTCTGCACATGTCATCTGAACCGGATCAGCCTGTTGTGATAGAAATTCAATGTCTGCTTTTGACTGAATTTCACACCAAACCAAGAGATAATAAATGAGTCAAACAATCAGACAAATGGTTTAGGTTCTTTTTCCTCTGCTCACTACACCTATGACTCTAAAACTCTGGATGCCACTGGCACTGCTATAAAAACCAGAAAACTCTCCACTAATCTAAACGTCATTCATACCACTGGTTGTCCTATAAAAAATAGGAATCCTCATATTAGTCTAAAGTCTCTTTAGGCTAAGGCACAAAAAAAACACACTAACATTGATAAACAAGGTACCTTGACACTATAACCTATAAAACATACAAAAGGAAGCACAACCCTCTGTACAAGACCCCACGCTAATGCAGGCACATTTTGAACCCATCGGGCAGAGGCCCCTTCTATTAGATCTGGACGCTATCAAGATGCAGAATATAGATGATTCAAAGGACCCAGGTACACCTACTCTTCATTCTATTAATTTAACTTTTGTTGGTGCTAAATCTGTAGATAATATGAACTATTATGAACAGCCAGTATCCCTGTTATCTAACCAAAATACCATTTCGTTGATGCTATATAACATGAACATTACAAACTCAATTAAGAATGCTTCAAGAAATGAACCAATAAAGAAGAACTCTGGCAGGGGGACAAGCAGGGGGCAGGGTGGGGGGGGGGGGGGGCTGGCAGGGGGGCGGGGGGGGGGGGGGGGGGCTGGCAGGGGGACAAGCAGGGGGCAGGGGGTTGGCAGGGGGACAAGCAGGGGGCAGGGGGGGGCTGGCAGGGGGACAAGCAGGGGGCATGGGGGGGTTGGCAGGGGGACAAGCATGGGGCATGGGGGGGGGGGGGCTGGCAGGGGGGCAAGCGGGGGGCCAGGGGGTGGGGGCAAGCAGGGGGCAGGGGGGGGGGCTGGCAGGGGTAGGGGGGGGGCTGGCAGGGGCGGGGGGGGGGGGGGGGCTGGCAGGGGGACAAGCAGGGGGTGGCGAGGGGGGGGGGGCTGGCAGGGAGACATGCAGGGGGTGGCAGGGGGGGGGACTAGCAGGGGGCAGGGGGGGACCAGCAGGGGGCAAGGGGGGACTAGCAGGGGGGTGGCAAGGGGGGACAAGCAGGGGGGAGGGGTGTCCAGGCAGGGGGGGAGGGGTGTCCAGGCAGGGGGGACTGGTAGGGGGCAGGGGGGGGGGGGGGGGCTGGCGGGGGGACTAGCAGGGGGCGGGGGGGGGGGGGGGGCTGGCAGGGGGACAAGCAGGGGGCAGGGGGGGGGGGGGCTGGCATGGGGACAGGGGGGGGGGGTGCTGGCTGGGGGACAGGGGGGGCTGGAAGGGGTGGCTAGCAGGGGGCAGGGGGGGGCTAGCAGGGGGCAGGGGGGGGGGGGTGTCCAGGCAGGGGGGACTGGTAGGGGGCAGGGGGGGGGGGGGGCTGGCGGGGGGCAGGGGGGGGGGGGCTAGCAGGGGGGCAGGGGGGGGGGGGAGGTAGTTGTTCATACTCAATTTTCAAAAACAAGTCATCTTCATTTGTGGATAACACAACCCGATCAATGAGGGTGGAATTAAGGTCCACTTCTAGAAGAACTCTAGCAAAATGCACATTATTCTAGAAAAATACCCATAATGTGCCTCCTCATTTGCTCTATCCATTTTGATGGGAATGCCAATTGTAGATGTAATGTCAAATAATATCCTGGGGGGGGGGGTGGGTGCAGGTGGTACTGGGGGTGCAGGGGGGTGTCAAGGGTGGGGAGTGGGTTTGGGTTTTGGGGGGGGGGGTCTGTCCATGGGGTCCCAGTGAGGGGGGGGGGGCGTTTGTCCTGGGGTGTCCAGGGTCTGGGGGGGGTCTGTCCCTGGGGGGTCTGGGTTTGGGGGGGGGGGTCTTTCCTGGGGTGTCCTCTTTTAGCATGAATTGATACCATTGCTGCATGCAACTTCCAGCTCTAAACCAGATCTGTTTTCAGCTCTAAAATATATGCTTTGTGAGCACACTTACCCCATGGATTGTGTCTCTACTTCTTTAGGTTTGTTCTCTTCTTCACAACCCAAAACACAACCTGTTTTTCCTTGGACAGCTTTACCACCAAGGATTTTTCTTTTCACTATAGGTTGATTTTTCTTTCTCCAAATCACCTTGCTGCTTGGACTGTCCCTGCAAGCATTTCCAGTACATACCTTGCCTTGGGGCACCCCTTTCACATGAATCCTTCTAGTTTTAGGATCATGTGAGTTTTTCTCATGCTTCCATTAATGTTGATTTCTTCCATTAATCCCTACTGAATGCTTGTAGCCTGCAACTGTCGCAGATGAGGATTTTGGTTGGATTGGTGTTGCCCGATCCGGTTGGGCCGAATGCTTGTGGCCCGCAACTGTCGCGGGTGTCCAGCAGGGGGGGGGGGGTTGTCCAGCAGAGGGAGGGGGTGTCCAGCAGGGGGGTGTCCAGCAGGGGTAAGGGTGCTAAACATGGTCTGTAAATCTGATGTGGTTCAGTCTGTTCCTGTCTTATCTCATGCTGCTAAACATGTCAGAATTGGTGAATTGGTACCTGTTAAACCTGAATCTGGCAGTGCTGAAGATGTTGTGGTTATCAGATCAGATAAACTTGGTTATCAGATCAGGGGGCAGGGGGGACTAGCAGGGGACTGACAGGGGGCCTAGCAGGGGGCAGGGGGGGGGGGGGGGCTGGCAGGGGGACAAGCAGGGGGGGGGGGGGCTGGCAGGGGGACAAGCAGGGGGCAGGGTGGGGGGGGGGGGGGCTGGCAGGGGGGACAAGCAGGGGGCAGGGTGGGGGGGCTGGCAGGGGGCAGGGGGGGCTGGGTGGGGGGACAAGCAGGGGGCGGGGGGGGGGGGGGGGGGGGGGGGGCTGGGGGGGGGGGGACAAGCAGGGGGCGGGGGGGGGGGGGGGGGGGGCTGGCTGGGGGACAAGCAGGGGGGGGGGCTGGCAGGGGGACAAGCAAGGGGGGGCTGGCAGGGGAACAAGCAGGGGGAAGGGGGGGGGGGGGGGCTGGCAGGGGCAGGGGGGGGGCTGGCAGGGGGACAAGCAGGGGAGGGGGGGGGGGGGGCTGGCAGGGGGACAAGCAGGGGGAGGGGGGGGGGGTGGCAGGGGGACAAGCAGGGGGGAGGGGGGGGGGGGCTGGCAGGGGCAGGGGGGGGCGGGGGCTGGCAGGGGGACAAGCAGGGGGGGCTGGCAGGGGGACAAGCAGGGGGAGGGGGGGGGGCTGGCAGGGGCAGGGGGGGGTGGGGGCTGGCAGGGGGACAAGCAGGGGGGGCTGGCAGGGGGACAAGCAAGTGGGCAGGGGGGGGGGGCTGGCGGGGGACAAGCAAGGGGCAGGGGGGGGGGGCTGGCAGGGGGGACAAGCAGGTTGGCAGGGGGGGGGGGGGCTGGCAGGGGGACAAGCAGGGGGAAGGGGGGGGGGGGGCTGGCAGGGGCAGGGGGGGGGGCTGGCAGGGGGACAAGCAGGGGGAAGGGGGGGGGGGGGGCTGGCAGGGGGACAAGTAGGGGGAGGGGGGGGGGGGCTGGCAGGGGGACAAGCAGGGGGGAGGGGGGGGGGGGCTGGCAGGGGCAGGGGGGGCTGGCAGGGGGACAAGCAGTGGGCGGGGGGGGGGGGGGGGGGCTAGCAGGGGGGGCTGGCACAAATTTTTGCTAGATGTTTTCATTTCCATGGCTTTTATTGATGTTTTAATGCGTTTTAATTTATGCTGTGCAGCTTGCAAGTTTCTTTTATTATGAAATTCCTGTCTCCAAATCACTATTCTTGTTGAACATCTTTAATACAATATCCATAATTCCCGTTGTGCTGGTAGTATCTGTATTGCTTCATTTTTTCCCTGCGGTTTCAAGCTATAGCCATGTAATGTTTTCAATGCCTATAATTAGACTTATTTTTAACTTGCACATTGTTCCATGTAGGATGATCAGAAATTTGTTAAGCGGAAAACAGAACTTGGCGGAACTTTCTCAATTGCAAGCTGCATACTTTTTGTTCTTATATTTTGTTCTTATATTTTGTCTTCAGGTAGAATTGCAGAGCCTGCTGCCAGGCCTGCGTTGATGCGGGGGACATTGCAAATACCCACGGTTCATTTGAACTGTGGAAATATTCTGGCGCTGGAAACATATATACCCACGGTTCAAGTGAACCGTGGGTATATTCTGGAGCTGCAAAAAACTGTACCCACGGTTATAGAACCGTGGGAATACATATATACCCACGGTTCAAGTGAACCGTGGGTATATTCTGGAGCTGCAAAAAACTGTACCCGCGGTTATACAACCGTGGGTATACATATATACCGGAGCTGCAAAAAAACTATACCCACGGTTATAAAACCGTGGGTATACATATATACCTACGGTTCAATGAACCGTGGGTAATATAAAAATTTCTGGGTCTATACCCACAGTTTTTTAAAAACCGTGGGTATAGGGCTATTGCGACGGCATTCCAGCCCGCGGTTGGCGAAACCGTGGGTATACCCTATCCCCACGGTTTCAAGGGATATACCCACGGTTTGAAACCGTGGGTATAGGTGCAATTTCCAGTAGTGTCCATCAGAACATGATGGTTAGATTTCTCTTCCATATCCATATTTTCACCTATATGGAAACCCAGTGATTAGTTTATTTGGGTAACCGTTACATTTCATAATTTTGTTTTTAAAGATTGGTTTTGATATTCCTTTTTACGATGTGGGTTTCTATTAAAGAAACTTTCGACTAGTAAACCATTTATAACCCCGACGAATTTTGAGGGCGAAATTCATTTTAAGGGGGGTAGAATGTAACAGCCTGAGATTTTGTGAAAAATATTCTTTTAATTTTATTAATGTCTTGTGTTGTACACTACACCAAAAGGAGCTTGCACAACACACATCCTTGACTTGCCTTGCATTACACGCAATCACAACCTTCCTCGATAGCGTGTGTAGTACGCAATACTGAGTTTCACGAAACAACAATATGCTATTAAAATATTATTAAAACTAGCCGTTATGAATAGTAATAACCACTTTTTAAATTTTAGAAATTTTTGCTCTCAAAATGGACTTCATTTTTGGATTCGGAGTATCGAATTTAGCCTAAGGTGAAATTTTGGTACTTTTCGGATAACTTTCATATTCTGATGAATAGTGAAAATTACTAAATTATAATTAAAAACAAATTTTTAATCGAAATAATTAATAGTGATAAATTATTAATTTGAGTGGTTTTAAAGTATATTTAGAATATATTTTTACAATTTAATACAATGTTGGTCATTGGTTGTAATTTCACATTTAAACCAGACATAATCAAGTGTCAATCTTTTGATAGATATTGTTTCTTAAAAACACGCTATTTGTTTTAACAGCGGGATTTAATAATAAAATTAATTAATGCAACTTCTATGTTATGAATTTGGTAAAACAGACTTCATTTTTGTATTCGGAATATGAAATACAGCTTAGGATGAAATTTTGGCATTGTTCTGAAAAATATCAATTTTTGATGAATAGTGAAACTACTAAGTGGTAGTTAAAAAACTGAATTTTTCATAAAACTTAATTTTACCGCTTCTGTGAATGGACTTTCAAAAATCCGAGAGACACGGTTGATGTCCGTAAGTAAAATGTGGTTCAATGAGATGAAAATATTTTTTGGTGAATAGTAACTTTTAACTTTTATTTACCACGGTTAAAAGTAAATAGGGTAATTAAGGGTAAGAATGATATTAATATTACCCTAACACATGTCCTAAATCTATTGGACAAGTGTATTTTGACCAAAAACAACCTTAAGTGTAAAATATTATCATTTAGGCCCACTTGAATTAGATTAGGACATTTATTATTATTTAATTCAAAGAAGAGTTAAAAGAGTTAAAATCAAAGTTTATCTACTAAAACATTTTTAATATAGGGTTGTACATAAGATAAATTCGATTGTAAATATTCATTAGAAAGATAAAAAGATTTCCTACATAATTTTAGTTTATTTGTAATTTTTAGACATCAAATAAATTAATTTATTTATGACACAAAGATGATGCAGTAATTATATTATTAATGAAATATTGACATAATTGATATTATAAATACCAAAATAAATGTAATTTAAGACTTTTTATGAATTCCACTAATTTTATAGGTTAATATGATATATTATTGTTGATTTAATCAACTTTTTTCGAACATATAATTCTGTTATGACTTTTACAAAAATCATATATCAAATAGTGTCAAAATTGACACAAAATAGTTTTTAAATCTAATATTATATTATTAATTGTTATTTTATTCCTAAAAATCTAAGGTTCGGCCACATGACTTAGATAAGGATATATATATTAATAATAAACAATTTGGGGTTCTTTTGGAATGTTATAGTAAGTTTATTAACCATATAGTGTAAGAAAACAAAAAGACACAGTAAAAGTTAAATTATTTAACTTAGAGTTAAATCTAATTGATAAGGTTAAAATAATAACCTAAACTTGTCTAAATCCTATTGGTTGATAGGATTCCGACCCATCCCCACTTTAGATTCGAAATAAGACCCTTTGGAACCATTATAAACCGATTTTGACTTTAATATAAAATAATATTTTGAGATATTCCTAAGGTGCCCCTCTCCTCCCTTATAAAAGGGAACCTCCTCCCCCTCCTCCTCACACCAATTTGAGCACTCAAGCTCGGCCAACCCCTGCAAAAATACCTTCTCCAATTCCCTAGAATAATCCTAGAGGTCCTTGTCTTCTTCATTGACCAATCTTAGTTCCCTAAGTGGAGGATTCAAAGAGGTGTTTCAAAGAAGAGGTAATATCCATTACCGATCTTTTCAATTTCTTTCTTCTTCAACTTCTTCTTATTTAGTTGTTTCATGATAAAGTAATAACATCAGTATTAATTATATACTTATATGTTATTATAAATATGAAACAACTCTAATTAACCTTCTATCCATCCTACGGAGAAAGGAAATCACCGCGCGTGCGTGCGTACGGAATACCGTCTACACGCCGTGGTGTAATCTATTTTTCGTCACCACCTTAATTGGATGGGTATAATGATGTAATCAGTAACTATACATGATTATTATAAAGTTATATTGATACTGAAATAGTATACATACACTTCAACACAATTCCACGACCATGGGAATGATATCATCGCTCGTGCGTACGTACGGACTACCGTCTCCACGACGCGATGAGATTCATTCTCCATGTTAACCATTTAAGAATGATTAAAAAGTATATATAAGAAATAATAATGAAATATATGACATTATAAAGATACTTTATTTATGTATATATTTATATGTATGTCATCTACTTACTTCCATTCAAGACAATAAGGAAAGGAAAACAGCGTTCATGCGTACGTACGGACTACCGTCTCCATGAACGGTGTTTTTCATTTCATTTATCTATCTATCATATATATATATATATACTGAATATATATGATATATAAATCATATTTTATATTCTGGAAGTATTTAAATCATGATATAAGTAATAACAAAACACCTACGATAAATGAAACGATTTTACCCAAAACGCTTCTTTAACATGGAATTTACAAAAGAACGGTTAATATAAAGTCATAAGTGAACCATATATGATATCATAACAATGAATATGATTCTGTAATAAGTCAATGACATTATTTAAATCATTATACAGGAGGTTCGGACACATACGAAGCAAATCGGACCTAGGGTAAGGGAAATATCACAATCTCATTTTTATCCGAGATTGTTTATTCGTAAGTATTTACTGGGGTGTATTTTATCATCCACATCCATGTTTCATAAATATGTAATATTATTTAAGTCCACCTACAATTGTTTAAATCCATTTTTACCCTTCGGTGAGTTTTTAGTAAGAGAAATGAATGGAAACTTTTGTCATTTTTTGTACGAGGTACTTTTTGACTTTTCTGACAAAAGTACGAAGAATGTTTTTTTTAACTTATACGGCATGAAAGGATTTTACGTTTTTCATAACACCACATTTTCAAGAAGCTTCCTCTACAAGATTGCATGATTATTTTCAACAAAACCCTTATCTTTTAAAATTGCATGATGTTTTGTGAAAAGAAAATGATTTTAAAGTAGAAAGGGTATTTTCCTCAAGAATGGAGTTCAAGTGTTTTATCAAAATTATTTTCCATCTAAGATAATAAAGGGTTATGTTTTTATCCCTATTATTACATTGATTTGATTATGTTGTGATGGAAGTATTTTTATGAATTCCTTTATCTTATATGAATTGTTTTATGATGTCATCTTGTTTTAGAATCCCATTTTTATTACATGGGTTATGAAATGATGTATGATTTATGATTTTGTGGCACACATAAGAATGGTATCATTATGAGATGGGTGGGACCTATATCTCCCTCCAATTCATTGGGTAAAGATTTCATATCTCATGAGATAGACATGGCTGGAATGGTAGGTTATACCGGTTCAGTGAAACAGGACTGAAACGAGGGTGACTCGATTCATAAAGGGACTTTGTCCTCTAAGATAGTCTTGGAAACGAGTCATGACTAACAAGAAATGATTCTCTATGATAATGTGTGTATGCCACAATGTTCCATGTTTTATGTTATGATTATTGGGATTTCATTTCACTACTATGATTTATCCCATGTTATGAAATTATGCTCTCTTTTGCAGGTTAAGATTTCCAAAATGTTATGTTCTTATGAATATGATGTGATTGATATTTCTTTTGTTTACCCTTACTGAGCATTTGAGCTCGCCCTTTTATGTTTACTTTTCCCCAGGATATAAAGAAAGGTTTTAGGTATAAAAAACGGGAAGATCTTTATGGGAGATGTTGAAGATCTTTCACCAGGATTAGAAGATTATACTCCGAGTTTCCAAAGACACTAAACTATTACGATCCCTGTGTGTGTATTTTTTTTATGTACTAAGTATTCCGCAAATGTAATGTAATGTCAATGTACGTCAAACTTCGGGTCTCTACAGTTGGTATCAGAGGGAGGTTTAGTCAACCTTTGGAAACTAGGATGCGAAAACGTTAGTGAGATCCCTAGAGATATTTCTATGGTATGTCTAGGGATGTCCCTAAGGTTAAGTATACGTATAGGTTATAGTACTAGAATTACGCTAAAGATCATAGAATTAAACCTAAGATGTTAGATATTGAAGGTACTCCCCCTTTATTATGTTGTTTCCCCTAGCATGATTTTTGCCTCTCACACTATTCTTTTTGGGTTTTAGAAAATGGCTGGAAACAAGATGATTCACGATAATGGAGGATATGATGGACAATGGAATGATATTCTTCATGAGCAACCAAATGAAATGGGATTTGGAAGTCCAAAAATCATTATTATGCCGAATCAGTAATCTCATAATATGATCGATAAAGTAAAATTTGGTAAGTTTCCTAACTCGGCTAATAAGAGAAAGATGGAGTTTCATGATGATCATAGAGGAAAGAAAGTTCAATTTCCCCTATGTAAATCATGTGGGCAGAGGCATCAAGGAGAATGTTTCAAAGGAACTGGAAGATGCTTTGGGTGTGGAAAAGAAGGACACAAAGACAGTAAGTGAAAAGGAAAAGGTTCAGTTAACACCAGGGATGAAGATAATGGTATTGCTATGACATCAACAATGGTTAAATGTTTTAAATGTGGAATGTACGGGCATTATGCAAACCAATGCCCTAAGGGAAAGTCTCATGAAGAGAATCAGTATGGTCGTATGGGTAGTATTTATGTTGATGATGATGAAGAGACTACAAATGATATGTGAGATGAAAGAATTGTTGAAGCTCGGTCAATGGTTTAAGAATGTAGTGGAATGATGACATGTTTATCATGTGTAATGTTGTATAAGTAATCTCATGGTACTATGGAATAAAGAGACATCTAAGGATTGTTACAGTGTTGTCCTTCCTTGAGTCTTGAAAGTGCATGATTAATGGTACAAGTATCCATGAAAGGTTATTCAGATATTTTTGGAATGTAGATGATATGCGCATAATGAAGGGATAAGGAGAAAATTAAATGTTTGACAGTATTCATGAGCTAATGATTGATATAAGGACTAAGTGATATCATGGTTTGAGTATATAGAATTTTGAGGATTTTGGTATGTGAAAAGTGTTAACTTTTAACTGCACTCAAGTTTTCACTATGGTTCAATGGGTATTCAAGAGAATACATTATTAAGGCCTTTGAATGATTGGAATGTGACCAACAAAACATATCTTATGATATATGGGGATCGGCGATGGTGTTAAATCTCTGGTAATCATTTTCACTATGTCATGAGAGTGGACTGTAGTATTATGGATAAGCATAAAGATTGGAATGGATTATGTTGGACATAAGTTAGTATTGTTTAAGGATAGAAGTTTTCTCGATATTATTGATGGGATGTTATAGTAATATAGTTTTAGAAAAAGGACAACCTGCAGGACGGGCGACAGCCCATCGCGTCGGACAAGGATGTGGGAATCGAACCCACAACCGAAGTGTGACTGGACTTTATCGCCTACCACTAGCCTACAGGAAGTCCATGTTTATTAGAAACTAGTTTTATTATATTAAGCAGTATGATATATGAAGTATAAAGTCCATTTTAGGAACCATATATGATTAATCTCACTATAGATCAACTTATGTATATAATTTTTTCTAACCTTTTGTTTGAGATAGATGGAATGACCTGTCATTCTATCACATGATCTGCTAACACTTCACTAATAACAAATTCAACTTCATTTATTTAAGAGATGAAGTGGAAATTGTTAAAGGCACGGACAATAGTGAGATTGTACCAAAATAAAGTAAGTATTTATTCTAATTCAAATTCTTTAACTTTAGGGAAACGATCTTGAAAACCAAAAATGTTGTCCTAGTGATCTTATATCTGATGAATCAGATGGTACCTTAGATCGTCACAAATTTATGGCTTTGTGATTGCTGGCTTTTCCATAGCCATGTTCTCTACCACTCTCCATCAGAACATGATGGTTAGATTTCTCTTCCATATCCATATTTTCACCTATATGGAAACCCAGTGATTAGTTTATTTGGGTAACCGTTACGTTTCATACTTTTTTTTTAAAGATTGGTTTTGATATTCCTTTTTACGATGTGGGTTTCTATTAAAGAAACATTCGACTAGTAAACCATTTATAACCCCGACGAATTTCGAGGGCGAAATTCGTTTTAAGGGGGTAGAATGTAACAGCCCGAGATTTTATGAAAAATATTATTTTAATTTTATTAATGTCTTGTGTTGTACGCTACACCAAAAGGAGCTTTCACAACACGCATCCTTGACTTTCCTTGCATTACACGCAATCGCAACCTTCCTCGATAGCGTGTGTAGTACGCAATACTGAGTTTCACGAAACAACGATATGCTATTAAAATATTATTAAAACTAGCCGTTATGAATAGTAATAACCACTTTTCAAATTATAGAAATTTTAGCTCTCAAAATGGACTTCATTTCTGGATTCGGAGTATCGAATTTAGCCTAAGGTGAAATTTTGGTACCTTTCGGATAACTTTCATATTCTAATGAATAGTGAAAATTACTAAATTATAATTAAAAACAACTTTTTTAATCGAAATAATTAATAGTGATAAATTATTAATTTGAGTGGTTTTAAAGTATATTTAGAATATATTTTTACAATTTAATACAATGTTGGTTATTGGTTGTAATTTCACATTTAAACTAGACATAATCAAGTGTCAATCTTTTGATAGATATTGTTTCTTAAAAACACGCTATTTGTTTTAACAGCGGGATTTAATTATAAAATTAATTAATGAAACTTCTATGTTATGAATTTGGTAAAATAGACTTCATTTTTGAATTCGGAATTTGAAATACAGCTTAGGATGAAATTTTGGCATTGTTCTAAAAAACATCAATTTTTGATGAATAGTGAAACTACTAAGTGGTAGTTAAAAAACTGAATTTTTCATAAAACTTAATTTTACCGCTTCTGTGAATGGAATTTCAAAAATCCGAGAGACACGGTTGATTTCAGTAAGTAAAATGTGGTTCAATGAGATTAAAATATTTTTTGGTGAATAGTAACTTTTTACTTTTATTTACCACGGTTAAAAGTAAATAGGGTAATTAAGGGTAAGAATGATATTAATATTATCCTAAGACATTTCCTAATTCTATTGGACAAGTGTATCTCGACCAAAAACAACCTTAAGTGTAAAATATTATCATTTAAGCCCACTTGGATTAGATTAGGACATTTATTATAATTTAATTCAAAGAAGAGTTAAAAGAGTTAAAATCAAAGTTTATTTACTAAAACATTTTTAATATATATTTGTACATAAGATAAATTAGATTGTAAATATTAATTAGAAATATAAAAAGATTTCCTACATAATGGTATTTTATTTGTAATTTTTAGACATCAAATAATTTAATTTATTTATGACATAAAGATGATGCAGTAATTATCTTATTAATGAAATATAGACATAATTGATATTATAAATACCAAAATAAATGTAATTTTAGACTTTTTATGAATTCCACTAATTTTCTAGGTTACTATGATATATTAGTGTTGATTTAATCAACTTTTTTCGAATATATAATTTTGTTATGACTTTCACAAAAATCATATATCAAATAGTGTCAAAATTGACACAAAATAGTTTTTAAATCTAATATTATATTATTAATTGGTATTTTATTCCTAAAAATCTAAGGTTCGGCCAAATGACTTAGATAAGAATATATATATATTAATAATAAACAATTTGGGGTTCGTTTGGCATGTTATAGTAAGTGTATTAACCATATAGTGTAAGAAAACAAAAAGACACGGTAAAAGTTAAATTATTTAACTTAGAGTTAAATCTAATTGATAAGGTTAAAATAATAACCTAAACTTGTATAAATCCTATTGGTTGATAGGATTTCGACCCATCCCCACTTTAGCTTCGAAATAAGACCCTTTGGAACCATTATAAACCGATTTTGACTTTAATATAAAATAATATTTTGAGATATTTCTAAGGTGCCCCTCTCCTCCCTTATAAAAGGGCACCTCCTCCCCCTCCTCCTCACACCAATTTGAGAACTCAAGCTCGGCCAAACCCTGCCAAAATACCTTCTCCACTTCCCTAGAATAATCCTAGAGGTCCTTCTCTTCTTCAAATACCAATCTTAGTTCCCTAAGTGGAGGATTCAAAGAGGTGTTCCAAAGAAGAGGTAATATCCATTACCGATCTTTTCAATTTCTTTCTTCTTCAACTTCTTATTATTTAGTTGTTTAATGATAAAGTAATAACATCAGTATTTCTTGTATACTGATATGTTATTTTAAATATGAAACAACTCTAATTAACCTTCTATCCATCCTACGGAGAAAGGAAATCACCGCGCATGCGTACGTACGGAATACCGTCTCCACGCTGTGGTGTAATCTATTTTCCGTCACCACCTTAATTGGACGGGTATAATGATGTAATGAGTAACTATACATGATTATTATAAAGTTATATTGATACTGAAATAGTATACATACACTTCAACACAATTCCACGACCATGGGAACGATATCATCGCTTGTGCATATGTACGGACTACCGTCTCCACGACGCGATGAGATTCATTCTCCATGTTAACCATTTAAGAATGATTAAAAAGTATATATAAGAAATAATAATGAAATATATGACATTATAAAGCTACTGGATTTATGTATATATGTATATGTATGTCATCTACTTACTTCCATTCAAGACAATAAGGAAAGGAAAACAGCGTTCATGCGTACGTACGGACTACCGTCTCCATGAACGGTGTTTTTCATTTCATTTATCTATCTATCATATATATATATATATACTGAATATATATGATATATAAATCATATTTTATATTCTGGAAGTAAGTAAATCATGATATAAGTAATAATAATGTCAAGAACAACAAGTCAAAACACCTACGATAAATGAAACGATTTTACCCAAAACGCTTCTTTAACATGGAATTTACAAAAGAACGGGTAATATAAAGTCATAAGTGAACCATATATGATATCATAACAATGAATATGATTCTGTAATAAGTCAATGACATTATTTAAATCATTATACAGGAGGTTCGGACACATACGAAGCAAATCGGACCTAAGGTAAGGGAAATATCACAATCTCATTTTTATCCGAGATTGTTTATTCGTAAGTATTTACTGGGGTGTATTTTATCATCCACATCCATGTTTCATAAATATGTAATATTATTTCCATCCACCTAAAATTTTTTAAATCCATTTTTACCCTTAGGTGAGTTTTTAGTAAAAGAAATGAAAGGAATCTTTTGTCGTTTTTCGTACGAGGTACTTTTTAACTTTTCCGACAAAAGTACGAAGAATGTTTTTTTAACTTATACGGCATGAAAGGATTTTACAGTTTTCATAACACCTCATTTTCAAGAATCTTCCTCCACAATATTGCATGATTATTTTCAACAAAACTCTTATCTTTTAAAATTGCATGAAGTTTTGTGAAAAGAAAATGATTTTAAAGTAGAAAGGATATTTTCCTCAAGAATGGAGTTCAAGTGTTTTATCAAAATTATTTTCCATCTAAGATAATAAAGGGTTCTGTTTTTATCCCTATTATTACATTGATTTGATTATGTTGTGATGGAAGTATTTTTATGAATTCCTTTATCTTATATGAATTGTTTTATGATGTCATGTTTTTTAAGAATCCCATTTTTATTACATGGGTTATGAAATGATGTATGATTTATGATTTTGTGGCACACATAAGAATGGTATCATTATGAGATGGGTGGGACCTATATCTCCCTCCAATGCATTGGGTAAAGATTTCATATCTCATGAGATAGACATGGCTGGAATGGTAGGTTATACCGGTTCAGTGAAACAGGACTGAAATGAGGGTGACTCGATTCAGAAAGGGACTTTGTCCACTAAGATAGTCTTGGCAATGAGTCATGACTAACAAGAAATGATTCTCTATGATTTTGTGTGTATGCCACAAAGTTCCATGTTTTATGTTATGATTATTGGGATTTCATTTCACTACTATGATTTATCCCATGTTATGAAATTATGCTCTCTTTTGCAGGTTAAGATTTCCAAAATGTTATGTTCTTATGAATATGATGTGATTGATATTTCTTTTGTTTACCCTTACTGAGCATTTGAGCTCACCCTTTTATGTTTACTTTTCCCTCTGATATAAAGAAAGGTTTTAGGTATAAAAAAAGGGAAGATCTTTATGGGAGATGTTGAAGATCTTTCACCAGGATTAGAAGATTATACTCCGAGTTTCCAAAGACACTAAACTATTACGATCCTTGTGTGTGTGTTTTTGTTATGTACTAAGTATTCTGCAAATGTAATGTAATGTCAATGTACGTCAAGATTCGGGTCTCTACAGAGTGATATCAAATGCTTAGTAAGTGTAAACATAATAATAAATCATGGAATGAGATACATGAGTAATACCATTATATCATAATGAGAATTATCATAATATTTAGTTAATGTCATAAAGGAAATATATCATAAATAAAAAGATTAATTATTGATAAAATCATAATATATTGGAATCATAGGAATGTGTAAACAACATATACATTTTATCAAAATCTTATGCCAAGGATTACACCCTATTCCATCATCATCATATAAAATGTATTACTCACTAGAATATTGTCATATTCCATGTATTACTCACTTTTCAAAAACAAATGGTTGTACAAAGAAATTTGGAATAATTATAGGTAAATACCACTAAACAAATATGATTATGCATGTGTTATTTAAATAGTATAATAAACAGGTATATGGTTTAGAATTTTTTTTATCTAAATCAATCAATCTAATGGAAATCTTGGTCAACACCATCAATCATGTATTGGAACATAGTGTATTCACATAGGAAAATAAGTTGATATAAACAAATCCTATATAAGTTGATGATAATAAAATATAGAAGTAGTGATGTATCATACCATATATATAAAATTTAATTTCATATTTCATCCAGAAAATAAAGGTTGATGGTATCATTTGAAAAATAAATTTGATCAATCATATAATATATATTAAAAAAAATCATAAAAGCATTAAAGGAAACAAAAATTATGAAAATAATAAATTAACATGTACATTGATTTTTTTAAAAAGAATATATTATTAAAATATCATAATAAAAATTTAATTTTTGAAAACATGAAAGATTAGATATTATGTTTCTTTGAAAAAAAATGTGTAGTGGAAATATATGTAAACATGGAAACATGTAAAATAGTTTCTTTCAATAAAAAATTAACCATGTGTGAATTAATAATAATATATTTTAATTTTTTTAATGAATGTTAATGTAGTTGGAAATTAGTTTAAAAAATTATTTATGGATGTATTTTTGAAACATTAATAACATTACTTGAATATAAATCAATTTTTTTGTTCAAATAAACAACCCTTGAAATATATACACCATATAATATTAAATTAGTGTATAAATAGAAACATGTCTTAATGAAGGGAGTCTGAGATAGAAATCCGATAATGATTAAGAAATGTTCAAATAAACAGCCCTTAAAAGATAGTGATCATGAAGATGAAGTTAAAAAAAATTAATGAGGAGAATTCAAGATATTAAATATCTAATTGGTATTATATACACCTTTTAAAATAAATTAGATGAATAAAAGTACAAGTTTCTCAAAGAAGATTTTTTTGAGATGAAACCCTTACGTTCTTTCCCTGCATTGTATTATACAATCTATTCACATGTATTAAAAAATAAATATCATAATGAATAATTTTAAAAATAAATTCAAACCTAAAAATATTTATAAATTAATTTTTAATCGTTATCTATATGAATATTTTTATTTTGTATTCATATTTTACCACATCAGGTTTTTATAGTTTATACTATTTGTAGTGGATTCATAGGAACATTGTCAATATTCATTCCTCTTCCAATTTTCATCATAAAAATATAATTATGTTTAATTTAGTATATTAATTATAATTATTTATGATTTTTAAATTTCTATCTATGAGTACATTAATATTCATCCCAGAAGAAGAAATCAATTACATACATTTTTTGGTGATTTTATTCCTACAAAGGGTGTTTTACTAATCAATAAGTAAAATATTGTTTCACCCTTTATAAAAAAATAAAAAATCATTTTTACATAGTTATATTATATTACACCACTAATAACATTTTCATAATCTTCCATGAAATAATATTATAACATTATTTAAGTAGGTGGTCAAACCGACCCAATCAAAACACACATTAATAGGATTGGAGAGTATGGTTATGGATGTGTTTATTTGGAAATAATATCATTATAATAGAACAACGACTATAAAATTTTCATTATTTTGTTATTGTGAACAACATTTTATGTTTTTTTTGTAAAAATTATTAAAAAAATAGAATATGAATGAAAAAAACAATTCTTTTCGGAGGTGGTCAATCTCACAATGCATGATCAATATTTTCATTACTCAAGGAATGAGAGGGGTGAATGTGGATAGTAATTATTCATTTAATATTAATAAATAAATTATATAAACAATATTTATTCATAAATAGAATCATTAATACAAGTATTTAATGGTGGGGATGAAAAAATTAATGTGGCTCTTTGTGGAGGTGGTAATCCATGCATATGCCCTGATGATGATTCATTTTATTCTTAGTAAACAAAAGAGAATAAATGATTTTTTTTATATTATTATAAAAAATTATCAATAGACTAATTATGTTTATTTATTTATTATACTATGATTTTGGTAGTTTTAGAAATTAATGAATAAAATATAAATGTTAAGAATGATGTGATACATATGTTGAGAGCCTAGAAGAACTTTTAATGAAGGCCTTAGATTTGAGAGGCATAGGATAATTTTTGTTGACTAGGGGAATTAGGGCGTGAAAATTACTTAAATTATATGAAATTTGGGAAGTTTTTTAGGGAAATTTTTAAATAATAGTTTAGTATTGAAATGGTGGAAGTGATCACTCTTTTATAAGTGATGAAGATGGTATTTTCCATCGAAAACAATGGTAAGGGGTATGAATGGAAATGCATGAATGTTAGGTGAGTTAGGTGAGAAAAGATTATAAATACTCGTAGATAATATTTTATAACCTATAAAATTATTTATATATAGTATAAAGTTTATGTAAACATAGGAAAACTAAATCCCCTTTATATTATCCATTTAAACACTTATTACGCTGAATTAAAATTTTATCTTGTCAATTAAATTATTATGAAAAATATATGTATACCATTATTAAAAAATTTATACATGATGATTCATAATTTGGGATACATTTAACCCAATTAAATTCATAAATATGAGAAAAGATGATTTTAAATTAAACACACACAACACATTTTTATAAAAAAAATAGTGTTTTTAAACATTAAAAATTTGTATAAAATATATCATTGATGAAAACAATTATTTATTATATTAATTAATTTATTATAAAAAAATGAAGGTTATGTTACATTAATATCAAAAAACAACCAATTTTTAACAAAATATTTATTTTATTAAAAGAAAAGATATTTTTTTTTTATTAAAGTAACCATTAAATCTTATTTAAATAATTATAGAATGGGTTTTATAATTTAAAATAACATTTTAAAATAAATAATGTTTTTCCTTAATTTTATATTTTATCTCATAAATTTTTTGTATATCCTTCTATGTCATTCTTTATGTTCATAAATTCTTGGAAATTTTAATTTTCATCAAAACCATATTTTCTACTAAAAATTGATATTTTCAAAAAATTCATAAAAATTTATATTAGTGAATTTTTATATTCTAAATTAAAAAATATAGTTAGGTTTAAAAAGTTCAACTTAAAAAATCCATATTTTAACATTCAAAATAAAATACAGAACATAATGATCAACTACTTTTTATTTAAAAAGGCTATCATAAACATGAATTCTTTATAATATTATTTCATAAAAATATTATAATTTAAAAAAAATCAAAGTTTATAACATATATAGATATAATATATTTTATAATAATAATATTTTAAGGATTATTATTTTAATTTAAAAATGTATTACAACTTTATAGTGAAAGTGAGGAAATATATTGAAATCAATGTAGTTTAAAGAAAAATATTTGTATTGAAATATAGGGATGTTATATTCCATTTTGTTGGGGAGTGATTTAATGGAGTCATGAAGTTATACTATGCTGTTCTGTTGGGAATGCACTCTAGTAAAAGAGATTGGTGGAGCCTAATATATCCATTCCACCTATATGTATTATGGGTATTCAATATGAGCTATTTTCTTGTGACATTCCTAATATGGAACCAACTTCCACCACACTGGAGGGAATTATTGGATGTTTTTATCTATCAAGAATATATATTATAGTTGATTTAACCTAAATACAACTAGATTATTAAAATATATTTGAAAAGGATGATCATATGTCTCTTTTTGGTAATTTACTGCTGTATAAACATTGAATTCCACAATGGATTTTTACTTACTATTAATTTTTCCCTTATGTATTTTGTTCACCCTTCAAAATTTATTTTTCTAAATCTTATTGATTTAATGGAAGCTAAGCACTTGAGTAAAGTTCCATATTCTTGGTCTAACTTTAGTGATGAGAAAAAAAACCTATTTCTTGTATCTTAGTGTGGACTATATATTTGATAATTGATTCCATAATATTCTCTTTTTCATCAACATTGTGATCCATGTTATCTATGGGTGTAATGTTGGTGGAATTTCCTAATGTGAAATATGTCAATGGGATCATGTTATCATCTTAAGGATAAGGATATCCATCCTTCGTTGGGTATTGTTTATTAAATAGATTGAATTCTACCCTTGAATTTTCCTTCTTGATGGATTAATTTCGATTTTGGAAACATTAATGTCCATCATTTTATTATAAAAAATCACTTTGAATAGACTTATAGAGGGTGATACTGAGTGAGTTCTTAATGAACTGCACTAAGTTCATTACAAACGTGAATGACAGATTGAGTAATGAAGTGGATTGTGAAGGATTATCTTATTATTTCCCGATGTTTTTTAAAATATGATTTTCATGGGAATTGGGGGGGAGATGATATATATGATCCAAACCCTATAGGATTGGTTAACTTGGTTATCTGACCATCATATCCTAGAACCATTGGGATTTTTTTATCCCAAAGGTGGTGTTCATGGTAGAAGTTATGAAAATTACTCCTTCACTATGGGTTGGGGAAGATACTATTATGATAATTTGGTAATTATAACATCTACCATTTTTATTTCTTGTATTTGGTTCATGTATGATTTAAATGTAATACTTTTTATGAGAATAAATACCTATATACCAATATTATCTTTTTATGAAATGTCTTTAACATCTATGGATGTCAAGCATGATCCCAATTTTTTAAATAATGTCAAAAACCCTCTCAATTTTCACTAACATTGTTTACATTGCTCGTCCTTGAGGATAATGGGGATTTTATATTCCAACCAACTGGAAAAAGTAGATTCCTTGTTCAAGATGTGGCCCAAGGAAAGGACATAGCATTGTGATTTTATTAGTGGACTCTTGTAACTATGGAGTGGTGTAATATACAAATCTTCTTATTCACTCCATACTCTTATATGTATTTACAAAGGGTGATCTATTATTAATTAGTGTAGAGTATTCATGGTGCCGAATTGGCCTACTAAAGATCTTTGTATCACATTCCAAATATTGGAAGGAATTTAGTAGAATGGGGATTCCTGATGATTTGGAAACAGAGCTCACTGACTCTTCTAAAATGGGTAGTATAATTCGTATAATTCAATTTATTTTTCTTTGGATGATGGTGATTTTTTCATAGGTTTGGGTGTATATAATGTACACATTTCTCATTTAATGTTTCTGGAATGACATTCTTGAGGGTTTTTCTATGCCATAACATTTCCCATTTATTCTCTATGACTACTTGTTTAGTCATATCTATGGAATTATCCATATATTCTCAAATGGATTCCTCCATGAGATCTAACTAGAGTGGTCCTTTCTTGATAGCCTTACCAAGGGGAGTATGATTGGTTGGAATATCCCATATTGTATTGAAGGATAAATTATCCAATGGTGGATAATAAGATTACTATTTATTCAGACTATCATAAAGTTATGAAGAGGTGTCACCAGTTATAGATGAGGTTCTATGTGAGGAAGACCTAAATCTTTGGTTCACCTCTTAGTATGAGAGAATTCCTAAAGGATTTCTGAAATGGGGAGTAGCTTTTTTATAGTGGATATTTTATCCATATGAAGAATTTTTGAAGGTCTTAATATGAAAAAGGATCTCATGATTTATAATCATGTTTTTAGAGGGAGGACCCCAATGGTATATACTATAGAAAGGATCTATAGAGTTACAAATAATAGTTTCATAAAGAGGTACTCTACGATCAATATTGTGTTGTTTTTTAATGATAAACCAATGTTATCTAGGGCTGATATGAAAATATATTTAAGTGATATAATATTATCACCACTGATCTTGGAAGGAATATTTTCATACTCTATGATATAAGGATAGATTTTATAAGACTATATTGATCTTCATGTATATGATCTGATGTATGTACCTTGGCCTTGATGGGATTTCTTTTGCATTATGGGTAAAAAGATTCATCTGTCTGAACCCTCTTAGGTGAACTCCTTCCTATAATTGAAATATAGTAATGTCTTTCATAAGTTACTATCTAGATATACTAACAGGAATCTTAAGTATTGGATGAAACATACATTTTAGATCATTTTAGATCATTAGGTACTGTCAAGATATGCTGACAAGCTTAATGGAAGGGGTAAAGAATATAATAATGCTGTTTTAGAAGTTCCACAAGGGAATTATGATGGAATTATTATATATTGGAAGGATTATATAACAACCCTAATTTTTATTACACACTTAAAGATGATTTATTACATAAAATATTCACTTGATACAATATAGAAGATCAAGGGGTTTGGTTTATTTAGGGATTAGAAACATTACATAACATCTTAGAACACAAAACACACAACATCTTTATTGAAATATTCCTTTATATGACCACTACATTCCCTCGTACTTAACATTGCATGGGATTCCCTGAGGACATGCATAAGAAAAGGGTGAGATATAAATCCCAGTAAGGGAATAAAAATGGAATAACATAAGAAATACAATAAATTTTAGACAATAGGAATATCAATGGAGCACAAGAAAAACATGAATATAAAAGGCATGATAAAATAGGATAATCATAACATTGAAATGTGGAAACAATACTTAACATGGAATTAGCATGAGCCAAGACTCATTGCACATAGAGCATGAGTAAAACCTCATAGCACATGAAGCATGAGTAAAACCTCATTGAACTTGAATTATCATGAGTCAACACCCATTACACATGACGTATCATGATACTATACTTTATCCAATGCATTGGAGCGCTATCAGGGCGCACCCTTCTTAAACAATTCATTTCATGCATAAGTGTACCATATGGATCATATAACATGGAATCAATCGACATGATAAGTTATTACACAATTAATTAATGTGGAATAAATAATTTAAAGTACCATTAAATAGGTATAAGTGCATAATGGTGAATACCCTTGATAGAGACATGGGTATGGTATTCACTACAAAATGATATTGACTTGAAAAAACGCGTTGCAATTTCGGTAGCAGAACCGCGTGAAATAAGGATTTACGAAAATAGATGATGAGATAGAAAAGGGTGCCTCATCATATGTACATGAAATGGATAGTAATGGGACCATATGGATACATGTCCCAAAAAATTTAATGGAATTTAGATTCATAATACAAAAGAATTACTTGGATGTAAAAGAGGAGAGAGAAATCCCACACGGAATTTTGGCATGGTAATGGGTGTACATGGGAGGATTTAATGAGCGTTGAAGGGGTATAACATCATCCAAACATAAATAGGACAGTATGGGAGAGGTGAGAAGTCATACCCCAAAATTTTTAATTGAAAACAAAAGGGCATAACAACTTAAAAGAAAATTAGACAAAAATAAGAAAGGAAGAAATCCCTTACTTGGAAGTGTGATCCCAAAGGCCTGGGAGAGGCTTGAGAAAGGATTCTTGGGAGGTTGGGGCACCTTGGGAGGATTATAGAGAGAGGAGTGCAGGGGTTGGTTGAACTACAAAGTATTTGAGTAAAGAGGACGTGGGATCTTGGGTGGGTTTATATAGGAAATGAGAGGGAATTATTTATTATTTAGGTTTGGGACACCACACATTAAACTAATCAATACCACAAACCATCCCATGGTTTTTGCCATTGGTTTTTTCCAAAGGGGATTAAAATAAAATATTTTATAAGGTCAATGGTCAAACTTCTTAAAATAATAGGATTGACTATGTGGAGGTGAGTCACACTCTCAAGGAAAACAATTTAAAAAGACAAAATGTTTTTTTATGTCTTGGAGGGTCCACAAAAGCTTTGTAAAATAAATAAAAAAAATCTAAAATCACATTATTTTAATTCTAAAACATATATTTTCTGAACATAATGTTTATATTATTTTACTACCTCACTATTTGAGTCATTATGATGTCATAAAACACATTATATATTTAAACGGTATTTAATTTTTACCCAAAAAGTCAACTGTCTCAGAAAATTATGACAAATTCACCATTGGATAATTTAAAATTCCAAATTACAAAAATAATATTCATTTTATATATATAATCATATAAATATTTGAATTTCTACTTTTAAAATAAAAATTTACATTTACCTAAAATTCCTGGGTTTTGACAAAAATAGTTTTCAAAACTTTATAAAAATTACAATTGCATTAATAAAATTATATGATAATTTATATCTAAAAAATAGTAATTTAATAATAATATTTTCTTAAAATATTATTTAATTCAAAAATCCATTAATTCATCAGAATAGATTTCTTTGTTGAATATTAACTAAAAATACTATTAGTTCTTTAAAAACTATTTACAAAGTAACAATAATAAAATGAATGAACATTCTTTATAAAAAAAATAATGTACATTTTCATAGTGCTAGGGTCATGTTACATAACCCCTTATAACACCCGCATATAAACAAAGGGTAAGGTGTGTGATGGTGACAGACTCTTGGGGTGGCTCGGATAATAACTCTCAGGTAGTAATCTCTATTAACTTCCACTTCTCCCATAGCCAGTTCCGCTCAATCTTAACGTGTTCAAGCATAGCTTGGGCTTAGTAAAGAGTGAAGCCCAATGATGCCACCTCCTTTCCAAGCTCTGTCGAATGATCTTCGTATGGGGTGAGTCTACTAGATGAAGCCATTACTTCCTTTGTCTGAGTAAATTGGATTTGTTAATTCCTAATATTTATACTAATCATGTGATCACTGTTCAACATCTATATTAGCAATGATCACAATTCATAACGGTATTTTAAAATAAAAAAACATAAAACCAATGAAGTTCACATTTTATATAACCATAATAAGGAATTTAATTAGATCAAGATAAATTTTCATTAATGAAAGTTTGGGTCGTTGCAATCTTCCCCCTTAAGAAATTTTTCCCTTGAAATTTTCTTTTCCCACAATAAAATAGATGTGGGTGACTTTGATTCATCACATACTCCGATTCCCATGTCTCTTCTTAAAACTTAAGGTTTCTCCACAACACCTTGACAAGGGGCATTATCTTATTTTGTACAACTTTTTCTCTATGATCTAAGATCTTCACTGGTTTCTCCTCGTATGAAATATCATCCTCTAGCTATACTACCACTGAAGAGAGCACATGTGAATGTTCTAGTATATTATTCCTTAATAGGGATACATGAAAGACCTCATGTACTTTGGCCATGGTAGTAGGAAGTTCTAGTCGATAGGCCACAACCCCAACAAGATCATAAATCTTGAAGGGGCCAATGTATCTAGGACTTAACTTCCCTTTATTTCCAAACCTCATGACCTTCTTCCATGGAGATATACATTGAAATACCATGTCTTCAACTTTAAACTCAAGGTCTCGTTGACAATTATCTACATAAATCTTCTATCGACTCTGGGCTGCATTGATTTGCTGCTGAATGATTTTCACCTTCTCCACCATTTCTTCGACCATTTCTAGTCCAAGAATCTCACGCTTAATGACTTCATCCCAAAATGACGGTGTTCGACACCTCTTCCCATACATGTCTTCATAAGGTTCCATTAGGATGCTTGAGTGGAAACTATTATTGTAGGAGAATTCAACCATTGGAAGATGTTGGTCCCACCCTCCTTTCATGTCCATAGAACACGCTCTAAACATGTCCTCAAGTGTTTGGATAGTCCACTCAGATTGGCCATCAGTTTAAGGATGATAATCCGTAATGAAGTTCAGCTCAGTATATAGAGCAGGTTGAAGACTCTTCCAAAACATAGAGGTGAATCTTGGATCTCAATCAGATACAATAGATAGTGGTACTCCATGAAGCTTTAACACTTCCCTGATATATATCCATACTAGCTGATCCAATGAGAAATCCTCCCGAATTTCAATGAAGTGTGCAGACATTGTAAGATGATCCACAACAACCTATATTGCATTGTTTCCATTGGATGTCTTCAGAAGTCCGGTGACAAAGTCCATGGTGATGTTCTCCCATTTCCGTGCTGGTATGGACAATGGTTTCATCATCCCCTTAGACTTATGCCACTTTGCCTTCACTTTCTGACACACCAGGAACTTTGATGTATTCTTAGTGATCTCCTTCTTCATATTATCCCACAAATAATTCTCTCAGAGATCTCGATACATCTTTGTGGTTCCTGGGTGAATAGAGAAATTTGAACTATGCGTATCATCCAAGAGTTCCTTCTTTAGCTCTGGACTTGATAGAACACATAGTCTTTTTCCAAATCTCATAATTACTTTTTCATTAATATTGAACTCTGAGGATTTAACTTTTCTGATAGCTTCCACTATCTTCTTAAATTTCCACATCATCCTTTTGAGCATCCTTTAACCCTTCCAAAATAGATGGTTGAGCAGTAATTTGTGAAAGGATTGATGATGCTCTCTTCTTTATGATTCCCATTTCCATATTCATCAAATCTAAGAAGATTGGGTCCTTCTCAATTCTCATCAATGATAGAATTGCTGGGTCCTTTCTACTTAGAGCATCTTCCACCTTGTTCGCTTTCCCAGGGTGGTAATGGATTGAGCAGTCATAGTCATTGATCAGCTCTAATCATCTTTGTTGGCGCATGTTCAACTCTTTCTATGTGAATATATACTTGAGGATTTTGTGTTCTGTATATATTTCACAATTCTCCCCAAAGAGATAATGCTGCCAAATTTTTAAAGATAAGATCACCACAGCCAACTCCAAATCATGTGTTGGGTAGTTCTGCTCATGAACTTTCATTTGCCTTGAATAATAGGCAATGACTTTTTCATTTTTCATCAACACAAAACCCATTCCCGTATTCAAAGCATAACTTAATACCACAAAAAGTTCTCCAATTGTGGGTAAAGTGGGCCGAGCATAGTGATAAGACTCTTTTTAACTCCTAGAATCTTTCTTCATATTCATCACTCTAAGAAAACATTACTCCTTTCTGAGTTATCTTGGTAAGAGGATTGGACAATCGTGATAAATTTCTCACAAATCTTCGATAATATCCATCTAACCCCAAGAAGCTACGGATATCCGTTACTGATATTGGCCTCAACCATCCCTAAATTGCATCTTTTTTGGAGGGATCCATGAATATCCAATTTCTTGTGATGATATGGCCCAAAAATGAGACCTCCTTCAACTAGAACTCACACTTTCTGTACTTTTCATAGAGATTATCCTTCTAGAAGGTCTCTAGTACAGTTCTTAGATGCTCCTCAGGATCCTCCTTGGTTTTAGAGTATATCAATATATCATCTATAAAGACTAGATTTTTTTTTCGAGGTAATCCCTAAAGACTTTATTCATCAAGTACATGAAGATTTTTTGAGAATTAGTGAGTCCAAAAGGCATTACTATGAATTCATAGTGCTCGTATCTTGTACAAAATGCATTCTTGGGGATATCTTCCCTCTTTACATGATAATATCCTGACCAAAAATACACCTTGGAGAAGTATTGTTCTCCACGAAGCTGATCAAACAAGTCATCAATTCTTGGGAGAGGATACTTGTTCTTTATCATGATTATTTTAAGCTCACGATAATCAATGCAAAGGTGTATTGACCCATACTTATTCTTGATGAAGAGTACTGGTGCACCCCATGGTAAAGCACTTGGGCGTATTAACCCTTTATCTAGATTCTCCTATAGTTTCTTTTTCATATCCTCATGCTCCACAACATCCATTCTATATTGAGTCTTGGATATTGGAAACACCCCAGGTATAATATGAATTAAGAATTCAACATCCCTTCTCGGAGGAAGACCATGAAATTCCTTGGGAAACACTTCATCAAATTCCCTCACAATTGGCATGCCTTCAAAGATAGTTTCCTCCTTAGAATCGATCATCTGAGACAAATATACGTGATCATAGGGTAGTAATATCCACAATAGAGATGATAGAGCTAAAGAAGATTCACCTCCCTCCTTGCACTTGTATAGAATCCGGGGTCGATTCTCCACATGGAGAGTGATTTCCCTCTCCTAGAAATTTATGTTGGATCTTTATAAGGAAAGCCAATCCATGCCAAGAATTGAATCAAATTCCCCCAAGGGGAGTTTGACGAGGTTCACTGGGAAATTCAATCCACAGATTATGACAGGGGATGAGTTATATTCATGGGATGCAATGATTTCCCCATTTTCCATACTCACCGACATCTTTACTTCCATGATTTTTAGTGGTGCTGGGATTGTTCTACTAAACTTTTGGGATATAAAGGAATGCGTAGAACTTGAATTAAAAAGAGTGTTCACTATTCTTGATTGAATAACTAGCATACCTATCAAAATTTCATTATCGGGGTTTATTTCGGAAATAGTGATGAAAAAATCTCTCTCATGGTGCCTTGGAGGTTGTTGGTTACCTCCAAAATTCCTTGTCTTAGGGCACTAATTTGCAAGATTCCATGGTTCTTTGTAGTTGTAGCAATGAACAACATGTTGAGGTTCAAACACAACATTCCTCTCCTCTGTTTCAACCGTAGGTTTTTCTTGTCGGCAGTTAACAACTAGGTGCCCTTCTCTTCCACACCTAAAGCATTTCCTCATCCCTTTCATGCAATTTCTAGGGTTCTTCTTCCGGCACCTTTGTCAAGTGGGGTGCTGGATTTTCGTAGCGCTATTGGATTTATCCATCGGACTGCCATCATTGAAGTCCACCTTATGCTTCTTATCCCCATGATACCCCTGAGATTATCCGATCTCTTTTTCGACCTTCAGAGCACATAGGACAATTTCATCATAGCTGTTGACATAAGGGATCACCATCCCTTTCCTTAGGCTAGGTTTCATCCCACCAAATAAGTGATCAACCTTTCATTCGGGGGTAATGACAAAGCCGGAGGCATATCATGCAAGCCTTGTGATGTTTGTCTCGTATACTCTGACAGATTTGTCATCTTTTTTGTTAAGGGAAAGGAAGTCCCTTTCCATATTAAGTCAAAGGGTGCGTGGGAAATATTTATTGAAAAACATCTTCAGAATATTCTTCCACTCGAACGCCTCGATCTATTTCTCAGGCTTCATATTTTTGATCAAAATCCACCATTGATCAACTTCACCTTCCATACGATAAGCAGCCAGAAGAACCATTTCTTGTTTGGAACATTGCAGGATGCAGACGATCTTTTCAATGGAGTTGATCCATTGTTCGACGATTGAGGTATCAGACGATCCATTGAAAGTAAGAGGCCTTTGTCTCATGAAGCTCTCGATAGTGACTTGTTCTCTCTTCAGGGGGTGGGGGGTTTAACATTCTTTCTTACCCATGTTTCTATTAAAATCACGAGTTAACTAAGAGAGAATCATGACAAAGTATGTGATTTCTTCTCCCATCAGATTGGGCATCTCATTTGCATAGTCATCACATTGATCTTCACATCGGTTGTTATCCTGAGTCCTTCTATTACCAGCCATTGGATGGAATAAAAGGAAAGTTAGGGGTAACACATAAAGGGTAATCCCAAGACAAAACTGATGACTTATAAATAACTTCTATTTCATTAACTTATGAATCCATAGGCTTCAATCTATGCTATCCATGATCTACTTTCTAACATATATTCTTAGGGGCATTTTTTAATTCCATTAATAAGGGTTCATACTAAGCTTATGAATTTACCCAATAATATCCCAAAGAAGCTTCATAACCAATAGTGTGGCAAGGACAGTTGTCGTGCACCAATTCCTATTGGATTCTTGCTCAAAGTAGTGTTTTTGGGTTTTACCCCTAGGATACATCTGTGCCAGAGCCACCTCAACCTGCTCGCATCCAGACAAGGATGTGTTTGCTTGATAAACCACTTACTCAATACTAACAAATACTTAGGGATGTTTTTATTATACTTATTCTTGTCTCTAAGTCTTCGCTAGGGTTTTCTAATCCTAATCCCAAAAATAACTAAACCCATTCTCTGATACCAACTATAACAACCATGATTTTTATTACACACTTAAACCTGATTTATTACATAAAATATTCACTTGATACAACATAGAAGATTGAGAGGTATAGTGTCTTTGGGGATTAGGAACATTACATAACATCTTAGAACAAAAAACAGACAACATATTTATTGAAGACTTCCTTTACATGATCACTATATTCCCTTGTACTTAGCATTGAATGGGATAACCTGAAGACACACATAAGAAAAGGGTGAGCTATAAAGCTTAGTAAGGTAATAAACATAGAATAACATGAGGAATATAATAAAATTTATAAAATAGGAATATTAATGGAGCACAAGAGAACAATGAAAAATAATGTCATGATAAAGCATGATAATCATAATATGGAAGTGTGGCAACAACACTTAACATGGAATTATCATGAGCCAAGGCTCATTGCACATGAAGCATGAGTAAACCCTCATTTCGCATGAAGTACGAGTAAATACTCGCTTCACTTGAATTATAATGAGTCAACACCCATTTAACATGGAGTATCATGATACTATACTTTACCCAATGCATTGGAGTACTATTAGGGTGAACCCTTCTTAAACATTCCATTTCATGCATAAGTGTGCCACATGGATCATATAACATGGAGTCAATCAAAATCATAAGTTATTACATGATTATGTAATGTGTAATAAATACATTAGAGTACCATTCAATAGGTATATGTTCATAAAGATGAATACCCTTGATAGATACATGGGTATGGTATTCACTACACAATGATATGGTCTTAGAAAAACGCGATGCAATTTCAACAACATAACATTGTGACATAAGGATTAATGAAAATTATTGATGAGATAAAAAAGGGTGTCTCATAATATGTACATGAAATTGATAGTAAGGTGGTAATATGGATACATGTCCCAAAAAACTTAATATAATTAAGATGCATAATACAAAATAATTACTTGGATTTAAAAGATGAGAGAGAAATTCCTCACGGAATTTCGACATGGTAATGGGTGTACATGGGAGGCTTTAATGAGAGACAAAAGGGTCTCCCATCATCCAAACATAATGAGGAAAATTTGGGGAAGGTGAAAAATCATACCCCAACATTTTTAATTGAAAACAAAAGGGCATAACAACTTAAATAAAATTAGACAAAAATGATAAAGGAAGAAATCCTTGGAAGTGTGATCCCAAAGGCTTGAGAGAGGCTTGAGAGAGGCATATTGGGAGCTTGGGGAACCTTTGTAGTATTATATAGAGAGGAGGGAATGGGTTGGGTGTACTCAAAATGCTTTGAGTGAAGAGTAAGTGGGATCTTGGATGGGTTTATATAGGAAAGGAGGGGGAATTGTTTATTATTTAGGTTTTGGATACATCACATTAAACTAATCAATACAACAAACCACCCCATGGTTTTTGCCCATGGTTTTTGAAAAAGGGGAGTGGGAAAAAATATTTCATAAGGACAGTGGCCTAGATTCATAAAATAATAGGGTTTTTATGTGGAGGTGAGTCACACTCTCAAAGAAAACAATTTAAAAAGACAAAATATTTTATAAGTCTTGGAGGGTCCACAAAAGCTTTCTAAAATAAATAAATAAAATATAAAATCAAATTATTTTAATTCTAAAACATATATTGTCCAAAAATAATGTTTATTGTATTTTATTACCTCACTATTAGGTCATTATAATGTCATAAAACATATTATATATTTAAACGAAATTAATTTTTACCCAAAAATTTGACTGTCTCAGAAAATTATGAAAAATTCACCATTGGATAATTTCGAAGTCCTGATTCCAAAAATTATATTCATAATATCTAAATAATTATATATATATGTGAATTTTTACTTTTAAAATAAAAACTGACATTTACCGAAAATTCATGGGTTTTGACAAAAACAGTTTCCAAACCTTAATAAAAATTACAATTGCATTAATAAAATTATATGATCCTTTATATTTAATAAAAAATAATTTAATAATAATATTTTAGTAAAAAATTATTTAATTCAAAAATCCATTAATTCATCAGAATATATTTCTTAGTTAAATATTAACTAAAAATACTATTTGTGCTTTAAATTTTTTTTACAAAGTAACAATAATAAAATGATTGAAAATTATTTATACAAAAATAATGTTCATTGTCATAGTGCTAAGGTCTTGTTATATAACCCCTTATAACACCCTCATAAGACCAAATGGTAAGGTGTGATATGGGGACAGACACTTGGGGTGGCTTGGAAAACATCGCTCAGGTGGTAATCTCTATTAACTTCCACTTCTCCCGTAGTCGGTTCTGCTCAAGCTTAACGTGTTCAAGCATGGCTTGGGCATAGTCAAGAGCAAAGACCAAAGATGGAACCTCCCTTCCAAGCTCCAAAAAATGGGCTTCGTATGGGGAAATTCTACTGAATGAGGCCATCACTTCCTTTTTCTGAGTAAATTGGATTTGTTAAAGCCATATATTTATACTAATCATGTGATCACTATTAAAAGACTATATTTGCAACAGTCACAATTAATAACAGTTAAAATCCATAAACATAAAACCAATTAAGTTCCCATTTTTTATAACCATAATGAGACATTTAATTATATCATGATGAATTTTCATTAATGAATGTTTGGGTCGTTACAGGTTATGGGAATTATATATATACATATATAGAGTATTTTTCGATCACATTTTACAAGATTTAGGATATGAGCCTCTTGTAGAGTGATATCCAAAAATATTGAGATATGAATTTGAGATATTATTAGGGATATGAGCCTACCCTGTAATGTCTATCAACGTGTACTGATGAACTCTTGTTGTAATGAGGATACAATCCTGAATTGATTCTTTATTATTTTTTAGAATATGTTGATGATCCTTATAAATTAGAATGAGAATATAAGCTTACACCTTGTTATCCCATGTGTCATACTGATGAGTTATTCTACTAGTGGGGGTATTAATATGGGCCTCTCTATTATTGGCTGCTCAGATATGATGAATGTAACCTTTTGCTACTCTAGTTATGGTATGAAAACAATTCTTCAAGGAATGGGATGAGATATCAACCTACATATTTTTACTTATCAAGGTGTGTATACAATATAATTCATAGGTAATAGGGATATGTTCATGTTCCTAGTCATAGTGGGTTGGATTCCCTAGGTGAGTCCTCATTCTAAATCCCTACACCTGAGTGTTTGGTGCTATAATTTCCCAAATGGTCTCCTTGATATACTCTTAGGGGGTTGAGGCCATCTGTCATTTGTGAAAACAACTACTATTAAAATGATACATCTTGGTTGTCTCCTAGAATATGGAAGGTCATCAGTGAATTCTTCTTCACCTCTCTTAGATAATAGAGGTTAGTGTTGTTACATTCTGAAGATAAGATTCCAATGAGGTTAGAGGAGGTAACAGATTCCACCTACCTCTCTGTCATGGGCCTTCTTAATTGGTGGAGATACCCACAAGGCATTGTCTTATCGAGTCACTCATGTGATATATACAAGGAGGGGATAATACAATTTTCTTAGTAATCCATTAGTAATATATTCACATTCTATTATTGAAGATTTTTTGCAGGTGATGGAATACTCTTGGTCATGGTTGAAATTTCATTGGCAGTAACTATGGAATTTGTTTATTCCTTAGATAATAGAATAAATTTTTTATTAGGGGGGGTCCTTATGGAGCATACTAAATCATCAAAAAATACAAACAAGAAATCCTATTAATGCTGCATAAAACATATAAGAATTCTTGATTAATCATCGTAATGGTTAATTGATACATACAACGTTACATATTTTTTTTCTGATGGAAACATCAACACGGTTTAACCCCAATATTTTTGAGTTGGTGTGGACCATTACTATATAGGTAGGTCTTTATAAGGTCTTTTATAGAAATTCCTTGTAATTACCATTGGAAAATAGAATGGGAGTTCAGGATCAGTATCTCCCTCTAAGGGGAAAATATTTCCTACTATGGTACATTCATTTATAATTAAGTCATATTTCATGAATCCTTTCCAAATCCCTATATGGGACCGGTAAACCCCATGTGAGTGATTTATCACTAAAATATATTGATGTGAACATTTTTATATATAAATGGATATATATTAATATGAAAATATGTATCCATTAGAGGCTCTCTATCTATAGTAGCATCTTTATATATCAAAACCACTCCATCATTCATTTATTAATTGTGGATTTTACATTCATTTTATGTTATATAGATATGAAAACTTAGTTTTCTGTCCATTCTTGGAGGTGGTAAGTTCTTTGGTAGATGGTATTGGGACTATAGGATTGTATTCCCATATAACTCTATGAAATGAACAAGAACCCTCAAATTTTGGTTCCATGTAACAAGGTATCTATTATATTTTAATGAATTGTAATGAGGGAAATCTCAACACTTTTTATGTACATAAAACAATAACATATTCCAAGAAGTATTACATTTATGTGAAATTAATGTCTATGAGAAAGGTTCTAATTAATGGTTTTTTGGTGATTTATGTTTTTGAAACCATTTCTAATTTTTCTTGGGGGGAATATAACCCCTTATGGAAAGTTATGGTTTAAAGAAAAAAAATATACCCATGAGGTATGTAGATAGTTTTTCTAGTAAGAATGTGACCTAATAAGTACGATATGATCTCATCATGAATATAGCCTACTATGGATGATTACTCAGGAATATGGATAAAATAAGAAAGATATAGAAATACATGATGGAAATATATCCTTTTAATAAGGGAATGATTTCATTAGAAGTATCTATTAATAAAGATATATTTATAGATATTTAGTTTGGCTACTGGGTGTGGTCTCATTAGGAATTTAGATAAATGAGAAGGCTTATAAGGGATATGGACCTAATAGAGGAATGTCTAGGATCATGTTAAAATCATCTTGGTGAGGAAGGGAATATGTTTTTGTGATTTCAAGTTTAAAAATTAGGTATGATTCATACATATCATATTTAATAAGAGTCAAAGATGCCATATTTTTAGTCTCATAACTCGAGGTTAGGTGGTTAGACTATACCATGCAGTTTAACATCATTTGGTACAAATGTTATCAAGAAACATTACATCATTGGACTAGGACTTGTATACAATGAAATGAGATATGAAATAATATTAAATAGTGATTATACATGTGATTACCTATGTGATCATGTATCATTTATTGGAAAAGGTTTTTCCCTTGATAAGTCTATTATTGGGTCTAGCACATAGGTGTATATAATGAATTTTTCCCGAGAAATGCATGAAAAATGGTGGGGAATATGCATGAGTTTATGATTGTTAAATAAGGTTATTTATTTCTCATTAATTCTTCAGGGAGATGAAATCATAAATGGGGATATAGATGGGAATTACACCTCAAATAAAGTCCCATAGGCACATAACTCATTAATTTAAAATGAGATCCATAATTTGAATGTTAACCTAAGAATTACCACTCTAATGTCAACATGATAAGGACAAACCTTATAAATGGAATACACAGTCATGAACATCCCTATGGTTCTACCTTTTTGGAAACAAATCATAAAAACATTTTTAATAAGGGAATACATAATTGAATCAGGGAACTATAATGCACTTAAAAACTAAATCATTTATGTCGAGATCCTTTCATACAATATTTGAGTTGGCCTTCATAGGGTTTTGACATTAGAGAAATAAGTTTAAGGAATTTTTTGTTTCCTCAATAAAAGTATGTGGATTATATGATTGTTGTAACAAGATTGGGTGTCTTAATTCCCATTATAAATATGGATCTCAAATATACACCATATTTTTTAATCACTACATGAATTATATCCTTAATAAGAATGAGTGTGGACTCCTCAAGGGATCTGTCATCTGAGTAATGAAATATTATAAATTAGTAGGATATATACATGTGGTATAGTAACCATAGGATTATTCATGAAGTATAATCAATGGAGGTAACTCAAAGGAGGCGACTCACATATGATCTTGTGAGGAGAACAATAGGAGCGATGAACTCATGGTGGAAGAATTTTCACATGGTTAATCTTATGTGATGAGGACTCTGGTACACATGTATTGGTCTTTAGGGGGATTAATTTTCTTTATACCCATTCAGGATTAGAGGTTACCTCTCAATATATCCCCAGGATAGAATGCGATACTCTTCACATATGGTTCATATCATTTCCCCTATTTCTTAATGTCTTACACAAAATGGAAATGATGGAATTTATTGGTAGGGGATTGGTATATGAACCTAAAATTTGGAATCCATACCAACCATAAATTAGTTTCTCACTATAGGGGTTAATTTACATGGTACATATTTTCAACAATGTATGTACCACATAGGTCACCTTGACTATGTATCCTTGGAGGTCTCTGTTAGAGTTGGGTAAATTTCAATAGCTCACTCATTTAGTAAGGTTCTTTTTTGGGGAGAATTTATGAGGGGGTCAAGAATATAGTGTATCCATGAGGTCCCCTCCAAAGGCGAACACACTCATAACATCGAAAAACATATGCATAACTTTTAAGAGACCACCCACCAGGTTGTGATACTTATAAGGATTCTATTTTTAATTTTTTAGAATGCTTTGCACCTATAAAAAATATCATGCAAGTCAGTATTAAGTATTATAAAAAACTCAAATAATAAATCTTATAAGTTTCCACAACATAAACCAAAATTATTCTTTGCTAAAACATAAAATCCCACCATGATCATATCACTCATTTGAATATAAAATAAGCTATCTTAACATGATATTAATTTGGTATCTCAACAATGTAAAAGATATGACGAATATAGTTTACCCACTACTATGAATCTAGACGAGATACATCATCTCATAATAGTTGAGAATGGTTGAACTAGAAACACCACTTTATATACTATGTGGTAGGATCCTTTAATTGATATTTTTATCCCACAACAAGGATCATATTTGAAAAAACAAATAAGACCCAAGGATAAATTGCTGTTTATTTAGGTGGAAAAAAATCTCATGACTCATTCTAGTTGGAAGGTAGTGGTCATCAACATGGTTCCCCTATAGTGATATCAAGAATCACATGAAAATATTATCCTAAAAACGAATAAACCCTATGTTAAGAAAAAAATGAATTGAAAGAACCTATCTAACCCCATTCCCTTCTCTTTTTATTATAATATAAGATGATTTTAGTTTTTAAACACACCATTAATTAAAATTTTTAGTATCTTCAATCTGACTTTTACAATATAATAACAAACTGATAAGAAATTTTTATAAACTATGCATGAAGTAAAATTAATCACGAATAAAATTTAATATAATTATTGTAGAACATCAATACTATCAAATATTTTTACTATTATAGGGACCAATTATTGTACCAGGTTGATATAACTACTAATAATAAATTAGATAATAATACTGCTATTAATTTATTATTAATTTTTTAATTAATATGAGCCTTTAATTGATTCAAACCCTGAAATAGTTATGGGGAATAAAGTGGGTTTCCCTATATTCTAACCCATTAACACCTAATAACATATAGTATGATATGAGATAATTGAGGATTAAAGACCTATTAAAAGGAAAAAAGAATTTAAGGATCTCCTACCAACCTTAGTACATTAATATTCCACAATAAGTATGTTATGAAATCGTATTTATGGGTTTCTATATTTTATCTCATAGATAATCTCATGTACCCAACCGTTGTTCCCTTATTGTGTGTTATGATACCATTTCATAATGATTGTGTCTCTATTTTGAGAAAAGTATTGGATCAGGCAACAAATTAACCTTTGGTGCACCTCACAATCATTAGAGGTTTGTGTAATCTGTGGGGATGAGATAACCATCAGTGAGATATAGTTTTCCACCATGATATTAAAATAGGATATATGTGGTTAAATTCAAAAATTTTATCAAAGAAATAGGTATTACAAAAATTTAATGTATTGACTAAAATCAAAATAATCAAGTGGAATAATGAATTTACACATGATACATGATATTCTATTATCATAAAATACATATATTATAAAAGAATAAAATATCTTTCCATTTGGTACTCAAAATAGGTGAAGTGTCAAAAAATATTATATATATGAAATGTGTCATCCAAACATGGAATAAAATCCCTAAAATATCTATCCAAGTCTGAAAAATCTTGGGGGATTATAGTAGAGAGGCCTTATGCTACTAACTATGTCTCCCTCCAAGTGCTTCAAATGGTGCCATCTAAGAATAATGCTATACATAGAGTTACGTTCCACAAATGAAATTCTTAACCTTATATGGTTATTATTTATAAGGGTCTACACACATCCCAAGAATAGATTGAGATGTGTTTTTGTATGACATACCTAGTAGGTGACCACTATCATGCCCCAACCACCATTAATTAACTCAAGTGTATGTTGTATTATAACAAAGAAAAATTAATAGATAAACTAAATGAGTACAATATAATTTACCTACTTTAAGGACAAAATTTTACAAAATTAATTAAATCCCTATATACAAAGGGACTACACATTCCACATATACTTTAAGATTAACCTATATTTGAGAAGAACCATTACTGAATTCCTGGTAAAACACCTATCTTCATTTGGAGATATGGAATTGTTTATAAAATATTATGGTAATCCAATCTAGGAATATCATTTGAGTTAAGGTATTGGGGTATAATAGATTTATGGAACTATGAGGTTATACCAAGCCATAAACCTTTATATATTTATCCGATGTAACTAGGGAAAATTTGTTAAAGAATAAATATACCACTTTTCATGAAAAATTTTTAATCAAATTTAAATGAATTAAAACATTTATGGAACCAAAAACACACTTTCATGAAAATTTTAAAAAGAAAAAAGTGGAAAATAAAAAAGTTTTTACTATAAAAAACAAATTAATAATCTTTAACTTTTAAATATTCCACTCAATGAAGTTAAATATTATTTTTTATTATTTTAAAATCATATATTAATGATCCATTAGTATAAAAAAATATTTTATTTGTTAAAAATAATACAAAATTTCATGAAAAAGAAATTTTTCTAGAAAAATATTTTAGTAAAAAATTATTTTAACAAAATTGTTTGGTTATATTTTTATTAAATCATCCCTACCATCACACTTGGTTTTTCAAGTCTTGTATTATGTTCCAATTCATTGGGAATATAAATACTTCTCTCCAGTTCTAGGTGTGATGAGGGTTCAATTTTTAATTGTTTTCAATTATTTTTTCCCTATAGAATTCCTTTAGTTTTTGGGGAGTTTTTGGAGAAAATATTGTAATTTTGTATTAGAATTGAGCTATTCATGGTCAGTTCATGGTTTGGTAAACCGTGTGGCTGAACCTAGGTAACCATATGGCAGTTGGTGGGTTCGGGAAGAACTTACTACATGGTCGATGCAGGGTATGTGAAACCATGTGGGTTGGATGTGTGGACAATATCTTATCAGGTAGTGGTTGCGGTACAGTTTCCGCATAGTTTGATAAACTGTTTTGACAAACCATGAGAGTTTCCCTGGTCTTAAATTTTAGGGTTTTCCATGTTTACCCCTTTAGAGGGTTTAACCCAAATTACTCTTCCCCCCATGTAGCTCAATGAAACCCAGGAGGGATCTTCCCTCTTCCTCAATCCTTCTAAATACTTTTTGGGTGACTTCAATTGTAAATATTAAAGGGTTTGGTTGGATCTCCCATGGTAATCTCCTCCTCAAATATCCATATTCCTTCTCTGCTAATTCTTTCTCCTCTCATTCCTTCTTGGTCTTCTCTTCTCCCAAGATCATTTTGACACAGGGTTTTGATTTAACTTTGATTATGTTTAGGTTTTTTTCTCATTTAGGGGTTCTCTTCATAGATCTATGGGTTTTGAACCCCCGTGGAGTGTTTTCAGTGGTGCATTATCATTTCTCCAAGGATCTGAGGTAGGTTTTTCCCATTAAATTTTCTTTTTAATTTATGAATCATTTGTTTCATGATTTTTAAACGTTATTTTATTTTGAAATATTAATGTATGAACCTTGGTTTAATTATTTGGTGTGAAAATTGGTGTTTTATGCCTTGGTTTATGATAAATTGAATTTTTGTGTTATATAACGGGCACCAAGTGCTCGATTAAAATGATAGATTGTGTTTTATGAGTAATTTTTGATTTAATAATCTTGTTTTGGTTGTGTGAATATATTGTTATTATAAGAAATGAAGTCTTGGGTTCCTTAAATGGGTTTCTAAAGTGGTTTTGGGTTTTATAAATAAACGGGGAATAGATTTTAGGGTGATTTGGAATGTGTTGCCAATGAATGGACCATTTGGAACATTTATAAGAATGTTTTTCTGTGAAAGTGTAGCCTGAATACTTTAAGAGGTTTTTGAAAATGATTTTGAAATGGAAAATGGTGTTTTTACACCGCTATAGGAAACATGGATTTTGTATCATTGATAAATATTGGTTTTTTGAAATGCATAAAGGCCTGTTTAAAAACCTTTTGAAAATGATTAAAGTGTTTATTATTAAAACCTCCATTGGATGTTTTTCATGCCTCTATTTATAATGGATGTGATATACTTTATGTGGAATTCTGAAGATCCATTTTCAAGCTTCCTCAGTTGGGAATATTTGTGTTCTATTTATTCTATGGCATGAGATCGGTCCTTGCGGTAACTTAGGGAGAGGCCTATTGTTGAACTATTATTATTATATTCTTGTGATTGGATAGTCAGATGGCTCACTCCCTTTATACATGTGACATGGGAACATAGAATAGTGAGATAATTTTATGATAATGATTGAAAAACTGTTTATTTTACACACTAGATGGTGGCCTCTAGTAGGTAGAGATATTTGGTTTATTTCAATGTGACTTTCCCTCGGTCTTTCATGGGTTAGGGTGGCCTATAATATATAGGGAAATTTGATCTTCATCTTGTGAGGCATGTTTCCAAGGATGGGTCCCATGTATTAGTATGTTATGGATTATTCATGATCTTCTATGTTCACCCATGTTTACAACCAATTAGCTTCTTGTAGTGATGATTTAGATACTTGTATTATTATTTCAATTTCCCTTGTTATATGATCTTTATGGAGCCTTCTTGTGTGGTGTTTTTCATGGAAAGTGATGTGTTGGTTTAAAAAGAGTTTATGAATTTCATTTAAAGAAAAGTGGTTTATCCTCTTTTGTGAAAGTTGAAAAATGTAATCATCACTTTACTCTTGAAAATGTTAATGTTTTTCTATTTGTAATGAACCTGATTTTGAAATGGAGAAGGAAAATGGGCCAATTTTTTCTTAATTAAAATATGTAGAGAAGATTATTTTTATAAATTGTAGTTCAGAATTGAATTTTATGTTTCTATTATCTTAAAGTAAGTTCATTGGGAATAGAATACCAGGCTAGCCTACTAAGTTTTAATAATCACACCTAGAGTTTCCTTTTGTTTTTAGCCTTGGTGTAGTTTTTCAGCTTGAGTTCGATATCTGTGGGTGATGGTTGATCATTATGTTTGAGGGTGACCCAAGGGGTAACATGGAGATCGTGTGGTCATCTAGTATGGTTGGTCTTGTTTTATAGTTTTGTAGTATTTTAATATTTTGTATAAAATATGTTTAGTTCAGTTTTATATTTATATTTATCTACTTTGTTCATCTTTAGGATGTCTAGTTTCTTAATTATTTACATGGAGAAACTGTTCCCTTGTTTACTCTGTTGATGCCTGACACTAGTTTCAATACCATGGGGATTGAGAATTACCTTTAGGTCATGCCATAGATCTGCTTAGGTGACTGGTTCAGTGTTCAACCAGGTTCGTTCATGACAAAATGGTATTAGAAGTTTGGTTTTTAGAGGACCTTTCTTTTCAGAGTTCCGTTTGATACTTGGGTATGTAAAGCTAGATGGAGTAGGATTATCAGGACTTGAGAAATAGGTTCAGGAAGAGAATCATGAAATATTTCTCATTATGATCCTCTGGGATCCATGGGTAGTCCATTTTTGTTAGTTTCTTTGGTATTTAGAGGTTGTTTGGTGATTGGGATATGAAAAGGGGAGATATGATAATGGTCTTCGTGATATCACAGGGCTTAGACAACCATGTGTAGCCGGGGGCATGGTCTTAGAAGTATCTATGTGTTAGTGGTGTGTCTGGCATATGGCCTCAAAATATATGGAAAAGTCTTCCACTGTCACTTGTTCCCTCTTATGAGTTATTTTGAGTCTTTTTTTAATTATAAAAATTGGGTTGATACCCTTCTGTTGGATTTGTGAAAACATGGTTTTAGTTGAGATGGATAAATTGAAGAAAGTGGTAAAAGGGATTCTAAGAATTAACCATGTGTAAGACTTTAAGTAAATTTATATTTAATAAAATTCACTCTTTGTTGTAAAATTTAAACAATTTAATGAAATTGGGATTTTACACACAAGACTAGGAGTTTATGGAAAATGGATTTTTGTTTTTGGAAATTTGTTTCAAATGAAAAGGAGTGATTTTTTAGTGAAATGGTTATTAATGAAATGATATTTGTTCAATTTCTAGAAAAATGTTTCAAATGAAGTGAAATGGATTTTAGATGGAAATAAATGGGGTTTCTTTTTCATGAATAGTGAAATGGTTTGATGTGTGAAATCTAAAAATGGTTTTCGAATCAATGGTTAGTTTTCCTTTAAAAAGTTCTTGATTTTTTAATTGGGTTGAATGATTTATTTGGAAATTAATGATGTTTTGTTTTATCATCAGTGTTATCATGGGTGCCCACATGCATGGTGGTATAAGAAAATATGTAAGGATCACCAGTGTGGCATGGTGAATCGGTGCCCGGGGTGGAACAAAAACGTGCATGTGAGTGAGACTATAAGGAACTAAAATGGTGAATATTAAACTCATGAGTTTGTTTTTAAAGTCTTTTTTTAAAGGAATGTTTTGATGATTAATAGTGTCTTGTTTTCCTAAGTTCAAAGTTTGATGCCTATGTGGTGTTTGTCCTTGAGGATCTTGATTGTTGAGTTGGCCATGATGTAGTTATCGGCTTTCATTTTTCCCATAATTTCAACCATGGAGCTTAATTGGATTATCATAGTGAGACTACAGGTGACTCATTGCTAGAAGGATTTCTAGTTGATCAGACTAAGGATTTTGTTCTTGAGTTTTGGAAGCTAAGTTAACCTCTCTTTTATGGTCAAAAGGATACTCTCGAAGTGGAAGAGTGGGTGTGATGGATAGAAAGGAAATCTAGACTCCTCATTTTCCTGAGTTGTTGAATGTTATGTTTGTAACTTTCATTATTGAGGTTCACTTTGGAGGTGGTGGAAGTTAGTATATCAGAATAAGCCTTATAAAGATCATACATGGAAGTTCTTCAAGCGTTCATTCATCCGTCAGTATTTTTATGACAAATAAAGGGTGAGAAAGGGGGTGAAATATGTTTTTTGTTGTAGGGTGATGGATTGGGGTTGTAATATTTCCTCCATTTTGTATTACTAGTTCATTACCTTCTGAATTATATTGTGGATGTTCCCATGAATGATCAATGTTTTGAGTTTGGGCTTCATCTCAATCTACAATCAAAGAATTTAAAGATCAATCTAACCTCTTTTTTCTACATTATTAGGATAAAATTTCATGTTGAATTCCTGATGGAGGGCATTCCTATGGTTTTCCACCCTCCTTCAATCCCAAGAATTTGTTAGGGAATTTCGGATAAGAAGATGAGAAAGTGGTTGAATGTTGATGAAGTAGGTCATGGAATCCAAAGTTCATAGGATATTACATCAAAATCATCTGGCCATGAGATTCTTCCATGTTATCAGTATGTGAAGCTGGGAAATAATAATAAATTGAGTCCTAGTACTCTAAAACCCCTCCATGCATGTGGATGTGTGGGTCACTTGCAACAGTTTTGTTGGAGTGTTTGCTAGAAAGTGTCATGGAGCCAACACTCAGATGTGATGTGTGGTTGGGAAGTCATTTTATGTTATTTTTTGTATGTGTCCACCCAGTTGTATGGGTTCTTTTTATGGATGTTGTTCTGGTTGTGTTTTGGTGTATGATATGTAAGGGATTTTGCGAGTCTTTTGATAAACTCCTCCTTTCAATGGAATTGTGGTTTTCATTTTAGAAATTCTAGTTTTCTTCGTTTCATCTAATCAGGTGATGTGTGTTCTTAGTTGGGATTGTTTGTTTCTGACTTTGAGGAAGTAGATTCTTCAATAATTAGAGATCTAGCCTTAGGTCCTTGAGTGAAGCTGGTGCGTAGTCAGGAATCCTGGCATTGTGGGTAGTGTTATCTCAATTATTATCCCCTATATTCGGGAGTTGGAGATTTCGATGTTCTTATTGTGTTCTTTTTTTCTTGGGATGGTTATGTAGGAAATTTTTTGGTAAGAATATGTGAGAATGTCCTAGTGTTGGATCATTTTTAGCTTTTGTTTAGTCGGTACTTGAATGTTCTTAATGGTGGGGAGACCTACCACATGTCTCGTTGGGTTTTATATAAAAAAGCTTGTTGGATACTTTTTGTTTTTTATTGGTGGGTAGTTCATTCCATCTTCCCTTAAATTATTTGGGTTTTGTGTGATTTTTGGTTTGGGTGATTGTTGCGATTCATGGAAGAAGGCCCAATAGTTTTGTTCTTAGCCTGGTTGTGGATATGGTGACTTGATATTTTCCATTGGTTTTCGGGAAGCGATTTCCGGTTGGTTTTGGGTTGTTGTTCTATTTCAGGTAATATGAATAAGTTCTATCGACATTGGGATAAATTTAGTTGGTTTAATAGGTTAGATTACGTGGTTGTGTAATCCTTGTGTATTGATCGATCAAATGGATAATTGTATGGATATCTGGGGGTGGAAAGCATTAATGGTGGAAAGAATTTTCATATCTAATTTTTCAAGTCTTGTCTTATGTTTCTGTTCATTGGGAATCTCAATCCTTCTCTCGAGTTATGGGTGTGATAGGGGTTCAATTTTTAAGTTTTTGTTTGTATCAATTTTTTCCCATGTAAGTCCTTTAGTTCATTTGGTAATTTTTGTATAAAATATGGAAATTTTGTCTCGGCACTGACCTGGGCATGGTCGGTGCATGGTTTTGTAAATCGTGTAGATGAACCCAGGTAACCATGCGATATGTGTTGGGTTCAAGAAGAATCTACCACATAGTCTATGAACGGTATGTGAAACTATGTGGGTAAGCCATTCATTTTATCTCTTCATGGCTAGTTCCTGCTGTACAGTTTGATAAACTATAGGGACAATTCATGCAATTTTCACATATCTTAATTTTTTGGGATTTTCCTGGTTTTCCCCATTCAGGTTTTAAACCCAAATCATATTCGTCCACTCCCATCAAGCTCATTTTTTCCTAAGAGGGCTCTCCCCACTTCCTTAATCCTCCAACCTCCTAATATAGTAATTTTATGTTGAAATCGTCAGGGATTTGGTTGGATACCTCAAGGTAAACCCCTCCTATCAACTCTATATTCCTTATCCTATCATTACTTCTTGGTTTTCTCTTCTCCCACCATTATTTTGAACTAGCGTTTTTATTTCCATTTGACTATGTTGGAGTTTTTTCCTATTAAGGATTTATCTCTGTAGATCTAGGGGTTTTGAACCCTCATAGAGTGTTTTTGGGGGCGAGTTATCATTGCGCCATGGATCTGAGTTAGGGTTTTCCCATGCACATGCCTTTTTAATTTAATAATCATTAGTTTAAAGACTTTTAAACCTTATTTAATTTATAAATATTGATGTATGATCCTCACTTTAATTATTATTTTTTGAAATGTGGTGGTTTATGCCTTAGTTGAAGATAAATGGAATTGTATGGTTAAATAATGCACACCAAGGGCTCGATTAAATGCCTGGTTGGTGTTTATGAGTAATTTTTTATGACTGAAGCATGTTTTGGTTTTTTAAGTATATTGGTATTATGATAAATTATATCTTGGTTTTCTTATATGGGTTTTCCAAGTGATTTTGGGTTTCATAAATAAATGAGGAATGGATTTTAGGGTGTTTTGGCATGTGTTGCCGATGAATGGCCCTTTTAGAACTTTTATAGGAATGGTTTTCTTTGAAATTATAGAGTGAATGTTTGAAGATGATTTTTTAAATGATTTTGAAATTGAAAATGGTGTGTTTACAACCATTTATATTAGTGTAGTTTTTTATCATCGATAAATCTTGGTTTTGTGAAATGCTTAAAGGCCATTTTGGAAACTTTATGAAAATTATAAAAGTATTTATTATGAAATCCTATGTTGGATGTTTATCATGCTGTAGAGACCCGAAGCATGACATACATTGACATTACATTACTTTTGCGGAATACTTAGTACATAACAAAAACAAAAACACAAGGACCGTAATAGTTTAGTGTCTTTGGAAACTCGGAATATAATCTTCTAATCGTGGTGAAAGATCTTCAACATCTCCCATAAATATCTTCTTTTTTTAAACCTAAATCCTTTCTTTATGTCCTGGGGAAAAGAAAACATAAAAGGGTGAGCTCAAATGATCAGTAAGGGTAAACAAAAGAAATATCAATCACGTCATATTCATAAGAACATATCTTTTGGAAATCTTAACCTGCAAAAGAGATCATAATTTCATAACATGGGATAAATCATAGTAGTGAAATGTAATCCCAATAATCATAACATAAAACATGAAACTTTGTGGCATACACACATAATCATAGAGAATCATTTCTTATTAGTCAAGACTCATTGCCAAGACTATCTTAGTGGACACAGTCTCTTTCTGATCCGAGTTCACTCCTCGTTTCAGTCCTATTTCACTGAACTGGTATAACCTACCATTCCAGCCATGTCTATCTGATGAGATATAAAATCTTTACCAAATGCATTGGAGGGAGATATAGGTCCCACCCATCTCATAATGATACTATTCTTATGTGTTCCACAAAATCATAAACCATACATCATAGCATAACCCATGTAATAAGAATGGGATTCTTAAACATCATGAAATCATAAAACAATTCATATAAGTTAAAGGAATTCATAAAAATAATTCCAACACAACATAATCAAATCAATGTAATAAAAGGGATAAAAACAGAACCCTTTATTATCTTAGATGGAAAATAATTTTGATAAAACACTTGAACTCCATTCCTGAGGAAAATATCCTTTCTACTTCAAAAACACTTTTCCTTTCTTAACATGTCATACAATTATAAACTAAAAGAAGTCGATTAAAAATAAACTTCAAAACTTGTAATGGAAGCTTCTTGGAAATAATGTTTTAAAAATCCATTCATGCCATATAAGTTAAAAAAACATTCTTCCCATACTTTTGTCGGAAAAGTCAAAAAGTACCTCGTACGAAAAACGACAAAAGATTCCTTTCATATCTTTTACTAAAATCTCACCGAAGGATAAAATTTGATATAAACTATTTAATAAGGGTATAAATATTACATATTGAGGAAACATGGATGTGGATGATAAAATACACCCCAGTAAATACCAAAGTATAAACAATATCGGATAAAAATGAGATTGTGATATTTCCCTTACCTAAGGTCCAATTTACTTTGTAAGTGTCTGAACCTCCTGTATAATGATTTAAATAATGTCATTGACTTATTCCAGAATCATACTCATTATTATGATATCATATATGGTTCACTTATGACTTTATATTAACCGTTCTTTTGTAAATTCCATGTTAAAGAGTGTTTTGGGTAAAATCGTTTCATTTTTCGTCCGTGTTTTGACTTGTAATTATTAATATGATTACTTAAATCATGATTACTTAATTTCAGAATATAAAACATGATTTATATATAATATATATTCTGAATATACATATATATAATAGATCAGTAAATGGAAAGAAATACACCGTTCATGGAGACGGTAGACCGTACGTACGCATGAACACTGTTTTCTTTTCCTTATTGAGTTGAATGGAATTAAGTAGATGACATACATATATATACACATTAATACAGAATAATTATTATGTCATATATTTCGTTATTAATTATTATATATACTTTATAATCATTCATGAATGGTTAACGTGGAGAATGAATCTCATCGCGTCGTGGAGACGGTAGTCCGTACGTACGCACGAGCGATGATATCGTTCTCATGATCGTGGAATTGTATTGGAGTGTATGTATACTATTTCAGAATCAATATCACTTTACAATAATCATATATAGTTATTATGTACACCATTATACCCATCCAAGTAAGGTGGTGGTGGAAAATAGATTACACCACGGCATGGAGACGGTATTCCGTACGTACGCACGCACGGTAATTTCTTTTTCCGTAGGATGGATAGATGGTGAAATAGGGTTGTTTCATACTTATAATAACATATCAGTATATGAGTGATACTTATGTTATTACTTCATAATGAAACAACTAATGAAGAAGAAGTGGAAGAAGAAATAATGATGAATGAATTGGTAACAGACATTACCTCTTCTTTGAAGGGCCTCTTTGAGATCTCCTTTTAGGGCACTAACATTAGTCTTTGAAGAATAACAGAACCTCTAGGATGGTTATAGGGAAGTGGAGGAGGGAATTTTTCAGGGTTTGGCCGAGGTTGAAGGCTCAAAGTGGTGTGAGGAAGAGAGGGAGGAGGTTCCCTTTTATAAGGGAGGAGAGGGCCACCTTTGGAATAACTAAAACTATTATTTTATTATAAAATACAATTAGGTTTTAAATAGCTCAAAATTGATTTATTTCAAAGATAAGGTGAATATCGGTCGAAATAATCTCATCCAATAGAATTTATACAAGTTTAGGTTCCTATTTTAACCTTATCATTTAGACTTAACATTAAGTAAAATAATTTTACTTTTACCGTGTCTTCCTGTGTTCCTATTCTATAAGGTTAATAAAATTACTATAAGAAGCCAAAAGAACCCCAAGTTGTTTATTATTAATATATAGAACCTTATCTAAGTCATTAGGCCGAAAGTTAGATTTTTAGGAATAAAATAACAATTAATAATATAATATTTGTTTTAAAAACTATTTTATGTCAATTTTGACACTATTTAGTAATTGATTTTTTTTAAAATCATAACAGAATGATTAGTTCTAAAAAAGTAAATTAAATCAATAATAATATGTCATATTAACCTAGAAAATTATTTTATTTCATAAAAAGTCTGAAATTACATTTATTTGGGTATTTATAACATCAATTATGTCAATATTTCATTAATAAGATAATTATTGCATCATCTTTGTGTCATATATAAATTAAATTATTTAATGACTAAAAATTACAAATAAAATTCCATTATGTAGGAAATATTTTTATCTTTCTAATGAATATTTATAGTCGAATTTATATTATGTATAACCCTATATTAAAAATGATTTACTTATTAAACATTGATTTTAACTATTTTAACCCTTCTTTAAATAAATTAATAATAAATGTCCTAATCTAATCCAAGTGGGCCTAAATGGTCATATTTTATTCCTACAGTTGTTTTTGGTCGAATTACACTTGTCCAATAGAATTAGGACATGTGTTAGGGTAATAGTAATATCATTTTTACCCTTAATTACCCTATTTACTTTTAATCGTGGTAAAAAAGTAAAAATTTACTATTCAAAAAAAAAATATTTTCATCTTAGTGAACCACATTTTACTTACTGACATCAACCGTGTCTATAGGATTTTCGAAATTCTACTCACAGAAGTGGTAAAATTAAGTTTTTGAAAAATTCATTTTTTTACTACCACTTAGTGGTTTCACTATTCATCAAAAAATGAAAGTTTCCAAAAAAATACCAAAAAATAGGCCTAAGCTATATTTGATATTATGAATTAAAAAATGATTTCTATTTTTCCAAATTCAAAACATATCAGTTGAATTAATTAATTTAAAAATTAATTCCCGTCGTCAAAACAAATAGCGTGTTCTAAAGAGATAATAACTATCAAAAGATTGACAGTTGTTTATGTCTGGTTTAAATGTGAAATTACATCCAATAACCAACATTGTATTAAATAGTAAAAATATATTTTAAATATACTTTAAAACCAATCAAATTAATAATTTATCACTATTAATTATTCCTATTAAAAAGGTTGTTTTTAATTAAAATTTAGTAATTTTCACTATTCATCAGAAAATGAAAGTTATCCGAAAAGTACAAAAATTTCACCCTAAGCTAATTTTGATATTCTGAATCTAGAAATGAAGTCCATTTTGAAAAATAAAAATTACAAAATTTCAAAAAGTGGTTATTACTATTCATTACGGCTATTTTTAATAATATTTTAATAGCATATCGTTGTTTAGTGAAACTCAGTATTGCGTACTACACATGCTATCAAGGAAGGTTGCGATTGCGTGTAATTCAAGGCAAGTCAAGGATGCGTGTTGTTCAAGATCTTTTTGGTGTAGCGTACAATAAAATACATTAATGAAATTAAAAATAATTTTTTTCATAAAATCTCAGGGTGTTACATTCTACCCCCCTTAAAATGAATTTCGCACTCGAAATTCATCAGGGTTATAAATGGTTTACTATTTGAAAGTTTCTTTAATAGAAACCCACATCGTAAAAAGGAATACCAAAACCAATATTTAAAAACAAAAATATGAAACGTAATGGTTACCCAAATAAACTAATAACTAGGTTTCCACATAGGTGAAAATATGGATATGGAAGGGAAATCTAACCATCATGTTCTGATGGAGAGTGGTAGAGAACATGGCTATGGAAAATCCAGCAATCACAAAGCCATAAATTTGTGATGATCTATGGTACCATCTGATTCATCAGATATAAGAGCACTTGGATAACATTTTTGGTTTTCAAGATCATTTCCCTAATGTTGATGAAATTGGAATTAGAAGAAATACTTTCGTGATTTTGGTATAGTCTCACCGTTTGTCGTTATTTGGAAAATTTCCACTTCATCTCTTAAAGAAATGAAGTTGAATTTGTCATTCTTGATGTGTTAGCAGATCATGTGATAGAATGATGGGTCATTCCATCTGTCTCAAACAAAAGGTTAGAAAAGTTATCAAAAAATACATAAGTCCATCTATAGTGAGATTAATCATATATGGTTCCTAAAATGGAATTATACTTCATATATCATACTTCTTAATATAATAAAACATGTTTCTACTAAACAGGGACTTTTTGTAGGCCAGTGGTAGGCGATAAAGGCCAGTCGCACTTCAGTTGTGGGTTCGATTCCCACAGCCTTGTCCGACGCGATGGGCTATCACCTGTCCTACAGGTTGTCCTTTTTCTAAAGCTATATTACTACAACATCCCATCAAAAATATAAAAAAAATTTATCCTTAAACAATACTAACTTATGTCCAACATAATCCATTCCAATCTTTAGGCTTATCTAAAATACTTTGGTCCAAGCTCAAAGTATAAAGAAAATGATCACGTGAATGCCATCATTTATCCCCCATATATCATAACATATATCTTGTTGGTCAAATTAAAAATATGTGAATACCTTAATCATGTATTCTCTTGAAGAATGAATATCCATTGAACCTTAGTGAAAACATGAATGGAGTTAAAAGTTAACACTTTCCACATACCAAAATCCTCAAAATTCTATATCCTCAAACCATGATATCACTTAGTACTTATATCAATCATGGGCTCATGAATACTATCAAATATATTAGATTCTCTTTATCCCTTCATTATGTGCATTTTATCTGCTTTCCAAAAATATTTCAATCACTTTTCATGGTTACCGATGCCATAAAATTATTGAAAACCATAATAGACCAAAACGTAAATATTCCAATATTCCATGATACTATATTCAACATTATTCTGGAATCCCATTACATAAACACATAATCATTCCACCACATTGATGTCATATTCAACATCGCCAATAGTGATCGCATGTGACTTCCCTTTGTCCTTTGCCTTTATTGGTTGCTCATGTCGATCATCACTAACCCTTGGATTAGGGAATTTATTAGCATAATGCCCCATTTCCTTGCACTTGAAGCATTGAAGTGTTGTTGGTGCATTCTCTGCAGTCTTTTCTTTATTCACATCATTAGAAACCATTTTTCCATTACTTCGACACTTTGCTACTCGATGACCTTCTTTTCCACATTTAAAACATTTTCGAGTCCCTTTAAGACAATCTCCACCATGCTTCTTTCCACACTTTGTGCATAAGGAAACATTCATCATATTTTCACCATTATTCTAAGATTTCTCCTTGAACTCCATCTTTCATTTCTTGTCAAAACTATGAGATGGATAAGTAACACCAACTTCCATTTCTACCTTGATAGCACAACACACAATTTCTTCATAGCTACTGAAGTCTTTTATAGATAATGCCCTTCGAAGATTTGGTTTTAAGGCACTGAAGAATCGATCAACTTTACTTTCTAGTTGGATGATAAATCCAGATGCAAACCTTGCAAGCCTTGTAAAATTCTCTTCGTATATACCAACAGATTCATCATCCTTTTTCTTTTGTTTAAGAAACCCCTTCTCCATCTTTGTTCGAAGAATACGAGGGAAGTACTTATTGAAAAATAAGTTCTTGAACTCATCCCATTCCATGGACTCAATTTCATCTCCTGGCCTCGTATTCTTGATAAGATTCCACCATTGATCATCATCACCTTCCAAACGATACACTGCTAAGATGACTTAATCATATTCAGAACATTGAAGAACTGAAAATATCTTTTCAGTAGTACTAATCCATTGTTTAGCAACAAGTGGATCAGAAGACCCACTGAAAGAAGGTGGACGTTACCTCATGAAGGACTTAATAGAATATTGTTCCCTCCTCTGGTCATTTGGAAGTCAAGAATGATTCAAAGATTGTGTAAGTATAGCAATAAGATTTTGCACTCCATCTCCCATAACATTTGTTTGTTCAGGAGAACAATCATTGCATTTTCCATTGCATTGATCAACACGGTTCCTTCGGGTTCCAGCCATCGTCTAAAACCCAAAAAGAATAGTGTGAGAGGCAAAAATCATAATAAAGGGGGAGTAACTTCAATATATAACATCTTTGGTTTAATCTAATATCGTTACCATAGTTCTAGGACTATATCCTATACGTATAATTATCCTTAGGGATATACCTAGACATACCATAGAAATATCTCTAGGGATCTCACTAACGTTTTTGCATCCTAGTTTCCAAAGGTTGACGAAACCTTTCCTCTGATACCAACTGTAGAGACCCGAAGCTTGACATACATTGACATTACATTACTTTTTCAGAATACTTAGTACATAACAAAAACACACACACAAGGACCGAAATAGTTTAGTGTCTTTGGAAACTCGGAATATAATCTTCTAATCGTGGTGAAAGATCTTCAACATATCCCATAAAGATATTGTTTTTTTAAAACCTAAATCCTTTCTTTGTGTCCTGAGGAAAAGAAAACATAAATGGGTGAGCTCAAATGCTCAGTAAGGGTAAACAAAAGAAATATCAATCACGTCATATTCATAATAACATATCTTTTGGAAATCTTATCCTGCAAAAGAGATCATAATTTCATAACATGGGATAAATCATAGTAGTGAAATGTAATTCCAATAATCATAACATAAAACATGAAAATTTGTGGCATACACACATAATCATAGAGAATTATTTCTTATTAGTCAAGACTCATTGCCAAGACTATCTTAGTGGGAAAAGTCCCTTTCTGAACCGAGTTCACTCCTCGTTTCATTCCTGTTTCACTGAACCGGTATAACCTACCATTCCAACCATGTCTATCTAATGAGATATAAAATCTTTACCCAATGCATTGTAGTGAGATATAGGTCCCACCCATCTCATAATGATACCATTCTTATGTGTTCCACAAAATCATAAACCATACATCATAGCATAACCCATGTAATAAGAATGGGATTATTAAACATCAGAAAATCATAAAAAAATTCATATAAGATAAAGGAATTAATAAAAATAATTCCATCACAACATAATCAAATCAATGTAATAAAAGGGATAAAAACTGAACCCTTTATTATCTTAGATGGAAAATAATTTTGATAAAACACTTGAACTCCATTCTTGAGGAAAATATCCTTTCTACTTCAAAAAAACTTTTCCTTTCTTAACATGTCATACAATTATAAACTAAAAGAAGTTGAGTAAAATAAACTTGAAAACTTGTAAAGGAAGCTTCTTGAAAATAATGTTTTAAAAATATGTTCATGTCGTATAAGTTAAAAAAAGTATTCTTCCCATACTTTTGTCAGAAAAGTCAAAAAGTACCTTGTACGAAAAATGACAAAAGATTCCTTTCATATCTTTTAATAAAAACTCACCGAAGGGTAAAATTTGATATAAACTATTCTGGAAGGATATAAATATTAAATATTTAAGAAACATGGATGTGGATGATAAAATACACCCCAGTAAATACCAAAGTATAAACAATCTATAATAAAAATGAGATTGTGATATTTCCCTTACCTTAGGTCCGATTTGCTTTATAAGAGTCCGAAACTCCTGTATAATGATTTAAATAATTTCATTGACTTATTCCAGAATCATACTCATTATTATGATATCATATATGGTTCACTTATGACTTTATATTAACTGTTCTTTTGTAAATTCCATGTTAAAGAGTGTTTCGGGTAAAATCGTTTCATTTTTCGTCCGTGTTTTGACTTGTAATTATTAATATGATTACTTAGATCATGATTACTTAATTACAGAATATAAAACATGATTTATATATAATATATATTCATAATATACAAATATATAATAGATCAGTAAATGGAAAAAAATACACCGTTCATGGAGACGGTAGACTGTACGTACGCATGAACGCTGTTTTCTTTTCGTTATTGAGTTGAATGGAATTAAGTAGATGAAATACATATATATACACATAAATCCAGAATCATTATTATGTCATATATTTCATTATTAATTATTATATATACTTTATAATCATTCATGAATGGTTAACGTGGAGAATGAATCTCATCGCGTCGTTGAGACGGTAGTCCGTACGTACGCACGAGCGATGATATCGTTCACATGATCGTGTAATTGTATTGGAGTGTATGTATAATATTTCAGAATCAATATCACTTTACTATAATCATATATATTTATTATGTACACCATTATACCCATCCAAGTAAGGTGGTGGTGGAAAATAGATTACACCACGGCGTGGAGACGGTATTCCGTACGTATGCACGCACGATGATTTCTTTTTCCGTAGGATGGATAGATGGTGAAATAGGGTTGTTTTATACTTATAATAACATATAAGTATATGAGTGAAACTGATGTTATTACTTCATAATGAAACAACTAAAGAAGAAGAAGTGGAAGAAGAAATAAAGATGAAATAATCGGTAACAGACATTACCTCTTCTTTGAAGCGCCTCTTTGAGATCTCCTTTTAGGGCACTAAAATTGGTCTTTGAGGAAGACCAGAACCTCTAGGATGTTTCTAGGGAAGTGGAGAAGGGAATTTGGCAGGGTTTGGCCGAGTTTTAAGGCTCAAAGTGGTGTGAGGAAGAGAGGGAGAAGGTTCCTTTTTATAAGAGAGGAGAGGGGCACCTTTGGAATAACTAAAACTATTATTTTATTATAAAGTCAAATTCGTTTTTAAATAGCTCCAAATTGATTTATTTCGAATCTAAGGCGGGGATGGGTCGAAATCCTCTCATACAATAGAATTTAGAAAAGTTTAGGTTCCTATTTTAACCTTAAAATTTAGATTTAATATTAAGTAAAATAATTTTACTTTTACCGTGTCTTCTTGTGTTCTTATACTATAAGGTTAATAAACTTACTATAAGAATCCAAAAGAACCCCAAGTTGTTTATTATTAATATATATAACCTTATATATGTCATTAGTCAGATCCTTAGATTTTTAAGAATAAAATAACAATTAATAATATATTATTTTATTTAAAAACAATTTTATGTCAATTTTGACACTATTTATTAATTGATTTTTTTGAAAATCATAACAGAATTATTAGTTCTAAAAAAGTAATTTAAATCAATAATAATATGTCATATTAACCTATAAAATTAGTTGATTTCATAAAAAGTCTGAAATTACATTTATTTGGGTATTTATAACATCAATTATGTCAATATTTCATTAATAAGATAATTACAGAATCATCTTTGTGTCGTAAATAAATTAAATTATTTAATGGACAAAAATTACAAATAAAATACCATTGTGTAGGAAATCATTTTATCTTTCTAATGAATATTTATAGTCTAATTTATCTTATGTATAACTCCATATTAAAAATGATTTTCTTATTAAACTTTGATTTTAACTATTTTAACCCTTCTTTAAATAAATTAATAATAAATGTCCTAATCTTATCCAAGTAGGCCTAAATGGTCATATTTTATTCCTAAGGTTGTTTTTGGTCGAATTAAACTTGTCCAATAGAATTAGGACATGTTTTAGGGTAATAGGAATATCATTTTATCCTTAATTACCCTATTTACTTTTAACCGTGGTAAAAAAAGTAAAAAAGTTACTATTCACCAAAAATTATTTTCATCTCATTGAACCACATTTTACTTACTGACATCAACTGTGTCTCTCTGATTTTTGAAATTCCACCCACAGAAGCGGTAAAATTACGTTTTATGAAAAATTCATATTTTTACTACCACTTAGTGGTTTCACTATTCATCAAAAAATGAAAGTTTCCAGAAAAATACCAAAAATTAGGCCTAAGCTATATTTGATATTATGAATTCAAAAATGATGTCTATTTTACCAAATTAAAAACATATCAGTTGCATTAATTAATTTAAAAATTAATTCCCGTCGTCAAAACAAATAGCGTGTTCTTAAGAGATAATAACTATCAAAAGATTGACAGTTGTTTATGTCTGGTTTAAATGTGAAATTACATCCAATAACCAACATTGTATTAAATTGTAAAAATATATTCTAAATATACTTTAAAACCAATCAAATTAATAATTTATCACAATTAATTATTTCTATTAAAAAGGTTGTTTTTAATTAAAATTTAGTAATTTTCACTATTCATCAGAAAATGAAAGTTATCCGAAAAGTACTAAAATTTCATCCTAAGCTAATTTCGATATTCTGAATCCAGAAATGAAGTCCATTTTGAAAAATAAAATTTAAAAAATTTCAAAAAGTGGTTATTACTATTCATAACGGCTAGTTTTAATAATATTTTAATATCATATCGTTGTTTAGTGAAACTCGGTATTGCGCACTACACACGCTATCGAGGAAGGTCGCGATTGCATGTAATGCAAGGCAAGTCAAGGATTCATGTTGTGCAAGCTCCTTTTGGTGTAGCATACAACAAAAGACATTAATAAAATTAAAAAGAATATTTTTCATAAAATCTCGGGGTGTTACACATGCCTTATCTATGTATAATGTATGGGGTTTCCTCACTTTGGAATCCCCAAAATCCATTTTTAGAGTTCCTCGGTAGGGATTCCTTGTGTTCTATTTATTTTATGGTATGAGATCGGTCATTGGGGTGACTCCGGGCGAGGAATGTTGCTGAATTATTATTTTTATATGATAGTGATTGGATGCTCACCTGGAATCAGCTAGCTCACCCCTTTTATGCATGAGACATGGGAACCCAGAATAGTGAGATAATTTTCTGAGAACGATTGCTGCACTGGATAGATTACGCACTAATTGGTGGCCCATAGTAGGTGGATATATTGGGTTTATTACTATGGGATTTTCCCATCAGTCTGTCCTAAGTTAGGGTGGTCAGGATTATTTTGAGGGCTTTGTTCCTCATCATGTGAGGCAAGATTTTAGGGAAGGGTCTCATGTATTATTATGTTGTGGATTATTAATGACCTCCTAGGTTCACTGATGTCTTTTAGCACTTAGCTTCTTATAGGGATGATTATGATACTTGTATGGTTATTTCCATTTCACTTGTTATATGAACTTTATGGTGCCTTCTTATGTGGTGTTTTTCATGGAAATCGATGTGTTGGTTTACAAATAGTTTCTCATTTTTTAAAGATAAGGGGATTATCCTCTTTTTTGAAAGTTGAAAATATAATCATCACTTTTCCCTTTAAAATGATAATGTTTCACTATTGGTAATGAAAATGGTTTTGAAATGAAGAAGGTAAATGGGCCATAGTTTTCTTTATAGTAAAATATATAGAGAAGATTATTTTCATACATTATAGTCTAAAAACGAAATTGATGTTTCTATTAACTTAAAGGAAGTTCATTGGGAATAAAATATCAAGCTAGTCTACTGTATTTTAATAATAACACCTAGAGTTTCCTTTTGTTTTTAGACTTGGTGAGGGTTTTAATCTTGGTTTTGATCAACATGGGTGATGGTTGATATTTTTATCAGAGGGTGGTGCATGGGTTCACAAGGTGATTGTGTGGTTGTGTAGTTCGGTTGGTCTTGTTTTGTAGTTTGTTTGTATTTTCAGATTTTGTATAAAAGATGTTCAGTTGAGTTTTATATTTATATTGAACTACTTTTTTCATATTTATACTATCTAGTTTCTTTATTATTTATTAGGTCAAATCATTCCCTTGTGTACTCTATTGATGCCTGATACTAGTGGCCAGCCCATTGGGATCGGGAATGCCCTTCGATCTATGACACAGATCAACATGGGTGACTAGTTCAGGGCTGGACCGGGTAGGTTCGTGACACCTACGGTACTTCTAAACTAAACCACTATTGAAAATGAGACAAGGAATGGGGTTTACCAACGAAATCAGTAAAATAAGAGTCACTTGGGTTAGTGGGAATACGATTAATCAACCAATTTAATTTTATGATCAGTGTAATTCCAAATTATAATTGAGGTTTATGTTATTATTAATAAGAAAACTAAAACTGGGAATGGAAACTAACTAAATAACCAATTATTATCCAATATAATCTCATATATCCCTAATATCAGAAGTTTTTTCAAGGATTGTATTGATATAAGAATCCATAAATATCAGAAAGAATGGTTTCACACGATAGTATGAAAAACATTTGGATGAAACGATATAGAAGCAACCTAAGACCTAACATAGATGGAGAGGATATACCAAGACCCATAAAATAACCTTTTATTGAGAAAAAGCGATTAACTACATGGGTTAAATGAAAAATAATATAGAGCCTTATATTGGTAAAAACAAGGGTAAATTAAATTAAAATACCACTGGAAGTGAATTAAGAGGTCTTAATTTTATCCTTTGATTGAAAAGTTTTAAAATTTATAAGGGAAAATTTCCTAAAGAAGCACGTGGAACCCAATAATAAATCATAGGATACCTAGTTTCCACAAAAAATACACTTCCATACCTAGGTTCCCTAAATAAATACCCTATACAAAAACATTGGGTACCTAATGGTTGTTATAGAATGCCCCCTTTCATTTTTTCCTCTAAATTAATTTTAATTCTCTTATAACCTTCATAAATCCCCCATAATAAATATACATCAGAATTAAATTGGATCAGAAATGAAAATAATTAAAATTACCTAATTGTAGAGGTATTCTATTTTACAGGATAACATAAAATATTATCAAATTGAATAAAATAAATAAATCTAGATTCCAAATGCATAAATAACTAAAAATCACATACCAATTAAATATGGACTATGAAATTCATTTTATCAAAAACTAATCATAACAATTCATTTAACAATATCAGTACAACATGGAAATTTAGTTTTTTAATTTTTATTGAATCTATAATCAATGTGGTAACATCATGCCTCAATAATTTATGTCAATAAAATTAAAAGAATGATTTATATTAGTTTTTCAAAAACTAAATATCAATAGTACTATTCAAATTCACTATTAGATTAATGATTCAATTTATAGATCCTTTATTTCATTTCATTTTCCAATACATTAACTTATTTAACTATGGTTTCCAATATGAAATTACAAAACTATGAATGTAATATTTCATCGATTAAAAAAAATTCTATGAGAGATTTAAATTTTTATTATTATTGAATTAAATTTCATAATTCTCTCACTATTCTATAAAATTAATGAAATCAAAACTTTTTCTTAGTAATTCTATTTAAAAATAAAATTCTTTTTTATTCGTTTTCAATCATTTTTCTATTACCTTTTCCTTATTTTCATATGTTTTATTTCATAAATTTTCTTTCCAAAACCTCTTATATTACTACCCTGACCCCAATAACCTAGATCTAGGGCCTTACATTATTACATTGGCATAAGATACAAGTAATCACAGCTCTAATGACTGATTAGTTTAGTAGTCTCAGTAAAATAGATGCATACTTTAAATCCACATTACATTTTAAAAAATAAAATAAAAAAAGTGTTTCATTTAGTATTCCATTATTCCCCCATTGTGTAACCCTACATATGAGTCATAATATAATTCTTAGAATCATTGGAAAAACTCAACCATCTAAAAGGGGTGATAAAAAATGCTCAGCATGTTTAAGTGTGCAACAAAATCTATGTGTAAATATGTCATAAATAATAAGGCAAGGAAATTAACTGAAACACATGCCATTTAAATAATCACAAAGTCTAGTAAACTTAACCATTGATATTCTACTAGTCTAATAATAAAATTAAAATCAATAACCAATGTCATAATTTTTCAATTAATAATGTTGGACGTTTAAAACATACCATTGAGGCCTCGACAAAGACATCTGAAATTATATGGTTAAGGCCTCAGCAAAGCCCATATATGGTTTGTCTCATGAGATATACTGATGCATCAAGGGGATAAAATGGGCCTCAAACATCACTTACTAATTCCAATACATTAATCATATGAAAATAGAGAAACATAAACAATATAAACATTCGTATTGAAAAATGACATAAAAATGTGAATACATTAACTATAAACCATGAATTGTATCAAAACAGAACATCCAAAGATAAAATGATCATAAAACATTCAATAAAATATGGTATATGGTATCATAAGTTATAAACCTCACTAAATTATAATATTAAAAAATGGGTGATGACATATATGAAGATACTTTTAAACGAGACCATTAAAAAATTATTGAAGAAAATAATCTTTCAACATTCCCAAGTGTCCCATACCAATTAAAAACATTTAAATCATAATAAATATGATGGAATAAAATTAAATGAAACATATAATATCATGAGAATATATATATTACTGATAATATATATAAAAGGGAAGTATATACACCACACACAAGTAAAAGGTGGTGAACAACACATATATCTCCTCGAAGTAAAAGTGAGACGAGAAAACTCTTACCATACATTTCCTATAGTCGAACAAGATTTAACATATTTTATAATGGTTTCAAGAAAATTATAAGATTATAAAAAAAACATATCCAAATTTATGATATCATAAATTATCCTATTAAATTATTTTTATCAATCGTTTGTTGACAATATTTGATTGTTACCCTTCTTTTGGGTGGTAACCGCTTCATTTTCCAATGCATTTTCTATCTTGAAATTTCTAGTTCTCATGATTTGGATATATATACAATATATAAAACATTATATTAATGATATAAATGACATATTTAATCATTAAATACAATCTTATAATCATTATTTAATGGTTATAATGGGAAAATGAATCTCATCACATCGTGGAGACATCATGCCATACGTACAAATGAGCGATTATATTATTCCCAAAATATTGAAAGGGTAAGGAAGTGTGTGGTATAATAATTTTAAAATAATAATTACAATTTTACATTTATTATATATATCAATTATTTCCGTAATTATACCCATCCAAGTTAAGTATTAATGTAAAATAGATTACACCACGACGTGGTGACGATAATCCATATGTATGCATTGGTGATTCATTCATTTTTCATAGGATAGATTAAAGGTGAAATATGGTTGTACCATAATCATAATATACTATAATAATATATATAAAATAATATTTATTACATTATATTGTAAAAACACATAAGTATTAAGTGAAAGAAGAAACAAACTTGAAAGAGTTGATAAAGACGACTACCTCTTCTTCAAATGTCTTCTTTTAATATATTTTTATATGATATCGGGTAGGTATTTTGGAAGGAAAATAATATCCAAAAATTTTATAAGGATTTTGGGAGGATAAATGGGATGGTTTTGGTTGAGGTAGATGGCTCAAATCAGCATGTGTAAGTGATAGAGGACGTGTACTTTTATAATTAAGGTGATATGCACTTTAAAAAATATCCAAAATATTAAAATATAAAAAAGGTATTGTAGATCCAGAGACATAAAAATGGTCTATAAATGAATATGGGAATAAATATTAGACCATATATTATAGCATTTGTTATTATTTATCAATTTGTTTTATTATTTTAATAATTTATTTAAATATTAATTCAATAAAAGTTTATTTTTGTTAAATTTGATACTTTTCATTTAATTTTATTTGAAATACCTCAAGGAAAAGTGGGAATTAAAATATAATAATTTAAAATATATATAATATATCAAATAGATCTATAAAATATATTTGAAATATTATATCATCCCAAATATATCAAAATTAATACTTTTACAATCAATTATTTTATTTTCTATCAATTAAATATATACTATTTTAGTATTGAAGAAGCATTTATGGAAAATATATAATCTTAAAAATTAAAATTAAAATTATATAATGAAAATAATTTACATAATATCAAAATAGACATTTTGGTTCATCGGTTTCGTTATTTTTTCCAATGTGGAGACATAAAACATATTAAATACAAAGAGAGTACCATTTTGTAACAATATTTGATTTAAATAATATATAAGTTATTTTCATAGAAAAGTGTCCATTAGAAAACTCTAATTTACTTATATGGTGAAAATAGTCACATAATATTCTTAGAATAATTTTTAGATATGTTTAGGTCACTTGTTTAACCATATCTCTTTCCTTTAACAATTACTTAATCCCTTTTACTCTTACCGTGACAACATTTGTGTTTACACTATAAGGGTTAATATAGTTAGTATTAAATGTCCAAATAAACTTAAATGATTCATGGATGAAATTTTTAACTTAATAAAATTAATTTGGATGAATGTTATATTTTTATTCACTTTATATCATTTAATAAAATATTATTTCTTTTAAAATATTTTTAGTGTCAACTTTGACACAATTCATTACATTACTTTTTAAAAATATCATAAAAACTTGATAACATCAAACAAAAAACATTAATACATCCAAACTATGTCTAGGTAAACTATAAAATTCATTTATGACATTAATTATTAAATTTTTTATTTTTTTAATATTTTAAATAACATTTATTTGATATGTCCATTAATTAAGTAATTACTGCATCATAATTGTGCAAGCCTTTAATGTAATTATTTCATCCCTAAAAATTAAAAATAAATTAACATGATAAATATAAATATTTTATATTTCATATTAATATTTATATTATAAGTTATCTTCTAAATGACTATATATAAAAAATGTAACACTTATTAAAAACCTCACTATCTCATATTTGAATTTCCTTAGAATAAAATAATATAAAAGCCATAAAGTCATCCATGTGGCTCCAAGAGGAAAAAAATTAGACCAAGGATGAATTTAGGGTAAAATAACTATTGAAATAAAATTATGAAATGTTTTAGGGTAATTTTATAATACTTATAATATTATTTTTACGCTTAACTACCCGATTTACACTTAACCCTGATAATTTAAAAAATAATAAAGTTAATATTAATATAATACAAAAAATAAAAGGACCTATTTATTAAAATTTTAACATCTTAATGAAAATTTGAAATCCATTTTTCGAAATAAATAATAAATTACTTTCTAAAATTAATTAAAATTAATCTTATTGAAGAAATGAGAAAACATGTATTTTAAGTAAAAACATCCAAAAAATTGACATGTTTTTATGCCCAAATTCAATGTTAAAATGGTTAAAATGACCTAAATTAGAATAAAATGTAAAAATTGATCTAATTTTACTTTAACCCCAATCAAAAATATAATTTAATATCATATATTATTTAGATGAAAAAACGTTCTTAATTAAATGGAAATATATTTTTTCTATATTTATCAAAACATGAAACATGTCAAAAAAATACAAAAAATTCATGAAAAGTAAATTTTTTTATTTTGAATTAAAAAAATAATATTATTTTTTGAAATATAATTTATAAAAGTGTCAAAAATTTGATTTAAATAAAGTGTGCCATCAACAGGTGGCAAAACTACCTTTTTAGAAAAAAACTTCTTTTATACGTAAAATTGAATGTGTTCTTATTTCTTTTATAGAAAACAAATAAGATAACTTTCAAACAATAGATTGAATATATTATATATATATTTCATTAATATAGTCCAAAATAGTTATTTTTTATTTATTGGTGTAAAAAAATCTTCTTCATATTTAAATATTTTTTATAAAAAAACATTTACTTTTATTTTGAAAAGGGTTTTAAATTCATTTATAATTAATTGGTAAAAAACATTTATGTACATGTGTAAGATATATTTTCATAAACTATTTTATCATATTTTCAACCACAAAATTAATATTTAATTGTATATCTTTGTTCATATTAGATCGGTGTTGCATGTAACGAAAGATATAGAAGATAATAAATTTTAAAAGTTACATACTATAAAATATTTGGGTGTTACATATGAAAAAAATTAGTGACATTTATCATTAATATATCATCATCTTAGAAATCAGTGATGGCGGTAATTCATAATTAGAAGGAGGTGGTTTTAATAGTGCATCATTAACCCACGGTTTATTTTATTAATATTAAATTATCAACTTAAGTCTTATTATGGTGGCATATAATACACCAAGTGTTGGGGATTATTCTTTCAATAGAGGATTAATAATTTTCCCTTGACCTTAGATAGATTATAGATACTTTACCTTGACAGGTTGTGATTTTCATGCATCTATAAACTATAATATTTGATATTGATAGATTCCTTTCTATGATTATCATACAAGGAGTGATCATTCATCGTTGATGTGTTGTCAAACCATGGGTATACCATGCAATTCTGGAATTGGGCATAGTTTTTTAGTTACATGTGTTTTTTACTAAAAATTCTATTATATGAAGGATTATATATATATATATATATATATATTACCATAAATCCATATCAAGAAATCATTTATATTTACTATACCTTAATAGGGACACTATTGGTGATGGATTGATGAGTTGTACTCACACCCTAATTGGGCACTCAGGCACCTAATAAGACCAAATGTTTCATGAAATGGGTAAGGGTAAGGGCCGTATTGCTTCATATGAATGAGATGGCATATATAGCCAGTGTTTTGAGATAGGACCCGAATAATACAGAGGATCAGTTTTGAGGATATCACAATTAATAATTTCTTAGTTTTGGAATTAGTTTTATATGATCCTCTCAAAAAATATAATCATTATTATGTATGAATTGTATGAAATGTATAGGAAGATGAGCCTCAGCTTAGTTGGTGAGGTCTCTCTAAGTCCATCCATCTGACCCAAGTTCGAAACTAGGTAGAGACATAATTATGGGGGACTGTAGCAATGCTGTAGCTGGTACTATACTAGGTACTATTTGTTACTATAGTAGTTGAAACTATTCACCTTGGGCCCCCAGTTTAGGGTTTGGGGTCCTTAAGGCCTTCGGGTCACCCAGCCCTTTGAGTCAACAAGGCTTTTGGGTCACCATTAAGTCATTCAGGCCACCTCAAGGCCTTTACAACCACTTAATATGAAGATTCCCAAACAGATTCTACAAGGAACTAGTTCCAAAAGATGATTCAAGAATAGGAAACATTCACCAGTTCCAGGTGAATGAAGTTGGATGAATGAGAGGGTATGGAATTTCAATAGGTACCACACCTGTGCATCACTGCACATGACAGCTAGCCAAACAGCCATGCAAAGGTAGAGAGCTAATCACGATGTAGATGTTGGGGAGGATTGGTTTTAAGTAGTCACTATCTGTATGATTCCCTTAAGACCTACGGGTCCTATAATATCTCCAAGCTTACTATCCTTGTAAGGGTTCCCCCTCATCCCTTAAAAGGGGGTTTATCAAAAATCTATAAATAAGATGTCCTTTGGTATATTCAGGTAGGTATGAAATGTACATCAGCATATTTTGATTGTTCATGATGGTTGATATTAATTTTTTGTTATCATTTAGCGGTGAAATAGGTTTCTATGTTGTGATATTTTTTATGACTGATTATTAACATATCTTCTATAGTATTTGATGGTTGATTGTATTTTAGGGTAAAGTATAGTTACATATTTTGTGTCAACTGTCACCACTTGTCATCAATGAATGTGGTTTTTTACTTGAGGTACATAGAATCTACTTCCATATCAATTGATTTGTATTAAATTTAGAAATTCAAAAAATCTAATATAAGACAATTTTTTATCATAATTTTTGACATATGGTAGACTTGAGATTGAAAATTTTCAAAGTTTGAATATACCCTATTTCAAAAAGTAATTATGTCAATTATGAGGGATGTCTTGGATACTTGGGACAAGATTGTTAATTTTTAAGATAATTATTTCTCCTCTGTGTGATTATTTTTGTTTTGATTTATGATAGAATCGGTTTTACTCTTCATATGGGAAGGTAAGAGAGTATATTTTCATGAATAATTATTGGCACATAGAGGTCACATTGAATTAAAAGTCATCCAAGGTAATTATATTATGGTTACTATTAAGTGTTTCATTATATAAAAGTTTAACGAAAACTTATGTTGTTGTATCTTATATAACATATTGGTGGAACTCTATTTGACCAAACCATGAATATTAGATATTTATATGGTATAATATCACTATCTTGTGATCCCATGTGAGATTTTACCAATGATAATAGTGTATAGGTTGATCTAGACTCAGAAAAAGATTAGTGAGGCCATTAAATCATAGAATATAAATTCGAGGTAGGGATGATTGTTTATGTTATTACATTCCAAAATTTTTTATTTTGAGATATATGATAAAATTTTCATATTATTAATGTTTCTGGAGTTATAATTACATTCTAATATGATGACCTCATTCTTAATTATTGAATGATAGGGAGAGAATGCCCCACTAATAGTGGATCTAGAAACACCTATTACACCTATTCATCCTACGAATCAGAAAATTTGAGAGAATATATTTCAGGAACTAAATTCTAAAAGACATGGGGTATATAGGGTTAGTCCAACCATGTCATACATGGATCACATGTTTCAGATACAATATATATATATATATATATTTTCAATTGAGGGTGAAACATATGTTACCATGTTTTGGAAAGAGTGTATGCGGAATATTTTCAATCATATTGAAACAAACCGTGAGAGTGGAAGAATCTGGGAGCCTATACGATTTTAGTACTATAAAAAATGTCATGGTACGTTTTTTTCTAGATAAACCTACATGTAGTTTTTATTATAGGATATTTAGACACATTTTTTATCATTTGTTCTATGATAATATGAGGTCTTTGAGTTCCCTATAGTTTACACATCTTATAAAGGGGAAATTTAAATGATGGAAAATGTAATCCCCTTCACTAATTTATTATTATTTCTCTTTACTTTGGCAGGTGAATAGATCACATGGATATAAAATTTTAAGGACTATATGAATATTTTAATTCAGTCACAGTTAAATATCTTTCAAAAGATATCCTTTTTTGTGATCTTGAACACATCTTTAATTATTGAGTAGAAATAGATATAGAGTAGAACATATAGGAAAAATGAATATTATTTTAGGGATGGAAGTTGGGTTTCAATTGTTAATAAGTGTAATAATGAGGAGTCTAACCTGGGGGGAGATTGGTAGATCAACCATGATATGGATTCATCACTTCCTCTTATAAGGTGAGCCTCGATTGAGTATTATGAGTCCAATTAGTAGAGGCACATTTTATATGATTTTTATAGATAAAAAAACGAGTGCCACTCATGTGGGGTTTTTGATAATATATTAAGGTGTTTTAGAATAATAACATGCTTAGTTTGAGGGTATGGATTTGGTCCAACTCTAACATTAAGGATTCATCACATCCTCTTATAGGGTGAGCCTCGAGTGAGTATTATTAGGCCAATTAGTAGAGTCACATTTTATATGATTGGGATAGATAGAAAAATGAGTGCCACTCATGTGGGGTTTTTTGTTATATGTTGAGGTGTTTTGGTATAATAACATGTTTAGTTTGTGGGTATGGATTTGGTCAGACTCTAAGATTATGAGTAGTACCAGAAGAATGACTAGATTTAGGTAATTTGTGATCATAACACTATTTAGGTTGTGGGTATAATGATGGATCCTAGATTATGGGGAATTACATCTTACAGAGTGACATCTATTAGGGGATTTAAGAGATGAGAGATCAAATTTGAGGATCAAGAACACTTTATCCCATTATGCATACTACTACCATGTGGGATTAGGATCTATCTATTATTATAAGTTTGAATGTCATGGAATTGAACATAGATATATTTTATTTGATTTGTGTGTGTCATACCCATTCATATATCTTCATTTCATGTATGATTTTTTGGTTTTTTGGCGTATCTATGTATGATTATTTCTATCAATATTCCCATAACAGTGTGATCATTGTGTATCCAATGATTTCAAGGGGGACATAAAATTGGATGTGATTTATTTTCACTGGATATTTATAGATTCCATATAATAATTGATATAGATTTGATGGCTCTTTTTCAAGAACAAATCAAATGATATCAGTAGAGGATACCTTTTATACCTTTAAAGGTTTACTTTCATGCATACCAAAAGAGTAGGATATATAGGTAGGTAATTATGTCATGTCGAGTAGTAGCTGAGTGGGATCATAATCGAGTTAGATGGTATTGATTAAAAATTAATAGGTGTGATGGTGAGGAGACACGATCATTACATACATAAATATGGAATCATTATAGATTAATATTTAAAAAAATTCATAATAATAAACACCCTAAAACCATAAATTCTTACTCTTATTAAGGAATAGAAACATAATAAACTTATTTCATTAATGATATCCAATATCTCCCTAAAAGTTCTTCACTTAGAGAAACCTTCATTGACATTTAAAACAAAAAAAACATTATTCATAAGCAGAGGAAAATGGAAGCATATGAAAGGTGATCTTAGACACTCTATAATGGTGAAGTTGTGAGATAAAAACTTATGTTCATATTAATGAATAAAATTGGTATAGAGGAGTTAAACAATGATAATGACTTATGATGTTTATACCCAACCGGTAATAGATCATAAATCATGATTCATAGCATAATGATTTGTAATTTAAATATAATAGAGTCATAAGAGTGAGGAATCATCATTATTAAATTATAACCCATTAAAGAATATCCTAATTTTGAGAACATGTCATTCAAATTTTAGTAAAAACAGAAGAATTTATAATCATTTCATTATTCAAGTCTCACTTCCATAACCATCATCACATAATAGAAAATGTCCCATACTGGATTGGATTCACTCACCCAATATATTTTCATCAATGGAATTGGTTTACTCACCATATTATTTCATACTATATCTTGGTGTATCAATCATTACCCAATGCATAAAAGGATTTAATAGACCCACCATTTATATATTTTAAATCATACATATGTATGACACACGATGATAGAAATATTCATCATTTCACCATTTAATAAAGTTTGGAAAATAAACTAGTTTCATAAAGTTTTTACCATCCCATAATCTGAATCCATTAAAGAAAAATACATGGATTGTATCACTAGATCATATCCATGCTAATTCATAATAAATTTAAAGGATGATGGAATAGTTGAAAATTACCTTTCACATATTATTTCAATATTTCTATGAAAAAAATTAAAATATTCCTTACTTTTGATAAAATTTGAAATATTAAAAAATTAGAATATTTATAGAATTCTTTTAATTGGAAATAACTATGAAAAATTATTGTGGAAACATTTTGGCATTGAATCGTAAATATTTTAGGAAAATATGTTCCTTTGGTAAATATTAAAATAATGATTCCCTTCACAAATTTTGTGAAAATATTCAAATAACTTATTCAAAAAAATATAAATATTCATTTTTAATAAATTTTAAATAATTTAAAATATGGTTTAAAATGACTTTAAATAATTATTGGAAGATAAAATTGTATATTCATCAACACATTTTAAAAAATAGAACATGGAATAATTTTTTTTTGACTGAATGGGATAAAAATATTTCATTATAATATATCATTTTTAATGGATAAGGATCACATAATTTACCTAAATGTGAATTTAACATAGACAATCCTAAAAAGTAATGTGAATACAGAAAAACCCCTTACGTCATGCCCTTATGTTTTTTATATGTTCTCTAAAGAGAATATATAATAAATTAAGATTTATTATGAATATAAATGAGAAATATATTAATTATTATTTTACAATATATAATTTTTCTATCATTTTAAACAACCCTTTTATTAAGTATTCATCATTAAATCAACTTTCCCATGAAAACATGTCTGTTTTCTATGGATACTTTTATTTAGTGGTTTCATTCATTACACCTCGATCACAATTTAATTATCTAATTTTTTTTATCATGTTATATTTTTAAGAATTATTCATTCTATACAATTTTATAACCATCCATACAAGGTACTTGGGGAAAATGAATTACATCACATTATGTTGAAGGGTTTTTATACGTACACATGAGTAATGTTTTCATATTTAAAAAAATGGACATAAATATATATAAATAATAATTTATATTTATAAAATAATAATAATTTCATAAATATCATATATATTCATTTACTTCATCAATATAAACAACCATTCACTGCATAATGAAAAACGAATCACAACACTTCAAAGATGTGGTTGTCCATATGTATGCATGAACTATGTTATCATTTTTATATGATGGAATGGAGGTAGAAAATGGATATAAATTTAACATAAAAACTTCTTAGAATATTCATTATACTAATTTTATCATTTTAATTTGGTTATATATTATTTTGTGTAGGTTAAGTTAGAAATAAACTCAAAATGGATTGGTAAAGACAATTTCCTACATTTTGGGAAACCTCTTTTTTCTTATAAATTAATAATTTAATGGTTTAGATGATGGGGAGAAAATAATTTATAAGGCAAATATAATAATTTAGGAAGGTATTTGGTGGTATTTTTTGATATATATGGATCAAAAGGTGTGAAAGAATAAGGGGGAGATGACCTTTTTTATAAGTGATGTGGGTGGAAAAACTGTAAATACTACCAAAATTGAAATATAATAAAGTAATATTCAATTGAAAGTGGAACAAAAACAACTCAAATATTATGATAAGATAATTTTGGGATAATATAACTTCAAAAAATCATATATTTCTATGTTTCATGTTTATTTTAATCCTTCAATCTTTAGTTCGACCCCTTGTTAACCATTTTAACAATTACCATAGTAATGAATTATTAATTTCATTACAATGAATTATATCCAAAAGTAAAATTGAACTATTTTATAATTCTAAACCTGATTACTCTAAATATTGAAACCATTTTCTAAAAGTGAATTACTATAGTTTTCAAAAATTCATTTTAAAATTATTGCAAAAAATAATGATTATTGTTTTTTATAAAACTAATTTTAAGCATAATACTAAATTTATTCAAATTACATGTCATGAAAAATACATTAAATAAATTATAAAATATATTATTGAATATATAATATTAAAATTTGATGAAGATCATTCATTAATAGTGGGAAATTTAATTTGTAATTATAATTACACATTGCATACTCAAAAAAAATCTTTCATAAACTATATAATTTTAACCTTCAAATTAATTTATTTTCATTTATAACCTTTTGATTGCAAAAAATATTCAATTTATACATTTGTAAATGTAAATTCTCGAAAAACACAATCGTCTAAATTAATTTTTAAATGAATTATATATGAAACAAATAATTCTTATAAACCAAATATTTTTAGAAAAATATGTAGGACAAAAAATACTTCCTAAATAAATTAGAAATTATTTTAAACATTTTTATTTCACTTAAATAACCTATAATTTTTCTATTTTTATAATTTATAATATTTATTAATATAAATTTAATATTTCATGATTCATAATATATTTTACTCATTGAATTTATTAATTTGAAAATACACTCTTAAATCTTCAGGTTTTACAATCTACCCCATTATATGATTTTATCCCTCCAAATTCATTTAATCTATTACAGACAACTGATGATACCTATACTTCATCACATCCTAACATTCCCATATAGCTTCCTCCAATTATTGATTCATCTATATAACCTTAACCACCTAATTAGTCTCCTTTTGTAGAACTTTACCTCTATGATAAATATTTAAACTGACTGTTCTTCAATAGAAAGATCATGTTACAATGGTAAAACCTATGTGTTCTCTATGTCTAAAGGATCTAGCAAGTTCTTACTCAAAATAGTTAAAATATATACATTATTCTCTAAGTAGAGTTTTATATGATGTTAAAGATATATGATACCATCCTAATATGATCAAGAATATCATAGTGATCGATAAAAATATGGATTATTAATCCCTTTTCTCCATATATTATAACACTCTTGAAAGAATATATTCAAAGTATTACATTTTCACTAACATTGAAATATAGATCTCACTGATTATTGTTAGAAAATATTTTTTATTGACTCTGAAGTTACAAGATTTGTAACTTAATGGATCTAACTTTCTCTAAAATTTCTTAAGGTATCTCAAGTCCAAATAGATTTCATTACACAACTTCATCCCAACATGTTAGATTCCTACACATCATTCAATAAAATGCATCATAAGGAGAAATATGAATTATAGAGTGAAATATATTAGTATAAGATAATAAATATTGTTTATGGTCTTGATCTTAACCTCCTTTTAATTACATAAATAACATTATCAATATAACTTCTTGGGTTTGAATGGTTCTCTTTGATGAACCATCTGTATGAGGATGACAAACACTTCTAAATCTCAACACTGTATTTAAATATTTCTAATAACATCTCTAAAGAATCTCTGTAATATTCTGATCTCGATCAGAGAGAATTGATATTTATACTATATTATACCTCATAACTTCCTTAGAGGATTACATACTGAGTTAATTAATAGAGAGTTACTCTCTAATAGTAATGAAATGTGTTAATTTTATATGGTAACTGGCTATAAACTAAATAAAATTATCCCCTTTAGATATCGTAGGTGTCCCATAAAAAATTAATGTTGATGTTTTCAAATTCCCACTTAGGTAGGGTAATGGATATAAAAACCCCTTATAATTTTGTCACTCATCTTAAATTTACTATCATACCAAGTACTGATATACAGACTCAATAATATACCTTTTTCATATTGTCCAATAAAATATAAAATTTTAGATATCTTTATATCATTGTCCATCCATGATGAACAACGATTTATAAATTATCATATTTATCCAATAACAACTTAAATTCAATTATTCAGGGGAAACATACATGGTTCCTTCACCAGATCATTTCATTATTATCATAGTTGAACTCAGGTTCAATCCCAACCTTCTTCTATAGCTCCACATCTTCTATATCTTCCTCTTTAATCTTCACTTGAATAAATGGTTGAACTTTCATTTAGAAAATATAACACCTTTATCCTCTATTTATGACTTCAATATTTTTCCTCAAAAAATCCCTAAGTACAATATCTTTTCTAATCCTCTTCATGGATAAACTAACATGGTCATTCTAATTCATATCTTCAGTAACCTTGTTCACTTTAATAGGATGTAATGTATTGAGTAATCATAATAATTAATCACTCCGTGACATCACCTTTGATTTATATCAAACTCTTTCTATGTGAATATATACTTCATTATTTAATGGTTTGTATATATGTGAAATCATTCATGATAAATATAATTCCTCTATATCTTCAAATCAAACAATCACCACTTCTAATTGAAAATAATGAGTCTGGTAATTTTTTTCATGTACATCCAATTATCCCAATCCATAAGTTAATACCATGAAATTCAACTAGAAAAAAATACTATTGCCATATTTCATGCATAAATATAGATCACAAACCCCTATACATGGTAAGGTTGTGTGATTATAGGTGTAATAACTAACCTTCTCTTTAATTCATTGAAATTTTATTCTCATTATTCTTCCCAAAAGGACTTAGCACCCTTCTATGTCAACAAGGTTAATTGATTTGATAGTCATGAAAAATTTCTCAAAAAGTATTTATAGTGTATAAAAATTATAAAAAAACTCTGTATTTTGATCAGTGTGGTTGGTTTGGGCCAATGTTCTATAAAATTAATCTCTAAAGGATCCATTGACACACCCTCGATGGAAATTACATGACCTAAGGATGATACTTTCTATAGCCAGAAATCAAATTTACTACAATTTTCATACAACCTTTCATTACTAATGGTCTTGAACACAATCCTTAAATGATCTTTATTATATTCCTTTTTTTCTTAAATAAACATGAATTTCATCTATAAAGACTACACCAAAATGGATAAAGGTAATATCAAAAACTCTATTAATTAAATCCATGGACATATCTAATAAATATTAAAGTCTATATGGAATCAATAGAAGTTCGTAATGACCATACCTCATGCAGAATGTTCTCTTGGGTATTCTCTCTTTTATTAATCTCAAATGTTGATAGCTATATCTGAGGTAAATCATTAAAAAGTATTAGGATACTCATATTTTTTCCAACAAAATCATTAATATAGGGTAAGGGATACCATTTCTTGATATTAAACCTAAAAATTTCTTTATAATCAATACAAAGATGGATTGACCCATCATTTAAAAAAATAGGTGTGCCCCTTGGTGATGCACTTGGCCTAATTAATCTGTTATAAAGATTATCCTATATTTTCTTCTTCAATTACAGAAATTAAATCATGTAAATAATAAAAGGTTTCTTTAAAATACAAGTATCACAAGGTATAAAATCTATTGAAAACTATACATCAAGATTTTTCATAAGACTATGAAAATATTAAGTAAATAAATTATAATATTCCCACACAATAGCCATATCATTGATGACGAGTTTCTCACCAATCATTTAATATAGATATCCCTCATGAATATGAAATGTGAAAAATATAATAAAATGAGTTCTCATTATAACTTCTTATCAATCCACACACTAATAAAGAATCATTGGTTAGTTTTTAATATCAATCATCAATTTTATTCCCAAAATAATGTATTTGGGGTCTATATAGACAAATCAATTCCATTCCCAAAGTCATATAAAAATTAACTAGGGGGAGAATCATGAGATTATTAGGAAGCACGCTCCTGAAGAATTATAACATATAGGAGAAATATACTTGAGATACAATCATTATACCATTAGTAGCTATCACCAATAATTTATCATCTAACCATTGAGGTGGTGATATGAAACACTTAGAAAATTCTTCATATATAAATGAGAAGGAATAATCATTATAAAATAAGAAATTTTTATTTCAAGATTTGATGATAAGTGTTCATTTTACCAAATTATTCTGATGACCTACTTTAGTGGCTGTGATCACAAAGGATACCCATTTATCTCTTTTCAGAAGAGCATTTAGATATCGAATATCATCATTAAATCTTGGATGCCATCATTGGTATAAATAATTCACATAATCCTTACAATTGTAATACTATAGTTTGGGTGGGGGAATTTGGTTGATATCTCTCCAAATTCATTTCATTTTATTTCCTTTCTATATTTATTTAACATTTATCTACTCAATGTACTTGTTTTCCATAGTTAAAATATTTTCCAGATCCCATAAAATTATTTTCCCATGATTCTTTCCCCACTTGTGTCATAAAAAAGGATTTATGTTCTTTCCTCAAAGGGTTTAATTATTATAATTTTCTAAAACCACCATCATTATATACTTATCAGAACCATGATATTTATGGGAATATCTACAACCAATTTCTATATTGGGACCACATCAAATGATTCTTTCATAACCTATAAAGTCCCATATGGACATATCCATTCAAATACATGGTTTTAAGACACTGAATTAGTGATAAATAATTCATACGAGGTCAATTATATTAGCATAGGATTAAATCCAAATTTATGTATGATTTTCGTCATAGGAAACAATAGATTCATCATCTTTCAAATTATGATCAAAAAATTCCCAATCAAATTTCATGCAAAGAGTTCAAGGAATGCACTTTATAAGATAAAACCTCAAATACTAATCCCATTAAATGGATTTAATTTCATACACTTGATACATGTTATTAATATGATTTCATCATTGGTATTCTTCATCTTCCAAGCAAAACATTTCTAGGAAAATGTTTTCATGCTTTGAGTAATGGATAATGAAAAAAATCAATGGTACATATCCATTTCTGAGTAATTAGTGGATCATATGATCCACTAAAATAAGGTGGATGTTTTCTCATGAAAGTATCAATATTTCATCATTCCATCCATTTATTATTTTGTTTATTTTCACGATTCATTGATTGGGAGATTTTTTTGGGGATAAAAATAATATTATTCCTTCGAACTCCCATTTTCTTTAGTTTCTTAAGTGCCGAATCATTTCATTTTACACCACATTCATTGTAAATATGATTTCTATAGGTTCTATCTATCAGATTAAACCAAAAAACATGGTTTATTAATCAATATAGAATAATAATAATTAGAAATAATATAATAATGAAAATTATTCTAGTGATTTCTTAAATATTGTCACATTCATATCTAAATATGTCACTTTTAAGTTCACCCTATATCATACTATCACAACCCTCCTTCGTTAAGATGAGGGAAGGGATGGAAAACTGTCATCATCATTCTTATTAAAAAAAATAGAAAATTACCATAGAGTCCCTCCTCTAGTAGGCCCCATGGTGGTGACCAACACCAGGGGTATAAAATCTCAAAAAAGGGAGGAGTTACCATTTTTATAATAACCCAGATTAGGAGATAAGATGTATCAACCTCAAAAAAACATCAATAAATTTATAGAAAAGAATCCAAAAACTATAACAAATGCATGTTTAAAGAAATATACTAGAAATACAATGAAAAAAATCCAAAGTAAAGACCAAAAGAACATAGCTAAGTAGCGACCCAACAACTATACCGACATCCAAGCTAGTAAGTTCTAATAGAATTTGTGTAATGTCCATGGAAACCTGAAAATATTTTTATGTATGTAGGGTGAGCATACCAGTATACTCAGAAGGAAAAGCCAAAGTCACTCGTGCATAAGTGGGAGAAGAACACTAATTACCCTGTGAGAAAAAAAAGAAACTCAAAATCACCCAATAAGGTATACTATCTGCACCATTATCACCAAGGAACGCTCACCAAATAACACATGTCAAGTAAATTAAAGTAGTAATCACATCAATGATAGGGTACCCCATACCACTTCCCACTAGTTCATTGCTTATACCTAATGGTGAAGATCCTGACGCTACCACACTCTTTCACAAGCCCCTCTACTACAACCTACCAGCACACACCGAGGCCACATACTACATTCCACCCCAAAACAGCTAGGAAAAAACTGCATCACATCCCACCCACATACACCTGGGCCACAAAACCAAAACCTTATCCCGAATACACCTGATAAAGCAAAACACATCTCTTCTTGAAGACACCTAAGAAAAAACACCTCGCCCACAGAAACCTGGGCCTCAAAACCTCACCATAACCTTCCCAAAGAATATTTGGATAACAATTCATAGAAGAGGGGGCATGAAAGATCCAATAACCATCCATTCATCATCCTGCCAAGATGTTAGGATAGACGCCCTCCCCTATAATAGGTGGGGTGTTAAACACGTAGGGATCAACACATGTGGGGTGCATAGAGAAATTACAAGGAACAACAAGTATATATATATATATGTACTAATTACTCATCCCAACCTATGAGTTTTCCAAGAAAACAACTAGCCCAAAAAACTACCCACTTTTCTGCAATAACTAAATGCACAACCACACAAACAAACACAACCCAAATTCATAACCCTGCTCAATTCCTTCAACCAAATATCACTTTACATTCAAAAATTCATTAATTTATTTATTCCATACCTACCCAGGAAACTACCAAACATATTACACCATATGTAACATCATAAACCACATACACTTCAAAAGTTTCTCTATAAACTCTAGGAAAAAATACCCACGCAAGGTAACACCATCCTTATTCAAATATTATCTCTCCTAAACGATCCTAGTAGCCCCATTTCATAAAAATCACCATATACAACAAAGCAAAAAAAATCAACTAGGTTGAAATTCCAATGCACAAATAGACCATTCTCAATAACCATAACACAACCAAGATGCAGACCCATTATTCAACAAGTTCATGCATTACATAATCAATCAATATCTCAACCTGAGACACCATTTTGACCCTCAAAACTTCCACAAAAACTACTGTTCTCTCAACCATAGAACTACACAACATGTATGAAGAAAAAGACATAAAATATCCACACACAGCACACAACCACACCAAATAAGGAAAAGTGTATTCATATTTAACTCACTCATTATTTAATTCCACTTTAATAAATCAGGGGTTATAACATATCCATTTTAATCCTCGAGCATCCATTTAATTAAAAAAATATACATGATTAATCAAGTATTTATGTTCAAAAAAATTCAATAGAATATTAACAAAATGAATTCGTGAGTTTGGTGTGAAAACTGAGACCACAAATAACCATGATTTTCATAAGTAATATAGAAAACAAAATTTATAGTGTATATCAAAGATAATAGATAAAATAAGACAAACACCATCATCATATTTCCATCCCCTCATTTATTACTAAGGTAACCAAACCCATTATCATAAAAGGTTATTTCATCTTCATCACTCCCTTAATTAAAAATTGTATTCAACCATATTTTCAAAGAGACCTGAGTTTACCCACCCCACATGACACATAATTAAAATATAGAAAATTAAATTCCTGCCTTGAAAAACCAATGATCAGTAACTTCTCCTTGTGCCAAAAAATAGGTCCGTGCAAGAAGTATGAGATTCCAAGGGAAACTAAAACTGAAGGACACAACACAACACATGACCCCGTGGTGAAGAAAGGCTCGAGGCTCACTAAGAGAAAAATTCAAACACACAAGGAAGAGAATAACTCTTCTTAGAAGTGCCAGATCCTATATAAATAGAATAGAAACAGTTTCAAGGGACATTAAATCCTGATCATGGTCAAGATTATGTGGTTTGAATATTTCAATGTCCCGAGACTGTTAGGATATTAATGATATATTTTAATATACTTTTAAACTCCTTTATAAATTCTCAAATAAGGTCTTAAATTCGATTTATGTAAAATAAAACATATGAAGGAAAAAACTAGAAAAAAAATAAAAAAAACACGAAATAACTCACTGATGGGTGAGTCACTGACATGAGTCGTTGATAGAAACTCAATGAAAGTGAGTCACAAACGTAACCCACCGACAAAGAGTCACCAATGTGACCAATTTACGCTTAACCTACCGACACCCTATATGCTGACATTGAGTCACCGATGCCTGAACTACAGATGCTAATCCACCGAAGCTCAGCTACCGATGCGAGCTACCGATACCACCTAATGACATGAACTACCGATGTGGACTTACCATAATGACCTACTGATGCTATGTCATTGATGCTGAGCTACAAATGTGAGCTACTAATACCACCTACCGACATGACCTACCGACGCTGAGCCACCGATGCGACCTACTGATGAAAAAACTAGAATTTTGGAAAACTCTTGAAATATGCTACCATTTCCTCCCAGAACACCCCAAACATTGATTTAGACAAATTAATGAACTGGGGAGGTTTGGCCCTTAAATGATATACCTATCAAACTACTATTTCCCTCTATAATTAAAAAACCAATGTAGAAGAAAGAGTGGTTTGGACAACCACCCCGTAAGATACATCTCCAAGATAAACCACCTGTGTTGTTCGAAAGCTGGAGTGAAACCTCAACATATAAGAAAATCTCCTCCCACATATGCTAATCCAAACATCCACAAGACACCCCATACAAGAACCAAATTTCCAAAAACATGAATTATGGAATTCATTCCTCCATGTCAAGATACTATCCACTATGGGAGGTACTGACTCGCCTACATAGGTTTAATCGCATCTCAACTATTTCATCTTGATTAGGAATATGGTTTCCCCATATTAAATGTTAGGAATTTACCCTAATTTATTGAACAATAAATAACACATATTATAGAAAATTGTGTTCAAGAACTATATTAAAAAGGAAAAAACACAAGATAAAATCAAAACAACTCTGGGTACAAGGAATACATCTTCATCTCCCTTTCCAAAGTACTCTATTCTAGGCCTCCAGGCTTCCACAACACACAATCCAAAGGAATGAAAAATCAACAATGCACCTTCTCGTAATGATCTTGGACCTTCGATGGATGCTTCATGAACATTTTATTGTCCTTGATTTCCAACTCTCCCCAGTGAATGACATGGAAGTCATCGTGTGGATATCGAAAAAGATGAAAGACATGAAATACATCATGGACCCTCTATAACTGCAGTAGAAGCACCAACTAGTATGACACCTCACCAACTCATCCCAACACCTTGAAAGGTACAATGCACCTAGGATAAAGTTTTCTCCTCTTACCAAACCTCTACTTCCCACGACGAGGGGAAACCTTTAAGAACAAATGGTCTCCAACCTAGAACACAAAGTGCCTCCTCATACGATCGACATATGAATTATACCAGTTCCGTGCTACCTTCATCCTCTTACGAACAAGATACACCTTCTCGGTCATACATTACACCACCTCCAGACCAAGAACAACTACCTCCCCAACTTCTATCCAACAAAAAGATGAATGACACAGTCTCCCATACAAGTCATTGAATAGAACCGTACCAATGGAAGAGTGATAAATATTATCATAAGAAAACTCTACAAATGAAAAGTGTCTCACCCAAGAACCACCGAAGTCCAAGACACATGCTATAAACATGTCCTCCAATGTCTAGATGGTCCTCTATTTCTACCAATATGTCTAAGGGTGGAAAGTAGTGCTGAGGTTTAACTTAGTGCCAAAAGCATACTACAATTCCCTCCAGACTCGTGAGAAAAAATGTGGGTCTCGATCTGATACAATGGATCTCAAAACCACACATAGCCACACAACCTCATCTAAATACCTTCTATATAAGTAATCCACTACAATTGATTCCTTAATCGCTAATATACGATCCAATTTCATCAACCGATCCACCACTACACAGATAACATCAAATCTTCCCGGATCCCTAGGTAATCCTGTGATGAAACCCATCAAGATTTAATCCCACTTCCACTTGGGGACATCTAGGGGCTACAAAAAACTACTAGGGACATGGTGCTCATCCTTCACCTGCTGCCACACTAGGCACTTTATAACATCATGAATATAGTATAACCAATCGATTCCAAGGATGAAATCATATGGTTTCATCTATATAAAGAATAGATCCCCACTCGAACTGTTTCCATTACACCATGCTACTGAACAATCCCATATTTTTGAACCCTCTTCTCATGACCACTTCCTCAAACAAACTCGAGTCGAGGTCCATAAAGAATGCCCTAAGGTCAGCCTCCACATGCCTCATCTCCCCTCCGTGGAGCTAGAGACTATTGTCCCTACTGCTGAAATGGCCTAGCCTGCAAATGCTACTGTAGTTGGCGCTGAACCAACCCACATCCACCATAATGAGCTTGAACTGGGCACTGAATATGATGGTTATTGTAGCCTCTACAAGAAAAACACCTTGGTACTAAGACTCTGGAAAAAACATGAGGACCATATGGTTGAAACTGAAACTGATGAGATTGACTCCCCACTGTCTGAAACCTTGAAGGACCTAGCGCCTACAACCTTGAACTGGTAGCCTTTCCCTTCATAGAATCATACTGGATCCCCTATCCTAGTATAAATCCTCATGAGTGTGTCCTCAGAATTACTTCCTCCTCCTTATGGACCTCTACGAATGTCAGTAAGGTGAAGGGAGTAACTGCATACTAAAGGGAAGGACATAGTTCCTCCTCTAAGAATCTCGCCCAAGACTCCTCATATAGAAAGGGTTCCCAAGTTAAGAAAAGGAGATCCTTGAACTTGATCCCCAACTCCCATATTGAAATACTCCCCTTCTTAATGGAGATTAGCTCCTATCGCTTCTCAGCCTTCATGGTTGAAGAACCGAATTCCACCCGGAACTCCTGCTCAAAATCGACCCACATAACATTGGTCTCCCTCCTCTACCCTAGGTAGGGCATCCACCACTAATTCACAATACCCTACATCTGAATCATAGCCAATGTAACCCAGTACTCTGTCAGAGACTATATCAATCTGAATGTGATCACCATCTCCCCAAGCCAACTCTTCATCTCGATATCTAAGGTGCTTCCTTTCTACTTTCCTAGAGTCTATCACTGGAAATCATGAATCATATACTTCCACTGATCATCCTACCACACTAGGTCAATCCTCTTTCGGTTGACCAGTTCAGCCTATTGAGTCTCCACTACTCGTACCATACACAGACGATGACCGAGTACCATCACTAAAAAAGTGAGCAGGGAACATCTATGCCCGAGTTGTATGGAATTTATTTATGATTTATTTTAACTCATTATTTATTTAAATTTACCAAAACTCCCAAAATCAAAGAGTAACACAAGTCATTATGATGTGTGAAACCTTCATATGTTCTCTACCCTACAAATGGTGTATCCTCACTTGGTTGGTCTATAGACATAGATTCCTTGCATCTTATTATGGGGGGGGGGCTAAAATGACACGTCCTAACCGGTCTTCCCTAGCCTATATCATGCACCAAGATAACATAACATTGTTGCTATATCGTCTCATGAAATCCTTAATGTTCCTAACTCAAAACTCCATCCTATATATCAACAATCACCTCTGATACCATTATTTCATGACCCCCTTATTCAAGATGAGGGAAGGGATGCAAAATTCATGTGACCTTCTTTATTCAGGTTGAAAAAGATATAATGACACCCCCGAGTCCTACCTCCATTAGACATCGGGGTGGTGACTAGTAGAAAAGGTATATAAATCTCACAAAATGGGAGGCATTACGCTTTTTATAGTAACTAATATTGGGAGATAAGATGTATAAACCTAAAAACAACTTCAAGACATATATATAATATAATCCAAATCCATACTACATGCATGTTTAAAGAAAGATTATATAAATACAATAAAATAATCCAAAGAAAATACCAAAAGAAGAAAGCTAAACTGCGACACAACAAACATCCTAATGCCTAAGCTAGCAGGGTCTAATACGGTCTGTGTAATCACCCTAGAAACCTGAAAATATATTTATATACATAGGGTGAGAATAAGAGTATACTCAGTAGTAAAAGATGAAGTCACTTGTGTACAAGTGGGAGAAGAATACTAATGACCCAGTGAGAAAAAATTAGAAACATAAAAGCACTTAACAAGTTATAATATCTACACAAACCTCACTAAGGAACACTCACCAAATAATGAAAGTAATGTAAATTAAATTAGTAAGTACATCGATGATAGGGTGACCCAAACCACTTACCACTGGTTAACTACTCATCCCAGATGGTGACTATACTAACAGTACCATGATCTTCCATAAGACTCACTACAAAAACCTACCCGTACACACCTGGGACACATACCAGATCCTTCCTGCAAAACTCCTGGGACATAAAAACATCACATCCCACATGTAGACACCATGGTCACAAAAATGAAACCTCATCCCAAATACACCTGAGAAATCACATCATATCTCATCCCGAAGACACATGGGAAAACACACCTCACCCATAGACACTTAGGCCTTAAAACCGCATCACAAACTACCTAAAGCATATTGGGTAAAAATGCCTACAAGAAGGACAAGGAAAGATCCAATAACCTACCACCCATCCTCCCACCGGGATTTGGGAAAGACACCCTCCTCTATATCAGTGGGGGTGTTTGAAACATAGTTCTCAACACAGGTGGGGTGTTTATAGAAATTCATCAAACTAAAAGTATATATATATATATATAGGGACTAAACACTCAACCCAACCTATGGGTTTTCCAAGAAAACAACCATCCCACAAAACTACCCACTTTGCTACAAACTCAAAATCCACAACCACACAAATACCAGTAACCCAAATTCATAACACTATCAAAATCCTTTAACCAAATATCCCTATGTATTAAATAATTCATTCATTCATTTATTCCATCCCTACCTAGGAAAATACCAAACACAACACACCAAAAGTAACATCATAACCAAAGAACACTGAACAATTGACTTTAGAAACATCAAGGAACACATACATGCAAGTTAGAACAATCCTTATAAAAACATTATACCTCCCAAACCATCCTTAATAGCCCCACAGAACAAAAAGTACCACATCTAGAGAAACAACAAAACTCAACCAGGTTGCATTTCTACCACACAAACAAACAATTCTCATCAACCCTAACACAAATGAGATGCAGGCCCACTATTTAACAAGTACATACATTCCAAAGTTAATTAATATCTCTACATGAGATACCATTTTCAGCCTCAAACCATCCACACACACCTCCATTCTCTTAAAAACAGCACAACATAACATTTACAAAGAACAAGAAAGAAAATATCCACACAAAACACACAGCCACACCAAAAAAGGAAAAGTGTATTCAGATCTAACACACTCATTATTTCATTCCACTTTGATAAATCAGGTGTTATCATAGAACCAGTTTGATCACGAGGAATATAGTTAATTAATCAGATATATATGATAAATCATTTTTTAGGTTCAGAGGCATTCAATAGAATATTAAGGAAAAGAATTCACGAGTCCAATGAAAAAATAGAGACACCAACAACTATGATTTACAGAAGTCATACGACCAATATAATTCATAGAATAAATCAAATATAATAGATAAAATAAGATAGAAATCATCAACATAATTCTAGCCCCTCATTTATTACTAAGTTATCCAAACCCGTTATCGTAATAGGATTCTTCATCATCATAACACCATTAATTATGATTTGGATTTGATTTCATTCTCAAAGAAACATGAATTTACCCACCTCGACTAATACAAAATTAAAACAGAGACAAATGAATTAATACCTCAAAAAATAGATGATAAAAGACTTCTCATTGAGCCAAAATAGATGGTCGCACAAGAATTAGGGTAATCCAATGGAAAATTAATATGAATGACACAACAGAACACACGAATCCATGGGGAAGAAAGGGTCTCGGCACACCAAGAGAAAAATAGAAACACATGGGGAAGAGAAGATCTCTTCTTAGAAGAGACAGACCCTATACCAATGTAAGGTAAATATTTTCAAGGGATTTAATGTTGAATCATGGTCAAGATTATGTAGTTTGACTATTTTAAAGTCCTAAGAGTGTTAGGATATTAATGATATAATTAATATCCTTTGAAATGGAATTAAAAACACTCGATCAATGTTTTAAACTCGACTTACATCAAATAAAACATAACAGGGTAGAAACTGAAAAAACTAGAAAAAGATAGAAATGACTCATCGATGGGTGAGTCATCGATGCAAGTCAACGATAGCAACTCACCAATAGAATGTCACCGACACGACTCACCAACCGTGAGTCACCGACATGACCCACTGATGTTTGACATACCGATGCGAGCTATGATGCCCGACCAACTTCTTCCTGACCTACTAACACCCGACCTATCGACGCCCTACCAACCAATGCTGAGTCAACAACACATGACCTACCGACACCCGACCTACCGATGCAGAGCCACTAATGTTGATATACCGATGTGAGCTACCGATATCACCTAAAAACACGACCTATCGAAGCTGAGTCACCAATGCGACCTACCGACACTGAGTCACCGACGTTGAGCTACTAACACGAGCTACCAATACCCCCTACCGACACGACCTACTAAGGGAAAAAAATTGAATTTTGGAAAACTCCTGAAATAAGCTACTGTTGCTTCCCAGAACATCCCAAACACTATATTTGACAAAGTAATGGACCAGGGAGATATGGTCCATTACACTTACTCTATTCATCATTGGTTTCTTATGTTCTATCATAATATTCTTCAAAAACTATTCTCACATAAAATCTAAAACTCTATATGATGCCAATTAATGATACGTAAGTATAACATGCATAAATATATCGTCATCTCATATGAATATTCAATAGATTTCATAATAGAGAACACCCCAAAAACATAAATGGCTAGTGTCTTAGAATACTATTTTCATAACAATGTTATCTCATGGAAGATATTGAGAATATTACACAATTTTCATATTACATAGTTCCCTTATTAAACATAACCTATATAAATACATCTTTATAACTTGGGGAAAATGGATACATAAGAACAATTGACATCAGATACTCAGTAGGCATAAGAATAGAGGATATAAATCAATGACCATATTCAAGAATAAGATATATATTGGGGTATTGTAGAATGATAAAAAATTATAAAAGGTCATACCCATGATGTTATAGAACATAAATCATGATTCATGTAGTGGAGATCTATAATTTCAAAACACATGAGTCATAAGAGTGAGGAATCATCATTATTTACTCTTGTGCCTTGAGAGAATATAATAAGTATAACAATATTTCATAGGACGTGTGGAATAATCATAAATATATTAAATAATTTTATTATTCAAGGCTCTTTTCTAAAACCATTATCACAAAGTAGACAATGTCCTATAATGTATTGGGCTCACTCTCTATCCTATTCTCATCCCTTGAATGATTATACCATGAGATATAAATAATTACCCAATGGTTTGGAGGGGTGTTATATACCCTCCCATCATATAATGAAACCATATATATTTCTTGCACATGATCATATAAACATTTATCATTCCACAAAATCACAACCCCTGAAAAAAAACATGTTTTTAATGTTTTTCTAATCACATATTCAAAACCAATCCAGAGAAAAAAATCCATGGTATAGTAAAATCATATCCTTATTGAAACATATGAAATATAAGGTCTGTTTTCATAGATGGAAAATATATTTAAAATAGAATTTTAATATCTATATGAAAACTACGAAAATATCCTTGTTTTATTAAATATAAAATATAAACTCCAATAATATTGAGAAAATTATTTCCTTTGAAAATAATCAAGGAAAATTGAGATGGAAGATTCAAAGAAATGAAAAGTCACCATGGTTGGAAAATATGTTCTTATTGTAAATGTTAAAACAATGACTCATTTCACCCTTTTATTACCCATTTCTCTCTATGGGAACTAGAATACGATCGAGTCTCTCCACACGATTTTTTTTATATTATGAAACATGGTGACTAAAATCCATTATCTTGCTATGTAATGAGGGGTACAACTGACTATGTGGCATGGATAATTGGATGATAACCTATAGTAATTTTTAATGATAAATAATTCTGATAAATGGATGAAAATCAATTGAGCTACTGGTTTTGATTTATAAGTTGAATCTTGGAATTTGTGGGCTAAACTTGTTTATGAAGTGGAAAAAAAGATCTACCCATTCACTCCTCCCTTTGAGAAAAATAAGGAAACCTATTCTAATTGAAATGATGTGGGGTATAATTCTTTGATGTCCAATAATGAAATCAGTTTAGCCATGAAAATTTCTCAAGATAATAGGAATATGTTTGGCTCTCTAAAAAAGAATATTTGTATTGAGACCTTTGATATTGATGATGTTTTTATGGTTCTTAGACATGATAATATTGAAATTACTCATAAGTCTCTTGATTCTAGTTTAAAATATGGTGTTTTTATATCATATGATTTTCAGAACTCTAAGAGTCCTAGTGAGAATGTCTCTACAGATATTATTTGGAAATTTACTCAGATCATTGAATCCCCAATGTTGGATAATCATCTTATTACTACCCCATATTATATAAATGTGAATAAAATAGTGGAGATTGATGGAACTTCAAATTATTTGGCTTATTCTCTAGATGAAAAAACACTATTATAGATACTACTCTATATTTAAGGAAATATGGGAACATTAATAATGTTCATAATTTAGATATTGAGTATAAGGAAATTGGTAACATCTTGGTCCCTGATGTGAAAAGGGATGGAGGAATAAAGAAGTATTATACATTTTAGAAATATAAAGGTAAAAAAATAGGCGGTTCCCACCCCAGAAAAAAATAGAAATTAAAATTATATTATGGAGAAATCATGGTCTGTTAAAATGAGAAACAATTAGTTCTCATAGGAGCTTTATTTAAAATAATAATCCTGAACATTTTGGGTTTTTGTGAACCTAAAAATATATTATATTAAAGGATATATTCTCTAGAAATCATTTCTCATAACTTTTTTGATAGTAATTAGTAATCCATAAAGATTAAAAGTATATAAGTGTTTGCTCACTTGAATCTGGAACAACATTCTAGTTTTAACACTAAAGTGAAAATGGTTACATGCTCTTCTAAATGAATGGAAACACTATTTTTTTATCCTTTAAATATTTTAATGATATGTATAAAGGATTAAGTGACTTATGGTAGGATATTCAATCAGTAAGTTGTTAAAGAATTGATTCATAGAAATTACTTTGGGACTTTCATGTAGTTCTCAATCCTAATGAGTGTCTAGGTACAATTAATTGAATAGAATAATATAAGGAATTAAAATACTATATATAGGATAAATACATGAATGAATTAAATCTCATGGGTTCCAAATACACTTCATATATAAAACACCTCAATTAAATGGTGTCTAGAAAACTTGATATGTATTTTTTCAATGAATAATCCCTTGATGTTTGGGAATCTATTTCTTATTACACTCTTACAATAATAAACACTAATAACCATCTAATTATTTCCAATAATCATACAGGAGATGTGAAACCACATTTTTTCAACAATATTTAATAATTCTGGGGTTCTACACACTAAATATAGTAAGATGGTTCATGATAAATAGAGATATTATAATTAAAATAATGAAACCTTATCTTGTGTCGTCAATCTTATGCTACATAAGATAAAATTTAAATAATAGAGTATAGATCATTTCAAATACATTGATAATGATATTTATCATCTTAAATTCTACATTCAACTCATTTAAGAGGATATAACTTGTAGTGATTTTTACAGTGGCATTCATAATTAAAATATTTTCTAAAATGAATTTAATTAGCTTATAAATATTAAGTAATGCGTTCAAAAGGAAACCATTAAGGATAAATGGCTTATAGAGGGTGAAATGACATTAATGTTTTTTTACTCTCTTTAAAGATCTAGAATTGTTGTAAAAAACTTGTCTATTATCAATTACGATGGGTAGTTTTTTTAAATAGGAAACTTGGTGTTGACCATGTTGTCTCTATCTAAATTGACTAATTTAGTATCCCCAATAGTTGTTCTAATTGTTTGGATGGAATTATCCCCATGCTGGTTAACATGATGAAATGACTATGATTAATTCAATTCCATTCAATTTTAAGATCATAGATATAGTCTTTGTACATAATGCTAATAGATATCCTCTATTAGATGGTTTCAAAATATTCTTCTTTTATTATATTTAGAAGGTAATTCAATATTATGTCTGCATGATTGTCATTTATTTCTTTAAAGGTGGAATAATTTATTAGGGAATCAATCCACAATTTCCATCCCTCATTCAAAATTTTGATAATGAAAATAAAATTCATCATTTTAGTTCAATGGATATTATCAACTCAATCCCCAAAATTAGGTTCAATATTCTTTATAATAGGTCTTCCACATTTTTAAATATGATTTTCTCCTCAAATCCATTATGATTTATTAAAGAAGGAAATTTAAAAGGCTTATTCATCACTACATCAGAGTGTGTCAACCTTCGTAGAAAAACCACTATATGAAGAAATAATTCATTGAAAGATGTTGTTAAAAAATATATTGATATAAAGGATTGAAACGTTATTTTTATGTTCTTAGTCAGTTTTGGTTGTCATGAAACCTTCATTAAGTGGGTCAAAATACTTCTAAGATTATCCCATATTTCAATTAACATAAATGGATCTACTATGGTATATTTAACATGTTTAATATTATTTAGACATGGAGACCTTATCCCAACCATTTTCTTCAATTGTAGTGGATTTCCAAAGAAGATATCAGCCTAACATGTTTTATAATGGAAAGATGAAGATGATCATAGCATCTTCAATTTTAGCCGCTCTTAAAAATTTAATGTATGTTGATAATATTATTCTCTTCAATCATAGAAACAATAACAATAGTAATAATATTAAATATTACTACCTTTATTATAACATTATTTTGGAAGAGATGGTTTAGAAAAGAACATTCTATATTTTTGAAAGAATATTCCTGCTTCTAGAAACATTCCATTATCAATGAGTTGGGAATCAGAGAAGGTGTGTTTACTTTTACTTATAACGGTGTTTCCATCTTTTTTAGAATCCCTAGTATGTATCATTTCACTCACATATTGTTCCATATTCGAAAATAATTTTCTTATCGGAAATGAAAATATTTATCAATGGCTGATTTAGTTTATCTTCTTAAATCATTCAGTATTTATAAACATGTATATTTTTTAGGGTTTACAAATGGTTAGATGTTATTATTAAGAGTATCAATATTATCAAAAAAAAATCTATATTGGGATAATCCTTTAAATAAGTATCATTAGTATCCCTTATAATTCACATTTTCAACCCTTTGATCTTAGAGGTCTAAGAATAAAAAATAACTATAACTTCGAACAATATTTTCTAGAATTATTTTTTTCGATGGATAATTAATGAGAAATAAAATACTATTAGATTTATTAGATATATATTCCTAAGAAAAAATAAATATGTATATATAAATTATGGGGACTCATCTATATGTCCTTCTCTTGGAATATTCTACTCCAATATTTCATCACAATCACATTATCTTATTAATAAAAACATTCCACTCAAATTTTGGATCGATTACTAGACTAGTACACCCCTACTAAACCACATAAATTATACTGATCCAATGTTAGATCTAATTTTTTAAGAGAAAAAGGATCTATCTTTGGATGTGCTTCCTGATGAGATCAAACTAGTGGTTGTAAATTAAAACATCAAATAGAAATGAACTTATGATCTTGGAACCAAAAAATAATGGGATACTAACCTCCCAATTATTTTACCAAAATTCATTATATTAGAATCTAGATAATTTGATTGTAAGTATAAATAAATTATATATTTATCTACATATAATTATGTAGATATATAAGTTGGCACATTCTAATATTTCTATTTACTCATACAGTCAATCTATTTTCATTTCACTTTTCTTAAAAGAACTCTTTTTTAACCAATAGATTTAGGAGATGAATAATATGTTCTTGAGTTATGATACTTCCTCCACACATTTAAATGTTGTCTTTGACATTTTTGAAGTGTAAAATCCTCAAAAAAACTATTTCCAATAGAATTTTAAACCATACCTTAGTATTCCTCTCTCTCAATAAATTATTAATCATCTTTAGGTGGATAGTGTAGAATTTATTCATATTATCTCTCACACATAAAATATGATGATTCATGAGCATGATTTCATTAATTTATAACTTTCCATTGTACAAATTATATTTACAGTGGAAAATGATAACTCACTTCAAAATAATCATTTCAATAACGTTATTCATGAAATTCCAATTTTTAAACATCTGGAAATTACAGGTAACTTCCACCCTTCTAACACATTTGAATATTTGTGGATTACCTTATTTATTGGATGGATTAATTGAAACATGAATTGGTTATTAAGAGGGTATCCATGGATTTCATAATTTGGATAAGTATTTAGGAATCATAATTGATATTTCATGGAATGTATCTATAGATCACAAGGAGTTTCCTCATCTATAAATATCAATTTTGTTGAATGGTCAATGTGGTTGAAATGGAAATAAAACATGGTGGGAATAATATTTTTTTAATGTAACTATACTACTATTGTAAAAGCTATCATAATTGGTTATATTCATCTTTCATGGAAACTGATAGCTAGGTGGACCAGATGATTGAAAATATTTTCATCCATGAACTACATCATAAAACATGCATACTATGAAGCCAAATTCATGGAATATGGTATTTAAAATAAAGGGATGAATGTTGATGAACTCATTAGATATTATGTATTAATATATTACCTTTTTCTTTTCTGACAAAGAGATTTTTTTAAAAGCCTTATTTTATACACTTGTATCCTTATTTTTGTTTAATAAAATAGATTTATCCATATGGAAAAGTTATCATCCTTACTCTAAAAAAATATAGTATTAACATAATTTTAATAATTAGTGGATCATACAAAAACTCTCTATAATACTTTTTAAATAACATGTACATGGAAAGAAGAGTTTATCAAACCATGAGAAAATAAGGTCGGGTTTTCATAAACACATTTCCTTCTTCATTTTAAGTATCAAAGTGAAGAGAAAGAAGTGGAAAATTGAAAAATCTATAAATAAACAAATTAAAATAAAATATATGGTGTTTAATGAATAAAAATTATATAAATTCCCTTGATGGAAATTTAACATATCCGGTCTTGAAATGAAATGAGATTGTAACTAAAATCCATACCTCATGCCCAGAATTTCTTCATATGTTATCTTAAGATCCTATTTAATTAAATTAGATTTATTAAAAATATATACCAAAACCAAATTCAATCTTATCGTACAATGTATCATTTCCATATAATTTCCAATTACACATTTATTAATACTTCATTAAAATTTGCATTCTTGTGAGAATTGGTCGGTTTTCCATGCATGTTTTGGTTCAAAAGCTCATGTCCTTAAAAATTGATCATGAATTCATCATCTATAAAATAATAATCATGTTATTAGTATCACATTTATTCATTACATACTATTTTATAACTACTCATATATAGTGGTTATTCAAAATGAATTACATCACTTCATGAAGATGGTTGTTCATATGTACCAACTAGTAAAATTTTAATTTTATTATGAATATAATGAAAGAGATATTTATAATAATTTAACATTAAAGAATTATAATAATATCATAAATATAATTTAAATTCATTAAATACATCCATCTGACCCACCAGTAAAGTGAACATGAAAAAAATCACATCTTTTTGTGGTGGTGGTAGTCCACAGGGGCACACCAACAACATTGACATTTCTCATTGGATGTAAATTAGGTATAATGTGGTTATAAAAATAACATAAAAATATTCCAGTATAGTAATGATAATAATTTAATATTTTAAATATAGTTATAGATATTTATAGGATGTTAAGGAAGAAATAAACTAAACATTGATTGGTAGATACAGTCACCTCTTCTTTGGGAATCTTCTTATGGAATACACAATAGATCATAAAAGGTTGGTTTATTTAGAAGATAATAAGCTCTATTAAATGGGTATTATAGTTAATAATGTATTTGGGTTGGTAATTTACATGATAGATGTCTCAAAATGTGCGTAGGATTGAGGGGGGAAAACATTTCTTTATAAGGGTGGTGGGTAACAAACTTGTAAATACTTAAAACATAAAAATAAAATAAAATCATATTTAAGTGTAATTCATATAATAACAACACAAAATATAATATAATATTAAATTGTTTCAAAATAACTTTACAAAATAACATTTATCCATGTTTTTACATTATTTTAACCCTTATCTATTTAGTTTTTTGACTCATTAACCATTATAACCTTTACCTTTTTAGTAAATTTTATCCATTAGTTACTATTCATTATAGAGAAAAATTAAATTGTCCAATTTTAAATGTTTTTACATGTTGATTAAAAATATGGAAGCCATTTTTTCAAATAAAATTTTTATAAGTGGAAAAACATCAATTTACAATTAGCATGCGAAATGCAATGGAAACTGATTATAAGAAAAATTAATTTTTAAGTATAACAATGAATTTATTCTCATTCCTCACATACGGAAAACCAATAAATACATATTAAATTATTATATACAATATATTATATGAAATTTAATTAAAAATTCTCATCAAAAGCGATAATTTTAGTTTATCAAAATAAAAATATATTGCATGAATAAAATAATGTTTTCAAAGAAACAACTCTTATTATATTGAAAGGATTTTATTTTCATTTATAATATATTGAAAACCAATGAACTAATTTTCTATATTTATAAAAAATAATTTATTACAATTTTACTAGTTTAAATAAATATTTAAATATATTATGTAGGAGAAATAGAATTCTTATAAAAAGTATTTCAAAACAGTTCTTTAGGATCAACAATATTTCATAAATGAATTAGAAATAATATTCAGAAATTATATTTCATTTAAATACCATATAATTTGATTCATTTTATAATTAATTATAATTATTCACATAAATTTTGGGTTGAATTCCTCTCAATTTATTGAACATAATAATTTTATTAAATAAAATATGAAATCTAAAATAGTAGGGTATATAGATGGTTGATCCTCGATCATATAATTGGCCAGTTTAATGACATGTTTCATAATGACTTCTCTTGATATCCACCATAGTGTGATATCATGTTGAAGATCTATTATATTCATATTACTTAGTCCATATTCAATTTTATTTATAGGATGAAACCTATTGAGCTAAGAGACATGAAGTATTTGATAGATTTTAGTGGAGAAGGGAATTATTCACCAAAGAATCCACACTTTATCGATCCTATATTATTTTCCATGAAATAATATGGTTCTTTGGAGTTTTGTGTATATTATATAAGGAAAAAAAGTTGATATTTAAGAATCTGTATCCTCTTCACCATATTGATGAACTATTCAAACTATTGAGTAAAGACAAGTGGTTCTACAAGATCCACATTAGGTTATGATATCATTAAATACTATTTCATCACTTTGATATTATGTATATTTAATTTAGGAGTTGGTATGACCTATATGAGTACATTGTGACGTTTTTTAGTTTTATGATTATTTTACTAGTGTTTATTGAACAAATTAATTGGTTTTTTCATCCATATATATACATGTTTGTATTTTTAATTATTAATTTCATTCTGGTTTACTCCCAGCCAAGGGAGGACCATGACCACTATTATGAGATCATTTTGAGTTCACCAAGGGAGAATAAAATGTATGTAAAGTAAAAAAAGTGTCTTTTTTTCATTAGGGGAGTTTTATTCTTGGGAAACATGATACTTGAGGTTGGAATATTAGTAGAACCTATGTTATTATTACAAGTAGTTTGCTGGGAGTGAACCTAGTACATATACAAGAGCCTTAGTTTTTTAGTTTTTGATGTCTTCTATCAAAGTTATATACACGACTTATACCATTTATAAATGATGATAACATCCATAGTTAATAAGGGGATGATGTTTACGTCTACGAATACTTTTGAGAGAGTCTTCATGGAGCTAAAAGGGTGGTTGATGTACATACTAAGTCACAACATACCTATGTTGGGAAAGGATGATTTTTTTTCATTAGGATTAAAAATTGGGAAGTTATAATATAGTATTGATGGTTAGTCACTTATAGTTCTAGGAAGATAGTTCAACATTATAGGTACTACCCAACAAAGGGTATTGATTTTGTAGGGGTTTTTCATGTGATGAAATGTTGGATCTATTACCTAATGTTAATAGGATCGTTTTTTATACCAACCATAAGATCCATAAGTATATTTTCTCTTATTATAACATTTTCCTTAAGCTAAATAGGTTGGCTTATTACTAGTAGTATTAGGATTTTATGATGGTGTATACCCTTGGGAAATGAAATTTTTTAAAGGATATGATGAGTAGAGTGATTCCATTGTTGATGGTGTAAGTAGATATTAGAGAGAGATAGTCGGTACACCTATTATTTAATATTTTATTTGCAATTCAGGTGTATTAAGAGAGGTAACACTACCAATGTTAAGAATTACATATTCAATCATTAATATAGAGAAGAGCAGTAAAATTTACGAATCATATTTTTTGGTGATCGAGGATAATATATATTTGGTTCCACCATCTAATTGTTACCTATAATCTAATAAGTTTCTATACATATGATTTTAGGTTACAATCCATATAATTTATTTTGAGTATATATTACAATACTCACATACATCGAGATGGGATGTTCACATAGTTATTACCAAATATACAATGACATATAGAGGTAGTGCTGATCCCGATGAATGAATATGAACATAAAAGGGTTATTTATGGATTATTTACCTTTAGGTTGGTGAAACTTGAGCATTAGTGGCCTAATGGACCTTGTATTTCATTTAAAATTCTCAAGTGGATGTGGGACGATGTTACAATGCACTTCATGATGGGAATTTCAATGTCTTCACTTGTTTGTGATGTGATAACTTTAATCATGGATTTGTTGATAAAGTTCACAAGGTTTATATATATTTGAAAGTTAAATTATGCCAATGAGCTAGGAAGGTTGTATACTAGGGATATTATGTGTCTCTTTAGGTTCCTACAGTCATTTTTAATTTATATGTACATTTTACATCACACTTATAGAGAGTGTTGTAGAAGTCACTTGATACAAATATAAACTCGATCATAGTCTACAATATATATACTAATGGGTATTTTGATCATATCATTAAACTATTAGAAAACTTGCTGAAGGCACATGTCATTTATTTTTTAAGTTTATGGGAGAACCATATTTTACTAATAGTTCATTCAGATGACAATGTTTATCATTTTTCAATTCAAATAATGTTATTTTAAGACTTGTTTTATAGAAAATGTTGACCACATGAGTGCCATTTAGATGAATATGAGAATATGGTTATCAGACCGAGCCTATTGTAAGATATGTTTGTGCCACGACCCCCTCGCCAAAATGTGTACCCCTCCTAGGACAGCAATGTGAGAAGGGAGATAATGACCCCCGAGTCATGCCTCCAGTAGGCCCCAGGTTGGCGACTAGCACCGTGTGTATAGTAAATACACAAATGGGAGGAATTGCCCTCTATGAGAACACATGAAGAAGAGAGAGATAAGATAGACACCAACCAACTCAAAATCAGAACAGAAATATAAAAGAAACCCCAAGTGCAAATATTTAATGTCATGAAAAACTACTACAACTGGAAGGGTAAAACTGAAAGTACCCAAATGAAATTGAAAGCAGCAGCAACCGTAAGCCCGAACAGCTCCTGCAACCCCAAGCTAGTAGAAACCATCTAGATATCAAACCTTCTTTAAGTGACCTGAAAAAAAATTTATATATACCTATGGTGAGTATAACACTATATTTAGTAGGATCTTCCCTGAAGCCTCTCGTACAAAAGTAAGGAAAGCATACTAAAGAACAGTGAACAATAAGTGAAAATGAATCGTCACCTAAACAGGTATAATAGGTTCCCAACCTCAACATGGATACTCTAACCAAATGATGCATACAAGAGTATATAATATAATAAATAATATCAAGGGTACATCACTACTACTTACCCACTTGTTTTCCTCTTTTCACCAATGTCGCACGTCCTAAGAATCTCTCTCAAAAAATACTTTCCCACAGACACCTAGGCGAAGCATTACAACATGAACCTCATGCAACAAAACCACCACATCCATGTAAGAAAAGTAATCATGTAGTTTATGGGATCCACCATAGACCTCATAACATGTATCATACATCGGATATTATACCTCAAGCCATTACAGTCCATACACTGAGTAAGGATCCTCAAGCCACCACAACCAATACATGTTACACCTATAGTAGTCCGTAAGAAACTATATCCAGAATATATGTGTGTGAATAACCACAAGCCATTACAACCACCTACACACATATATGGGGAAAACTGACCATTGTACCTAGCAGCACAAGTAACAACCAAGAGAAGAGAGCGGGGCCAAAGGGGGGAGTCACCCATTCATCCTCTCCCGGAATATTAGGGAAAACACCCCCAGGGCTCAGAATCCACGAGGTGTCAGTTCCCCTTACTGACAGGGTGGAGTATCATATAGAAACACAAAAAGTATACGATATATTATATCTCACAACCACACTACGGTCATAACCTAGTCTTATACTCAACTGAAGGTAACGTCTCTCGGACTCTGGCTGCTACTTCTAAGACTAGGTATCCTATAATCACACAACCATTTAAAGAGGTTTAATACATTATTTCATTCCCTTTTTATCAGTTTCACTTTACATTAATAAATACATTAAACATTAATTAACCAGTACCAATTCCACAATAATGTTCATTAGCATCACACACAATGTACACTATTCATTCAAAATTATAACCTCATCATTATGTTCCAGCAAACTCCAACCCCATGGGATAACACCATTTATTCAATTATTCATTATATAATTACCTTCCCACATTACCATGCATTCTAGAAAAACATTCTATGCTACTAAACACAAGGGGGCTCAACCCGGTGAGTATATGCACTATCTATCAAGTCTTTTCTGCCTATAGCAAGAGCATAGAACCATCCTTTCTTGAGAAGCTAAACATGGAAAGCACGTCGAATACCTCATGCGTCTTATCCTCTTTCGGAAGAAGGGTAAGCAAGACCAGCTTCCTTAGGTAGTGGGGAAAAGTAAAACAGGTTATCAACCAAAAAGAAATAGAAAGCATCCAACAAACACATCCGTCCCATTCCATCATCCCTGGTGTCCTCCCTGACACCCACATTTATAAATCGATGCATCTCACCACCCTAGGCATCATTTTCTGCCACAACCAAAATGCCTCCATGCCCCCACATATCACAACAGCAATCCAGGCACACATTACAACACAAGTAGCAGGAAAACAAACATCTTAACAATTTGGCTATTGGCCCATTAACAATCAAATGTGTAACTCAGAACCCTACAAGGAATTATCATTTATCAAAAAAGTGTTCTTCAATCTATCTTGGTTTAACTGATTATTATTCATAGGTTCCAAATTTGGGAAACCTAATCAGTAAGTTATCACAAATGATTAAACATTCTTACTTTGCCAATTTTATTAACATAAAATTATAAAAAGAAGAACCAGATTCATTTCCATACCTATCTATCTATAGCCAAACAGTTATCAATTAATCCCAGTTTATGTTCTTTACCAATTTCTATCAAGAAGGAACAACTAAATGAAGCATGTATGGATATCACACTATCTAACAAAACAAGAGGCAATAACATATGATCGATATCAATTTATTTATCCCGTTCCAATGTTTATTATGTCAATTACATTATGATACAGTGGGATAAAACATGATAACTATATAGTTGCACATAAAATAAAAGAGAATCAATGAATCCCCTACCTCAAACTATTCTTGACATTCTTTATCCGAGAACAATCCAAACAACGGGTCATGATACTCCTTTCGCGACAACTACATCCACCTGAGGATTCCACGGTACGACCGCACCAACCATACCCCAAGAAAACTCCATTAGAAGCCTACAGATTACATGCTATAATATGGAAGTGAGAAACAAGAGAAGATAAACCCCAAAATAATGACAATAAAACATACCTTATATTGAATATTGATCGATACTTCTGGGTTTCACATAAACAGGGGGTGCACTTACAACAAGAAGGATGCTGAGAAAACCAATCCACGAGGAAAGGATTGATCTCATGATTCTTATGGGAAAGAAGGAAATTTTTGAGCCTCTCACACCAGGGAACAAGGAGGAAGAACAAGGGAGGAATATATCTTTCCTCTCTTGAAGATTTAACTGAGCGATGATTTAAGATACACTTAATTTCCCATTAAAAACAAATCGCATTAAACCATGCGGTTTGACCAAGAAAAAACATCCCGAGACTTAGTAATAATTAATATATGATTTATGTCCTTTTAATAGGTCTTAGAGTCCTTAAAATAAGGCTTTAAATGCATTTTATGTCAAAGGGGAGAAACTATAAGAAGCCGGAAACACAGTTCGTGAACTCAAAATTTGGCAAAGGAAAAACACTATTCATGAACCTCACCATTAGAACCTCACTGATAGAACACTTTTCATGAAACTCACCGATAGAACACTGTTCATGAACCTCACCGTTAGAACCTCACCGATAGAACACTATTCATGAACCTCATCGATAGAACATTGTTTCTGAACTTCACTGTTAGAACACTGTTCATGAAACTCACCATTAGAACCTCAATGATAGAACACTATACACCTAACATTTTGGGAACACTGTTCTATGAACTCAAAATTTGGCAAAGGAAAAAGAGGTGACTGATAGAACTGTTCACTGATGGAACTGTTCATAGAATTGGAAATTTGGAAAAGGAAGGATAGGTTATAGATAGAACTGTTCCCCAATGGAACTATTTATAGAACTCAAAATTTGGAAAAGGAAAGAGAGGTTACCAATAGAACTGTTCCCTGATGGAACTCTTCATATAATTTGAAATTTGGAAAAGGAATGAGGGTTTACTATTAGAGGTTACCGATAGAACTATTTACCGATGGAATTGTTCATAGAATTGGAAATTTGGAAAAGGAAAGAGAGGTTACCATTAGAGGTTACCGATAGAACTGTTCATCGATGGAATTGTTCATAGAATTGGAAATTTGGAAATGGAAAGAGAGGTTACCGTTAGAGTTTACCATTAGAAATGTTCACCGAGGTTCACTGCTAATACTATTCATAGAAGGTTACCAATCCACTACTCACAACTATCTACAATTGTAACTATTTACTGATGGAACTGTTCACCAAAAGGGAAAATTGGAAAAGTGTTGGGGATAAGTCACCTTGACCTCCTCGAACACCTCAAACACCATGGTGACTTATCCCCAACACTTTTATAAACTCCATCTTATCTCTCAACCAGACCTCTGATACCACTCTGTCACAACCCCCTCCCCACAAAGTGTACCCTTCCTGGGCCGGAAATGTGAGAAGGGAGATAATGACCCCTGAGTCCTGCCTCCAATAGGACCCGAGTTGGCGACTAGCACTGAGGGTATAGTAAACACACAAATTGGAGGCATTACCCTCTATTATAACACATGCAGAATAGATAGATAAGATAGACACCGACCAACTCTAACTCATAAATGAAATATAAAAGAAAAACTAAGTGCACATATGTAATGTCATGAAAAACTACTACAACTAGAAGGGGAAAACTGAAAGTACCCAAAATAATGTAAAAACAACAGCAACCACAATCCCAAATAGCTCCTGCAACCCCAAGCTAGTAGAAACCAGATTTATCTCCAACCTTATCCATGTGACCTAAAAAATATTTTATATATACATAGGGTGATTATAATAGTATACTCAGTTGGATCCTCCCTGAAGTCTCTTGTGGAAAAGTAAATAAAGAATGCTAAATCATAGTGAACAACAAGTGAAACTAACTCATCACCTAAACAAGTATAATATGTGTCCAACCTCACCATGGCTACTCTAACCAAGTAACACATACAAGAGTATAATATAATAAATAATATCAAGGGTATCCCGCTATTACTTCTTCATTGGTTTTCCGCTTTTCCCCAATATCGCATGTCCTAAGAATATCTCTCCAAAAAGGCTTGTCCACAGACACCTGGGTGAAGCACCAAAACACATACCTCATGAAACAAAACCACCACGTCCACGTAAGAAAAGTAACCAGGTAGTTTCTAGGAGCCACGACAACCCGCATAACATTTATCATACATCGTGTATTATACCTCAAGCCATTACAGTCCATACACCGAGTAATAATCCTCAAACCATCACAACCTATACATGTTACACCTATAATAGTCCATAGAAAACTATATCTAGAATATATGTGTGTGAATAACCACAAAACATTACAACCCTATACACACATATATGGGGAAAACTAACCACTGTTCCTACCAGCACAAGTAACTACCAAGAGAATAGAGTGGGCCCAAAGGGGGTAGTCATCCATTCATCCTCCCACAATAATGTTGGGGAAAACACACCCCAGGGCTCAAAATCACTAGGGTGTTAGTTTCCCTTACTGACAGGGTGGAGTAGCGTATAGAAACACAAAAATTACAACATATACTAAATCTCACAACCACACTATGGGAATAACCTAGTCTTAGACTCAACTGTAGCTAATGTCTCTCAGACTCTGGAAGCTACTTCTAAGACATGGTATCCTACAAGCACACAACCATTTAAATAGATTTAATACTTTATTTAATTCTCTTTTTGTCATTTTCACTTTACGTTGATTAATTCTTTAAACAATAATTAACCAGTACGAATTCCACATTAAAGTTCATTAGTATCACACCCAAAGTACACTATTCCTTAAAAATTACAACCTCATCATTGTGTTCCAGCAAACCCCAACCCCATGGGTTAACACCATTTATTTAATTATTCATTATAGAATTACTTTCCCACATTCTTTGGCATTCTAGAAAAACATTCTATGCTACTAAACACAAGGGGGCTCAACACGGTGAGTAGATGTACTATCCGTCGAGTCTTTGCTGCCTATAGCAAGAGTGTAGACCCATCCTCCATTGATAAGCTAAACACATAAATAACGTGGCATACCCCACACATATTAGCCTATTTTGGAAGAAGGGTAAGCAAGACCAGCTATCTTAGGAAGTGGGGAAAGGTAAAACAGGTAATCAACCAAAAAGAAACAGAAAGCATGAAACAGTCACATCCATCCCATTCCATCATACCTGGTGTCGTCCCCAACACCCACATCCATAAAATAATGCATCTATCCACCCTAGGAATCATTTTCTGCAACAAAAAAAGGCCTCCATGCCCCCACATATCACAAAAGCCATCCAGGATCACATTACAACACAAGTAGTAGGAAAACAAAACTCTTAACAATTTAGCTCTTGTCCCTTTAACAATCAAGAGGGTAACTCATAACCCTATAAGGAATTATCTTTTTATCAAAAAACTGGTTCTTTAATCCATCTTGGGTTAACCAATTATTATTCACAGTTTCCAAATTCAGGAAACCTAATCAGTAAGTTATCACAAATGATTAAACATGCTTACTGGGCCAATTTTATTAACATAAAATTACAATAAGAAGTACCAGATTAATTTACATGCCTCTTTATCTATAGACAAATAGTTATCAATTAATTTCAGTTTTTGTTATCTACCAATTTCAATCAAGAATGAATATCTAAACAAAGAAAGTATGGATATCACACTATCTAGCAAAACAAGAGGAAATAACATACGGTCGATATCAATTTATTTATCCCATTCAAATATTTATTATATCAATTACATTGTGATCTAGTGGGATAAATCATGCTAAATATATAGTTCCACATAAAATAAAATAAAATACATGAATCCCCTACCTCAACCAGTTCCTGAAATTCTTTATACGAGAACAATCCACACAAAAGGTCATGATATTCCTCTAAAGACAACTGCATCCACCCGAGGATGCCACTATACCACCACACCAACCGAACCCCAAGAAAACTCCATTAGAAGCTTGGAAATTACATGATATAATTTGGAATGGAGAAACAAGAGAAGATGAACCAAAAAATAATGATGTTAAAACATACCTTATATTGAATATTGATCGATACTACATGGTTGCACAGAAACTGGTGGTGCACTTGCAGCAAGAAGGATGTCGAGGAAACCAATCCACGGGAAAAATTTTGATCTCATGATTCCTATGGGAATGAAGGAAATGTTTGAGTGTCTCACACCAGAGAATAAGGAGGAAGAAAAAGGGAGGAAGATATCTTGTCCCTTTTGAAGATTTAACATAGCGACAATTAAAGATACGTTTAATTTTTTATTAAAAGTGGATCGTATTAAACCACATGGTTTGACCAAGTAAAAACATCCCTAGCCTTAGGAATAATTAATATAGGAGTTATGTCCTTTGATTTGGCCTTAGAGTCCTTAAAATAAGGCTTTAAATTCATTTTACATCAAAGGAAACGTCAAAGGGGCGAAACTGTAGGATGTTCGAAACACCATTCATGGACTCAAAATTTGGAAAAGGAAAACACTATTTCTGAACGTCACCATTAAAACCTCACCGATAGAACATTGTTCATGAACCTCACTAATAGAACGTTGTTCATGAACCTCATCGTTAGAACCTCACCAATATAACACTATTTATGAACCTCACCGATAGAACACTGTTCATAAACCTCACCATTAGAACCTCACCAATAGAACACTGTTCATGAACCTCACCATTAAAACCTCACCAATAGAATAATGTTCATGAACTTCACCGATAGAACACTGTTTATGAACATCACCGTTAGAACACTACTCATGAACCTCACTGTTAAAACCTCACCGATAGAACACTATACAACTGCCGTCCTAGAAACACTATTCACGTAACTAAAAATTTGGCAAAGGAAAAAGAGGTTACTAGTAGAGGTTACCGATAGTACTGTTCACTAATGGAACTATTCATAGAATTGGAAATTATGAAAAGGAATGAGAGGTTGCTGATAGACTGTTCCCCAATGGAACTATTCACAAAACTAAAAATTTGGAAATGGAAAGAGAGGTAACCGTTAGAGGTTACCGATAAAACTATTCATTGATGGAACTGTTCATAGAATTGGAAATTTGGAAAAGGAAAGAGAGGTTACTCTTAAAGGTTACCAATAGAACTATTCACTAATGGAAATTTTCATAGAATTGGAAATTTGGCAAAGGAAAGAGAGGTTACTATTAGAAGTTACCGATAGAACTGTTCACGGATGGAACTATTCATGTAATTAGAAATTTGGAAAAGGAAAGAAATGTTACCATTAGAGGTTACTGATAAAACTATTCACCGATGGAACTGTTCACTGAGGGTCAGTGATTCTACTATTCATAGAAGGTTATCGATGCACTGCTCACAAATATCTACTGTTGGAACTGTTCACCGATGAAAATGTTCACAAAAAGGGAAATTTGGGAAAGTGTTGTGGATGAGTCCCCTTGACCTCCCAGAACAAATCAGACACCATATATTCACAATGGAATGGGACAGAGAGGTCCGTGCCATTACAGTTTAAGCTTATTTTATAGATTAGGAAGTGGTTTGTAACCATTTTTTTGAGTGAGATATCTTATTCCAATCACATATTCTGTGTTCTCAAGATTTCGGTGGGAAAATGAGAGTTATTGAAGGCACCACATTAGTTGGGACATGATGTAATTCTAAATAAAAGTGATGTTATCCCAAGGTAATGTGGTGGTTATTTGAGGTTATATAGAGAATTGGTATAGATACATAATAGTCAGCACATTAATTGTGTGATTATGGATAGATTACAATAAATATATATTTATTAACCCAAAAATTACTCTAGTGGGACTGGTCGAGGACATTCTCAAGGTGTTTTGGATTCAGTTATCCAATTTTATCAACCACTAATTTTTTTATTTTATTTATATTTTATTTATTTAATAATAAAAAATGTGATTGGATTTATTATCATTTTTTGTGCATGTAGACAAAAAACAATTGAAGAAACCTAAATATATTAAAGAGGGTAAACGGGTCATCATTAGTTTAGGAAAACATGAGACCATCACTTTTTGAATTTATTTCTAAAGATTATTTGATAATGATCTTAATAAAATTTCATTGGATACCAATATAAACACAATTTTTATGGTTTACAATACCTTCAAATTTTTTATCTTCCCACTTTGTCTTACATCCTCCACAGTGTTAGGTGATGTTCATTCCAAAACAGTATATAATCAACCAAACTTCACCCATTACTAATAGTAAAAAATCCATCCCTTGATCCACATGACTCCAATTTAAAAAATTATGGAATTATAGAATGGGGGTAAAATTAATACACTAAAATTTGAATAAGTACATTGATATTTTCAAGAAAAAATGTAAAATTCTATTCACAATCCCCATGAAAGTCCACTGCCTTGTAATATACAAATAAGAAAACATTAAGAAAAAAAATATAATGGGACACTGGAAAACAGTAAAACCTCCACCTAGAATATTTACTTGGTTCAGTACTCCAATTTCATGGATTTAATTTTTTTAATTAATTTAAGGAAGGATAATTAACAAATAAAAATAATAAGAGAAGGGTAATAGAGTATTACTTAACCTTAGCAGAAAATAATTAGATTATAAATTAAAATAATAAAATAAGTGTTATAATAATCCAATAAAGTTAAATAAAGAGTGTTCACAGACACCCATCCACTTTTATAGATTTCCCCAACCCCATTTGCAAAATAATATGAGATATTGAAAATATCTAGTCGAGATACTGATCCCATTACTAAGCTTTGTACTAATTTTGGAATAATTAAAGGTAATTCACTTCTCCGAATTGTAGAATAGTTGAAGATGAGTTTTAATGAAAGGATTTTATAATATTAATTTTAAATCTATATGAATAAATATAGCAGGTTCATTTGTAATATTAGTGGGAATGAAAATATATATTCCTAATTAATATGGGTTTAGTATAGAAGAGTAGGAATGCATTGGCTATGTGTTAGAAAAGAGGCATTTCATCAAAAACCATTGTTTGTTTTCTGGATCCCATTATGGCATAGACATGGAACTGCTCGATGGCTACATGATGATATTGGTCACTTGTCTTTTGGTAGATGGGTTTTTGGACATGGTTGTAATTATAGAATAGAATTATGTAACTAGTTTAAATGTGATGGGTTCATGCTCTGATAGTTATTCCTAGATGGAATCTATGTATGGGACCCATAGAACACGCATCAGGGCTAGATAAACCAAAACAAGGGTTTCTTGGTCTGATCTTCCTTGGTTTATGTAGGATTATCAAAAAAAACATGGTGTACCTGAGATAGAGAGTGAGGCTGATATTTTAATTAAAAATATGATTCTACAAGGACCTATTAAAAATGAAAAAAATGAAATTATTTAAAGATAGATTTCATTCAGAAATTTTATGTGGGGTATTTGACCATGTTAAAAAAAAATCTAATTTTGAGTTTAGAAATTGGATGTCATGTGTTAGAGTTGAGCTAGGCTTCTATTACAGTTCAAATGTCATGATGGTGAAGTTTGATAATTTCATTTTAGAGGAATTAAACTTGATATTACATATTTTATAGGACATATATAAATTAATAATGGACCATAATACGTCAATAAGAACTAGATTGGATTCAGTTCATGTAGTGCACTCTAAAATGATCTATATATGGGAGTAATGAACTATCTACACAGGATAACTATGATGTACTTTGGACCGACCTTTACTCAAGATGTTGGATGATGCTAGTTTCGTCAACAATAAGAATGAAATCATATACGGGGGTCTTACCTAGTCTCAATATCATCTCCCTAGATAATTAGTGGGAATTCATCCATTATACTAGTCTCAATGGATGAACATGGGTCTTTGAGTGGAATTGGTCTATTCTGTGGGTAAATCAATATGGACAGGTGTAGAGTTGTGTCTTGACCAGCCTACCCAATCTTTGGTATGCACTGTGAAATTATTTTTGACACTTGAATCATAGGAATAAGGACCATCCAAGAGAGTAATTCACATCCCAGATTTCTATTTCAAAAAATCCCCAAAACCAGTTAATAAAAATACATTATGAAGTTGTAAATTTAAAATAATTTCAATACTACATGAAATTAATATACAATTATATATTGAATAATTGATGTTTTATATTATTATATTTATAAAACCATTTCGTCTTATAAAATAAAAAATTAATTCGATAAGAATTATAGTAAACCAAGACAATAAACATCAAATATTTTTTAATTAAAATTCAAAATTTGACTAGATTACTTTATCAACTAAAAAAATGCAAAATATAATTGTATGATACATTTTCATGCATTATTATGGTATGGAACAATATTAAAAGTGAATTTAAATTAAAATTTATAAGAAATAAAGGGTATATAATACCCCAAGTAGTTTTTTTTCACAAGGATAAAAATTATCTATTATACTTCCAAAAAATGAAAACCATCCAAAGAAAGCGCTCATAATATAAAAAAACTAGTTGAGAGTGTAGTATATCAAAGGAAATTACAAACTCAAATAATTATCAAAAAAAATAACATATGAAAATTAATCCATTAAATATAATTTATATTATATATAAGTTCATAAAATCCACATGTTCTACTAAGAAATACAAAAAATTATAGAAAAAATTAATAATTTTTAAAATATTTAACCTAATAATGTTTTCATGATATTAACCGGACTACATGTCTCTATATATTCTAACAATAGTCATTAAATCAAAACATAGATTAGGGAACAATAGTGAAAAACCCCGATTGAATTTCATCATAGAGTTAAGACTTGTTGAATAAATTCTATGTTTTACATAATATCTATATCCACAAATCAATACATCCATTGAACTAATCCTTGATATTTGTATTGAACACTATCCCTAAAAAATAATTTTTTATAAAAGTAAAAAAACTAAAATCTGTTTCATAATTGTGATTAAATCCATGTTCCATGATGAACCATTATGCAGTTTATTTTTGAAAGAATAAAATTAGTTCAACTTATACACAATATTTTCAAGAAAATGTTCATCACCCAACTGATAGTCATTAAAATATAGAATAATAACTTGGAAAATTATTTTGGGAGATTTTTTTTAAGAAATAATTAAAAGATGATGATATAAAATAGTAAATTTTAGATAATAGCATGATCAAGTCTAAATATTTCAAGAAACAAACTTGATAGATCCAATCTCAAATTCATAGATTAATTATATTTTGAGAAATAACATTCAAGACATCATTAATTATATATAATGTTTATAAATATAATAATATTCCCAAAATATTTTATAAATATAAATATCAATTTAATTCCCCTAAAAATAGCATACAAAAATTCATTTATGTTCTATTAAATAGTTCACTATAGTTGTAATGCAGTTTAAATTTAAATTTAATCAATTGTTTTTGTATTTCAATAATTCAAAAGATACTAGTTCAATAAAGAAAAATATATACAATTCAAACCAAAACATTAAACATATCACTCCAAATTAGCATATTTTAAAATGAAAATTTATTCCAAATAATATTTTTAAATTACATTTCAATTGAATTTATATATAAAAATATTAATTTATGAATTAGAAAAGATAAAATCAAATAAAATTATAACTACCAAGAAAATTGCGAGGAACATTTTTTGTTATTTCAACTGAAAATTCCATTAGGTTTCATGCATGTTTTAAATACAGAATGATTAAAATCATCTTATCCTAATGAAGTTATACCTTCAATATGTATTACAATACAATAATTACCTACCTAAATATTAATTCAATGTCACTATTCACCTAATAGAATTAATATATGTGGAGTTTTACAAATAGTCATGAAATGAATATTTACCATGGCCTTGTGAAAAATATCACTTCTCCATACCATGAATCATGAAAATAAAATCAATCATGAGGGATTGAAATGGTTTTTGGTGGCTTCAATATTAGTGGATAAGTGTTTCAAAAACCACCAACTTCAAATAAAACAATTTGATTCATTAAATAAAATAAATTATTTATTATGTTAGGCAATAAAGATCTCCTTTATTCAATTCCACTAAAAATATGACACTCATAGCCTCGGTTACTTTTTTTAAGCCATGAGTCATGAAAAATAAATCTAACGAATGAATATATCTCTATTATTCTTTATATATTTATTTTATCATTTATTATATGAATATAAATATTTAATGATATTGAGTTTTCAATTAATTTCAATGAATGGTGATTCACTTCCTTGCATTTATTAGGTTCATAAATCACACAAATAAGAATAATAGATTTTACAATAAACTTTCCTCTTTTTTTAATTTTTCTACATATAAATTTTTATGAGAATATGATGAATTAAAATATAATTCTATATATGGTAGTTATTTATTCATATTTTATCATTGAGATGACAGATACCTCCCAATCTCCCCCTAAAATGTATTCCTTCATGATGAAAATAACATGGAAACCCCTTTCTTATACAGTTAGACTTGAATTAATTATTAAAATATATTTTAGAGTAAGGGTATCTAAGGGTTAATAAATCTTGAAATATTTCTTAAGTATATAAAGAAATTCATAGTATCTATGTGATTAATAATGGTTAATTTTTAAGGTCAGTCTCAATGAGAAATGAAGGGAAAAAATTGAAAGCATTAATAATTTTGATCTCATCTAATGAATTTCGAAGATTTTAAATAGAATAGATATAAGTTCTAGGTAATAAAAAATCCATGGATTCCATTTTTAAGTAAGGGTAATAGATATATAATGTTAATATGGTTAAAAAACCACTAAGGATGAGGTTTAAATATGTGTCTGTCACTAGTGGATTTAGATTTTAATTTGAAAATTATGATCACGAAAATACTATAAAATCCTATATGAATAGAGAAAATTAAAATTTGTGATCATTTGATCATTTTAGGTTTAAAAATAAGATAATGTTTGTCACATTCTACATGGATATAAAATTTCTTTATATTTTTCCCATGAGCACCCAAAATATATGAAAAAACACATAAAAATAAAAAAATGTATTTGTATATATTCCTAATATAGTTTTTTTTAAATTTTGAAAAGTAATTGATGAAACATAATAAAAATAGCATGAATGATAATATAAAAGAGGTAAAATAAGACACCTAGGAATTAGCCCTTCCCCATACTCAGTTTCATCTTAATCGCTAATGAAACTCAATATTATAATTCATATTTCAGGTATATTTTTAATTAGATAGTGTATACTGCAATATAATGGAACTAAATCACCACGATGTAGTTACTCTTTACATGCAGAAAAATTTGGGTTGGTTTTCTTTCCATTTTATTAGCTTTAAAATACATTCAATAATGTTTATTAGCTTCTGTGAAAGTTTTTTCTTACATGAAAATCAAGAATAAAATAAAATTTTATTAAAAAATATAACTTATAACTAAAAGTTAAATACAATTAATGTAATATGATGAAGAATAAGAGGTAAAAAGAACAAATAGCTACTAAATTTTTCATTATCCATAGCCAAAAAACATTGAGATTATCCCTAGTCATGTTTGGAAAGAACCATCACATTTTTATCTTCCCATAGATCTTCATGAAAATTTTCAAGATATATATATGTATATATATATAATTCTCTAGAGGTAGTCATTTATAATAAGAAGTGGAAGCTACACATCTCCAATATTGAATTTTTAGTTTATGGTAATGGGAAGTAAGTAGATGACCTCTTTTACTTCAGCTTCAGTTACCGGGATGAGGTTTTAGATTACTTCCTTTTTAGAAAGTGTGGGTAATGTGACTTATAATTCTTCTTCAAAACATGATACAACACCCATGGATATTTTTTTCATTATTCATGACCTATAAGAACATGACTAAATCTGTTATAATGTAACATGGAAATTCATTTTTCATTTTGAATTTTACTAAATATAAATAAAAATATGGCATTAAATAATATTATTTTTCATACATTTCAAATCATAATTCATTTTATGATTAGTAATCCTTTTAAAATCCATTTAGATTGATAGGTAGTGGGTATATTTCAAGTGTTACCACAACCTCTTAGAAATCATAATGAATATTAATGAGGGTTGGTTGTTCTCTTTGAATCTCACACTACTACTCCAACCCCTATATATAACTAAAACAAAAAAGTGATAAATCATTATGTTATTTTTATAAGGATTTAAACATATTTTATTTCATGTTTCGAAAAATGTTTTCATTAAGTTACACAAAATATCCATCACTAATATTATTGTAACCTCTAATGAAAATAAAAAAACAAGAGTCCATTTATTCCTAGGAGGGTGAGTAAAAATAAATTTTTAATTTATTTATAAAATTGTATTTAAAAATAAAATAGGACTTTTAAGTTGATGAAGGAAAGTAAATTACAAAACAAACTCCCCCACAATGGTTCCAAGTTGATCAATTGGATAACATGGGATAAAGGTCAAATAATATTTATTAACATAGAATTTAATGTAGTGGGACTTAATAGGGTTGTTCCCATGGAGTTTTAGGGATGGTTCCCCATATTTCTCAGTCACTAATTTACATTTTTTAAATTTTTTTTAATTTAATATTAAAAATAAAGGGACGTGGTTGTGTTTTTGTAGTTTGTGTGTGCATGTTTGTAAATAAATTACAATGCTAAAAACCTAAAAACATGTCATTGGGGGAAATTGTTATTTTTTGGTTTGGAAAACATGAATCCTTTATAATCTAAATTTATTTATAAATATAATTTAATAATCCAATAATTTTATTTTCTTTGATTACTAACCTCGACGCAATTTATAAGGCCTATTACACCTTTGGATATCTACAAAAAACTATAAGTCTCCCCTACTATATTGTGTCAATTAAATGACACAACAAAACCATATATAATCCACCACCATACAATTTTTCCTGATTGTATAAAGCTTATCCCACAATCTACATAAATCCTTATATATAAAATATGAAATTGGTGAAGGTGGGGTAAATTATTTTGTTTTGATATGAATAAGGATATGGATATTTAAAAATAATATGAGAAATAAATTCACAGTCCCATTTCAAATCCACTAATTCATTATTATATAATTTAAAACATAAAAAAATAAAATTTGATGGGACTTGGGGGCACCGTGAGACCCCATGACTTTTCTGTAGGTCAATAATTCAATTCTAGGAAGTTAAGAGTTCAAATTTATAGAAAAATGAAGAATAATAAAAAAAATACGATAATGAATTTTTAAATGAAATAAGATAATCAAAAGTCTATTATAAGTACAATAATAATAAATGTGTGAAAACCATCATAAATAAGGGAATAAAGAGTTCTTGCATACCCTCATCCCCCATTTATAGCATTTCCCAAACCCATACCGTAATATAATTTGAATAAATGAAAATAAATAGTTAATATACTCATCAAATAATTGGTCTACATACTCATAATCGAAGAATTAATGGTTATTTTATTTCTAGACATCCCAATATTGTGAAAGAATAATTCTGACTTAAGAATTTATCGCTAAAAAAATTAAATTTCCTGGAATAAACTTATTATTTTTGGGTAGTGAGATTAGTAAGAATCAAAATTTATGGCCCTATATTACAAGGTTTAGAGATTATATATATGGATATTACAAGAAATGTGATTGAAAAACTATATTTTGACCAATATCTATGTGCTTGTTTGAGCTATTCATGGAATAAACTTGAAAATACTTGATGGTTGTACAATATATTTTTCACTGGTCTTCAAGATTATCTATTTATCGATATAGATATGAATGTTGCATAGTGTGAAGGAAATTTTCATTAATATATGAGGTCATAATCATTAAGATATAACTTGATGGAATTTGGGACTTCAAGTTATGGGAAAAGCATCAATGATGGATCAACACAAACTCACGGTGTCTTGGTTTTGTCTACCTTGGTTCATATATATGTTTTCTTGAACACCTAGTTTTTGAGAGCTAGAGAATGAGATTAGAATTTTTTTAAACGAATATGGATGTTTCATGTAAATTATTTAAACAAAACAAAAATCTCAAATCTTTTCAAGATAGTTTTTATTTTCTAATGTTATGTGAGGATTTTGAGAAGCTCATAAAAATTGTGATTTTGAGTATGTAAAATGGATTCTTTGAGTTAGAGGTAAGCTCAATTGATACTTTTGATGATATACAAAGTTGATAAATTTGGATAATTTTATTCTAGAGGGATTCATCATAAAATTTGAGATTTTATATGTCCCAAATTAGGGCATAAAAGACTTGTAAGTTTCATTAATTATTAAACTGAATTTAGTTTATAGTATTCACATTACAAGGATCTATAGACTAGAATAGTGAAATATGTACACATGATATCTATGGTTCAATATGGATTTCTCTTAAGTTAAGGTGATGTATGGTCTTGGTATGGAAACTAATAAAAATATTTTCATCTAAGTGTCTATACCATGTGATAGATTATCTTCTATTGGGGAAGGGAGGAGACACATTCCATCAATGAGTCCCCATGGATGAACATAATATTTCTAGTGGAATTGAGTTATTAATATTGATTAAGAAGGATAAATTTTAACACTTTCTAACCTTATTTTTAAAAACAAAATACACTTCCACAAAGGTTGATACTCTCCTAACTATTATACTTTTCAAGTTCATAAGAATTTATTTTTTGAAAAGTGAAATATTTTACATGATGTATAAAAAAAATTGTATAAAATTCCACTACTAAAGAAGAATATATAGTAGGAAGAATTTTTTTTGTACTCGGGTGTTGTGGGTGTATCACACACTCATTGAATTCGAAATTATTTTTCCCAAAATTCATATTTTTTTTGTGAAACAACATGTTCCATAACATTGCATGAAAACCTAGCACATCACTCACGATCTATAAACATTGATATAAAATACTATTTCCTTTTGAATCACACTCAAAAGGGAGATATTATTTTAAAATTAATGATAAAACAAGAACAACGTGATGAAATTTTTAGAAAACACCTAAATTATGATATATTTTGATATCATAAACAAATTATTAGAATGGTAAACATAAAATGATCATTTTTATACCCTATGATGTGGTGTTTGTTGTGCACCATCCACCTAAATAGTATCCCTACTAGTGAATTATCCACTTTGGGATTACATATTGTGGTTCATCATCCACTTGAGGACTCATGTTTATCGTATATTGACCAAATTTGGGATTATTCCCAGTGATTCATCATCAACATATAAGCTAGAATTAGTGGTGTATTACCCACATAGAGATTATAATTTTTACATAGTCTAACAAGAGAAATTTATTAATGTTGCCTCATCTGCCTATAAATTGTTTATGGTTAAAAATTTTAGACCTAGGGAGTTGGTTTCAGTGACTGATCATCCAACAGTGTTGTGACTTATTGGTGACATATCATCCACCAATGGCTTGTACTGGTGGTTGATGTAAATCTTTTTGGATACATGGTTGAAAATATTTTATGATTTTGTGTTGGTTTAACTGATAAAATGTGATATATTTAATAATATGTTGAATTTGGGTCATTTTGGATGAAAATGTAAAATTTTCAACATTTTTATGTAACTTGTTTTTATAATATTGAAAAATTATTTTTATCCATAAATTTAAAATATTTTTAGAATATAAATTTTCTTTTAGGTTAATTTTCCTTAAAAATATTTTTTGAATTAATTTTTATGAATGTCGGATTTGGAAATTAATTTTTTCAAATATCATGTTTTTATTATTAATATAATTTGTTGGAATCCTTTTTATACTGTTTATATAATTTTTGCGGTTTTATTCTTTATTGATTTTTTCTACATATTTATCATATAAATTAAATACGATCCAGATACTTTGTGAAACTCGATCCCTATAGAAGAACACTAAAGAAGGGTAAGGAGTATTGAAACCAATAAATCAAGATCACATAGACCATGATTATTGTGTCCATTTAATCCTACTAGAGTTATTAGATTATTCCTCTAGAAGAGTATTATAAAAAGGTCCAACCACCTTGTGGATACTAAGGATTCAAGGCAAATAGGTGGAGTTGACCACTCGGATTGATTTGATAAGAACATGCATTCAAAAGGGATAAAACTAATGAAATTTTTTGGGGACCATACATTGAGTATATATAGAAGAAAAAAGTTAGTAACTAGAATAAAAACAACATATAGAATAAGAAATAAATATTTTAAATAGAAAAGACTTTTCTTCATTTATTCCTCATTTACTGTGTTCGTGTTACGAACCCATTCTGTATTCTGATATCTTAAATAAAATTTTTTCAGAAATTTTATTCGTTGGGAATAAAATTGATTTGTACTAACTAATTTTTGTTATATTATTACATATTAAAAGTGTTATTTCAATTAATTCCTTTTCTATTATGATCAATATTTTCGAAACCATCAAGAATCAACACACCTTGATCATGATTGTATTTTTCAACTGTTAATAGTTTCATTCTCTAAATATTTCGACATGAGATTTTCGAATCATTTAATAACACACCAGGATAAATGAAAACTAAATCTTTATGGGACCACCTTCACCATCTCACTCACTCTTTGTATTCTATAGTATAAAATATAAAAAAAATAATAGTTGTAAGCCACCCATATCAAAAGTTATGTTTTCAAATTTATTTTGAATTGGTTCCCCATATTATTCATTACGTTTTAATGATTTAATATAATTTTTAAAGTAGATAATTAAAATTTCCCACAAATCATTAATTTATTTTAGCTATGATTGGTATTTTAATCAGGGATTCCTCTTCATTTGGTAAAGATTCACCATTTCACTACTCTTTCATAACATACTACACATCACATTTTCATTATTTATTTTGTTTCGTACTTTTTATGTGTTTTATTTTGATTTTGTCACATTTTCATGGTTTACAAAAACTTTTCATTATTCCATTTTTATTTGATCTTTATTCACTGCGTTAATACATTTAAATTAGGGAAATAAATAAATAATTTTACTTGTATCAATGTTATAGTCCATATATTACACTATTTTTGGTGATTTCATGTGTAACGTGAAAAATTTAAAATTTGAAAAAAATTATCATAATACATTATAAAATACTGAAAAATATTGTTCTATGCTTCAAAATTTCAGTTCTCTTATGAAGAAAATCAAATTTAAAATGGAAGATAATAGATAACTAGTCAATAGAAAAAACTATTTCATTCCATATCATCCTAGAAAACCTGATGTTGGGAGGCATAATATTAGGGGGATTCCGCTGCCAACTATTTGGTGTTATCTGGAATTCCTTAGGAGAACTCCAAGTTCTTAAAACATTGAGATAGAAGAGTACAACATTTTTATGCTCTTATCATTTAATGAATTAAAAAATAATACTATATTTACCTCATAAGGGATTTTAATAGTGTGGTGTAACACCTTCCACTTCATGGACTAAGTAGGGAAGAGTTAAGGTTTTTAATTTTCCCATTTTTCCTTTATAGAAAACCGATAGCATGGTTCAAATATTTAGATGATCCTATTTTTGACATAGAGGATTAGGTTTTTAATTCTTTTAGGATAATGTTTTACCTATGAATAATGAATTATAAAATTAAGCATAAGACCAATAGTTTTTTCTTGTAAGATGTTGAGATATTTTATGATACATGGGATAGGTTTAGAGATTTACTTAGGTAGTGTCCAACCTATCATTAAACTATATAATTTCTTATGGATTCCCTTAATAACAACCCACCCTTTCCCATAAAATTATTGTATATTATTTCTCATGAGGATGTTTCTTTTAAAATAAATAGTAATGAATAAAAATATATTTCAAGTAATATAAAATAAAATACCCAACAAAAGTGTTCAAGAAGAAAAAAAAATATATAAAAAAGAATTTTTTTGTTTAACGAACTGATGATCAAATTTTAGTTTTTTAATTGAAAATTTTGATCACACTCTGATATAAAATTGACACCATTATATATTTTTTTGGTAAATCTAGAACCTTATTTTCTAACTCTGACTTACCTTCCCAATCCTTTGAAAATTGGAACATTTCATGATTTAGAACTAGAATTCAAACAATAGGTGATCCACTATCAATTAATGTTAATCAAGGCTATAAGAATATCTCAAACTACTCTGGGAGAGAGAATTCTTTGCATAGACCTGCTACTTCTCCCTATTTTACACCACATCCTAGAAAATAGTTTGAAAACTGAAGAAAATATGAATACTATAACTATAATGAGGAAGTAAAGGGTTTGTTCTAGTAGATTATAGTAAATTTTGACAAAAATGATGTGATTTTTTACTCGCAAAAATATCAATATCAAAGTAATAAAGATCAATCAAATATAATGATTCATAATATAGTGATAAAAATTGGACAACTGTCTTGGATAATTAACAAAAGGGATAACGAGAAACATGGTAGCACACCAAAATTTAACCCTTGAGATAATACCCAAGATTTTACTACCAAGAGTGGGTTGAAACACCACTAGGAATTTTGAAATGAAACTTGGGAAGCCCATAGTGAAATACTGAATGAATTTGGAAACCAAAATTTTGGTTAAACGTAATATGGATATATGTAAAACCATGAATAAATTTAAATAGACACTATTTTCTACTAGAAAATAAAAAATAATAATGTTTGAATATTATAAAGAATAAAGGGAAATAAAATATTGAATAAGAACATGAGTGGATGCTTGCTATTTTTATGAATAATACCCTAAAGATTAATTTTCCTAAGAGAATTAGGAAAAAAACCAAGAACCAAAACATATAAATATACATGAGGTGTTTCAAAAGATTCAAATATGTATACCATTTAATCCAACTTTTTTTCAAGACCCATCATATCTAAAAATGATAAAAAATATTATTTCAAATAAAAAAATATTTGGAGATCTTTATAACTAATAACTAGGAGATGAGTAAATAACTATTGTTTAGAATATAATACATCACAATATCAATGATATAAGTAGTTTTTTTATCATATGAACCTTAAGAAACCATGTAAAAATAAATTTCCTTTTCTAATTTGGAGAGATCATAAACCTGATCCCTTATTCATTTTTTATAGGTGAGATAAAGTGTCCTATTTCACCTAATAATGGTCTTGTATGTGGTTGACCACTCTATCACATAACCAATAGGAAGATTGTATGATTCAATAGTGAGAGTTGGAAAAATATTTAGAGTTATATGATATCTCATCATGGTCACTGACTGTGATTATGATGTCCATATCATTTTGGGTTTGATTTTCATAGCCATTGGAAGAGTAGTCATAAATGTTTTAATGTAAAATTAATATTGAATTTTGGTGTGAAAAGTGAGAGGTTCCATTATTTTTTAGATGTTAGGTACCTATAGAAAAATGATAATCTTCTAGAGGTAATATAATATGACATTAAAAACTTTTTTATGAAGAAGAATAATAAGACATTTTATGAATGATTGAGTAAATTAATTAAATACCCACACATAATTGAACTTGTATGGGAATTATTTCAAGTAAGGAATAAGATCAATGTGATTATAATGAAGGGTGTTTTTTGGAACATATCTGTAACATTGATGTGTGTAACATCCTAAAATAAGGCATTTAATCTAAATTTTAGGAGTTATTATATCTTAAAAGTAGTGTATAAGAGACATTATTTTACACTCATTATTTATTTAAGAACTATATTCAAGTCCTTGGGCCACCTAAAACCCATAGAATCTGTTGAAATAAATATGTACTATAATTTGAGCTTAAATAATTTATTGTTCCCTTGAAATATTTATTCCCAAGTGAGATATTTTAACAAATAATTATTCTATCCATTGTGTTTGGGAAAAATAAAGAGGTAAGTTTGTTGGATGTTTAGAAAAGGTAATAATATACTACTAGCTAGTCCAAATAAAATACCAAAGGGATTATCCCATTACTCTGCATATACCAGAGCCCAATGGAGCTTGATCATAATACATGGGTTGATATTTAATTTGAGATCAACCCCAAAATTAAAGTTGTGAGAGAATACGTAATGATAATTAAATATTTTAAGAGCATTTATCCCATTTCAAAAATCTATTATTTCATCTTGGTCATAGGGGTCCGAAGAAAATGAGGTATCAATAATTTCAAAAAACAAATAGGATATGAAGATTTATGTAAATATGTTAACTAAATGGAGACTATGCTTTAATTTTATGAATAATTAATAAACAACTAGAATTTACCATTTCCCTATTCTATTTGTTGACAAAATTCATTAGAGATTGATTGGGAATTAATTTTTTTATTTTATAGATGGTTATTTTGGTTACATAAATATTCTAAAAGACCTATTGGATGAAAAACCACATTCACATTCCATTTAGGATATTTTTTATTTGGGAATTTTCTATGGACCGTGTAGTGCCCCAAACCCCATTAAATGTTGTATAAAGGCTATTTTATACATGATTGAGAGGATTATTGAAATTTTTACTAATAAATTCTTTATAATAAGGATCATATTTGAGTGATTTTTTGGGAACATGGAACTAGTTTTTTAAATGTGTTAGGAGACTAACTTATTCTTAATTGGGAAAAATCTAAATTCTTGGTCAATAAGGGAATAGTTCTTAGTTATATGGTTTTTAAGAAGGTAATTGGGAGTCACAATGATAAAATAAGGTGTTGAGGCAAAATAACTGAATGATCACTCTTGGTATTTTTTGGGTATAAATGTGTTTTTTGAAAAATACAGATGACCACAAATGAGAATGGGTGGTGTTTGCTGAAGACAAGTTTTTAAGGTGGTGTAATTTCATAATGTTATCCAAATTTTTGGGCCTCAAAATTGAGAATTTGTATTTTAAAATGTAAGGATATCTTCATAGGACTGGATGGTGTGAAAAATGGTGAAAGAAATCAGAAAAGAAAGAGAAACATGGATCCCAAGACATAGATCACGTACCATGTCCAGGAAGGGTACGCGACTGTGTACCAGGAAGCCGGAACGATATGTGGGAGAGGTTCGTGAAACCAAAAATGGTTTGCGGAGGAAGGCAGTGTGCTACGTGGATGTATTTTCATTGGAAGAGGAGATCAATGGCACAAGAGAAAATGTAGTACATAAACCACATATGAAAAATGGTTCACAGGAAGGCTTGTGGTTTGCGGTGGTAGGAGGATCGGTATGCAGTGAAGGCTGTACCGAATCAAAGATTTGGTTAATCATGGATCAATAAATATTGTGGATATCTTTTACTATATAAGAATACATAATCCCATTGATTATAATTGAGATAAAATATTATCAGGGAACATGTTTTTGATTCAGGATTTTGGCAATATCTGAAAGAAATTCACGAGAGATAATTATACGAAGGCTGAATTGGTTCACACGGAAGAAATTCGGCTGATGGTTTTGGAAGAAGACTGTATCCAGAAAAGGACGTGGTATGAAGGGGAAGAAGGAGCGGTACATAGGTGGTCAGAAAAGGCAGTCCATGAACATAGAACAGTTCACACATATAGGGTGATTTGTGGAGGCAATATGCAATCATAGACCAGCTTGCAAACATGAGGGGTTTCGCATAGGCAGTACACGACAACAAAGGTGGATGCAGTTTGTGGAAGAAGTGAGGTTTTTAGAAGTGGAAGCAGTATGTGGAGGATGTGATCCGTGTACCAGTGCTAGTGCATAGAATATGGGAGAATAATGTGGTTCATGATTTACAAAAGGAGGATTGTGAAAGCTTCAAATCAGTTTGCAAAAGTATTTTATGATACCTTGTATTACCTAGGAAGGTGGATTTCATCTGCGAGTGAAAGAGGGACTTCAATAGATAATCTACCTATAGTTTAGGATAAAAAAATTAATGAAAATTAAAGGACCTACATGTTCATAAACAGTGTTTGACATACATGTTGATAAACCATGTGTGGATTCCATTCTAAGAATAGCGGGCAAAGGAAGAGGAAGATGGTGACCCTTTCCACCGGTAGTGAGCCGAAAAAATAAGCATAGGGAGTGACCCTTGGGAATGTAGTGAAAAGACCCTAAAACTTTTAATGGCAGTGATCCTAGGCATAAAAGATCTAGCCCAAACATTTTACTCATTATTGGAAGTGAGCCTTAATGAAATTGGTATATTGGCACACTGCCATTGTATGCTCATTGGACATAGGCATGTGAAGGTGAACCAAGTAAAATTTTTTGTGTCCTCTGAATGATTTCATATCTGTTCATATATTTCTATGAGATGAAGAGGGAATTTATTTTTATCTTACTATTAAACAAAATCTGAAAGGGGATATGTTTTAATATGTCAAACCCTGATTCACCCCCTCTTAGTGTATTCGACATAGTGGACCAAACAAAAGGTTATTAAATCACTACCATCACTATAAAATTTTAATGGAGAAAAGAGTTTTCTAGGAAATTAAGATTTTTCTAGAGAATTATTAAATATTTTTCATGGAACACTTATCCACTTTAAACATTTCTTTTCACAGATTTAATATTTATAATTATTAAAAGGATTAAAATTATTTAATCTATTCATGAAGAAATTAACCTTAGTATCTATAATCACAACCCTTAATTAAAATTTTCAATTTGAATTAATGAGTGATTCCATCGATTTAATTCTATTGATATTTTGTGGGAAAGGAATAAAAATACAATTCATGTAGTGTGCTATATTAATATATTAAAAGATGTGTCCTAAATTAATTTCAACACAATAGAGAAAGTGTTGGTATAATTTTTTACCCTTTGTAAATTGAAATATTACTTTATTAGGTATAAGGTTTTATAATTTACTTATCAAGTTTCACATAGGTATCTACTTTTAAAAAAAGATTCTAAACCATTTCTAATGAGTTGAATCATTTTTTACCAAAATTTGATTTGGAAATTATATATAAGTATGGAGTTAAAATATAAGAGGTTTATGGCTTTTCTGGGTTACCTAACACCTATAGAAATGACCCTAGAGTGATCAATTTCCTCTTTCCAAATTTTATTTTATTTTCGTTTATGTTAATAAAACTATTAGACCTCTAATTTATATTATTTTCTTACAATAAGAGTGATTTTATGGGAGCTTATAGTAAATCAAATAAATAAATTCATTTCAATCCTTAGTTTATACTTTTAGGAAGAAACTTCTTGTTTAAATGTTATTCTGATGGAATACTTAATTGGGGTATTCTTGAGGAAGATATTTGTTCCATTTTATAAGTCTTCCATTCATCACCATTTTAAGGAAATCATGAGGGAAATAGAATATCCCAAAAAGTTATTTAATCTATCTATTATTATCCTACACATTTCATGGATTCTAGGATATTAGTTAAGGGTTATAAAGAATTCCAATGAATAATAAATTTTTGTAGAAATCATTGTACTTATTCAAATTAAATACTATAGGATGATGTCATTGATTTATAAGGATTATATTTTTTGATACATTTCCCATCTAACCATGGAAATGATTGCATTCTAGTTTTATTTATTAAGTGTTGAAATGGATTGTGGATGTGGATCATCCAAATAATTAAGAAGTAGTTTGGGAAATTTTATTAAGAAGAATATTTTTTCTTGATTTGGTATGCCCAAGGACTTAATAATTTAAAATTAAAAAACATTCAAAAAATTAAACATCATGGTTTGAATGGAAAAATATTTTGTATTTTTAAAAAAGTCACTTAATAACAACCCCAATATATTGTAAATATTGAGATTTCAAATAGGTAATTGAAACAAATCATGGAAAAAATGGTATTTAGATCAAGGATGGCTTTTTCCTTGAAGTAAGATGAGGAATTATTGGCCTATATGCATACCATTAATTCCCATATTTGGATTTTTCCTTAGAAGACAATATTTATAAAATGTTTTCATTTTAATATGGATTTATTGTAGATGTCATATTGGGTTTTTTTGAAAATAAATATTTTAAGATAACGGTGAGAGATGGTTTTTAGAGATTATTGATTTAAAGAAAATTAAAAAGGATTCCTATTAAAATTACATAATATATAAAGAGGTAGAGAAAATCTATTCATGAAACTATCAGTCCAAATAGATATTTTAAGGTTGGATTGATGGATTTTATGTTTAATTCTAGAAATAAAATCTACATAAGGAAAATGAAATCTAAATTTTATAGACTATTTTCTATCTTGAGAGGGAAATCTGATGAAGGTGTATTATAATTGGAATAAGAGAATTTAACTTCATAGTTAATGTGAAGAGTCTTAATCACTAATTTTATAGGTATCCAATCAACATTGGTGTTATCTCCATTATTAAGAGAAAACCTTCCAATGAGTATCACTGATAAAATTATGCTCAATACATTATAGGATTCAACCCATCATCATAATTGTTTATTTTTTATTTTTCATGATTAAATATTAATCTTCTTATTTGAATGCCATGTTATCTCTTATTTCTCTTAAAATATTATTTGAACTAATATATATATTTAAAAATATAATCAATACAATGGCCTTAAATTCTACAATGTCTTGGATTGATCATTGGAAGACATGTTTCGATCAATCAGGTCATTTTTTAGATAAATAATAATTGTGGTTGATTATAAATTGACATTCAATTTTCAATTGATGTTTATTTTCACTTATGGTATATTTTATTCCATATTAGATTGTCAATTATGGTTGATTATTACCTGTGGTTTATTTTGTGATGTATTTTAGTTTCAATTTTAGTCAATTTTCTCCAATTTTAGTAAATTTTGTTCATGTTTTTTACCCAAATCATTGTAGGATTTTCATGTATAGTAAATTATTATTTATTATATAGTCAATTTACACTTACGATCAATTTTCATTTTGTGGCCGATTGTCACTTCAAGTATATTATTTTCTATTATAAGTTTATGACTTGTGTAGTTGATGGATAATAGTTAATTATAACATAGATCCGAATTTCAATTGATTTTCTAGGACTATAAGGAGATTATTACTATTAAAATCTGAAATATCCCCTCTTAATTCCTACTCTGGTTAATTAACTTTGGTTCTTGAAATTATTGAAATCCCCTCCTAATATTTATAAATTTTAGGTGCTTTAATTAGGTGGCCATATTATTTATTCAATTAATGCTATATTTATTTTGGATGAATATTGATTGATTAAATCTTCTATTATTAGGGTATTTATTTTTTTAAGTTCCAAATTTTAATTTTTTTCCATAAATTTTATGGTACATGTAGCAGGAAAAGAAGCGCGGAGGACTCAATTTAGTATTTTTTTAATTTTTTTTAATATATACTATAATATTTGGATGTTAGACATGCTTTCTATTATAATTGAAAATATTTTTAAAATAGAATTGAAATATTATATCAAAACCCTTAAACAACTTTGAGTATTCAAAAATATTTGAATGTTTTTGTATTTTAGTTATTTTGGGATTATTGATAACTTATTATATTGTCCATAAGATAGATATTTTGTAATTTTCAAATATATTTTGTATGATATGGATATTTTTTCAGAAATGTTGATTTGAATTTGATATGACATTGATACATGATTTATCAATTTTGTATTAACAAAATTTCTAACTCAGTATATTTAAAAACTTTCCTATACTTTGAGATTAAATATTGAGAAAAATGATATGTTGAAGTGTGTGAGAGGGGTTTTCAATGAGAAAAAATATTACTCAATTTTTTATAAATTAAAATTAAATTAAAAATTATTTAAAATTGATAGTTCTTAAACATATTTTATCACTTTTAGTGGGTGAAAATATTTCAGATGTATGAGGGTTATTTTCCCACATTAAGTGGTTTAACATTTCTTTTCAATTATGGACACGATCATAGAACATCAATTTAAATTCCCCAAAAATTATTTCTTTTGTTTAATTATTTGGTATAATATATATAAACATAATTTATTTTGACCTTTATGTTGCATTTTCAACTCTTAAGAAGTGAATATAATTGGTCTATGAAAGATATTAATAATCCTAGTTGAAATCATTATTATTTATGTTAAAAATAATGTATGGGTTAATTATTCATGGTTATTAGATATTATACATATCAATCCTTTAATTTATGTATATTTATTGTGTATTTATTATATGATTCTATACACTTGGGAAAAAAGAGATTTTTGGACGTTTAATTGAATTTGGATTTGAATTTATTTAAATCATCCAAAATTTTTCCAAAACCAATCACTTTTATAAAACTAAAACAAAATTAATGTTAAAATTTTTTATTTAGTGTATAGAAGTTAGTAATTTTTACTTTTTAAAATCCATGAAGGGAAACACCTTTGAACGTCATATCTTTATTAACATCACAATCCATTCATGTTTGATATTGATTAACATTGACTAATATTAAATAATTGACTTACTGATAGGAACAGATTCATTAATTGTGGGGGAATTCAATGTGAGTATTTTTCTACATGTTTGGAAAATTTTTACTAATATTTTAATGGTATAAAATATAAAAATATTATATTTCATAATGAAGTTCCTAAGGATCATTAGAACCACAAGGGGGTGATTCAGTGGTGAATATATGTAATTTCATATTCTACCAAATTAACAACTTCACATTGTTATATTTTTATCCATATAAGATTTTATAACAAACTCAAAATTATTTAATAATAATAATGTAATTCATGTCACACAATACTTATAACGTTCGACTTAAATGTGAGAACCTACAACCATCCCATGGAGACTTGTGTCGGTCTATAAAAATTCAATGTTAGAACGAATTAAATAAAACTTTGAGAAAACTCATGTTACACTTCTTATATTCCTCGATATGATTTATTATACTGACTCACATCTATTTACGTATCTTTTCTTACAAAAATGAGAAAAATTAAATTATGTTAATCTTTGTAAAACCAACTCTCAAAAGTTCTTGCAAAAATTTCCACATTATTTCATTCATCTCGTAATGTCGATATGGTAAACTCTTCCTATATTTAGTGAAAATAAATCCAATTAACCACACAGAAACTATACTAACTTTCTATGCTACTTTCTATCTAATTATGAAATGTTTTATTACTCAAAATATACTTGAATAATCTATTTTTTACTCTCTATACAGTTTCTTTGAAATAAAAAATATATCTATTTCTTTTATTGGAGCCTCTTTATGGTATGTCTTCTTCAAACTAAAAATAAAATCATTTGTAAAATCAACTAACACAAAAACTTCAAAGTTTCATCCTTTGGTACATGTGAATAGTTTTTGGTACATTCATACTTTACACCCCTTTATATCACTTATCACTAAATATAGAATCCAAGATCTCAATTTTCTCCTAATAAACCGACACTTTCTTGAAGTCTCATGAGTTTTCTAGAGTACACATGAACATTCATGACTCTTTATTAATACTCCAGTGATTACAACCATTATTCATACTTCTTTATACTTATACCTCAAGTTACTAATTCATACTTTTTATCTCACCTATTTAATATACCAATTAAAAAATATCATTTCACTTTCATTAAAAAAAATGGATTGACAAAGTTTTATATAAACCTTATAAATATCCATATAGTGGAATAATTATCTAATAACTTCTTTTTGAACTCTTCCATTCAATTATGTCTATTTAAACTTATTCATTCTATTGGATTTGTTCGATTATACAACCTCATCCTAAAAAATTTCTTCAAACATTTGTCTCTAAAACTTCTCTTCCATGATTGATTATATGATATATTCTCATAGTATAGGAATTATTTTGATGTAATCAATTCTTTGGACTTCATTTTGTAGCGCATTTTAATAATTTCCAACCAAAAAAATCATATAGCATATATAATAAAAACTCTTTTCATATTGAAAGATCATAAAAATATTTTTCAAAAATACATACACTATTAAAGATTGTTGAATGAATTTTTCGAGCTTATAATTAATCCTATTAGATGAAATATATCTTCCTAGAGCCCCAATCAGATTTAATCCATATGTTTATATCACTGAAAACATCACTTATTATCCCCTCTATTTTTCACATATAAAATATTGCAAATATATTTTCTAATTTTGGGATTCCCCAAATTTTCACATCACACATATTCTATAATCATTAGCACTTATAATTTCATGAAAATATATATCCAAAATGATTTCCAAAATCTCTCCCCATAGACATCACGAACTACTCTATTAAATTTCTATATTAATCTATTATTTTTTCTATATTTGATGATCTATGTTTGTCAATGTACATGGGATAACAAATTTTTTATTCTCTCTCTTTTAACAACCTCATAATCTGATCACTTTATAACAATAAATTTGTATTCGATGACATTGTTAAAAATTCATACATATTTTTTTCCACTTTCATATGTCTAGTGGTCTATTTCTGGTAAACCAAGTTAAGAAATCTATGTCAGCATTTATATGTCTAGAATTCTTTGTTTGGAAATGTTCATTCACTGGTCTATGCCTAAATACAATACTAATATCCCTTTTTTTTAGAAATGCATGGATCAAGATATTTTAATGATATTAAGATATTTTTGGAAGAACATAAAATCTTCTAAAATTGATATAGAATTTATTACCAATGTTAAGGAAACTTTCTTCAACTCCTCCATCATCTTCTTATAACAAATTTGTTATCAATATTTCAGAATCATTATTGAAATAAATTCTCAAATTTTCATAAAATAAATTATTAATAAAATCCCGTTGTAAATAAATAGAAAAATTTATTATGAAAAAAAAATAAAAAAGTATATTCAATCTTCCCCTTTTTATTTTTTTCACCATTATAAATTTGAACATTCATTTTGTAACCACTAAATTTTTTCACAAGATTTATTTTTTTGACTAATCTCTTTTTCTCAAATTTATCTAGAAAATGATTTATCTTATAGAATTTATTAAGACTATACTTCCAGATAAGTTGATTTTTTGATGGAATTATATCCCTCAGTGAGAAGAAATTTGGTGGCCATGTAATTATAAATTCCTACCACTTTTCTCATAAAATATTTCCACCACATTATGATAACGAAAACTTTAAATTGTTATGAGAATGTGTTTTACTTATTCGAAGATATTTTCAGACACCATTTACATTTGATAATATAATCCAAATAATATTGGGGTAACATAATTAAGGTCATTAGGAATTATTTGGTTGTGTTTGAATATGTAGTTTTAGCCTCAATTTTGTAACCTTTCTTTTGGAATAGATTCTGTGAAAATGTCACCAACTCAATATTTTTTGTAAATTTACTCAAGAAACACATCTCTACTAGAAAATGTATTCTTAGTGAAGTGATACTTAATATTAATGTGTTTTGATCTTGAATATTTTACATGATTATTGGAAATATCAAAGGCACATTGATTATAACAAAGAATCCTTAATGGTTTAAAAATATTTACTCTCAAATATTCCAGATCAACTTTTATCTAAATCATTTATATAGAAACATGGGTGGTATAAATATATTATTCTTCCATTGTAATCAATGTAAATTAATTTTTTTTCTTACTTTTCCAACTCAAAAAACTTTTTACCGTGAAAAAATTTCCTATTGATGATACTTTTCTATAATTATTGTTAAAAAGACCCTAATTCTAATAGACCAAATCCAATAGTAAATTTATTACATAAGAATATGAAACAAGGAATATCATCTCGATGGATAGAATATCTTAGTAGTCTTGGTAAACTATATACATATAGAAAATTTAAATTACATTTAAAAAAACATGAATTATATTATTTTATAACACCATTTTCTCCTTAGTGTAACCCTATATATAAATCATAAAACACTTCTTGGTATCTTATAAAAATAAAACATTATAAAGGATTGAGATTAATTCTTGAGTAATGATAATGTACAATAGAAGCTATCATAAATTAAAAATATATGAAACATAATAAATATATAACTGTAAATAAGAAAAATAACTTCCAATTAACTAATAAATTTTCTGTCATGATAAAATAAGTCTTAAACATTCTGTAAATGTATATAATTGGAAAAAAATTCCATTCAATCAATAACTTATGTACAATATAAATCTACAGATAATATCATAGTGAAAATATAATGGATAATTTTAATAGAATAATTAATGTGGGGAATGATTAATTTTGTATTTGATGATAATAGAAATAATGGTATCTATACTTTCAAGACCTTTAGATTGATATTTTAATCATTATGGGTAGAAGACTGGTTAATTTGGACAACTTATTTGTATTATGATACCAACCAATGCATTAATGTGATATATAATAAGGTCCCCTACCCATTATTTCAAGTCCAATGCATACCTCATATATATAAATGATCGATTTAATTTATGAATTAGTATTAATGATAAAAAAATACCCATATTCATTAAAACATACAATTTTGACATTATTTCCCTAGTTATTCAAATAACATTCAATGTAATCACCATATGTAAATATAGTATACGGGATAGGAAAAAATTATATCCATGATAAAATAATAGTATATTTTATATAAATGTAATTAAAAATGATTTAGAATTTTAAATAAATCAAATGGATAGTATATATAAAAAATAAAATAAAATATTTTCATTTTATTAAAATATGCCTTAATGATATAAAATTTAGAATAATTCCCTTACCAATTGGGTATCTTTTGAATCATAAGCCCCAGGAAATGAATAAATTCTTATGAAACATTTAATATCATGGGGAAAAATATATTAATGATATATTATATAAAAGGGTCAGTATATAAATCCCAAAAAACAAATAAGTGCTAAATATGACATATGTCTAATCAAAGTAAAATTGAGATGAGTGACCCTTATCACTTTGTAATGAATTGAATCATATTCCCCATGAATAAATAAAATTTAATGAAACATTAAATATCAAGAGAATAAATAAAATTATGATATAAAATTTTAATATAGTATTATATACAACTCATAAAATAATATAGATGCATAACATCAAAATATGACTCAATGATAAAAAATTTAGATGAAGCCCCTTACAAATATCATATCAGTAAAGATAGATTTAATAAAATAAATTTATTATGTTCATTATATGTTAATACACATAAATCATGTTGAAATATAATATAAGATAATCAACATTCATTTCTGACATATTATTTTCATGACATAATCAATGAAGTAGAAGGTTAACCCAAAGACAGGAAATTGAGTTATGAATATCCTTACCTCACTCTTCTGTTTTGCTGATCATGCTTTAAAATAATATATAATTATTTTATAAATTTTATTAATTTCTTCCTGAACCATATTCATTTTATAATATTTTATATTATTATTTTATAAAATTTTACCACCCTTTCATTAATAATATTTCATTATTTCAATTTTTTCGGGTGCCAATTGCCTTGTTTTCCCAGACATGTTTTATCATGAATATACCAATTATTTTAAAAAGGATTTAAATCCATCCTATAAAAAATTATATTAATGTTAAAAATAAAATATTTAATCAGTAAATAAATTTTTATATCCATTATTTAATGATGAACATTGATAATGAATCACATCATGTGGAAGAGATAGTTGGTCGTACATATTCCCAAATGATGGTATCATTCAATTAATGGGTGAAATGGTAAAGAGGATTATGATATATTAAAATTAAAAAATAAATATAATTTTATAATTATATTATATATCCTTTATTTCATCACTATTAACATCCATGTAATGTGGTGATGAAAACAATTACACCGCTATATAGAGAGGGTAATTCATACGTATGCATACACGGTGCTTTCATTTTTCGTAGGATGGATAAAAGGTTGAATAAGATTGTTTCATATTCATAATAAATTCTTGGTATATATATGATACTGTAATTATTAATTTAATATGTGTTAAACAATTATGAGGAAGTATAATAAGAAATAAACATGAAAGAGTTGGTAAAAATGACTACCTCTTCTTGAGTGGACTCCCTTTAGATCTCTTCTTAAGGGGTCTATGGATGGAAATATATAAGGAAAATAACCTATATAAATTAGATAATGATGTTTATAAGGTAATCTTTTAGAATTTTTTGGATCTTTATGGATCAATTTTTTGTAAATAACTGAAGGAAGTTGTGTCCTTTTATAATTGATGCAGTGATAAATTTTGGAATTTCTCTAAATATTAAAATATAAAAAGACTGTTACAGATAAAAATAAGTATAAATGTTCTATAAATCCATATTTGTTGACAATTTAGACCATATATTATCCCAATCATATTTATTTAACATTTTTATGATTTTTCAAAAATTTAATAAAACATCATATTCATAAAATATCACTATAGTCAATTTTAAAACTATTTGTTACTTTGACTTAAAGAATATCAATATAATAAGATGTCCTCAGTTTTTTAATACATTCATAATATTTAATATTAATATATAATATTTTATAATCACCATAATTAATTCAAATAATATTACATTTAATAATTTAAATATTATATATTTTGTTATTCCTTTAATTGAATAATTCATGCATCACCGTTGTGTAAGAATTTAAGTTAATTATTTATTCAATAAAATTAACAATAAATTAAATTGGTGTATATAAATAATTTATATTTTAAAATAATATTTATAGTCAAACATATCCTGTAGATAATACCGTATTAAAAATATTAGACTTATTAAAAATAAGAGTATGACTTATTTGGCATTTCATTAAATAAAATAAAATAAATGTCTTAGTCTTATCCACGTTGCCATAAATTTAAATATAATTGAATAATCAATGATCATGGATTAAATTTAATTATCAAATAATATTTATTCAACTTTTAGGTTCATTTTCTAGTTCATATCTCTTTATTTTTAACCTTACTTACCTGATTCAGCCATTATTGTGGTAACATAATTATTAAAGTTACTATTATTTTTAAACAAAAATAAAAGTAACCTATTTACTAAACATGGAAGTAATTAATCCAAATACATATGAAGATCTTAAAAATTAATGACACATAGTTGTCAAAATTTAATTTAAAATTAGACCGGTAAAATGCTACGAAAAATAACTTTTTTAGAAAAATCACATTTCTAAGTATAAGAATGAATTTATTGAAAATTATACAAAGAAATTGATTCTAATTAAATTAATTATATTTTTAGTATTATAATATAATTAATTTTACTTTTTAACCCTTTTAAATTTAAAATTTTTCATTTCAAATGGTTAAAGTAAAAATAGAGGTTTCTATAAAAATAGTTATATTTCACTATTAATGGAGAAATATATTTTTAAAAAAAATATGAAAATTTCACAATAAGATAATTTAGATATTATAAAATCAAAAATGATATTAATTTTATCAATTATCTTTTATAAATGTGAAAAAATAATTATATTTATTTTCTCATAGATAACAATAAAAATCGCTTTGTGAAGAGAATGACTCTTCCAAAAATAATGTCTTTATTTCCAAAGAAACAATAAATATTAATTGAATATAAAAATATTATATATTTCATAATATATTTAATAATATTCAAACCCACCAATTTAACAATTATTTTATAATGTAATTTTATTATAATAATATTTAATAGTATATTGTGGTTCATTTAAGCTATGTACTTCATGCACCACAAGATATCAATTAAATTTGTTATATTAAAAAATAATGGGATATTAAATTTTAACCATTTCAATAAATTCCGACCTCATAATTTTAAATTGATCTATAAAAATCAATGTTTGATATTTGAAAATTCTGTTTTGGGAAACCCACATAGTAAATATGGTTAATAAAACATCCTCTTGAAAAAAGGATATGTATATAGAAAGGTCACCAAAAAACAAAGATTATAAATAATATAAAATTAGTGTGAATTTAAAATAAGGAAATGGAATAGAAATATAATGATAAAATTATGATAGAGAGTGATAAAAAACATGTTCTCTAGAAATATAACCATCATAAAAACATAAATTTATGATGGGTTAAAAGGCTATTGATTTATTGGTACCAAATGTAAATGGAAGATGTTTTTTTAATTCTAAAATATTTTTATTATAGTTGATAAATAATTTTAATATTTAGGTAAATAACTAAATAAAATAAAATAACTTGATCAATACATTTCGTACTAATAATATCATTATTTAGTTTTACATTGATCCATATCTACTTCATCACTTACCCCCAAAGATGGATATTCTAGATGAATTTTTAATATTGAAACACTTTTAATGAATTATAATATCCATAAGTAATTCTTTCGACCTATAAATATCTAATTAAAAAATTGTTAGCATAGGTTATCCAGTATAATAAATATTTATTTAACCTTAAATAATAATATCCAAAATTCAAATATTCCCTACGAATTTAATCTTAACACTTATTAAAATTAAAGAATACGAAAAATTAGAAATAATGTTACTAAATTTACAAAATCAACCTATCATTAATACCTCATATAGTATCTTTTAATCCAATATTAAATTATCATGCTCATATATTCTCTTGGAAAATGAATCACCATATAACCGTAATGGAAATATGCATGTTGTCAAGAATTTACCCTCTCCTTATTCTTTAAATAAAATCATATATTATTGACTGAATTTCATAAGTAAAAAAATATAGTAAACTCCATCATAAATAACTTTTTCATCAAATCAAAATACATTTTAAGGTCACCAATACTATCCTAAAAAAATCTATTCATCATTATTATCACATAATTAGGCATATATTTAGTGTTATCTTCTCTAAATCCTATGTTTTTATAAAAGATAAACATTTCATAGAATTCCTTCTCTTGGTTACAGGTATTATTCATCACACAATTACAAATACTTAAACGAATAAGTATTGATGTAAAATCCTTATATGATTGATAAATCCAAAATATCATTGATAAAATTCTTTTATAACATAATTCTTGAATCTATATACACATGTACTTTATTAATTCCACTTCAATGGTTGTAATAACATAAGCTCTAACTTGATCCCTTTGATTCTTCTGAGCTATATTCCCTTGAATCTTGGGGAATTATTTAGCATAGTTTCCCATATAATTATAGTCAAAACATTAAAAATTGGAGTTTTATTTATTTCCCTTTCATTAATGTGTATCATGGCCTTTTGCAGTACACTTTGTTTAATATACCATTCTCTTTATGCTCGTACTAGGGTGTGTCATTCCAAAATTATTAGATCTGGTAAAACTCTTCATTCCCTTATTCCCCTTTTTTTCTTTTCCGTACTATTATTATCTTTCTTCACATATTAGACATAATAAATAGATAATTATTTCTTTATTTTTAGCTCATATTACTAAGTACTCATATGATAAAACGGGTTGGGATACTAGTTCCTTTTAAAATATTAGCTTAATAACATCAAGGAAACAATCATTCATTCTCATTAGATTACATGCATTGATATGGTTCCCATTCCTTCCACAAGGTTTCATTTATAAATAATGGAATAAACAAGATTAGATAATAACATTATGAAACATAACATGTAATATAAAAATTAGTGAAACACTGAACATAAATTAAAAATTTAGGTATAACTAATCTCAAAATCATAACCTTAGATTCTTTTGAAATATTTAAAAATTATATCATATGGTTTCGTAATATAATTTATGTTTTCTTAAATCTAGTTTCAAAGGTTTCTACTAAAATTTCTCGGATACCGACTATATAGACCCTGATTCTAGTATCCCAAAGTTGGTGGTTACTTTATTACATTAGAATATGATAAAATGAAATACATCCTAAAGGGCCAAATAGTTTAGTAGTATTGGTAAACTGTATAAATACATGATATTAATATTAAATTAAAAACATAAAAGGACACTGAATATTTTCTTTGATAACATCATTCTTATTGTTAGTTTGACCCTACATGACAATCATAAAACACATCAGGGTATCCTAGGAAAAATAAAACAAAACAAAGGGGTAAGATCAAATGCTTATAAAGGGTTATGTACAATGAGAGAAATTCTGAATAACAAATATATGAAATACAATCAATGTATAAAGTTAAAAAACTGATCTCACCTTAGATTTAATAAATAACTTATATATTATGAGAAAATAAATATTAAAATTTATGATAATGTGAATAATTAGAAACAAATAAAATTCCATCAATAACTTGTGCATAATTTGAATCCATGGATAATATCATAGTGAAAATATAATGGATAATAATAACTAATTTAATAACAAGGGAAATGATTAATATTTAATTCAACGATATCAAAACATTATATCACCTATACTTTCAAGGCCTTGCACATGGATGATTAACCATTATGGGTAAAACCCCAGTTAATTTGGACTACATATTTGCCTCATGAGACCTACCTATGCGTTAAGGGGTTATACAATTTTGATCCCTACCCATCTCGGTAATTATAATGCATTATTTATATATCAAAATGATAGATTTAATTCATGAATAAATATTACATATAAAAAAATATCCATACTGAGTAAAATATATAGATTAAAAATTATTTACTGAATTATTTAAATAAATTTCAAAGTAATCACCATATAAAAAAATGTAATACAAATTATGAAAAAACATATACATGATACATAAATATGTATATTTAATAGAAATTAAATTTTTAATTAATTATGATTATAAATAAATAAAATGTGCAATATATACACCAAAGAAAAGAAATTAGATTCATAATATTAAAATATTCCTTAATGAAGTGAAATTGAGACGAATTCCCTTACCAATTGGGTATATTTCAAATCAAAAGACCCATGAAGGAAATAAAATCAAATGAAACATTAAATATCAGGTAAATATTATATTAATGATATAATATATCCAAAATTAAATATATAACCACAAAAAATAAATAAGTGTTGAATTTGGCATATGTCCCACAAAAGTAAAAGTGGGTGAAGAACCCTTACATCTTGGTAATTAGTTGAACCGTATGAACAACGAATGAATAAAATAAAATTAAACATTAAATTTAATGAGAATAAATAAATTCATGTTATAACATAGAAAATGGAAATTATATACACCTCATAAAAAATATTGGTTCATAACATCAAAATATGTATCAAAAAAAGAAAATTGAGATGAAATCCCTTATTAATATAATATCATTGAAGTGAGCATTAATAAAATAAATATATTATTTTTTAGATGTAAATACACATAAAAAGGATTGAATACAACCCAGGATAATAAAAATCTATTTCAAAAATAATATTATCATGAAATAATAAATGATGTAGAAGTTCAACTGAAAGAATAGAAATTGATTTAAGAATTCCCTTACCTCGTGATTCTCTTTAGTTGGTCATGATTTAACCTTTTTTATAATGGTCTAAAAATGTAATTAATTTATTTTATAACCACATTAATATTTATAATATATTATAAGATCCTTTTATATCATTTTACCACCTATTAATTAATAATATTCTGTTATATTGATTGATTCAGGTGTTTATTTCATTTCATTCGCATGCTTGTTTTTTCATGAATGTCCCACTTCTTTTGCATATGATATAGATAAATAACCTATAAAATGATATTATTGTTATAAATATAATGTTTTTTCATTAAATACATTGTTATAAAAATTCTTCAATGTTGATCATGGGAAATGAATCCTCTAGCGCTGTGGAGACGGTAGGTCACATATACGATTGAGCGATGATATCATTCTATTAGTTGGTGAGATGAATAATAAGTGGATGATATATTAATTTTATAGAATAAATATCATTTTATAAGAAACTTATATATCCATTATTTCAGTTAGTATCACCATACATGTCATTTGGTGATGAAAAAATAATTACACTACTACGTGGAGATGATAAGTTGTACGTACGCACACACAATACTCTAAATTTTTATAGGATGAATAATAGGTGGAATATGATTTTATTATAATCAGAATAGAATTTTGTATATATATGATACTTTAGTTATTTATTTAGGATGAAAAAACATTAGTAGGAATTATAAGATGAAATAAAATTGAAATGGTTGGATAAAATGATGATTTATTCTTCGATGGACTTTAATTTCATCTCTTCTTAAGGGGTATAAGGATGCTCTTTTGGAAGGATCAAGACCTATAGAAAAAATATAAGGATTTTTAGAATACAAATCGTCTGAGTTTTAGGAAGATATATGGATCAATATGGTGTAAATAAGTAAAGCAAGTGGTGTCCTTTTATAAATGAAGTTAAGGGCACTTTTTAAATTTCTCAAAATATTAAGATATTATAAGACTATTCTAGAGAAAAAAAACCACATGTCCAATAAATGAAAATGGGACAAAAATTTAGACCATATATTTTTCCCATATATCATTATATATGATTATTTAGGAATTTAAAATAAATCAATAAAATATTATATTCATTAAATATCATTTTTATAAATTTTGATACTATTTATTTTATTGACTATTATAATATCAATATAACAAGATATATTCAAAAAAAAACATTCAATACATCTCTAATATGTCATAAAAATATATAAACATATTTTTCACCTTAATTAATTCAAATTATATTACTTTTATTATTTTTAAATTGATTTATTTGACTTTTTCAATTAATTTAATAATTACTGCATCATCGTTGTGTAAGAATTAAAGTTAATTATTTCATCAATAAAAATCAAAAAAAATTATTAGGATATATATAAATCCTTTATATTAAAAAATAATTTTTAGATAGGAATATATCCTCTTTATAATACCATATTTAAAATTTTACACTTATTAAAAACACGAGTGTGACATATTTGGAATTTCATTAAATAAAATATTGAAATGGTCATAATCATTTCTAAGTGGCCATTAAATTATATATAACCAAATAATGGAGGAATATTGAATAAATAGACTCATAAAATAATATTTATGAAAGTGTTAGGGTTATTTTATTTTTTATATCATTTTATTTTGAACAATACCTAACCGTTTACCCTTTACCCTGGAGTCAAAATATACTAAAGTTACTATTAATAATGACGAAAACTAAAATTGAACTATTAAATAAGTTTGTAATTCTTATATACAAATAAGGATTACATTTTCTAAAATTTAAAACACATTTGTGAAAGGATATAATTTAAAATTAAACTATTAAAAAACAATGAAAAATAGTTTTTCAGAAAAATGCCCTTTAAGAAAGATTTGTACACCAAATTCATCCATAAATTGATTAAAATGAACTACATTGGATGATTCATATTATTATATTAAGAATTTTTCTTCTAACCCATTTTAAAATAAAATAGAACATTTCAAATGGTTGAAATAAAAATACAGTTTTGAATTAAAATTAAATTTATTCACTATTCAGTAGGAAATAAATATTTTTTAAAAAATAAGTAAATTGTCCCCTTTAATAATTGTGATTAATTAATTTTATAAAATAAATTTTCTAAATGTTAAAAACTAATTATATTTATTTTCTTATAGATTTTAACAAAAATATTTTTTTAATATATTAAAATGGATTTCCTAAAAAGTATGTATTTAATTAATAAAAATAAATAAAATTTAACTAAATATGAAATTCATATATATTTAATAAAATAGTTAATCCTATTTACACATGTCAATTTAATTTCTATTTTATAGTGTTATTATTAAAATAATAATATTTAATTGTATATCAAGGTTATTTTAAGCATGGTGTTGCATGAAACTGAAGATATCAATTAAATTTTATATATTTTTAAATATCAGGATGTTAGAATAGTCTTCATCCCAATCAGAATTGGTATATCTGAGAAAGTTTATATCACAACTTCTTTAATATATCATGCCATAAGTAGATGTTACTTTAAAAAATATTAGAATTCTTTTTGCTCTCCACATGTGAGATTCCAATGGATCACATTGGTATCTTAAAAATAATGTAATAGAATAAACAATATCTATCCTAGTAGCTATAACATAGAGAAAAAATATTATAAACTTTCAAAAATATTTCTAATTCACATTATTCTTAACAATATTTTTACGTATCATTATGACAATTGAATTAAGAGTACAAACATCTTTAAAATATTCCATGAAGGACTATTTAAATAACTCTATAACATAATCTTATTTTGATAGAAAAATTTCTCTTCCCTTCTATTAAACAACAATTCATAGAAAGAAAGTTAATTCTATAAGAATTAAAATTTCAAAAACAATCTTTATTTGAACAAAAAACTCTTAAAAAACAATATCTCTACCCCCTATCAAAGTTATATATCAACCTTTTATTTATAAAATATCATGTTTTTTTTCAAAAACTATAATGTTTTGAACACCATGATTGTTGATATTGTTTCAATCAACAAAAAAACTTCTCTAACATACACACCTTAGTTCCTAACTTATGAAGTAAGAACTCATACACTTTCTAAATGTAATCTGCATCATCAATTTCTCCATTTTGGAAAGATAAACTAAAAAACATATGGTATACATTGTAGAAATAATGTGCTGAAATTACTGAGAACATTATTAATATTATACTCATACAAAAGGGGAAAAAGATTCTTCTAAATATAAACCTTCCACACGTGAGTAACCTTTACAATCATTCCAATCCTTGTTTCCTAAAATTTCTCTATCTTAATTGAGTTTGTTCTTATACACCCATTTATCCCCATAATATTCATTCCTACTAGTCATAGTAAAAGGTTTCAGGTGTAATGTTTGTCAATTTGATCTAAATCTTTATTCATAACATCAAACCACAATTTATGATCACCTTCCATTAAAACTGATTCTAGTTTAACTTGTGTGATAATAGATGTATTTTTTTAACATCAACTTCTTTTTGGTATGCATTAGGGATATATTATTTACAATAATATTTTTGGATTCAATCTATTTTTTAAGGTATGAAATTTCGGATATGTTATTCTAGTAAAAGTATCATCATAACATGATTCTCCTGAATCTTAATTTACCGAGTTTCACTCATTTTATATTCACATTTGTTATTCACAATGGAAATAAATGAATAATATTCCATAACATTTTGAAAAAAAATTATAAATAAGTTTTATTTTAAATAAATTTCACACCATTAAAATCCAAAATTATTTGAAAATGTTTATTTTGATATCTAAAACCTCTTCTGTTGGATACATAACCAATAAAAATTCTTTCCTCATCATTGTCATCAAATATTCCAAGATTCATATTTTTGATATTATCAAATAAAGTCCACTAACGAACATAATATATTTCATTGAAGTATTTTTTATACCACATTTTAAGAAATTTATTTTCAATTTTGAATAGAAAAAACATATATTTTGTACAAGTACAACAATACTAATATATTCTGTAAGATCACTAGTTTTCATTTGAGGCATAGTTATTTTTTTCTAGTATAAATGATTTTTATAGACTAATGTGAGTACCCAATGTGATCATGGGAGTATCGGGGGGTGTCCTAGGTCTCTCGGATCCAAGTTCCTGAATTTTTTAAAATAAAAGAGGTCGCACAGTTAGGAGAAACTGTGTAGGAAGAACCCCATGGTTACCCTTAACTGTGTGAGTCTTGATTGTGGGGTGGAACAAGTTGAATGGTTTGAGGAAACCATGAAACCCGAGGAATAAAACCATGTAAGTAACATAAAATTTTTAACAGATCCAAATCAGATTGTTTGCACACTCTAAGAAAACCCATGTGCACTAAACATGTGAGGTTCCCCTTATAGCAGTGAAGGGTGCACAGTTGGCCAACCATGTGAAATAACAGTGAATCCTAGTAATTTTGGTTGATGTTAAAAATTTTCCATTAAAATTTCTATAACCTATTACAAATTCATATTTATTTCTCTAGTGGAAATACCTCATGCATGAAAGATCCTTTCAAGCTAATTGGTAGCTTCTATTACATTTCTTCTTCCAAAGTCAGCATTTGATGCCACCCGTATCGTTGGAATCATATCAGTGAGAAATCCATTCCATTTTCTCATTATTTGTTCTTTTTGGTATCTATGATGTTAATTAGGTTCAATCTAATATTTCTGTTTTCATTCTTCTCCATCCATTATTTTTTTTTCTCTTGATCTAAGTCAAATCAGTAGTTATTACTAGATGAAAACTCTACTACATACCTACATCAAGTTCTATATAGAATTCCTTTGGTATTTGGAACTTTATATGTCTAGTTAACATTATACAACATGTATTACATTATGGTGTGCCCTGATAATTAATTGAATAATTGAATTGAGAAAATTGGAACCTTTTTAGGTTTCCCTTAAGTACTTTCGAGAATGTTAGAGGTTTTTACACAACTATGGCCACACATAGGGAATTCACTTATCTTTTTTTTTCATACCAACCATAGGGGTGTGTTTTATCTTTACTAGTTATTGGAATCCTACTTATAAATGAAATTAAATGAATTTATTGATTAGGATTTAGGATTCCTATTTTTCCATGTGATAGCAAGATGTGAATTGGTTGATTATTTAAATGTTAATTGTTATATGAGTTGGTAAAATCATGAACTATGAATGATTGTGAATTGAAGAATGAAATTGTAGTAGATTCCATGGATGGTATAACTTGGATCTAGATTACATTAGATTCCTTGGATGGTACTACCATGGATCTTGATATAGGTAGTTGGTGTCTTGGATGAGATTAATCTTTGGGTCTTGATTGCAATGGATTCTTTGGGCCTTAATACCCCTTAGAGCCAACATTTTGGGATCTTAGTGGACATGGTATGTAGAAATGACCCTTAGACCCATTTCTAGTCTAACTAAGTTTCCATAAATATGATACTAGTATTTTATGAGGATGGCTTAGTTCACTATACCCTAGATCCATCCTCGTGGGGTCTGACACATATAATTATACATATCAACCATGGTAAATCTGATACTCTAGATTATATGACTCGACCATGGTAAATGTGACATGATTAATTATATAGGTTTTCCAGGGTTGATATGATGTAAATTTTTTATGGCATGGTTTTGGATAATTGTGATATTCTTTTTATGCAGAATTACTTGGGTGTTTAATTATGTTTTCTTTAAAGATACCTTATTTTAGGAGATTTGACATTTTTTTTGTAGGGAGACTTGTTTTGATTGATTATTTCACTTACTGAATTTACATATTCCATGGGTACCTTTTCATTTATATTATACCTCTGATATAAAATGAAAAAGTGATTATCTTGTATTGTGAATAATGGATTAATATGGACCCCATTAGTGGTGGAATATTGGGATTTTATCTCACACCCTCTCATTGGATGTTGTTTGGTACCTGAGAAGACTATATACCTATTTTGGATTCATTTCAATGATATGGCATGTTTGATAATTATTTTATATGTGATTTGTTTTCCAGCATTGAGTGTTTATATTAGTTTCTTGAGTTGTTATCTTTTTTTATACTACTTCTTCTACAATGGGTTACTAGTCCTGTGTTTAGATCATTTGTTTCCATTATTCCATCTCTTTACATATGCTTTTTCTACTGATCTATTATTATATACAAAGTATGTTGTACTCTGGTAATGAGGGAATAATCTCTACATGAAAAGACCCTAGGACCTCATTTCTAGTTGAAAGCCTCTAACATTCGTTAATTTTATCTTGAGGACATCTGACCCACCAGCTCGGGGCAAATTCAGTGGAATCTAGGTCGAGACGATACATATTCTATCTAGAAAATTTTAGAATTTTTTTTATAAATCATATATTTTCCCATTTCACTTTTCTTCTGTTTTTCCTTTATTTCACTCTATTTTGTGGATGAGTGTATAGATCAAGACAATGATGTTTTATTTCATGTTTTTTAAGATAGGATATAGAATAATTTCATGTTTATCCATTTCCATTTTATATTCTCAACTTTGGAATATAAACACCCATCTCTCCTTCATCTTTCCTTTGGATAAATAAGAACATTTCTATAGCCTTCGATTTATTCCTCATAAACACAATGTTGTTCATATGAGTGACATTATATTTTTACATAATAAATAGTGAATCCCCCTTGGTTGATTGATTTCTCATCATCCAACACATATTTGAGTTAATAATCTTAGTAGGTCTATTATATTGAACTTCAAAATTCATATAAATTCATCTAATTATTTTCCATTTATAACATGTTGTAAAAACATCACCATCCTTTATTTTCAGGGGTGTTATGTTTCTTAGGGTTTTCCTTGTCACTTCCATCTTCCCCGCATCGTTCGGTCTGCGGTTTCCTCCACAGCTTCTCCCGAAGTGCTCAAAGGGTGGTGGTTTCTTCTTCCTCGGTTAAGGTTGGACTCGTTGGAGTCTTGGGGTCCCTTATTCCTCAGCGAGGGTGATTAAGTATCTTCGGTTTTGGGGTCGTGTTCCTACTCTTTCGTGTGTCATGGGATCATGACCTGGTGCGGCATCGAGGTGCATTCCCTCTCCACGGTAAAGGGGTTTTAAATCTGGCGCATCGGGGTTGTGATCTTGTTTCCTGCGGCAAAGAGGTCCAGATCTGGTGCAAGGTTGCGGTCCTATTTCTATGGTGTAGGGAGAATACTCCAGTGCATCTCCTGGGTCATGGTTCAGTGCGATGTGGGGTCGAGTTCTGGAGTGGTGCCTAGGCTAAGCACTTTTTTCGTGGCATGTGGGTGTGCTCTGGTTATCCTTCAGGGCAACGACCTTCTCCTTCTGCAGGTTTGGCTGCTGCCTTTTCTGTGCAGTGTGGGTCGTTTCCTCAGCACGAGGGTAGTGCTTTTGATCCTCAACAAGGGGATGTGTTCTGTTGTCTGCGTAGTGCTCTGGTGGGGTACCTTGGTCAGAATGTTGGGGTCTCTATGATCTGTGTTGATGGTGGCGACGGGGTAATTTTGGGATGGCTGCTTTGTGGTGTTTCAAGGTGTTTGTTTTGATGGTTTTCAGCAGTGTTGAATCTCTTGATCCGATTTGGTTGTTTTTTGATTGTGGAAGTTTCTTGTTTGGATAGTTATTTTTGAAGGCAGGAATCATGGTGTGATGATTTTGTTTGGGATGAATTGGATCTGCTGCGATCTCTTGGAATTAGGTTTTCACTACTTCAAAGTTGCTGGAAGGGGTTTGCGGAGTGGCGTTCGGTCCGAGGGTGCGCTGTGGTTACCTGCGGAGCTGGGTTCATCGCCTGGATGGCCTGGTCTTCCTCACTCTAGTATTTTCATATCCATTTTTTGATGTGCTCTTTCAGGGTCCATATCACTTCGCTGGAGAGTTGGGCGGAATCTGATTGGAGTTTGCTGATGAGTTTGTGGATTTGGGTTGGTGTCGACGGTCGCATCAGTGGGCATTTGAGGAAACCAGCTCTGAGGTTTGTCCAGCTCTCTTGACGTTTGATTCCCCTTGTTCGTGGTTTCTCAGCCCTTTGTGGTGACTTTGGCTCCTGATTTTATGGTTTTTTAGCTTTGAAGTCTTGAATGGATTTTATCCATTGTGATTGAATGTTTTCAAGTGGTGAAGTGGTGAATTGGTGATGTGGCAAGGTGATGTATGGTTTCTCACTTTTTCCATAAAAGTGTTTTCATAATAATAAAAAATTTCACTCAATATTAAACATTGTTGATGATTCATGAATCATTCTTGAAGTTTAATTCTTTATAAACATCAAAAATTGGGATAACACTCAGTGGGTTGTGTTTGAGATCATCAACATACTAAAATTCCTTATATTTTAGTTTTATAGCTCCAATATCAATCATTATTATTCATATTATTTTTGAGAAATTATCATTTATAAATGTAACTAATACCACTTCAGATTTTTTATGAATTTTCAATACTTTAAAGTAAAATTTCATGTGTGTGGAATAACCACTATAAGTAATCCAATTTCTATACCTTTTGTCGGCAGTTAGAGCTATCTAATGAATGCTCTTTCCTCTGATTTCATCTTTCTGAACTCCTTCTCTCTTCTAGAATAATATTTTTCCCAAAATATTATTCATATATTCATTATAAAAGTGGAATTATTTTTCACATTTTCAAAAAACATCTTTCTTGAAACCAAAATTATTTTTCATTTGAAACATTTTAAAATATTATGATTTTTCCATTCTTTCTTCCGAAAACTTAGAAATATTATTCAATTTTCATAAAGTATTTATCCCCCTTTGTTCAAACACATTTCAATGGAGAGACATGTTTTTCCAATATTTATATTCTCTATTCCCATAAATTATACAAAATCAAGAAAAAAAAATTTAATCTCAATCTACTATAGAAGTTTGGTTTTTCTCTATAAAAAATTAATCGAGGTTCGTAACATCTTTTTATTCATGATTCATATTGGCATGGAGAAACATTATTATAGAGGTTATTGTCAAATTTCATTGATATGGAATATTTCCCACATCCTTCCTCAACCCAAGTTATCCCTCAATTTTTTATAGGACCAACATGGTAAAAAAATCGTATAAAAATTTACATTTAGAGGGTGAAGTTTTCATTTTATTCATGGAATGATTTTCTCTATAGATTTAGATGATTCATCCTTTATCTATAATGCCTTTTTTAATTTTTCTCTCATACTTTTAAGGTATATTTAACCTCAAGATATATTTACTTTTTTATTCACCCCATCATCATTAGAAACAATTTTCTTACTAAGATCTTACACCATATTTCCTTCTTCACAAACTTTCTATTTGATGTTTTCGATCTCATAGAAATAATTATCTTATTATTTAAGGACTCTTTTCCTTCCATAAATATTAATTACACTTTAATTTTTTAACATTTTAATCTCTTTATTTAGTTTTTTTAATCAAGAATGTAAAAAGTGCTAATATCTACTAATACTAAATGTTATTTTCTTTAGATTCTTCTTCTTCATTGAATAATGATAACCCTTCTTTCCAAAATTAGTTAATAAATTTCTAAATTTGACTATATTTTCATCTTATGGTGAATTCTTTTCATGAGGGACATACAAAATACTCTTACAAAACATTTTTTTTTCTATTTCTAGTGAACTTTATTTTATCCCATGTAGATTTCTAATATTCCACAAATGATTTGTTCAACTTTTTCCACTAAAATATTCTTCAATGTAATATTAATATACTCCCACTTTATTCTTATGATAATTCACTGTAAAATGTATTTTTCATCTACACTCAAAAAATTTGAGTTGGTGCTTGATTATATAAATTACTTTACTTTTTTTTGTAATTTTTATAGATATGAGGTATGAACATTTCATTCATTTCATCATCTTCATTATATTTTGAATCACTATTCTCATCAATAAAAAATCATATATTTTAATATTTCTTGTGTAATAAAAATCCATTTCATTCTTGACATTCTTTTCCAATTAAATATATTTCCTCATATCATAGGTAATAAGAATCTTTTGTAATTCATCATCAGGTAAGTCATATTTCTCATTTAAAGTATATATTTTGGAATCAAACTTAACAAGGAAGTTACTCATAATATTATGAATAATTTTATAATTTTCGAAGATATATATAAATTTTCTTATGTTTTAAAACTATCATTTACTATAGTGAAGTAATCATATGTAGTTTCGTCATTATTGATTCTAATATCATCAAAATTTGTTCTCTAGATTTGTAAATATTTTTCTGTCATTGTTCTATTCCTGTCAAAAATAAATTCCAGTTCATCCCATGTTTCTTTATCTATTTCAGGCCCATATCCTTCAATAATAAATTCAATATAAATTATATAAGATTATTATTTCTAGGTTTTCCATTTACCATAATATTACATTTTTTAGAAATATTCATTAGATCATTTTCTCCAGTGGGTGGAAACCCAAAAATATTTTCATAAATAACGTATATCCCAAGAGATAGATAATATGGTATCACCGTATTTCACAAAATATGATACTTTTTTCCATTAATGGTAGGAATACCCTTGTTTCTCACTATGTTGATATTTTCTATGTTAATGATATAAAAAGGGATCTTTAACTCTAATACTGATTGAATTTCGTAAGGATCATTAAAATAACTAATAAGTGGGGGTTGTTTGAATTAGTGGAGACTTTTTAAAATTTCAAATTCTATGAAATTAACCCCTAATAATTGTTATAGTTTTATCCTTATAAAATTTCACAACAAACTAATAGACATGAAATAAATGAAATTTAATGAAATGCATGAATGATTTAAAAGGTCCAACCTTGGTTTGAGAACCTACATAATCTTCATGGATACTCCTACCTGTCCATAAATATTCACTATCTGAAATAAGTGAATAATGATTCCAACCAACTCCTTCTAGACTACGTTTATCTCCTAATATCAATGATTATACTCAATCATATCAACTTATAATTTTTTTTCTTATAAAACTGAGAGAACAAAAAATATATGAAACATTGAATTACCATCTAAAAAAAGTTCACCAAGAAATCTACTTCTAATTTCCTATATACATTAATTGATATCTAGTGTATTCTTCCTATATATAGTGAATCTCTATTTAGTGTCTCTAACCAAAACTATGATAACTTTTTAACATACTTTCCGACCGATCAAAAAAACTACTAGGACTAAAACTCTACCTAGAAAATCGTTATGTTACTCTCTTTATATTTCATCTAAATTGAAAACTATATAATATTCCCTAATTGAAGAATCTATTTGGTATCTCTGATTCAATATGAAAATATAATCTCTTGTAAACTTTTCTATCACAAAACATTCAGAGTGTTATATTTTCATCCACATGAAAAGTGTTAAGTACAGTTGAAAATTTCACCCTTTTACATAGATTGTATTGCAAGATAAAATATGTATAATAAATGTTTTCAACTAAAATGAAACTCAAATGAATATTATGGGATTTTCCAGAGTATTCCAAAATATCCTTGATCCTTCATGAAGACTCTATAAATCTAAACATTTCTTCAAGCTCATTTAACCTCATACATTAAGGAACTCATTAATACTTCCTTAAATTATCTGTATAATATAAAAAATCATAAAACATTATTTCAGCATCATTATTAAATGGAATATAAAAAGATTTATGCAAATCTCCTAATATTCCATTTGGTGGAATGTTTGTCTGGTAACTTCTTTAGGAACCCCTATGTCTTGTTGTAGCTTCCTTATCTTCTTTGTTTTTATATCTTATTCCATTAAACCTCCCTCAACTAATAATTCTACTTGAAATAAACTTTTTAAAATTTCCATCCAATGAATGATCAACTAATGGATGATCACTTGATGGGTCTTTTTTTGATAGAGTTGATCCATTTTATTTCCTTTAATAGCACATTTCAAAACATCAAAACCATGAACATCATATAGCTTATATTATAAGAGTTATTTTACAATTGAAACATCATAAAAATTGTCTATCTAGAATATTTTTTCTATTGAATATAGTTGAATATAAAGTTACAACTTATAAATAATGATATTATATACAACCTAACTACATGGAGCACTGTTTGGATTTCCATCATCTATTTATATGAACTCAAAAAAAATCACCTCTTTTGTGTTTGAATACATAAAATACTAAAATTATAATTTCTTATTTTATACTTCTACCCATTTTCACTTATAAATTTTTTTACATTATTTAGTTGTGATAATTTCTTGACAAACAAAATTTGAAATTGTTGTTTTATGTTTCTCATCATAGACTGCATAAAAAAACCGCATTCTCTATCTGCATTCATCAATATTTTTTTTTCTCTGGGGATATGTTTCATGTAAAGTGAACGAACCACAAATATGTAATAATCTCCCTTTTTAAAAAATCATCATTGTAACACCTCGGGATGATGAAGGGTTAAATTTCTAAATGATACGACTCATGTTAATATGACACACCTTCCGTTTCACAAGCCTACCTAATTAGAACTCCATATTTAAGCATGTTTTTCTTGGGGTATTGATCAAGATGGGTAACCGTTTGGTAATATTCCCAGGGTGTGTGTGAGGAAAAATATCACTAGAAAGGACACGTGTTGACATGTGGGGAAAGTCATTAATTTGATGGACTATTCATGCACGTGGGTGGGCCCCAAGGTGGGGACCACATGTCTTTGGGGAAACTAGTGGTACCTAGCTGGATAGAAACCAACAGCTATGTTAAGGTTGAGTGTTTGTGCTGTCATTGGGGCCCATTTGTTATATTTGGAATCAAAGGATGAACACATCCTTAAGTGCGGTGCATTACCTGGGTTGAGATTGAGGGCCTACAATGAGAACATTGGGCTCTAGGGGGGGGGGGTGATTGTAACACCACAGGATGATAATTTGTTAAATGAATAAATGATATGAATCATGTCAATAAGGTGAACCTTATTTTTTTAGGAGCCTACCTGATTTGAACTCCATAGTTAAACATGTTTGGCCTGGAGTAGTGATTATGATGGATGACCATCAGGAATGTTTCCCAGGGTTTGTGTGAGTGGGGATAAAGAACACTAGAAAGGAAATGTGTTGGTCTATAGAGAAAATTATTAGTTAGATGACCTATTCAAGAACATGGGTGGACGCTAGGGTGGGGACCATGTGTCTTCAGGCAACCAGTGGTACCCGGTAGGCCAGGGCCCGACAACCGTGTTAAGGCGGGGTGTCTCTACTATCACAGGGTCCCAATTATAACATTCATCCATTCCACATATGTCAATAAATATATTTCTAGTCAAATTGTTCCAACTTATTACGTATCTTTCTCTGCTCTCATATATCTAGTGGTTAGTGTTTAGTATATGGTTTCTATAAATTCGTGTCTATATTTCAATTTCTAGAATGCTCTTTCCATTAATATTCATCCATTGGTCTATGTCTTAAAAAAATTGATCTCCCCTTTGTGAAATTCTTGGATCATGATATTTTCACGATGTTAGGAACTTTTTGGAATAGTTTATTATTATCTAACACAGTTATAATGATTCATAACATAGTTCAGAAAAATTTGTTCACCCCCTCTAGTAACTTCATTTGAAAATTTTCTTAGTAATATTCTTGTTAAATATTTAAAATATTTTCTCCCCTACTTATTCCAAATTTTCTTATCAAAATTGATTTTTAAATAAATACAATAATTTTTTTTGAAAATATAACAATGGATCTTCAAATAATATTTTGAATCTTCTTCATTTTGTATGAAGATGAAATTCCTTAAATATTTTTATGAAAATAATGTATTTTTTTCTTTAAAATTGATATTGTTTTCTATTCTAAAAATTTGATGTATTTTAGTAATGACACATTTTTTTTATTTTCACTTAGAATATTATTTGGAAGTAATTTTGATGAATTTGGGTTTTGGTAATGAATTACTTTAAATTCCATTTATTATTTTAAAATTAATTTATTGGAATATTTTTAATTATATTTCTACAATTTTGTGGTTTAATTCATTATTGATGTTTTTTCAAAATTATTGAATCAAATAAAGAGGAGATAAAGGTTTTATGAATATCTAGAAATGGGGATGAAAACCAAATCATTAAAAGGAAGCATGAAATCAAATATTAAAGATCATGTGGACCACGATTCACATGGGAAACACATTAAATTAATGAGGCTGACTGAAATCAAATGATGATGATGCTCAACAATGACATCCACAATGTTAATGTTGTGGATTTGGGGAAAGCATGAAAAGATGACTATGGAGCTGAAGTCAGTGCACACCTACATTCAAAAAGGGTAATACCTACATTAATTTTGCGGATCTTCTATTATATCCATGGATTAGGTAGTAGATTTTTCAATATAAAAGAATCTTCTACCTTTTTCCACATTTTATATGTCTATATTATAAATTATTTATTAAAATATAATATATTAAACATCAATTTTGGATAAAATCACATTTAGAGAAATGAAATTGATTTTTATTAACTAATTATATTTTTATTCTTTCATTTTCACAGTCAATTTACTATTCATTATTTATCTTTTATAGTCAATATTTTCCAAATATTAATGATTAAATTACCTTTGATCATTATTATAATGTTAAAATATTAAGAGTTTCATTATAACAATCTTCTGGAAATAGATTTTGGAAACGTATAATAACATACCAAGATTAATGATAATTTGATCTTGGTGGAACCAACTTCTCTATATCTCATGCTTTGTGTACTATGAATTAGAAAAATTACTAAACATACCATTTTAGAGCCTCCCATATAAATATTTATATATTTTAAATAATTTTAAGAAGTGCTATATATTGTTAAATAATTTTTAATATTGGAATAGCATTTTTATGGTAGAAAAATGAAATTTACCCAAACTCATTCATTTATGGTAGCTACTATTGGGTATTTTTCTATAGATTCCTCTTTATATTGCTTACATTAATAATTTTACTAATCAAATATATCTTAAGGCACATAACTATTTCACCATTTCTCTTATTTAAAACATGGTTGGGTTTATTTGAGTTCTTACACCTTTTACAAGTTTTACACACACTTTTCCTCATTCCATATAGATTTGAAATCAATTAATTTTTTTTACTAGTTTTAAATAAGGAAAATAAATAAATAATTTGAAATTCATAAATAAATATCGTCAATAATATATCACCCAACCCGAGTTCATAGTTTCATGTACACCATGCTATTCATTATTATCCCATGATATTAAAATTGTGAAAGATCATTCATCTTAGTGGGTTGTGATGTTAATTGACCATTAACCCAATATATTTGATATTGATACATTTTTCACTTTCATTATGAAATGAGGAATGATTCATTATTCATCAAATATATTTTTTTATACCATGCATATACAATCCCATTATTAAAATTACTAAAGTAAGTATGGATATAAATATTCTTGTTTCTAATCATTATATAGGGTGGCAGTTTAATTCTATACTTCTTTAATATAATTTCACATAGATCATGAATATGTATTTACTAGAAAATCATAGGTACTTTAATGGTGTTGGCCTACACTATTGTACTTCCACCATGATGAGACACTTTGGAACTTCAGAATACATCATGTTTTGTCTACCACATAAGAGAAATGGAACTAATACTTAAGCTAGGATTCATATTTATCATTGAGTGAATGAACCACAGTAGATATCAAGACTAGATTTAAGGATGTATCCTTTATTTTTATTTACTTTGGGAAATATTTACATATTGTATTGACACAAGAGATCATTTTTATATTACATAGATGATATAAATTATACTGAAGCTCATTTTGATATATCATAATAAATGATATTTACATTTGATTTGTATTTGGTTATGATATTTACTCTCTTATTATCAATATATAATGATGAATATTTTTGTATATTTATAACAATGTGTTTTGATGGAAGACTATACTTGATGGAATCATATACCAACCTATTCTTTATCATCCATCACAACTAGTAGTAAACCTTTGGCATATGGGTAGAAACACATAAGGTACATGGATCTGGGATTGGTCATGATGGATGTGTACTAAATAATGGGAATTTTACGAATGAATATCTCATGGCTAAAAGAGAAATAATTATTATAGACTCTGAGAGGTTTGACTATGTACTTGTAAAATATTTAGAATAAATATACCAATGGATTATCATTATTTTAAATAAAAGACTTATAGTTACTATATTTTTTCAATTAATTTAAATTTTTAAATAAATTAATAAAAAATATACCAAGATAATGAGAATACAAGCATAATTATATTATAAAGTCTTCCTATTGGGATTTGGATTAACTAGATAACCTTGGGAGGTGGGTGAATATGGATGCACACCAGTTAAGAAACATTCCTTCATTTCATACCATATTCCATTTAGATCATATTCCCATGTGTTTAGAAATATATTCAATCGAATATTCTCCCACACCGATCACACTGAATGATAAACAAAGAATAAGAATGTAAATTTATCATAAAGCACAAGTATTTTAAATTTTTCACTACTACGTTATAATCCATTGAGTATACACATGGATCTATTTTGGTGTACAAAAACATACTAAACTTATTTTTATTGGATGCTTATTTTTAGGTTAGGGATACTATTTGAAAATACTAACTTCACTTATAAAGATATGAAAGGATAGAAAATAAATCCTTGGTCCACACCATCTTCTTCTTCTATGGGAACTACTTTTGTTTAGGCATGGTTATTTTATAGATGTGAGGGTCTCTTAATTTTAAAAATTATTATTATCGTGTTTCATTGATAATATTAATTGCATAATTAGACTTATCTTTTCATCCATATATTTATTAAATGATGGATTTCATCCACTCCTTGATGTGGCAGTTGAGTATTTTTATTTCATAATATAAAAACAACACAAGTTCATCTCTAATGAATAGAATTATTAAATTGAGTTATCTGGTAGCACCCTATCTTCTTTTATAGACATATATATGAATGGAACACCTTTTATTCTATTAATACATATCACATGAACTGAATTTTATGTTTCATTTGATTTATCCATAATTATCCATCTTTTTCTATAGAGGATGTATAAACATCTCTCTACAATATCTAGAACATGTATAAGTGTTTTTGTAAAGTAATCCAAAAAACCAACCCTTATTTTTATAGTTGGGATTAAATCTACAACTTTAATTTCTACCTAAATATGATAGGTGTACCATTTAATTTGTGTGTTTGAGAATGTTCATTTGAATACAAGTCATCTATAAGAAATATGAGGGAAAATATCACTCTTTATATTCATCAAAACATTCCATATAACTGTTTCTTCCTTCTTCATAGATTGGTTCCATCTATCATGGTGTGATCTTATTCATTCACGCCTTAATGAAAATTTGAAATAATACTTTATTTAATAGAGTCTAACCAAATACCAAATCCCCAAGATCCATTAAATATCTTTTACTTAACTCATCGAATATCATTTCATGAAACACCCAATTATTAATAATTGGGTAAATATTTAGGGAATTAATGTTTTCATATGATATTATGTTTCTCCATAAAATTATTTCAATAAATAAAAGGTTAATACTCAATGAATATTATGTACAAGCCAATTATGTTTAAATTTAATATACCATGTCTTCCATAATTCCTGTGATATTGTACCCCATTTTCTGTATAGATTTAGTAATCACCAAAATAATTCTTCTACAACATTGTCTGTATCATATCTATATTTCATAGCCATGATGGTGTATGCTATAGTGTAGATTTTATCAACTCCTCATTTCACTGTCACCATAGTCTTCATAATGCTTTCTGAAATGAATTACATTCAATGTTAACAATTATAGGTTTATCATGATCGTTGGGATGAAATATTAATCATATTTTATAATTGATAAACCAATTTTTTATCATCACATCATGACCCATATTTCAATGGCGCGACCTATATTATTCTCCCAATTTCAATTATCAATTCCACTCCTTTACTAAATTTTTATACTTCCCAAAAATTCTTACTTTTTATTATAAAAGTAACGGTTCCAACACATTTCCAATCTCAGGCTCAATAATTAATTTTACATATGAATGTATAGTTTACGATTATGTGACTATTTTGGGATCTCAAAGGAAAATATATTTTGATAATATAGGGGAATATTATGTACTCCTTGAATAATTTTTCTTTTTCCATTTGTTTCATTTCATATAATATTACACAGCATCCAAAAAACCTCAAACAATGTACCTCACCACTCCTAGAAACTGAAGGAAACCCAACATTCAAAATAATTTCTTCCAAAACTTTCAAAAATCAACATTATTATCATATGAACATATACTACTAAAAAAAACTCATGGTTCCCCATCTTTTGAATATGCATCATCCTTCATATCTAATTACAGAATAATGTTATAAATATTGAATAATTTCATATATAAATTTTAAATCTTACAATTCTTATAAGTATTCTTGAATTGGTCTACTACCATTATATATAAAACAATTCCAAAAAATATAATTACATGTTAAAAATTATTCAATATCTTATTTCCAAAATATTGAAATATGAAGATATAAAGGTATATCTTTCACTATAAATATATATAGGTATTATATTTTCTCAAACACTTCCCCAATAACCGTTATCACTATTCCCAGTACATATTTTCAATAAATCCAACATATAACCCACTGAATCAATTATTATCCCCCTTTTCATTTTCTTTTCAATATTACCATTAATCATAATAAATCATTTTACATAAAATCCTTCATGAAAATATAATGATTTATTGTGTATTCTGCTCAATCACCCTTTTTCAGAAAAGGAAAGGGGTTTCTTATGCCATGATTTTTCCCCTAATCTACCCCATTCTCAATGAGATGAAAAAGGATGCTCTCTCATCTAAACATTCTATTTTTCACTAAAATACTTCTTCAAAATAATTTATATGATCTATACACGTGTATTTTTAAAGAAATATGATTATTTTCCCTACTAAAATCGTAATAGAGAGTTTTTTCCTATTTTTTCCAAATAATATTTTTAGTCTATTCGATATTGGGATCACCCAAAATCGAAATATAATATCCTACTTAATAAATGTAGGTGGAATCTAAAACCATTAGATCAATCCATCATTTCAAATATGTACATAAAAATAACATTGGGACATCTTAACCACATCTAAATTAATATTATATTTTTAAATACTAGCTTCTTTTACAATAATGAATCCATTATTTTCCCTCTTAACCACTTTTTGATTAAACAATTGGCTATTATAACATTTTTAGATCATAATATTTTCTTACCCCTATCTTGATTTAACTTGTTGGAAAAATTCCATATTTTTTCCATTCTCTACCCCCTCCTTTTTCAAGATTCACTTTTAATAAAATATATTCTGTTAGTGAATATAAAAAATTTTATTGAGTAATTGAAAAATATTTTAAGCCTAATGAGTAAGACATTGGTGCAATAAATAAGATTTCAAGTTAAGAACATAAAATAAGTCTATGAAAATCACTTACATCATTAAAATTGTAACTTGATCTTTTTGTTATCTTTAAAATAAAATGTGGTCTCAATAAAACATAAAAACCCATCAAAACATCAATAAGAATATTCCAAGGGTGTGAATCATTCCACATTTTCAAAAAATTAATACATGTTCTTTGTGATAATATTTTGGTATCACTTGAATCCCATAATACTTCAGTTATTAACTATTATCCACCATTTATGTATAAGGATAACAGCCTTTGAGTTATCCTCACCAAATCCCCTTTAATTACATTAATTCATGACTCTATGTGTGGGGATAATTTTTATTATAGGGAAACCACATACTGGTTATGAATCCTTCATGCCTGAATCCTTTGAATTATAAATAACAACATGATAATACCACAATTCTAGAACATAAAAAATATAAATTAATTTCATTACTGTTTCAAATTACTCTATTGAGTTTCTTCTCTCACTTTTTGTGGTGAAATACAACTCTAATATTTCTTTATATCAATAATTTTTAAAAAATGTTAGCTTGACACAATTAAATAATTTTATTTGCACTCTATACCAACTCTAATTTCATATATGTTTCTTTAAAATTTGAAATTATTCACCATAACATGAAACATTAGATTCCTCATAGAAATCCAAATTTTTTTTCTCAACTCGGTTTATTTATCCAGATATGGACTTGATTCTATTTTAGATTATTTATGTCTTGATAACAATTAGACATTAGAATTATTTTTGACTCCACTAGTTTCATTTATCTCCTTTAATCTCTTAAGATTCTCCATTTATCTCATACAAACTCTATAGATCATATATAACTTATAAATATGCATCATTTAAAATAAAATTTTATGGTTTTTAACTTCTAAGGATACAACTTCTTCCTTAACATCCTCATGTTGAAGATTATGGTTGGTCTATGTGGAGAAACCCATCGATTCCAACATACATAAAAGTAATTTTAGTGTTAATTTCCTAGATACCACATATATAAAATTAATTATACATTTTTCTTTAGGAATATTCATTTAGTTTGGAATAAGTTCCAGTTTAGTTTTGATATTAATCCCACATGTTCATGTTCTTCTGTTAATTAAACACCGGTTCATCATTCTTGACAATTTGTCTACCATAGGTGGACTTATCCACCAAAATTTACCCCTTAAGTATAGTTACATCAAGGAAACTAATAAGTAATTCCTGATATCTATCATCTTAAATCTTCATTCGATTTAATTATGAATTATTTTTACATAGTGATCCTTTCTTGAATTATTCATCCATATTCCTTACAGTAAGATAATTTTCCTCATTTTCATCAAAATTAGTTTTCCTTAATTCAATGTGGTAGTTTTTGGAGAAACCATCATTTATATCTTTTGTTTACCTAAAAATGAGTAAAACTATTTTCCATCAAAAAAAATTATGACGAAAAATTTCAATTGATATTTCATAGGAATATAAGAATTACTTATAATTATTTTGTCCCATTTTTTCAACAATATCTATACATATGACCACTCATATTGAAAATAAAAACACATAAATTAAGAATATAAATCATGTTTAATTATTTTAAATTATATTTTTCATATAATATTTTATTCAACTATTGATGCCTTGGCCTTCTAGACACACATCACATATCCCATTCTTCCAAAATAGTTGCACATTTGAGCTACCATAATTTTAGGTTCAGATATTATATATTTAGAAAGAGTCATCCAATTACAAACTTATTATTGTTTCGTATTCTCACACACTCTACATGTAGATTCTAGCATGATAAAAGTTCCAACCTTATATTTTACCTATAATTACTTTAATTCTACTTAATTTTCCTTATTATTCATATTTTTATCCTTTAAATGGGATTCCAAAATTTCAAAAATTATGAAAGATTCCTCTCTTGTTTTTATCCTCCCTTCATGTTTTGTCATTGAAGTGAAATTTCATACTTTAAACTAATTCTTTGCTCCATTTTTATTTCTCTATTCTTGTTCAAGTTCATCAAGTAATTTACTTTAAAACTTAGTCTTTGATCCCATTTTCATTATGTCTATATTCAAATCCACATGTACTCTCATCATCCTTTTATTATCCAAGAATAATAATTCTAGGAATGGATGGAATAATTAAATAATTATTTTTTGTTAATACCCCTTAATATGGTGATAAGATCGTATACTAATCACTATATGAACATTCTATGAATAGACAACTAGATGTTGTTTCTAGGAAATATAACTTGTCATCATCCCACTAAACATCATTGCTGGATTTTAAATTATATATTTTAATGTATTTTATGAAGTTATTTTACATTTCAATTTATCAATATGTGAATAATTTATCACCTTGATTTGAGAGTTTATCTTTTTCAATAGGATTCTCATTATTTCAAATTTTCTTATTTATTTTTATCACAATGCAGTTTTCATCAGGTATTATGATTGATACTGCCTTTTCTTTCTCTCTAACTATTTACCCATAAATTACCTCTAATGTTTTACAAAACTATATATTATTATCATATTGATAAATTTTCATTCATACTCTACATGAAAATTATATTGTTGAGATCCATATGTATTTTCATAAAAATTTCTCTCACTATGACTTTTAAAATAATCATATAGAAATTTATATTTCTTGATCGACTTTAAAAAAAATTAAAACATAGGATTGTCATTTTACCAACATTCAAGGATGGTTACTATGATAAATATGTGATTTATCTCCCAACCCATGTGAAAAAATCAGATCACATTTATATATTAAAATATATATTAGAACCTTGTAGCTTTGATAACAATTTTTATATAAATGATGACCTAGATCACACTAGGGGGGTTGAATATTGTTACACATTGATTATAACACATTCTCTTATTTTTCTCTAATAGGTTATTCAGGTATTTCTTCCATGTTATTATGAACATCTTCAATATCATGTTGATTGATGTCGATCACATTGAATTTTGGCCATAACTCAAACATTTATAAATAAAATTCCCATAGTAATTTAATTAAATGAACTATTATATATTATAGATATATGAAAACCATGAACTTATTTTGATTCTTTATATCGTATTGGATTTAAAATATTATTAATAATCATTATTATTGATAATATTACAATGGAAAAATTATCATATGATTAGTATAAATATAGGGTTTTCATAAATCCAATTTACCAAGTAAAAGGAAGTGATGAACTCAACCAGAAGGATCTTACCCTATAAAGCTAATTTACCAGAGCATTCAAGGTAGATAATATCCCTGAGATTTTATCTTGAGCAAAACCAAGATGATATCCAAAAAATTCATCTTGACAAAAACCATTTATGAGAGAAGTTCAAGCATATCTAGATTATGACCCAAACCACGTACGCCAAAACACCCCATGAAAGTCTCACCGTCGAACACCTTACTATTAGGAAATTTTATTTTGTATGATAGGGATATATTTCAAATAACCTAATAATATTAATATATATAATTTATACAATAATAAATATATTTTCATCTTATTATTATTACTTTAGAAATGATTTTTATTTTGATACAATAAAACACAAACATTATTTTGGGGTAATATTAAAATTCAATTAAAAATTTTATTTTGATGAATTAATGGATTATTAAAATAAATAAAACTTTATTAAAAAAATTATTATTAAATAATTTTTATTAAATATAAATGATCATAAAAGTTTTTAGAGGTCAAATGAAATTTTTTTAACGGTTCGAAAACTGTTATTATCAAAACCCCATAATTTCTTAAAAAATGAAAATTATTATATTAAAAGTGTAAATTCAGATATTTAGAAAGTTATTTTGAAAAAATTATTATTATTTTTTAATCATAATGCCAATATTATACAATTGTGAATTTTTCATAACCCTCTATGACAATCGATCTTTTGGGTAAAAATTAAATATGATAAAAATATATGATGTGTATTATGACATAATAATGACCCAAAAAGATTAAACAAATAATATAAATTGTATAAAAAACCAAATATATGTTTTCCCTTTAAAATAATTTTATTTTTTGGTTATTTTATTAACTTTATAAATCCATTATGAATTCTTTATAATGTATAATATATTATAAAATGATTTCAATAAGGACATGACTCACTTACACATCAATAAGGGTATTATTTTAAAAAGTTACGAATTTGGAAAAATAAAATTATTAAAACCACTCCTTTGGTTGAAACCATGGAAAAAACCATGGTAATGTTTTCCATGTGGGTTATTTTATTATATTGAGTCCAAGACATAGGTTTGAGAAATGATAAAGAATTCCCCTCTCTTTTACTATATAAACCCACCCAAGATCCCATTTAACTTCACTAAAAACTTTTATGCCTATCATTATTCATCCATACAATATATAGAGTCCTCCCATGGTTCCCCCAATCTCTTAAGAAGCACCACCCAAGCTTTTTGAATCTCCCTTTAAAGGTAAGAGATCCTCTCCTTGTCCCCTGTATTCAAGTATCTTCTTTATCTTATATATTTTAGCTTCATTTAATAATGTTGGGATATGTTATCTCATACACCAATTAATTTATATTTTATGTATAAATGATGAGATACCCATTTCACTCCCATGAATACCTCCCAAAAACATTCATATTCCTTTGTTATGCTGCCTCAATTTCACCATGATTTTCCATCCCAAACAATTGTGTATTAAATACTCATACACATTTCTAATCAAGGATGTTCACCTTCAAAAACATATAATTAATTATTTACGAATTAAATGTATATATTAAACTCTCTTTTATCATGTATCAAATTTTATAATGACATAATCTGTGTTGTATGATCGATGTGGAACACTAAAGCATGGGAATGAAATGAATGTGACAGGTGCACCCGAAATTATATAACACTCCAATGAATTGTGTATTTTTTTTATCCTAAGACATCATGTAATGGAATAAATATTGAACCTAATTCATAATGATACCTTTTACCACATTATTTCTGGGATATTATCCTTTAAATTCATTTATGATGTAGTATTTTATGTTATTTCCACATTTTCCATGTTGCTGTTATGTTATCTTACAATATCATGCCTCATTTTTCATTTTTATGTTTATCACTCATTTTGTTCCCCATTGATATTCCTATTTTATAACATTTAATACCTTCATCATGTTATTGCTTGTTTATTTCCTTACTAGGCTTTATATCTCAACCCTTTATAATATATGTCACTAGGTTATCCCATGTAGTTTTAAGTACGAATGAATATTATGATCACAATAAAGAAGTTTTCATTAATGGGGATGTACTCCTTATTTTATGTTGTTATGTAATAAACCAAATTAAAAAATTTACTAGACGTATAAATCTTCCAAGTTGTATTTTTTGTACTCTTACATGATAAATCAATAATTATTATATAAAAAGAAGAAGGATTATCATTGTTGGTATCAAAAGAGAACTTTAGTTATTTTTTGGGATTAGGATTAGAAAACTATAGAGAAAGCCTAATATATAAGGCTAAACATAATAAAAAATTCCTAAATTTTGTGAAGTATAGATTAAGTGGTTTATCAAGAAAATAGACCCCATTCTAGATACTACAAGTATATGTGTCTTTGACATAGATGTTCATAGGGGTAAAACCTAAAAACAACATGTTGTGCTAGACTCAATCATGAACTGGTGAAAGAAAATGGGCCTTTCCACACACCTAGTTTGACACTCCTATAGATACGTTTTGGTAAATTTGTAGGCTCATTATTAACCATTATTAAGGGAATAAAATTGACCATATTTTCCTTTTTTTGGAAATAGATCATGGATAACATAGATTGAATCATAAAAATTCATATGTTTAGAAATAAATGTAATTTATATGTTATAACTTTAAATTAACTAGATTAAAATTTATGTATTTAATATTTTTAAAAAACTAATCCTTAGTTTTCACATTATTCTAGTCAACGGATGGAAATATGAAGATCCAGGTAAACAACTAATGTGAAGAGAAGTGTGATGAATACCCAACTAAGACGCCCAACCCAATGAGAGAGGGAATAAAAAACATTGGGATGATACTCTCTCAAATGACTTTGGGTATGAATATAAACCTAGATTAGGAGGAGGGAGAAAATCTCCCTAATAAATAATAAGTTTTAATTCAGAACATTATGTGACAAAGCCCTCAAAATTTAAATGATTCATTCGATACCTTAATCATGGAATAATGGACCAAATCCGTTGAGAATATCTTCTCCCTCCTTCAATATTATATTCCAGATAAGGTTCTACTAGTTATATGTTATATATAGGGACAAGATGATCAATGATGAAAATAGATCAAGAATATTACTCCCAAGGAAGAGATCAATGCGATGGGGTGGAAGTAATTCTAGATTTTTTGGACAAATATTTTTCTTGAACTCTCCATCCTAAAATAGAATGATATTTACATTACCTTAATAAAAATAGTGATTAATATACTGGGGAATATGAGGAAAACACTAAAAGACATGAACAATACTCCTTAGGGTTTGTCGTTACCTTCTAATTCATAGTTGGCAACGTCTTTGGTGGGATAAAACATACTCTATAAAAATCATGGGTGATATAAGACTTTGATAACTATGAGTAAATATTTGATGCTCCCTTCAAAGTTGAAATAGAGATGAGTGAATCTAAATGGTATCACAGGTATAAGAAGAATATGGTAGAGTTTAATTCTGGAGGACCAAATAATAAATCAAACAGTGCTAAGAAATTTCAACATCCAACTTGGTAAAAGTGTGAAAATAAACACCCTATAAATTACCTAAGGGGGATGTGGAAATGAATTAGTTGTACAAATGAAAGACACAAAGATAGATATTGATGACAATAGAAACCCACTAATGTGATGGAGATATGTAATTCTCCAGTCAACCCTCAATGAATTATTCATTATTTCGACTATAAGAAACCAGAACACTTCACAAACCAATAAAATAATCCAAGGGGTTTTTAAACAACCGACAACCTCCAATACATCAAGGGAAATATTTTTCTATGAAAACCACTAATGTGAATCTTGATTATGAAGTGGTTAGAGGTTCGATTGTTATTCATTAAAGAATAGAGAATGATCTTTTTGATTTTTCTTCTATGCATTCCTTTATATCATGCATGTTTATTATAACTATTCAATGACCCACAAAAATCAAGGAAGTATAGGATTTGGTGAAAATGGAAAATGGAGAAATTATTATATACCAAATATATAACTCCTCCATTATCAAGATTTATGGAAAAAACTTCCCAGAAAAACTTTTGACACTCCCTTTAATGGAATTTAATGCAATTAATGGCATGGTTTGGATTTCATTATATTGAGCAAGAATAAATTGTTGTGAGAAGGATATCAATCTCTATAACATGTGTCATCATTTGATTCTGTACAAGTTCATCGATGATGATGAATATTCTTTAGCACCAACATCTGATGTGTGGATATTATTACCCTATGAGCCAGAATATGTAGTTTAAATTATTGAGTCTAAAGAAACTATCATCCATGAAGACATTTCATTTTAAGAGGGAATATTATGATGTATTTTTCAAAGAATTTTCCTAGTTTTACTCCTAGTTAAGAGGTAGAATTTTCAATCGAACTTATACCTAGGGTATTGAAATTATCCAAGAATATATTTATAATGGAAGTTATGGATTTTTAGGAGATGAATAATAAATTAAAATAGAATATGGATAAAGGGTTCATATGCCCATGTGCTTCACCTTAGGGTGTAGCAGTCCTCTTTGTCAAGAAGAAGAATGGGTCAATGTGCCATTACATTTATTATATGGAGTTAAAAAATGTCACAAAAATCAACAAGTATCCTCTACCATGGAATGATTACATGTTCTATCAGTTATGTAGAGCATAATATTTATACAAATTGGATCTTCAGACAAGATACTTTCAAGTGTAAAGAAGGAGTATTTCCCTAAGGAAACTTTTCATACAAGGTAATGCACTATGAGTTCATAGTAATTCCATTCTAACTCACTAATTCTACAAAAATATTTATAAAATTGATGAATTTAGTATTTATAGATTATATCGACAAATCTGTGGTAGTAATTATAGATGATATTTTAATATAATCCAAAAACAAGGAGGAACATGAGGAGCATCTGAGAACTATGATAAAGAATTTACGAAAGGAGAAGTTTTATTTAAATAATAGTAAATGTGAGTTCTGGTTTAACTAGGTCTCATTCTTGGGGTATATTGTAACACCCCAGGTAAATAAAGAATATGACATTTTTATTTTTATCCATATTTGTGAATGAAATATTAATATGACTTTAAAGGGGACGCTATGCTCAATGGCGTACCCAACACGCAACAATGAGTTTCTTGGGAATCTTACGTTGCACTCTAATAATAAAATAATATTATTTTAAATGGTAGTTAACATGTAGTCGTTGTATTGGTGGAAATGGATAGAAATAAATAAAATATGATTATATATGTTTTTAAATGTTTTTACATTTATCCAATAAAAGATAAAGGCTTAAAATACGGAAAGAATTCAATTTTAGGCTTTTATACCCTAATTTTCACTAAAGATTCACTTATCACCTTTGGATGGATAACTATCATTAAATATAGTTTTGATCACTCTTATAGATTCTTTTGGAACAATAAAACTCTTCTTTAGAATCGGGACATCAAATTTTACTTTGTGTAATTTTTTGGTATTTTTCCGATAAAGTTCATTTTTTAATGAATAGTGTAAAATGTTGTGTTTCAATTCAAAACCTATTTTTAATCTAATTTATTTATATGTTTAGATAATCTTTTGAATTAGTTTTAATGTGAAATTAGAAAATATTTTTACCATTAAATCCAATAGTGGTCGTTGGAATTAATTTCACTTTCAGACTTAAACTAGTATCAATCTTTTGATACTTATTGTTTCTTAAATACACGCTATTTGTTTTGACAGTGGGATTTAATTATTAAATTAATTAATTATACTTATATTATTTGAATTAGGTAATATACACATCATTTTTGAATTCGGAATATCAAATATATCTTTGGGTGAATTTTTGGTAATTTTCCGAAAAACTCAAATTTTGATGAATAGTGAAACCACTAAGTGGTAATCAAGCAAACTGATTTTTCAGTTAAATGAATGTTTACCTCTAATGTGTATTGAATTTTGAAAATACGACATACATGGTTGTCATTAGTATGTAAAATGTGGTTTAACGGGATGAAAATAATTTTTTGGTGAATAGTAACTTTTTTTCATTAATCGCGATTAGAGGTAATTAGTGTAATTTAAGGTAAAAATGATATTATAAAAATATGAAAACACCATGACAATTGTCCTACTCATATTGGATGAGTCATGTCCGACCAATAAAACCCATGGGTAAACTTTGGGACCCCATGGAGCCACTTTGGTTGGAAAATGACATTAATATATATTTATTTAATGTTAAAATTAAATTGACACAAACATGAGTTGTTTTACTAAAATAGTTTTTAAGTGGGGTTTCACAAGTCCAAATTTTGACTATAAATATTCATTAGAAATCTAAAAATATTTCCTACATCATAGTATTTTTTTATAATTTTTAGATATTAAATAAATTAATTTAATTACGACATCATGATGATGCAACGATGATCGCATTATTTAACGATTTAAATAAAATGGAAAGATAATGTAATATATAAAACCTACACTTGTCCAAAAACTATTGTATGGGAATATTTCTAAGCCTTATCATCTTATATTAGAAATATATCAATGTGGGACCTTATAAATTCGAAACACTTTTGAAAATATAATAATAGTTCAATGATTTCCAAAAGTGCCCCTCCTCTCCTCTTATAAAAGGCCCCAACCTCTACCTCATTTCACACACTCCTCAAGCCTTTGGCTCGGCCAAACCCTGCCCATTTACTCTCTCCACATCCCTCTCCTCATCCTAGAGGATTCCCTTTGGGCAGAATCCTTTCAAAGGAAGCCTTTAGGCTCAAATCAAAAGGAGTTACACTTTTAATGGTAATTCATTCTCTCATGTTCATTTGTTTAATTTTGCTTCTCCAACCCCCTAAACTCTTTTTATTTACTTATTTTGTAACAACACCAGTATCTTCAATATAATAGGATGTTGTTATAATATTTATTCGAGCTACACTCTCACAAAACTACATCAAATGGTTAAAGAACATACGGTTTCTGTGGATGGTGAAATTCTACCTCCCGAAATGATGATTGTTCAATACTCATTTAACACATTAAAAGGTGGAAATTATGATGTCAATATTTTTATTTATGATATATAATATGTTTATTCTTTCCTTAAGCTTCTGTATTTTTCATTTATGGAATACCATTATAGTTTCCATTATGGGTAAACACGATATCTTAATTTTAGGAAGTGCGGACTACCGCCCCTGAAAGTGATTTGATTCGTTAATACCATATGTGTGATGTGTAAAGGATAAAGTTAATGATATTATATATGTTATAATATACTCTTATATCATTATGATTCCATTCCAGAAAATATGAAATAGAAATGGAAGTAGCATTCATGCGTACGTACGGCTTACCGTCTCCATGAACGGTGCATTTCATTTCTTACCTCTAAATGTGATGTAATATTATAAATACAGGTATATGCTGAATATATAAGATATATATGTTATCCAAATCATTAAAATCATTCTGGATATAACTAACCTTTGACCAAATTAACAACATGTAAGTGTAAGAAGTCTATTTTTTTGACTTAAGAACCAAATACCGACAAAATGAACATTATTAACTTAAATGATTACATGATGTTCATAACATGGAATAAAAGGGATAATGAACTTGAAAAATGTTCTTAAGCAAGTAGAGATTAACTCAAGTTTATTATTCAGGAGATTAAAGAATGGTTGGGTCATGTCGGATACGAGGTAAGGGATCCTACTCCTCTCTTTCTTTATAAGTACACTCTTTTATGTCATTTCTTTTAACCTCCTCTTTGTTATGATGGGGGATGTTCTTTTATATTCATCTTTCTGTACATTTTATTGTAATATGATGAGATAATCTATTTGATCCAATCAATCCATTTTGAAATTTTTAAGTGGTGCCGTTAGGCTGCCATGTTTTCATAAGGGATTGTTCATCTCACTTTTATTCCCGTGAGATTTATGCCACATTTGCCACAATTTCATTTGAGTGGTGTATGTACTGCCCATTATTATACAATTTTTGTAGTATAATTTCATTTATGGGTATTCACATCTTCATTGTATGACCCTTCTTCCATTGGGTGTACGTTTCGAAATTTACCCATCTCGGTAAGGGGACCTTTCACAATCCTCTTTTTAAAAGACTTCTTTTGTTATGTCTTTTAATTCACATACTATTATGTTGGGATATGTTCTTATATATCCTTATTTATGTAAATTTTATGTCCAAGTTATGAGATACCCTTTATCTCTCTCATCAACCATTTATGTAAAATTTTATGTGACGCCGTTAGGCTGTCGAATTTTACCAAGGGAACTTCTTAACCCAATTTCAATTTCTTTGGGTTAAACATGTAGTTATTGAATATGTCAAACTTTGAATATGTGTGAATAACCTTTGATATTTTTACACTTAATATCCACTTATATTGGGTGTATTTATATTTTTCAGACATAATTATGAGATTGATTTATCCTTAATTTAGGGATACCTTTTTTATAATGGATTTCATCTCATTTTACATTTCTTTTGAGAGTTCATTGTTGTTATGCACCAATTCACTCTTATATGGTGTGTATAATGTCCTTCGACATATTATATCTTGAATACTTTTATTCTCATGATATTATAAAGTTCGGATTAAATGTTATTCTGCTATTATTTGTATTCAAGAGTCTCTCATTTTGTTAAAAACTCTTTAACAAAAATATCATTTTAAATGTTTTAAAGATTTATTGTTCTAAATATTTATCTTTAATGTCCATGTTTTCAAAATGGTTTTCATTATTTATTTATATGGACATTAATGTTTTAAAATTATAATTCCATTAAAAGCTTCAAAGTGGTATGGGACACTTTGATTAAAAATCTCTTTTAATTGGTTTTTGAAAATGGATTGATTAATTCAATATCTGGGAATTATTTATTGTGATTGAAAATGAAATATTGTTATTGAAATGTTTATATTTTCCATATTTTATGTGTAATAATGGTACTTGGACATTATGACGGGTGGTGCCGTGAATACCAGGATGGGTGGTTACGTTATAACATCCAATGAATTGGGTATGGAAGTCGGCCGTATGGCTATTCCATTAAGTTTGTATGGAAATTGGCCGTATGGATATTCCATTAAGTGATATGTGTGGAAGTCGACCGTATGGTTATTCCACTTAAGTATTTTTATGTCCCAAGTTACCTTTATATATGTTATGTGTTCTTTATATGAGTTATATGGTAATCCTTTGGTTACAAAAAGGTAAGTAATGATACTTTATTCAGTGAAGAGTTTTTACTACTTCCTGAAGGTGAAGGTATTACTTTGATAGAGTATACATGGTTTACTTGATGTTTGAAAAACTAACAGTTTTGATTCTTTGTGTATCCCATACTGAGCTTTTTATGCTCATCCCAAGTTTTTGAAATGTTTTTCACAGGTCACAGGAAAGGTACATGATAAGATGATAGAGTCAAGGATGTGTCAAGAAAGAATCCGAGTTTTATTTTAAATATGTTTCCATTGTTGGGAAGAATGAATCCTGTCTTTTATGTAACCACTTTTTTTAAAGGTGGAATGTAATGCAAGTTTCAAGATATAATTCTCTAAAACTCTAAACCTGAAAAGATCCTCAATGTGTAATCTTGTGATAACTCAAGATTATGTAAGGTTTAAGGCTGGGGTCTTATAGTTGGTATCAAAGGTCGGTTTAGATAACTTTAGAGGTTAGGGTATTCCCTAAGCACAAGTGACATTACCATAATGGTTAGGATTTCAGAAAGAGTCCTAGTTTTAGATAAAGTGAATGAGTAAGTGTATCTTAGTGTTTACCTTCCTCATTAGTACATGATGGTTTTGTTGATATACTCACACTGACATTTCTATTTTAAGTGAATGGATGGATCTAGCAGGAACCAAAGAGACAACAGGTTTGAAGGAAATTGTGGTGGTTCTCTGATTAAGATACTAGATAAAATGGAGGATTCAATGAGGAAACTTGTGGTTGTCATAAACCAAATAGCAAGGATTCATGATCAACCACTTGAACCTTGGTATGTTCTGTAATGCATCATGTACGAGATGACCAATTGATGTGGAAGTTCAGGTAATAATTATAAAGGTAACCAATAGAGTTTATATGATCCTTACTTTTGAGGTAATTATGGGTTATTATATGATATGCTGGAAAATGAAAGGCATGAGATAAACTTGAGGTTAAAATATGTAATGATCATTTTTGATGATTTTATCCCTTTTTGGGGAATGATTTGAGAATTATATAGTTTCGAAAAAAGGACAACACGCAGACCGTGTGACTACCCGTCGCGTCAGACAAAGCTGCGGGAATCGAACCCCCAACCAAAGTGCGACTGGTATTTATCACCTACCACTGGACTACGTGAAGTCCCTAGTTAGTTTGACTGATTCTTTCTAGTTATATGATATTATGAATTAAGAGTAAGTTGATTTTGGGTTATTTATGAAAATGATTAACCTATCATGGAGGATATGTGATTAGGTTAATTACTTTTCAATACGAGACTTTAGGAGCAACTGATGTTGTTTGGAGATAAATGTTAGGATTTAACTTGGAAGACTATGTGACTAAATCCTTCAAACATTTGGGTTTAAATCTTAGATTGGTTTACTTTGAATAATTTTATGGACAAATTTTTTATCGAATGATCCTTGTTGAACATTGTGTTTTGTTTGAAAATTTTTGGAGATTAAGAATAGATTTTCTTTTTATAAAGGGTTATCCTTTTCTGGATTATCTGACCTTGTACTAACCTTTTTGGTTTTGGTTATGGTTAAGGTCTAAAGATATCGGAAGTATATAGTTCTCTTTTGTGGATTAGGTGATTCTCTAAAAGTTGATTACAGTACTCCTAATGTGAACAAGTCTCCCTAAATACTCGCCTTTTGGAAAAAAATTTGAGTTTGACTAAGGAATCTAGTAAAAGTTGGAAGTCAACATGATAAGTGATTATGTTTCCTTATGAATAAATTCCTCAACAAAAAGTAACTTAAAACAAAAATTTTGTCTATTAACTTTTCCTATGGGGGAATCAAATACCGTTTAACCCATCACAAGTTTGTGATTTTCTTATTGTTAACTTTCTCCTAAACATGTTTTCTATCACTCTCCATCAGAACATGACCCTATGTTTTCTCCTCCATGTCCATGTTTTCCTACATGGAATCCTAGTATGGGTTAACTCGGGTGACCTCTATACTTATCTTTCTTTATTTTAAAGTGATTGTTTTACCGACTCTTGTTCCGATGTGGGACTTTCAAGGATGTTTCCAAGCCCAATTTTAAAATTGCGAGGACGCAATTTCCAAAAGGGGGAAGGATGTAAAACCCCAGGTAAATAAAGAATATGGAATTTTTATTTTTATACATATTTTTGAATGAAACATTAATATGACATTAAAGGGGGCGCTATGCTCAATGGCGTACCCAACACGCAACAACGAGTTTCTTGGGAATCTTACGTTGCACTCTAATAATAAAATAATATTATTTTAAATGGTAGTTAACATGTAGCCGTTGTATTGGCAGGAATGGATAGAAATAACTAAAATATGATTATATATGTTTTTTAAATGTTTTTACATTTATCCAATAAAATATAAAGGCTTTAAATACGGAAATAATTCAATTTTAGGCTTTTATACCCTAATTTTCACTAAAGGTTCACTTATCACCTTTTGATGGAGAACTGTCATTAAATATAGTTTTGATCACTCTTATACATTATTTTGGACCAAATAAAACTCTTCTTTAGAATCGGGACATCAAATTTTACTTTGTGTAATTTTTTGGTATTTTTCTGATAAAGTTCATTTTTAATGAATAGTGTTAAATGTTGTGTTTTAATTCAAAACCTCTTTTTAATCTAATTTATTTATATTATTAGATAATATTTTGAATTGGTTTTAAAGTGAAATTAGAAAACATTTTTCCCATTAAATCCAAAATTGGTCGTTGGAATTAATTTCACTTTTAAATCGGACTTAAACTAATATCAATCTTTTGATACTTATTGTTTCTTAAAAACACGCTATTTGTTTTGACAACGGGAGTTAATTATTAAATTAATTAATTCTACTTATATTCTTTGAATTAGGTAATATAAACATCATTTTTGAATTCAGAATATCAAATATAGCTTAGGGTGAATTTTTGGTAATTTTCTGAAAAACTCCAATTTTTGATGAATAGTGAAACCACTAAGTGGTAATCAAGCAAACAGATTTTTCAGTTAAATGAAATTTTACCACTAATGTGTATTGAATTTTGAAAATCTGACATACATGGTTGTAATTTGTATGTAAAATGTGGTTCAATGGGATGAAAATAATTTTTTGGAGAATAGTAACTTTTTTTCATTAATCGTGATTAGAGGTAATTAGTGTAATTTAAGGTAAAAATGATATTATAAAAATATGAAAACACCATGACACTTGTCCTACTACTATTGGATGAGTCATGGCCGACCAAGACAACCCATGGGTCAACTTGGGGACCCCATTGAACCACTTTGGTTGGAAAATGACATTAATATATATTTATTTAATGTTAAAATTAAATTGACACAAACATGAGTTGTTTTACTAAAACAGTTTTTAAGAGGGGTTACACAAGTCCAAATTCTAACTATAAATATTCATTAGAAAGATAAAAAGAATTCCTACATCATAGTATTTTTTTTATAATTTTTAGATATTAAATAAAATAATTTAATTACGACATCATGATGATGCAACAATGACCTCATTATTTAACGATTTAAATAGAATGGAAAGATAATGTAATATCTAAAACCTAAACTAGTCCAAATACTATTGGATGGAAATATTTATAAGACTTATCATCTTATCTTCTAAATATATCAATGTGGGAACTTATAAATTCGAAACACGTTTGAAAATAAAATAATAGTTTCATGATTTCCAAAAGTGCCCCTCCTCTCCTCTTATAAAAGGCCCCCACCTCTACCTCATTTCACACACTCCTCAAGCCTTTGGCTCGGCAATACCCTGCCCATTTACTCTCTCCACATCCCTATCCTCATCCTAGAGGATTCCCTTTGGGCATAATCCTTTCAAAGGAAGCCTTTACACTCAAATAAAAAGGAGTTACACTTTTAAAGGTAATTCATTCTCTCATGTTCATTTGTTTTATTTTTCTTCTCCAACCCCCTAATTTTATTTATTTACTTCTTTTGTAACAAAACCAGTATATTAAATATACTAGGATGTTTTTATAAGATTTATTTGAGCTACACTCTCACACAACTACATCAAATGGTTAATGAACATACGGTTTCCGTGGATGGCGAAATTCTACATCCCGAAACGATGATTGTTCAATACTCATTTAACACCTTCAAAGGTGGAAATTATGATGTCACTATTTTTATATATGATATATAATATGTTTATTCTTTCCTTAAGCTTCTGTATTTTTCATTTATGGAATACCATTATTGTTTCCATTATGGGTAAACACGATATCTTCATTTTAGGAAGTGCGGACTACCGCCCCCTGAAAGTGATTTGATTCGTTAATACCATATGTGGGATGTGTAAAGGATAAAGTTAATGATATTATATATGTTATATTATACTCTTATATCATTATTATTCCATTCCAGAAAATACGAAATAGAAATGGAAGTAGCGTTCATGCGTACGTACGGCTTACCGTCTCCATGAACGGTGCATTTCATTTCTTACCTCTAAATGTGATGTAATTTTATAAATACAGGTATATGCTGAATATATATGATATATATGTTATCCAAATTATTAAAATCATTCTGGATATAATGAAACTTTGACCAAATTAACAACATGTAAGTGTAAGAAGTCTATTTTTTTGACTTAAGAACCAAATACCGACAAAATGAACATTATTAACTTAAATGATTACATGATGTTCATAACATGGTATAAAAGGGATAATGAACTTGAAAAAGGTTCTTAAGAAAGTATAAAATAACTCAAGTTTATTATTCAGGATATTAAAGAACGGTCGGGTCAAGTCGGATACGAGGTAAGGGATCCTACTCCTCTCTTTCTTTATAAGTACACTCTTTTATGTCATTTCTTTTAACCTCATCTTTGTTATGATGGGGGATGTTATTTTATATTCCTCTTTCTGTAAATTTTATTGTAATATGATGAGATACTCTATTTTATCTCATCAATCCATTTTGAATGTTTTAAGTGGCACCGTTAGGCTGCCATGTTTTCAAAAGGGATTGTTCATCTCACTTTTATTCCCGTGAGATTTATGCTACATTTGCCACAATTTCCTTTGAGTGGTGTATGTAATGCCCATTATTATACACTTCTTGTAGTATAATTTCATTTATGGGTATTCACATCTTCATTGTACGACCCTTCTTCCATTGGGTGTACGTTTCGAAAGTTACCCAACTCGGTAAGGGGACCTTTCACCCTCCTCTTTTTAAAAGACTTCTTTTGTTATGTCTTTTAATTCACATACTATTATGTTGGGATATGTTCTTATATATCCTTATTTATGTAAATTTTATGTCCAAGTTATGAGATACCCTTTATCTCTCTCATCAACCCTTTATGTAAAATTTTATGTGACGCCGTTAGGCTATCGAATTTTACCAAGGGAACTTCTTAACCCAATTTCGATTTCTTTGGGTTCAACATGTAGTTATTGAATATGTCATCCTTTTAATATGTGTGAATAACCATTTATTGTTTTACAATTAATATCCACTTATATTGGGTGTATTTATATTTTTCACACATAATTATGAGATTGATTTATCCTTAATTTAAGGATACCTTCTTTATAATGGATTTCATCTCATTTTAAATTTCTTTTGAGACTTCATTGTTGTTATACACCAATTCACTCTTATATGGTGTGTATACTGTCCTTTGACATATTATATCATGAATCCTTTTATTCTCATGATATTATAAAGTTCATATTAAATGTTATTCTGCTATTATTTGTATTCAAGAGTCTCTCATTTTGTTAAAAACTCTTTAACAAAAATATCATTTTAAATGTTTTAAAGATTTATTATTCTAAATCATTATCTTTAATGTCCATGTTTTCAAAATGGTTTTCAGTATTTATTTATATGGACATTAATGTTTTAAAATTATAATTCCATTAAAAGCTTCAAAGTGGTATGGGACACTTTGATTCAAAAATCTCTTTTAAATGGTTTTTGAAAATGGATTGATTAATTCAATATCTGGGAATTATTTATTGTGATTGAAAATGAAATATTGTTATTGAAATGTTTATATTTTCCATATTTTATGTGTAATAATGGTACTTGGACATTATGACGGGTGGTGCCATGAATACCAGGACGGGTGGTTACGTTATAACCTCCAATGCATTGGGTATGGAAGTCGGCCTTATGGCTATTCCATTAAGTATGTATGGAAATTGACCGTATGGCTATTCCATTAAGTGATATGTGTGGAATTCGATCGTATGGTTATTCCACTTAAGTATGTTTATGTCCCAAGTTACTTTTATATATGTTATGTGTTCTTTATATGGGTTTTATGGTAATCCATTGGTTACAAAAAAGGTAAGTAATGATACTTTATTCAGTGAAGAGTTTTTACTACTTCATGAAGGTGAAGGTATTACTTTGATAGAGTATACATGGTTTACTTGATGTTTGAAAAACTAACAGTTTTCATTCTTTGTGTATCCCTTACTGAGCTTTTTATGCTCATCCCAAGTTTTTGAAATGTTTTTCACAGGTCACGGGAAAGGTACATGATAAGATGATAGAGTCAAGGATTTGTCAAGAAATAATCTAAGTTTTATTTTAAATATGTTTCCGTTGTTGGGAAGAATGAATCCTGTCTTATATGTAACCACTTTGTTTAAAGGTGGAATGTAATGCAGGTTTCAAGATCTAATTCTCTAAAACTCTAAACCTAAAAAGATCCTCAACGTGTAATCTTGTGATAACTCAAGATTATGTAAGGTTTAAGGCTGGGGCCTTATATATATTATCACAAGTAATTGGATATTTGTGGACCCTTCAAAGATAGAACCAATTGAAGGATAGACAAGGACAATATCTATGAACGATATCCATAGTTTCATTATACTTTTTGGGTATTATCATCTATTTTCTAGAAATTTATCATGACTATAAAACCCCCTAACAATGATAAATCGAAAGGGAGTCAAGTTTGATTGGAATGATGAGTGTGAGGAGAGATTTAAGGAGATAAAAAGGAGGCTCATCACTGCACATCTACTCATCTTGCGCAGTTGTGGGGAACTTTTAATGGTGCACAATGATTATTTGAAGAAGGAATTAGGTTGTGTGTAAATGTATAATGACAAAGTGATAGCCTATGTATCAAGGAAACTAAATGTTCATGAATAGAACTACCCAACTCATGATCTTGAGTTGGATATAGTGATATGTTCATTGAAAACATGGTATTATTTTGAATTTTCGGAAGAAGTGTAAAATATATATGGATCACATAATCATAAACTATATAATAACAAAGAAGGAGTTGAATATGTGCCAATTATTATAGTTAGATCTGATCAAGGACTACGAATGATTAATACACAACAATTAAGGGAATGATAATAATGTGGCAGATTCTCTATGTAAAAAAGGATCTTCCAATTTTTATCATTGATGAGAATTTATAAGGATTGAATCATATTAGATTTTAAATAGATAGACATCAAAATCATAAAGTAAGGAATATAATAAATCTTTTATTAAATGATTTCTTAACCATCCCTTTAAGAGAGGATAAATGATTTTCAAATAGATGATGTGAGAATTCAGAAGAAGTGGAAGCTATTAGAAAATAGAAATCCTCAGAGTTCAATGTTATTGAAGGAGTTTTGAGATTTGGGTCATGAATGTGTATACCATTAATGAATGATTTAATGGAGATTTTGGATGATACACATAATTTGACATTCTCCATCCATCAAGGAGCGAAGTAGATGTATCTAAATCTATGAAAACACTATTGATGGGACAATATGAATAAGGAGATAAAAAATATAAATCAAGATTTATTGCATGTAAGGATGTGAAGGTTGAATGGAAAAAATCCAAGGTGATGATGCAAGAATTATTCATACATATAAGAAAATAGAAAAACATCACCATAGAATTTTTTTGTAGTCTTTTGAAGAAATCGAGATGAAATGATTCTATATGGGTTGTAGTGGGATTTCTTATAAATTTTTATCACTTTATTCATATTTGATAGGAATTATCACCCAATCAAATTGAAAGTATATATAGTAGAGAAGTGGTGAGGTATCACGTAACCCTACTATCTATGTTATCTTATGAAGATTCAATATTTATCTCAATGTTTTGGATGAGTCTCAAAAATTCTCTAAACAATGAGTTTAAATTAATCATGAATTATCAACCAAAAATTGATGAAAAATATTAGAATACTACCAAAACACTCAAGGAAATTTTTAGAGTACAATCAATTGACTTCAAAGGAGGATGAGATCAATATCTTTTGCGGGATGAGTTCTCATATAATAATAGTTTTCAATAAAGAATCCAAATGGTTCCCTATGAATCCTTTTATTGGAAGTGGTGAATAACTCCTTCATGTTGGGACGATGTTGTGGAAAACAACTTCTAGGTGCTGAAATGGTTGAAGAAATGGTGGAAATGTTCAAGACCATTCATTATCACATCAAGGATGCTCAGAGAGTAAAAAATACCTAAATTGATGATCATTGATGATACATAGAGTTTGAGTTTGGATACGTGTTATTCCTCTGCATATCTCCATGAAAGAAAGTAATGAGATTTTAGAAGAATAGAAAGCAAAGTCCAAGATGCATCAGTCCCCTTAGATTTGAGATTGCAAAAAAGTTGTGGCCTATTGACCAGAACTCCCTCCCAACCCATCTCAAGTATATGATCTATTCCATGAATCACTCTTTAGGAAATAAATACCAGACCCCACACATGTACTTAATCTAGATATTATACCATTAGAGAATTATATTTACTATGAGGAGCATAAGGTGAATATATTAGATAATAGAGAAAAAGTTATATGGAATAAGACAATGCACCTTATCAACGTACTATGCAGAAACCATTAGTTTGAAGAAGTGACATGGGAACTAGCAGAAGTCATGAAATAAAATTACCCTCATTTGTTTTATTATGGGAAATGAAAATTTTGAAGGTGAAATTTCTGGACATGGGAAGATTATAATAAACTAAAATTTTATAGATAAAATCCCCATTGAAATTTAGTTTTAATTAACTATTGTATATTACGGATCTAGAAAAAAGTAACAATTATTTGGTTTCTAAATATCTTATCAAATTTAAAAGACCACTAAGCATCATTACCAATGATAATATTGTCATTCAACAATGATCCTATGATTATTTTAAATATAGTGTTTTAAAAAAACCAATTGACATTGAAAAAGTAAGTGATGGCCTTAAATGGTAGGGTCATATCCTTTGAAGACTGTTTATCAGATATTCTAAGGGAGATAAAATCACTAGGATTTTCACTTGACCAAGACAAAGCTGAGATTTTTCTACTTAAGCACTAGTGAAACCGTTTAAAGTAGAAGTTAAATCTCATCGAGATTATGACCCGAACGAGGTTTGTTAAACCACCCCATGAAAGTATCACTGTTTAAAACATTACTCTTAGGGAATTTTTTTGTATATTAAAGTGATTTATATCAATAACCAAATAATATCAATATTAATATTATATTTAATAGTGAATATTTTTTTTATTATTGTTTCTTTATTAATGAATTTTATTTTGATACAATAAAACAAAAATGGTATTTTTGTGTAATATTCAATTTCTATTAAGGAATTTTTTTTATAAATTAAAAGATTTGTTAAATAAATAATATTTTAAATAAATATTATTTTTCAATAATTTTTATTACGTATAAATGATCATATAAGTTGTATGAAATCAATAGAAAATTTTATAATGGTTCAAAAACTGTTATTGTCAAAAAAACATTGCATTAATTAATAAATGTCAATTATTACTTTAAAATATAAAAATCACACATTTAGAAAACTATTTAGATAAAATGAAAATTATTTCTAGAATCAGGATATCAAAATTATCCAATTATGAATTTTACATTATTTGTTTGATAATCAACTTTTCAAGGAAAAATTAAATAAAGTATAAATATACATTGTGTATTATGAAGTCATAATGACCCAAAATGACATAACATATACTTTAAAAGGTATCGACAACCAAATATATGTTTTAACCTTAAAAAATATAATTTTGAGGTTATTTAACTAATTTTATAGATTCATTCTGAATCCGCTGAAACACATAATATATTTTAAATTATTTCTTTAATGGCATGACTCACATCCACATCAACAAGGGTATTAATTTAATATATTCATACATTGGACTAATAAAGTAATTAATATCAACCCTCCTTGGTAGAAACCATGGTAAAAACATGGTAATATTTGTAGGTTTTGTTATTTTATCATATAGGGTCCAAACCTATGTTTGAGAAATGATGCAGAATGACCCTTACTTTTCCGATATTATCCCACCCAAGATCCAATTTATCTTCAATAAAAAACATTTTATAATGTCATTAATATTCCCTACCCTCTATACATCCATCCCAAGGTTCACCCAAGATCTCAATAGGCTCCTCCAAATCTTTTTTAATCACCATCTCTATGTAAGGGATCCTCTCAGTCTCCTATTTATTCTAGTATCTTCTTTATTATACATCTTTTATCTTCACTTCCTAATGTTGGGACATGTTCATAGATATACCCATTACTATCTATTTTATGTAAAAATGATGAGACACCCCTTTAGTCTCATCAATCCCTCCAATGAACATCATAATCCCCTATTATGCTACTGAAATTGCACAGTAATTTTTCATGCCAAACAATTGGGTAGTAAATACCCATACCAATTTCCAACCAATGGTGTTAAACTTTATTCACATATAATTATTTATTGAAGAATTAAATTTTTTTATTACACAATACTCTACATTGGAATAGAATACGATGATGAATGAATCCATGTTGTATGGTCTATGTGACAACATTAAGCATGGGAAAGAAATGAATGTGACGGTTGTACCCAAAATTATATAGCACTAAAATTCTTTGGGTAATGTTTTAGCCTCATGGACATCATAAAAAAGACTACGAAGTAAAATTAATCCATCATATGACTTTTTCCATGAAGATGTATTTACTGTTATAGTTGACCTATGTTTATGATGCAGTGTTTTAAGTTGTTTCTATATTTCCCATGTTGCCTTTATGTTATCATGCTATATAACGACTCATTGTTAATGTTTTTGATTATCACTCATTTTATGCCCCATTTGTATGCATATTCTCTACCATGTAATACTTCATCATGTTATTCCATGTTTATTTCATTACAGGGATTTGTAGATAACCATTTCTTATGTATATCCCCAAGTTATCCCATTTCATTTTTATTACGAAGTAATATTATGATCATGTTAAGGAAATTTTAATTAATGGAGATATATTCCCTATTCTAAGTTTTTATGTAATGTACCTAATTCCACAAGAAACAAGACTTCTCAATATTCCATGTTACATTATGTGTACTCTTATGTAATAAATCATTAATTAATGTGTAATAATGTGAAGGGTTGTCATAATTTGAAAGGGTGATACTTAATTTAAAGTATCCACCAAACACTAGGATCCTATGTGGTTCACCTTTAAGGGAAAATCTATGGAAAATACACATGTCTAGGATTAGTGTACCAAAATCCAATGTACTATCTTTTTTTGGAAGCATGATTCTAGGACATAGTCACTCCTTGACATGAAATACTGCCCTTATAAGGATTGAAAAATATACATTATCAATCCTAGGGACACCTCATCTAATCCTCCCTGAACCACCTCAGGGAAGGATTGGTCAGTTTATAAACATGGGGGACTATCCATACTCATATTTTTAGTATTATTGCATTATATCATCAGATTAGTTTCTTTATGGATCCTCTCTTTACTACTCTCTCATTACTCAATGTCCAATGTTATCAAATAATTATGTGAGGGTTGAATATATGTATTACAAAATATTTTTGCAAAATCACTTCTTTTACACTTAAAATAATTCAATACAAGAATTATCTTAAACACACTATGTCTTATTCTAAAACTATGTATAGTAATGTGTCACCTTCTTCTTCAATTGAGCCAGCTCACCATAATTAAATTTGATGCATAAATCGAATTATATATGGATCCTCTTATTCATCTATATAGGCTGTGTCAATATTTCTATATAATATTTGAAACTTATAAAATCAATATTATGAAGACTTCCATGCATCCATCCCTTAATCTTATGGTTGGGAATAATTTGACTTCTTCAAAGCCTCTATTATTATGCCAGGTGAATCAAATAATGGATGTTATCAAGAATATGAATTTAAATATAATTAATCCTCCAAAAATATCATGAAAAACCTCCCCATTTAAATTCAATATAATCTTCCCAATAACTATTGTTATCTTCTTCGTGATGTGATTTGATCCATCATTATATGATATTCACATTTCTCATCCTAACCACATCATGTCTTCATTATTCATGGTGTACTGTTTATATAAATAACATATCCAATAAAATTCACTAAATATAATCTATTTTTCTCTGGAAATATCACTATATAAAAATTGTAATTATTTATAAATCATTAAAAAAATTACAGTGTGGAAATTCCTCTATATCAGGGTATTTTTACAAGTATCCTCTTAAAATACCATTCCGATAGTCTTTTGTGGCTATTACGAACAAGATAGTTACTCTCACATGTGATCCAACTTGGATTCCATATTTCATTCGATATTGTACAATATTTCTTCACATATTTTTTGTAATCCCTATATAGCTTCTTCTGCCATGTGGTTTATTATCAATTTGATTCATATCCACCATGACTTCTTCAATGATGTTGATTTTTAATTATTCCATTACACAATCACCATAGACTTCATGAGTCCTATTGAAATTTATTATATACCATTTCAACATCTCCTATATTGAAATTTTATATAGGAATAAATATTAGTCATATTTTATGATTAAAAATCATATATGTTTTCTCTTTACGGTATGAACCTTCTTATCACTACATGTCTTATCTTGTTATCACATTAACGTTTATGTTTTTTATTCTATTTTCAATCTCTATTGATACCTAGAAACTATTAATATTATTTATACTTTAAAAGGTTCCAACACTATACTGAACTACCACTAAATAATTACATTTATGTCTATATAGAAGCCTTAAGCCATCATGTTTTTTCAATGAACTCCTGAGAAAATATAACACACATCTGCTAGAGGACATTTTAAATCCATTAAAGGGGGTTTCCATTTCTATTATCTATATTGTATAAAATATTTCTCATCATAAGAAAACCTCACACATTTAAATTTACGATTCCTGTAAACTCTAAGAATTATAATATTCAAAACAACTTCTTCATGGGATAAAAAATTATACTATGTTAACATAAAACATTCTACCTCCGTTGAATCCTCCCAGTTATCCACTATTTGATCATCTAACCAGATTTATATGAATTTTAATAATAAACTTATAGATATAAAATTTTATCCTATATAACTCTTTTATCTAATAATTCATACTCCTCTTCCGGAATAGATTCACTTCCAAAACAACCTAAAAAACTTCCATACATCATTATCCCATATTAAGTAATATTCATTATCCTCATTCAAAAACATTTTTATATAAATATATCAATGTATTTATTCCACATAGACCAGAATATATCCATTATAGTGACCCAAAACATCCCCATCATCCATTTTAACCAAGACCAACTAATATTTTTAGCAAATAAAACACACAATCCTATGTTAGAAATAGTCAATTATTTTCATAAAAAATGAATATGATTATGATAGGTATCAAACTCACATTTATAAATTATATTTATGAGCTCTTTTAACCACTTATTTGATCTATTAAAAGATAAAATATGATTCCAAGAGATATATGTAATTAAAATATGAAAAATAAAATTTTCTTGACCAAGGTTCCATGATGGAAAAATGAAAATATCTATAAAAAAAACATAGGAATAAAATTATGCTTTTATATTACTTCATTAACTATTATGTTTAAAAAAGGAGTAATATTTGGATGTTTTCTTATTTCTTAAATGAGTTATCCTATCTATATATAAATAGAGAATTTTATATGTATATAGTTTTTAAAAAATTTAATACCCTCAGAGAATTATAGAGAAATGGAGAATATGACAATGGTTCCCCCTATGGTGTGAATGTTGATCCACATTCTTGATAATTTTTATATATTTGAAAATATATATATTTGAAAATATATTTTTTAAATATCTATGTGTACAAAAATAAATATATATTACATATATATTTTTAGTTTCATTAATGGTGGAATGGTAATTGTTATCAACCCATTTTCTTGTCCATGTGATGGTGATAAGACACCACTTGCTCTACTAAGGGAAAATACTCTGGTTATTCCCACCATAAGCCATCAGGCATGATATTTATCCATCAAGGGATGGTGGAGATCAGTTAAATATTGGATTATAATGGATAAATCATAATCACAATTGACTATTATATAGTTCTAATCTCTTTACTGGGTGGGTTCAAAATAAAGGGATACAAAACTATTTTTTCTCATAAGAAGTGGATTATAATGAATACATTCAATGATTATAATGGCATCAAAATGAGAATATGTTCTTGTCGATAATTTTTTTTGATCTATAAAAATAGATTATATTTTATAGGGGATATGTGTTTAGTTTTTATTATTATAAACACTTCATATTGGATTGTACAATATTCAAATTTATATCATCAGATCATGTGGTCCATCTTACCACATGGTAGTCATTTTATTAATTTTAGGACCCCAAATATAAGGTCCCAAAATTTTTTAGAATAGTTATAATGGATGGGTTTTGATAACCCCCTCCCCACATAGTGTTCCCCTCCTAGGCCGAAAATGTGAGAAGGGAGATAGTGATCTCCATGTCTTGCCTTCAGTAGGCCCTGGGTTGGTGACTATAACCGAGCATATAAAAAATACACAAATGGGAGGCATTACCCTCTATGATTACACATGTGAAAGAGAGGGATAAGAAATAAACCAACCAACTCCAACTCAAACTCAAACTTCAATATAAGAGGAAAAGCCCATAAACACATTTTATGTAATGAAAAAACCAGTACAACTAAAAGAGAAAACTATAAGTACCAAGAGAAAGTAAAACCATAGTGACCACAAATCCCGAACAGCTCCTACAAAACCCTGAGCTAGTAGTAACTAGCCTGATCTCCAACCTTCTCTAATTGTCCTGAAATATAATTTATATAAAATAGGGTAAGTATAAAAGTATACTCATTAAGATCCTCCCCGAAGCCTCTCATTCCAAAGTAAAGAATGCATGCCAAAGAACATTAAACAAAAAGTGAAACTAAGTCATCACCTAAACAGGTATACTATGTTCCCAGCCTCACCATGGCTACTCTCACCAATTATCGCCAAGAATATTATATAATATAATAAATAATAACAAGGGTACCCCACTACCACTCCCCCATTGGTTTTCCTCTTTGACCAAACATCGCCCGTCCTAAGCCATTACACTCCAAAATGCTGGCATGAAGACACCTAGGAAAGAACCACCATATGCACCACATGAAACATAAATCTTTCCTCCAGACACCTAGGTAAATCACCACACTATACACACAACTAAATGTAACCAGGTAGTTTTTGGGATCCCCAACAGCCTACATAACATGTATCACATGTCGAGTATTATACCTCAAGCCATTACATCCCATACACTGAGTAAGGATTATCAATCCACAATGGCTTATACACGTTATAACTATAGTATCTCAAAGGAAACTATATCTAGAATATATGTTTGTAAAATAACTACAAGCCAATAAATCCCTCTACAAACATATATTCGGAAAAATAACTCTCATGTATATAAGATCATGTTACTACCATGATAAGAGTGCAGGGATAAAGGGGGAAGTCAACCATCCATTCTCCCACTGGGATGTTAGAAAAAACCCCACTCAATGATCAGAATCCTTGGGGTGTCAATAAACCGAACCAATAGGATGTAGTAGTGTATAGAAACATAGAGAGTACATGACATAATATAGCACAGAGCCACACTCTAAGGAAAACCTAGTCTCAAACTCAAGTACAATTAAGGTCTCTTGGACTCCAAACCTCCACTGTTATGACTAGGTATCCAATAATCTCACAACTATTTAAATAGAATTCTTAATTCATCTTATCCATTTTAATTAGTTACCCTTTACATTAATTAATTAATTATGTAGTAATTAACCAATTTCATTTTCACATTTCATTAATTAGAAACTCAACAAAGTTCTATGACCTCCATAAATACCCTAAACCGAGTCCATGGTTACTCCAAGCACAAACTCATCATTACATCCCAGAAATATCCAACCCCAAGGGTTCAACATCATTTTTAAAAACATTTATTAACATCATTATTACATTCCATAATTCCAATCATTCTAGAAAATAATAACTAAGCTACCAAACACAAGAGGATAAATATTTTCAGTATATGGAATAACTGTTGAGTCTTTAACACATATAGAAGGAGCATAGACCCATCCTTCCTTGGGAAGCTAAACACAGAAAGCACATGGAATACCCCATGCATCTTTACCACTTTTGGAATGAGGGTAAGCAACACTAGCTACCTCAAGCAGTGGGGAAACTAAAGAAGATAACAAACAAGAGAATCAATATGAAACCACATTCATATTAGTGGGTAATCCCATATTCAACCCATTTCATCACCTATGATGTCCTCCCCGACACCCACATACATAAACCGATGAATCTCACCACTCTAGGAATCAACTGTTGCCAAAACCACTTGGCCTCCCTACCCCCATATCTCACAACAGCCTTCCAGCCGCACAACACTTCAAAAGTAGTAGGAAACAACAAGGAAACTAGGATCTTGGTCCTGAACAAGGAATTATTTCTTCATAAGCAATGAGCACTCACATCTCTATGTATACGGATCTTTTACTTTACAAACAATAGGTTAACTTAAAACCCTACCATGAATTATCATTTATCAAACATTCAGTTCTTTAATCCATTTTAAATAAACTGATTTGTTATTAGCAGGTTCCAAATATGATGAACCTAAACATAAATCTATCATAGCTACCACAAATTAACTAAACAATTAATTTCACATTCCTTTATACCACAAGCCCCAACATGATTCAGTTTGAACAACCAATTGAATTAAACATTCACATATGCATCAATTTGATTAACATGAAATTACAACAACAAAAAATAGATGCATTAACATGCCTCTTTATCCTGAGAAAAATATTTATCAATTAATTTTATCTTTACTTTCATTACCTATTTCATCAAGAATAACATTCTACCAATAAAATCATAGGTATCACACAATCTAGAAAAGCAATAGGCAAATCATTATCATGGTGAAAAGAAACAACATGCGATCAAACCAATTATTTTTAATCCAGTTCATGAACTTAATTAGGTCAATTATATTGAAATACAAAGGGTAAAATCATGATAACTCTACAATTGAACGCAAATAATTATAGAATCATAAAATCCACTACCTCAAAAGGTTTTTTCTATTCTTCATTTAAGAATGGATCAAAGAAAAGGATCATGATTGCCTTCCCTGCAACAATTTCAACCACCTCAGGATGTCACGACACAACTGCATAAACAAAAAAAACTCCATTATAACCATGGAGATCAAATTACATATCATGGAAAATAGGAATGATAGAAGAAGGATTGAAGAAAACCAAATAACATAGGTAGATCTTACCTCGGACTGAAGACAAATCAAAGAAAGAATCAGGGAACTGATCCAGGAGGAAGGAATCTCTAAACAATGAAGAGGGAGGCATCCGGGTAATCAGGGTTTGAGAGGGGGTTCACTCAAGATGTAGGGTTTGAAAAAACATGAGCGACTGAATTTCTTTAAAATACCCAGTGGTGGGATAGAACACTATGTGTACCACCTTGAGGCAAAATTACGCTAAAAACATGTAACTTTGTCACTTTGTTTTATGTTTCTGAAACCCAAATGGTACATTTCATATACCACTTGGTCACGCCATGTGGACCTCCTATTTCTAGCTTCTCACAAACAAACTCCTCCAGACTTCCTTCGATCCTTCATCGAGCACCTCGTTATTCAAAAACATGCAAACGGTCGATCCACATGGATCTAGGCCCTTGCACCAAATAACTCTTATAACATTCTCATCTATAAGAATCAAAAACCAACCCAGAGAGAAACCCCAAAAGGAACGAAAGGGGTTGTACAAACAGCCACCCTGGGATATACCTGTCATGGTTATCGGTACAACAGAAGCTCAACCATTTTAGGAAAGGACAACATGAAACCACACGACCACCACAACCAACTCCCAAACAATTTCTTGGGGAATAAACCTCTCAAAAGTGAGCAAGAAACAACAAACAACAAGAGGAATTCATATCATAGATAATATGGGTATACAAGAAAAAAAGAAAACATAACTTTAAGTAAATAGCTAAACATCAATCATCTTGTGATACTGAGAACCTATCTACAACTAATGTTTCTAGGTACTCTCCTCCACGCCACCGAGTTTCCACAAGACACAAACCAACAGGATATAACACCCACACAACACCATCTTCTTGCAGTATTGAATATCTATAGGCCGCTCCTCAAAGGTCGCATCATCATTAACATCGTTCTCACCCAAATAGATGTTATAAGAGTCATCATGAAGAGAATGATGGAGATTCAGCACATGAAAAACATAATGTATCTAGCTCATATTCTGGGGAAGTGCTACCCAATACACCACAACTCCAACATGATCAAACACCTCAAAAGTACCAAAAAACAAGGGAGAAAACTTACTCCCACAGCCAAACCTACTCTACCCATACCGGGGAGCACCTTCAGAAACATGTGATCCCCAATGTCAAATTCCATAGGTCTCCTCCTATGGCCATCATAGGACTTTTTATGATCATGTGATACCTTAATCCTCTCACTAATCATCTGAACAATCACTATTGTATTTTATAATAGCTCCAGCCTAAGAATTGCTAAATATCCAACCCCAATCCATCACAATGTAGAATGGAAAGGTCAGACAGACAAGGATTTAAATGGAACCATACAGATGGTGGAGTGAAAACTATTATTGTGAGAGATCTCTACCAATGGTAAGTGCCTCATACACAAACCTCCAAAATCAAGGACACAAGAGCTCAACTGGTCTTCAAGAGTCTATATTGTACATTTTGTCTAACTATCTGTCTAAAGAAGAAAAATAGTTCTAAGGTAAAGTAGAGGATAGAAATCATGCAGGAGACCTCTCCAATCCCTAGAGGTAAAACGAGGGTCTTAATTAGGGAGTCTCACCACATTTTCCAGATACTTCCTTGAAAAATCCTCCATTGATCTTGACTCCTTGAATTCTATGAAGTGGGATGATTTCGTCAAATGATCCACTACCACCCATATAGACTCATAGCCTCTTTGAGATCATGGTAGGCTGGTAAAAATTTCCAAAGAGATATCCCCCCACTTCTATTAAGGAACATCTAATGGATAAAGAAAACCATTGGGAACAAGGTGCTTGACCTTCAGCTTCTAGTAGATCGAGCATTGAGACACCCACTCTAAAACTACATGCTTCATTCCAGGCCACCAAAAATGACTCCTCAAAGCTTAGTACATCTTTTTCACACTCAGATGTACCACTAAGAGAGAACTTTGGAACTCCATGAGAACTATCATTCGTATTGACAAATTTATGAAAATCCTTCCATAGAACAACACTTGTTGTTGTTCATCTTCAAACCAACTATTAGGGGACACTCTACAAAAAACATGGTCTCTCCAGTCCTCTAACTCAAGATTCCCCATTTTCGACTCTTCTACCTTTTGCACTAGAAATGACTGAACTATCATCTGTAAAACACAACCTCTTAGCCCAACTTCCCCCTTATCCAGATGTAATGCTGAATGTTATTCCATTACCCTCTTGGAATCACTTTATTCACACACTGTATCACTATGTGACTTCCTTCCTAGTGCATTGGAAATAAAATTCACCTTTCAAGGTCTATACAATTCGAAGTCATAATCCTGTAAAAACTCAATCCACCGATAGTACCACAAGTTCAATTCACGATGGGATAAAACATACCTCCATATTTTATTATCAGTGAAAAACACAAAGTGTTCTCAGATGAGGTAATGTCCCCCCAAATTAAGAGAAAACAAAACTATTGATAACTCATGATCATGGGTTCCATAGTTACATTTGTGTGGACGTAACTGTCGAGACCAATAAGAAACGACATATCTTTGCTGCATAAGAATTCTGACTAACACTTGATGCAAATCATCAAAGAAAACATCAAACTGAAATCCCTCTGTTGGTAGATAAAAAACTAGAGCACTGACCAACTTCTCCTTCAGACACTAAAAATCTTAATAACATTGATCATTCCACATGAACGCATGATCCTTCCAGACCAATGTTGTTAGAGGAGTCTCATCCTGAGAGAAATCAGATACAAACCTCCAGTAATATCCGATATGATCAAGGAAACATCGCACCTCTACCACTACCATGGGGTATGAACAGGAAACAAGTACTTCTATATTCGAAATATCCACAATTAATCCCTACTGAGACACCACATTCCCCCAGAAAAGAACTTATCATGTCCAAATATCACAGTTAGACAACTTCCCAAATAGCTTCTGTTGATGAAGAACTAAAAAAAACACACATATTCTCTACATGCTCCTCTTCAGATACAGAGTATACATGGATTTCTTTGATGGAAAACACCATGAATATATCCTGAAACTCATGAAACAGGGTGTTCATCAAAGCCATGAACATAGATGAAGAATTCATTACTCTGAGCGACATTACCAAGAACTCAAAATTCCCATGATGATAATGAAAAACAGTATTCAGAATATCCTCATCCTTCCTATGCATCTAACGATTCCTGAAACACAAGTCAATCTTTGAGAACCAACCTTCACCATTCATTTGATTGAATAAATCATCAACCTGTGGAATAGGATAGTGATTCTTCATAGTCACTTTGTTCAGGCGATGATAAATGATACAAAACTGCAAACTTCCATAAACCTTCTTCATAAAAAATCAAGTGCTCCCCACTGAGATAAACTCGGCCAAAAAAAGCTACACTGTAACAGACCATCAAGATGTAAACATAGATCTCACAAATCGGAAGCTACCATCCTCTACGGAGACATTGAGATAGGAGACATTCCCGGTTGTAGCTCAATCTCAAACTCGATCTCCCATCATGGGGGTAACAATACAACCTCTTCTAGAAAGACATCATTGTACTCTTCAAAAAATCTGGGAAACACTGATTGTTGAACCTACATGGAACTCAACATGAGCTCGACCATCAAAGATTAGCAAAAAGGTTCAAGCCACTAACCCATCTGAGGGTCTCACTTGCTAAAAAACATTGATAGTTCTCTATCATCATCAAAGAACATCACCTTCCTCTAGAAGCAATGTACAATATCCTGCACTGAATACAACCAATCCATTCCAAGGATGACATTGTATGGTTCTATCTGTAAACATAGGAAATCTCCCCATGAGCGGTGCTTCCCCAGCACTAGCTCATAGTCTCTACATACTTTAGAAAAGTTAGCTCGACCTCCAACTAGAATAGTCAACACCAAGGGAACTAGAAGCCTCTCTACCGAATGTCCCAAGGCATGGAAAAGGGAAGGTGATATGAAGGACTGCATCTCTCCTGAGTCAAATAAGGAATACACCCAAGTAAAAAGAAATCAAAAGGTACCTCGAACGATGTATGAATGGCCTAATGCTGGCAATGCTAAATCTTGAAGCTGACCATGAACTACTTCACAGACTCTATTACCCTGATGTGGACCACCACCATGACCGTGCTATACTCTATGAGGATAGGGATCATCCTGGGGCTTTCCTATTCCATCAACATCTGCTCTATGCTAATCCAAACATGGTGCAAATTGTTGTTGCTCCCTATGATGGAACTTTCTCAATGGAGGAACCTGTTGTGAAATAACTGGTGCACACTGATCGCTCTAAAGGTCCAGGAACTCTCGTTGTTGATGACCTCAGCTTCCATAATAAAAAAAGCACATGTTCCCTTGGAATAGGCCCGAGATCCGGCACCTCCAGAGAAATGAGATGCTGAGGGCTGGGACACATCCCTGACGAAATGGAAGCTCTTCAACCCTAAAAACCGGGAACCCCAGACCATAGATCTACTTTGTGAGAAATCGGGATGAATCCCTTCTCATGATGATCTAGTTCGGGAGAACATTATCACAATTACCTCTACCCTTTCCAGCACCTCAAGATATGTATTCAGCATAAACGGGGTGACATGGCACTAGATCTCTGGATGCAAAGCCTCCCCAAAATTCATCATCTTGGCCTCCTCATTTGGAAATAGGTTCAATATATAACATAAATGGTTCCAGAAATAGATTCCAAACTATTACCCACTGGAGCTCCCCTATAAAAGGGTAATAATCTCCTTGTGAATGTAAACCATCAAGGTCGAAGAAAGAAACTCGACTATAAACTTATCTTGGAACTCCTACCAAGAGACTACCAACTCCTCGCAACCTCTGAAGAATACGAACCACCATTGTCTTCCTACCCCATGAAACATCATCACAACCAACAACACCCAGTGCTTCTTCCACACATGGATTGAGTAGAAAGCTATCTAAACCTCCTCTAACTAGTCTTTTGTGACTGCATCTAAAATGGATCCCTCATACTTCGGTATAATATGGCACTAAAACAATCAGAGTTTCCTCCTCAAAGTTTCATCATCTTCGAACTCAAATATATGAAAATCTACTGGTGCATCCTAGTGGACATCTTCTGTATGAACTTGATGAGGATGTTGAACTAGATCCATACTTACAAATGATAAAAAATTAGAGCTTCTAAACCTAGAATATGGACGAATTTACCATTAATTAATTAATTTTGTTCTTTTATTAATTATATGTTAACCTATCACAAGGTCTACCCATACAAACATAGGTGCACAAAAGAATGATGCATGATAATTTCCCAGGTCTATACCCTAAAACCAATATCACCTTAGGTAGTAGACACTGTAAGCATAAACTTCCGTGTATTAGATCATAAGGGGCCCTAAATACCTATTTCTCAGCTGGTCACCAGTGTTTATAGTTCTTAATAAACATATCTGACATTGTTGCCCTACCAAACCACGGAACCCCACCTCTACCTAACTCCAAGATCCATCCAATCCCACATACAGTCCTCTAATACCACTATGTCATGAACCCCTCCTCAAAAAGTGTACCCCTCATGGGATGACAATGTGATAAGGGAGATAGTGATCACAGAGTCCCTCCTTCCGTAGGCCCCAGGTTGGAGACTAGCACCAAGGGTATAACAACATACAGATGGGAGGCATTAACCTCTAAGAGTACAAATTCAAAAGAGAGAGATAATAAATACACCAACCAACTCCAACTCAGACTATAATATTAAAAGAAACCCATGTACACACATGCAATGTCATGGAAAAACCACTATTACTGGAAGAGAAAACTACAAGTACCAAGAAAAAGTAAAATGACAGTGACCACGAAGCCCAAACCTCTCCTGCAAAACCCTCAGTTAATAGTAATTATATTGATATCCAACTTGTTCCAAGGGACCTAAAAATGATTTATATAACCTAGGTAAAGTATAACAGTATACTCAGTAGGATCCTTACTAGAGCCACTCGTGCAATAGTAAAGAAACCATGATAAAGCACTGTGGAAAACAAGTGAAACTAACTTGTCACATAAACATGTATACTATGTTCCCAGCCTCACAATGACTAATCTCACCATGTATCGCATACAAGTGTATATAATATAACAATGAATATCAAGGGTATCCATCTACCACTTCCTTGCTGGTTTGCTGCTTTTCCCCAATGTCGCACGTGCTAATACATCTCTCTCCAAAAAGGGTGGTCTGAAGTCACCTGGGCGAGCACTATTACATGCACCTCAAGCAACAAAAATCTTTCCCCTAACACCTGGGTGAAGCACCACACCATCCACACAACCAAATGTAACTGAGTAGTTTGTGGGAGCCACTAAATCCAACATAACATGTATCACATGTCGGGTGTTATTCTTCAAGCCATTTCAACTCATACACCGAGTAAGGATCCTCAGGACAGAACAACCTATACAAGTTATACCTATAATAGCACAATAAAAACAATATCCGGAATATATGTGTGTGAAATAACCCCAAAAAATTACAACCATGTACACGAAAATATGGGTAAAACTAACCGTCTTGTATACCATCACATGTAACTATAAAGAGAAGAGAGTGGGGCCAAAGGGGGAAGTCAGCCATCCATCCTCCCACCGGGATGTTGATGAAAAAACCCCATAGGGATCAGAATCCCTGGGGTATCATTCCCCCTAAATGGTAGGGTGTGGTAGCATAAAGAAACAAAAAAATTACATGATATAATATAGCTCACAGCCACACTATAGGAAAAACCTAGTCTAAGACTCAACTGCAGCCAACGTATCTCACACTCCCTGCTACAACTGCTAAGACGAGATATCCTATAAGCACACAACCATTTAAAGAGTGTTATTAAATTAAATTATCCATTATAATCAGTTTAAAATTATGTTAATTAATTATTTAACTAGTTATTACCTACTTTTATTTTTACATTACATTCAATAGAATATTAACAAAGTTCTATGCCCTCCAGGCATACCCAAAACTGAGTCCATGGTTCCTCCAAGAACAACCTCAAAATTTTGTCCTAGTAAACTCAAATCCCTTAGGTTCAACATCATATAGTCAAATATTTACAAAAAAAATTATTATTTTACATTAATCTAGTAATTCTAGAAAAGAAAAAAGTATGCTACCAAACATGAGGGGATCAACATGGTGGTACATGGAGAACCCATAAAGTATTTTTCACCTATAGCAGGATAATAGTCACATCCATCATTGAGAGGATAAACACATAATTCAAGGGGAATACCCCACATGTCTCCACCTCTTTTTTTAAGGAGGGTAAGCAAGACAAACTACCTCGAATAGTGGGGAAAGTGAATAAGATAAACAAATAAGAGATTCAATAAGCAACCACATTCACAGTAGTAGGTAATCTCATCTTCAACCCATTTCATCACCTTCGGTGTCCTCTGCAACACCCACATGCATAAAATAAAGTATCTTTCCATTCTAGGAATTAACTAATACCACAACCACTCGGCCTCTATATCCCCATATCTCATAACAGCCATCCAGGCTCACAACATGTAAGAATCAGTAGGAAACACCAAGGAAACTTAGTTCTTGGCCCTAAATAAGGTATCATTACTTCATAATTAATTATCTATTACAAATCCAAGCATAAGTCCCTTGGACTTTATATTAAAAATGGTGATTCAGAACCTACCATGAATTATCTTTTATCAAACAACTAGTTTGTTAATATTTCTTTAATTAACCGACTCATTATTAATAGGTTCCAACTATGGGAAACCTTAATTTCAAGCTATCATAACAACCAAAAATTAATTAGAAAATTTATTTGACATGAATTTAAACAAAAAACACCAACATGATTCCGGTTTAACAACCAACTGAATTAAACATGCACATCCGCATTAATTTGATTAACATAAAATTACAACAATAAATACCCAATTAATTTATATGCATCTTTATCTTTAACCAATTAATTTTCAATTAATTATGGATTTACCCTCTTTAGAAATTTTATCAAGAACAATATTCTCAAAATCAAAGTATAGTTATCACACTATCTAGAAATTCAATAGGAAGACCATTTTCACAGTGAAAAGTAACAACATGTGATCAAAATAATTCTTTTAATCCACTTTAAGTATTTAATTATGTTAATTCCATAGTTATCCAAAGGTCTAAATCTTTATAACACTACAATTCCCCATAAATAATTATATATGAAATGAATCCCCTACCCCAAAAGGTTTCTGACGTTATTCTCTTGAGAATGGATCAAAGTAATAGATCATGATCACCTTACCCACAATAACTGCATCCACCCAAGGATGTCGTGACAGAACTGCATCAAGAACAGCCAAAAGAAACTCTATTAGAACCATGAAGATCAAACTCCGTATCATTGGAAAGAGGAATGAGAGAAGATGGATCAATGAAAACCAAAGAACAGAGGTAGATCATAACTTGTATTGAAGATTAATCAATAAAGTATGAGGCGAATATATCCATGATGAAGGAATCCCCAAACCTTGAAGAGTGAGGTGTTTGGGATGTTTGGGATCAATAGGGGGTGCACTCAAGCTGTAGGGTTCAAAAAACACGAGCGACTAGGTGTCTTTAAAACTGCCAGTGGTGGGGAAGTACATGATATGTACCTCACCATCACATTGTGTACCGCCTCAATTCCAACTTACACATAAAAAAACATCACCTCGATGCTTGGTTTTATTTTTCTAAAAAAAGAATAGTACACGTCGTGTACCCCTTGGTAATGCCATATAGCCCCCTATTTCCATCTTCTTAGAAAAAACTTCTCTAGACATCCTTAGACCCTTCTACAAGAACCTTAGTCTTTGAAAATATAAAAAAGGGTTGATCCAAATTGATCTAGGCACTTACATGGGTCTCTTTTTAGGTAGTACCACGACTATAAGGGTTACAATTTGGTTTTATGCAACATGTGTAAGTTTTGTATTGGTGGAGGTGTTGTTTTAAAGAAAATTTTTGAAATGTAGGACCCTTATGATGGCCCACATACCATCCCTTAAAAAAGGTTGATTTCTTTATGAAACCATGGGTCGAATCCCATATTCGTAGTATGATAGAGCAAGGTGGTATTCAGTGGGTGTTAGGGCCCAGGTGGGGTAAGGTTTTGGTAGAATAATATTACATAATATTTGATTAAATTATTGGTTTTAATTTTTAAGTAATTAAATATGTATTAAGAGTTATGTATTTATTTATAAATATTATAAATTACCTATGAACTAAAAATATATATATATAATAATATTTTTATAAATTAGAAAACCTTAAAATGACAATTTTAAATGTATAGTTTTATTATTAATAATGGATTTTTATTTATGGTGAGTATATATAATAAAAATTAGTTTTAACATAATATGAGATGGGATCTAAAATAGAAAGACTGATATTAAAACCACTTTTGAATTTTTAATATTAAATAATTTTTATCCCATATTCAAAGAGTCCAAATTTGAAAATGTTTTAATTTTTTTTGTATCCCAATAAATATAATTCGCTCCCCCTATTTCTTTTACCATAAAATTTCATTAGCATACTTATCCTCTCATTTTCTCTCTCAAGTCTTCTTCTTTATGGATTTTAACCCTTTAAGGGGGAACTTGTTATTCTCGATGAAGCTATATGTTTGGTTTGTGTTTTGTTATGTTGTTCCTTATTCACTCTTATTTTTTGGTAATAAACCTTTTAATTTTTTATTATTATTATGGACCTTCTGTTACATTACTTATTAAATTTATCTTTCATATTTTATTATACTTAAATATTATTTTAAATACTATTTATAGGATGATATATTCATCATATTTTTTAATTTAATTTTTTAAAATTCATTCAATGTGTTATTCAAAATTGTTCTTCCTTCATATTACAAATCACCATGTTTATCATGTATCATTAGTATTATAGATATGAACTTTTAAAAATGTTGGATAAAATCTATGTGAGATAATACATATAATGTATAGTATTCTCTATGACCTTATAGACATCTCATTGTATTAACACAAGTGAACAATCAATATCAATGATGATAGGAACATGAGTTATTTCATAATGGATTCAATATCCCTATTGAGATTAACATATATATAAATTATATACTCTAAAGTATATATATATTTATCAATAAAATATTAGGTATAACACTTTTTTCAGTAAAATTTCAACCACCATCCTTTAATAATGTTATTTTCACACAATACCACTACAACCAAGGGATTATTCAATACCTCCTTAATAGAACTTTTTTATAGATCAATTGAACCAATAACATTACTTTAAATATTCTCTCTCAAAGATTGTCTTCATTATGAATGCCTAAATATTTAAAGGAAATATTATCAATTTGAAAACTAATTTTTATAGTGGATTTTTATAATTTGATAGATTACACCAAATCAAAATTTAAGGAAATCAATTTTTTACTATGAACAAAACTATAGGGGGATCTCACATTACTTTTATTCATAAAACATAAACCATTCCAGGTATTGTCACAACACTAGGACTAATTACCTAATAACCCAATATTACCTATCATTAAAAACATTATAGGGTATATCTTAAACGTGAACCACTAAGGTAGATTAAGAAAACACCACTATAAGTAATAAAAAGGCCAATACTAAATATGAATATCAATCAAAACCTAAGAACTAATAATGAATAATCTCACATATTACATGATCACCGATAATGTCTCCCACTATTTTCATGGGTCATAAAATAACCAACCACAACCAGTGTAAAATCACTTAATCAAGATTCAAAGAATCCTAAAAATTACTCCAGGTAGTCAATTGTAACATCCTATTACTGTTTTCAAGTATTACTAAACACATATTTTTTCAATGATTTGGATGGGTTTCATTTATAGGTGAATGGGGTGGAAATTTTAAAAGTTTTCAAAATTTATAGGGTATAACATGGTTGGAATATAGTTTTCCTAAACTGTGCACCCTCTTTGGGAAAATCATGAAAGACTAGGTAGTAGGGTTTTTCACAGCTCACACATGGTTTGAAAAATCTTGTGACTCTTCCTAGAAACTATATGTATGAGTTTTTAATTTTATTATAAGTTTTAAAATCCTAAACCCTCCTTTTAGGGTATACAACAAACCAGTATGACCCCAAACCAATTTCTCATTCCTTGGTGGATCCTAGGAGCTGTTCATAGCCCCTCAGGTCCCTCCTGGAAGTGATTTGAAGCTAGGAGAATGATGCTCAAATCCATAATGATTAGTTTCCTCACCCCGTTCTATTTTTCATGATATCTATCATCTCCTTCCTAGAGTTACATGGATCACCATGATGATTTTTGGATTTATTACCTGTTGTTTTGGATCGAAACCTAGGTTTAATCCTTATTTCCTAGATTTTATAACCATCTTTCTTTGCTGAAGAATCCTAAATAGGGTTTGGTGAATTGGGTTCCAATGATCCTGAGGTAGGTGGTTCATTCATGATGATTTTTTTATTAAACCTAAATTGATTTATTTAATTTCAATTATTTTATTTCTATGAAATTTCATGAATTAAATTAAATTGGTTCCAATTTTTTTATTAAAATTATACCCAATTCCATTGAAATGTGGAATTTTGTATTAAAATGGGATTTTTGGAATGAAATTGGGGAAACAACATATAGAGACCCAATATTGAGACAAATAGATATTACATTACTATTGGGGAATACATTAAACTTTAAATAGAAAAAAAATCCCAAATACTGTATTAGTTTAGTGTCTTTGAAAACTGGGTACACATTCTCCTAACTTGGTAAAAGATCTTCAAAATATCGCTTAATGACCTTCCCCTTTTGTTTTCCTACCTATATCCTTTATTGATATCCCAAGGAAAATAAAACATATAAAATGTGTGATCTCAAATTCTCAGAAAGGGTAAGAAAGGAAAATATCATACAAAACATAAACATAAAAATGCAAAAACATGAATATAAATTTCAAAAATCATACTATTTATAAAAAATACCAAAATATTGTGTCATGAAATAAATCTTGGAAGTTCATAAGGTATAAAACACAGATTAACATGAACCATGAAAAAATATCTATGGATTAAAATATGGAATTTTGGAAAACAAAAAGCATAGAAAATAATTTCTATATTATCCAAGGCACATTTCCAAGACCATCATAGTGGGAAAAGTCAATTTCTAAACTGGGATTAATTATCATTCTAGCCCTGTATTACTATACCATATTTACTTTCTTTTCCATCGGTGCCTATCTCATGAGATATAAATATTTACCAAATTCAATGGAGGCAGATATAGGTCACAACCATCACATAATGAAAATCATACATATTTGTTCCACAAAAACAAAATCATTCATCATAGCATAACCCAAGGAAAAAAATTGGTTTCTTAAACATCATTCCATCATAACATTATCCGTAAAAAATGTATTTAATAAATATATTTTAATCATAAACTTAATAAACTATGAGAATAATAAGGATAGTATACTTGAAAAATATCTTTAATCTTAGAGGGAAAATAATTTTGATAAAATGATTGAAATTAATTCTTGAGTTAAATATAATTTCTTATTAAAAAACATATACATAAAACACTGTTAAAATTTAAAATAAAATAATTTCATTGAAAATAACCATGAAAATAAAAAATCTAATATTCATGGAATTAAATAGTTATGAAATCATAAAATTTCATTCATGAAATATATGTTAAAAGAGAACATTCTTCTCATACATTTATTGAAAAGTAAAAAAGTACATCATACTGAAAATGACAAAAGATTACTTTAAAACCGGATAATAAAAATTCACCAATGGGTAAAATTGAAATTAAACAATTTTAGAAGGTTATAAAGAATATTTTGGAATACATATTTAGGATACATGGATGTGGATGATAAATATAACACAATAAACACATACAAATAAACAATCTTGGATAGTAATAAGACTGCAAAATTATCCCTTACAAATTTATAGTTAGTCAAACTGTATGGCTCATAAAATAATAAAAAATGTATTCATATGTAAATATAATAATATTTATAACAATAACCACAAAAATATTCATTATAAACCAGAACACTGCACAAAAGAAATCGATGGTGTATAAGGCATATGACCCATAGAAATATAAGCGAGATAAAAATTCCATTAACAAAGGCCATATTTCCTTTGTCGGTATCTGAACCTCCTATATATTAATTTAAATGATTTCATTGAGTTACTATAGAATCATAATAATTTTTATGATAAAAAATATGATCCAATTATTATTTGTTTGGTAATAGTATTTCATTACTTGTTATTTGGATATCAACTGCATCATTTTCTTATAAATGTTTTGTTGATAAGTTCTAGTTCTCCTTCATAGGTTATAGTAATATCAATCCAAAATTATATTAACATACTATATATCATATTTATTCATTAAATTCAAATATATAATCATTATTTAATTAATATCATGTAGAATTAATCTCATCGCATCATGGAGACATTAGGCCGTACATACCCACGATCAACGAAATCATTCACATAATTGTGAAATGGTATGAAAGTGGATGGTATATATTTTGTTCCATAATACATATATTGTTATAATATTAATATATGGATATTATATCTATCATTATATCTATATAATTAAGATGTTTTTTAAAAACAGAATACCCTTTGATGTGGAGGCGGTAAGTTGTACGTACGCATGCGTGGTGATTTCATTTTTCATAGGATAGATAAAAGGTGTAATATGGTTGTTACATAAAATTTATAACATATAAGATTATAATTGATACTTTATATATTATTATAATTGAAACAACCCATGAAGAGTAAATATAATAAGAAATAATTTGAATGAATCAGTAGAGGAGATTACCTTTTCCTCGACAAGCTCCTTCTAGAGCTCCTCTTTAATGCACTATAGTAGGTATTTTGAGAAGACCAGAACCTCTAAAATGTGACTAAGAAATTTGATATGGTAAATGGGTAGGTAATGGATGAACATGAAGGATTAATGAGTTGTGAATAAATGAGGGAGGATGTGCCCTTTTATAATTGAGGTGACGAGCACATTTGGAGTCTACAAAAATATTAATCAATAATAAAATCAAAACCCATCCAAACACATAAAAATGTCATATTTTAGTAGAATATATGAGATAAGGTTGTAATATCATAAAAAAATTACTTTTAAGAATGTTTTTATGTAAATTGAAACCTTATAATTTTAATTAACACTTAGTTATTCATTTTTAATGTTAATTACTGTAATAAATTGTTCAATATTAAAATAGTATAATTTATAATTATCTGATGCCAATTAGTCCCTAAATAAATACCTTAAAACATTTTAAACCATATAATAATTATTATATATTTTTAGAAATTTCTTATTCTTTTTATATAATTTACTAAAAATTTATTCTAATAAATAATTAATAGTGTTAATTTTGAAAATATTTAATTCGTGGTTTTTTTAAAATATCAGAATTAAAATTTATTCTCAAAAAAAAATATTTTATTATATCCATATGGGGTGAAAAAATTATAAAAAGTTCATTGGATATATTTATTATCCAAAAAAATATTTATTTTATGATTTTTAATAACATTAATTTGATATTTTTATTAATAATTTTTTTCAACATCAATTTTCTCTAATTATTTATTACACTTATTTGTTGAATAAAATTTAAAAATAAAATAATATAATGAATTTAAATATACTATATTTCATGGTAATACTTGTATTCAAATATATCTTCTAGGAAATCCATCATTAAAAAATTTTATATTTATCAAAACATAAATGTGACATGTCTGATGTCACTTTAAATAAAATAGAATAAGTGCCATAATTTCATATATAAGGATCCAAATGGTCAATAACTAGGACCATTGATGATTATGATCTATATATACACTAAAAATAATATTTTGTAAAGTGTTTGAGTCTTTTAATGACTATTATCATTTTAATTAAAATTAGTTATTTGATCTTCATCAATTAAATAATGTCTGCATCACCAATATATAAAGGTAATTATTTAATTCCTAAAAATTAAAAATAAATTTCCATGGTAATTAAAAAAATTTATATTTATATATAGTCTTTATAGTCGAATTTATCTTATGTATAACCATATATTAAAAATTATATGTTTATTAAAACATGAATGCGACCTCTTTAAAATTCTATTAAATAAAACAATATAAATATCATAATCCCCCCTAAGAGGCCCAAAACATCAAAAATATATTTTTAAAATGAATATTTGTTTCATAAGTTAAATATTTTAATTTATATTCATTCATAATAGAAATTTTTCCTCTTGTGGACACAAAATAGATAATAAAGAAAAAGAAAATGACACTTTGTGTCTTTCTTTGATTTAAATACAATTGAAGTCATTTTCAATGAAAAGTGTCTATTAAATTATCTAATTTCGAACATAATTTGTTAACGGTAAATTTTAATTCATGAAATAAAACATTACCATTTTTAGGGTCATTTTATAGACTCTATAATATTATTTTTAACCTAAATTACCTAATTTACCCTTTACCATGGTAGAACAATTTATCATGGTTACTATTCATATTGGAAAACATATATGGGGCATGCTCAAAAAATTTATACCTAATGAATCCAAATTTTAAATTCATTTTTTAAAATTCAATACATAGAAGTTTCATAATTAAAGTTCAAATAAAATATATTAAATGTCATGAAAAACAGTTTTTTTATTCAGAAAATTGAATTTTTAAAAAAAAGAAAAGGTTTTTATTAAACAATACTTGTATAAAATCCATTTAAAAAACCATAATTGGATTCAAATGAACTAATTAAAATTTAAAACTAAACCAGATCATAATCTTACCTTGTAAATACCTTAATAAAAAATAGAGTTTTTAAGACACATATGCATTTCACTAATTATCGAAAAAACAACAAATATAAAACATATCAAAAAATTAAAACAAATTACACCAAATTAATTTTTGATACTTGTATTTAAAATAATAAGTTTATTTTCTAAAATAGAATATAAAAAGTGTCAATACTTGGTTTAAAATGGGTTATCCATCAAAAGGCGGGAAAACTGCATTCTTTTGAAAAATAATTCTTTTATCCAAAAAAATGAATTCATTTTTTAGCATATCTAGAATACATTTAAGACGAATTATAAACATTAAATTAAATATATTAATCATATAATTCATTAATAAAACCCATCTAGAGTGATTTTATTATTTTATAAACTAACTTATTTTCATTTAAATAGTTTTTTCATAATAATATTAATTGTATTCATACTCTACATTATAATGAATAGGTTATAAGGTAACATAATAACATTTAGTTGTTCACATATAATTGGTATTATTTAAAATTAATTATATAAAAAAAGAAGAAATTGTGTGTAACACAAGTCAAGAATAGTGTTCTATATATCGCAAGATAAGATGGGATTGTGTATTGCACAAGCTTTTCTTGGTGTAGCGTACAGTAAAAGACATCAAAGTAGTTTAAAAAAATCTTTCTCATAAAAATCTCAAGGTGTTACATTCTACCCCCATTAAAATTAATTTCACCCTCAAATTTCATCAGGTTTATAAAAGGTTTAGTACTTCAAAGTTTCTTTCATAGAAACCCACATCATAAAAAGTAATACTAAAACTTAATTTTAGAAACGAAAAGTTAGAAACAGAAATATTTACCCAAAGTAACTCCTCACTACGTTTCGACATTGAATAAACTAGGTGGGAATCCAAAACATGGATATAGAAGAATGATCTATCCATCAATTTATGATGGGGAGTGATAGAGAACAAGGTTATGAGAATGTTAAAAATCAGAAATCCATAAATTTGTTATAATTTATGTGGCCATTTCATTCAATGTAAATGGATATACTAGGGTAAAATTTTTAGTTTTAATAACCTTTCCCTAGAGTTGAATAATGATAATAAATACTTACTTGATTAAGTATAATATATTTTATTCCATTTATGTTGATCAATTTCCTCTGTATCTCTTATTCTAAGAAATGATGTTTAATTTGTCATTATTGAAGCATTAGTAGAGCATGATATCAATAAATAGAAGGATAAATAATTCAATATATATTTATCACAACAAAAATGTTATAAAAAGTTTTCAAATATTCATAAGTACACTTATAGTGAGTTAATACTTTAATCTAACAAACATCATCCTAGGTTTAACTTATACTTTCCATAAATGGATAACCTTACATTCTATTGGAATGCTTGGAATCCTAAAATTTAGGAAGATATGAAGTAAATTGGATTAACATTTATCTCCCATATATCATATGGTATCTCTTGTTAGTTATATCAAAAACATATGAACACATTAACCATGTATTCTCTTGATAATAACATTCATTACCCTATATCCATATTGAAAGCATGCATGTTTCCTTATTCTTAATTCCAAAAAGTTGTAAATATCATCCATGATTGCATAAACCCCTTTTCAAAAAGTACTTAATTAGTTATAATGAATTCATTACCATAGAATTTACTTATTCTTCACTAACATATCAATATCTCATTATCATGCTCATATTAAGGGTTATCCTTCCCTAAATAATGTCCTTTTCATCATATTTCCCCAATAACTTTTGATGGTTACCAGTACCATTCAGCATATACATCCATATAACTAAGAAAAATCAATAGTTTAATAATACTTATAGGTTTCTGTAATACATAACACCATTAAATTACTTATACAATATTATTCTTGATAAACATTTTTCCATTCCACTCTCTTATCAAACCATTAACCAAGGTTCATCAATTTATTCCTTTTCAATTATTTTCTTTCATTTTCCATCTGTAGTCTCTTAATTGTTAGCTACATAAATACTACTCATATGACCATACTAATTCTCTTTATGAGATTATCCCTTAGGTCATCTATTTTCCTAATTCCCATACATACCACGTTTAAAACATTTAACTGTCATTGATGTCCTATTAATACCATTAAACTTGTCCTTTTTGTTAACAAAACCCTTTCCTTGTAATTAATAGATATGTGTCCTTTTCTCACAACAAATAATCTTCTAGTTCCTTTGAAACATTCTCTTTGAGGCCTCTTGCCTCATGATTTACTTGGGGAAATTTGAAATTTATTACCTATGTGGTCACCATGAAACTCCATCTTTCTCTAATTAGGTGGGTTATTAAACTCACCAAATTTGATATTATTGATCATATTATGAGATTTCTGATTAGGCATAACAATGAGGCTTGTACTTCCTGATCTTATTTCATTTGGTTTCTCAAGAGGAATATCATTCCATTTTCCATCATATTATCTATTAACATGAATCCTCCTATTTCCTGCCATTTTCTAAAACCCCAATGGAAAAGTGTCAGCAATAATAATCATACTAGAAAAAACACGTAATCAAGGGAAATTACATTAAATCTCTAATATATTAGGTTTAATTCTAGGTTATTCATGATCATTACCATAAATATATGACTTTAAACAATAATAAGAATTATCCGTAGCACATCCCAAGTTACATCCTTTGAAATATCTCTAAGGATATCACTAATGTTTTTTTCATCCTAGTTTTCAATGGTTGACTAAAACTTTATTGTAATACCAAATGTAGATACAAAATCTTGATGTAAATGGATATTACATTAATTTGGTGTAATACATAATAAATTACATAAAAATATTCTCAAAGACAATATTAGTTTAGTATCTTTGGAAATTGAGAACACATTATGCTATCTAGGTAAATAGTCTTCAACATATCCCATAAAGACCTTACCATTTAGTTTTCCTACTTAAACCATTTTTATATCATGGGGAAAAAATTTAAAATTGTGAGTTTAAATGCTCAGTAAGGGTAAAAATGTAAAATATCATTAAAAACATAAACATAAGAATGTAAAAACATGAAACTAAATTTTAAAAATCATACCATCTATAATAAATTTCAAAATCTTGATTCTTGAAATAAATCTTGAACGTTTAAAAAGAATAAATCATAGCAGAACATGAAAAATGATAAAATATAATTTTCATAAAACATGTAACTATTGAAATCATATAATCATAGAAAATCATTACCATATTACCCAGGGCTTATTTCTAATACCATAATAGTGGAAAAAGTCCATTACTGAACTATTTCTACTTACCATTTCATCCCTGTATTACTGAACCAGATTTACTTTCAACTATTTGCATGTATATGTCATGAGATATAATTATTTACCCAATGAATATATGTGAGATATAGGTCCCACCCATCATATAATGAAAACCATACATATGTTTACTATAAAAACAAATTCATTCATCATAGAATAAAGCAATGAATAAAATGGGTTTTATAAACATCATTCCTTTGTAACACAATCGATGTAAAACAATTGGTTTTCATAAACAAAATTAAAATATAAACATAATCATAAATAATAATAATACAGATAGTATACTTGAAACATATCCTTAATCTCAGATGTAAAATAATTTTTATGAAACACTTGAAATTAATTTTTGAGGAAAATATCCATTCTTCTTCAAAAACATTTTCTTTTCTTAAAACATAGGGTAATTTTAATAGAAAATAATTTCATTGAAAATAAAATTGAAAAATTTTAAGAGAATCTTCATGGAAATGAGGTGTTATGATATCATTAAAATCCACTCATGCCATATAAGTTAAAAGAGAACATTCATCTCAAACTTTTGTCGGAAATTTAAAAAGTACCTCTTAGTGAAAATGATTAATTATTCCTTTCAAACCATTTAATAAAAATTCACCAAACTATAAAATTGACATTAAACAATTTTAGAAGGATTTAAATAATATTTTGGAATACATATTGAGGAAACGTGGATATGGATGATAAATATACCCTAGTAAATATATACGAATAAACAGTCTCAGATAATAATGAGATTAAAAAATTATTCCTTACCAATATATAATCAGTCAAATCCTATACCACATAAAATTAAAAAAAATTAAATTCACATGTAAATATATTAACATTAAAAAAAATAATTAGAAAAATAATCATGAGAAACATAAAGACCACACAAATGAAATAGATGGTGTATAAGGCATATGTCCAACATAAATAAAAGTGAGAAAAAATAATCCCTTACTTTAAATCTGTTATGCTTCGTATGTATCTAAACCAATTGTATAATGAATTAAATGACGTCATTTAGTTATTATAGAATCATATTCATTTTTTTGACATCATATATGATAATATTATCACCCGTTTGGTAAAACTATTTCATTATTACATGTGTTTGGGTTATTAACTGCTTCATTTTCTTCTGCATGTTTTGTCGAATAAGTTCGGGTTCTCCTTATTAGGTCAAAGTTATATAATTAAAAAATTATATTCACATATTATATATCATAGTTATTCATTAAATTAATTTATATAATCATGCCTTAATGAATCTAATTTAGATTGAATCACATCTCATTGTGGAGATGATAGGTCGTACGTACGCACGAGCGATGATATCATTCCCATAACTGTGAAAAGGTAAGAAATTGTATTGTATATATTTTGTTTTAGAGTCTATATCAAGTTATAATAAAAATATATATATATTATTTCCATCATTATATCCATCCATGTAATATGGTGTTGAAAAATTGATTACACCATGACGTGGAAATGAAAAGTCGTACATACGCGCACATGATGATTTTGTTTTTTGTAGGATGTATAGAAGGTAGAATATGGTTTTTTCATAATCTAAATAATTTATAAATATATAAGTGGTATTGGATTTATTAATTTACAATGGAAAAAACTCACAAATAGAAATTATAAGAAGAAATAATTTGAAATAATCAGTAGAGGATATTACTTTCTCTTCGATGAGCTCCATCTATATCTCTTATAAAATGAACTAGAGTTGTTTTTTTGAGAAGGAGATAACCAATATAATGTGATTAAAGAAGTTTAAAAGGGAAATGAGTAGGGTATGGATGAACATAAAGGCATAATGAATTTTGATGAAATGAGGGAGGAGGTGCCCATTTATAATTGAGGTAAGGGGTACATTTGGAATTTTCCAAAATATTAATTTATAATAAAATTAAAATCCATCTAAAAAACCACTAAAATGACATATTATTGAATATGAGATGATATTTGGTTGTAATATCATAAAATTATGATTTTTTTGGAATGTTTTTATGTCAATTTAAACTATAAAATATCAATTAAGGCTTAGTTAATCTGTTTTAATTGTAACTAAGGTAACAAATTATTCAATATTATAATAGTGTAATGTATACTTATTTGATGCAAAGTAGACTGTAAATGAATACCTTAGAACATTTTAAATAGTATTATTACTATTATTATTATATATCTTTAAAAATGTTTTGTGATTCATAAATAATTTACAAAAATATTATTTTCATCAATAGTCAATAGTGTCAATTTTGACACTATTTTATTCATGGATTTTAAAAATATTAAGATAATATTTTATACCTAAAAAAATATTTCATTATATCTATATTGAGTCAAGGAATTTTATAAAATTCATTGGATATATTATTCATCCCAAATTAAATTTATTTCAATATTTCTAGTGACATTATTTTGATATTTCCATTAATAAAATAATTTCAACATTATTTTTGTTTAATTATTTAGTACACTTATATGTTGAATATAAAATTAAAAATAAAATAAACTGATGAATTTATATCTACTATATTTTATAGGAATACTTATAGTAGAATATTTATGTTGGAAAATATATAATTAAAAAACGTTATACTTATTAAAACATGAATGTGAAAAGTTTAACATCACTTTAAATAAATAAAATAAGTGTCAGAATCTCTTCTATAAAGATAAAACTTTACAATAATGTGACCTATGAATTATTATGGTTTATATATACTCCTACAATATTATTTTTCATGTTGTGTGTCTTTTAATGATTATTATCATTTTAAAAGAAATTAGTTTATTGGGTTTACATCAATTAAATAATTTTTTCATCATCAATATATAAATATTTAATGTAATTATTTCATTCTAAAAAATTACAAATAAATATCCATGATAGAGAAAAATAATTATACTTATAATTATTATATATAGTCAAACATATCTTCTATATAACCATATATTAAAATTTATATGTTTACTAAACCATGAATGTGACATCTTTAAAATTCTCATAAATAAAAGATAAAAAATAACATAATTCCACCCAAGTTTCCAAAAACGTCAAAAATAAGATTTTAAAAAGAATATATATTTCTTATGTTAAAAATTTTCATCTATATTCATTCATAATAGAAACCTTTCCCCTTATGGACACATAATTTACATTAAAGACAAATAAAATAAAACATTGTGTCTTTCTTTTATTTAAATATTTTGTAAGTCATTTTCATATACAAGTGTCCATTAAAAGACCTAAATTCGAATATAAATAGTGAAGGTTAGAGTTTCATTCATAATTTTTTTTACCATTTTAGGGTCATTTTATAGACTTTATAAATTTATTTTTCACATAAATTACTTAATTTACCCATTACCATGGCATCGAAATTTACCATGGTTACTATTTATATTGCCCAAAAGTAAAAGTGACTTATGAAAACCCCATAGGGGTTTGTTAGTTATCTATGGAGAGATGAAAAAATAAAATTTATAAAACTCAGAAAAACCTAACTCAAGGTGTATTATCTAGCGAGTCCGAGTGTCAAACCCACTAGGACGATATGTATGTTTTAAATTAATTAGAAAATTGAAATTGAAATTGATTGGTTGTTTATGAGAAAATAGACACAATAATAGGATTGGTTGGGGGTTTTAATCAAAATGGGAGTTATGCTAGGATTACTGATTTTTAGGGTTTTGTTCTAAGGATTCAATTGAGTACGGGTTTATTCATGTTTGGTGTCAGAATTTGGTTCACGAGGATCCTTAGTATTGGTATCCCACCCTAATAATATGGTTTCACCTTTGAAATGGTCATCTACATGGTGCAAACACACATATAGGCATCCCAAAATAATTTTTAAACATAACTATAATAGATTTCACAATGGTCATGGGAAAAGTAGGCAAATTAATTGATGAACAAAATAATTCTTCTTCAAATCACATGAAATGGTAAAGGAATTTTAAAAAGAATGATATTAAAATCTATACATGATGTTTGAAAAAATCCAAAACATGAATAAAATAAATAAAATAATCCCTTATTAGAACTCCCCCTAAAAATCACATCACCCATAATTAGAGAGACTACTCACTCATGTTGCGAGCGAGCATCTTGGGTACCCGAGGAATAATGGCAGTGAAGAAAAACCCCAGATCATCACTACTTCGTCCGCTGGTGTTTCCTTCCATCCTGCTCATCCTAAAGTGTTTGGAAATGGTCTCAAGAGGCCTGATTTTATTGAAAAAATTGTTCAAAACCCACATCCTGTGTGACCTAATTTTTCACTGCGTGTCTATTCCTATATAACATTTACTTGGGGTACACGATGAGTACCTCAAATTAGATTTTTTTCATCATTGCGTTGAATCTATGAAAATATCATACACTAGTTTGTCTATTGTAATGTTGTATATTTGTGATTCATGCTGTGTACATGAAGTGCACACTATGTATTCGCGTCACGACTTTCCCTGTGCAGATTCACTTTACATGAAATGGTCACAACATGTAATCACGGTACACGATGTTTAATGAATTTTCTTTAGTTTCAAGATTTTATTTATCTCTAAAAATATGGGGTTCTGAAACATCACCTCGCTCATGATGCAAAGGGTCCATCAATTCAAATTTTATCCTCTCTCTGTTCCTTTTTCACAAATCCAACATTTCCTTCCACAATTAATAAAAAAACTCAATTCATTCCAAACATGGAATATTTATTCAATAAATTAAAAAATGAACCCATTAAAATATATACATTAAATATACATATCAACATACATAAAAAATTAAGATCTACTAAGTTAAAATTTTACAACCATTTTCAAAATTAAATACAAAGATGTTATTGAACTGAATTTAATATAAAACCGGTAAAATGTCCTGAAAAGAGTTTTTTTAATAAATTGGAATTTTAAAATGGAAAATGATTTTATAATAAATTCATGTATAAAATCCATTTCAATAAACATAATTGGATCCAAATTAAGTATCTAAAATTTAAAACTAATCCTGAACATAATTGGACCTTGTAAATAAATTAACATAAAATATAGTTTTTAATAAAAAAAATTATTTCACTATCAATCCAAAATATAAAAAAATTGAAACTTAACCAGAAAAATACAAAAAATTAAACCAAAGTATTTTTTGATACTAAAATTTCAAATTAAAACTTTATTTTGTAAAATAGAATACAAAAATGTTCCAAAAAAAGATTTAAAATGAGTGTTCTATCAAAAGGAGACAAAGATGCTTTTTCTTCTCAAAAAATACTTCTTTTATTAAATAAATTGAATTTGTTCTTATATAAGGTATATAATAAAAATAAGATAAATTTTAAACATCAGATTAAATATAATAAACAAATATTTGACCAATAAAGTCCATCAAGAGTGATTTTATTATTTTATAAACTCACTTATTTTCATTTAAATAGTTTTTTCAGAAAAAAGTTAATATTCCTCATACTCTCCATTATAATGACTAGGTTATAAGGTAATATAATAATATTTAGTTGTTCACTTATTCTAGATTTTGATTTGAATTAATTATATAAAAATAACTTGAAATTGTGTATAACACAAGCCAATCATAGTGTTACATATACTGCAAGCTAAGTCGGTATTGTGTATTACATATGTTAATATTAGTGTGACATAGAAAACAAGAAATCAATGAAATTTTTTAAAAAAAATCTATCTCATAAAAACATAGGGGTGTTACATGCTGAATTCTATGTAATTAGGGTGTGTTTATAGAAATTGGTGAAATTTAAATTTTTTTAATTTAAATTGTGGAATGAGTTTGATTGAATAATTGTGGAAACCCTAATTCCATTGAACATGGGGTTTGTTATGAAATTGATGGAAATTGTTTGAAATTAAATGTTTTTTTTTTAATTGTGAATGAGAAATTTTATTTTCAATTGTGAATTGATTTCAAATTGTTATTTGTGGAAATTGGATTAAAATGGTTTGTAAAGAAACCTTTGGGGTTTATCTTGGAAAAAGGCATGTTTCCAACTAAAACACATATTGGTTTTGAATAAAAAAATTCATATGTTAAATAGAGAATGGGATGAATTGTATTTTGAGAATTCTTAAAATAAATTTTCAATTATTATTTTTTATTAGAGAATATTCAAGCCTTAGGTAGTTAGTGAGTTATTAGACAACACTCTATGATTAACAATGTTCTGAAACATAAATACTTCACATCACTTCCCTGATAGGATGGCGATGAAGTCTCCTTTTCCAATACCTAAGGGCCATGTATATACACATATTTCAACATCTCCTTGAGTTTGTGGGATCCCTTAGCCTGGAACTATTGTACCATCTTAGGCATATGACCATGTTTCTCACTTTTTTGTTTTTGAAAATAAAATATACCATTGTGTAATATATTTTATATTCCTTGTGAATTTATATAAACTAATTTATATAAAAGTGTTTTATTAATCCATTTTTTTAAAAATATTCCATCATTTTAAATGTGAGTCATTTGTTTAAAAGTATTTTAAATAATTTAAATATAATGAAGAGTTTTTTAAATGTTCTTTTGAAATTATAAAACGATTTTTTGGAAAATTGAAAGCTCTTGTGTGGTTAATTAAATATTTAAATCTTATAATGAAATCCGTGATGAGACCCCACTAGGTTTTTAGATCACACCATACCTATACCTTCAGGTGTTAGAAAATTATCTCCATGCAATTTCGAGTAGGGGTGAAGCACCACTTGGAGATGGTTATAACTATTGATCTGTGGACATAGAGTGTATCTTCATTTGAGACTTGGGTTTTTCCCTTTTTGTTTTTGGTAAATTTTTGTAGTAAATTGGGTTATTTATACCCGGGTGAGGTTTGGTAAACTTATCCCTACAGAGTTTCTTTTGTTTTCATATTGATTTATTTGTCTTTAATTTCACAATGCTTGTGGATAAATCATTCAAAATTTTATTTTGTGTGATTCTTGGTGCTAGTTTCCAAACCATGGTGATCAGTTATTACCTTAATTCTGTGTCTTTGATGGCTTGGTTATCAGGTTACGAGGGTACCAAGGATGGTTCTTGACAAATTCGTATCATAGGTCCAGTTTAATATTATTTATTAATGTCAATATGCATTGTGTAATATTATCAGGACTTAAGAGATATTTGCGATTGAGTGCCAGGCTAGATCTTACCACAATGAACCTTAAGTCACTAGGGGTGGTTTGGGATAGACGTCTTGAGGATTAGTTCTATTTTTTTTTCCAGATATTGATTTACATAATTGAAATACAAATCTTGTTTGTCTATAATTTGGGATTAATTTCCCTCATGACTCTATTTAAGTGTAAATATAATGTCTTCATTATTGTTTGTTGACGTTGTGTGGAATCATGACTCTAAGAAGAGGTGTGACTCATATCTGGGAGCAATCTATTGCTGAAAAAGAGTGACTAAATCCTCTATTGGACTCAAACCTGGATGAGAATATTGTGCACAAAGTACAAGCTCTAGGGTAGACCATGTGTTGGTTCCCATTTTGGCTCCAACAGTGGAACCTCAAAGGTATGATATCCAAAATTATTGTACGAAGTTCCTTCATCATAATCCAACAAAATTTAATTGTCCAAATTATATTGAATATTATGATTAATGGTTGATCATTACTAATCATTTTTTTATTTCTTAGAGACATATGATATAATCAAGGTGAGTTGTGTCACCATTGTCCTTGAAAAACTAAGAAAGAGATGGTGGGATATGATGGTGATGGAAAGGAAGAATGAAGGATTATAGTGGAAGGAATTATATGTTATTTTTAGTGACTAGTTCTATCTAGAGTCGATGTTGTTGCCCAAGGATATAGAGCTTTTTTAACATGAGTTGGCAGACTGGATAGTAATAGAGTATGAAAACCATTTTAATGATCTTGTGTCGTATTCACCTAAGATTGATTGGATGGAAAGATGAAGGGTCTATGTTTTGAATTTGTAACTGAAAAATATTTTTTTTTCTCATTTATTCATTCCAAAGATTCCTTTTTATGCTGATGTGTTGGATAGAGCGCTCATGGTCATAATGTTCTTGGATAAAAAATCCAAGTTTTCAGGAGTTTCTTTGTCTCCCAGTGGTGATGTGAGTTCCTTCAAAAGGATAATAGAAGCATGATGATTCTAATGTCAGTTCTCGAAAATATGGTTTTTCTAATCCTCTTGTAGTTCCAATTATAGGTCCTTTTATTTTGTACCAGTGTGGGAATCTCGGGCATTCAAAGAGGGTTTTCAATGAGGAACCCAAGGTATGTGGATATCATAGATTCTTGAGAAACCTATATATGATCTTCCATGTTTATTCCACTCTAAATAGTGTCACATGATCATCACCTCCTTCTAAAACTTTAAGGAAATAAACTACTTCACATAAAAAGTGGTCCAACCATAGGAATCTAGAATAAAGATTCTTCACACAGTGGAAGAGTCTCTAGAGGAATCAGATATGGGTCCCGTGATCATGAGAGGAACCATATGTATTGATTTTTCATTAGTGACTACTCTATTTGATACTGGTTCATCATATTTGTTTATTTCCATGAATGTTGTTGTTATTTTAAATATTTAAATGTATCTTTCATCTTATGTCATGGATACTACTACACCCCTTGGTATGAAGACATAGAAAGGTCTCTATAGTCATGGTTGTGTTTTCTCTCAATTAGATGTTGAGAATTATTGGAGTTTTCTAGTTCTCAACCTGAAACCACTTTATATCATAATTTTGAGGGATTGGTTCATTTCTAATAAAGCCCAGATTGATTGTTATCTTTTATGGGTTGCCTTAACTATACCAGATAGTGTGTTCCATTACATCCAAGGAGAATTGGACCCATGGTTGTTTAGAGCCAGAACTTTTTATCCAGAGTTGGAGAAAGTGATATTTTCCTTTTATTTTGATATGGATTTGTATTCTTTAATTTCTTGTCTCCCAAATGTTTTCATCGAGTTTCTTGATGTGTTTTGTTTTGGCTTGTCTGGTTTCCCACTGGTAAGGGAGGTATAGTTTTATATCAGTTTTGTACCTTCTACTCAACCAGTGTCTATTCCTTTTTAGCACATGGAACCATATGAAATTAAATATCTAAAGACTCATTTATATTATATTCTATTCAAAGGATTTATATTCTCGAGTGTGTCACCTTGGGGGATTCCGGTTCACTTTTCTATGAAATTTGATGGTTCCCTTAACCTATCTGTGGATTATTGAAAACTCAATTGAGTTATGGTAAAGAAGAAATATTAGTTTCCATGGATTTGTAAAATGTTTGATTATTTGAACAGGGAAAAGTTCTTTTAAAAGCTCATCCTTCGATCAAGTTAATATCAGTTGAGGATAGATGAATCTGACATTTAGAAAACCAAATTTTAGAGAAGCTATGAAAATTATGGGTACCTTATTATGCCCTTTGTTCTAACCAATTACTTTAAAGTATTTATGGATTTAATTTAGATTATTTTCAAGTATTACCTTGATGCTTTAATGGAAGTCTTTTTGGATGACATCCTTATTTACTCTAATTCCAAGGAGGACCATGTGCATTATCTAAGAACAATTTTATTCCTGTTGGGAAATCGAAAACATTATTCCAAGCTTTCCAAATAAGATTTATGGATTTGGGAAGTTATTTTCTCTGGAAACATGGTGTCAAAACAAGGTACATTTTTTGAACTTGAGATGGTGAAACCTATTATGAAATAGGAACAACCAAAGAATGTTTTTGACATTGAAATCTCCTTGAATTGAGATGGGTATTATCACTGGTTTGTCAAGGACTTCTCAAAGTTGGATTCTATGATGACTGATCTAACTCAAAATGGAGAAAAGTTTTATTGGTATAAAAAATGTTAGAATTATTTTTTTAGTAGAAATTTCTTTTGACTAATAATCCAATGTTGACTCCTCCTGAGGCTGGGTAGGGATACCAGGTCTTTTGTGATGCATCGAGTTCGGGTTTGGGATACATTATCATACAGGGTAATCATGTCGTTTCTTATGGAACTCATCAACTTAGGCCAAAATAGATCAATTATCTAACCCATAACGTTGAACTTACAGATGTGATTTATGTTCTTAACATTTGGAAACATTACCTTTATAAAGAACGGTTAACCATGTTTTCAGACCACAAGAGATTGAGTTATATATTCTCTAAAAAACATTTCAATCTATGTCAGAGGCGTTGGGTGGAATAACTATAATTTTAGGACTTTGACATAATCTATACCCCAGGGAAAGGGAATTTCATTGAATTTTTTTTGAGAATGAAACATCTGACCCAATCTATGAATGAATCTTTGGAAGGGTGGAACATGATGAATCTCTTTGCATAGTTACATATTGGAGTTTATTAATGGTCTCCACAACATATTGAGTGGTTATTTTCTAAATAGGGCATTATATTCTATCATAAGTTCTTTGTTATCCTGTTATTTGAAAGGAAATCTATGATTGGCGATTTCCCTAACTTCTATTGGGTAGTAAACCTAGTGGCCAAGAATATATTATTTGTAGTATGGAATAGATTCTACTGGCATGGTATGAGATGGGGCATTGCTGAGTTTTCCTCTCATTATTATATGTGTCATTAGGTTAAGGGTGAGCACCAAAATACTTAGGGATTACTTCAACCACTTCTAATTACTACTTTGATGTGGGAAAACATCTCTATGGATTTTGTGCTTTTGTTTTCACGTACCCACAGAAGGAAGAATGTCATATGGGTTGTGATCGATTGAATAATGAAATCAGCTCAATTTTTACACATTCATGATACATCCAAAGTTAAAAAGTTGGGAAATATATTTTTGAAATATATTATTCAATTTAACAGAGTTACATCTGCTATAGTATCTGATAGGGATCCCTGGTTCTGTTCTCATTTTTGGAGAGTCTTTCAGGTGGCACTAGGATCTCATGTTCATTTGAGTACTAAATATCATATGATGTCGGATGAAAAAAATACAAATAGCTATATAGAATTTTGAGGTTATGATCTATGCTTGTGTTATATACTTTGGTGGGGCTTGGGATTATTATTGGGGATGGTTGAGTTATATTATAACAATAGTTAGTAGTATGTAATTATAATGGATCCTTTTGAGGCCTGGTATGGCCGGTTTTGAAGATATATGTTGTTTTGGTTATGGATGGGTTAATTTTCCTTGGTTGGACCAAGCTTGGTTCAAGGGATGATAGGAAATATTTTGTTGATTAATCAGAGTATGTTAAAGTCACATAATCGATATAAGTCTTATGCTGATCGTCGTTATAGACAATTGTTTTTTTGAGTGAAAACTTGTGTTTGAAAGTTTCACCCACTTTGGCTCATTGAAATCTTGGGATTTAAAGGAAAATTATTTGTCATTTTTGGGGATTTTTATGGTTTTCGATAATGTGTTAAAATATTCTACAATTTCTCACTTCCACTATAGAATAAATTGATACATAACATGATTTATGTATCACAACTGAGAAAGTATCTATATGAGTCATCCCACGTTCTGAGATAGAGTGATCTTGAGGTAAAAAATTATTTATCCATGACTGAATGGATTATCATGATAGTTGATTAAAAAACCATTGCACCTTATTGGAGTAAAATACCTTTGGTTCATGTGAAACTTAAGAATGGTTCTGATAGTCATGATATGTGGGAGAGGGAGGCGCAGATGAGAGAGTAGTTTGCTCATATTTTTGTCATGGATCTTTCTTCTTAGGCTTTCATGTAGTAGAATGTTTATATGGTGGGGAGGTTGTAACGTCTTGTTACAATTTTCTTGTATTACAAACCACCTATTTTTACAATTCTTTGGTTGGGTTTTGTTTATGGGTGAATTAGATTGAACTTTTAATTTTTTTGAAATTTTCTTTTCAAGTTCATGGTTAGCGCATGGTTTACCCAAACCGTGCATCCACTCAGGGAAAACCCTGCCAAATTTGGAAGTGGGGTTTTTCATGGAATGATAATGGTTTTAAAATCCATTTTACCTCTTAGGATAAACCCTAAAACCCATTTACAGGGGCGCACAATTAGTTTTCATGGGTCTTTCAAACCATGCAGATCTATCCAGGAAACCATGTGTACATTTCTTTTAATACAATTTCATGTTTTAAAAAAACATCCTTTTAGGGTTCGCAACACAATTGTAAGACCCCGAACCAATTTAACTATCCTTGATAACTCCCAAGAGAAGTTATTGGCCCCATAGAACCCTCTCTGAAGCGATTCGATGCTCGAAGAATGAAGTTCAATCCCTTCCCAATTATTTTTGTCTTCCCATTCTCTTTCTCCTTCTCTTCTCATCCCTAGGGTTCCATGGATCCATGTGTTCATTTTTGGAACTAATACCCTCTTTTTGGATCTAAACCTAGTTTTGATCTTTGTTATTTGGATTCCATAATAATCATTATTCATTGAAAAATCCTGATTATGGTTTTGTGAATTGAGTTCCCATGATCTTGAGGTGGGCAGTTTCATCATGATGCCCAATTTTTATTAGCCCAAAATTGATTTATTTAATTTCATTTATTTTAATTAAATGAAATATATTAATTTAAAATAAATTCGATTCAATTTTTTTTGTTGGAAAGAAGAACCAATTCAATTGAATTTCGTAATGTGGTTTTAAAATGGGATTTTGGCATAAAAATAGGATAAACCCTAATTACATTTAATTGGGATCTGTTTATATAACTTGGTGAAATTTAAATTTTTTAATTTAAATTGTTGAATGATTTTGATATAAAAATCATGAAAACCCTAATTCCCTTAAATCTGGGGTTTGTTGTGAAATTTATGGAAATAACGTGAAATTAAATTTTATAATAGATTTGTGAATGCGAATTTTGAAAATGAATGGTGAATTGATTTCAAATTCTTATTAGTGAAAAATGGATTAAAATGGTTTTGATAAAAACCTTTGGGTTTTAACTTGAAAAAACATATTTTTGATTAAAAGTGGATTTTTGTTTCTAAATAGAAAATTGGCATATTTGAAATGGAGAATGGGATGAATTGTATTTTTATCATTATAAAAAAAAATTCCTATCACTGTTTCTAATTATATCACATGCAAACCATAGGTAGTTAGTGAGTTATTGTACAACACTATAAAATTTTCAATGTTATAAAACATAAATGTAGGACAACACATCCCAGATAAGATAGTGATGAATTCACCTTTGGTAGTAAAAAAGGGACATGTGTATACACATAGTTTTTTGTCACCGTGAGTGGGCGAAGTCCGTAAGCCTGAAACTATCGTTCCTTTTCAGGTATATGGCCATGATTCTTTCTTTTTTATATTTCAAATAAAAATATTACATTTTTAAACTATTTTACATGCCTTGTGAATTTATATAAATTTTTTATATAAATGTTTTATATTAAGCCATTTTTAGAAATATTCCATAATTTGAAATGTGAATAATTTTTTTAAAAGTATTTTCATCATTTAAAATGATAAAAATCATTTGTTTTAATTTTATTTTAAAATGAAAAAAACTATTTATGGAATATTGAAATCTAATGTTTGGTTAATTAAATGTTGTTATCTTATAATGAAATACACGGTGAGATACTACTAGGTTTTTATCTCACACCTTACCAGTGCCTTCGGGTGTTTGTATATTATCTCCTTCTAGGTTTGAGAAGGGGTAAAGAACTAGATGGAGGTTTTTTAGCTGTTGATCTGTGGACTTAAAGAGTTGAATCAATTGGGAAATAGGCTTTTTATTTTTTAGTACTTTTTATAGTAATTTGGGTTGATTATACTTTTTTAACTTCTGGTACACTTCTATGAACATATTTTATCTTTTATGCATGATGATTTCTTTACTTCTACAATGCTTGTAAAAAATTGATTCTCACCTTCATTTTGTGTGATACCAGGTGCTAGTCTCTAACCAGTGTGGATCAGAAATTCCATTACAACCATGTTAGTATTGTCTCCGTTGTCAGGTTATTAGGGTACCTAGGATGGCTTGTGATGTAATGGTACAAATGACTCATAAACATACTCTTTATCTTAAATAGTAAAATAAAAAGGTCCCTTGAAGGGAAATCTATGACGAACCCCACTAGTATTATTTAAATATTCTAAATAGCACATTTCTGAATAGAATTTTTACATGTATGGTTTCTATTTTATCAAACATTATCTATAAATAGGAGATAAAATATATTGAAACCACAAATATATATTGATTACACAAGAACACATCCATTAAAAAATAACCTTCACCGTCACGAGGCTAATCCAAACAATTAAAATATAAAAATAGCATCTAATTGTTTCAAAGTACTTATAAAATACCCCATTTATAAATCATTAAAAGGAATCACCTAACAAACTTACACACCGATGGACAATGGAAAATATAATTAAAATATCCATAATAAACTCCTCATATTGTAATAAAAAAATATTTTCAATAAATACATTAATTTAACATTTCAATTTAAAATACTATTCAAAATATATTAAATTTATGGAATAAATAAAAATTAAGAACATATTATATTGAAAATATAATTTCAAAAAAACATTCTTTTTATATCAAATTTTAAATAGAAGAAGGAATTTAATTATCAAAAACCAAATCATGCCTCTTTTCTATACCTATAATGGGATAATACCATTTAATCAGCAAAGGCAAAACCCAAAAAACAATTTATATAGCTACGTGGTACTCTAATTTATATCAAGTCAATGCTATCCTATATTATTTATGAAATGGATACATTCCAATTTACAGAACCATGCTCATCATATATAATATAATGTGAGGTCATAAAATAACTATTACAGAGGCTAAAAAATGATAAGGATTCACTATTATCAATGAAAAAAACCAATTACTTCATTTCATGTTCTATCAACTAATATTATGCCCATACTAATATTTTTGTACTCTAACAAATATATACTTGTTAGAGCCCACTTGATGGACATTACATCCACTTTCACTTTTCATGGGCATATAAGAAGGAAATGTACAATCTCTCGAAGGAAAATGCATGGTGTGAGATAAAATCCCAGTTGAGTCTCACTATGTATTCCATATAATATTCTATAATAAATAATCCAAATAATTCCTTCAATTTAAAATAAAAAAGTAATGGAATTACAAATCCATATTAAAAAGAAAACATGCGTTTCATTTGAAAAGAAGGAATACTTTAAAAAAATAGCTTATGTAAAAATTTTATATGAAACCATTTATATATATCACTAGGCATGAGTAAATATGTTTAAAAATAAACTAAATATAGAAGAAATTAATTAAAAAAAGAAACACGGTATTCTTCCATATCGTACAATAGTTCCAAGCAATGGGATCCTCACACATCTAATATCAGTGATCATGTTAATGTGCACACACACCCCTCAAATAGTGGTCAATGAGGACTCATTAATATCCAACTGGGGATAATATCTGCCAAAGGAGGTTTTTTTAGATTGTTGATGAATCAATACATTTCTAGTGTATTTTGATCCTATCATATTTTTACCAAACAACCCACTAACTACCCAGGCTCTCATGTGCTTAATCAATCTATCTATTATGAGAATATTATTTCAATATAGTTTAAAATAAAATTTCCCCAATTCAAGTTTCAGTATTCGAGTTTTAATTTAAAAAACATGGGTCTTTAATCAAATCAATATTTTATCAAGATAAAACCAAACCTAGGTTTCTATCAAATATTTTTAATCCATTTTCTCAAACAATTCCTCAAGTGAATTTATAAAATAACATTAATTACAAATCACACCCCAATTTCCTAATCTATTGGAATTATGGCCTTTTACCCAAAATTCATTAGAATAAATTCAATTCTTAATTATTATAGAGTTGGTTTTTTGTAATTAAATTGAAATAAATTTAATTTTAATCAATCAAATAATGGGTTTATAACTTGGAAAAACTGAATGGAACCACCCACCTTTATCATAGAAACATGTATCACAACACTCATAGTTGTAATTACCAATTAAGAATGATGAAAATAGAGATCAAGGAATCAATCCTGGATTTTATATCCAAAATTAAGGGGTTAAGATCCATCAAACACATGATGATCTAACAAAAACCCTATGGAGGAAAGATAGAGAGTGGGACAGAAATAACAGGAGAATATCTCTTAATAGAGAGGAATTGAACGAGGTTCACCATGATTTTATCCACCACAAAAGTGGTTTTAGAGGATCCAAAAAAGGTTATTCAGAGCTGTAAATACATAAAAAGTCATTAAATTGTTATTTTGGGTGGACTGGGGGTTCATATGGGGGTTTTGTAATTTTTTAATTATTTTTTGGAAATAATAAGCACTGCTCGCATAGTTTGGTGGGCAGGGACACAAAATTTATATAATAGTATTCCCTAAATTTATGATACACTAATTCGGTAAACAATTTATTCTAGGTTGGAACATGTTTTTTCATACCATATTCTATCCACAGAAACACACACTATTTGGGTTTTCATGGTTTACCTTGGGTGCGCGCACAATTTTGGAAAACTGTGTGCCAACCATGCACAATCGAGATTTTTTTTTCAATTTATTTAACATTCCTTTTAAACAAATATCAGGCAAAACCTAACCAAATCATGATTAAAAGGTGGTTCAAGGAGTACTTGAATAGATACATGATGTTACAACATCCCTACTATAAAAAATTCTACCCCCAACAATTTTTCAAGAGGTATCCATGTCAAAAAATGAGGCCACTCTTCTCTCATCAGTGCCTCTCTCTTCCAAGTTCCATGCATATCTAAACCATGCTTCTATATCACTCAAAGAAAATGTTTTTTCCTCCTATTTTGTACCTTAGTTTCATGATTAAATATCTTTACTATATTCTCAGTCATGGATAAATCAGTCTCAACATCAAGATCACTCCATCTCAGAACATGATATAGATTTAAAAGATACTTTTGAGCTATGATACATAGAACACATTATTTGTCAACATAATTTGTGGTGGAATAGATAGATTTTAGGATACTTTACCCACTTTCTCAAATACCAAAAAAGGTCCCACATAATGAGGTAAAATATTACCTTTCCTCCTAACCCATTGATGTCTAAAACGTGGTGAAACTTTCAAGAACATCGTATCACCAATTGAAAATTCCATCAATATATGATAATGATCATCATAAGATTATACAAAATATATTCCATAAACATCAATTGAAAAGTCAAAGGAATATTTTTTCTCTCTTAATCTATGCTTGTTCCAACCAAGTAACATTAACTGATCTCCATCCAACACAAAAGAGATCAACAAGGCTAACCACACATGGCCTCAAAACCAGCCATTCTAATCATTGAATGGTAACTATTGTTATATGAAAAGTCAAACATACCCAAATGTGCATCCCTAGATCCACCAATGTCCAGCATTTAGACTTGAATCATATCCTCAAGAATCTATATATCTCTTTCTATCTTTCCATCTATCTATGGATAATGTGTTGTACTCAAACAAACCAAATATTCGAGTTCCTCATGGAGGCCTCTCCAAAATAAAGATGTAAACCAGAGATCCCTATTAAATACAATAGAATATGGAACCCTATAAAAATGAACAAAATATTATATATATATATACATATATATATTTACGAATTTTCGAACTTTATTCATACCAAAAATGTGTATAAAGTGTGCTGATTTGGTCCGACTATCGGTCAATACTCATATAACATCATTATTTTTCTAGGTATGTGGAAACACAAAAAAATGTCAGGAAAAACATCATCTCACTTCCAAAATGGAATCATATGTTACTAAATAAAACCTCAGGGTCTTTGGAGCTTAACTGTGACATGTTTCCATGTATAAAAATGATAGGAAAACTTAGTAATGCCTTATCTCATACCTGGCCACCTGAATCATCACTACGTGTCATAGAACATATTTTTTCTTCCAAGTTGCATAACCCATTAGGAACTATAGAAACCCTCCATGACAAATTTTCTCATGATAGAAGGTACAACACACAATTTATAGAAACAAAATATGCATTCAGTGGAGAACAACCACTCAAAAATGGCCTCTACACCATAGGGAGAGATCCTCAAGCCCCTAGAATTCATTATCAATATGATTATTCTAAAGAATAATATTGAGAAGAGTGTATTTCAAATAAAAATTGACCAAAAAAACCTTATCACCTATTTCCAGAACTCGAATATGAAACTATGTAAAAAGATATAGTAGGCTCCACTCTTCTGAGGATTATTTCTTACCCTAGGATAGAAGTTTCCTACTCAATTCACTAGTGATGATATTCCCTTTCCCCAAGGTATAGGTGATTTTGAAATCAAAGGATTGTATGTACTCTAACCAATTACTCTAGCAGTGATTCAAATATTTTTTAGAGAAGATATAACTAAATCTATATAGTTTATAATAGAGGGTAAACCATTCCCCAAAAGGTAAATTTTCCAACTCTTAAGTTCATGCATCAAAAATATGAGTTAAAGGTCATGGTTTGGGTAATTCTTCTAATGTTTCATATGACTCCAATATCAGTAGGAAAATACGTGATCACCAAGCATAAGAACACACCAAAAATATGAACCTAATGCATCAAAAAAGACTAGATAACCTCACATGGCCCCAATAACTGTCAACACTAGTATAGAATCAAAATCCATTTATTTAAACAAAATAACATTGAAATTTTCAAACAAAAGAAAACTTCACTCCCTTATAATTTATAATGGTTATTAAAGAACCCATCATTGATAAATACTTTACAAATCAACAATTATATCTAGATAAATCCAAGAAGCTTCGAATCTGAATATCATTTTTAGCTGCACCCATGAAATAATAGCTATCACCTTTTGGGATCATTTTATATACCATGTCCTGAGAACACACGTCCCACAAATGCTACTTCATGAATCCCAAAATCACATTTTTATATCTTGGATTAATGTTTGCGATTTTTCAATAATTCTATAACTTCCCTTAGATGATGTAGTTGATCCTCATCAGACATATAGTAAATTTGGATTTCATCTACAAAACCACCATGAATGTATCAAGATACTTTTGGAATATTCTATTCATAAAATACATTAAAGTTTTATGAGAATTTGTTAGACAAAATGGTCTGAAAATGTATAAATAATGGCCATTATTGATCTGGAAGGAAGTTTTCTAAATGTTAGAATCATTTATTATCAACTGGTGATAACGAGATTGGAGATCAATAATCGAAAGCAACTTTATCGCTTTCAAATAGTCAAAAATATCATTAATCCGTGGAAACAATTCTTGTTATTTATCACAAATCGATTAGTTTTTTAGTAATAAACATAAAGGAGAAGTGACATGTCATATTTCCTAGAAAAGATAACCAGCGCTGCCCATGGTGACACCATTAGGCATATAAATCCTTCTCTATAAGGTCATAAAATTGATTCATTAACTATCTCATTTCGGCTGGTTCCATATTGTAAGATGGTATATATAACGGTTGAGTACATGGCACTAAATCAATTGAAAACTCTACCTCCCTTACAAATGGAAAACTAGATAACCTATAAGAAATAACGTTGAGAATATAAATGAAAACTAGAGTGAGATCATAATTCAAGGATTCTCACTCTAGATTAAAAGCAAAAAATGGTATTTATTTTCCAAAATCTAGATAATAATGACCTGATCTACTCGGAGTTGGGTTTCATTATCCCTTAAATATTTGGTAAAATCCATTGAGTGTCGAAAAATTGACCCATTGATGATAACTATGAATTAAATTTTTATTAGTAGAGAGATAATCCATCCTAGAAATGATTACAAGAGTTTTCATGTAAAGAACCATAATCTCCCAAGTAAGATCAATATCTAATAAAGAGAATACATAAGAAGTAAAATGGTGACCCTTCCATCTCTTCATTGTGGAAGGATTAGTAATATCGATCACGTAAGATAAAATCTCCATAGGATTATTAAGAAGATTCAAAATATGAGTCAAAATGAATGAATGGTATGCACTGATATCAAATAAAGTACTCACTAATAAAGAGACTACAGTTATAGAAACTCTCACTATCATAATAACCATATATTATTACTCTAGAGACTCTTTTACTATGTGAAGAATATTTTTTATAGATTCTTATATAGAAAACCCCTAGTTCATGAAGCATAAGACTCCACAAAAGTATTTTTAGTCACTGATCACCCTATTATACTATATGGAGTAGAATCGATATGACAAAACATTTGTATGTGATCTGAGTGTCTGTGGGAACTACATATATTGTATAACTCAGTGAAAACATGTTTTCAGTTCACTGAGTTACCACACTAGTATAAACTAAAAGGGCCTCTACCTAACACTGCAGGTGGTCTGGAAGAACCCTGCTATTGAGAACCACCATAATAACCATCCCGCTTTCTCCTTCCTCGGAAGGAACTCACAAAACTTCCATGGGGTGAAAGAGAAACTCCTATAAACCCTAAAATAAAAGCAATGTAAAGTTAAACAATTAATTCTCTATCCAGCACATCAACATAAGAAGAGATATTTATCGAGAAAAAATGATGACGAATTTCAAACTGAAGTCTTATCTTGAGCCCTTGAGTCTTCATATTCTCATTTGATACTATATCAGATGAAAATTGTGGAAGATCATTGACGTAGTTCACAAATTCTATTCTATTTATTTTGTCTTAGTCGAGATTGAAATAAATCTATAGTATTATTCATCACCATCGATTATGGATAGAATTGGATTGTGAAAATAACATTGAATTCCATAAACTCTAAGCTCATATGTTTCTTCATAGTAATCATAATATCCCACCATCACCTTCTAGGTCCTTCCATGTTGAAGGTGTCACATTTATACATCATTTAATTAGGCACCCCCAAGAACTCAAACAAAATATAAATTCACCCTACCACATTATCAACCTCTTCATGATTTTTAGATTTTTTTAACATTAGTATATTTTGGAGAAGTAAATTCTATGCATGACTCTAGAATTCATCCCTCTGAGGTTCCAAAGAAGGATCCCAAATGGAAAATAGTGTCGGTACCTATACCATAGCATAGATATCATTCACCATAACCAAAAACATACTATAGCCAATTGGGGGGTTTTATTGATGTGGTTCATCAATATCTTCCTCCTAGATCCTATTATCATGTCTTCTTTGAGGAATGATGCTACACAAAGTCAAGAAAAAATATTGAAGACATAATATATTACTCAAATAAACACTCAAATAAGAGAATTATAGAAATGAATCCCATCAGACATATAAATAATATTGGGAATTAAACCTATCCATATCAAAATCATGTAAAATTCTAAAACTAATCCTTAATATGAATGTAACAAACCACCAATTGTGAATTAAGTATCATTATGATGAGATATGGATAAAAACTCAAAAGAAACTACCTCTTAATCCCTGAAAATATATCTCAAAAAAATGTTAAAATCAACGAAATATTCTTAACCTGAACTACTGATAATACTTTTTCAGGAACCATCCGAAATACCCTAGTACTCAAATACCAAATTCGACACTAGCACAACCGGATGGGTGTTCTTGGTCCCCATAGGATGGAGACTAGAACCTAGAATCATACATGATAAAACTGGTAATTTTTTCTATATATTAACAGTGGAAGAAACAAAAACATGCCAATATGTTTGAATAAAACTCCACAATGAGACAGTACCAGAAGTCAAAGTGGTGAAAAAAACCTAAATATTGCATCACTAATGTACTATAATAACAAGATAAACAATCAATTTCCTAACATAAACAACACTCTATGCTTTAAAGTATCATCAATAGCCACCATCTCTAAGTCGGGATTTCCTTTTTCTTGAACGTGGCAGAGGAAAATATAAAAACACATAAAGGAAAAGGTTTGGTGTGAGATAAAAGCCTAGCAGTATCTCACATAGTGTTCCATATCTGATTCCAAAATAAATAAACCCAATCATGATTTGAATTTCAAGTAAAATAGGAATTGGATTAATATTACATATTTAAAAGAAAACATGTTTTTCATTTAAAAAGGTGGAAACATTTCAAAAAATGGATTAATTATTATTTTTGTTTAAAATAGTTTATATAAATCACTAGGAATGAGTAAAGAAGTTTCAAAATCAAAGGAATATACATCAATGTAATTAAAATAAAAAACATGGTCATATAAACTATGGTATGATAATTTCAATATATGGGATCCTCGCACATCTTATATCAGTGATCACAACGATGTGTACGCACATCTCTTAGACACTGGCCAAAGAGGACTCAACAATATACCACTAGGGCTAAGATATATTGAATTAGGTATTTGGTAGACTTTTAAAGCATAAATTCATTTCTTGGGAATTCCCATCCTAGCATGTTTATCCCAAATAACCCACTAACTACCCATGCCCACATGTTCTCAATCAATCAATCAATAATGAGAAAATTATTTCAAAACATTTTAAATTACAATTCCCCAATTTCATTTTAAACATGCCAATTTCACAATAAATACCAAAACACATATTTTTACTCAATATATTCCTTTTTAAAGATAAAAAAATTCTATATTTCTATCAAATAATATAATGATTTATTTTTAAAAAATCCAATAAATCAATTTTTAAAAATTATATCAATCCCATTTCACCCTACAATTTCCAATTCCATTAGAATTGAGGTATTTTAACCAAAATTAGTGCTAAATAAATTAAATTACAAATTTTATTCTAGATGGTTTTTCATAAATTGACTCAAATAAATTTAATTTAAATCAAGAAAAATAAGGGTTTATAATAAAGAAAATATCAAAAAAACCACCTACCTTTATCACAGAAACATGTATCACAACACCCATATCCGAAATTACCAATAATGAATGAAGAAAAAAAGATAAATGAATAAAACCAAGATTCAAGATTCAAAATTTATGAGTTTATATCCATAAAAAATATGATCTTAAAACATTATAGAGTGAACATAAATAGTGCTGGAGATAAAGAACTGGAGAAGTCCTCTTACCGGAGGGAAACCAAATGAGGTTCACCAAGCTTAAATATTCCCTGGAAGGGGGTTTTGAGGATCCAAAAATGTTCTGGAGATCTCTAAAGACATATTAATTCTTCAAATAATGATTTCGGGTTGATAGGGATTTCGTATGGGGGTTTGGTAATTTTTAAATTAATTTTTAGAAATAAAAATCACCACTCACACGGTTAGTTGGGAAGGACAACATATCTTGTCAAAATATGAAACCAAACCAAAAAAAATCCTATAATGGGTTTCATGGGTTCTAATAGGTGGTTTTGTGGTTTTTAAAACCATGAACTAGATATGAAAACCCCCCACTATTTGGGTTTTAATAGTAAACCCTAAGTGGGAACATAGTTTGGGCAAACCATGTGCCAACCATGCACAACCTAATGTTTTCAAATTATTTTTAAATTCCCACCTAAAAACACAATGAATAACCCCAAAATAGAATGGTAAAAATTGAGTCTTGAGGAGTTCATAAAAATAGTAACAGGATGTTATAACTATTCTTGAATTAGATATAAATAAATTTTATACTTGAAAAGGAATTTTTCTAGAGAATCATTTTTGTCTCATTTTATAGGCTAATTTTAAATATAAATCTATCATTTATATAAATTAAACTTGGTAAAATATATTAAATATTTTTCATCATAAAAATTAATATTATTTAATATGGACGACATAATTTTTAGTATTAATTAATTGTAAAAACTATAAAAATTTACTACCATAGTTAATGTTAAAAAAAGTTTATTGGATGTTTATGCTAAAGATATAAGGATTGAAATGATCTAAAAACATGTATAAAACATATTTAGTATCTATATTATTATCCTATATCATCCAAAATTAATAAATAATCTATTTGGGAGAATTTTTCTTTGAGAAATATATTAATATAATTCTAATATTTTTCAGAATTTAGAGTGGTTTCTCTCTTCCACTTTTGAAGGGCTACACAATCTCCTCTTTTATACACACATAAATTGAATTTTGGTTCTACCAATACATATAAAAATACATTCCTCAAAACCCTATACAAAAATTATATTATTATTTTTATTATAAAATAAACCTATGAATGGTTTATGTATAATCATATTAAGGTTGACCGAAGACGATGTATAGTTCAAAACTGTGCATTTTTATTTTATTTCTTCTTCTAAGATATTAAAATATTACTTAAAAATAATGAAATGACAAAAAATAGTTCATAAATATACTAAGAATTTATTATGTTCATTTCATAAACTATATTCATCAACTATTCCATCAAATGGTAAATGGTTTCATCATTCATTTGTTTGGAAGACTACCAACTTGTGAACAGATGTAATAATTTTACATCACACCATATAATGGATGGTTATAATGATGTCATTAATATATATATATATAATATTAATGTAAATATTATCATTTTTATTGATAATAGGTCATTTAATTTCATACATTTCCATACATTAAAAAATGATAACATATTTCATGTGTATGTGTGGATTAACACCTCTAAGAAGTGGTGTGATTCATCTTTCATCAATTAATAACATTCATGTTACATATAAATTTATTTTAATACATAATATTATGTATAGGATTTGATAATAATTCTATAAGGCTAAAATATTATATTTACCATCTATCCCTGATGACCCTTGAAAAATGAAATGTTAACCATATGTACATATGTATTTAAATCACTACGATTGTATCATAATTACTTTTTCTTTATCCTATTTAATGGATGGATTTAAAATTATAACTAATGAATAAAAATTATAATTGTTTCATTATTAATATTTCGGACTTTATGGAATAATGTCCTCATTTACTATAGTTAAGAGACCAAATTCATTTTGAAATTAAGAACCGAATGTTCTCAAAACACCCATGGTGTACTTTACTGATTATGTAATTAAATATATCATTAAAATAAATATAATAATGTTTTTAATGATAAAGTATTAATAATTAAAGGTTTATTATAAAATAAAAAAGTTTATATTAATTTATTATAATTGTGTTAAATGATATAAAAAGAAAGTACATACTTGAGTTAAGGGATTTCGTCTGAATTTCCCTTTATTGAGCCATGTTTTAATGTTATACACCTAATTTAATTTATAATATATATATTATAAAACATTAAATGTTTTAGAAAGAATAAATAATAATTTGTGATATTTTATGTTGTAATGAATGTTATTTTATCCAAGGGGATTTGACTAGAATGTTACCATGTGGAAAGGGGTTTCTTAATTCAATTCCAATTCATTGTGTTATACTTCTACTTAATTCAAATTTCCATTTCATTATTATGTGTGAATTAATATCTATATTATGTTACTATATATTTAATATTGTTTTTTAGGATTTACATATGTTCGTATAATCACTTTAAGGATTAATTTTCATCACCAAATTTATGATAATTTCAAGGGTTTTTCTTTATCTCAATCCCATTTTCTTAATACATATTTCATGTAATGCACTAAAATTTCATTTTTTTGTGTACTTTTTAGTCCATGATTTTTTTGAAATATTAATTCATGAAATGAAGTAATTTTTTAGTGACATTTTACAATATTTATTTAAATTACTTTTGATCCAAATGTTACCAAAGCAGTAAAGGTGTTATGTTATAGTCACCTTACTTTTTGAATTGTTTATATTCATGGATCCACTAAAAGAATAATATTATATTATTTTAATAAAACAAATATACTTTCTTCTCCTCCTGTTATTAACATGTTATACAAGTTTAGTTTCTTTTTCCACCCTTAAATATGGAAGGAATATCAATAATTTTTCATTGAAATTGATACCAATCTTGTATCTTCTTTTAGACCAAGAATCTTTCTTTTAAATGTTTATGTTTTCAAAAATGATTCCAAAAAATTAGTTTTCTAATGGTAAATGAATTTATAAGGTTTTATTATATAATATTTTAACTTATTTTATATTTTTAAAAAAGTATATTTCTTACCATTTACTGTATGGGTCACTTTTGACTATCTTCACAAATTTTTTTTAGAAGATGTATATTTTTAACACTTACATCAGGAATGGATTTTCCAACCATTATACCCAAAATATGATTTGAATATTATTTTATAATTTTACATGGTTATTCTAAATGAAACTTATTTTTCATAATATTTTTTCATATTTTAATTTTTGAATGTGATTTTCACATTGAAGAGTGTATTTCTCTAGAGAATACTTTAAATAGTATTTTTATAGTATTTTAATTAATAAATGAAAATAACATATAATTATCTTTATTATGAACTTGGTATATGTTGTAATTATACCATCCATATTCTTTCTCTATATTCATTATAAAAAATTCATAGAGATTTCCATAAAACCTATTTTTCTCCATGGGAAAATCAAGATATAAAAGAAAAATGGTTATTATTATGTTGGAAAATAGAATATTTCATGTTCTATATTTATGAAATGTTTCTTTGAAAATTTTTATAATTATTTTGGAAACTGATATATCTCATGATGATGAGTTATCTTGATATATCTCTCCAGTTCATTGGGTAAAGGGATAACATTAATTAGTTATATATTTATCCTATTATATTACTGGAATTTACCATGTATGTTAATTTATTTGTAGGAGTGATTGTAAAAGTGATATGAAAATGATGTTTCATGATACCAACATTGATTTCATTATTCTTTCATCAATTTCTAATAGAACCTTTCTTAGTGGATTATTTTTACATAGCTTCTGATTCTTTTATTAAATGAATATTGGTTTATTTTGAATTTTTTCCATGTCTCTTGTTTTATTATATAGATCTTGATATGTAATAATAATAAGATATTATGCTCATGAACATTATTTAAGTAATAATAACCTTATGATCATATTATGCTAACAAATAAAATTTAATTATTAATGATTATGTTTACACTTATAGAGCATTTGAGATCACCCTTCTTATGCATCCTTTTTCATAGGTTTTAGATATTGGTTTTAAGTAGGTTATGTGTAATAAGGTTAATATATGTGAAGAAATTAGTTAGATATGATTTATGTTTTTATGAACCATTGGATTATGCAACCAATTATTTATGAAATAGGTTTTCACAATTATCTAAAATTATACACCTAAAAGGACTTTGTACATGTAAGTGATCCAATATTTCAAGTTGGTGTTTTATGATTTTAAGAGTTATAATTGGGTAACATTTATAAAAATCATATCTAGAAGTTAAAATAATATGTTTTAGAACTATATCTAGGATTTCAGATTCAAGGCTGTAATATTTATTAGTAGAGGATAGATTTAGATAACATTAGGGATTATGATGTTTACATAAGAGTTTAACTTAATAGTTATAGATTATATCATGGGATTATGAGTTTATTATTTATCATTAATTAAAAGGAATATACACCCCTTTTTATGATTTAAGTGGTGATATTTTAATTTTAATAAATATATTTTGGAGGATATTTTTTTGGGTTGAGGTATATGTAATCCTTATGTTTAACAAGAAGGATCATCTTGAAAGAATACAATTACAATTTTAGTGATGTAAAATAAAAGATATGAGAAATCATTTGAGTTTTAAGTATTACATAATCTCAAGGTCATTGAGGTTACTTGGGATATATAATAATTTATTTAAGGAATGATCTAAGATGAACCTTTGGTGTTAATTTTTAAATTTAGAAGTTAAATGTATAATTTCTTCAAATGAAGTTTCATACATTTTTAATATTTTCATACCTTATTCAAACCATTTTATTTTATTTTAAATATAAAGATAGGAGGAATATATTTTTATATTATTGTGGATTATGTGATCAATAATAATTTTTTTAATGTTCTTTAGTCATGAAAAATTAATCTTTATTAGTCATCGTTTAGATTGAAACATGATTTTTTTATGAATATTAATTGAAAGATGAAATTCTACTTTCCATTTAAGTATATTAACTTATGCTTATATTCTATAGGGTTAAATGAAATCTATAATATAATAAAAGGATCATGAATGAAAAATTGTAGCATATTACCTTTATTTATGATGAATTTGTTATATTTTTCACACATTATTGGTTTATGGTTAAGGGGTTGTTTACTTTATCAAGATCATTCACTTTCTTGTGATCAATGTTATATATCACTTTCCATAAGAGTTTGGACATAAATTTATTCCAAGACATAAATATTTACATTTCCATTAATTTTATCCTACTAGGATTCCAATTTTTGTGTTATTATAGATAACCTTCGTATTTACCTTTCTCTTTTTTAAAAGGATGTTTTGTAATCCTTTTTATTATATTGGCTATAAACAAAGGTACTTTAAAATGTTAAACCTTTGATTATGTATATCAAGATAAAATTGCAAGGACTAAATTTATTAATAGAGGTGGAGAATGTACCATCACTATATTATTAAAATAATGTTATGATTGATATCATATACAACATCAATCCTCAAACATAAAAGAACCATGTAAAATTATTATTTAAATATGAATGTAACAACCTAAATGTTAAATTAGGGGGTATTAATATATGTAACCAATTTATGATATATTTATTATGTTCATAATCAATAAAAGTGTATTGATACAAACTTAGTAAAGAAACAATTCATTTTATTATTGAAAATTACGTTTTATTCAAAAAAATAGTATTTTTATGAGTGAATATTATAATTATGGTCCATAACTTTTAGAAATTTTATTTTAATAAAATGATATAATTATTTAAATTATAAGTTAAAAATAATCTACGGATAAATTTCGGGAAATTTTCGAAAATGTTTTTTTTCAATGAATACTAAAAAATACTAATTATTATTGAAAACTAACATTTCATTTCAAATATTTACACATTAAAAATATATTTTTGATTAGTTTTAAAATTTAATTACTTAATTTTTATTAAAAATAACCCATTATATTTTATTAGAGTTAAAATTATACTTGTTTTTTTGTATAAATTAATTTTATTATTAATAAGTTAAATTTCTAGAAAAAACATTTCTGTCGCATACTGTGTGTTTAATTATTAATTTTAAATCAAACATTTATTTTAATTTAGATTTAAAAAATTGATTCCATATTATTATTAATAATAATTAATATTGTGTAATATGGTTAAATTAATTTTTTGTTATAATGAATCAAAAAACAGTAAAAACTTTAACCATGATTATGGTTAAAATAATTTTATCAAGGGTAAAACGGAACAGATACAGGTTAAAATAACCCAATTTTTTTATAAAACTTATTTTATAGACATATTTATACTCCATTTCATCTAATATTTAAATGGACCATTTTAGGTCCATTTGTATTGAGTAAGAAATTAATATATTTTAATCCTCTTAAAAAATATCAATTATATCCCCTCTATATTTTGTAAAATAACTCCCTATATCATATCCTATACACACTTAAAAATGGAAATGTTACTCCTGCATATGTACGACTTTTCCTCCCTATGATTTTAACATGTTTTATTTTTCCTAACCATATTTCATGATTGGTTCTCTATTTATAATTAATGTATAAAAATTATAATTATATAATTATTATTATTCTGGATGTGATGTCATAATGAATTATTTTACCATTGTCCACATACTTAATCCGTTATTAAATTATGAACCAAACACCATCAGAACAAAAGAAGTGGTCTTAACTGATTAAGTAAAAAAATAAGTCATTAAAATAAAATAAATAATGGTTCAATGATATGTAATTAAACATATAAATTGATATTAATAAATTAAATAATTTATATAACTTTATTTTATTGGTTTTAAATGGCATTCATAGATAGTGTGGACATGAGGTAAGGGATTTAGTCTCAATTTCACTCTATTGTGGAATGTTTTAATGTTATAAAAATATTTTTTTTAAATTGTTTATATACATCCATTTTTTATATTATACAACAAATCCTTCATAAATAATATTATTTTATGTCATAATCCAAATTATTTAATCCAAGGGGATTTCAATTGACTGTTACTAATTGGTAAGAGGTTTCTTAACTAAATTTACATTCATTATAATATAATTACACTTCACTGATATTATTATATCATGATTATATGAGATTTGATATTTGAATTGTTTTATTAAATATTTATAATTATATTATAAGGATTTAAATATCAGATCATAATCAATTTAGATATTAATTATCCCTTCAAAAGTTATGATCTTTGTGAAGGATTTCGTTTTTATCAATATCATTTTCTTGTGACAAGCTTCTTGTCATTCAATATGATATCCCTATATGGTGTAATTTATACATAATTAATGGGTTTTTAAATATTCATTCATGATATTAATCAGATTTTAGATTCATATATTACTATTTCTTTCAAACACTTTTGATTCTGATGTTACTAATGTGCTAAAGTCTTTATATCACAATATAATTTTGGTTCTGTGATGTTTATGTTCATTTTTTCGATTGAAGAAATAATATGACCTTATTTTCATGAAAAATATCACTTTTATTCTTATATTTTATGACTATTTTTTAATGTTTGTATTCCAATTCCAACCTTATTGATTATGTAAATATCAAAATTTTTTTTGTTAAGTGATATAAATATTTCATCTTATTTTAGATTATGAATCTTTCTCTCCTGTATCCATGTTTTTTATAATATTTCAATGATTGATCATTTAGAGACATGAATAATTTCATAATGTTATTTTACATGATATTTCACCTTATATTAAAAGGTTTTAAAATGATATTTTATAAATATATCTGCATGGGTCACTTTTGAAGCTCAATAAAAAACATTGAAAAGAATCGTTCTTTTTGACATTTATATTATGAATGGATTTACTTATATCATAAAATTTATTTTATTTTAATAATAAGTTATAATATTAATATTATATCTTAAAATATAATTTTTTTACAATATTTTGGGAATTTTTAGTTTTTAAAAGAGATTTTTAGTTTGAAAATGTTATTTTTCCCAAGAATGATTTTAAGGATATTTATAAGGTATTTATATTCATAAATAAAAAACCCCTTGGTTTTACATATGATCCATTGGGGATATAATGTAATGATAACATTCGTATTATTCTATTGGATGGATTGTGATTATTTCAAAGATATTTTCAAGGAACCTATTGGTTTTCCATTGGTAAATCATGTAATGAAAGAAAAATGGTTATTATTTTGATAGAAAATAAAAAAATTCATGTGTTATTTCTATGTTATGGTTCCTAGGAATTATTTATAATGATGGGTGATCCCATAATATCTGATGATGACCAGTGAGTCCAATACATATCACTAAAGAAATTTTCAAAGGGATAATGTTATTTGGTTTTAGGTTTCTCTTAATATATTATTGGAATTTTATAGGTAGGTTATTAAATTTGTAAGAGTTATTATAATAGTTATATGAAAATGATGTTTCATGTTAATAACATGTTTTATTTACAATTTTATCAAGTTATAAAAGATATATCATTTAAGGATTTTTTCTTCATGGATCATTATTGTTTACCTATGTGCTTATTGTTTTATTTTAGGATTTATGCCTTATCTCATGTTTATTGATCCATATTTTCATGTATATGAATTATCTAATGTTATAGTCTTTCACTTTTATTATATCATCATATCATTTTGATCATATTTTGCTCACTAATGAAATTCAATTGTTAATTCTTATGTTTTCCTTTAATAAGCATTTAATCTATCTTTTTATATTTCACTTTGCCTTATCTTTAATGGAATGTTTTAAGTATGTAATGCCTAATTTAGTTACTAATTGTGACAAAATTACTTGCAGATGATGTATATTGTCATTGACATGTTAATTACGTATCATGTTAATATATAATATTTTTTTATAATTCTTGAAAAAATTGAACCAAAATGTTCCGTAGGTATGTAAGTGATCCAATATTTCAGTTTCAAGTTATATGTTTTGATGGGTTAAAATTGGTACAATTTTATTAATTTAAAAAATTAAAATGTAAAGATTATGTTTTAGTATTCAAACTAGGAGTGTGGGTTTGGGGCTGTTATAATCATATAGTTACACACATAAAACATGTGTAAAACAACTTATCTCTAATTGATACCCATAATAAAAAATTCACCCTCTAACTAAATCCAATATAGTTTTACCTTCCTTATATTCTATGAAGACACAAATATGAGGGTCATTAAAAACTACCCAACACAAAAATTCTCATCCTTGTGAAGTTTCACTTAATCATCATCCATAAAACCTACACCTATAAAAGTAATTAAAAAATTATTTACTCATAATGTTTTTTAAATGATTTAATATCAAACAAAAAATTTCCAACATCAAACAACAAACATTATATTCATATAAATCACACTAATGGATCAAAAATATTCCCAATGATGTATCCACTAACACCATCACATCAGCAATGTAATTTTTCTGAAACATTCAAGGAATATTCTCATTATATTTAAATAGTTCCCAACCAACACATATCGATCACTAACATTAGTAGTTATTGAATATTTGATATTAATTTCACTCTGCACAAGAAGATGTCAATATGGAAAGACGATTATACCATATGTTGCTAACAACCCATGAAACTGCCTACCAAAAACACTCTCAAAATAGGTAAAATCGAAGAAATATTTAATTCCAAAATCCAAAAATCCAAGACTTACAAAAAACCTGAATTTATTATGCCTAAATCACAGGGATGCCTGAAAAATCATACAAGAAAAATAAAGTTATGTTAGCCTCACCATGCCCATTAAAACTAGATATTTATATTGGTTTAATTATCTAAATTAATATACATGATCTTACACTGAATTGTTACTTATTTTGAATAGTTATTCAAATAAATATTTTTCAATCCAAAATAATTTGAGTATTTTTTTACAGAAACCCACTAACATATAAGTGACACTAGTAACAATATAATTAAAAAAATACCATTCCTTTCGAATATTTTTTGAAAAAAAATTATTTTTCAATAATTAACTATGAAATTTTTACTCAAAACAATTTTCAACAATTTTTTAAAAATTACCAAATCATAATTTTGTCCCATTATATTAATTTCTCAAAAATAATTCCATTAAATAATTTCATACACATTAAATAAATCTTTAAACCATGTTAAAAAAATTAGGGTACCCCCTTAAAATCATATTTTACGCAAAATCATTAGGGATGTAAGTAATTCCATATATCATTGACATTAAAATAGTTTTTAGTCATTCCTCATTCCACCACTAGAGTCTTCTTTTAAAAATTAGGCTCCACTCAGAAACACAAAAACCCCATTTTCCAATATTGGACAATAATAAAATTTATCAACCAATCACATCATATTCAATAACCCTTTTGAATAAAAATTAATCTATTAACCCCAAAAAAATGTATTGGAAAAAAACTAAAATATATTATTAGTTGTATTAATTAATAATGGGCAGTATCTAGATAAAATTATAGACATCACCACTATTTGGAAAATGAATCACTATTTAACAATTTCACTATTTTGATGCATGACCAATATTATAGGTCTTGGGTGAGCCCTAATATACATTATGAATCATTTACAACATATATTTCTAAAACTATGGATTCACTCTACTGAGATTTCCGACTCCCAATATAGGATATCCTATAGAATCTTGCATTTCAATAGTGGAATTTTGGAAAAACATTCTCATGATCTACCATGAATGCAATGATACCCTATATTCAAACCCATCTAACTCAATCGCAACACAATACATTATTTGATACCCCTTTGTAATTTCCTTATCCTTGTTCATAATGAGTTCCAAATATAAAGTATCATTAGACTTTAGCCATGTATCTTATACACAATAGGCTCTTCCCTAATGGTGGAATTTAAAAACAATCTTGGGTATACTATTCCCACAAATATAACCCATAATCCTGAATCCTATGTCTAGAAAATAATTTCCATGATGAGTCCATATATTTGATATAACCAAAACCTTAATGCGTAAAACTATAACCCAAGAGGGAATATTATTATGTAGTATATAAATAGTAAATAGTCTACCCAATGCATCAGTATAATAATGTAGTGATAAATTTATAGTAATATACGTAGAAGGAATCAAAAAATAAATTAATAATTTCCCCTTGGTAAATAAATATATTTTACACTAATTAAAATATAAATACTAGCCTCTATCCTAGATCTATATAGAAAGGTAAACCAAATTATCAATCTTCATACACTATTCATCATGAGGAATGTGTCCAGTTCCAAGAGGGCACCTGTAATTGAAATAAAAAACATGAATGAATAACCAATTATATTGATACCCCTTCCATTTATACAAGTACAAGTTATTCCAATGACTTTGTAGGATTCCTAACATGCCGTAACCAACTAATTACTAGTGACCAAGTAGAGAAATCCAAATTACATTGTCGTTTATAACCCAAAACACCAATAAACACATCCCATTCATGAATATTCAACACTATACCTAAATTACATCATGTGGAAGAGGACTAACACACATAAAATTCTTATACCAGTGCAATCTGACAAATGCCTGGTCCCACATAAATATAATTGATAAATCATATACATTAATGTCCTAATGTGGTATAACATAAAATATCTCTCACATCATTAATCATGATAATAAAGGAGTATCACCTTACATAAACAAAGACACCACCCAAGAGTCTGACCTAATTGATTGATCATTTTTTTGTATGATGAAATTGAATCTAAATTGTTATGGGAAATCACTGTCATACCATGAAATAAAACAATGCTAAATCATATTTTTTTACAACCCATAACAATCAGAAAACTAAAATAAAAACTAAATCACATCTAAAAATAGGCTCCCTTTACATTACATTAAAAAAATTAATATTAATATTTTATAATATATTTATGAAAATATTCATTTTTATTTTTATGTTCCATTTCAAACCAATAAAATTAAACCACCATACACTTTGGAAATTCCAAAATATATTTTACCTTTATTGCTCAACATAAAGATGAAACGATTTCATTTTGAAAATATACATTAAATATATATTCAAAAAACATTAAAAATAATGGACATATATTAATTGAAGGAAAACCCACAAATATGATCTATATGAAGGTCCAAAAACACTAAATTGAACAATTCAACACCAAATAAACCATTTAGTATACTATAAAGCCTAATCGTGACTATTATATTGATGTAATACCATCCCTTTTATAGATTTTACACATACCAATCATGAAATCATAATAAATATTAACAATATAGAATATAATCCAAACATAAACAGAAAGAAATAAAAAACAAGAAAAATAATAACTAATACGAATACATTATTACCACCTACCTCATGTCATATTTAATCTAATATTTTTTATATTTTAATGGACACAGTTTAGTCACATTGGAACCATCCTAATTAAGATTCATTAAACATAAATTGGTTATTCACATTAAATAAAACTCCCCCGATGGTATCAATGGGAAAAAATGCATCATGAATTTTTATAATTCCAAAAATATGAGTGTTATGATGTCGTATAATCCTAATGAACTCCAATGCCTAAAATAAAATCTTTTCTATTATAATTTCATACTTAATTCAACCAAATGCTACTCTAATTTATAAATAAATTCAATGAGGAATATACATCAACAAAAATGTCATGAAAAAATAAGAAACCACCCATATTAAGGTTCATTTTATAAAAAAATATATTTAATTCCAATCTTTTAAAAGAAATTACACAATGGTCTAGTTGAATCCAAAATCATAACTATAGGTATCTAAACCCAAATGATGGGAAGAAATAGATGAGGTTTAGGGGAAGAAGAAGAAGAAATTTGTTCCTATGATTAGCCTAATGAATTGAACATGAAAGACATAGATTAAAGGAAGAGGAGGAGGATGATATGGGGAGAATAAGTCCACACTCCCCCTATACATGGTTGAATAATACAATAACCCATTAGTAGGGTACATTTTAATAAAAAAAATATTTTCTATTTTTTTTTGAAAATTTCTATCAGGGATTTTAGTTAACAAATAGACTTGAATCAGATACTATGCAGATCCCCATGTATATAGAGGAATACTAAAAACAATTTTCTAACCAAAATAGTAAAACTACCCTACTAATTACTCCATTGGGAACCTATTGGTAAAATTCTAGGCTCCTAGTAGTTACTTCAACCATGTCCCAAAATCTTGTTAATTTACCAACACCAAAAAACTACAATTAATATTTTACTCCAACCCTTCCAACTACAAAACGTAGGTTTAAACACTCAATAAATGTATTAAAAAAATTCCACCATTCCACAATAAAATTTAAAAAACAAATTTACATGAAATATAATATATTTTAATATTACATAGGTCCCAATGATATTTTAAAGTATTGTTCATTAAAATGAAAGATGAGTCCAATGTTATGATTACTATATGTCATAAAATATAATAAGATGATAAAATAAGGATAATTTATATTACTAACATGATATAAATATATAAAAATGTAGAAAAAAATGAATCATAAAAAAGTAAAACTATCTTAAATCAATACTAATGAACTTTGTATAGATTTATCATAAATATTCATGATATATCTAGAGAAAAAAGGTAGAATGAACCCTATATTATCAATTTTCATTAAAGATACATAACTACCATGAGAAATACAAATATATATACCCATGGTGCATAGAATGTTTTTATATTACATTTAATATAACAATCCTGAAATTTTTCATGATCATCAATCATTTCATTTTGAAAATGGTTACTGGTATGGTTTAGATCCAGATGTAGGCAGAGGCACATCATGAAAATCCTAAAATATATTTTCAAATGATACTATACCTTTTTTAATTGAATTAAGAGATAAATTCTTTGATGTTAACTGTGAAGAATCGTTGGTGTAATTTACATTATGGAATAAAACTCTCAAATATTGTAAAACATATCATGGTAATTTATATAATCTAAAATTAAATTATAAAATATTATCAAATATTCTACAAGACATGATCCAAATATTGAATCTAGTTTTATACACTATATTCAAGAAAATGATTTTATATTTTCTATTGGCATCAAAAATATGATCTATATATATTACCTCCCATAATAATTTATTATGAAATTAATTGATAAGTATAACATGATGCTTATTTTTTGGGATAAGAAGTAGTGACATAGTTCTCATGATTGGAATATTTTATATTATTTTTTATAATTCTTATTCAAAGATGTAATATTTTGCAGCTAAATCAATTAAAGATACAATCATCGTTATTACACTTCTGAATATTCCACTTTGCTTTAATTTATGAATGGTCATTAGTTCCCCTTTCTATTTCATTCTTCATATTATTTAGTTGAGTGAGGTAGAAAATTTTGGTTTTTTATCTTCTATGTGGTATACAATGTGGAATTTATCACAAAAATGGATTATTTTGAGAAGGTTTTTAGAATGATCAACTAAATTGAGGCTTTTGTTTTATAACATGACATAATAAGAAGAAAATAGCAATTAAATTTTTGAAAAATTGTGTGTTAATAAACACAAGTGAGAATAATTAATATGTGGTGAGATAAGTGACACTATGTAGTTTCACTAAGTGAAAATAACTTTAGAGAAAATTATTTGGTAGAATAAAAATAAACACTTAAGGTGAATATGTTGATAGTAATAACATTTCTTATATCATTGAAATTCATAGTGCACTTCATATTTTCATTTCAAATCTTCATACCAACCTCACCTATTCATTCTATTTTTTTTATTATTTAAATTCTAAATTCTAAATTTTGTGGTAATAAAATGAATCATTGTATAGTGAGTCTCTTTATGATAGACTATCAGAATTATAATTCTCTATGATATTATTTAGTTTGAATTTTATTTTGGATTGATCAGGATATGATATATTCATATATATATATATATTTATGTGGATTCTCATGGATCTAGAGAGACACTATGAACTCATCAATAATAGTCATAATTAATGTGAATACAATCATCCAACCATAGCGATTTCACTGAAAACCAATATCATATCTAAATTAATTAGAGATTTTTATAATTCTAAATGTGTTCTTTGAGGTTATAACCATTTCTAACCCATAAAAACATTAAGAAATATTTTATATAGTTGTATTGGGTCCCCATGAAACCTAATGTACCACCTAACTCTTTGGAAAATTGAGGGGTCTTATGTTCCCCCTATATGATCATTGACAGCATACTGTCTATTACCATGATATTTTGAGTAGATACTTCATAGTTTTTTCTAATATAATGATCCTTAACTATGGATATCATGATATATGAACATTAAATGTTAAATTATATTATCATATAACAAGCCTGGAATATATAGACCCTAAAATATTATATATATTATTACATGATTTCAAAAATAAAAAGTCCACAATAAAAAACACAATGTTCTGAAGGACTAGATTCTTTGGGAGAATAAATGAACAAAACATAAAAATGAATATTAAAAATAACATATTTATTTCATAATCCATAATTTTATCCAATATATCATTAAAAATGTAAAAGACTATAGGAAAACATTAGGAATAAAAAATGAAATGGGGCATGATATAAATCGTATTAAGGGAATAAGAATTATTAATGATCATAACCTATCAGTCAAATGGGATAACATGATATCATAAAGGAGAAGGTGAGTAAATTAAATAATGGAGGCAATAAATACTTAAGATAGAATCATAGAATCAAGTCATCATTGAAAAATTTCAACAACATAACACACCCCATTATAGGCATATGTTAATGCACAATGTTGAGGAATCATAATATGGTTCCCATTATAGATTATGTTTACTACCTAATCCCATACATATAATCTCATTAGAATTAAATATTACCCAATTAATTGGAGTGATATATGGGCACACTCATCATATCATGTACACTCATATTTAGGACACATAAAGGAAGTAAATATAACGAATAAGTATAAGAAATACCTATAGAAGTTAAGGGATTATTTAATTTTCCTAAAAGGATAATAAAATCATATTTCTTAAATACTCCAAAGAGAAGAATTAATTAAATATGTTTGGTGTTCATAGTTTATTAAATAATAATTATACTAATATATGGAGTTTAGTTTAAGAAATTTTTTGAGAAAGGGTATTGAAATGAACTTTTAAATATATTTTTCATGGAATGTTATTAATGCATTTAATGAAAAAAGTATAGATTTTTCATTAAGAACTAGTGTTAAACCATAATTTTTATCACTATAAAAGTTACTATTTTATTAAAACATGAATTTTAAATATTAATTAAGATACTGCTACATGAAATGGTTAAGAGATATATAAACTCTTATTAATAATTTGTGATTTTAAAGATAGTATTAAAAAGGAACATAATGAGTGTATAACCCTAGAAATGAAAGGTTGAGTAAGATATGAATATATTTAAGAGGAATGTATACATAAATTATAATCATTTCATAATGTTAGATATAGAGATAAGGTGAGGTTAGGAGAAAAAGGAATACCCCCATGAAAAGTTGGTGGTTCAGATAGTTCCCTCACCATAGGTCAAGATTCCATTCACACATTCACATAATATCCTAAATAATAAAATTATATATATTAAAACTTTATTAAAAACCTAATTCAACTCTATTTTATTTATTATTATGATTTTATGTTAATTTTGTGCCATTTAATTGAGATACCATGTCACTATTTATAGTCCAAAGGACATTTGTTTCATAGATCCTCAGTTAAATTAATTTGTATGTGACTATGAGAGTTCTTATGGAGTGGTTTCATAACACCATATGTGTTATGTTTGGGAGATAATGTGTATTGATATTTATTAGAGGTTCCTAATCTTTTATATTATTTATATATAATCATCATTTAGAGATTAGACGTTTTATTGTAACATAATTAGTTCATTTAGGAGGGTTTTCTGATCATGATAAAATAGTTTTTATTTATCTCTATGGGTATTTAACTATTCAAAAAATAAAAACAAAACAAAACATAATGATTTATATTATTTTTAAGCATAATAAATGTATTAAAACAACCATTTAATGTTGTGGTGAAAAAATCACTTTTTTCATAGAGTTATTGAACCAACCATAATTTAAAAGATCGTGTTATTTTTTTAATTGATTGAGGGGAGTGTATAAAATGGACATTACAATATAAATATAAAAGTTAGTTATATTGAAAATAATGATGCTAGTATTTCAAGGTTTAAGGAAAACATAATGTTTTGGTATGAGAATATTTAAAATTAAAGGAGTTTTAGTTGAGAATTTACCTCTTCCTTTGGGTGTCTCCTCTTGGGCTACCCATTATGGCTCCTTGGAATTATATTTGGTGAGAAAAGTAGAAAAAGTATTTGGTGAAGATTATTTTAAATTTATTTTGGAAAAAAATGGTTTTATCTAAGGAATATAATGTATGAAGAGGTGGTGTGAATAGAATGGATGGTATTTATAAGGGGGAGAGGGAAGATTCTGAATTAAATAATAATTAGTTTATTATTTTTTCTCAATTCCATCGAAATTGATGAATCTTCAGACTAAATACAGTAATTAGTGCATGTGATTCCAACCCAATGGTTTTGTACCTAATCCATGACTCACTAATTCATGAATTCATCTTTAAATGTTAAATGTTATATTTTTTCATATTTCACGATTCACCTAGAATTCAATGACTTTTGAATAAATTCTGAAAAGTCACCCTAACTATTTTCCTACAAGTATATTCTAAAAATGAAATTCATTTTATAAAAATACCTTTTCTTTGTATGAAAAGAATTATTTTTAAATAAAAATATAATTTAATTGAGAAATACAATTTTCAATATTATGGTCAATTTCCCGAGACTTTGAAAAACTACTAACATTCTAATAATATTACAATTGAATTATACTGACACTTAATACTGATTTATAAATCCATTTTATGATAATAAATATTATTTTATATTTTTATATTTATCATAATTTTTTTTAATAAAATATATCTATTTTTTAATGATTAAAATAAATATTTCATAATTTTTTGAATATTATAATTATTTATATAATGATATAATGTATCTACTTCTTCATTAAAAAAGATATCTAAATACTATTTTAAAATTACATTTGGAGGTTACTATTTTAAATTTTATGTTATTATTTCTAATGCCCAACTTATAATTTCAACAATCAGATTACTATTCAAATAGTTAGTTATATAATAGTAATATGAGTTTCCAACATAATGGAGCCTCACCCTCCGGGGTGCTCTCTAGCTCTCAGCTCAGCTTCTTTCCTAGGGTTTCCTCTTCCCGGTGTCGTCTCCTTCTGCTTCGATTTCCCTGGTTCTCTCTTCTCCTTGCTCGATTCACTAGGCTTCATTCTCTCCAGGGCCTCTCTTATTTTTCTCTCACGATTACGATATACTCTCCCTATTTTGGATTTCCTAGATCCATGATGAACTTTCTTGATTCCTTTCTATGTTTGGCCTTGAGCTCCTCCGCTCCTCTCCAGGTCGGATCTAGAGCGATGGGCACACCGAGACTTTGGGCTACTGGTTTGGTGATTGAGGGTCTTCTTGGCGTCTCGGTTCTTCTTCTTTTAGGGTTTCATCCCCTGATCTATTTCTTGGGTTTCATCCCCTCACATAAATTTTTTATTGTCTTTTCTATGGTTCATACTTGTGTCAAATCTCATTTCTTTTTTATCGAACTCGGTAGTTTGGGGTTGTTTTTTGCTGAGGGGTTTTCTGTATTTGGTGTGTTCTGTTCTTCTGTTGCTGGTTCGATATTGGAGTTTTATGGTGATGTGGTGGTGGATTTGGGTAGATCTTGTGTTACAACGAGGATTTCATTTCCAAGGATTTATTTTTTCATACTTTTTTCTGGTTTTCGTTTCCCTGGTTCATGATATCCCGGTCAGAGATATGGTTTTTCAATGGCGATAATAGTGTTGTTGTTCTTCTGGCGATGGCTGTCGGTGTGTTGCGATTCGTTGGGTGTGGGCGAGGAGAAGTTCAGATCTGGATTTGATGTTTATGATGGTTGGTAGGGATATGATTGACGGCGCATGAATGACGTCGGATGGCTCATTTTCCGAGAAGTTCATTTTGATTTTTGAAATTTGGAATGTTTTAGTGGTTGGTTTCTTGGGTGAAGTAGTGGGTGAAGCAGTTGGTCGGCTCGCAGAATTTGTGGTATTTTCTGTGAGGATAGTTGTTTTGAATTTTGAAACAGTCTATCTTTGGGGTGGTTAAGGGCTATGTTTTATATTTTGAACATTGAACTGTGTAATGTGTGCTTTGTTTGGGTGTAACTTGTTTATGTAGGATGTCTTGTAGGTTCCCACTTACCCTCAAAGTGTATTTTCAATAAAAAAATAGTTTGTGGTGAGTTTCCTACCTGATATAAATAAATCATATTTCATTAATTATTCATTAACATATATTCCCACTCAAGGTTATATATTTTCATTTTTAAAATGGTTGATTCATTTCTAATATTCAATTTCATTTCTTTACTGTTTTTTCATGATTGTAATCATTATAGTAGAATAATATGATTTATATTTTCATATTACGATTATATTATTTTCTATTTTTGTCCCATTTTAATGATGGAATTTTATTGAGCATATTTATATTGACTATGTAATGGTAAATTCAATATATTTTTTTTTGTTTCTATATTGTTGTTCATGTGATTTATATAATATTGCAATATAAAATATAACACACTTGTAAATCCATAAGGTATATTCTATTGAAAAGATTCTAGGTTTTTATATAATTATCCACTAAAAAATATTTCCCTTAAAATTTCATTTTACCAATTATGATGGAATTTTATGAGGGTACTTATTTTTTATTTCTTCCATCAGTTCCCATGTTTCCTCTTCAATACTTATGGTTCCACCATTGTACCCTAACTAGGTGAGTTGTCTTATTTTATAGAACATTGTCTCCATAGTCCAAGATCTTTATTGGATATTCTTTCTAAGAGACCGTATTCTCCAATTGCACCACCTATAAATTTTTTTCATGTGATTATAATGGTATATACTTCCTCCAAAACGATATGTTGAACAAATCATGTAACTTAGGAATGGTTGGTGTTGATATTTCAAGTCTCTGATGTGATCAAGAATCTCAAGGTCATGATGAATTTAGGAATTAACATTCCATTCAATCAAAATATCCTTTCTCAATTCAATACAAACATTAAGAGAAACACTTTATCTCAAGACTCAAACTCTAGGCCTCTTCGACGGTAATCATCATAGATATTTTTTCAACTTTGAGTTGTCCTAATCTTTTGATGAATTTTATTGACATTTTCTACAATTTATTTCATTATTTTAGATCTTTGTAGCTAGTGTTTAGTAACATTATTATAATACACTATCATTCTATATATAATCAAATAAATGGAATCATATGTATCTATTTAGATTCTTTTTTACAAGCTATTATTATACGATAATGTGATTAGAGGGAGATGTTTATCCCATCATCCATTAAAGACTGTTGAGTGTGCTCTCAACATTTACTCAATTTTTTTGAATGTCCACTCATTTTGGCCATCAATTAATGGCTTATAGTTTATACCGATGTTCATCTCTATGATCATAAAATGTTTGTTATTTTTCCAAAACATAGTGGTAAAACATGGATCTTGATCGGATATAATTGATAGTGGTGTTACATGAATAATTTCCACTTCAGTGATTTATATCCTTGGTTATTAATCAACTGATATGTCCTCTAAAATTGTAATTAAGTTAACAATATTTGTACTAAAATCTAGTAAAACCCATATGGAATTATTTTTATGTATATCTTTTAATGTTCTATGATGAAGTATATAGTGATTTCTTACAATATCAATGAAGTTATAGGTAATTTTCACATCATTCCCTTTGTCTATTTCCTCACTTCCTTCACTTTTTGACTTACTAGGCACATTAATGTATATTCTACAATCCATTTCTTCATATTGATCCATCAATAATTCTCTTAGAGATATCATTACATATTCATACTCCCTAGGTGGATGGAGGATATAAACCGATGTGCATCATTCAATAACTCCTTTATCAAAATATTTGATGGTATAAAATGTTATGACCCAAATATTACAACTCCTTTTACAAAAAAAATTGAAATCATGGATTTACCTTTTCATATAACATCAAAATTATTATGTGTTTCTAAAATATACATTTTATCATCCTTTATCATATCCAAAATTGATTATTGAGAAGTCATTTGAGGAATGAAGGATTGTTTTTTTTACATTATGAATTCCATATCTATCATTTTCAAACCTAATAAGATTATATCACCCTCAATTATTAGTATTGAAAGAGTTATAAATCCTTTATACTTAGAGAACCATTCACTTTACAGTCCTTCAAATAATATTATTTTATTGAGTAGTCATAGTATTTGATAAAATCTATATATATATTATAGCACATAAAAAACTTATTCTATGCCAATATATATTTTAGGCTCTTATGATACATATATATTTAAAAGAACACTTCATAGAGATGATTTTTCTATATAACTTATGAAAATATCACTAAAACAACATCTAGATCTTTTGATGGTTATAAAAACTAATGAAATTTCAACTACCATGTGGCATAGCCTATCACTTTATGATTTTTCATCAGTAAAAAACCAAATCCCATATTTTAAGCATCATTTTATATCATGAAAGGTTCACCAATTATTGGTAGTGTGGGTACTAGTGTAGTGATATGACTCCTTTTCAATTCATTGTAGCCCTCTATTAATTCATTGGTTTAAGAATATTTTACTCACATCCAAGTTATATTTGTTAGTGGGTTATAAAATTATGAGATGATCCTCACCAATCATTAATAGTGAAAATCTATGCTCAGGAAATTATTGATCTCTATTACAAATATTAGTCTAGGCCATTGCTAAAAAACATTTTTCTTAGATGGATCAACAAATATACCTTTAATATTGAAAAAATTTCATAGAATGACCCTTCCTCCATCCAAAATTCGAAATTTTTTATACCTTGAATATAGATACTGATTATTAAACGTATTTCAAAAAGTTCAGAAATTCTCCTCAGGCTCCACTTTAATTTTAGAGTATAAAAGAATTTTTTTAATAAAAACTACCACATAATTTTGAGGTAATATCTTAAGAATATATTCACTAAATATTTAATGACTATTAGAGCCTTAGTGAGTTTGTAGGGTATATCTATAAATTCATAGTGTCTATATCTTGTTCAAAAATAAGTCTTTGGAATATATTCTGTATTCAACTTTATGGTGTGATATCCATAAAAAAGGTATACATTACCTTCAATGCTGATGAAAAATCCATAGGCGTACCATGGAACCCTTGTGAAGTTTTTCTTATAAGAATCGATATAGTCATATTCCTTTTAATTCATCTTAATAAAGACCCTATCTATTTTTACATTGTGATTTTTGGGAGAATATTTAATTAAAAATATTTTATTGAATCCTTTCAACTCCATGGATTCGATTTCTTTCTTTGGAATCATTTTTTTGATCAGTGTCCACTATTGATTAATATCACCATTTGGTCCATAAATGACCCGAATAACTTTCTCTAGTTGGGAGTATTGGATGGTATTAAATATCAACTAAAAGGTCTTAATGCAGTATAGTTTAGATAGGGATTCAAATGTTCTAAAAAATGAAAGATGTCTTTCTCAAAACATGGGTCAAACTACAACATGATATTTATTTGATAAACAATGATGTTCTACATGATTCAAGTTATTATTCAAAACATGAGTTAGTTGAGCTAGTTCATCCATGATGATATTATCACCCACTCTTATTATGTTAGGCATATTATTAGGGAAATAATCACATTTCCTATCACATTGGTTTTTGGTAGGATTCCTTTAATTTTCAACCATTATATAAAATGAAGAAAGAAAATTGGGACGAGAATACTTAAACTAATCTGTATATAAAATGGAAACAATGAACATTGATAGAATAGAAAATATAGATAAATATTTGTTATCAATGGTAATTTTTCTAATTTGGTTTCTTATATAAAAATATATTCAAGTCCTTCATAATGGTTTATAAAGTGATTACAAATTTATCACGACATATCCACTAGAAGTGTCAATAATGGTGTGAGAAAGGCCACTTTATCATGCACTAGGAACTAGTCATGTTAATGACCAATGATCCATTTTGGTGTAATTAAACGTTGGTATCTATTCTAGAGAAACATACACTTGTTTTAACTAGTTAGGGATTTAATTCCTTGGAAACCACTGGCTTTATAATGTACCAATGTTATTTATGTTTTCATTACATTGACTTATCTATAAGGTTTTTTACTAATTTATTATTTTAAAAATCCCCAAAAATATATATACCTTTCTCTAATATTAAATATATCCATCCAAGTCACTTATACATATTATTACAATATTTTATGAAAAACACAAAACACAACTAAGGGACAAAGTGTGTCTAGTATCTTTAGGATGACTGGTTTATAAAATATAAAAAATGACTCTAAAATACACTATAATTATTGTAAACTCCATAATGATCATATAGATTTATTGTATATTCTAAAACTTTATAGGATAACCTGTGGTATTCATAATGAATAGGGGTGAGTTATAAAGATCAATAAGGGAATATGAATGATATTGATTCATAACATATGAATCAAATGGGATAACAAGATATAAAAAAATATAAGTTATAAGATAGATAAAAATGTGGAATGGAATAAATTTGATAGAATCATAGGATTATTGCATCATTGGAATTTGGCAACATCATAATACATTATATCACATGAATAAGTCAAGTATCACTACCACGACATCATTAAATGGTGGAAAAAGTCCCATTATGGATTAGGTTTACTACCTAATCCTATATATATATATATTCTAATAAGATATAGAATTTAACCAATTATTTCGTCATAAATAGGGGATAAGGGGAACCCATGTGATTGGAAAAAATGGTTTAGAGAGAATTGTATATTGTATCCTTTTTATCTAGTGAAGGAGATGTTATGGATAATAATTGAAAATCCGAATTAAAAAATTTTCCATCAGAAATGTGTGGTTGGATTAGCCTAATGGTTTGAATATGGGGGGTTATATTTCTTTTACAATCATCATGTTAGGTTTACCATTCATTTTCATCTTTCATAGAAACTCCCAATAGTTCCCACATCCATAATTGGGTACAAAAACTCTTTCTAAAGAAAGGATATCCCTTGGGTTTTCAGACACAATAATTCTTAGGAACTCACAATAGTTGTGATAATGGGATGCCGGTCTCAAAAAATCCTTTGGGGGAATTGTTTCATGCTCTGGGACTCTCTTATATATTTATGATATGTTAGTGAATCCTTTCCTAATCACGATACAAGACTGGGTACCCTAAAAAAATAATTATATGTTAAACCCTTTTACATTAAAAGGGGGATCTTACTAGTGGATCCATCTATATGTATCTGAGTTTCTTCATCCATCCCCCATTTATGAGTAGATTATTGTTTTTTAATGACATATAACCAAGAACTCTGGGGTTCATTATCATCCAGGGAGGTGGATAATATTTGAAGGATTGGATTGATCCAATATAAGGCACCCTGTATATATCCTATTTTATAATAGGAACGAAAACCCAAATTGTTCATTAAACTCATGAAATTTAATGTAATGTAAAAAGGATATACATGGGGCCACATAAGCACATGATATTTGATCTCAAACATTTAGGAGGAATCCTACGTATCCTAGTTATAATAGGAATTAGAGTTCTTGTAGTTCAGTAAAATCCTCAATCTGCGGATGGATGTGGGAGAATGATCATCCCTTGGGACTAATTGTGTCCTGATGGTTTAGATGTTTGATACATATGGGGATTACATTGAATTGGAATTTAATTTGAGCTCAGGTAATTAGGAAGGTGTTCTATGTGTCCTATTCAGAGTAGAATTATGAGTTCTCATAGTTCAATTGATCTGGGATATCATAATTAGGTTCCACGTGTATTGGGAGACATAGCATATTATTTCATTGATCAAGGCTTACACACTCTGGTTTCCATGATATGGAGGTAATGAAATCATGACAATGACCGAGTCTTATACACCAACGTTTCCTTGTGTGAATTATTTGATCCTTGAAAATCTGTAAGACCATGTGAGTTATTTTTTGTGTGAGAAGAAAGGGATAGAAAATAATCAGTATCACTTCTTATGGGTGCATGAGATGTATATTGGGACATCCCTTATGATGTTTAATATGGAGCTCGGTCCTTAGTAATGTATCCTACAAATCATTGTTATGGTGGGAATCAAAGTCATCGTAGATCAATTGATTTTCCAATCCGCTGGTTGATGAGGAAGGATGGTCAACCCATGGGAGATATTGGGTCACAATGGTTGATGTTTTATATACATGGTGTAAAAATCACTAATGTGGATTAGTATTTGATCTCAGGACTTTTGGAAGGAGTCCTACATATCTTGGTTATAGAAGGAATCATAGTTCACATAGTTCATTTGATTACTACTTACACACCGACATTTCCCATTGTGAATGATATGATGATTGAAAATCCCCAACCCCACATGATCTATTCTTAGTGTGAGAAATAAGGGATAAAAAGTAACCTGAATCACTTCTTATGGATGCATGAATTATATTATGGGACAATCCTTTGGATGATTAATATTGAAATGGGGTTTTAGGAAGTCATCCTACGTATCATGGTTATGGAAGGAATCAGATTCATTGTATTTTAGTTCATTTCTCAATCCATTGGTGGATGAGGAAGGATGGTCAGCCCATGTCGGAGATTGGGTCCCAATGGCCAATGTAATGGATACATGGAGGGAATTACACTACAGTGGAAACATATTTGAGATCAGGCCTTTATGAAGGTTTCTTGCATATTACGGATATAAAAGGTATCATAGTTCTCTTAGTATAACTTATTTAGACATACACACTAAGGATGCCCTTATATTGATTCATTCATATCATTCCATTGATCAGGTTTTACACACTTAGGTTTCCCTAACATGGACGTTGTAAAAGGTTATCAGGTGAGGGGACTCCTTAGCCTAGACCGATTTTCTATCTAACCTACTTGATTTTTTGTTGACATTCCTTGATTGTATTCCTAGAATGTAAAAGGATGTTTGGACATGTCTGGTTATATAATGAAAAAATACAAAGTCAATCACATGCTCTGGTTTACTTTTCTGAGGGATGCCATATAATCTAAAGTGCATGTCTAAAGGCCACTAAAAGATCAAGGCTGACTTGTCTGGAAGTCCTCACAAGACCTAAATGACTTTTCCTAGAGGACATCACATGATCTCTACTAGATTTCCCATAGGAAACCAAAAGATCTAAAATGATTTGTCTTGGAATCCATCCCATGATATCGACTTACTTTTCCGGAGGAAATCACATGATCTCGATTGACATGTTTGGAGGACATCACAAGATCTCGATTGACATGACTAGAGGGTGTCACATGATTTGATTGACATTCCTGTAAGGTGTCACAAGATTCAGGTTGACATGTTTGGAAGAAACGACATGATCTTGAATAACTTGTCTAGAGGAGATCACATGATCACTATTGGCATGTACCAGTGCCACCATGACACCCATCTAAAATTCTTAAAGGGTGTTGTAAGATCGGGCTGGTAATATCATAGGGATTCATGAGACCCAGCTAACACACACTGGCATTTCCAAATATATTGGGAGACATGTATAAAGTACAACACAAGATCTGGATGGCGATCCCAGAGGGATTTTTGAGACTTGAGTGTCATGCCTAGAGGGTGTTGTGTGACTCATTTGATGTTTTCAAAGTACAGTACACAATCAAAATGGTATTCCAACGGGGCATCACATGACTTCAGTGACATTCCCTAATACCACCAGATGATCTATATGAGTCATACAAAGAACATGAAGGCCAACATATATGTTCATTGCATATTTCTACCATATTTTTGTCTTCATTCCATTTTTATTTCATATCTACCTTATATTTTTTTAGTGTTATCTTTTTTATGTCTCATGTGATTCAATAGTTATGTTGGAGGTCCTTCACATAACTGAACATAATTCCATTGTATAATCTATGAGTGATCACACTAAGTTCCTGTTATTTTTGCATAATCCTTTAGGCCATTCCCCATATTTGTTTAGTTCAATACCTTTGGATCGTGTGACAGGACACTCTAAGAAGTCCGCTGCAATTCCTAGGTAAGTTAGTACATTGATCTATTAAAGAATTTTTAATGAGGGGGAGAGGGGATTTAAAGGCATCACCACCTAGATTATACACCAACTTGCACATAACATATCACGTAGATCCAGGCTCAAGTCAGTGGCGAGTTATAGTGTTACACACACCATGAGATCCTGTCGTAGGTCATCGAGGGGGCATCACATGATTTTTAGTGACCAAAAGACCATCCCATCAACGCATCATTTAATGGATTATGGTTAATCAATGGGGTTTTTTTGATCATGTGGACATGCCAAGGGGATTTTACCAGCTTGTGAAGACATGTTTTAGGGCCTTCGTGAGATCAAAATTCATGTGGGAAGGCTTGTGCGTGACCAAAGGTGACATTTATAGAATATTCCAAAAGAAAAAGGTGGATTTCAAAGGGGGTTTCATGAGACCATGTTTATATGCCAAAGGGTATTATGATTGAACTGATTTTTTGAGGGGGATTTTCATGACCAATGGTGATCACCCAAGATTATAACTACATTCACATTAAATAATAATATCTTCCCCTTTTAATAATATCCCATTATATCTATTTTTATTTCCTTCTTATTTTACAAGGGTTGTGGATATCACATGTATGTATCAGTGTTGTCTAATAAAATCACTCTCCCCACTAATGATATGCGGAGTGACAAAAAATATGCCTTTTGGTGATTTTCAATTATTAATATGAAAAAACCTTTTGTTTTCCTTTGGAGCTGGTCAGGAGCACATGACCACCCTAACATGTCCATGGCCCTTTTCTTGATGAAGGTGAAATGTTAGCTAGCTTTGGAAGGGTAACAAGGACACATCTCTAGGGCTCCAACTATATCTTAAAAATTGTAGGGGCATGTCATGTAACATTACTTCAAGAGGATCTCATCAATTGAATATTTTAATCCCTTATTTACATGAATTTTGTATAGTTGTTAGGTGCTCACTGGTTGGAATATATCCGGACTCAGGGAGCTCATGTAAAATTCATCGTGTGATCAGTGATTTTCTCAGGTGCATCTGAATGATCATTAAGGGTTAGTCAAAGGGGTTTCATGAGATATCCCAATGGGCTATGTTCTACACATTATCATTAGAATAACCTTTTTAAGGTTATGGGACAACATGCCCTTTGGAATTTTATGTGATATATGAGTTCTGGCAACCTTTACTTCCTTTGTATTGTGGGAAAAATAATACCCATGTCACCGGTATGCCATCTATTTTAGATTTTCTAATTCTCATTTGTATGTAATCAATAAATTCTCCCCCTCATGAGGGACTTCCATGGGGGCATGGGATTAGTTTTGAGGAAAGTAAATGCCCTTCAGGCTTTGGTGATATCACCAATCAGTGTCTTGGGCAGTGCATGGTTTTGCGAGTGGCATTTATAATTCCATGGAAGAATATATAAATAGGTAAATAGATGGTGGATCATTCAATAGCTACCTGACTATTAGATCTTGTACGATCCTCCTTCATCATGAGACCTCTTCGCAATACCTCCAACAAGAATTAATCATGAGATCCATTTTTGAGATCGTTCTTTGAGAACCGCTTCATAAGATTTTCTTTTCACATCACTTGATCGAACTAACCCTGAATCCATATTAGTAATAATTTAAACTTTGGATATATAGTTTCATAGTTGTGAAATATTTTCATGGTCTATTGGAATGGATGTCTGATTAGTCGACTATTATGTGGATCGTGTGACCATGTCACGGTAATGAGGTAATGATTCTTGCCACTGATTGCTCGATCACATGATGTGATGTGGGTTTATGAAATATGAAATATTTTCATGAGATAAGTGATTCACTATTCTTATATGTGATCAAGAATCCCATGATAATTCATGCGATTCACATGAGGCTTCCAGAGTTGTACATTGTTTTTGACAGGAGTTTCACTGGTCAGATATATGCTTCTAGATTTTTTGAAAACAGATTCCAATCTCATCATACTTCATCTGGTATTGTTAAATAGAAGGATATGACTTCTAGAAACTGAAATTCCAACCTATGGAATCTTATACACTATGAAAATGTGGTTCTCAAAATGATTCTCCAATTTGAGCTCCATAATTATCCATTATCAAACCAACTTCCCCTGAATGGGTATGGCATACTGGATAAGTTGGTCATAGCACTGTCCCATGGGTTGTTGTATATGTTAAGAAATCACCTATGGGGTTGGATGACTATTATTTCACCCACTAGACCATTGCTCAAAGCTATTCAGTATATTTGTCTCTTCTTTTAACAACTTAAGTGGTGGATGGTGTTCATAATAGGATCTTCAACCTGGTGGAACCTTTTCTGCTGAATGGGAATGAAAATTTTGTGTTAGGAAAGGTTACTTGGAATTTAATGACTATCTTCATGCTTTCCATCATTATGAAGTGGTATAGGTTTCCCAATTCATTTTTAATCCTCAATATGATCTTCTTATGGAACTAGTTAGCCATTTATTCCCCAGATATATTTAATTCTATCTATATAATGAAAAATTAGGAATCGAACTTTGGGATATCTATCATCTAGGTGAGATATCAACTATTGGAATAATATATAGTGAATTATTTCCTTCTATAGATGTCTGGGATGGACCCACACAAACTATAGTATTGGCGAGGTACATGCTCAATGTTGTGAGGGAAAAGTTAATAAATGAGTTTAATATGTGCTCTCTCTTCTCATTTATGTATTCGATCAATGTTTTCTTCTATCACAACAGAGATCGACTGGCCACTATATTCCCTCATTAGTGCCCTTCCTTTCAGGTTCAGGATAATTCCGATTCTTCTTGGTTTATCTTTGATATTAGAGATCATACCAAATGGGGTTACTAGGTGAGGATGAATGTTTCTTTAGGCAATAGGTTGGCGATATTCATGGCCATGTTTCTAAACCAAAGTCTTTTTTTGGTTGGGCATGCACACTCAAAGATCTGGATTAGTATACTGGTGATAACTGTACAATTAGCATAGAGAAGACCTCTCAATCTGGTGGTACTAGCTCTTTCACGCCTTTACCAACTCTTGGGCCACATTGAGTAGGGTAGTATCCCATACTAGATGAATGTTCTTTTTGATTTTTCATTTAGTTGGATAAGAGAGCATTCCCATTACTATAAATATTAAAATATCACCAATATCCCTGATGCCATATTTATTTCCTAGATTTCTAGACATATCTAGTGTTGAGGCCATATCATTAGGCCATAACAACATTATTGATTTACTGAGCTGATTTGATCATTTTTATTTCACCCCTAATCCTACACTGACTAGTCTAATTATTGACAATGGTGATATAACTCTTGATGAAATATCATAAAAGATCTCTTTTCAAAAAGAGGTTCTTTCTTCCAGGATAGATGACCTTCTCATTTGTGAGACGTAAAGTGCTTATCGATTTCGTATCTAGTTAGGATTTATCTGTATATACCCTAACCCTATTAGTCTAGAGATGGTTCCTTACTTAAATACATTGGTACAATAAACAACATATCACATCCCAAAGGACAGAATAATTATGTTGATTTAAAAAACCAAACACAATCATATGATTTTTATTGTTACTTGAATGGAAATACAACAAATAAAAACTATTCGAAACACCAATAAACACAAATATTATCCCCAAAATTCATTCATAATATAGATCTTCACATCTTGGGAAAAAAATAAAACATAAGAAAAGGGTGAGCTCAGATGCTCAGTAAGGGTAAGAAATACAGTGGAATCTAATATAAAAGTAAAAAAATATGGCATGATGAATTACTAAAAATACATTCCAGTGAAGCATAATATAGAGCATAATATGGTTGGAATAAAAGCTAATTAAATATATCCATAAATAATCACATTGGAATGAAACATAACATTAGATACTCTAATAGTTCAATAATCAAATAGAATACCAATTAATAGTATCATAATGAGAGAATGAAAAATTCTGGATATTTGAAACATGTTGTTGAGGCCTTGTCTAAGACATTGAAAACTAAATGGTTAAGGCCTTAGCCAAATCGATATCTTATAATAAATGGGAAAGGATTTTGTCATGTACATATCTATTTTGTTTCATGAGACCTATTGCTGAATTAGTGAGATATAGATGGATCCACATGTAACATAATATGACAATTAAATTACTCATATAAATGTGGTGAAACATAAAAAATATATACATATAAAATGTCAATAAATTTTCCCAAGTAGTAAAATAATCACATACAATTCTGTTTATTATAGTGAATGTTATCAAGAAAGAACATCCATGATCAAAATAATCTTTAACCATTTAATAAAATATGGTGCATTTTATCATAAATTATCAATCCCAATTATATGTAAGATTCAATATAGGTTATTAAAATAGAAAAAATACTCTAATAAAATCTTCAAGTAATTCTTGAGAGAAACACACTTTTTTACATGGGAAAGAGGAGTCATTTTAAAAAATAGTTTCTATAAAATCAGATTGTGATCATTTTTATCACGTAAATGAAATATTAAGGAAAAATTAATTTTTTTAAGGAATAAATGATATCCAAATGAACTGAAAACATTTAAAAAGATTCTTTAGAAATCATCCACTTTAGTGTAGTTTAAGAGAAAATTATCATGATGCTTTAAAAAAAGATTAATTGTTTTCATAAAAGCATAAATGAACTAATATATTTTTATCGCGATAAAAATATTAATTTTTAAAAAATAGTGGTATCTTTATGGGTCGTACTATAAAATGGTAAGTAATTGGTTAAATACCCTTGAATCGGCTTTCTCATCGGGAGGAATTGAAAAGGGAACATTATAAAACATGTATTCTACAATCAAAGAAAGATAAACTAATCTGGATGCATGAATTTGGAAAATATACATAAAATGTAGAAGAATTACGTAAAAAAATAAAGAATTACATTAGGTTAAAGATATAGAAAGCGTAACCCAAATGAAAATGGAGGTACGGGGAGAAACCTTTACCTTGTGTTTGAAAGCGTTCTTCACTTATACTTAACATCCTGGATAATGAAATTATATTAATTAATAAATTAGTTTAGAACCTATTTAAAATTTAATTGATTAATAATAATTTTATTATTCTCATTTATGATCATTTTTATGGGTTATATGATTTAATTACTTTGTTTGGGAGTGTTCATTTACATGGTTTTAATGATTGGTTCACTTGTATACATGTAAGAAAGATCGTGTAAAATGTAAATTGTTTCCCATAATTTAAATTATATGTAATTATTTAACATACACGAGATTCAATTTTTATATAATTCATTTGATTATTTGTTGTGAGGATGAATCAATAGATAAGACATTAGTGATGAATGTTTAGATTATTTTGGATGTTTTTTTATAAATGCAAACTAAAATTATTTCATTAATAATAATATTTATATATATTAGTTATAGAAAATTAAATAATATTTAATACATATATTATAATTTTTATTAACCATAAAAATGGTTTTATGATCATCCTTGAAGAATTAATTGAAAAACAAAAAACACATCATCCTTTAAGGTGGTAAATCGAAACCTCACAGATGAAATTTCAATTTTAGAATAAAAGGAAGAGGATATCCGAATTTATGGAGAATTTTCCATTGAAATAATAAAATTAAAGTATATATATATAAGAAAATGGATTTATTACACTTGTTTGGATATAGGACGTGAGGAGATTATAACAAAATAAAATAATGTGAAAAGAAAAAAACAAATTGAAATAGGAATTTACCTCCTTAATTCTTCTCCATGAGAACCTCCTTAGGGAAATTGGTTTAGGCCTTATATTGAGACAATAACCTCTTAAACATGGGGAAGAGTATTGGGAAGCATATTGGGTAAAATATTTATGATCTTGAAGGATAATAAGGTGTGAGGAGAAGAGATGATGAGGGGAGGTATTTATAGTGGATGAGGGGGGTGATCATTTTAATCATTTGTTTATTATTTGGGATCATGTCAAGAAAAAATGACTATTAGAACACTAACAAAGTAAATTTAGAAGGATAGTTTGATATAATGGTGCTTACATCAGTGATGATTTATGTAATAGTGTATTTAAATTTTAATGTATATATACTATAAATATTTGTATTTCACTATTTAATAAAATTTCAACTATTTTAGAAAAATCCATAAAATTCACCCAAGCAATTTTCGATATGCAGAATAAAAAAATGAACTCCATTTTACAAAAATAACTTTTTAAATATAAGAAATTTAATTTTTTATTAATATAATTATTTATTAAAATATTACTCATTTTAAAATTATAAATGGTTTTATGATACTTTGAAAAATTAATTAAGATCTCCTAAAATTAGCTTATAATAATAAGACAAAAAATATTAATTTTATGATACTATTTTATGAATTTTTTTAAATCACTATATTAAATATAAAATTTTAATTAAATATTTATGACTTACAAAAATATAGAGACTTAATTTATCATTTTCTAAACATTTATTTACTTATTCCATGATATAAATATACTATACTTTCATTTATAAGATACAAAACTTTTATTTATACTTTCTTGGGTGAAGTTACTATTCAATTTTTCATATTACATTTCCTAATAGTAACATTTCCTAATAGTAACATTATTATTACAACTGTCATATTTAATATTATATTATAATTTTATGCTCAGAGTTGGGTGAAACATAAACTATCGGCGATGCTAAATTTTAAAAGAGATATACCACAAGATATTGTGGAGTTACATTATATAATCCAACAAAAATTTTATCTATGAAATTTCTAGAGTGTCACCAAAAAATATTTGGGTAGTTTTTCATCATAATTTCTTCTTGTAACCATTTCACCTCTCAATTTTATGATTTTTCCAAAGTACCTTTACCATCAAAGTCATCTGATTCCTCAACACATATTCTTTATTGTCCAAAATCTGGATAGGCTCATTGTAGCATGATAAATCATGTTCTAACTCTATTCCATCAGAAATGAGGAAATGCATTTTGTCTAGAATATACATCCTTAACAAATTGATATAGCATGAATTGTTTACTTTAGTTAGGATAGTTGAAATCATCAAACAAGAAGCTATAGCTCTAATTCGTTCAATGATTTCAAAAGTTATAATATACCTAGGTCTCAGTTTCCCTTTCATTCCAATTATTATATCATCCTTCCATGGAGATACTTCCATTAAAACATGAACCCTTGAAATTAAAAAACCTTCTTTCAATTATCATCATATATTGTTTACCTACATTTAGCTTCTTTGATATGTATTTGAATTATCTCCCCTTTATATAGTTTTCTCCATAAGTTCTTTCCCTAGAAACTTACTTTCACCAACTTCATCCAAAAAATATGGTGTATGAAATCTCTTTCCCTACAATTCTTCATATAGTGCCATTTGAATACATAAATGGAAACTATTGTTGTAAGAAAAATCTCCCTAAGGTAAATAACGATCCCATATTCCTTAAAATTCAACTGAGCATGATCACAACATGTCTTATAATGTTTGGATCATCATTTCTGACTACCCATCAATTTTAGGGTGATAAGAAGTAATCAAATAAATCTTAGTATCCAAATTGACTTGAATAATTTTCCATAATTTTGATGTAAATCATGGATTACAATTATAAATTATTGAATGAAGTGATCCATTAAGTCTTCAAACATCATTAATATAGAGTCATGCATGGTGATCCAGTGGAAAATAATCTATTATAGCAAGGAAATGTAAAGATTTGGTAAATCGATCAAAAATTTCCAAAATTTCATCATTCTTTATTGTAGGTTTTGGTAATCTAGTGAAAAAAATACATTTTAATTTATACCATTTCCATATAGGAATTGAAATAGGTTTCATGAATCTTATATTATGTTGTCCTTCATCCTTTACTTATTGACAAACTAAACATCTAGATACATAATTAGTAATTTCCCACTGTGTACTATCCCACAAAAAGTATTCCATAAAATATCTATATATATTTGTTATCCCATGGTGTATATAGAAATTTGAGGTATAAAATCATCCAATAATTCTCTTTATAACATAGGTATAGAGGTAACACTAACCCTATTCCCAAATTTCAGAATTCCATCCTCATACACGATGTATCCTAACTTCCCATCATTCATAGCATTAATTTTCCATTAAAAATTCTCATTTTTAGACTGAGAAATTTTAAGTCTTTCTAATAAATATGGTTGAGGAACTAATTGAAAAGTAAATATGTTTCACCTTTCTTGATAATTCCAATATTTATCTTCACAAGATCCATGAACATCATATCCCTTTCTATTTTCATTTTCTTTAGAACTCCATGATCCTTCTTACCCAATGCATATACTACCTTATTATCCATCCCTAGGAGATAGTCTATCGAACAATCATAATCCTTGATTATCTCAAGACATCATCTTTTCGTCATGTTGACTTATTTCTGTGAAAAGATATATTTAAAACTCTTTTGATCTATATATTTCTCAAATACATCAACATAGAGATAGTGTCTCCATATCTTCTAGGAAAATATTACAACCAGTAACTCAATATCAAGAGTTAGTTAGTTATGTTCATGATTTTTTAACTACCTTTATTCATAAGAAAGAACTCTATCATTCTTCATAATGAGACATACAAGTCATTTTTTGATGCATCACTGTAAATCACAAATACACCATTTCTCGGTGGAATATTCATGAGTAGATAAGTCACTCATCTCCTATTAAATTCTTTAATTAATTCTTCACATTATTTTATCCAAATAAATGTACCCCATTATTGAGTAATATTGGTTGACATATTTTATAATTGGGAAAAATTCTTAACGAAATGATGATAGTAAAAATCTAAACTAATAAAACTACATACCTCGATTATATGTTTTGGTGTAGGAAATTCCTTAACTAACTCTATATTCATAGGATGAACCAAGATTCAATCCTTAGAGATATTATGGCCGTGAAAAGAAATAGTTTGAATCCATAATTCACAGACACTAAACTTCATATATAACAATTTTCTTCTAAGTGACTCCAAAACAATCTGTAAGTGGTTCTTATGGTATTTATATATTATATAATATATAAAGATATCATCATTAAATACCACAATAAAAATAATCAAAAAATTCCTTGAACACCCAATTCATTAGATCTGTAAAAACAAAGGAAACAATAGTCAAAATGAATGGAATTACAATAATCTCATAATATCTATACATGTTTTCAAAATGTTGTCTTTGGAATACCATCGATTCCCAAATTCAATTGATGATTTCCAAATCAAAGGACAGTCAATATAATGATATTTTTTATGTTTATCCAATAAATCCTCAATGCGAGGTAGATGATACTAGTTCTTTATTATAATTTCATTTTATTATCTATAGTTGATGCACATCCACATGGATACATATTTATTCTTGACAAATAAAACATGGGATCCCTATATAGAAACAATAGAGCGAATCAATCCATTATTACTCAACTCCTCTAGTTGTTTCTCTAGATCCTTTAATTTCATAGTGGTCATTGTATAATGAGTATTTAATATTGTCTTTCCATTAGGGTTTAAATAAAAATAAAACATAACTTTCCACTCCATAGGATGTCTAGATAAATCCTATCGAAATACATAAATGTATTTTGGTATAATTGTTATATCCTCAATTTGAGTATTTCTTTCCTCATATATAGATAGTGTTTTCTCTTATTAATCACGAATTTCATTTAGAAGAGCTATTGGAGGTGGATCTAGATATGAATCATATGATGAAGTCTCACCTCTAAAGACAGAAAATTTATACCTTCATTGTGAATCATAACTTCTTTCTCTTTTCAATAATGTTTTGAATTATATTGCAAAATCTAGTCCATACCATGGATTAGATTAAAATCAACCATAAGAATGATGAAAAAATCAGCAATTAGTGCATGTTTATGTAACACAATAGGAACTGATTGACATGTCTTTATTGTAGTAAGGTTTCCACAATGATTCTTTAATGAAAACTCCCTTGTTAATGTGAATTGGATGTATCTAATTTTTAAATATAACAGTTAAGATATAAATGAATGAGATGATCCAGAATCAAAAAAATATTTAGCTAATATGAGTAGATGATTAATGCACCTTCCACCACATTTCATCCTCAGTTGTTGTGATGGCATAATATTTTCATTAATACTGTGGAATTTTTGATGCCAAGTTTCTTTGAAGCTATGGAAAATCATTTTCATTGTTTTCCATTGTCCTACAATATTAGTATTGAAAATTGGTAGCTTATTTATTTCCCTTGAAATAATGACCATGATGGAATTTCTCACCACACTTGTAGAAAAATTATTTTCCATTTAAGTAGGAACTGGGGTGTTTCCTTCCATAAGTATCACATTTTGGAAAAATACCTTTTTTATTCTTCCCTTTATCCATTATTTTATCCTCCACCTTATTCTTCTCTTGTTTTACCTTAAAGACACTCTACGTAGAGAATTATTTATCTGTCTTGATAGAACATGAGACTATATCATCATATGATAAGAAAGTATGGGATACTTGTGCCCTTTGGAGTAATGATTTGAAGCCATAAAATAATCAATTAATCATTCTCCTTGTATTACATATGTAATAAATATCATTAATTTATATCCTTTTAAAGTTCGTTTCATACATGGAAATGTCGTCATCCCCTTTTTGTCTTAGATTCAAGAATTTACTATCCATATCCACTAACTATTTACGAGGGAAATATTTTTCAATGAAAATTTCATTAAAAATCTTTCAGTAAATATTTTCAATTTATTCATCCTCATTTTGTTTCCAATTAATTACCATCATTGGGGTGAAGCTCTGGATACATGATAAAATGACATGATAACCCTCTCGCTTTTGTTACTTCCCAATTTGAGAAATATCTTTTCTAAGAAACATATGCAATACTCTACAACAAATGGGTTTGTAGTCCCATTGAATGATGGAGGTTGTTGTATAATGAAGTGGTATAAAATTGTTCAGACACGTTTTGTATCATGGTGATCCATATGGGTAAAGTAATAGTTCATAACCCGAGTCAATTGTCCCAGTATTGTCATATGTTTGTTAGGTCACTACTACAAATATGCCTTTTATCAATGCTAAAAACGGCCTTTAACAACGATAGAAAAACACTGTTAAATCCGTCAAAGATAAAGGGAGGGTCCATGTTATCAGCGCTCCAAAAAGTGTTGATAAAGACCCATTTTATCAGTGCTTTTTTAGCATGGAAAAAAGTAAGAAAAAATTAAAAAAATTAAAAAAATTAAAAAAAATAAAAAAAATAATTTTTTTTAAAAAGAATTAGAAAAGAATTTAATTTTTTTTAAAAAATCATGCCAATCAGGGAGGCTTTTATAGCGCTTGAGCCCCCCTTTTAATAGCGCTTTCTAGTACCTGCAGTGCTTGAACACACCCCCTCCACCCTTTATTTATGCTAGCCCCCCAAATCCACGCCCAAGAACACGCCCCTACCTCCACCAGGTTTTTAACTCGAGACCTCCCCCCTGTGCACCTAATCCCTTATCACTCCTCTATTTTGATTTGTTTTCCATTTCATGATTTCTCTATTTATATATATATATAGTTATATTTATTCGTACAGTAATATATATTTATATTAATATATATATATAGTTATACTAATATATATATAGTTATATTAATATATATATTTATAGTTATATTAATATATATATATGTATAGTTATATGAATATATATATATGTAGTTATATTAATACATATATATATAGTAAGATTAATATATAGGTATATAAATATTCATATATTGGTATTTTAAATAAAACGTATATTAGTTATTATTTAGAAAAAGCTATTATATTTTATACATATAAATAATTTATAATTTATATTTATAATTAAATTTTTATGAGTGAATATATAAAATATATATATATATATTGTTATATATTTGATTATAAATAGCAGTTCATTATAAAAAACGATACAATTTCAAATATATAATATCAATATGAATGTAATACCTTGGAATAAATTCAGTCCCCACAAGAAATCCAATAATACCCCCTTAAACGAGGCTTAATATCCACAAAATGATAAAACAATCGTGGTATCCCGACTAAAAACTCAGTTTTTGAGGCCTTCTGTGCCTTTTTTGGCCTCAAAAAATGTGACTGAAGCTTTTTATTGGTCACTAGCGCATAGAGCTCATCACAGGATTTGATTTTATATGCTGTAGAGCTCAAACGGACACCCGGATAAAAAGTTTTGGCTGTTTGATGTTCGATTTGCGTTTTCAACATATTTTGGATCTTTTAAATTTTTTGTTTAATTTTTTAGTCTTAAAATTATTATTAAATGACTATTACTCCATAATAATTAGAAAATTATTTATTAAAAATATTTTTTTAATTTATTTATAAGCCATTTTCACTAAAAAATTTATATATTTAAGTGTAACTGTATATTTATACTTATCTGAAATATATTTAAAATTATATTTAAAAAATATATATATTATTTATATAAATATAACTATATCTATATATTTAAATATGAATATATATTTTTAATGATTTTTTTGGACGTAGACCCTTTATCAGCACATTTAAAAAAAGTGCTGATAAAGACTGCCCCTTTATCAGTGCTACTAAAAAAGTGGTGATAAAGGGGTACCCTTTAATAGCGCTAAAAAAGCACTGATAAATTGGTACCTTTTTCAACATTTTTTTAGCGCTGATAAAAGTACCCCCCTTTATCAGCACTTTTTCGTTAGCGCTGATAAAGGTTGGTGCTGGCCTTGCCCAATTTTGTGGTAGTGGTTCCAGTTGTGAATCCTTCTCCAACATCATTATCTGGTATAGTAGGGTAATCCATACCAGGAATACACGAGTTGATACAGTTTCCATTAATTTCACTAGGTACCATTTCTAAGAAATGGAAGACACTAAATTAGGTCATGAATCATAATACATAATTTTTGAACTGTAAAATATTTTTACATAAATTCGAAAATTTATTCCTAGATAATATCATAATCATAAAAATGGTTTCTTTTGGGAAATATTTACTTATAAATCATTCATAGTGGTTTGTAATGAAAATGTGGACTATCATAATAATATCCCTCAAGAGTGTTAAACTAGGTGCACCGTCATGCCCATTTTCTTATACCAGGTTACACCGAGTTAGGCCCGACACACCTTGTTGGAGTTCATACCCCTAGGTACATATATTCTAGAATCATCTCTAGTTTTAGTATCTATACATGTATATATTTCTAGGAAGATTCACATAACAAATAACATACCAAAGTTTATGGTGTTATTATATTCTTATCCTAAAATTCTATCTTAGGTTTATGTTCCCAAATATAGTTTCCAAGGATTCTACTAAACATGATCTAATAAAAACCTTAAGGACCCTGACCCTAGTAGTATAAAGTCGGTTCCTTAGATAAATACATTGGTACTAGGAACAAAAAGTTACATCTCAAATGACTTAATAGTTTAAAAGATTTTTCAAAACAGGTATAGTCACAATATTTTCATTACAACTTGAAAGGAAAAAACCAAAAATCAACTTTATTGGAAACACCAATAAACTCTTATATTATATTTTCAATCGTTCATAATATACATATTCATATCCTGGGGAAAAATAAAACATAAAAAGGGGTGATATCAGATTCTTAGTAAGGGTAAGAAATATAGTTTAAGATAATATTAACAATAAAAATATGGTATGGTGAATAAATAAAAGAAAATTACATTAAAACATAATATTTAGCATTATATGGTAGGGACAAAAGATGATTAAATAAATCCATAAATAATTACATGATGAAGAAACATAACCATGGATATTATACTAGGATAATAATCACATGGAAAATCAATTACTAGTATCAAAATGAGGGATTGAAAACTGATATACATCTAAATAATATCATCGAGGCCTCAACTAAGATATCTAAAAATAAATTGTTAAGGCCTCATACAAACCTATATATGAAGAAAAATGGTAAAGGCCTCAACCAATTCCATATCTGTCTTGTCTCGTGAGACCTAACGGTTCATTAACGGTATATAAAGGGTCTTGTTTATCATATACTATGTCTAATTCATTGTTTATATGAGTTGGGTGAAACGTAAACAACATATACATATGAAATGTAAATAACATTCTCCAATCTCCAAAAATAATCACTAACCATTCATTGTAATATGGTCAATGGTATCAATATATAATATCCATATTAAAAACAATCAGAACCCATTTTATAAAATACAATTGATCATATAATAAAATATCAATCCCGATTAATAATAATATTCAACAGAGGGTTTTGAAATAGATGAAAATACTCTAATTAAATCATCGAAGAATTATTGAAGGAAATACCCATTTTTTTCTTAGGAAAAACGAGTAATTTTTGGAAATAATTTGTATAAAATCATATTGAAATAATTTTTATCCCATAAAAGAAAAGTAAAGAAAAATTACATTATATTTAATGCATAAATTATGCCCAACTGAATTGAAAATATGTTAAAAGAGTCTTTAGAAACGAGCCACTTTAGTGCGGTTTAAGAGAAAATATAGACGAATATTTAAAATGGAAAAGGATTAATTGTTTTCATAAAACTAGAAATCAAGTAATATATTTTTTATGATAAAATGTGAGATTTTAGAAAAATAATTTTATATTAAAATAGATAATGTAGCGTATTTGAAAATGGGTATGAAATTGGGAAGTACTCTTTAATGGGATTGCTTATCGAGAGGAATTGAAAAGGGAACCTTATAATAATTATATTTTCCCATAATATAAATATTATCTAATATAGATAAATGAGTTTGGAAAATATACAGATAATTTAGAATATTTCTAAAATATAATGAAGAATTAATTTGGGTTAAGTAGAGAGAAGGCGTAACCCGTATGAAAAATAGAGGTTTGGGGAGAAACCCTTATCTTATGTTCGAAAGCATTCATCACATGTACATAACATCATTTATAATGAAATTATATTCTTCAATAACCCCTTAATCTTTTTTAATTTATTATATTTTTATTTCATTCATTTATGACATTTTTGATGTGTTATAAAATTTAATTCTGCTGTTGGAGAGTGTAATTTTCCTTGGGTTTCATGATTAGTTCACTTGTATACAGGTATGAAAGATAATGTAAAATGAGAATAGTTATCTAGAATTGAAATTTTATGTTACTAATGAATTTATATGAGATTAAATTTTTATACAATCCATTTGGTTTTTTTTGTGAGGATGAATCATTATATAAGATGTTAGTGATAAAAGTTTAGATTATTTTGGTGATTTCTGATCATGACAAAAAAATTGTTTAATTAATTAATATTATGTATTTATACTGGTTCTATAACATTAAATAATATTTGATATTTATATTATAAACATTTTTCCCATAATAATATTTTTATGACCATCCTTTAAGGGGTAATTTAAAAATAAAAAACACATCATCCCTGAAGGCTGTAAATCGGCACTTCTAGATGATTTTTTCATTTTTAGAATTAAAAAAGGGGAGTAGAATTGATGGTATATTTTACATTGAAATAATAAAATTATAGTACATATAATATAAAAAAGTTATCATGGATGTTGTTATAGAAGAGTATAGGAGAGTATAATAAAATAAAAGTGAAATGAAAATAAAGACAATGAAAGAGGATTTTACGTCTTGAATTCTTATCCTTAATAACCTCCTTATGGAAATTGGTTTTGGTATTTTTTGTGACTAGTACCTCCTCGATAAGGGGAAGAGTATTTGGAAGAGTATTGGGAATAAATATTACAAGCTTTAGGGCTGAAGAGGTGGTAAGGGGTGGTATTTATATTGGAGAAGAGGGGTGTGTTTTGTTTATTTTATTCGTTAGTTAATTATTTTGGATCAAGATAAGAAATAGTGACGACTCCATGAATAAATGCAGTAAAGTTATAATGATAGTTATATATTATGTATATTAAATCATATATGACTCAATAAATAGTCTATTTATCATATAATGTGTATATACTGTAATTTATCGTATTTCACTATTCACAAAACATTCAACTATTTTTTTAAAATACCAAAAATTAACCCTAACCATTTTTTTAATGTGTAGAATTAAAAAATTAAATACATTTTATAAAAATAATTTTCCAAATTGGAGAAATTTATTTTATATATAAAATCATATTTTCTTCTAAAAATATTAATTTTAAAATTATAACTAGATTTATAATACTTTGAAAAGTTAATTAAGGCCTCATAAAATTATCTTATAATACAATGATTTTTTTTAATTTATGAGTCTATTTTATGATCATATATATTATTTTAAATAATTATTTTAATTATGAAATTGTAAATAAATATTTACAAATTAGAAAAATAAAAACACTAAATTTATCATTTTTAAAACATTTATTTACTTATTACTTGGTATAAATATTACATATTATCATTTATAAGATATGTAAATTTTATTTATACTTTCATGGGAGAAGTTAATATTTTTATTGGTTATATTTTCATTCTTAATGGTCACATTAATATTAAAACAATCATATTTAATAGTACATTTCGATTTGAAACACAGTGTTTTCTGAAGCATAAACTACCAAAGATGATAAATTTTAAAAGATACATACCATAAGATATTGTGGTGTTATAGTATCCAAAGGGTTTTCCCTATCTCTTCAGCTACCATGAAGGGAGAGTGACACCCCAGGATCACCTGCCAGGTTTGGATGATGTTTGCGTGTGAAGATACTAATGTTGAGGTCATTCTTCCACTTATTGGTGACACTATATTTATATATCATGATTATGAATAAGATTGTGTATAATCCTATCAGGGTCATTTACTGCACCAAATAGTTCACCATACGGACAAACCATTTTCCACACCAACCCCATTTTGGTAGCAATAGTGCATTTGATTCAATATTCGAGTGAGTCATTAAGGAAGAATCATCATCTTAGTGATGGCCATCCCTCAGCGGGGTAGAATCTATTGAGGAAGTTATCCCCTCAGAATGGGAAATTCAGGATTCCCTTATTTACATGAGGATATATAGGGAATACTCTCTTACCTCCTTATCAACTCATCTAGCTGTTTATTCTTCTGATGTTACTATTCCAAAAGCTGTAGATACAGATCATATATGGTGTAGGATCATTTAGAATAAGATTCATACAACAATCACCAAAATTCCCTTAGAAACGTTTTTTGATCAAGAATAATGTCTTCTTCTGATATTATAGGATTTTGGGGTGGTCAGATTTGACTACCAACCTTTATATGAAATCATGGGACAAATTATTCGGACGTGGAATGAGTTGGATACCAATGAGAGGGGATTAAATGATTTTTAATATGGGACTCCCGTAGCAGAACTACTGAAGGAAGCTTCAGAGGCATTGGAATAGATCTATCAATTCATATACAATTTTTACACCAAAAATGGATGTATGGAAAATATGGATATAGAGATTTGTGGTGATGTTAGATCACTAAAATACTAACCTTTCAACATCATCGTCCTCATTAGAATCCACTTGGAAGAACTTTCAAAAGCTATCAAGTTTCATCAATACCCTTACTCTTAGGGAAAAATTAGATGAAGTGGGGTGAGAAACACTTCAACATTCAATTGATACTCCTCACTAGAACATTGCTGATTTTTAAACCCCATTAGATAAATTTATTGTTTTAGTGTTATCTTTGATTGATTTAACTTTGTTATGAAATTCTTGGAGATACTCCAAAATTTGAAGATCCATCCTTCTGCTTGTTTTCAATGAATGGATTTTCTGAGATTTATAAGATGTCTTCTAGTTTTCCTTCATTTATGAAATTCCTGATATTTTATTATTATGATGTTTCCTAAATCATCAATGATACCCATCACTTACATAATATCAACTAAAACTAAATTTCTAGATTTTAATATTATAATAGATTCTTCTTGATAAATACTCTTCAAATCCCACTAACATGTGATTCCCCACAATTGTATATTATACATTTATATTGAGATTAGATTATTCATAAAAGGATAAACTGGATAGAATATATATCCTAGAGAGAGAGAGTGATTTATCTTTTTCTGAAGTCAATGGACTTAGACAACATAACCAGATTTTTAGGATGCAATGTGGGGGGGGGGCTAACAACCTTTGTATCTTTTTCAATCTTGTAGAATAATTGTTGATATGATAATATTTAAGTTATTTTAGCTTGGACATTTCATCTTTATATCTTAGGTTCTTTAAGTTTCGATATTCTATTTTTATAGTTTAGGGTCTTTTAGATCAAATCTTTTATTGTTGTAGTTTAGGGTTTTTTAGCATGAACATTCTATTGTGGTACTTTTGGGTATTTAATCTTAGACCTTATATTTTTTAATTCAAGGGTATTTTAGCTTAGACATTATGTAATTGTAGTTTATGTCCACTAGGGTCAGAACTTCTTATAGAAGTTTAGGGTCCTTAAGCATGGACCTTCTATTCTTATAATTTAGTGTCTTTAAGGTCAATCATTCTGTTGTTGTATTTTAAGGTTTTTTTTCTCACACTTGAGATGTCATGTAGTTTAAAGTCATGCTACAAGGACTTGATCGATGATTATAGATATAGTACATACAAGCAATGAATGACCATAAACTCCCAAGGGTGATGCTTTCTTCATTGGTGTTTCCTGGTCTCATGAGGTTTAGATATCATTTTTGACATGGAGGAGATAGCTCAGGTTGGTAGGATTAATCCCTTTATTCATCGATAACATGATCAAACAGAGAATTCCGCAAAATTTTATATGGTTTATTGAGTATTATAGAGGTGATATAGGAATATAGTGAAAGCATCAGGGAATTAGGGTCAACTTGGACAGTTAGAAAATGGTTTGGGTGAAAGGTAACCGAAAAGTTTGAGTCAAGGAATATGGGAGGGGGAACACTTGTTGGGGATAACCCATAACACCCTGAGGTGTTGGGTTACTCTATGGTGTTACCAGGGCTCATAAATGTTGTACTTACTTTCTTGAAAAGAGGAAATGCTTATATTTGGTAGGTCAAATCCCTTATACATTGATATCATGGTCAAGAACATGTATTCTATATTCCTTTACAAGGTACATGAGATATTTTTGAACACTCAAATGTCTAGATTATGAGTTTGGGTATGGAGGGGAGGATATATAGGAAGGGTTCCACTACCCCATGGATGCTTATATCTTATGTGAAGCCTGACCCTGACACAATTTGGTTTTGAATCACTGGGTGTGGGCCATAAAAAGGTTTAGGAATTGAGTGTCTCATTCTTACTTTAAGAAATGGTACAAAACATGGTGGCATAACCTTGAGGATGACGAATCCACTCGAATAACTTCGTTTTTTTGGATTGTAGATTATGGTCCAAGGTGTTTGGGTCATGAGGATGGTGTGGGATAATCATGTTGGGAATGTCCCTGAAACCCTAAGGTGCTGATTTATTCCATAGTGATGTTAGGGATCATAATAATCAGAAATAGCTTTTTATATAGTGAATTTTTTTGATGAATGTAGGCGCATATGCAGTAGTCATAGGTATACATGAAAAATAAAACAAAAGGTTCAATGAAGCTGAGTATACTTTTATAATGGACACGAGATATTTATAGTGACCCTAGAACTCAAATCATGTTGTTTTGTTTAAATAAGATGTAATATTCCAGGAGGGTTTGAGAACCCTAAAATTTGTGGTTCGTCCTAGTAAACATGATAACTTTGTAGGTATATGTGATGAAACATTACCATAATTTTTTTCTAGACAAGGGGTTCCCGCAATCATTGATTTGTTTTTACTTGTGCTACAATTTAGGCCCAGTGAGAATTAATCCTTATTCAATTACCCCATAATTTTTTCCAGAAATCTTAATATGAATAGTTCAGAGAGAGAAGAATAATCTTTTTCTTAGGCCTCCGTTTTAAGGTTTTCAATATAACATGTTTTGTGACTATATTACTATAAATTTATGGTCTTATGATTTGTACCATCAATGGATAGAATTTATGGTCTTACAATATTTATAGAAGTTCAGTCAGTTTAATGTCATGATGCACATTGATCTAATATGAGGGGAATGTCACACAAGATCCTGATTAGGATTCCTAGGGTAAACAATACTATAACATTATTCTGAATTGGGGATGAAAATGTTGTAAATCATTGCATGAGGTTCTCAGTTCATGAGTAATGATAGGATAAAACCATTCTAGGGATGAACCGAAAAATCCTCAGGTACTGAGTTCCACCGCAGTAATGTTAGGATCACTAGGATTAAAAAGACCTACTTACAGATCTAGTCTATATATTGTTGGAAGGTCTAAACCCTCATTCATTGATAACATGGTCATACAGAGAGATATATTTTCCTTTCCAAGGGATATTAAGGGTTTGGGGAAACCTGAGGTGCTCAAGACATGATGTTTGATTTATTGGTTGTGGGGATAAGAGGATGATAGAAGAAACTTATACTCTAGTTGACTGATGTATGGATCTTATGGTCCTTTGACAATGTATTATGATGGGTGATAGTCTGCACCATTTAACATCATGTATTAGGAATTTATATTTCATGTATTTTCAATGTCTTGTTACTAGGACACCTTCCTTGCATTTTAACGTCATACGGTAATGAAACATTTTTCCCTATAGCTTAACATCATGTGGTAAGATTGTATTTATTTCCTTACTGTTTAACATCATTTGGTATGAACTTAGGAAATGAGATGAAAAATCGTTCAGGATGTATTATGTGTATAAGAAATACATATACAAATATGGCCAATACATAGGAAAAATGATATTTTAGGACTCGAAACTTATGCATTTGGTTGTGTATTTGTTTTCATTGGTTGTTGTAGCTAGACCCGAGATTAGAGATCCATGTGTCACTACATATCATCTGATGGCATGAATCAAGACACACATAGTTTGTGAAAAATTGTGTAGTTTAATGTTATATGACAAGGAAGTAGGTTTCCCAATGTTGAAAGGGAATGTTGCAGCTATAGCCCTGAATAAAGGTATGGGTGTCACTACATATCCTGTGGTGGCAGAAATCAATCCACATATAGTTATTAAATAAAAACTCTCTATATAGGGTAGACCCATATATGGATGGGGCATTGTTCTCATTGATTATTGTAGCTGGACCTAGAATTATAGATATCAGAATCACTACATATATTATAATGAAAAAAGTAAATCCACATGTAGTTCTTGAGAAAGTAACATATGCTGTTCTAACCTCTACAAAGAGAGGGGAAATTTTTATTTTTATTCATTTTGAGTAGACCTTTGTTTAGAGTTCTAGTCATCACTAATTATCTTTTGATGATAGGAATCTATTCACACAAAGTTCTATAATGGAGGTGTTTCGAGTGGCCAACATCAAAAATAGTTTTCCTCTCCATTTATGTCCATAGGATTTATTATTTTATGTTAGGAAAGAGACATAAACTATACAATTTAATGTCATGTGGAAAGGACTCATGGTGTTCTTTTTAATGTATTTCATTCAAGACCATGACAGTCTGGTTATGAAATTATTTTTCTCATTCGTGTCATGGGATCCCTTAATGAAATTTCTAATCTCATAGGAGCTACGCCCAGTGTGGGAAATAAAGAATGAAAATGATTAATCATGACATGAATGTAATTGGATAAAGGATAAGGGAATTTTGTACCATGTAGTGACTGGGCCCTGATATGGGATCTATGAAGGCTTATATATACATCTCATTATAATGATAATAAAGTTGTACATATTTATAGAAACCAATATAGTTTAACGTTGGGAAGAAAGGACATCAGTCAAACAGTTGAACATCTTGCATTAAGGAAGTGGGTGAATTAATGTTAAATAATAGGAAAGTTTTAGTTGGGAATGATAATGGAGGTATGAGCATCACAACATATGATATGATGGATGGAATCCAGACACATGTAGTTATTATAAAATGTGTAGTTTAGCATCATGTAGTGAGGTCACCAGCCATGCAGTTTATCATCTTGTAGTAAGAACATCTTCCATTCAGTTTAATGTCACTGAGAAAGTACATGTTCTATAAAATTTAACATTATATATTAAAGATGAGAGAATTAGTATGGTTTAAAATCATGATACTGGGACATCTTTGTACATTTTAACATCATGAAACATGGATGAATGATGTTGTGCAGTTTAAATTATTGCATCTTGGACTTCTTTCATAAATTTTAACATCATGTGACTAGGATGAGGGACACTTTATGGAATTTATACAAAGTATTTTCTATGGAATCTAGCATTCGTGGGGGGGGGGGGGGGGGGGTTGATGGGTTCCCTATCCATTATGTCCAGTGAGTAAGATGGTTTTTGATAGACCTTATTTATGATATTGGGCCCTTACCATTTGGATTCCATATTTGCAGGCTTCTTTCATGGTATCATTAATGTATTGATATCCAATACAATTTGTACCTAATAAAATTAATAGAGGGTTAACTTTTTATTGAAGGATCACGCGATCTGATTCTAATGGACTTCATGATTTTGTGATGTATAGAACATGCTATTATCATGCCACTCTTGCTATTCCATCCATTTTTTGATTACTCATCCTCTAAGAGTTTTCAAAAAATCACTATTCAAAGTGAAGGAAACTGGAATTTTATGGAAAATACTGCCTCAGTCTAATACACTAATGAGTATAGAATTTATTGTATAGTAATCTGAGTGGTGGTATGGTAGGCACATAAAGTAAGGAGGAACTTGTCCAAAAAAGACATATTGTCATTATTTAACATATTCTAGAGTTTGTTTTATAGAGTCTTATAGAACACATATATCTATCAATTTATTGGTGCATGATTTCAAGACATGTGATTTGACTTGATGCGATAATCTTGATAAAATTAATTAAAATTTGTGGAACAAAAGTTTATTCCATTTTCCATTAGTATTGTGAGAGGGATGCCAAACCGGGTGATGATATGGTACTTTTCCAAGTTAATGATGTTACTTGGTCTAAATTAATTTAGAGATATTTCCTCATCCCACTTGGAAAATATGGTGGTAGGAGTATGGATGTACTTGAATTTTTTAGCTACGGTTGGAGGATATAACCCAAAAACATCCATTCCCAATAAAAAAATGGCCTAGAATATTTGGCTGTATATAAAAAATATAGGGGTTGATAGATGAATTTTTAATGGATTTTACATGAATGAAATTTCCGAGTGAATTCCACACATTTCTATATAATTTTTTTCCAGTAGTAACCTGGCCTTATAGTTTCGTGGTAGGTCTTGGTCCGAAAATGATGATTTCTACAAGATACTATATGGACTTCTTCTATGATGGAGAAAATCCCTCCTTATGCATATGAGGATAATCTCACCAAAGCCTATATTATAGAGTGGAATCTACTAATTTGTACCATCTCATAGGATAATTTTCACTTCTCGGTATAAAATATATTAATTTATGAATAATTATTTAGGAAGAGTCCCATTAGTGAGATAATTAATTATGGGATCGATCAATCCAGGAGTGGATATTGGTTCATCACAGTCTGGGGTAGTGGGGACCATATTTTTTCTATATCAAAAATAATGATTGATGGGACCATTCATTTTTGTGTGATGTAGAATATTTATTTTCCATGATCAAGGTCATCCAGGACTATGGCTTCATTTTCCAATGCATCAGCATGAGCATTTTTTTATTAGGGAACATGAAGAATTCTGGGTTAAAATTTGAAATCATCCATTTTCCCCTAATGTAGCCAGTGGGAGTGGTCAGTTCATCCTTTAAATTGTAAGTTAATCAATGATATGCATTATCACTACTTTGAATCCCCTTTGATGTTATGTTATTCTATTTGTACCTATACGAATTGTTATAATCTAGCAATGTGGGCTTGGCACTCAACCTAATTATTCGTGAAGCCTTTGTATTGTGGGAAAGAATAAGAAATTTTTTTTTATGGAGATTCAAATAAATTATCTAATACAACATAAATGATATTTGGGTTTTCCATTATTTGTATAGTACAACTTAGGGATCCACCATTAAAAAATATATTCCATTTTATGTGAGTGTCATTAGTATAGAAAACCTCTTTGTCCGGAAGCTCTAAATCCACCAGTGTAATTTCTGGAGCAAATTTTTTCATAATCAAATTTGATAGTTTATTCCATTTCACCAAATTTTGGGATACAAATTTTATGCCACGGTATTGGAGAATGACCACTCATTTATCCAATAAGTAAGTCAAAATGGGATGAATATGGATTCACTTGGGTGGATCAATACGAGAGACCAAGTGGACGTTATAGTGTTGTAAGTAATGCCTCACCTTTTTCACTTCAATAGTGAGTGCGTGATAGTGTTTCTCAACATTATAGTACTGGGTCTTAATACCTAGAATTTTTCAATGGATAAATCAAATATTTATCTAATTTATTGCATCATTATTCTATGTAAAGAGAGTTCCAAGGGATTGTTCCATGGAGGCCACATATAAGATGAGTGGCTTTCCATCCAATAGCAGCATCGGGACCAATTGGTGTAAGATGTACTACTTGAGACTCAAAAAGGATTCCTACCAGTCACCATCCAATTGATAGGAGATTCCATTATTCATTAACTATGTGTATGAGAGAGATTTTTCAGCGATGTTATCCATTAAACATCGAATTTAAGTGAGGTTCCCTTCGACGCCCTCAGTTTTTTGAGATTCCCAGGTGTGAATCTCTATAATAATAGTAATTTTCTTGGGTTTAACTATATGACATGGTGGAAAAAAAACAAATACATGGAGATTTTATGATCATTTCATGAATGTGAATTTCGAAAGATTCATCTTTAGACTATGTTGTCATAGCTTGTCATAGACTATTTGAAGATCTGCGAAGTGATCACATCACAATCATGATTTTATCCCCAGGTTTTCAACATAACATTCAGCTATTATTCCCATATAGTGATTAAATATATGATTCATTACACTCTAGTAAGTAACACTACTGTTATTCAAGACAAAGGTCTAGGCTTATAGAAAAATATCCCCTGAGGTTCAATGAAGCAAGTGGCTTCCTCATCTTCCAAGGACATCTTTATCTTATTGTACCCTCAGAACCCATCTATTATGGAAAGGCCCTATAATCTATATGTTTCATTGATTAAGAGATATAAGACTGGAATTTTGAAGGCTTCCATTGGGTAGTATCGATTATAGTCTCTGAAATTGAGGCATAACATAATATTCCCATTCTTTTTTTGAGAGGGACAATGATGTTGATCCATCATGGGTACTATAGTTCTTAGAAAAAGTTAGATTTGGTCAATTTTTCAAATTCCTCTTCTACATTGATATCATGAGATGGGTATATGTTCATGGATCCTTCTTGAATCCTTTATAGTCATTAGGTAAGTCATAGTGTGTACAAAAAAACATAGGATTTAGTCCGGGCATTTCTGTGTATTTCATAGAGAACACCAATTGGCCTTTCTCTAGAAATGTGGTGTTCATCATTTGTTTTGTGAGAGGTATGGATGAACTAATCAATGTAGGATATAGTTATTATTATATTCATATATTTACCACCATGTTCTTAATAATGGTGGTAGATATTCCTTCCTCAAAAAGGAGTGGAATTCCTAAGGTCAACATCCCCTTCTTCCACCTCAGAGTCCATGGAGTGTTATTCATACGATATTAGAAATCCAGAGCATTATTATCACTATTGTGGTGATATAGTATATAAGAAAATAAATTATCATCGCCTACTAAATGTTTCATTAATGAGAGATTCTGAAGATGATTTTTATTCACACTATATTTTGTTAAGGAAGGATATTAGACATCTAGGATTACATCTACTTGATCAACTAGAATCATGGGGAGCACATAGTTGTGGTGGAGTACATTCCAACAATTTTTATGGTGGTCCCCAAGACATTGGGGGATGTAACCTAGATATCATCATCAACCATTGGTCATTTCCATCCATTTTATAGAAACATTCCTTATATTATGTGTCTTCACATTTTTCTAAGGGGGAACTTTCACCATTTAATATTCTAACATTTCCATTGATGGGGTATTTCAAACACTGATGAAATTTTGAGGGTACAGCCACATGGATATGGATCTAGGTCCATCTGATATGGTCATTATATGAAGTTTCTTTTAGGGTAACCATAAAACCGGCATTATATGTGAGATCCCCAAAGTAGGGTTTGACATTTATCTTCATAGGATCTCTTTGATCACACTTATCATACCCTTAAAGGATTATCATTGTGGGAGTAAAATCCCTTTCACTATAATTAAAATGTAGGAAGGTTTGAATGATGATGAAGATGATACTAGAACCATTTTCAATTATGTTCCTATTGATGTAAACATTACAGAGTCTACCAAAAACTTATTGGGGCCTGATGTTTCCCTTGATGACCTTTTCCTGATCCTGGTCTATGGATGATAGGGAAACATGAAACTCTACTAGAATAGTCTCAACATTCTATATCTCAGCTATAGGGAAATATATCTAAAACTATTATGGGATTAATAGGTATTTAATGAGTTCCTCCATATGTTCTTTTGAAGATGGATCACATCCATTATTGATAGCTTGGGTTGGGAAACATCATGATTTTTCAGAATGTTGTACTTTTGTGACAAAGGTCAACATTTCCTGAGATAGGGTTTCTCATTATTATGCATCTTAGGAGTTTAGGAATTTGTGGTGGTTGTGAATGGTTCTTATATATAGGTCTTGGGGGAATCTTCTACCAATTTTATAGGTCATTCCATCCTTCCTCATTTCCTTGGATGAAAATATAATTACACCCCTACTAGATAGCTATGTATGAAAACATGGCCTGGACGACCAATGGAGAGTTCTAGGACACCTCCATACCTTCGTTGGGAAATTTAGAGTGCCTTCCCATGGGTATTAGTTTCATATATATCCTATGAGGGAATGTGAGTGAAATATTGGGTTCGACCATGCCCACATAGTCCCTTGTATCCTCGGTTCCTATGCATGCAGCCTCTTTTTCCTGGGTTATGTGGAAGGAAGTCATACTCAGGGAAATATTAAGAATCAGATAATGGGTCTTCTGAGTTTATCTTGTTGATATAGATAAAGATAATATATTCATTTGATGAGGGTTCCATTTGTTGGGGTGGTTTTCATGCATCAGATGTTGTAGGGAGAAAATTTGTAATTGCTGGAGATCATGTCGAAGCAGAGTATGATTCATCCTCTTTTAATTTATTATTGCATGCGATGATTATATATACCGTTAGGAGGTAAGTTTTATGTCACCCCTAGGTGAAGGTACTATTATAAATCTAAAAATTAGTGCCCTCAGGGTGGCATTATGTCATCCAAATGTATTTCAAGACATAAAGTTGTTGAACTTCTTTCCATGCATGGATGGAACATTGTTTTAATCAAACTATTCTTCTTATTGGGTGACAATTATGTAGGTTACCTACTCCATAATTTTAACCAACATCATCTATTAAAAATTGACCATTCTTTGTGGGATGTATTTGAAGACAATGATATCCTCGATATTGTGCCTAAGGTTCAATTGAAAGGGAAGTAGTCGGGACGATCAGTGATGATGGCCTCATTCGGTTTCATAGGCTATAGAAACTCAGGATGCTTATTTTTCATAGTTGTAAGGAAATAAATAGGGATTTTTTAATTTTAGGAGCAAACATTATTCATCCATTCCTCAAAATATTATGTGCCCCAGATCTATTTTGGATTCTAACTAATAGAAGTTTTGTTGGCTTTTTCAACTGATAGAAGGCGATGGGTGGTTCAAGACCTTATTATTAGATTTAATGGAAAATGATGATGTTTTTTAAGTAACAATAATATTTTATACCTTTCTATGACCTTTTCCTTATGATGAGGGGATGAGTTGAGATTCAGTATGGGTTCACTAAATGGAATATTCCAGAAGTTATGTGGTTTCTGTGAAATAACAAAACCCACCAAGATACATAATTGGGATGAGAGGTGTTTACATATCATCCTCGAGATTTTTAGTACAAAGTTCTAGAAATTTTTCATGTGATATAGAGATAAAGAATGAATAGGATATACCTTTCCCTCTAAATATGAAGTAAGTCACCCCCACATTTTAATGTTGCTTACAGTTTTTGAGGTTTAGGATTGCAATTTTTATTGACATGGATTTGTACTTATTTTTTAATTGATGAAGAGGGTGTTCCCATCCTATAACTTTTCATGCATGATGGTTGTGGTACCAAACGAAGGCCATACCTACTATACTATATTCAAAACATATCAGCTTTCTCACCTCTTATTTATCTCAGGGGACCATCATTGAACCACATCAGGTTATGAAGTGTGTGAGATGATTTTATGGGTCTCCCACACCATCAAAAGTGGATAAGGTAGTATTTATAAAATTGGGTGGAGGTAATGTTTTATCCACCCATTCCGGGTACGACTTCTTTTTAGGATATAGGGGTCTGTGTTTCCCCTCTGTGGCTTCTATTCAAGTAGCTAGGGAATCAATGACATTGAGAATTATATAGGTACTACTATTAATATCACCTATCACCATTAGGGATTCGTAAGAGTTTGATGTTGTTTCCCTATTTTCATCACCTTATAATTCCCAATCCATTTGAAGATTGATTTATTACTCTAGTGAGTGAGATATTAACACAACATTTGAAGGATATCATGATAATTTCTAACTTCTAAATTTTTTATATCATATACCTAGACCAAAAGTTTGTTTAATTCTCAGATGATTGTCTTATGGGTGGATCAGATCTAGGTCGAAGAATATTTTTATCTACCTAAAGATGATACCAATGGGAATTCTTCCCCTGAGTAGCTCCTCCTTGACTTCTCTGATAATTTTAATATCATTGTCATATTGTGACAAATATTACTTAATGGAAATATTATAGGTACTTATAGAAGGTGATGTGGATGTATCAACACCTATCCCTTTATACTTAGAAATGTTCCTCTATAAATATTGAAACTCGATATTTATAGATGCTAGGTTTTTTGAGTCTCCTCTAGTTATGGGATTTTGAAACCATAGTGGGTGCATCCAGATACCATTCTTGGGGAATACTTTCCACATTATGTCCCTCTTCATATATGTCTTGATCCACATTATATACTGTGTTAATGATTAGAACATTCAAATAGGTGTATCAGGAAATGGTTGTTTCCTTATTACTTCAAATGAAATAGGATGATTCTACACTACCTACAGTAGATTAATTCCACGAACACATGGTAGTATTTTTCCATTTTGGCTTGCGACCAAGGTGGGGTTTGATAGCCTTTTCTGAAATCAACTTCCATATTGGAGTATGGTTAGTGACCTTGATGGTGTTTTTGATTGAGACTACTTAATATGCCCTAAATAGAAGAGGTCTTTTTTTTGGAAGAAGGAACATATGGGATACCGAACATTGATATTTACCTCCCAACCTAGAAAATACTGATTTCCTCTGCTATGATGATGATGATGAAAATTACCCTAACCTTATGGGATGGGGCCTATCCAAGGCCAAAAATGGGATTAATCAATACTATTGTTGAGAATATGATGCTTCCAGATGAGGATCTAATGATTTTTGGGATGGTAATTGAGATATAAATTCCCCCATCCCAGTGTACAAGGGATTATATAGATTCCTCATTGATTTCACCAAGACCCTCTTAAGGAATTATGACCTTGGTGATGGATATTGAGATATAAATACCCCTAGCCCATTGTAGCTACTACTAATCTATCTTGAATCATCTTGGGAATTAATGATCCGAGTGGTGGAGGTGGAGGTAGATATTCCCCCACCCAGGTGGGTAGTGTTATCACATGGATGGTTTCTATAATATTTAATACTATGGTGTTTTTTATGAGGTAAAGCTATGCTCATGTATGAGCAGGGTGAAATGGAAGCTCATGAAGAGATTTAGTTTCTACGAGACAATGTTGAGTTGGTTGCAACTTTGGACTCAAATGCATGAAATGATTTTCTTTTATTTTAAGGGGGTCCCAAACAAAGATATGTGGGTGTTCCTCTCACTATGTTCATGATTTCATGACACCAATAGGGGGAGAATTTTGTTGTATTGACTAAGTGGCTTACACATTACCCAGTTTTCTAATTTCTCTAGAGTCTATCACATTACAAGATTCCATATATGAGTGGTTCTGCTATTCTAGGGTCACAATGAAGTGAAATACTACATATTACATCCATCCATGGATACCAAAGTCTTGATATTGTCTACAAATCAATCTGTGTAGAGTTTTCAAAATGAGGATACAAATCAACATGTAGGTGTTTTCTATGCTCATCCATTACTAGGTTCCATGATATTGAAACAGTGGTAATATCTACCTGAAAACATAGTTTATTGATGACCTGAAGTTGATATTAACATCATGGATAAGATATATGTATATCCTTCAATTGGTGATGAGTATCCCACATATTTTGTTATAGATAATGCAAAGGATCATTTTACAGCTCATCTTGGATCTCATAGTTAGAAGTAGAAAGGAACCAGAACATGGTGGGGAGGTTTTTTTCCAGATAACTCACATCAATTATAAATGTTGTCCTTCTCTACATCATACATACATTCCTCTATTTCATCAGACCATATAAGGTGCTTCTTGGTTTCTCCTACTGACCAGAGTGGAGTGTTGCTGGATATTGATGAGGAATAAAATGTGGTTGAACCCGATGTTTCTAGAACCTATCTATAAAAAGATGTCTCTATTTTGAAAACCACTCTATATTGAGGGGTTTTTAAAAGTGGATTATTTCTTTGTCTGTGGATGATATCACCGTTGTTAGGTTGTCGAGGAGATATGTTAGGATTAGAGTCCAAGTAATCCATCTCTATAATACTACGAGGAAGAATATCACGATAATGATGGACTTATACTTTATTTAAAGAGTTGACTATGCTTGGGGGTGTTTTTAATTTTCCTCAAGTATCCTCAATGACACTAACCAAAAGATGATATGGGATATGAGACACATTCTTCATTTTTTCTAGAAGACGGTGACCTGGATTTTGATATTATGTAGGGATATGAGTTTTCTCTCTGATAGGTGCAAAAGTTTGTTGATAATCGTCTAGTGTTGGGGGAATGTGATCCTACCAATGAGATGATACTGTAACATGAAAACTATCCTGAATGATAGGAATTTGATCTTTTTTGAAGGCATGTTTCATTATTACATTGATACCCTTAGTTAGAATAAGGACATGAGCCAAATCTTGAGCCTTTGGAGTATTCCACTACTCTTCGTCAATAGAATTATGAGACTGACTTGAGGAATGTTCTTATATCACATGGTGAGACCCAGTTGGAATGAGAATATGAGCCATGTTTGAATTTGAATTCCACTTTGGAATATGCTAACTAACCTCTAATATGAGAGAAGGAATATTAGCCTCCTTCTGTATGTTCTCCGAATGATGTTAGTGCATTCAATGTTTGGTAGAGGTAGAGATATGATCCCGACTTCTGTGATCTACCAGAATATGCTAGGTAGGTTCACTTATAGGAATATCAGCCTATAACAAGTATTTTTCCTTTCTTAAATGGTATTCCCTTGCCAGAATGAGGATATGAGCCCAATATTAGGCCTTTGAAGTATGCCACTTGTTTTCTTTTATATGAGTATGATCATGTAATGAGGTATCTGCAACTCCCACTTGGTGAGACCCCACCCAAATTGAGATACAGTCCTGATCCTAGGCATTTTTAATATGATTATGAACTTTTTTGATAAGAATATGAGTCTATCCCATGATATGTGCAGATATCAATTTAAATACCCTAGTTGTCTTCGAAATATGAGCCTGGTCAAAGGCCTCATCCTTTATCCAGATTTTTTGATAATCCTTAGAGATGGGTGATAGAATATTTTCTTTCAATAAAGAAACATCTTGTTCCTTATGATCTCAGTGATGTGCTACCCTGGCTGTAAGGATAATAACATGTGGATATCTATGTGTTTAAAAAGGTTTTAGAATGTAATGATAGAGTTATTCATCGATTTATATGATGTAATGAAACTTTAGAAAAGTGTGCGGAATAATATAAGCCTATAAATATTCTATATAGAATATATACAAACTGATATCTTCAATTGATGTGGGAATATGAGCCCACATATTTCCTCCATGTGCCACTAGAATACTGATGGTTATAATGAATGGGGGTAGAGATCTGTGCCAGAACCATGCCTAATGTATAACTATGCCTATATAATTGTTCTAAGTGAGCAGGGATAGTATCCATATCATTGGTTAGTGAGAGAGTATGCTGATAGACATCGTCAATGGTAGAGAGGACATGATCCTAGATATGATTATCTAGAGACTTCCATGAACAATGTGTCTTCTTTATTTTCTATGCATGGGTATCAATGGTGTAATTGTGTTGGGTGGTACCCTCAGATGAATATTTAAGGTCACAAGTGAGATGGGACTAGAAAAAATGACTGATTGGATCCCTCCTCAAAATCCCATGAACTATAAGTGAATTTATTTTTCTCCTTGGTCCACCTTTATTAGATTCTAAAGGTGGTCGTTGTTACGCTCCAGGGATAAGATCCCAAAGTGGTAGTCAGTGGAAAAAAGTGCCCCTGGATTTAATCTATCTTTTTTTATGATAATATTCATCGATTTTAGTACATGGAGACCCACATGGGTAGTCTCAAGGGTATGGATCATACCATGTCGATAGTACTCCTAGACCATTACATTTTACACCCTACACAGAAGATTTTGTGTGGGTGACGTCATGATGAGGCTTGAATGGGTTGTAGTTGTATAAGATTATCCAAAACTGTCACTAGATGAAGAGGGTAACCTGGATCAGAGTGTTTTTTTGGGACGACCCAAACTTTTATGAATAAAACTACCCATTTCGATTTAATTAAATGTATTACGGTTATAGAAAATGCATGAAATTTTTCTTTTTTATTATATTCAATTAGATTTAAATGTCAATTATGTGTCATTACCATTGATAATATGGAATTTTAATAGAGGTCACATGACAACTAAAAATATAGGGTTTTAACAAATCCATTTGGAATAGTTAAAGGAAGTGATGGCCTCAACTAGTAGGATCCTTCCCTATGAAGTCCATTCATCGGATATTCTGAGGGAAACATAAATTATGTTCCTTCCCCTAATCCATGACCAATCTGATATCCAACAACATAAGAATGAGAGAAACCATTTATGGGAGATGTTCAAGCTCATTAAGATCACAAACTAAACCATGTTTGACGAATAGACCCATGAAAGCCCCACCATTGCACACCTTACTCTTAGGACATATGCTGGTGTACTAAATTGATATGTAACAAGACTCTAGGAATATGAGTCTGTATATTAATGAATATATTTTCATCCTATTAATTTTAATTTATAATTTTTTTTAATTTTGACTCAATAAAACAAAAATAATATTTTTGGTTAATATTCAAATTAAATTAAGGAATCTATTTTTAATAATTGAAGTATTTTTTGAAATAAATAATATTTTAATAAAATATTTGTATCAAATAATTATTATCAAATATAAATTGTAATTTCCTTGAAATTTTATGATTTTTTTAACTATACGGAATTATTTCGAGAACAGTCGCTGAGAAAACATGCGATTCTGAGGCCCAAAGTACCTGAAATGATCCATCTAAAAGTGTTTAGATTTAAATAGCGCACATGATTTGTTTTCATGAAATAGTGTAATAAAACTTAAATGGGTTCCCAGATCTAAAATTTGGGGGAACTGTTGCGTTTATAATGGGTAGTTTACCCTAGGGACCACTTAAGTTTAGTTAGCACATGCCTCTAGTGAAAAAAACCCAAAAATGGAATAATTGTAAATAAAATAATTAAAGAAAATTATTTTATTTCTAAAATTATTATAACTATGAATGATTAATTGGATTTAAAATCGGAGACCACCATTAAGCTCATTAGATTATTATATATTCAGGTTGAGGCAAACGATGGCTGGTGTGGGCCTAATGGGGAAGTTAGTTTTTGGTCGTAAATAAAATAATTAAGTAACAATAATTTTATTGTCAAATACTTAAAAGTACTAAATGATATGTCATATTGGAAATCATAGAGTACCTTTTAGCTTGTGAGTGTGTGTTTCCCTTAGGAGGAGCTTAACCTTGACTGACGCGGGATAGGGGTGAAATATTGTTTTCTTATTTTTTTAAGAGAATTTAAATGGCACATTTGAATTTTTTTTGAAACATATAAATGGGTGGCCAGATTGAAAATATGAGGGGACCATTGTGTAAAAAATGACGCCATTACCTAATATTGGACCTAACCTCGATTGGCATGGGTCGAGGGAAGAAGATAATTTTTATACCTTTCATAAGAGAAATAAAATAAATTAAAAAGTTATTTTATTTGTTTTTTCTCACCATTGAGTGGTGGAACGTTAGTACTACAGTGAGGTAATGGGTCGGTGAAAAAACTCAATAAATGAATTCCATTAATGAATCTCTTTAACTGAAGCATAACAAAGATGTTTTTTTATAAATGAAATAGTGTAATGACATGATGACACAGCGTAACAAACATTCTAGGACACGTTTCTGATATAATGAGATAGCAGGTTGGAGAATTAGTTCGAGATAATGGAATTTCAATGAAAAATATATAGTGATAAATCCTCTATAACAAAGAATGATGAACACATTCTCCTTCCACCCTTCGAACGATCATTTGCAACGAGGGCGGTGGATCAAGAATTGAGAATGAAGGCATGAGACCCTTCTCTTCCTTGACCAATGTCTATCCCAGGTAGGGGTTAATTTTTGAAATTTTAATTCACCGTTTTTCTTTATAAAAAAATGAACTTGGAACATCCAATGAATAGGTTGATCCACAGATCATGTTTTCTAGCAGGAGGGAGCATATTCTTGAGGGTTTGCATCATGTTTAAATTCTTTATAGAGCCTAAATCATATTCCCCCCATGTTTTAAACTCTAACACAGAGGGTGCGGGTGGGTGGTGGTGCGCCCCGATGGCATGTCAAGGAGGATGTCATGGTTGGATCAGGCCACGGTGGTGCATCCAGAACCACCGGTTCTCAATTCAGCGGTGGGCGGAGGTGGGACATGACCATCCGCTCACGTCGTGCAGGCCACAACAAATGCTGGAACACAGTCCAGTGGGGATCGTGTGCCACAAAAAGGGGTGGCCAACTTATCCAGCCACGTTGTGCATGAACTAGAAACCACCTAGCATCTAGGATAGAGGAGAATGGCCCATTGTGAAAGCCGTGTCAGGGGGAGGGGCGAACCGGGCTAATGAGTGGCCTGGGAAGAAGTTAATATGGCCCAATTATGTGGGCCAGGCTAGAACGATAATGTTGGGCCACTGGAAATCTTGGTCTAGGAATGAAAACCAGCCCACCAGTGTTGGCCAGGCTAGATAGATCTAGGTCGCTCGACAACCTGGTGGGGTGGACCGATGGACAGACCTGGCCAGGTTCAATAAGGCCCATGGGCTTAGCACAATATCCATGCTAGTCTAGGATGACCCAAACCAAACTGGGTCAGTTCAGGTCAATTGAACCGGGCTGGGTCATGTGGGACCCCCAGGCCTTGTTGGTCAGGTCGGCCTGAATGGGATGGTCCGGGCTAAGACCCAATCAACTCATGTTTACTAAAACACCAATATCTTTCACACCAGGTGTCAGATTGATGAGAAATTTGTAGCGTTGGAATCCTCGTAACGATGCAGATATTTTGGAATTATCCATGTAGGTTTTCATTGAAGTTGAAATATGATGACTGGAATCAGGATTGGATTCTCCCAGAATGACGTGTGCTATGTGCAGAAATACTACCGCTGCCAGGGACCCAAAGAATGATGACAAGAGATCCTATGTGGATCAACTACAAGAAAACATATGTGTATAATCTACAATAAACCCTGCCGTGGATCGGCTACAAGAGACCCTGTGTGGATCAGCTACAAGCGACCCTTTATAGATAAGCTACGAGAGACCCTATGTAGATCAGCTACAGGAAACCCTATGTGGATCTGATATGATGGACTAAGTGGGAAGAGGATCTGGGTTACCCATCATACCCATGGTACTCATCAAGGATAAGCACATTCACAGTCCATGGTGTTCAGTATTATGACTAATGGTCTTGATTTCTATACATTATATTATACCTGTGTGAGCTGACTGTACCTAGTGTACACTTTCCATTGTGGTCTTTCCGTTGTGGTTTGGGGTCCGAATTGAGTATTTTGTTACTCACCCCTGCATGGGATTCCCCCTAACGTGTCATGTACCATGCATGTGATCGACACTTTGACATTGACCTTGGTGGTTTTGGACTAGGTGGTGCTCAGTGAGATGGTAGGGACAAACGCTTTGATAGAGACGTTGGTGGTCTGAGACTAGGTAGTCCTCAGTGAGGTGGGATAGAAGAACACATAGACAGAAAGATTTGGGGTTCGGGACTAGGTATTTCGCAATGAGATGGGATGGACGGGCGTACTTCTATGGCTATAGTAAGCTACCCTTCACCTACCCTTTAGGTGGGGTCTTGAGTGGATAGACCATAGAAGTTGTACATTCCTTTGTGTCTTTGGAATTGTATTCTGGCCCCTTTGTACTTTTAGTTTATAATATAACCTCTATAGTTATTTTAGTGATAGTTTTGGTTTATTTCTTTTTTACTTCTAGTAGTTTCAACTATGTGTGTGAATACAGGTTTAAAGGGAAATGCCTTCCATTTTTAGGATTTTCATATTCGGTACCAGTCGCCAGCCCCTGGCCTATGGGAGACGAGCTTGGGGTAGTCATGTCTTCGGCCCTAGGGGATGGGTTGAGAAAAAGTGGTATCAGAGGCATTATTTTGTACCAGAAGAACTATGAGTCTGTAAATTTTAATGCAGAAATAATGTTAAGTGTTTAATGTTTGGAATTTCAGTCAGGGAGTCCAGTGTTGGTGCAACAACTGACATATCCATACACCAAGGCCCTAAATTCTTTTTTTTTCGACTTGGTGAATGAAAACACAGTTTGAAAATGTCTTCCAATTTTCTGTCATCATTTTTTTGATTCAGAGTCAGTTCATTAGGTATAATATATTAATCATGATTCATATTTATCTCTTTCAAGATGCCACCACACAGAAAACCAACCAGGATTCAAGTAATTGACCACAAGGATGGTTCACATAGTGATGAGGATTTGGTACAGGGACAGTTTCCTGAGATGAAAACTTCAGGTGGTGTCCTAGCTTTTCCACACCCATTGGTCAGTAGTTACTACCAGCGTTACAGGTAGATGACACATGTAGACTGAATTCTTTACCTGAGTTTCAATGAAAGAGACCCCTCAAGTTCTAAGTTGATCCAAACTCATAGGTATCTGAGGACAGGATTGAGATGGTGAACATGTTTTTGGTCTAGTTAATCCACCATTAGATATTATGGTAGTTCTAGTAGTAATCCTTCTATGAGGCTTAATAGGGTGATGACAATGTTTAGATCACCCAATCTTAAAATGAGGTGACTTTTCAGTGGATAGACCTTGAGAAATTCTCTCTGAGAAAGTTCAAATTCCATAAAAGCTATGGGATATGCATTCCCAAGAGCTTATACAACTTCAGCGGGACTACATGTCAGCAGCTGGGTATTCATCAAGGCCTACAGACCCTTCTTGGTACTCGATGAATACGATAAGACCAGTGTTCAAGGCTCAGAACACTAAGAAAGATGTGTTTAGGAACATCTGAGACATCACTATTCCTCTGTACATTCTTACATATTCTATGGTGCTAGAGATAAGAATTGTGGTTGATGGTTATTTGGATGAGAAGATACAACCAGTGGATGTCAATAGTGGGAAAGCACGAAACCGACGTCTGTCTCGAATACTTTTAAGAGTATGAATACGTATTTCTAGAGGATTTTCCATGATTATCTTTTTATAGATATGTATATTTATGAATGATCTGTACCCTGGGACAACACTGATATCTACCCCTGCATATTGGATGGCTTCCAAAGAGCTCTGAGAGATGAGGGTACAGTAGGAAGACTTTTAGAATAATTGGTTCGTAAGGCCTAGTGTTTCTCCATAGGGAATCCCTTGTTTTATTTTAAAAGAAGTAAAATGAAATATTGAGGTTATACGGGGACTATCGTCACCCAGACCAGGTGACCCTGATGAAAATATATACTCTACCTAAGATAGATATCCTCTTTGATCAGCTGAAGGGAGTGATATGGTTCTCAAAGATAGACCTCAAATTAGGCTATCACTAGCTTTTAGTATGAGATGAGGACATCTCAAAGATGGCTTTCAGATGTCAATATATCCACTACGAGTACATAGTGATTCCGTTTGGCATGTAGAACGTCCTACAAATTTTCTTGGAGCGCATGAATAGGATCTTCTATCCATGCAAAGACCGATTTGTAGTCTTTTTCATTGATAAGATCTTAGTGTATTCAGCATTCAAGGAGGAGCACACGATACACTTGAGAATGGTTCTGGACACACTTCAAGAGCACCATATTTATGGAATGATATCTATGTGTGAGTTTTGGATACAAAAGGTCAACTATATAGGACATTTCATCTCAATGGCTGGAGTTTTGGTGGACCCAACAAAGATGAGGAGGCACTTCCTTGGGAGCCACCCAAGAGAATTACCGAGGTGTGGAGTTTCCTTGGTTTGGTTGGGGTATTATCAGAGGTTTGTTCCCAACTTATCCAGATAATTAAGCACCCATGAAATCATTTAACAAGAATGGAAAAACATTCATATGGATAGAAGTATGATAGAAGAGATTTCAATAGATTAGGATGATCTTGATGAGTGGTCCTATATTGAGGTTTCCAGAGGAGGGTGCCAACTACGTGGTGTACTGTGACTCATTAGGAACCAGGAATGGTTGTTTTCTGATGTAGGGGAAATAAGTGATTTCTCATAACTCTAGACAGTTGAAACCACATGAGAAAATCTATGTGACTCACCACCTTGAGTTTGTAGTGGTACTCTTCGCATTGAAGATGTGGCGACACTACTTGATGGGTGAACGGTTCATCGTCTACTTTGACCACAACAATCTAAAGTATATCTTTTCTCAAAATGGATCTAAATATGAGACAACGTCATGGGATAGAGTTCTAATAGGACAATGACATCGAGATAATCTATACTTCTGGGAAGGGGAACCTGATGGAAGATGCTCTCAGTGGGAGATTGAGTTCACAACTACTGAATGAGGCCTCAGAGAAGTTAGCCTCACTCTAGATATTCATTGTGGATAAAGATGATGTATATTATATTTATTCAATGGTTATTTCCCCTCCTATCTTACAATGAGTCATGGAGGTTCAACATAGAGATTCCAACAGTGAGACCACACGTGCCCAGTTGTCCACAGGGCATGCCTTTGATGGATACTCGATAGGTGGGAAGCACATAATCATTTTTATAGGACACAGTGTTGTGCAAGTGGAATTATGAGAAGAAGTGTTGATGGAGTTCCATACGTCCCCTTTAGCAGTATATCAAGGTGTGGAGATGATGTACCAAGACCTCTGACATTAGTACTGGTGTCTAGAGATAAAGAAGGAAGTAGAATATTATTTCTCAAGATGCCTCAGTTGTCAGTAAGTGAAGGCTGAGAACTAGGTTCTAGCCGGTTTGACACAACCCCTTTGAGGTAACGAAGTGGATGTAAGATGAGATATTGATTGACTTCATGGAAGTCTTACCACATATGTATATGGGGCATGATAACATCTAGTTTCTCATAGATCGAATCAATGTGTCAGCTCAATTCCTACCAATTTGAGAATAGAGTTTAGTAGAAAGATTAAGACACCTCTAAACGAAGGAGATAGTTCAACTCCAAAGAGTCCCATTTACGGTAGTCTCAGATAATTATGCAAACTTTACATCCTAGTTGTGGAAGGGATTTTAGGAGACATTTGGGACTCAGCTGCACTTGAGAACAACCTTTCACTCATAGATGGATGGTCAGAAAGAGTGGACCATACAAAACTAGAAGGACATGATTCGTGCTTGAATTCTTGATTTTGGTCGTAGTTGGGAAGACCACCTACCACTGGTGGAGTTTGCGTACAAAATAATCTACCACTTGACCATCAGTATGACACTGTTTGAGGATCAATATAGATTACCATGCATGTCACCATTATGCAGGACAGACCCATGGGAGTTAGCCCTCATGGGTACAAAGATTGTATAGGCTACCAGTGAGAAGGTTTAGGTCATTCTATATTGGATGAAGATTACATAGAGTTGATAGAAGTTTAATGATGATAGGATATGGAGACCCTTAGTGTTCGAGGCAGGGGACCATTTATTCCTATGAGTCTCTTATCAATGATGGATACTATGATTTAGCTAGGGTAGTAGGCTATCTCTGAGGTTCATTGTTCCTTTCCAGATTTTGAGTAGAGGGGGAAAGGTGGCATACCACCTAGCTCTTACCCCATAGATGCACCGGGTGCACAATGTTTTTCATGTGCCGCAGCTGATGAGGGACATACATGATTCATCACACATCATTGACTAGGGAAATCGGGATTTTGATGATGTGACAACGTTTGTGGAGTTCCTGATGGATAGAGTGGATTTATAGAAGTGAGTCCATCATGTATGGATGATTTCTATAGTGTCTGTTCGGTGGTAGCATGGAAATATCTTTGGGAGGACATTGGAGAGGGAGGCTCAAATTCGTGCTTAGCACCCACATTTGTTTTTTAGTCTTCTTTTAGATTAGAGGCACGTGAAATTGTAATTGATAGTTAATGTAATATCCTAGAAGACCCATTTTTTTAATTATATGGAATTAGTTTGAGACCAGGAACTGAGATAGCATGCAATTCTGAGGGTCGGACAGCCAAGAATGATCCATCAAAAAATGTTATGTTTTTAATCACTCAAAGGAGAGGTTTTCCTAAAAATGTAAAATAACTATCAAATGAGTGCCAGGATCAGAAATCTCAGGACAATGTTGTGTTCAGGATGGAGGGTTTACCCTAGGCGTGACTTAAGCTTAGTCGGTTCAAGACTCTAGTGAGAAAACTTTAAAATGGAATAACCGTAAATAAAATAATTTAATAAAAAAATTTATGGTTCAAATGATTATAACATACTAATGGTGACTCAGATTAAAAATATGAGACCACTTTTGGGAACATGAGGGTATTCTTTCTTTAGGAAGAGTGTAACAATGGACAAAATAGGTCAACAATAGAAGTTATTATTTGGTTGTAAATAAAATATTTTAAAAAAATTATCTTATTTTCAAATGCATATAACTCCTAAACGGTAACTCAGATTCTAAATCAGAGAGTATCATTCAACTATTGAGAATTTTTTTTCCATTAGGAAGAGATTTATTTTTACTGGTGTGGGTCGACGGTGAAAGATAGTTTTTTGAACTTTTTTAAGCGAATTAAAATGGAGCGCGAGCACGGTTTTGAAAACTACTAACCGAGTGCGCAAATTGAAAATACAAGGGCACAGTTGTGTTTGGAATGAATACATTACCTAATAATGGAGATAAACTCGATTAGTGAAATTTGATGGAATATGTTTATTTTCAGACCCTTTAGAAGTGAAATATAATAAATTAATAAATAATTTTATTTGGGTTTCCTTAACATTGAGTGGTGGCATATCATCACTATCGTGCGGCGATGAGGAAATGAAAAAACTCATCAAATTAATCCCATTAGTGAGTCTATTTAACTAAATCATACTATGAAAGATGTTTCATAAATGAAACAACATAATGACGTTGTGACACAGTGTAATAGAAACGTTGTGACAAATTTCTATTTTAATGAGATAACTCGTTGGAGAAATAGTTGAAGATCTTGGAATTTCAACGAGGAATATACGATGAGGAATATTATCCAATAATGAACAATGAACAAATTCTCCTTTCACCCTTTGAAGGATTGTTGGCAAGCTGGGTGGCTGATCAAAAATTGAGAACGAAGGCATGAAACCCCACTCTTCTTGAACCAATATCTATCCCAGTTAGGGGTTACATTTTTTAATTTCAATTACCCTTTATTCTTTCTAAAGTAATAAATGAGGATCAACCCACAAAAAGGTTGATCTGTGGATCACTTCTTAAGCAGGAGGGAGCTTATTCCTTTGGTTTTGCATCAGGGTAAAATTATGGATCGAACTTAAATATTTTCCCCCATGTTTTAGACTCTAATGTGGAGGGTGCGAGCCGAAATGAACAAGGCCTGAGCCCCTAAAACTTTGTACGTTCATGTGAGTTTTTCATGGGAGAACCTATGAGGGGAAGAAGAAGAATTTATCTGGCCGTAGTAGGGATGATGGTACCCTGTGGAGGCCGGAGGCCCAGAAAATCTGACGAACGGACCACCGGAGTAGACCCAGTGGTATGCCGAAAATAATGTTGGCTGGATGGAATGCCCCGATGGCACGCCGATGCTCCGAGGAGGATGTCGCGACCGACTTGAGCCACATCGGTGAAATATGAGCCGTCGACGCTCGATCCGACATGTTATGGATGTATAATATGGAAATCTAGAATCTTTTAAATGGAGGCCCGTGGCGTGGGGGCCGTGGTACATGCTAGAAAGCGGTCCATCAAGGACCGCGTGTGGGACAATGGGGAAGCCAGCTTATCCAGCCTCGGCATGCACAAACTAAATTCCACCTAGTGTCCGTACTAGAGGAAACTACTGTTCCACGAGGGTAGGGCTCGGGGGCACACAAACTGGGCTGCTGAGTGGCCCAGGATAGAGTTAAGCTTGCCCAATTCTGCGGGTCGAGCCAACGGGATTATGCTGGGCTGCTGGGTGGTCCGATCTAGGTATTCATTCCAAGTAGTGTGGTCTTGGTTAGATAAATTCATGTTGCTAAGAGACCCCGCGGGCTAGACCCATGACCGAATTGGGCTTGGTCCAGCAAGGCCCCATGGGCCTAGCCCAGTAGTCAAGCCAGACTGGGCCAACTCAGAACCAACCGGGTTGGGTTTGGTCCGTCGAATGGGGTCAGCTCATATGGGATCCCCAGGCCGGGTCAGTCCCACCGATTCAGACAGGGCCCAGACACAACCCGCTCCCGTTTACTAAAATTCCAATAAGATTCAGACTGGGCATCCGATTGACAATCCGTTTGTGGAATTAGAACACTCATGACAAGGCAGTATTTTGGGCATGATCTAAGGAGGTTTTCATGGAAGTGGAAATGTGATGAATGTATTTATGGTTAGATTCTCCTGGAATCAAGCATGCTATGAGGAAAAATCCTACCATTGAATATGACTCAAATACTACTGACAAGCGACCGTGTGTGGATCTGCTACAAGCGACCCTGTTTGGATCAGCTTCAAGTGAGTCTTTTTGGATCAACTACAAGGGACTATGTCTGGATCAGCTACAAGCAACCCTGTGGGGATTAGCTATAATCAACCCTATGTTTATCAGCTACAGGAAACCCTATGGGGATCAACTATGATGTCCTATATGAGAACCATCTCTATGTGACCCAACATACACACGATAGTCATCAAGGATTGGTACCTCAGTAGTACAAGTTGTTTAGTGTTACATCCAATAGACTTTTTTTATAATTTATATTATACCTGTGTGAGATAATAGTACCAGGTGTATACTTTTCTTTGTGGTATTTCTTTTATGGTTGGGGGTCCTTACTGAGTATTGTGTTACTCTTCCCAGCATGGTCCTCGCTCGCACGTGTCATGTCCCATGTAGGTGGTCGATACTTCGACGGAGACCTTGGTTATCTGATACCAGGTGTTACTTAGTGAGATGGGTTGGACCTACACTTATACGAATACCATGGTGGTCCCGGACCAGGTAGTGCTCAGTGATATGGGATAGACTTGTGTACTTCTATGACTACAAGCTTCTACCCTTCAACTACTCTTCAGTTGGGGTCTTGAGCAGACGAATCATGAATGTTATACATTCTATTGTGGTTTTTGACTTGTATTGTAACCCCATTGTACATACAGTTTGTATTGTAACCCCTATAGTTTTCTTAGTGACAGTTTTGGTTTACATTGTGTTTACTTCTTGTGGTTTGAGCTATGTGTGTGTGTATAGGTTTAAAAGAAAATGCCTTCCCTTTTTGGGATATGCCTATTTGGTGCTAGTCTCTTTCCCCTAGCCTATGGAAGGCATGTTTGGGTTAGTCACCACACGAGACCTGCGAGATGGGTTATCACATAAATGATCATATATTTTTATGATGTTATATGTAATTTTTATATGTGTTCAAAAAATGATATTGTCAAAAGCCGACCATTTTTAATAAATGTTTATTTTTATTTTAAAAGTGAAAATAAAAATATTTAAAATATTATTTTGTTAAAATTAATATTATTTTTGGAGTCAGGACATTGAAATTATCCAATGATGAATTTTTCGTAATCTTCTAAGACAGTCGAATTTTCAGGTTAAAAATTAATATTGTATAAATATACTTTCTATTTTATGATTTCACAATGACCACAAATTGATGTAATAAATAATATAAATGGTATCCATGAACAAATATATGTATTCAATTTAAAATAATTATATTTTAGGTTTATTTTATATATTTTTTAAATCCATTATGAATCCCCCAAGACTTATAATATATTTTAAGGTTTTAAATCATTTCATTATGAGTGTTACTCACATTCCCATCACCAAGGGTAATATATTACTAAATTCGGCCCTTGACCATATAAAAAAATGTAATACACAACTATTTAGTTGAAATTAGTTGAGAAAACTATGCTATAGAATGTGGTTTTGGATATTTTATTATGTAGGGTTTGAAAACCAAATAATAATGAAATCCCGCTCCTTTCCTATATAAACCCACCCATTCACCAATTTATATTCACAAAAACTCCTTGTAAAATGCCTAAACTCTTCCCTAAACTCCCTAGAGTTCTCCAAAAGAACTAAAATCTTTCACGAATCCCCTACCATGCATTTGGAGTCACACACTCAAGTAAAGTAACCACATCTTCCACTCTCCTATTTTATCAAGCACTCCTTTTATGACATGTCTTTTAATTTTCATTTTCTTATAGTGGGATATGTTATTCCATATCCCCATTACATTACATATAATTTTTAAATGATTAGATTCCCTTTCACTCTCATTTATCCATCCTATGATCATTTATTTATACATTACTGTTCTAAAATTTTATAAGGGATCCTCACCATCTCTTCTTTATTAATGATTATTTACGAACTTAGAAATTCTATTTCCATTTAATATTATTTGGACACCTATTTAAATGTACCAATAACTTTCCATTTTATTTAAAAGTTATGACATACCCCTTTCCCTATCATATACAATTTTTATGAATTTTTATGTAGTTCCATTATGCTACAGAAATTTCACCACGATTTTCCATGCGAAAACAATTGCGAAGGGAATACCATACCCATTGTTCTATCTTGGTTATTCACCTTTATAAATATATACTTATATATTTTCAACATTAATTTATGTATTATTAATTCATTTATCATTTAATAAATTATTATGAAGAATAAATCCATGTTGTGTGATCTATGTGGAACACTTAAGCATGAGAATGAAATGAGTATGATGGATGCACCCAGATAGTGATCCAATGCATTGGGTAATATTTGGTATCATGATACATCATGTTGGGATATGGTTGTACCTAATTCCTTTATGGTAACTTTTCCACCATGATGTCTTAGTGGATTTATCATTGGATTATGTTTATGATGTAGTGGTTTAAGTTGTTCCCACATTTCCCATGTTATGATTGTCATTCTATATCACGAGTTATTAATAAAGTTTCTTTTATTCACTATTGATATTAATATTCTCTAAAATGTATTATCTTGTTCATTTTATTCCTTTTTTATTTTGTGACTAGGATATAGAGCTAACCCCTTTCTTATGTTTGTCCCCAGGATATCCTGTACAGTTTTATGTTAGATGGAGCATTTTGAGCTTGTTAAGGATGTATTAAATAATCATGTTAAGGATGTTTTTAATGTTATTGTATCCCATTATCAATATGTTAGTATTTGTACCTAATTACCAAATACACAAGACTTATTGATCTTTTTGGTTGTCTTAGGTGTAATTTTATGTAATAAAACATGTGTTAATGTGTAACAAATAGTCAGTTTTTTATAGTTGTTACTAGGGAAATAGTTTAGTTATTATTGGGATTAGGATTAGAGAACCCAAGAGAAATACATATGGATAACACTAAGTATAATAAAATATCCATAAATTTTTGTTAGAATGGAGTAAGAGGTTTATAATGAAAATACATATCCATATAGATACTATAAGTGGATGTGATTCCAGAACATATATACCTATCAGTAAAAACTCTGACAAGATGTTCCTGGACTAACTCACGGTAATTGGGTAAATGACAATGGGCCTTACTGTACATCAATTTTGACATTCCCAGGGGATATTCTTTGGTAAATTCATAATCTCATTATGATAAATTATTAAGGGGAAAAATAAATATTCCCATAATAATATAAGCTATGAAATAGATCAGGTATAGAAAAGATTGTTCCTAGAAACTCATAATGTAAGGAGATAAATTTAATTTACAAGTTATCAATTTAATGTAATTGGAATCCCCTTTATGTGTTTTATTTTTTAAGATACTCATCCCTAATTTTCCTCTCCTTGTAGCCAATAGCTGCAAATATGAGGAATCATGTTTACAACCTATGCGAAGGGCAGTATGATGACTGTCTTAATGATATGCCGAACCAGATGTGAGTGGAAATTGAATTATTTTTTATGATAATATATTAGATAAATCATGTTCTTAATTAAATCATAGGTCAATTATACATCTTAAACCCTTCTAAGCTATAAATACCTACAATAGAGAGCTTCGTGAGACAAATATCTCCAACTTTAAATGGATCATTTTATCCCTTAATCACAAAAAAATTGATCAAATACATTTAGAATAAATTTTCCATACTTAAATGTTCTAAAGAAGAGAAGGTTCTTCAGGTTGTCTATTGTATAGAGGGAGGAACTAATCAGTGGTGTAGATTGATCACAAATACAAATCCTATGGAAGAGATCGAAGTAATGGAGTAGAAGGAATTCTAGAAAATGTTTTTCAATAAATATTTTCCTCACACACTTCATCTAAAAATGGAATAGTATTTCTTTACACCCAAGATAAAATATGATGAATATATTGGGGTGTATGAGGAAAAATGTAAAATACATTCATGGTATGCCTTTGGATTTTTTGTTACCTCCAAATTTAAGGTTGACTGCTTCTATCATGGGCTAAAACCTAGTCTACAAAATTTGATGGTGATCCATGACTTTGATAGAAGTGAAAAAATAGTCTCATGTGCCCTCAAAGTAGAAATTAAGATCAATGAATCTTAAGGGTATCATGGTTATAATAAGTGGAAAGTGGAGTTTAATTATGGTAGTCTGATAGAGATATCCAATGGTTCATTGAAATTTTGACATCTCACTTTTCAAGGGTGTGGGAAGAATCACCCTAGAAATTCCCTAAAGGGTACAAGGAAATTTTATATGTAGGATCAAAATATGATGTAGATGCTCAAAATACAAGAAGGGGGGTAAATTGTATACTTTAAAAATTCCTTTGTAACTTTTAAAGATCGTATAAATCATTCTATTGTTTAACAATGTTAAACATGGTAAATTACAAGACCTATTAGTTCTACAAACTTGCTAGATTCTAGAAATATGGTTCAAGAAATGAAACATAAGAGAAGCTTACAAGTACAAAGATTATACCCTAAAGTGTATATAATCTTACTAATCAGAGTATACAAGTATCAGAAAGTATAATATAGCTATACTTTCCTTTATAATCAAAATTCAGTGGAAATCAATCATGAAACAATAAAAGTAACAAGTATAGAATCGTTTAACCCAATGAGTAGGGTATCCAAAAACCTTGGATAAAGGTCCCATTATTTATACATTCAAGAAAGTATGTCTTTCCCATATCAGGGTAAGCCCTCGATAGGAATATCGGAGTCTGCCTTTCTATCCTCGCAAGACCTCAAACATCAAGGTAGACAGCACCTCTATCTTCCTTATCAAGGAAGTACTTGAACATTAAGGTAAGAAGAAACTCTATCTTCCTATCCCTAGAAGGCCTAGAATGTTCACAACAACAATCAGAGTTGCATGAAGCAATTCTAACAAAATTTTCCATACTCATAAAGCATGAGAGTCTCTCTCTCTCTAGAAATCACTTCAGTAGCATGTAATATATAGAGTTGTAGGACAACTTTTTTGGCTCGTTCAAATGAACTTCTATTTACAGGAACATCTCCAACGGTCAACTCCATCCTCCAATGGTCATATTTTTCTTTAATTTTGGAGGGATCTATACACATGTCACTCAAACAACTATTAGTTAGAAAAAAAATGCATGAAATAATTTTATAACTATAACAAGGGTAAGTAAAATATGGTTGCATTATCAAATCTATTTTTTAGAGTCTAAGGAAAAATAAAGTTCATAGTCTAAGAGGAAACCATTCAAATTCAATTTAACATGGATATTCATATTCGGTTTTCCAAGGAATTCAGAATTTGAATTTTGCAAACATGAGAGTCTAAATTCTGTGGAATTCAGAGTCTAAATTCTTAGGAATTCAGAAACTGAATTTTGAGGAATTTACAGTTTGAATTCTAAAGAATTTGGAGTCTACATTTAAGAGAATTCCGAACCAGAATTTCATAGAATTCGAAGTCTGAATTTCAAGGAATTCAGAAAATGAATTTAAGAGAGTTGGGATTTTAAATCTCATAAAATTTGGAACCTGAATTTCAGAGAATTCAAATTCGGAGTTTTAGAGAATTTGGGGTATGAATATCAGAGAATTCAGATTCTGAATTTCAAAGAATTTAGAATCTGAATTCTATAGAATTTTGGAGTTTGAATTATAAGGAATTCGGAATCCGAATTCAGAGGAATTTAGAACCTAAATTTGGATCCTTAAAAAAGAACACTCTATATATAAGTATTTATAGAATTACAAAGTTTTAGATGTGAAATCAAATTTTTCACTTAGGAATAAAAATATTTAGATTAAGAGAATCTAAAATATGATCAATGAAAAATAGGTAACGATAAATTTTCCCCAGAGAAGGAAAATTTTCCTTATTAAAAAAAATCTGGGTAAAAAAAAAATTTCCTTATAAAAAACATAGGAAAAATAATGTTTTCCTTCAGATAGATTATTTGTGATTTTGAAAACATAAAAGAATGGAGAACTCATACAGAAAACTTATTGACTCAACAATCTCACCCTTTTTTGAAAGCACAAGCATCCTTATAAGAAATAATGTAAGGACTTTGAAATATTGATGAACTTGAAAATAAAACTTATCACCTATTACTAATGGATCATAATGAATATGACTTACTCCCCTTAAAGCTTTGAAATCCCTAAGGATTTTATTCTTTATTTCCTAAATGATATTTTACATTTTATTACATACAAAAATATTCATGATAAAAACTTTCCCTTAAATGAACTCCTCCTTACTTCGGGAAATTTCTTCTTATAATAGTATTATTTTTTTCATTAAATTCTCCCCCTTTGTGATTTTCAAAAAGGAATTAAGGGATTTGAAAAAGAAAATATTGTACCTATAATATTAGCACCAACAAACCAAATATATGAACTACAATGAAAATTTCACTAAGATTGGAAGAATTTTTACAACAAGAAAATACATAAAATGATTGGGATTGAATGAAATTATCCCTCTTTATTTTTCAGCATCATATTCTTCATAATAGTATTGATCTTCTTGAGTTCCTTGTGATCATCTTCAATGAACTTAACTCACTAATCATGATCATAACTTTTCTTTTCTAAGGATTAAATTTTTTGTTCCTAAGACTTAAGCATATTAGCCTGATATTTCATGGCATTTATTTTGTTTAGAATTATTTTCCTCAAGTTTGATTCTAAGATCCCTTTCCCTCTTCCAACTCCGAGAAATTGAATACAATTTCCCATTTAGATCTTTCACTTCTTGCTTCCGAGTAGTTTCTTCATAGGTTAACTTTTCTTCAAAAAACATGGTGAGATATTTGAACTTAGAATCTTTAGTTTCAAAATTATCCTTGACATTATATTGAAACTCATCGAGAATTCTCATCTCTTCAACAGTTTTCCTTGACCAACTAGTCATATTCATGCAAGATCTTTTATGAGGAATCATAATTAATGAAAATGATTTTCAAATCGGCCTGAAGTTTTACACACTTAACCATCACCATGGATACTGAATCAATTTTCTGATTTATGGAATTCCAAGGCATTTAGAATCTTGAATCTATGCTTGGAAATAATAGAATAGTACCTAACAGCTTATTCAAAGAATGAACATCAAAGTCATGGACAAGAGAAGATGATTCTGAATTCGAATGCTTTGTTGATGAGGTTTACTTTCGAATAACACCATCTTTCCTCATTGATGAAGCACTACCATCTTTCTTACTGACCAAAGACTTGGTAGGAGTATCAACCATCAAATTCTTACTCTTAAATATTCTTGAAATGATTTCTTCATGTTTAGGTGATTCATGTTCACTATCTGATAGCTGAACAAACATATCATCATCAACTTCTTCTTTCTCTTCTCCAGCCTCAACACCCTCTGGCTGAATGAAGTCTTGATTGCTACTTTCTTCTTCATACAATTTATTTACTTCTTCCCCAGCCTTCTAATCTTTTCTTAGGGTATCAAGTTTTGATGATTCGGATTCAGACATTTTGATTAATAAATTCTCAAAAGGACTCTCCTGCTCAAGATAATATTCTACTTTATTTATCATATCTTCAGTATCACCACTCCCTTCTTCTTCTTCTTCCAATTCTTCTTCTTGCATTATTTCTTCTTCTTGATCTAGCCCCGGAATCACCAACTTATTTTCCGGATTCTCTGGGATTGATTCTACTAAAAAGGATTCTGGTACTGGAATTTTCTCAGAAACTTTCTCAGCATCTTTAAGAAGAGATTGTACTATCTTAGCCTCAGACATCTTATTATTTTTCTTTTTCCAATTTTTTTCTTCCCAATATCTTCAGCAACCTTTTCCTTTAAGTATTTTTTATTAGTAGTGTCCAAGACAAACTTAGGCTCCCATTATTTTTTTAATATCATATCTCCTTTTTATAACTACCTCATTAGGAGAATATTTTTTCTTCTTTGACTTTGGTGGTGCAGATTGAATTTCATTGGCAATAGAAACTTTTCTATCTCTTGAATTTCCTTCACATTCCTCTTCCTTTCACATTTACTGGATGTTTCTTTTATAACATGATTCTATGATAATGATTCATCTTCTTCATTTGATAAATCATAAAACTCCCCGAATTCATAAGAACACCCAATTTTTATTCTCCTTAGAGTGTCATCACTTAGAAAAATTACCCTAAAATTTCTTGACATTGATTTGTAGGAAATTTTCATTGATTCTAAACAAGATACAATGGTATTTGATAGAATTGCAGGATAGATTATAATATGAGACTTTAGATTTCCATTCTTGGTATTACTAATTGTAATAAAAATATACTTAACTAGATTAAGCTTCCAGAGGTTCACTATGAAATCCAAAACATATATATCACTTTTCTATAGAGTATCATTATCTCATTTCCTCGGACTGATAAAGCCTTGATCCCAAAGTTCAACATTCCATAAATTTGATGAATGATGAAGAATCATTGGAGTCTTTACTCTAACCAAACCAAGGCACTATATGGACTTCTCCTTGTCAAAGCTTCCTTCAACATCAGGTAACTTATGGGAACAGAATTCAGCTTCTCATTTATAAGGTATTCCAATAAGACTAGCTTTCATAGAATAAGAAGGAGAGTAAGTTGTACCATAACTCTTGAAAGAAAATTTATCTTTCCCTCCTTGATTAAAAAAAGATACGGATTCATAGAACTCTACTAGAAACTTTAGAATCACTGTATCCTCTGCCTTGAGATTAGATACAGCTATAATCTCCCTACTATTTAACTTGATGTTCTTTGATATGATGGAATCATACTTATTAATGATGTCTAGGAATACCAACCATTCATGATAAACCTTCCATTCCGAGATTTTTTTTATGTTTGACATTTCTTTATGAGGAGAGGCTTCTTTAGACATTCAGAACTAAGGAATACCTGAGAAATTCAGAATGGTATTAAGTAGGAAGGGCAGAGCTTCAGCACACAATAGCTTGAGATTCGATGTGGGCAACCATCAGAAGTTCCATTATATTGGAAATTGAAGTGCCATTTCAACTTCCCTAATTGATCCAATAGTTGAAAACTTCTTGAGAAGATTCGACGATTGAGATGATAGCTGAAGAAGGATTTTGATAGATTCCAATCATTTTTAGGTTTTTAAGAAAAACATTCAGATTTTAGAAAAAGTGAATCCAGAAATTCAGTAAACAAAATAATAAATCCAACAAGTTTAATATGACTACGAAAATTTAAAAATGGAAACATACCTTTCATATTGATAGCAAGATTATTCGTAATAAGGAAAATTCATCTTAGAAAACATTAGATTCCAAAAAATGAGATTAAGAATATTTTTAGATTAAGAAAAGAAATTTAGATTATTAAAAAATTGGATTATGAATTATAAATTTAATTAAGAAATTTTTTTCTATGAAACTTTTAACTAATATAAAAATGTACTCCCCCTATGAAAAGGAGTTTTTTGTGGTAAAGAGAAATGTTTCAACAAGAAGGTAATAAGGAATATTAACTTACAATTATCATTCCTAAATTCAGCTTAATTTATTCAAATCTATTGTATGGTAAAGATTTTGTGAAAATATCATCAAGTTGATCTTGCATTCTACGAAATTGAAGAATGATATCTCATTTTTGTGTGTGATCCTTAAGAATGTGATGCCTAATATCTATGTGTTTTTTATGAGAGTCATGTGAAGGGTTTTTAATTAAGGAAATGGCACCTAAAATTCTATGCTATAACTAAGAATGATCTTCCATTACCATAAGACAAGGTAGATCTTGGATCCTATGGTTTTATGAGTTTAATGTGTATACATTCTCTTGCCTATTGGCAGAAAGAATAAACTCTTACATGGACTTGTGTACTAAACACTTATCATTACTAACATTAACAAGTTAACCTTAATCACTTAATTGAATTATGCTAATAAGGTTGTTCCTAAGACCCTTAAAAAATACAACATTTGATATCAATGTTTTTCCAAGAAGAACAAGGTTACCTATACCAATAATTTCTCCCTGAGCATTATCTCTGAAAGTTACTTTTCCTCCTTTCATATTGATAATCTTTTCAAAGATTTTTTTGTTACCAGTTTTATGTTGGGAAAATCCACTCTCCATGTACCATGTATTTTTGTTGGTACTTTCTTTATTTTCATGAAGATAAGTGTTTATAATTTCAGAGCCCAAACATTCTTGGATTCGAAAACTTCAGAAAGAAAAATTTTAGGAATCCACATTTTCGTTGAAAAATAATCTTTATGAAAACCTAAAGACTAAGTTTTGTTTAAGGAATTTTTTTCTCAATGCCCACCACACTAACACTTAGTGCAGAATTGAACACTTTGAGGTAAAAAATAATTGTTAATAAACATATCTTTTGAATGAGTATATCCAAATCCAGAATTATTCCTTAGAGGTTGAATTTTGGAATACATTTTATCAAAATTTTCCTTACCTAAGGTAAAATTTGAGAAACACTTCTTTGAAGAAAATATTTCTGACTTATGTCTAACAGCTATGTTCTTATCCTCAAATACATTAGTTTTATCACTAGAGTTAGGCTCTAAAACTTTTTTCTTATAAATTAATTTTTCTAGATCCTTATAAAGTTTATCCTTCTCAGAATTAACATCATCAAGGTTTTTTTTAAATAATTTCAAAATCAAGTGTTTTATTTTCAAGGTCTTTAGAAAGATATGATATTTCCTTAGTAAGAATAGTAATTCTAGAATTTTCCTTATCAAGCTTTTTCTTGACTTTATAATTTTCATTCTCAAGGAGCTTAGGAAACCTAGAAAATTATTTCTAAGTAGGTAAAGTATTATCGTCATCAGAAGAAAATTCTTCATCCTAGGACTCACAATATTTACTATCACTATTATTAGTGTTCAAGAAAACATTGGTGAAGGATTCAGCAATGTGTACCATAGCCATTAGATAATGATTTTAAATTGGCATCTTGGCTGGTAAAACAAGATTCTTATGAACAGAAGATTCATAATCTGAGGATTCTTTAGATGATTCACCACCACATGAACTCTAGGTGTCATTGGATTTCAAAACATTCTTATATTTAGCATTGTATGACTTTTTTCCATTCCTCTTAGAATTATTTTCCTTTCTGTCATTTCTCTTAAGCGTATGAAAATCAAGCCTTATATGCCCTGCACTTTTACATTCATAGAAAGGGAGTTATGAGTCTATCTTTTCCATTGTTTCTTTATTCTTGTATCTATATTGAATGTTCTTCTGTCCAAAAATCTTGTTTATTTTTCGGGCAAGAATTTACAACTCGTTTTCTGAAGATTCTCTTCTACTAGATTCGGATTGAATAAAGGTCCTCTTAAATTTGGATCTTGTAACTTTCTCAGGAGTCCTGGATTTCTTATTATTTAAAGTAGTTGTAAAATCAATACTTCCATTTTCATTCTTCTTATCTAGATCTGCAACTCTATTCCTTCTTGTCTCATGTTGAAGAAGAGTTCCAAAAATCTCATCAAGAGTAATCTGTGAGACTTTCCTATTCTAATCAATAGCTTTTCTCTTTGACTCCCACCCATTTGGAATGATATCAAAAATCTTGTACATAAGTGCCTCGTCATCTAAACCTTTTTCACCCATATATTTTAAACTATTAACAATAGTCATAAACTTTTTTTGTACCTTGAACACTGGTTCATTATAAGGAAATAGAAATCCATGATATTCTGCTCTAAGCATAGGTCTTCTAGTTTCAATGACTTTGGAAATTAAAAAATGAGTAACATCCAATTTCATCCAAATAAAATTTGTAGTTTCACAAGAAGAAATATGGCTATATATATTCCTGGTCAGGGAACACCACAAAGTATTGTGTACCTTGTAGTTTAGTTGATATTCTGACTTATCTTTTTTAGTAAATGTTCTGACTTCCTTATCAGGAATCTTGTAATATCTAGTAATCATTATAAAGTTGTCCACTCCAGTGTTAATGACATAAGACTTCATATGATCTCTCCAATTTTTATAATAATTCCCATCAAATATAGGTGGTCTAGTAGGATTAATATTTTCAATCGAACCAACATTCATTTCTGACATCTAAAAAAATCATTCCAAAGAATCTTGTTAGTAATAAGAGTTTGTAAACAAGGATAAAAATCCCAATCAATGAAAAAATAGAACAAATGAAACTTGATCATGAAAACTTATATGTGAATATTACTATATTGGAGACCTCCTTTGATACCAATTGTATGATCTAAATATGATGTAGATGCTCAAAATACAAGAGGGGGTGAATTTTATACATTAATTTTTTTTTGGAACTTTTAAAGTTGATATAAAACATTCAATTGTTTAAAAATGTTAAACATGGTAAATTCACAAGACCTCTTAGTTCTACAAACTTGATAGATTCTAGAAATGTGGCTCTAGAAATGAAACTTAAGAGAAGTTTACAAGGACAAATATTCTACCTTAATGCATATAGAATCTTACTAATCAGAGTATATAAGTATAAGAAAGTATTATATAGTTATAATTTCCTTAATAATAAAAATGCAATAGAAAAAATGTGAAACAATAGAAGTAACAAGTATAGAATCTTTTGACCCAAAGATTAGGGTATCCAATAACATTGGATAAAGGTCCCTTTATTAATACTTTCAAGAAAGTCCATCTTACCCACTCTAGGGTAAGCCCTCGAAAGGAATATTGGATTCTGTCTTGCTATCCCCGCGTGCCTTCTAAATTCGTGTTAGTCAACACCTCAGTCTTCTTTATCAAGGAAGTCCTTTAACATTAAGGTAGTCGACACATCTGTCTTCTTATCCCCGGATGCCCTCGATTGTACAAAACAACAATCGGAGTTGCATGAAGCAATCTGGATAAGATGTTCAGTTTACACAAAGCATGAGAGTATCTCTGTCTAGAAATCACTTCAGCAACATGTAATCTCTAGAGTTGTAGAACTGTATTTTTTGGATCATTCAAATTAGCTTATATTTATAGGCACATCTCCAATGGTCAGCTCCCTCCTCCAATGGTCATATTTTTCATTGAATTTATGAGGGACCTGTATACATGTCACTCAAACAATTTTTAGTTAGAAATAGAATGCATGACATCGTTTTACAACTATAAAAAGGGTAAGTAAAATATGGTTTCTCTATCAAATATATTTTTCAGTGTCGAAGGAAAAATAATTTTTGGAGTCTAAGAGGAAGACATTCAGAGTCTAAATTACATGGATATTCGGATTATGTTTTCCATGGAATTTGGAATCATAATTCTATAGACTTTAGAGTCTGAATTCTGAGGAACTCGGAGTCTGAATTCTAAAGAATTCGGATCCTGAATTCTAAGGAATTTAGAGTCGGAATTCTAAGGAATTTCGAAACCCAAATTCTATGGAATTCGGAACACGAATTCTAAGGAATTCGGAGTCTGAATTCTATTTAATTCGGAGTCTGAATTTCATGGAAATCAGAACCTTAATTTTAGAGAGTTTAGTTTCTAGATTTCATTGAATTCAGAACATGAATTTTAGAGAATTAGGATTCTGAATTTCAGATAATTTGGAAACTGAATTTCAGAGTATTCAGCTTCTGAATTTCAGAAAATTTGGAGTCTAAATTTCAAAGAAATTGGATTCGGAATTTCAGAGAATTAGTAGTTTGAATTCTATAGAATTCGGAGTCTAGATTCTAAGGAATTCAGAATCTCAATTTAGAGGAATTCAGAACCTAAATTTTGATCCTGAAAATAGAATACTCTATATCTAAGTATTTATAGAATTATGTGGTTTTAGATGAGAAACAGAATTTTTTACTTAGGAATAAAAAGATTTTGATTTAGAGATTCTAAAATATGTACAAGGAAAAATAGGTAATGATAAATTTTCCTCGGAGAAGCAAAATTTTCCTTATTAAAGAAAATAAGTGTAAAGAGAAAATTCCCTTATATAAATAAAACATAGGAAAAATAAAATTCTCTTTCAAATAGAGTGTTTGTGATTTTCAAAACATAGAAGAACTGAAAAGTCATAAGGAAACCTTATTTACTCAACACTATATTTGTGAGAAGGAAGGAAACCTAGATATAAATTTTTGACAGGAGAGACCCACTAGTATGATAGAGGAAATGAATGCTCTAGTCAACCATCAACATATTGTCTATTGTTTCAATCTCAAGGAACCATGGCATCTTGCAAATCAATGCCCCAAGCCAAGAGTTTTTGGAGGCAACCAACAACCTCAAAGGAATAAAGGATAAGATTTTTCCATCACTACCATTAAATTGAATCCAAAAAATGATATGGTTATAGGTACACTAGTAATTTATTAAATACTAGAGAATGTAATTTTTGATTATTTTTATACACATTCCTTCATATCATGAAAGTTTAGTGGAACTATCCAGACACCCCCACAAAGCCTGGAAGTTGAGATGTTAAAGAAAATGGAAAAAGGGGAATTATTGCTTCCCAAGTATATAACTCCTACCCTATCATCATTTGTGGGATGAACATCCCAAAAAATATCATCATACTACCTTTAGTGGAATTTTATTAAATTTTTGGAATGAATTGACTTTCCCTGTATAGATCCAACATAAATTTCAACAAGAAGGAAATCACTCTCCTTAGGGTGAATCGACCCCCGATTCTATTAAAGTGCAAGGAGGTGGGTGGATTTTTTATCACCATCATCTCAAGAATGAATATTATTTCCCTATGATTAAGCGTATCTTGCTCAAATTATTTAGTATAAAGAAAGGATTATCATCAAAGACATGAAAATTGTGAGTGAATTCACTGATGTGTATCCTGAGGAATTTTTTAGTCTTCCACATAGAAGGGATGTTTTATTTTTAGTTGAGCTTATACCTGGGAAATTTCCAATATCCAAGACTCTATATTGGATGGATATTGTGGAACTTGGGGAGATAAACAAATGACTACCTGATAATATAGATAATGGTTTTATATGACCATGTTATTCACAATGGGGTTCACCAGTCCTCTTCGTGAAGAAGAAGGACGAGTCAATGTGACATTGTATTTATTATCATGAGCTCAACAAGATCATGATAAAGAACATGTATCCTTTTACACGGATCAATGAATTCCTCAATTAGTTACGTGGTACACAATACTTCTCCAAGGAGGATATGTGGTCAGGGTATTACCATGTTAGTGTGAAGAAGGAGAATATCCCTAAAAAAACTCTTTGAACTTTTTATGGGAACAATGTGTTCATAGTAATTCCATTTGGACTCACAAAATCACCATCAATCATCATGGAATTTATGAAGAGAGTTGCAATAGATTACCTTATCAAATTTGTGGTAGTATTTATAGATGGTATTCTAATATACTCAAAAACCAAGAAGGAGCATGAGGATAATCTTTGTACTATGATAAAGAACATGAGAAAAGAGAAAATATATGTGTAGTACAACAAGTGTGATATCTGGTTGAAATAATTTTCATTCATATGGAATATCTTTAAAAAAATGTCATATCTATAGATGATTCTATGAGAGACGAAATTAAATGATGGTTGAGGCACATATCTTTGATAGATATCTGTACCATCCTTTGGATAATAGGATAATATCACTGATTTGTGAGAAATTTATCATGATTGTCAAACCCTCCTACAAATCTAACTTGAACGGGGATAAATTTTCCTTGGAATGATGAATGTGAAGAAAAATTCATAGAGTTTTAAAGGAGTCTTACCACTGCACCTATGTTCACACTACCCTCAAGTTGAGAAATTTTTGAAATATTCAGTAATGCTTTGAAGAATGGATTAGGATGTGTGTTGGTGAAAAATGAAAAGGCTTGTGCCTAAAACTCAAGGAAGTTGAAAATTCAGGTGAAAAACTATCCCTTACATGATCTAGAGTTGGTGGTAATGATCTTTACATTGAAAATATGGAATCATTATCTCTATGGGGAGAATTTTGAGAGATATACTAATCCCAAGAGATTTAAATATACATTCACATAGATAGTTCCTAATATGCACCAGTGAAGATGGTAAGGGATCATTAAGGATTATAACAACTTAATACACAACCATCGTGGTAAAGAAAATAAGGTGGACGATGCTCTAAGTAGAAAGGACCAAGAAATTATATCATTTGATGAGAACTGAAAAGGATCCAATCTTCTTAAAACTAGAGAGGATAGGAATGCAAATCATTAAGAAATAAACATCATCAATCCATTCAAAACATATTTCTCAACCCTCTCTTTTTGAATGGTTAAATGATGATCAAACATATGATGTGGGGATTCATAAGAAAGTAGAAACTATAAGAAAACAAAAATCCTCAGAGTTCAATTTTAATGAAGAATGAATTGTGATATTTTGGTCAAGACAATATGTTCCATTAAATCCTTAGATAAATAAGGATCTATTGGACAATTAAAATAGTTTTCCATTATCTATTCACCCTAGAAACACAAATATGTATTGAGATCTCTCAGAGCTCTTTCAGTGGGACAACACGAAGAAGGATATTTCTGATTATAAATCAATGTTCTTGGTATTTCCGAAATTGAAGGTTGAAAGGAAGAGTATAATGGGATAATTAAACAATTATTCATACCAACATGGAAATGGGGGAACATGACCATAGACATTGTCACCAGAATTTTGAAGACATCTAAAGGAAAAAATTATATATGGGTTATTGTGGATCCTATTACAAAGACTACACACTTATTTACAATTTTATAGTATTTTTCACTCAATAAACATTTAGGGATATACATTAGAGAAGTTGTAAGGCTGTATAGAGTACCACTATCTATTTTTTTCGATCGAGATCCAAGATTCACCTTTATTTTCTAGAAATTTCTCCATTATGCTCAAAACACTGATTTTCATTTTAGTACAACTTATAATCCTCAAAATGATGGATAATATTAGTAGACTATTCCAACATTGGAAGACATGTTGCGAGCATGTCATATGAACATCAATGGTGGATGGGACCCACATCTTCTTTTGGTTGAGTTGTCTTAAAAAAAATTCCAATTAAACATCCAAATGTCTCCCTATGAATCCATTTATGGGATGATATGAATAACATAATAATGTTGGGATTAAGTTCTGGAACACAACCTTCTAGGTCTTAAAATGGTTGAATAAATGGTGAAGAAGGTTAAGACCATTTGAAAAAACATAAAGGATACTCAGAGTCAACAGAAGAGATAAGATGACAATCGTCGATGAGACCTATAGTTAGATGTTGGAGACATTGACTTACTCCTCATATCCCCATGAAAAAATGTGATGAGATTTGGGAAGAAGGTAAATATTAGTCCAAGGTACATCACCCCTTTTGAGATCCTTGATCACATCAGAGTAGTGGCATATCTATTAGCACTCCCACCAAACCTATCTCAAGAACACGATTTATTCTATGTATCCCTATTGATAATATACATACTAGACCCCTCACAAGTACACAATATATATGTGGTACCATTGGAAAATGTTTTTTCTTATGAATAACATTCGGTGAAGTTGTTAGATTATAAATAAAATGTTCTAAGAAATAAAAAATTCCCTTAGTCAATATTTTGTGGGGAAACCAAAAGATTGAAGATGCGACAATGGGAATGAAGGAGGTGATAATGAAGATTTACCCCCATTTTTTTAGTGTAGGAAAAGAAAATTTCAAGGGTGAAATTTCTAAATGGGGAAAGATTGTAACAACTCAAGTTTTCATAAATAAAATCCTTTTTTTATTTAATTAAATGTATTATGGATATAGAAATCTCATTCAATTCATTTGTTTTATTATATCTAATTGGATTTAAATGACTATTAAGTATCTTTACCACTGATAATATAATTGTTGAATAGTGATCACATGACAAGTATAAATATATGGTCTTAACAAATGCATTTGACACAGATAAAGGAAGTGATGGCCTCAACAAGTAAGATCCTACCATATGAAGCCCATTTATTGGATGTTTTGAGGGACATAGTATTTATAGTAATTTCCCAAGACCAATTTGAAGATGATATCCCAAAACATAAGAATGATATAAATTGTTTATGGGAGAATTTCAAGTTATTGAGATCACGACCGAAACCATGTTTGTTGAATGACCCCATGAATGCCTCACCATTGTACACCATACACTTCGGGAATATGCTAGTGTCTTAAAGGGATGTGTAACAAGACTCTAGAAAAGTGAGTATGTATATTAGTGAATAAATTTCCATCCTATTATTGTTATTTTATAACTCATTTTTTTCACTCTATAAAACACAAATAGTATTTTTGGTTAATATTCTAATTCCATTAAGGAATATTTTTTTTGAATTAATATAGTTTTTTAAATAAATAATATTTTATTAAAATATTATTATTAATTTTTTTTTTATCATATGTAATTGAACAAATAATTTCTATGGAGTCAAATGAATTTTTTATAAGGGATCAAAAAAATGTTGTTGTAAAAAACCCATCAATATAAATAAATGTTAGTTTTTATTTTAAAAGTGAAAATTCATATATTTATAAAAAAAATTAGAAAAAATGAATAAATATTTTGGAATTAGGATGTTTAAATTATCTAATTTTGAATTTATCATAATTTTCTCAGATAGTAGAATTTTCACTTAAAAATTTTACACCGTAAAAATATACTTTGTGTTTTATGACATCACAATGGCCTATAAGTATTGTAATAAGTAATATAAATGGAATCCATGGAAAAATATGTGTTTTACCTTTGAAATAATACGAGTTTATGATTATTTAATTTATTTTTAAAATCCATTATGAATCCTCCAATACTTATATTATATTTTATGATTTTAAAATCCTTTCTGTAAGAGTGTGACTCACCTCCACATTAACAATGGTAATATTTTAATATGTTCGACCCTTTCATGTATAATATAATCTAATCCACTCCCAATTTTCATAATCCTAGGGAAAAACTATGGGATGATTTTTTGTTTTTGATATTTTATTCTATAGAGTCCATAACCTAAATAATAAAGAAACCCCCCTCCTTTCCAATATAAACCCACCCAAGATCCCATTTCTCTTCATTGAAACTCCATTTATCATAGACAAACACTTACCTAGACACCATAAAGTCCTCCCAATGTTACCCATTCCTTCAATAATCTCCTACCATGCCTTTTTAGTCACAAACTCAAGCAAGGGAACCAAATGTTGCACCCTCCTCTTTCATCAAGAACTCCTTTAATGATATGTATTATAATTTCAATTTTCTTATATTGGGATATGTTCTTAAATTTCCCCACTACCATACATTTGAATTATAAATGATAAGATCTTGTTTCACTTTCATTTATTTATCCTATAATACTTTATGCAAACTTGTTATTATGATGAAATTTATTAAGGGGTCCTCACAATTTCTTCATTAATTAAGATTCTTTATGAACTTAGGAATTCTATTTTCATTTCCTAATGACTAGAGATTCTTTCGATGTAACCCTTACTTAATAATTTATATCAAAATATGAGAGGCCCTATTCACTCTCATATACCAATTTTATGAATTTTTATGTAACATCATTACACTTCTGGAATTTCATTATGATTTTACATTCGAAAACAATTGTCTAGTGAATACCATAACAATTTTTATCATGGCTATTCACCTTTACGAACATATAATTATTTATTAGGTAATTTAATGTATGTATTCCACATTGTTTTATCATTGAATCAATTATTATTATGAATGAATCCATATGGTATGATCTATGGGGCACACTTAAACATGAGAATGAAATTATTGTGATGGGTGCACCCATATAGTGTTCTAATGCATTGTTTAATGTTTAGTATCACGATACATCATTTTGGGATAGAGTTTTACCTGATTCATTTATAATACCTCATCCACCATGATGTATTTGTGGATTTAGTCTTGACATATGTTTATGATGTTGTGTTTTAAGTTGTGGCCTCATTTCCCATGTTATGATTATTATTATATATCATGCATTAATATTTATGCTCTATTTATGCTCCATTTATATTCCTATTATCTAACATTTATTATCTTCTTAATGTTACGCCTTGTTTATTTCTAGACCAAGATTTATATCTCAACCTTTGTTTATGTTTTTCCCTAGGATATCCTATACAGTTTTAAGCCTGAAAGAGTATTTTGAGCACGTTAAGGAATTTTTCAATAAATCATGTTAAGGTCATTTTTAATATTGCTGTATCCCATGTTCAAGATGTTATTTCTTGTACCCAAGTCTCAAATAAACTAGACTTATCGACATATTTTTTTGTATTAATTGTAATCTTATGTAATAAAACTTTTATTTTTGTGTAATAATGAGCTGGGTTGTCATATGTTTTTCAAAGCGGTATCTACAATACTGAAGACAATAAGGAACATGGCCATCGATCAGTGCTTCATTGTAGGCATGATATAGGCTCAATAAAAAATTCATGGTAAAAAAAATGAACCATTATTATTCCCATTATGACTATTCTACTCACATGAACTTATCGAGGTGAGGATGTGTCATGAAATATCCCAGGTCAACCCTGAACCGATCACCCGAGGCGGAACGCAGCATGGCCCGATGGGCGTTCTTGATCCCCACTGGCTGACAACGTGTGTCTGGCAAGAAAATATATAAGAGGGAACAATTTGGCCCAAAAAATAAAATACAGGTAAATAAATGAAGACTGACAGTAAAAAGAAGAACTAGCATCATGAAGAAATTTTTTTCACAAACCTCAGTGTGACCTCCTAGGTCACCACACAATGAAGTACCATGCTCACTACACAAGTGATTCAAAACTAAAACATGAAACTGAAATGATAAGATAGGTGTGACCACTGAGACGCTTAGTCTGGATGCCCATAACAAACCACTGAATCCATAAGTTCTCTATTTTGAAGTAGTCAATAAACAGAATTTTGAAATTCAAGTATGAAAGTAGGTTTTTTACATTTTAAAATAAGAAACATGTTTTTCCCATATAAATAAAACCAAACACATACTAAATAAAATTTCCAAAAACCATTTGGTTTTTAAAAATAAACATAATATAGAAAGACCAAGGTTGTGCAAAAATAAAACAGGTGAACGGTCCAAGTTAGAAATAAACTAACATGTGTAGATGAATATAGACAAGCAATGTAAATAATTAAGTAACCCTGGGTGATCCTAAACATCCCTAGAAGACCCCTATATGTGCTCCATTTGTAACCACTAACCGACATATGGTGAATCCCTGTAGTCTATAGCCATGTGATCACCCTCGCGGTAAAAGAAATCAGAAAAACTCCACATCTTGCCTTTATACCTACCAGTGGGTACTATCCCTTCTAATCCGGTCTGATAAGAAAACATCACTCGATCAACTAAAACTCTCTCATGAACCAATGTTGGTTATAATAATCATACCATGTAAGTAGGAGGACCTCGCACACATGTCTCACATTACCATGTCATCACTGCACTTGCCTACCCAAAACAAAGAAGCATCTTTTTAGCTATCTCATTAAGGGTTACCATATATAAGAATTCCCTATATACTTATATATATATATACATACATAAATAACTTAAAATGTTCCAACTGGGTTGTCATATCTTTTAGATATCAAAACCACTTTATTAAATGCTTGGAGTTGAAAATCGGACCTTTAGTTTTACATAATCTAATGCCTTTATGAAAACATTGCACAAGCTTTTTTTAAAAAAAACTCTAGACACAAATTTTGTATTTAAAAATCCAAATGGGTACTTAGGTTCCATGTTTCAATGAATTTCCATAAAAGTCATTAGTGATACTATTTTCAATTTCGTAAAAACAAACCAAAAGATGCCTTACACCACAAACTAAACATAATATACCCCAAAAGACAAATAGGAATATACTCATGGATTATTTTTTAAAACCACTTAAAGAGATGCACGAAGAGAACCAGAGCATTTATAAAACAAGAACTACTTATAAATTTGAGGATTTGAAAAAAAATACCAATTCAATGCACCATCCTCATTTGAGGGCACATCCATGCGTGCACCTCGTGCACCCATGGATGTGCCAACATCTAATGGAACATTGAACCTCCAAAGAGACGTGCGAAATAATTTCTACAAAAACACTGAGTTCCATAAAACCAACCAAAACAGGACAAAAAGGTTCCATAAAATGTTTCTACAAGAGAACACCAATCAATACATCCAACAATGCCATTTTATGATAAAGTCATTATGTTCCAACCAATTTGGAAAGGTAAAAAAACACCACAATGAATAAAATCTAATTATTATAATGGTTAAAATGATATTCCTAAATTTAATTACATAATTAAAGTGAACATGGAAAGATCTAGGTGAGGGAAATGTTGGAAACTCCTACCTAAAGAGCAGGACCAATTTAACATTTGGCAGTTGACCAATTTATCAGTGACCTCTCGGAATTTCTCTGCACACATGTACATACCTTCACCCACACACACAAACAAACACACTCACACACTCACATCTTAGTTCAGTGCATGTATTCCCCACTCCAAGAAGGAATATGTACATGGGATATATATATATATATTATTCATACCTTAGTATATGCGCGCAGAAACCTTTAATGTTTTCCAAAACTCACTACAACAATTACAAAGACCATAAAAACATAGTGGCATGGATCAATGAACACCTAACTAAATTATTAAGAAACCATAAACACAATACCAGACCTCTTTTCATAATCCATGCCATCATTTGAAAACAAAACACTTTTACAAATCTAAAAGTATTTATCCATTAAATTTTCATGGACAAACCTCATTTAAAATCCCAAGTCATACATCAAATATATTTAAAAAGGAATTTCAGATGTGAAAACCCTCACTAAACCATCCAAATTTCACAAAGCCACCTGAGAACATGTTTGAAAACATTAATAAAATTCCTCAAAAGGTAAAACCCACCCAAAACATTTTAAAAAACCATTTCCAAAACAACACCACTTATCTAGATTCAAATACATAGACAAAAACACATGCATGAGTGTTAATACATGTCAAAAACTATTTTTAGCAAGTTAATACAATGATAAATCATTACTATAAACTAACTAAACTTGTAATATAACTGTGAAAACCAAAATATGTTTTGAAATCATACATTGGATGAAGACGACGAACTAGATCGAAGAGAAACTACCTATCCTTCAGTAATGGTTTATAGAACAAACACCAATGGGTCCCGAGGAATTAATTTGATACCCTATTGATGGAATAAAACCGAAATTCAGGTTATAACCCAACCCTCTGTTTGGCTACCACTTTCCCAGAAGCCGAAGAGACAGAAAAAGTACAAAAATTGAGGAGTTAAACTAATACTTAATTGATTAGAAGGATATCCATCATGAAATAAAATGAAATAATGAAGATCTAGAGGGAACTAAGGTGAGATCCTACAAGCTACAAGGTGAACATGAAGAGGGGTCACGTGCAGCTATGTCTTAGCCAAGGGCTTGCACATCGCCTGGAGGGGCTGCTCCCTAGTGTGAATTATGTAGAGAAGGGGAAGGGGTGTTTTGAAAGAGGATATGGTAAGGGGGGGATGTTGGTCGCGCATAGGGTTAGCAGGGAAGAGGGCTTGTGCATCCATGGAGGGGGAATGACCATCAGAGCTATAGGGATAACCTGAGGGGGGGGGGGTTGCGCGCTGTCCTTTTATGCACCTCTCCCTCACATTCCCTCTAAAATATACTTTGTCATAAAAAATTAAAAACCCAAATTAATATAATAATTAATATAGTAGTAATTATAAAAATAATAAAACTAATAGTATTAATAATAGTAATCATAATGATAATAATAATAATACTATTATTAAAAATACATGTTTCAATAATAATAATAATGATATTAATAACAAACATTTTAATAATAAGAATAAGAATAAAAAAGTAATTAAAATAAGACACTTATTAATAATTAAAATGATAACAATGTTTCATTTAATTTTAAATAAAAATATTTTTTTATCAATTTAATAATATTATTATTATTTACAAAAATTATAATATTATTATTATCATCTGCATAATAATAATAATATTATCATGGTTTAAATGATAACCTAGTTTTGTCTCTAAAATTTTTTATTTAGATTTATTTTTCCAAGAATTTAATTTATTATCTTTATTTTATTATTTATATGAATGATCGAATAACCAAACATTATCTAGTACCAAATTCATGTTCACCGTTAATGTTGTGATGACCATGCATCGACCTGAAACCCACCAAGAATATTAATGTTTCAAAAAATTCTAACACAAACCCAAACCCAACTCTGTCCAAAATATTTAGGACCGAGAAAAGTGTAAAATATTAGGTGCCCATGGTCGGGGTGTGATAATTATCCCCACCATAGACTCTTTCTTCCCATATAATGTCACCAAGCCGATAGTCAACTGAAATCCAAGTCAATGCCCACATAAAATTGAGAAAAACCAAAATCCTCAGGGTGACAATTACTAAAACACGTCACACCCGAACAATTCCAGAACAAACCACTGTATAATAATGATGGGAGTACAGAATAGGGTTCTCCTCACCACAAGAATACCATTAACATGAAAAACTTTAAATCTGAACACACCACCCCCCGGGGGGCATCACTGGAACTCCCAAACCGAACTCAACTCAACTTCTCAATGCTAATAGAAAAACTCCACCACAAGGGTTTAAAAAAATATTGTGGGGGAAAACAGGAATACTGGGACACTAGGATGGAAGAATCCCTTACAAAAATCAAACAAACTAAAGGAAAACCTATGTAGAGGGACCTAAACTGAGTAAGGGCCCAAAAACAACATCCATTAATTACATGAAAGCAACCTTCCCCCTAACAAACACAATGGAGAACAAAATCAACATAAAAATGGGTCCATTTATTCATGGACCCAACGCCCTTCAAGGAATGTGAACGGTTTGGAAACCATACTGAGAGAAGATAAGACTGCTTGGATTGTGGTGGAACGAGCACATTGTGCAACCAAAACAAGGATGATCTTATGATAGAGAGGAGAATAAAACAAATAAATTTTTGCATATTTTCATCATAAAGCTGAAATCATTATCCGGATTGAGGTTCCACACACCCTCAACTACTCCTGACTGTATGCGAGCTTCACCCTAAGACCTGTGGTTGGGCCCCTGATGGCTGAAGCATCTTCTGCCTCACAGTAAAGAATATGAGTCATCTGGCCCATAATTCCTTCCTCCGGAATGATGCTTCTTTTATAACTCTCCCTAGTGGTCAAAATAGTCGCAAGGTATCTTGACTTCTTATGGATGCGACAAGGCAGCTTAGAATTCCTGAACCAGCCACACTAGTGACATATGGGAGAACAACCCAAGAAAATGGGATTTGGAATAGACGTAGAAAGATTCTTGGAGATAGGTTCCTTCTATGTGAACTCTTTACCAGATGGGAAACCTTCACAAGCACCGACCCTCACCAATGACACTCCAAACTCTAATGACGATAAGAGATCCCACCTTTACTAGTCCAGAATTGAAACCTCAAATAACGATGGGATGGTATGAACCATAACTACCCTAGGAGTTCCAAACAAATCAAAGACGCACTATCTTTATGAACTATAAAACTACCTCTAATAGACATCAACTATCTCGATAAGCAGGAAACACAAAAAAATGAATTGGGAACCAGGCATGTAACGACCCAAAGTTTCATTAAAATAAAATCCCTCTTGATCCAGTTAAATGTCTCTTTATGAAAAAAGTTTTTATAAGATGTCAACTTCTTTGGTTTTATGTTAATAATTTTGACCATTGTTAATATAGCCGTTGAACAATGATCACATGATTAGTATAAATATGGGACCTTAACAAACCCAATTTACTCAGACAAAAGAAGCGATGACCTCATCCAGTAGAATTTCCCCATATGAAGCCCATTTTTTGGGGCTCGGAAAAGAGGTGGCATCTTTGGGCTTCTCCCTTGACCAAGCCCAAGCTGAGTTTCACCATGTCAAGCTCGAACGGGACCGTCTACTGGAAAATTTGAATTTGATAGAGATTACCACTCAAGCGATGTTATCCGAGCCACCCCAAGAGTCTGTCACCATCGCACACCTTACCCTTAGGTCTTATGTGGCTGTTTTAAGGGGTTATGTAACAAATAAGTCGTACTATGTTCATATACATTATTTTTTTGTATATAATAATGAATATAATTTCGAGTCATTTTTGATACATTGTAAATAGTTTTTAAAGTACAAATGGTGTTTTTAGTTATTATTTAATTAAGAAATCTATTTTACTAAATTAAGGTATTTTTGAATTAAAGAATTTTTTAATAAAATAATAATAATATTATTAAATTAAATTAATTTTTTTTATTAAATATAAATGATCTTATAATTTTTTGAATGCAATTAAAATTTTATATTAAGGTTTGAAATCCATTTCTGTCAAAACCCGTGAATTTTCAATAAATGTTGGTTTTTATTTTAAAAGTGAAAATTAAAATAATTTAAAATCTTTTTAGATAAAATAAATGTCATTTTTGGAATCAGGACGTCGAAATTATCCAACCGTGAATTTTTCATAATTTTCTGAGACAGACAAATTTTTGGGTAAAAATTAAATACCATTTAAATATATAATGTGTTTTATGACATCATAATGACCCAATGGTGATGTAATAAAATACCATAATCCTTATGTTCGGACAATATATGTTTTATCATTTAAATAATGTGATTTTGGGTTTTTTTGACTTACTTTTCAAAGCATTAATGGACCCCTCAAGACATATTCAACACTTTTCCTGTTTAAATTAATTTCCATGGGAGTGTGACTCACCTCCACATAAGAAACCTTATTATTTTAAGAAGTTAGGACTTGGGCCTTATAAAATATTTGTTTCCTCTTCCCTTTTCCAAAAACCATTGCAGTAACCATGGGATGGTTTGTGGTTTGGATTAATTTAATGTAATGGGACCCAAACCTAAATAATAAAGAATTCCCTCACCTTTCCTATATAAACCCACCCAAGCTCCCATTTACTCCTTACTAAAATCCCTTGGAGTTCATCCAACCTCTACCCTACTCTCTCTATAATCCTCCCATGGTTCCCCAAGCTCCCAATAATTCTCTCACAAGCCTCTCTCTAGACTTTGGAAGCACACTTCCATGTAAGGGTTTTTTCTTCCTTTCTCATTTTTTGTCAATTTTCTTTAAGTTGTATTGCCCATTTAATTTCAGTTATAAATATTGGGGGTATGGTTTTGCACCTCCCCCATACTTCCCTATTAATTTTTTAATGATGGGATACCACTTTCTCTCTCATTAAAAGCCTCCCATGTTCACCCGTTACTATGTCGAAATTTCCGAAAGTAACTTCTCTCTCTTCTTTTACATTCAAGAAAATAATTTTGTATCATGAAACTAAATTCCATTACAATTGTTGGGACATGTATCTATATGACCTCCTTACTGTCCATTACATGTAAATATGATGAGGAACCCCTTTCTCTCTCATCAACCCTTTTTATGAATTCTTATGTCACGCTGTTACACTGCCGAAATCACACCGATTTTCTAAGCCAATGTCATTGTGTAGTGAATACCATGACCATTTCTCCATCAAGGGTATTCACCTTTATGCACATTTACATATTTATTGTAAATTTCCTTGTATAAATTCCACATTACATTGTCGTGGATTAAATGATTATGTTTTATGAATCCATGTTTTATGATCCATGTGGCACACTTATGCATGAAATGAATTATTTAAGAAGGGCGGGCCCTTATAGAACTCCAATGCATTGGGTAAAGTATAGTATCATGATATGTCATGTGCAATGAGTGTTGAATCATGCTAATTCAAGTGCAACGAGGGTTTACTCGTGATTCATGTGCAATGAGGGTTTACTTATGCTTTATGTGCAATGAGCATTGGCTCATGCTAATTCCATATTAAGTGTTGTTTCCACATTTCCATGTTATGATTATCATGCTTTATCATGCCTTTATGTTCATGTTTCTTTTATTCTCTATTGATATGCCTATTTTCTAACATGTATTATGTTTCTCATATTATTCCTTGTGTATTCCCTTACGGGGCTTTATAGCTCACCCTTTTCTTATGCATGTCCTCAGGTTATCCCATGCAATGCTAAGTACGAGGGAATGTAGTGGTCATGTAAAGGAAGTTTTCAATAATGATGTTGTATATCATGTTTTAAGTTATTATGTAATGATCCTAAGCCCAAAATACACTAAACCTCTCGATTATCTTTGTTGTATCAAGTGAAGTTTTATCTAATGAATCATGTTTAAGTAGTAATAAAAAGCAGGGTTGTCATAGTTGGTATCAGAGGATAGGTTTAGTTATTTTTGGGATTAGGAAACCCTAGTAAAGCCTTAGATTCAAGACTAAGTATAATAAAAAAACATCGCTTTGTTTTGTTAAATACTAAGTAAGTGGTTTATCAAACAAATACATCCATGTATGCATACGAGCAGGTAGAGGCGGCTCTGGAACAGATGTATCCTAGGGGGAAAATCTGAAAACACCACTTTGATCTAGACTTGAACGGGAACTGGTGCACGACAATGGGCCTTGCTGCACTCTTGGTTATGACACTCCCGGGGGATATATTTTGATAAATTCACAATCATAGTATGAACCCTTATTAAGGGAAAAATGCCCCTAAGAATATATGTTAGAAAGTAGATCATGAAAAGCCTAGATTGAAGCCTATAGACTCATGAGTTAAGGAAATAAATGTTTATTTTTGAGTCATCAACTTTTGTATTTGTATTACAGTTTATGTGTTACCCCTAAATTTCCTTTTATTCTAGCCAATGGCTGGTAATAGGAGGACTCGGGCTAACAACCGTTGTGAAGATCAGTGTGATGACTGTACTAATGTGATGCCAAATCCAATGGGAGCTAGAATCGCGAACTTTGTCACGCTTCTCTCTCAGTTAAATCAAGTTTTGAATAGAAACAAGGGTCAAGAGAAACGTTCAACCCCCCCTGAGAGAGAATATGTCACTACCAAGAGCTTCATGAGACAAAGGCCTCCTACTTTTGGTGGATCATTTGATCCCACGATCGCTGAGCAATGGATCAACTCCATTGAAAAGATCTTCTCAATCCTCCAATGTTCTGAACAACAGATGGTCCTACAGGCGGCTTATCATATGGAGGGTGAAGCTGATCAATGGTGGACGTTGATAAAAAATACGAAGCCTGAGGAGGAGATCGAGGCGTTGGAATGGAAGGATTTCCAGAAGATGTTTTTTGATAAATATTTTCCGCGCACCCTCCAGCTTAAGATGGAAAGGGACTTCATTTCCTTGAAGAAAAAAGATAAAGAATCTGTTGGATCGTACAAGCCAACCATCACAAGGCTTGCACGATATGCTTCCGGCTTTGTCGTTCCCCCAAATGCAAGGTCGACCGCTTCTTTAGTGGGCTGAAGCCTAGCTTACAGAAAGCATTAGTGATCTGTGACTTTGATAGCTACGGGGAAATTGTCCGATGTGGCCTCAAGGTAAAAATGGAGATCAGGGAATCATAGGGGCATCATGGGGACAAGAAGCATATGGTGGACTTCAATGCTGGTGGTTCGATAGATAAATCCAATGGTGCTAAGAAGATCCAGCACCCCACTTTCCAAAAGTGTGGAAAGAAGCACCTTGGAAATTTCCTTAAGGGGACGAGATAATGCTTCAGGTGTGGAAGACAAGGGCACCTAGCTGTTAACTGTCAGCAAGAAGGACCCACGGCTATGGCAGAAGAGAGGAACGCTCCGTTCAAACCTCAACGCGTTGTTCAATGCAACAAATGCAAAGAACCGGGTCATTTTTCAAATCAGTGCCCTAATCCAAGGGTTATCGGAGGAAACCAACAACCTCCAAGACAGCAAGGAAGAGATTTTTCCATCACTTCTGCCGAAGTGAACCCCGACAACGAAGTGGTGACATGTACGCTAGTTATTCATTCATGAATAGTGAACGTACTTTTTGATTTAGGTTCTATTCATTCTTTTATATCTAGAAAGTTTAGTAGAACAATCCCAGCACCACCACAAATCATGGAAGTAAAGATGTCGGTGAGTAAAACAAATGGGGAAATCATTTCATCCAATGAGTATAAGTCCTCCCCTGTTATAATCTATGGATTGAATTTCTCTACGAACCTTGTCATACTCCCTAGGGAGGAATTTGATGAAATTATTGGCATGGATTGGATTTCCTTATATAGAGCCAACATAAATTATCGGGAGAGTGAAATCACACTCCATATGGAGAATCGACCCCTGATTTTTTTCAAGTGTCAGGAAGAAGATGAATCTACTTTAGATCCATCATCTCAAGCATGTATATTACTGCCTTATGAGAACACATATCTGGCTCAGATGATTGAGCCCAAGGAAGAAACCATCCTTGAAGAAATTCCTATTGTGAGGGAATTTGCTGAAGTGTTTCCCGAGGAAATGCCTGGTCTTCCTCCAAGAAGAGATGTTGAGTTCTCAACTGAAATTATACCTGGGGCGCTACCAATATCCAAGACTCCATATAGAAGGGCTGTTTTTGAGCTTGAAGAGCTGAAGAGACAACTACAGGAGAATCTAGATAAAGGGTTTATACGCCCAAGTGCTTCACCATGGGGTGCACCAGTCCTCTTCGTCAAGAAGAAGGATGGGTCAACGCGGCTTTGCATCGATTACCTTGAACTTAACAAAATCATGATAAAGAACTAGTATCCTCTCCCAAGAATCGATGACTTGTTTGATCAGCTGCATGGAGCACAATACTTCTCCAAGGTGGATTTGTGGACGGGATATTATCAAGTAAGGGTGAAGAAGGAAGATGTCCCCAAGACTGCTTTTCGTACAAGATACGGGCACCATGAATTCATAGTAATGCCTTTCGGACTCACCAATGCTCCAACAATATTCATGGACTTGATGAATAGAGTCTTTAGATATTACCTTGACAAATTTGTGGTAGTCTTTATAGATGATATTGTAATATACTCCAAAACCAAGGAGGATCATGATGAGCATTTAAAAACTGTACAAGAGACATTGCACAAGGAGAATCTCTATGCAAAGTACAAAAAGTGTGAGTTATGGTTGAAGGAGGTCTAATTCTTGGGCCATATCATCACAAGTAATGGAATATCTGTGGACCCCTCCAAAACAGTTGCAATTGAGGGATGGCCGAGGCGAACATCGGTAATAGATATCCGTAGCTTCTTGGGGTTAGCTGGATATTATCGACTATTTGTGAGAAATTTATCACGATTGTCCAACCCTCTTACCAAGCTAATTCAAAAGGGAGTAAAGTTTTCTTGGAGTTATGAATGTGAAGAAAACTTCAAGGAGTTGAAAAGGAGGCTTATCGCTGCACCCGTGCTCACTTTACCCACAAGTGGGGAACTTTTTGTGGTATTCAGTGATGCTTCAAAAAAGGTCTTAGGTTGTGAGCTGATGCATAATGATAAAGTGATATCCTATGCCTCATGGAAGTTGAAAATCCATGAGGGAAACTATCCAACGCATGATCTAGAGATGGCGGCTGTGGTCTTTGCCTTGAAAATCTTGCAGCATTATCTCTATGGAGAGAAATGTGAGATATATACTGACCGCAAGAGTCTTAAATATATATTCACACTGAAAGAGCTTAATATGCGCCAGAGAAGATGGATAGAGCTCATCAAGGATTATGACTGTTCAATACATTACCACCCTGGGAAAGCGAACAAGGTGGAAGATACTCTAAGTAGAAAGGATCCAGCGATTCAATCAATGATGATAATTGAGAAGGATCCAATCTTCTTAGACTTGATGAAGATGGACGTGGGAATCATAAAGAAGGGAACATCATCAATCCTTTCACAAATTATTGCTTACCCATCTCTTTTGGAAAGGTTAAAGGATGCTCAAAAGGATGATGTGGGAAATCAAGAAAAAGTGGAAGCAATCAAAAAGGGGAAATCCTCGGAGTTTAATGTTAATGAAGACGGAATTGTGCGGTTTGGGAAAAGACTATGTGTTCCATCATGTCCAGAGCTGAAGAAGGAACTTTTAGATGATGCACATAGTTCAAATTTCTCTATTCACCCAGGGAGCACAAAGATATATCGAGAGCTCCGAGAAAACTTTTGGTGGGATAATATGAAGAAGGAGATCGCTGAATATACATCAAAGTGCCTGGTGTGTCAGCAAGTGAAGGAAGAGAGGCAGAAGTCTATGCGGATGATGCAACCATTGCCTATACCATAATGGAAATGGGAGAACATCACCATGGACTTTGTCACCGGACTTCCAAGGACATCCAAATGCAACAATGCAATATGGGTTGTTGTGGATTGTCTAACAAAGACTGCACACTTCATTGCTATTCGGGAGGATTTTTCATTGGATCAACTGGCACTGATATATATCAGAGAAGTGATAAGGTTGCATGGAGTACCACTATCTATTGTGTCTGACCGAGATCCAAGATTCACCTCTATGTTTTGGAAGAGTTTTCAACATGCTCTGAATACTGAACTGAACTTCAATACAACATATCATCCTCAAACTGATGGCCAATTCGAGCAGAATATCCAAACACTTGAGGATATGTTGAGAGCGTGCTCAATGGACTTTAAAGGAGGATGGAATCAATATCTTCCTCTGGTTGAGTTCTCTTATAATAACAGTTTCCACTTGAGCATCCAAATGGCACCATATAAAGCACTGTATGGGAAAAGGTGCAGAACACCAGCATGGTGGGATGAGGTCGATGAACGTAAGATGAATGGACCATAAATGGTCGAAGAAATGGTGGAGAAGGTGAAAACCATTTAGCAGCATATCAAGGCAGCCCAGAGTCGACAGAAGATTAATGAAAATAATCGTCGATGAGACCTTGAGTTTAAAGTTGGCGACATGGTGTTTCTATGTATCTCTATGTGGAAAAGGGTCATGAGGTTTGGAAAGAAAGGGAAGTTATGTCCATGGTACAACGGCCCCTTCGAGATTCTTGGTCATGTCGGGGCTGTAACCTATCGACTAGCACTTCCACCTTCCATGGAAAAAGTACATGATGTCTTTCACGTATCCCTTTTAATGAAGTACATAATGAACCCTTCACATGTACTCTCTTCTGGGGTGGTACAATTAGAAGATGATCTTTCTTATGAGGAGCAACCAGTGGAGATCATAGATCGTAGAGAAAAAGTTCTATGAAATAAGACAATGCCCCCCGTCAAGGTGTTGTGGAGAAACCACAAGTTTGAAAAAGCAACATGGGAATTGGAGGATATGACGAAGGTGAGTTACCCACATTTGTTTTAGTGTGGGAAAAAGAAAATTATGAGGGTGAAATTTCTTAAGGGGGGAATATTGTAACAATCCAAAGTTTCATTAATGGAAAATCCCTCTTGATCCAGTTAAATGTCTCTTTATGAAAAATATTTTTATAAGATGTCAAATTTTTTGGTTTTATGTTAAGAATTTTGACCGTTGTTAATATAGCCATTGAATAGTGATCACATGATTAGTATAAATATATGACCTTAACAAATCCAATTTACTCAGACAGAAGAAGCGATGGCCTCATCCAGTAGAATTGCCCCATGCGAAGCGCATTTGTCGGAGTTCAGAAAGGAGGTGGCATCCTTGGGCTTCGCCCTTGACCAAGCCCAAGCTGAGCTTCACCATGACAAACTTGAACAGGACCTTCTACGGGAAAAGTTGAAGTTGATAGAGATTACCACTCGAGCGATGTTATCCGAGCCACCCCATGGGTCTGTCACCATCGCACACCTTACCCTTAGGTCTTATGCGGTTGTTTTAAGGGGTTATGTAACAAATAAGTAGTACTATGTTCATGTATATTATTTTTTTTATATAATAATGAATATAATTTCTAGTCATTTTTTATACATTGTAAATAGTTTTTAATGTACAAATGGTGTTTTTAGTTATTATTTAATTAAGAAATCTATTTTATTAAATTAAGGTATTCTTGAATTAAATAATTTTTTAATAAAATAATAATATTATTATTAAATTAATTTTTTTATTAAATATAAATGATCTTATAATTTTCTATATTCAATTAAAATTTTATATTAAGGTTTGAAAGCCATTTTTGTCAAAACCCGTGAATTTTCGATAAATGTTGGTTTTTATATTAAAAGTGAAAATTAAAATATTTATAAATTTTTTTAGATAAAATAAATTTCATTTCTGGAATCAGGATGTCGAAATTATCCAACGGTGAATTTTTCATAATTTTCTAAGACAGTCAAATTTTTGGGTAAAAATTAAATACCGTTTAAATATATGATGTGTTTTATGACATCATAATGACCCAATAGTGATGTAATAAAATACCATAATCCTTATGTTCGGCCAATATATGTTTTATCATTAAAATAATGTGATTTTGGGTTTGTTTGACTTACTTTTCAAAGCATTAATGGACCCCTCAATAAATATTAAGCACTTTGCCTTTTAAAATTAATTTCCATGGGAGTGTGACTCACCTCTACATAAGGATCATTTTTATTTTATGAAGTTTGGACTTGGGCCCTATAAAATATCGTTTTCCTCTTACCTTTTCCAAAAACCATGGGCAAAACCATGGGATGGTTTGTGGTTTGGATTAATTTAATGTAAGGGGACCCAAACCTAAATAATAATGAATTCCCTCACCTTTCCTATATAAACCCACCCAAGATCCCATTTCCTCCTCACTAAAATCCATTGCAATTCGTCCAAACTAAGACCTAATCTATCTTTAATCCTCCCAAGGTGCCCCAAGCTCCCAAGAAGCCTCTCACAAGCCTCTCTCTAGCCTTTGGAACCACACTTCCAAGTAAGGGATTTTTTCTTCCTTTCTCATTTTTTGTCAATTTTCTTTAAGTTGTATTGCCCTTTTAATTTCAATAATGAATGTTGGGGTATGGTTTCACACCTCCCCCATACTACCCTATTATTGTTTGAATGATGGGATACCCCTTTCTCTCTAATTAAAAGCCTCCCATGTACACCTGTTACTATGTCGAAATTCTGAAAGGAACTTATCTCTCTTCTTTTACATTCTAGAAAATAATTTTTTATCATGAATCTAAATTACATTACAATTGTTGGGACAGGTATCTATATGACCTCCTTACTTTCCATTACATGTAAATATTATGAGGAACCCCTTTCTCTCTCATCAACCCTTTTTATGAATTCTTATGTCACGCCGTTACGCTGCCGAAATCACACCAATTTTCTAAGCCAATGTCATTGTGTAGTGAATACCATGCCCATTTCTCCATCAAGGGTATTCACCTTTATGCACATTTACTTATTTATTGTAAATTTCCATGTATTAATTCCACATTCCTTTATCGTGGAATAAATGATTATGTTTTATGAATCCATGTTTTATGATCCATGTGGCACACTTATGCATGAAATGAAATGTTTAAGAAGGGTGCGCCCTTATTGCACTAAAATGCATTGGGTAAAGTATAGTACCATGATACATCATGTGCAATGAGTTTTGACTCATTATAATTCAAGTGGAATGTGGGTTTACTCGTGTTTCATGTGCAATGAGGGTTTACTCATGCTTTATGTGCAATGAGCCTTGGCTCATGCTAATTCCATGTAAAGTGTTGTTGCCAAATTTCCATGTTATGATTATCATGCTTTATCATGCCTTTATGTTCATGTTTCTTTTATGCTCTATTGATATTCCTATTTTCTAACATTTATTGTACTCCTCATGTTATTTCATGTGTATTCCCTTACTAGGATTTATAGCTCACCCTTTTCTTATGCATGTCCTCATGTTATCCCACTCAATGCTAAGTACAATGGAATGTAGTGGTCATGTAAAGGATGTTTTCAATAAAGATGTTTTATATCATGTTTTAAGTTTTTATGTAATGATCATAAGCCCCAAAGACACTGAACCTCTTGATCTTCTTTGTTGTATCAATTGATGTTTTATGTAATGAATCATGTTTAAGTTGTAATAAAAAGCAGGGTTGTAATAAGGCATAACTCATTAACAACTTTTGAAGGCTTTCTAGGAAGCATACTCATAACAACATAAAAAAAATAAACAAAACCGGCACCAAGAATAAAATCAATCAATGAAACAACACAATCCGATGGCAACATGCCCATTATCCAAACATATACAAACAAAATAAAAAATCAATTTTCTAAATCCGTTATTTCATTAAAATTTTAAAATTCTACTATAGAATATTATGAATCACCACATGTGCGTTCATCCATTCCTGATTACATCATCCACAGACAAGTGCCCTCATGCACTCTCTATACATACCCATGCACATGGGATCCTTTGTATGGAGTTCGAGGGTTAAAACATCTCTTTTCTTCATAAAATCAAAACACAACCAAATTTTTTCCAAATAAAAACACTTCTTAAAAAAACCACATCACCAATTTCAAAATAATTTGAATGTAACTCTTTTCTGTTTCATAACTACTTTCATTTTTAACACACACTCTCATCAACTGAAATCCAAACAAAACAAAGACAACAAATGAGTATTAGATTGCAGAACTAGTATCCATGCCAAGCCCAATGACAAGGTGGTGAGCCATTCCCCAAGTAAGGAATAACACTAAGAGGACTTTGAAATGGACACGTAGACTCCACATAGGTCACCACCCCATGTGAGGCTATAACATAACCTAATTCACCTGTATTTTCATCCCTCAATCCATAACATCGCATGATAAAAGACTCAAAACCCAAACTACCCTTGGTAACTCAGGTCTTGTCACGAGTGGGGGTGATCAAAAACCCACCAATAACCTACCTCCTGAGCCCCGATAGTACAAATATCATTCTACCAAACACACTAAATAACAAAAACCTCATCTGATGCCATTTTTTCAGGAACAAGACCAGGTCCACCCTGAACCGGTCAACCGAGGTGGTACGCGGCATGGCCCGACGGGCATTCTCGATCCCCACGGGCTGGAAACTAGTTCCAGGAATCAAAACCTAGAAGAGGGAATGATTTGGACCAAAAATAAAAGACAAGTAAATAAATAAATATTGGTAGTAAAAATGAAAAATAGCAGTATGAAGAAAAAACTTCACATACCTTAGTATGACCTCATTGGTCACCACCCAACGCAGTACCATGCTTGCTGCACAAGTGATTCAAAACTAAAACCTACAACTCAAAAGATAAGATAGGTGTAATCACCGAGATGCTCAGTAGGGATGCCAAGAACAAACCATTGAATCCATATGTTCTCTTTTCCAAAGCAGTTGATAAACACACGTTTCAAATTCAAGTATGAAATTATGTTCTTCAAATTTAAAAATAAGCAACATGTTTTTTCCATGTAAATTAAACAGAACATATACTATATATCATTTACAAAATCATTAGGTATTTTATAAATAAAACACAGACAAAAAGACCAAGGCAGTGCTAAAATAAAATAGGTGAACAGTGCAAGTTGGAAATAAACTAAGAGGTGTAGATAAATGTAGAAAGAAATGTAAATAATTAAGTAACCATGGGTGATCATAAAAATCAATATAAGACCCATGGACGTACTATGTTTGGAACCCCCTACCAGCATATGGCAATGCCCCATAGTCTATAACCAACTGATCACCCTCACAGTAAAAGAAATCAGCGGTACTCCCCATACGGCCTCTATACCTACCGGTGGGTACCAAACCATCCAATCGGGGCTGATATAAAACCATCACTAAATCATATAAAAGATTCCCAGGAAACCATGGTGGTTATAATAATCATACCTTGTAAGTAGGAGGCCCTCACACATGTGACTCACCTTAATAATTCATCCCCACACTTGCCTACCACAATCATAGACGGTTTTGATTCATTCACACTTAAAGGGTTACCCAAGATATGAGCGCCCCATATACATATATTAAAATTCATAAATTATAAACTTACAAAGTGCCCACTGGTCTATCACATCAATAAGTTATCAAAACCACTTTATTTAACACTTTGAGTTCTAAATCATTCCTTTAGTTTTACATAATAAAATGCCTTTATGAAAACATTGCACAAGATCTTTTAAAACAACCCTAGACACCACTTTTTTATTTAAAAATCCAAATGGGCCCTAAGGTTCTATGTTTCACAAAATTTACATAATATTATTTAGTGAAACTATGTTAAATTTTGTAAAAACATACCAAATGACGCCTTACACCACACACTCAAAAAAATATACAGTAAAATACAAACATGCATATACTCATGGATTTCTTTTCAAACCAATTTAAAGAGCCACACGAAGGGACCGACAACATTTAAAAAAAATGAAAAACTTATAAATTATAGGATTCTAGAAAAATACCAATTCAAAGAACCATCTTCGTTTGAGGGAACATCTCTATGTGCAACTAGTCCACCCGGAGATGCGCCATAATCTAATAGAACATCAAGCCTCCAAAGAGACTTGAAAAATAATTTCTACAAAAACACTAAGTTCCATAAAACGAAAAAATATAGGATATACTAGTTCCATAAAATGATTCTATAAGAAAACACCACTCAAGACATCCAACAATACCATTTGAATATAAAGGAATTAATTTCCAACCAAGTTGGAAAGTCATAGAAACACTACAATGAATAAACTATAATGCTTATAAAGGTGAAAATAAAATTTATAAATTAAGTGAAATAGTGAAAGTGCCCATGAAAGTATTTGGACAAGGGAAAGGAGGGAAACACCTACCTCAAGAGAAGGACCAATTTAACATTCGGCTGTTGACTGGTTTACTAGTGACCACATAGAATTTCTCCACAAACACACACATTCTTTCATATAAATATACATCTCCATCTAATTTCAATGCATGCATTCTCCATGGAATGAGGGAATAAATATATGGAATATATATATATATATATATTAATTTCATAAATTAATATATGCGCGTGCACACCTTCAAAGTTGGCCAAAAATCTCTACATCATTTACAAGGACCATAAAAATATAGCAGCATCGATAAATGCAGACCTAACAAAATTATTAAGAAACCATAAACACTATTCAAAACCAATTTTTATAATCCAAGACATAGTTTGAAAACAAAACACCTTTACAAATCCGAATGTCCTTAATCATCAACCTTTTCATGGAAAAACCACATTTGAAAACCCTAAACATTCTTCAAATCAATTTTCAAAAACATTTCAAATGGGGGAAACATCACTAAACCATCCAAATTTCACAAAGCCACCTGAGAAATATTTGAAAAGATTATTAAAAAATCCCCAAAAGGTAAACCCCACCCAAAAAATTTAACTAAACCATTTCCCAAACAACACCACTTATCCTGATTCAAATGCATAGGCAAAAACATGTGTATGAATGGATTGACATGCAAAAACCTATTTTTAGCAAGATAAACCAATGATAAATCATTACCATAAACTAAATACACTTTTTATATAAGTGAGAAAACCAGAAGGAGGATAAAAATCTTACATTGGATGATGAAAGTGAACCGAATCGATGTGAAACTGCCTCACCTTCGACAACATTTTCCAGAACACACACCAACGGGTCCCGAGGCATCAATTGCATACCCTATTGAAGGAAGAAAACATAGATTCTGGTTATCACCCAACCGTTAGTTAGGATTCCCCTTTTTCATATGCCAAAGAGACTAAAAAACCAAAAATGATGATATAAACTAATAATTTGATGATCTAAAGGAGATCCGTCAAGAAATTAGATGAAATAATGAAGATCCAGAGGGAGACAAGGTTGGCTCGTGCGTGATTCAAGGTGAACCTGAAGAGGGGTCACACGCCAATATGTCTCAAGCAAGGCCTTGTGCATCTATTGGATGGGCTTCTGCCTAGTGTGTAATATGGAGATAAGTGGAAGGGGTGTTGCGCTAGAGGATATGGTGGGGTGGGGGGGGGGCTGGTGATGGTCATGCCTAGGGTTAGTAGGGAAGAGGGTTTTCGCAGCCAATGAGGGGGCATGATCATGTGTGCTATAGGGAGAACCCAGGGGGGTCACACACTGACCTACTTGTGTGCCCCTCCCTCACATTCCCTCAAAACTATTCTCTCTCAGCCCAAATTAAAAACCCAAATTAATATAATAATTAATAAAGTAGTAATTATAGTAATAATAATATTAATAGTATTAATAATAATAATAATAATAATAATAATAATAATAATACTATTAATAATAATCATTTTAATAATAATAATAATAATAAACATTTTAATAATAAGAATGACAATAAAAAAGTAATACTAATAGAAAAGATAATAAAAAATTAATTGATAACATTGATTCATTTAATTTTAAATAAAAATATTTTTTATCAACTTAATAAGAATAGTCACTGATGGTATGGTGATCAAGTTTAAATGATAACATTGATTCATTTTAATAATAATAATAATAATACTATTAAGTTTAAATGGTAACATTGATTCATTTAATTTTAAATAAAAATATTTTTTATCAACTTATTATTATGGTTTAAATATTTCCCTTTTTTTCTCGCTATAAAATTTCATTTAGCATTATTTTTATAAAATTTTATTTATTCACTGGATTTTATTATTTATTTGACTGATCGAACAACCGTGCATTCTCCAAGACCGAATTCATGGTAGTCACTAATGGTATGGTGATCAAGCATTGGCTCAAATCCCGCCAAGATTATCAATGTTTCAAAAAAATCAAACCCGGACCCAAACCCAACTCTGTCTAAAAGACTCAAGACCAAGAAAAGAGTAAAATAATAGGTTCATGTGGTCGGGGTGTTCCAGGGTGGAATTATTTTGAAGGGATCCTTGATAAAAAGGATCAATCATAAGATTCATGTCATATTATTCATGTTGGTGTAGGATATCAAAACAACATGGCTCGACATCTGATAAAATGATCAATCTGTTATTTGAGATATTGAAACCATGTTTACCATTTCTGTTTCATTAGTAAGAGGGGATATGGTCCACCCATGTGTCAGGAAAAAATGTTCTGTTGATAACAAGTTAGGCTGTAATTTTTATCTTGTGAAGGGGACGTTGTGGATAATGATTTCACACTAGGTTTACCATTTTAGTTTCACCATGAATGTGTGTTTTGATTGACCAAATAGTTTTTTTAAGAGGAGTTTAATGTCTTGTATAATAATTCAAGCCAGGTTTACAATTTATGTTCATATTTTATATAAACTCCCAATAGTTCCCACATCAATAACTAGGTGAATACCTTATTTTTCAATGTTGTTGGTCCTTTGGAGTTTCATAACCAAAAATGATTAGGAACAATCATTCATAGAGGGGATGGGATTTTAGGCTCATCACACACATTTAGGGGAAATTATTACTTACTTTAGGACTCTATTATATGTTTACAATAGGTTTGATAATCTCTTTCTACTCATGATACACGACTGGTTTACCTAACAAAATGATCACTGATTAAACCCATTTACATGAAAAGGGAAATATTATTAGTGAATCCATATGTATATATCCAAGGTTCTTCAACCATTTCCCATTGATGTGTAGCTTCTTGTTTATTGAAATCATATAACCTGGCACTTTAAGTTATGTTTTCATTTAGGGAGGTGGTTAATATTTTGAGGATGGGATTGAGCCATTATGACGAATCATATGTATCTTTTTTTATAACAGGAATGAAAACCCATGTATCTTGTTAAACCCATAATCATTCATTTCATATGTAATTGAAATTTAATGGGGAACCTAGGCATTAATATTTGATTCCAGACCTCTAGAAGGCATCCTATATATCCAAGTTATAGTTGGAATTAGGGTTCTTGTAGTTTAGTTGACTCATTAGTCAACTAATGGATGAGGTAGAATGATCACACATATGAATAATTTGGTCTTGGAGCTTGAAATGTAAGAGACAGGGGTGACTAACACTAAAGTGGATGCCTATTTAATTTCGGGTTTTTAGGAAGCTGTCCAACATATCCTTGTCATTGAAGGAATCAGAGTTATTATAGATAAATTGATCAGAGATTAAACACTAAGGCTTATAATATATTGGGGGATATATCATATCATGACACTTATTAGGGCTTACAAAATAAGGTTTACCTCATATATAGGTATTCATATCATGATATTGATTAATAATTATGCACTGTGGTTTACCTGCACGAATGATATGATCATTTCAACTCCCTAATCCCACGTGATCTATGCCGAGTGGAGAAATAATGGATAGTAAGTTATTAATAACAATTTATGGGGATGTGAGACTTATGTGCTGGGACAACCATTTATATGTTTAATATGTATCTAGGTCTTTAGGAAGCCTTCCTACATATCTTGGTTATGGTTGGAATCAGAGTCATCATAGTTCAATTGATTTCTCAATCCACTAGTGGATGAGGAAGGATCGTCAGCCCATGGGAGAGATTAAGTCTCAATGGATGAAGTGTTTGATGCATGGAGGGAATTATACTAAGGTGGATTCATATTTTAGTTTCAACCATTAATAAGGCTTCCCATGTATCCTAGTTATGGTATGAATTAAAGATCCCGTAGTTAAATTAACTAGGATTTACACACTAAGGTTTCCCTAGGTGAATGATACGATCATTTCAAATCCCTAATACCACATGAGCTATTATTGATGTGAAAAAATGGATAGAATTTAATCAATATCCGTGATTATGGATGCAATACATATTTGTTGGGACATCCCTGAATAAGTTAAACATTAAACTATGGCTTAAAAATGCATCCAACATATCCTGTTTATTGATGAAATCAGAGCCATCAAAGTTCAATTGGTTTATCAATACACTAGTGGATGAAAATGTACATTCAATCAATAAGAGATATTGGATATAGATGGTGGATTTTTTAGAGACATAGAGGGACTTCGACTATGGTGGATTCTTATTTGATCTTAGGACATTAGGAAGGAATACTATATTTTTGGTTGATGGTGGTAATGAGATTTATCATAGTTCAATAGATCAATTCATGCATAGTGTGGTTTCCCGTATATTTAGGCAGTCATAACTTTGAATTAGTTTAGGATTACAAACTTTGGTCTCCTTGATATAGAGGATGGAAAACGTTATCATATCCAAGGACTGCTGCTTGACCTAGAATGATTTTCTATCTAACCTATTTGATTGGCGTCCTGAAAAGACATTATTTATTCCCTAACATGTTAAAGGATGTCTAAAAATTCATGGTTGTATCAAAGTCAAGCCCAAAGAAAATTACATGCTCTAATTGACTTGTTTGGGGGACATCACATAATCTAAAGGAAGAATTTGGAGGCCATCACTTGATAATGGTTGAATTTTCAAGAGTACATCTCAAGACTGAAATGACTTATGATAGACTCCATCACACGATCTTGTATGACTTTTACCAAGGACATCACAGTATATTGGCTAGAATATCTTGGATTCCATCACATTAACTCAACAAACATTTATAAATTACTTCACAATATCTGAACAAGAAATTATGGATGATGTTTCATGATCAGAATCACATACTTGGAAGGTTTATACTGATCCATGTTTAATCTTCTGGAGTATAGTGTATGATATTGAATGTCTTGTCTAGAGGAAATCATATTATCTCTATTTTCATGACCTGGTTTTGTCGCAAGACCTGACTAGAAAGCTTGAAGGGTGATGTAAGATCGGACTCGTATGTTGGAAGAGCCTCATGAGACCCTACTGACACAAACTGGTGTCACCAAAAATCATGGGTGACATGTTTGGAAGAAATCATAAGATCTAGATGGCGAACCCAAAGTGATTCTTGATACTTGGGTGGCATGCCTAGAGGGCATTGTGCAACTCGATTGAAGTGTCCCAATGCGTTGAAAAATCCAAATGGCATTTCAAAGGTATGTTGTAGGTCTTGGATGACATTTACTAATGTTTCCAAATGATTAGGATGAGTCATGTGAAGTGCATGAAGATCAGCATATATATTCTTCACATAAGTATCCAATATTTCAGTCTTTATATAAGTTTCATTGCATATGTGACTTAGAATTGTTCAGAGTTATCTTGTTCAGGTATCACATGATTCATTATATATGTGGGATCTCCTTCACAAAACCAACCATAATCCTTTTTCATGATATAAGAGTAATCACATGAAGTTCATATGATTGACTCATGATCCACTAGTTCATTCCACATATTTTTACCTAGAAGATGACCTTACAATCAGATTACTAGATGATATGATAATTCCACTCTAATTACTAGGTGTGCTGGTGCATGGATGTACTGATTTATTTTTTCATGATGGGGTGGGGTATTTATTTTCCTCACCACCCCGATTATACATCTCTCGGTGTGGTGCATATAATGCAAGTGCATGATGGATTTGATGGAAGGATTTAGTGTTTTATTGTTTGTGAGATCCTTCTGTAGGTCATCCCATGGGTTTGGTATGATTTTGAGCAATATAAAGTCCATCATATTAGTTCTCTATTTAATGGATTGTGGAAAATGAATGGGGTATTTATTAATCATGTGGACTTTCGTAGGGGACTTCACTAGGACGGGCCAACATGTCTAGAGGCTTTTATGAGATAAAAAATCCTTGGGAAAGGATTGCACATTATCAAAGGTGACTATTCTAGGAACTTCCATGAGATAATGGTTCCTTACCATGGGTCTTTAATTAGACCAAAATGACAGGCCATGTGGTCTTTTAGGATTTTTCTTGCTTTTCGAGGGGGCTTTACATAACCATTGGTGACCGCCCAAGGAATATAATTTTTTTTATAGGAAATGAAATTATCATCCACTCACAATATGCTATAATCATTAACTTTTTGTTCATTATATACATTACACTGTATGGGGATCATGCGAGATTGTACAAGTGTTGTCGAAGACAAACACTCTCCCCGTCGGTGATGCATCACATGAGAAACAAAGGGTGACGTGGTGATGTGCGATCATTAACATAAAAAACCCTTATGTTTGAAATTTTAGTTAGAGGGGAGTGTTGGACCTCTTGAACTTGTCTGATCCTCCTTGATGATATTAGGGTGACATGGCAGTGGGATCCTACGCGATAAAGAAGACATGTGATTTGGGCTTCTATGGTATCTTGAGAACCTCATGGGTGAATTAGGTGAACTTTATGACTCTAAGAGGCTCCATTATTTTTCATATTTTAATCCATTATTTTATAATGATTTTTAGATGGTTGTCAGGTCCCCATCGTTTGACCAGTAACATTACTCAGTCGAGATCACATGGCAACCACCACATGATCAGCGAGTGTCTTGGGCTCCTCAGCAAGAACAAGAAGGGTTGTCAAAGGGTCTCAATGAGATATTTCAACAGGTTATGTGCTACTCATGACCATTCACATGACCATTTAATGTTTAGGTTATCCCATTTCCTTGGTAAGGTTATTCAATCGATGAGTTTGGACAACCTTCACTTTCTTTGTTGTGTTGGAAAAATAATACCCATGGCTCGAGTATTTCTTCCCTTATAGGTTTTCCAATGTTCATTTCATGGGAATCCATGCCATTACATAAAACCAATATGTAGGAACACTCACCATAAAATGTACATTCATATGTGTTATACTAAATAGAATGAACCATAAGTAATAACAAGATGGAACACTAATTGAAGTTATTGAGTTACATAATGTTGGCTCAAAGAATAATAAAATTGTATTTCATAATGATTCCAAAGAGAAAAAGGAGTTAAATATTTTGGGATATCACATTTGAATAAATTAACATAGTTATAAAATATAGATATCATTTGAAAAAAATATCATGATAAATGGTAGTGAATTTGATATAGAAATGACCCTTAAAATAATTTTTAGGGAAGAGTAAAAGATTTTCAAAGAATGCAAGGATATTGAATTTTATTTGAAAATCATAGGTAAAACATAATTTCAATCCCAAAAAGAGATATTATTTTATGAAAAATATAATGGAAGAAATAATTTAATTTTTTGTTTAATGAATGTATTTATGAATAGAAAATTTCCCTTAAATGGACATTGATTTTAATAAAGGTACTGAGAATTCAATGTTGTGAAAGTATGAAACTAGAAATAAATGGATAATAAGATTTTTATATATGAAAGATAAGTAAAAAAGAATTTATAATAATTCCATAATGATAAATTGATAGATAAATTTCTTCATATAACAAAATCATAACCCAATGAATACATTAGGGTTCTGATAGTTCCCTTAACTAAAGACCTGATTCACAATTTAATTTCACTTAATATCCTGAATAATCAAATTATAATGGCTAAAATACTGATTGATAAAAGTATTAATTATATTTAATTTATTCTTATGGTTTTTTGTTATTTTAGAGTCATTTTATTAAGACACCATGTCTATATATACTATCCTTAGGTCGTCTGTTTCATGATTGCACGTATGGATTAAGTTGTAGGTAATTAAAGGAGTTATTATGAAATGGTTTCATAACAATAGAATTGTAATGGTGTGGAGTTAATGTGACCCTTCATGGTTTATATATTCTTAATATCCCAATGTATGGATAAATAATAATTATTTGGAGATTATAGGTTTTAATTTCATGAAGATAGTTCATTTAGGCAGGTTTTCCAACCATGATGATTAAACAAGGTATTAAAAAAATAAATGGTATTTAATAAATATGAAATAAAAGAAATACTAGATATTTATTTTGATAATTATTCAATATAATAAATTTATTAGAGAAACAATTGAATATGGTGGTTAAAAATTTAGTATGTTGTCCATAGAAGCGGTGAACCAATAATAAAATGATATATTATATTTGTTTTAGAATCAATTTAGTGGAGGGTTGAATAAGAGTATTCCAGTATAAAAATAACAAATTAGTTTATTTAGGTTAATTATGTTACCATGTAAAGTAGGATGAATAAAATATGGGTTTATAGAAAATGAAAAAAACTAAAAGAGGTTTGATTGAGTACTAACATATTGATTTAGGTGTCACCTCTTGGGAATCCCCTTAAGGATCCATAGAATATCTTATAGGGATATTAGAAACACTAGGACATGGGGAACTGTACTAGAAAAATGATCAAGATGAAAAATGGAATGCTTCAAGGCATAAAATGTTTTAGGAGTAGGGTTGGTATTTATATGTTGATGAGAGGGGTGGTTTTGAATATAATAATCAATAGTTTAATAATTTTTTCTCAGGACTATCCATGGTAATGGATATTTTGACTAAATATAGTAATTTTTTAATTTGGGGATGAGATAATTTTTTAATATATCATTCATGAATCGATAATTCATTTGTTTAGTTTATAATGTTAAATAATATATTTTTCAGTATTTCACTCTTAAAAAAACAATTTTAGAAAAATACAAAAAATAATCCCAAATAATTTTTTGATTTTTAGATTAAAAATATTATATTATTTTTATAAATATATTTATCTATGTATGAGAAAATTAATTATTAAATAAAATCAATAATTATATGAGAAATACTAAATTTAATGTTATGCTCAATTTTATGACCCTTTGAAAAATTACTTACAGTCTCATAAAATTACAATATTATTATAATAAAACATTATAATATTTTATAAATCCATTTTGGGAAAAAAAATATTTATCTTATTTTTTCATATTTATCATTAAAATATAATTAAAAAATATGTGTTAAATAAAAATCTAAAAACATATTTTATCATTTTAAAAATAGTTATTTGTTTATATCATGATATAAATTTTCTATATATTTATTTTATAAGAAAAATTATTATTAATTTAAAATTAAATTGGTAAGGTCACTATTCTAATAGTCATGTTACTATTCCTAATAACCATATTTCAATTGAAATGGCTATATAATTATTCCAACTAATTGATTTATAGCGGTCTTATGGGTTTCTAATCATCTATAAATACCTCAAATTTCATTTATTGTTGAGTTAATACTATTTTTTCTCAGGGATATATTTTTTATTTATATATATATAGGTATTAAATTTATTATAATGTTATTCATTTATACATTATTTTTTGTGAGTGCGATCATTCTAGGGGATGTAGTATATCTAAATTTTCATATTATGGTTATCATTTTTTTTTCTATTTTTCCAAATTTAAAATTTTGAATTTTATTTACTATATGTATACTCTAAATATAATGATTATGTCATTATAAAAAATTATATTTGGTTTCATCATGCCGTGAATGTGATTTATATATTAATATATTACTAAATACCACATACATGTAAATTCATAAGAAAAATTCCATAGATAATATTCTAGGTCTTTAAAATAAATCATTTAATATTTCTACTATTGAATTTGTGGTGATGTATAACCCTGATTTTCTAGTTTATTATGACAATGTGACCCCTGAGAAAACACGTGACCCCATGATTAGATATTCTTAACTCAAGAATGTGGTTGATGTTATGTCTATATGACCATCATCATTAATTTATGGGTGGACCATACTGTTTTGGAGCCATCATGCCTCAAAGAAACTATGATGACCACTAATCAATGCCATGGATAGTGAAGAACTGCACATATTCATCTACATACCTCTTCCCAAATTTGTACTTATTTGTTTAAAAACCCATAAAATAGTGATATATCCTCACTATATTACTAATTGTTTAATATTTTTCTAGTTATACAACATATAGGTCATGTGGCCTCATGTACTTGATTGTAGTGTCCATAATCTCATGATGAATTGAGGGGCACATGTATACCCAATTCAGTGCCAACATCACCATGAAATGGTCATTCCACCATAATTTAGTGAACATTATCTAGGAGTATAATGTTAGTTTTCAGAACCACCCAAAACCAAAAAATATTAATAAACAAAAAAATATTTTATTAAACCAACCATAAATAATTTAGTTAAAATTAAAAATTTAAATAAATTAAATATTCAATTTATTTACATACAAATCACATTGTAGATCACGAAATCCTACCATGTGGTTATTTAATTCACACATATATTCCCATAAATATCAAATCATCTCAAGAAGCATGCTAATGGATAAATTAATAGCCAAACAAACTATTTATAGACATAGTGGGTTCCCTAGGTGTCTAAAACTCAAAAATTAAAAAATTATACACCGAAACAATAACAATTATAAGGAGAATATATAAATCATTTTTCAATATGAGTGTTTTCTATAGGATATTTATGTTTTAACTATCAAGGACCTCTTCTTTTAGGTAAAAATTAAAATTATGGCCTTTTATGATATTCATTTGGTATCAACATGTATCCAAACTATCAAGGATAAATAAATATAATCTCTATTTTAATTTTTTTTTAAAATATTTTAGTATAAAATTTGATCATCTACATTTTCTAATCTCAATATTTTTATCACAATAAATACCTGGATAAAAAGGTGATTTAACTGAGATGAAATATGGGTCTCTTGATTCTATGTTCTTGAGTAAAATTCAACATGTCAGTAAACAACATCTACATTTGGGAATTTCTTTACAATGATAAACCTCACTATCTTTCACGTGATTTATTTTAATAGCTTAATACAAGATATATCATTCACATAGTCTAATCCCTCTTAATTGATTACATATAACTAGATATTTTCAAACATCCTAAGTAGGGCCACTTGAAATAAAACATTAAATAAAATTATAATCTGAGTTAAGAATGAATGATAATCATTATATCTAGATATATATATTATATGAAATATCCTAATCAATATTTGGTAGATATCACTTCCTTGAAAAAATATACACAGTCGGTTTCCTGAGGTTACCCTCAAGAATACAAGATTTCCCTCTTAAAAATTCAAATTCCTATAACTACTATCTAAAAATATTATGGAATCATTTAGTTATCTTTATCCAGTCATGAATCACATCCACATTCATTTTCCTCTATTACACTATCTTAGGGAAAATCATCACAATATCATAAAATATTTTATTAAAGAGAAGTGACATATAAGGTCTTCCCTAAAAATACATACAAGGTTTTCTATTAATCATGGGGTGGTATTTATATTTATATTTCAACATCATTGAAGGTATATATTCAAATCAACCTCTTCTAAAAATAATAATAAAATCTCATGACATGTCATTAATCACCTTGATAGTAAATTTCAAAGTATAATATGTTTAGAGGTTAAATATATTATTCAAACATAGATGATTCCAAAAAGGATAAAAAATAATCTAACAAAACCAAGAAATTAAATGAGTGTCTAGGTTATAAAATATCATCAATGAAGATTTTGAAATATAATAATATCATATACTATTTTCTATTTTATATTCTCTATTAATAATCATTCCTTGAAGAATAAACTACTGTGAACAATTCTTTAAATAATAAGTTATCACTTAAACAATTCCTTGGACATTCACAAAATGCGGAAGTACTATTATAAAATCAACTAATAAGGAATACCTCATCATTTAATTATTAGTATAATTTGGATCAGTGATTTAGGATCTAGGTTCCCATATATCAAATAAAAATATCTCTTATAGTTAGATAAAACTATTAGGACATTTTTCTTAATACATGGAAACCATGAACGACTACTAACATCCTAGTACATCTGCATGCAAACATGATTCACTAATATATGGGAATCATGAAAATCCTACATAATATCATATTAAAGATCTACCAAAACTACCACTAATCCCAATAATTCATATCAATATCATTAATATTTGAAAAACCATCCAAAGTGTCACTTGAGAAAATAATAGCACTCTATAACAATGAATCAATATCTTTAAGATGAGGATACTTCAGTTGGTGATGGATAATATATTTCACTATCATTATAAATAATTAATAAATATCCCCCATATTCCACTATGTCATGATGCATCATAAATTGAAAACCCAAAATAATATCCTCTTTTAATTATTTTGTTTTAAACTTAGTCCTCAACATCCTACAAGAGTAGACCCATGAATAACATACATAAAGTTTACATCAATTTATATAAATATTTAATACATATCACAATTTTACATACTCAAGGACATAGCATGTTTAGTGTAAATGGAGGACAGATATACAATCAACATATTTCTATAATGATATTTAACATCATCCAAAAATATATTCATATTGGTAATCTTATAAACATGTCATACTTTGAACCTTCCATCAAAATTTTTGGAAGGAAACATATGAATGGGAGATGTCATTTTATTAGTAAGGGTAAACATGGGTGGTGACAACAATGATAGAATACGATGACTAAAAGTTAATGAAAAATAATCAAATTCATGTTCCCAATGTTAAATATTTGTTCCCATAAGGATTATATCATAAACTCTAAAATCAATTCATATCAAAAATAATGACAAATAAGGATTTCAAAGAAGTAATCACAATTCAAGATTCATAGTATGGGAATGTGGAATTATATTCATAGGCAATTATCTTTTTGCCAACATATATGTTCCCCATCATGTCTATTCATAATCCTATGTGCATAACTAGATGAAATCCCACTCACATATCAAAATGGTTGCATTTTCTTTTGAAATCATGTCCACACATGATCTTTTGACCATAGAAAGAAATAATTCTACTAACACATCAAAATGTGAACATAGATGTTCAGAAAAATATCAATAATAATCTTCAGTATCTCATGATATATATGTGGTACGTTATCCAATACCGTTTATGAATATTAAATTTTCACTGATAACATAATCATAACCCATTCATAAATAAATATTCTTTTAAAAGATCAAAATATTCATACAGTATCACTGATCGGGATATCACCCACCGGAACACTCTACCATCTCGGCTGGCAATGGCTTTTTCCCTAGCTAGGGCTGTACCTCATGGTAGTGTCCTCTTCCTAGGGGAGGGGGTTTAACATGTGTGGAGGGTTTGAAAAGTCCACTCATGGGAATTCACTTTTTAATAGAAAAAAAATTTATATGTACTCTACAAGTTCATTAAAACATCTATAATTTCTATATATCTTAACCCATGGAAATGAAAATCAGTTTCATCAAGATTTCGACTTCATAGTCTATAAACAGAAGATAGGAAATAAGGAAGGAGTCATGGGATCCTTTCCAAAGTTATGTATAAGTAACATAAAAGAACGTTATCATTCATAAAAATACATTTAAATGGTCATAGGGACATTTATAGAGTTAAATAACCATATCATTTTGAAATCACTTATTTAAAGTAACTTTTTTGAATATCAAGAATAATATTTTATTTGAAAGGAATCATGGAAATATGTAATGGAATCTTATAAAATATCTGTACTCATACTTGTGGCAACCGGGTCCTGGTGACAGCACAACCACCCCACCTTAACATGGTCGTCGGGTCCTGGCCCTCCAGGTACCCCAAGTTGCCCCACATACACATGGGGCCCACCCTAGGGTCCACCCACATGCCTGAATGGGTCATCTGACTAATGATTGTCCCCACAGGCGAACACATTTCCTTTTCAGTGTGCTTTTCCTCACTCACACACACCATGAGAAACTTCCCATAGGGTCACCCATCCTGATCACTACTCTAGGTCACTCATCCTGATCACTACTCCAGGCCAAGCACGTTTAACTGTGGAGTTCTAATCAGACAGGCTTCTAAAAAGAAAGGCGCACCTCATTGACATGAGTCATATCATTTATTCATTTAACCCTTTATCATTTGGGGGGCATTACAATCACCCGCCCTTTAGAGCACAACACCCTCGTTGTGGGCCCTACAACTCAACCCAGGCAGTGCACCACACTTAAGGCTAGGTTCCCCCTTTGATACCAAGTGTGACAACCAGTTCCCGGTGATAGCACAACCACCCCGCCTTAACATGGCCATCAGGTCCTGGCGCACCAGGTACCCTAGTTGCCCCACAGACACGCGGGGCCCACCCTACGGTCCACCCACGTGCCTAAATGGGTCATCCCTCACACACACCCTATGAAATTTCCCAGAGGGTCACCCAACCTGATCACTACTCTAGGCCATGCAAGCATAACTATGGAGTTCTAATCTGATAGACTCCCGAAAAGGACAGTGCACCTTGTTGGCATGAGTCATATCATTTAGAAATTTAACCCTTTATCATTTGGGTGCATTAAAATCACCCCCCCTCTTTAGAGAACAACGCCCTCGTTGTGGGCCCTACAACTCAACCCAGGCAGTGCATCGCAGTTAAGGCTGGGTTGCTCCTTTGATACCAAATGTGACAACCGGGTCCCGGTGGCAGCACAACCACCCCGCCTTAACATGGCCGTCGGGTCCTGGCCCACCAGGTACCCCAAGTTGCCCCACAGACATGTGGGGCCCACCCTAGGTTCCACCCACATGCCTGAATGGGTCATATGACTAATGATTGTCCCCACAGGCCAACACATGTCCTTTCCAGTGTGCTTTTTCTTCACTCACACACACCCTGAGAAACTTTCCAGAGGGTCACCCGTCTTGATCACTACTCCAGGCCAAGCATGCTTAACTATGGAGTTCTAATCAGATAGGCTCCCTGAAAGGAAGGTGCATCTTGTTGACAAGAGTCATATCACTTATTCATCTAACCCTTTATCATTTGGGGGTATTACAATAGTGGTGGGATATGTTTTTCATATAATATAAGTTGAAACAACGATTCTATTAGTATGTTTGGTAAATTGTACCACATTTTGAAAAGGAGAAAAATATTCCATTTAAATTTTTATTGAAGTACAATACATGTAAATATTACTTTTATTAAACCTTATATAATAGTGAAACCATTCTTGATAATTTCTTAGTGAAAATATGGACATAGAAGAAAACAATTCTTGACCAAAGTGGAAATAAGGATAGATTTCATTGAAAACATTTTCATTATGATTTAATTGACGAAAAGAACAAAATTAAATTAAAAACTGAAAAAAAACAAGAAATATAAAAACATATATGGGGTATAAATAATGAGTATCATATAATTTTCCTTAGTAGAAAATTAAGAAAAACCAACTGAAAAATAAATGAGATTGTATCGTAATTTGTTACCAAAAGGCTCATCCTACTTGGTACACATTCTGACCACCAATATAAGAAATATTTATCTATATTTAATCTACAACAGGACCTTATTGTTAAATAATTTACTATGAAACATTACATTATAATTTTCAATTTTCTATTTATTAACAATTCTTATATTAAATGGACATTCATGTGAAAATCGAAATTTTTTAATGCATGTTTCAATTTGATATTTCTCGTACACGCACCATTGTAGTGATTCCACTATATTCATAATCATAGTAATGAAATATTTTTCATATTTATCTATGATATAAACTTTTATAACCATTCACATAACAAGGTGATGAAAAATAAATTACATCATGTTGTGGATATGGTATTTCATACACACACAGAAGTGAGGTTTCCACTTTTGGATAGATGGAGAAAAGGAAAGTTAAATTTTAATTTAATTTTTTAAAATAATTATTATATCATAAATAGAATCCTTATTTATAAAATATATCGTCATTATTATCTATATTAATTGTAAAAAAATGAATCATACCGCTTTATTGAGGTGTTAATCAACATGTGTGCCTGAGTGATGATATCATTTTACAAAAACTGAGAAGGTAAGAAGGTATATAAAATATTCTAATAAAAAATGTTAAATAATTTCATTAATATCATATTTAAACATTAAATCCATCATAAAAACCAACCATTAATGATTGTGATGGAAAATTAATCCTATGTATAAGTGGTTGCAGTAGTTCACACGTACGTAGTAGTGACAATTTTATTTCACATTTGATAGAAAGAAGATTGAAAATTTATGAACCACAATAATAATAACATATCAGTATATTTATAAAATTGATCCATTATTTTAGGGTTTATTAAATATATTTTCAGGAATTATAAGAATAATGAAACATTAAAAAAAAGATAAGAACATTTATGTCATCTTTGAGAAACTCTATTAAATATCTCTTTAATGATTATTGAGATATTAATTTAAATATATAAGAAACAATAGAAAATATATCGATAATTACTGAAGAGATTTTATTAGGTTTCTTTGAGCTAAATTCCTAATGTGGTGTGGATATGATAAGATAGGGGTGCCTTTTATAAGTTAGGGGAGTGACGCAATTGTAAATATTTGGAATATTAAAATATAATAATGTCACTCTCATAATAATGTTACCCCAAATTAGACCATGTTCGATTATAAAATGATATAGAACAAAAATATATTTATAAAATAATATTTAAATAAGTTTCAATTTCATTCTAACCCATATCAATTTTATTTAACACCTCATTAACCCCATTCAACTATAACCACGGTAATGAATTTTTACCTCAGTTACTATGAATAATAAAAAATAATTATGATCAAAATATTACATACTATTAATTACGATATTAAAAAATATGGAATCCATTTTAAAATTTCAAATTCCCATTTGTGTTGGAAAATCATTTTAAATTATTTGACTAAAATGCAACAAAATAGTTTTTGGATAAATGTATTTTTAATCCTAAAACTGTATTTACCTTTATTTCACTCCAAGTAAAAACTATTAGATGAATGATAATATTTTTATTTGAATATTATATCTATACATTTGACTAAAACCATTCATCAATTGAATTGAATTTGATTTATTAAGATAAAAAACACTATGTAGATAAAAATGTTTTCTAAAAACATATCTTTTCACATTAAGTTGTTTTTATTTTTATTTCTAGTCAATTTCAGTATCTTTATATTTTATAAATATTTCAAAATTAATGTTTCATAAATTATTAATTCTTATTTGTACCTTTAAATCCAATGGGTTTGGGAGAAACATGTTATTAAATAATAGTATTTAAATAGTATATCATAGACCATTTGGACATGTTATTTCCGGTAAAGAAAGCTATCATGGAAATCAAATTTATTTAATGGGAAATATATCATAATATTTCAGGGGTTATATTATACACACTTATAATAATTTAATAGTTCATATTTTATAACTGTGATAAAAATAACCAATGATACATCAAACTCATTACATCCTCGTGTTCCCACTTAGCTTCATTAAATATATTGTTTCACAATGGAATATTAACCCGGTGAGTTGTCTTATTCCGAATAACATTATCAATTAAATATTGAATCTATATATTTTGTTACTTATATGGGATATTTCATGACAGTGTTATGAGTTTTGATTTTATTACTTGTGAAGTATCAGTTATATAATTCTGCATGAGAGTCAAATGAAACACACTAAGAACTCAAGAGAGATTTGGTGAAAGTGCCAATCAATAATAAACAGTTAGGATAGAATCAAAAATTTATAAAGGCCCGATATATCTATGGATAAGATTACCATACCTTACAAATCCCATAGGATTCTTCCAAGGTGATATTTGTAGGAATAAATTATCACCAACTTCGAACCCTAGATCTTTTCAACGATATTGTGCAAAATGTCTCTATTCACTATGACCTACCCTAATGTGTTGATGAATATATCTTACATTATCTTCAATTTCTTGATCTATATGAGGTCCTAATATCTTTCATTATCTGAATTCTTTCTTGATCATTGGAGTTCTTCACTTCCTTCTATAGAGGGATTCATAAGGAGCCATATGAATGTTAGAGTGAATGTAATTAATTAGGAAGATCACTCAACTGAAAGGTGTTGATACCAATCATATTTAAAATACATAGAACATGATCTAATCATATACTTGAGGGAATTAATAACCCTATTATACATACCATCCATTTTATGATGATATGTATTGATAAAGTTAATCTCGTTTCAATATCTATTGAATACTCCTCCAGAATTTTGAAGGTGAACCTCAGATCCCAATCAGGTAATATAAAATGTGGTAATCCATGAAACATTACAACTTTTTAAATATATATCCTAGAAAGCTAATATGGAGATAAATATTCTCTTAATTCATTTAAATTTATTAAATTCACATGGAATTCATCGACAACCCAAATAGCATTTTCTCCTTTAGATGGGGGGGGGTCTGATGATGAAATATATGGTAATGTTTTCATATTTACATTATATTATCAGTAAAGGTTTTATTATCCCCTAGAACTCTTACTATCATCCCTAACTTAATGACATATCATGAATCAAGAAACACACTCTGTAATATCCATTTTCATGTTATGCCACTGGAATTACTCATTAATATCTCTTTACATCATCATAATTCTACGAAAAATATAGAAAGATGAATTACAAGCTTCATCATGAAACACATTAATTTATAGAATGAATAATAAAAATATTCTTTTCCTAAGAAATATCATTACATTACAATCAAGGTTGAACTGAAGAAGATTTATCACCTTTTTCTATGTCTCGACATATTCCTATTGTGCCTTCTTAATCGTTACATAGATGGGTGGTTAGACATTAATCTATGAATTATATGTGATATACCCATTACCCTTGATTTTAATATCTATATTATATAAATAAACAAGTATTGGATCTCTTTTAATTCATATTATGAACAAAATACTAGGGTCTTTCCTACATAGAGAATCATTCTCCTTATTTTACTTACATAGAAGGCAATACATTGACATGTAACAATCATTAATCAACTACAACAATAATCTTTACCACATATTTAAATCTTTTTATGTGAATATATAATTAATTAATTATGATATGTGTATAAATCACATTTTCACCGTAATGATAATTCGTTCATATTATTGTTGAAAACTTTTCTACTTCTAACTGTAAATGAAAAGTTATTTAAATTTTATCAGGAATTATCAATTGAACTGAGGCATAATCTATCATCATAGAATTTCTAATGATGAATCATCTCAATCCAATATTTAATTAATCTTTATAGATCGTAAACCTTTTTCTACTATTGAGTAATGTGAGAATTAGTTCACTATTGAACATTATTATCACCTCCTTGAAATTTTTCACATATTCAATCGTATATAGAAACATAGATTACATCCATTTAATGTAGAGACCCGAAGCTTATCGTACATGGACATTACATTACTTTTGCGGAATACTTGGTACATAACAAAAACACACACACAAGGATCGTAATAGTTTAGTGTCTTTGGAAACTCGGAATATAATCTTCTAATTGTGGTGAAAGATCTTCAACATCTCCCATAAATATCTTCCCTTTTTTTTTACCTAAAACCTTTCTTTATATCCTGGGGAAAAGAAAACATAAAAGGGTGAGCTCAAATGCTCAGTAAGGGTATACCAAAGAAATAAAAATCATATCATATCTTTTTGAAAATCATAACCTGCAAAAGAGATCATAATATCTTAACATGGAACAAATCATAGAAGTGAAAATGAGATCACCATAATCATAACATGAAACTTGAAACTTTGTGGCATGCACACATAATCATAGAGAATCATTTCTTGTTAGTCAAGACTCATTGCCAAGACTATCTTAGTGGACAAAGTCCCTTTCTGAATCGAGTAACCCTCGTTTCAGTCCTGTTTCACTGAACCGGTATAACCTACCATTCCAGCCATGTCTATCTCATGAGATATAAAATCATTACCCAATGCATTGGAGGGAGATATAGGTCCCACCCATCTTATAATGAATCCTTTCTTATGTGTGCCACATAATCATAAAACATACATCATCGCATAACACATGTAACAAAAATGGGATTCTTGAAACATCATGACATCATAAATCAATTCATATAAGATAAAGGAATTCATAAACATAATTCCATCACAACATAGTCAAATCAATGTAAAAATATGGATAGAAACAGAACCCTTTATTATCTTATATGGAAAATAATTTTGATAAAACACTTGAATTGAATTCTTGAGGAAAATATCCTTTCTTCTTCAAAATCAATTTCTTTTCACAAAACATCATGCAATTTTAAAAGAAAGATATTTTATTGAAAATAGTCATGAAATCTTTTAGAGGAAGGTTCATGAAAATAAGGCTTTATAAAACAGTAGAAATCCGTTCGTGCCGTATAAGTTAAAAAAAACATTCTTCGTACTTTTGTCAGAAAAGTCAAAAAGTACCTCGTACGAAAAACGACAAAAGATTCCTTTCATACATATTACTAAAAACTCACCGAAGGGTAAAAATGGATTTAAAAAATTGTAGGTGGATAGAAATAATATTACATATTGATGAAACATGGATGTGGATGATAAAATACACCCCAGTAAATAATTACGAATAAACAATCTCGGATAAAAATGAGATTGTGATATTTCCCTTACCTTAGGTCCGACTTGCTTTGTAAGTGTCCGAACCTCCTGTATAATGATTTAAATCATGTTATTGACTTATTAAAGAATCGTATTAATTGTTATGATATCATTTATGGTTCACTTATGACATTATATTACCCGTTCTTTTGTAAATTCCATGTTAAAGAAGCGTTTTGGGTAAAATCGTTTCATTTATCGTAGGAGTTTTGACTTGTTGTTCTTGACATCATTATTACTTATATCATGATTTACTCACTTCCAGAATATAAAATATGATTTATATATCATATATATTCATTATATATATATATATATAATAGATAGATATATAAATTGAAAAACACCGTTCATGGAGACGGTAGTCCGTACGTACGCATGAACGCTGTTTTTCTTTCCTTATTGTCTTGAAATGGAAGTAAGTAGATGACATACATATGTATATATATACATAAATCCAGTAGCTTTATAATGTCATATATTTCATTATTATTTCTTATATATACATTATAATCATTCTTAAATGGTTAACATGGAGAATGAATCTCATCGCGTCGTGGAGACGGTAGTCCGTACGTACGCACGCGCGGTGATTTCTTTTTCCGTAGGATGGATAGATGGTGAAATAGGGTTGTTTCATACTTATAATAACATATAAGTATATGAGTGATACTGATTTTATTACTTCATAGTGAAATAACCTAAGAAGAAGAAGTGGAAGAAGAAATAAAGATGAAAGAATTGGTAACGGTAATTACCTCTTCTTTGAAGCGCCTTTTGGAGACCTCCTCTTAGGGAACTAAAATTGGTCTTTGAGGAATACCAGAACCTCTAGGATGTTTCTAGGGAAGTGGAGAAGAGATTTTGGCAGGGTTTGGCCGAGCTTTAGTGCTCAATTTGGTGTGAGGAGGAGGGGGAGGAGGTGTCCTTTTATAGGGGAGGAGAGGGGCACCTTAGGAATATCTCAAAATATTATTTTATATTAAAGTCAAAATCGGTTTATAATGGTTCCAAAGGGTCTTATTTCGAAGCTAAAGTTGGGATGGGTCGAAATCCTATCAACCAATAGGATTTAGACAAGTTTAGGGTATTATGTTTTACCTTATCAATTAGATTTAACTCTAAGTTAAATAATTTAACTTTTACCGTGTCTTTTTGTTTTCTTTCACTATATGGTTAATAAACTTACTATAACATGCCAAACGAACCACAAATTGTTTATTATTAATATATATATCCTTATCTAAGTCATTTTGCCGAACCTTAGATTTTTAGGAATAAAATAACAATTAATAATATAATATTTGATTTAAAAACTATTTTGTGTCAATTTTGACACTATTTGATATATGATTTTTGTGAAAGTCATAACAGAATTATATGTTCGAACCAAGTTGATTAAATCAACATTAATATATCATAGTAACCTAGAAAATTAGTGGAATTCATAAAAAATCTCAAATTACATTTATTTTGGTGTTTATAACATCAATTATGTCAATATTTCATTAATACGATAATTACTGCATCATCGTTGTGTCATAAATAAATTAAATTATTTTATGTCTAAAAATTAAAAATAAAATACCATCATGTAGTAAATATTTTTAGCTTTCTAATGAATATTTACAATCGAATTTATCTTATGTATAACCCCATATTAGAAATGATTTACTTATTAAACTTTGATTTTAACTATTTTAACCCTTCTTTAAATAAATTAATAATAAATGTCCTAATCTAATCCAAGTGGGCCTAAATGGTCATATTTTATTCCTAAGTTTGTTTTTGGTCGAATTACACTTGTCCAATAGAATTAGGACATGTGTTAGGGTAATATTAATATCATATTTACCCTTAGTTACCCTATTTACTATTAACCTTGGCAAAAAAAGTAAAAAGTTACTATTCACCAAAAAATTATTTTCATCTCATTGAACCACATTTTAGTCCTTGATATTAACCGTGTCTCTCGGATTTTCGAAATTCCATTCACAGAAGCGGTAAAATTAAGTTTTATTCAAAATTCAGTTTTTAACCTACCACTTAGTAGTTTCACTATTCATCAAAAATTGATGTTTTTCAGAACAATGCCAAAATTTCATCCCCAGCTATATTTCATATTCCGAATTCAAAAATGAAGTCTATTTTACCAAATTCATAACATAAAAGTTGCATTAATTAATTTTATAATTAAATCCCGCTGTTAAAACAAATAGCGTGTTTTTAAGAAACAATATCTATCAAAAGATTGACACTTGTTTATGTCTAGTTTAAATGTGAAATTACATCCAATGACCAACATTGTATTAAATTGTAAAAATATATTCTAAATATACTTTAAAACCACTCAAATTAATGATTTATCACTATTAATTATTTCGATTAAAAAAGTTGTTTTTAATTATAATTTAGTAATTTTCACTATTCATTAGAATATGAAAGTTATCCGAAAAGTACCAAAATTTCACCTTAGGCTAAATTAGATACTCCGAATCCAAAAATGAAGTCCATTTTGAGAGTTAAAATTTCTAAAATTTAAAAAGTGGTTATTACTATTCATAACAGCTAGTTTTAATAATATTTTAATAGCATATCATTGTTTCGTGAAACTCAGGATTACGTACCACACACGCTATCGAGGAAGGTTGCGATTGCGTGTAATGCAAGGCAAGTCAAGGATGCGTGTTGTGCAAGCTCCTTTTGGTGTAGCGTATAACACAAGACATTAGTAAAATAAAAAAAATAATATTTTTCATAAAATCTCGGGCTGTTACATTCTACCCCCCTTAAAATGAATTTCGCCCTCGAAATTCGTCGGGGTTATAAATGGTTTACTATTCGAAAGTTTCTTTAATAGAAACCCACATCGTAAAAGGGAATACCAAAACTTGGCTTTAAAAACTAAAGTATGAAATGTAACGATTACCCAAATAAACTAATCACTGGGTTTCCACATAGGTGAAAATATGGATATGGAAGAGAAATGTAACCATCATGTTCTGATGGAGAGTGGTAGAGAACATGGCTATAGAAAATCCAGTAATCAAAAATCCATAGATTTGTGATGATATAAGGTACCATCTGATTCATCAGGTATAAGATCACTAGGACAACATTTTTGGTTTTCAAGATCATTTCCCTAAAGTTGAAAATTTGCTTAGAATAAATACTTACTTTATTTTGGTACAATCTCACTTTTGTTCGTGCCTTGAACAATTTCTACTTCATCTCTTAAATGAAGTTGAATTTGTTATTTGTGAAGTGTTAGAAGATCATGTGATAGAATGACTGTTCATTCCATCTGTCTCAAACAAAAGGTTAGCAAAAGTTATTAAATATACATAAGTCATTCTATAGTGAGATTAATCATATATGGTTCCTAAAATGGACTTATACTTCATATATCATACTGCTTAATATAATAAAACTAGTTTCTACTAAACAGGGACTTCCTGTAGGTCAGTGGTAGGCGATAAAGGCCAGTCGCACTTCGGTTGTGGGTTCGATTCCCACAGCCTTGTCCGAAGCGATGGGTTGTCGCCCGTCCTGCAGGTTGTCCTTTTTCTAAAACTATATTACTATAACATCCCATCAATAATATCGAAAAAACTTCTATCCTTAAACTAACTTATGTCCAACATAATCCAGTCTAATCTTTAGGCTTATACATAATACTGCAGTCCACTCTCATAATATAGTGACAACGATTACCAGAGATTTAATACTGTCGTTGATCCCCACATATCATAAGATATGTTTTGTTGGTCACATTCTAAACATTCAAAGTCCTTAATCATGTATTCTCTTGAATACCTTAGTGAAAACATGAATGCAGTTATAAGTTAACACTTTCCACATACCAAAATCCTCAAAATTCTATATACTCAATCCATGATATCACTTAGTCCTTATATCAATCATGAGCTCATGAATATTGTTAAACATTTCATTTTCTTATTTTCCCTTCATTATGCGCATATCATCTTATTTCCAAAAATATCTCAATCACTTTGAATACCACATTAAACCAATACATAAATATTCCAATACTCCATGATACAACATTATTTTGGAATCCCATTACATAAACACTTAATCATTCCACCACATCGTTATCATATTCAACATTGCCAATAGTGATCGCATGTGATTTCCCTTTGTCCTTTGCCTTCAGTGGTTGCTCATGTTGATCATCACTAACCCTTGGATTAGGGCAATTATTAGCATAATGCCCCATTTCCTTGCACTTGAAGCATTGAAGTGTTGGCGGTGCGTTCTCTGCAGTGTTTGCTTTATTCACATCATTAGAAACCCTTTTTCCATTACTTCGACACTCAGCTGCTCGATGACCTTCTTTTCCACACTTAAAACATTTTCTAGTTCCTTTAAGGCAATCTCCACCATGCTTCTTTCCACACTTTGTGCATAAGGAAACATTCATCTTCTTTTCACCATTATTATGAGATTTCTCCTTGAACTCCATCTTTCATTTCTTGTTAAAACCATGAGATGGATATGTAACACCAACTTCCATTTCTACCTTGATAGCACAACGCACAATTTCTTCATAGCTACTGAAGTCTCTTATAGCTAATGCCCTTCGAAGACTTGGTTTTAAGCCACTGAAAAATCGATCAACTTTACTTTCAGGTTGGATGATAATGCCAGATGCATACCTTGCAAGTCTTGTAAAATTCGCTTCATATATACTAACAGATTCATCATCCTTCTGCTTCAGCTCAATAAACTCCTTTTCCATCTTTGTTCGAAGAATATGAGGGAAGTACTTACTGAAAAACAAGTTCTTGAACTCGTCCCATTCCATGGACTCAATTTCATCCCTTGGCCTCGTATTCTTGATAAGATTCCACCATTGATCAGCTTCACCTTCCAAACGATATACTGCTAAGATGACTTTATCATGTTCAGAACATTGAAGAACTGAAAATATCTTTTCAGTGGTACTGATCCATTGTTCAGCAACAAGTGGATCGGAAGTCCCACTGAAAGAAGGTGGACGTTGCCTCATGAAGGACTCAATAGAATATTGTTCCCTTCTCTGCTCATTTGGAAGTCCAGAATGATTCATAGCTTGTGTAAGTATAGCAATAAGATTTTGCACTCCATCTCCCATAACATTTGTTTGTTCAGGAGGGCAATCATTGCATTGTCCATTGCATTGATCAACACGGTTCCTTCGGGTTCCAGCCATCGTCTAAAACCCAAAAAGAATAGTGTGAGAGGCAAAAATCATGCTAGGGAAAACAACATAATAAAGGGGGAGTACCTTCAATATCCAACATCTTAGGTTTAATTCTATGATCGTTAGCGTAATTTTATTACTATAACCTATACGTATACTTATCCCTAGGGACATCCCTAGACATACCTTAGAAATATCTCTAGGGATCTCACTAAAGTTCTCGCATCCTAGTTTCCAAAGGTTGACTAAACCTTTCCTCTGATACCAACTGTAGAGACCCGAAGCTTATCGTACATGGACATTACATTACTTTTGCAGAATACTTGGTACATAACAAAAACACACACACAAGGATCGTAATAGTTTAGTGTCTTTGGAAACTCGGAATATAATCTTCTAATTGTGGTGAAAGATGTTCAACATCTCCCATAAAGATCTTCCCTTTTTTTTACCTAAAACCTTTCTTTATATCCTGGGGAGAAGAAAACATAAAAGGGTGAGCTCAAATGCTCAGTAAGGGTATACAAAAGAAATAAAAATCATATCATATCTTTTTGAAAATCATAACCTGCAAAAGAGATCATAATATCTTAACATGGAACAAATCATAGAAGTGAAAATGAGATCACCATAATCATAACATGAAACTTGAAACTTTGTGGCATGCACACATAATCATAGAGAATCATTTCTTGTTAGTCAAGACTCATTGCCAAGACTATCTTGGTGGACAAAGTCCCTTTCTGAATCGAGTAACCCTCGTTTCAGTCCTGTTTCACTGAACCAGTATAACCTACCATTCCAGCCATGTCTATCTCATGAGATATAAAATCATTACCCAATGCATTGGAGGGAGATATAGGTCCCACCCATATTATAATGAATCCTTTCTTATGTGTGCCACATAATCATAAAACATACATCATCGCATAACACATGTAACAAAAATGGGATTCTTGAAACATCATGACATCATAAATCAATTCATATAAGATAAAGGAATTCATAAACATAATTCCATCACAACATAGTCAAATCAATGTAAAAATATGGATAGAAACAGAACCCTTTATTATCTTAGATGGAAAATAATTTTGATAAAACACTTGAATTGAATTCTTGAGGAAAATATCCTTTCTTCTTCAAAATCAATTTCTTTTCACAAAACATCATGCAATTTTAAAAGAAAGATATTTTATTGAAAATAGTCATGAAATCTTTTAGAGGAAGGTTCATGAAAATAAGGCTTTATAAAACAGTAGAAATCCGTTCGTGCCGTATAAGTTAAAAAAAACATTCTTCGTACTTTTTTCAGAAAAGTCAAAAAGTACCTCGTACGAAAAACGACAAAAGATTCCTTTCATACATATTACTAAAAACTCACCGAAGGGTAAAAATGGATTTAAACAATTGTAGGTGGATAGAAATAATATTACATATTGATGAAACATGGATGTGGATGATAAAATACACCCCAGTAAATACTTACGAATAAACAATCTCGGATAAAAATGAGATTGTGATATTTCCCTTACCTTAGGTCCGACTTGCTTTGTAAGTGTCCGAACCTCCTGTATAATGATTTAAATCATGTTATTGAATTATTAAAGAATCTTATTAATTGTTATGATATCATATATGGTTCACTTATGACATTATATTACCCGTTCTTTTGTAAATTCCATGTTAAAGAAGCGTTTTGGGTAAAATCGTTTCATTTATCGTAGGTGTTTTGACTTGTTGTTCTTGACATCATTATTACTTATATCATGATTTACTCACTTCCAGAATATAAAATATGATTTATATATCATATATATTCAGTATATATATATATATAATAGATAGATAAATAAAATGAAAAACACCGTTCATGGAGACGGTAGTCCGTACGTACGCATGAACGCTGTTTTTCTTTCCTTATTGTCTTGAAATGGAAGTAAGTAGATGACATACATATGTATATATATACATAAATCCAGTAGCTTTATAATGTCATATATTTCATTATTATTTCTTATATATACATTATAATAATTCTTAAATGGTTAACATGGAGAATGAATCTCATCGCGTCGTGGAGACGGTAGTCCGTACGTACGCACGCGCGGTGATTTCTTTTTCCGTAGGATGGATAGATGGTGAAATAGGGTTGTTTCATACTTATAATAACATATCAGTATATGAGTGATACTGATGTTATTACTTCATAATGAAACAACCTAAGAAGAAGAAGTGGAAGAAGAAATAAAGATGAAAGAATTGGTAACGGTAATTACCTCTTCTTTGAAGCGCCTTTTGGAGACCTCCTCTTAGGGAACTAAAATTGGTCTTTGAGGAATACCAGAACCTCTAGGATGTTTCTAGGGAAGTGGAGAAGAGATTTTGGCAGGGGTTGGCCGAGCTTTAGTGCTCAATTTGGTGTGAGGAGGAGGGGGAGGAGGTGTCCTTTTATAGGGGAGGAGAGGGGCACCTTAGGAATATCTCAAAATATTATTTTATATTAAAGTCAAAATCGGTTTATAATGGTTCCAAAGGGTCTTATTTAGAAGCTAAAGTGGGGATGGGTCGAAATCCTATCAACCAATAGGATTTAGACAAGTTTAGGGTATTATGTTTTACCTTATCAATTAGATTTAACTCTAAGTTAAATAATTTAACTTTTACCGTGTCTTTTTGTTTTCTTTCACTATATGGTTAATAAACTTACTATAACATGCCAAACGAACCACAAATTGTTTATTATTAATATATATATCCTTATCTAAGTCATTTGGACGAACCTTAGATTTTTAGGAATAAAATAACAATTAATAATATAATATTTGATTTAAAAACTATTTTGTGTCAATTTTGACACTATTTGATATATGATTTTTGTGAAAGTCATAACAGAATTATATGTTCTAACCAAGTTGATTAAATCAACATTAATATATCATAGTAACCTAGAAAATTAGTGTAATTCATAAAAAATCTCAAATTACATTTATTTTGGTGTTTATAACATCAATTATATCAATATTTCATTAATACGATAATTACTGCATAATCGTTGTGTCATAAATAAATTAAATTATTTTATGTCTAAAAATTACAAATAAAATACCATCATGTAGTAAATCTTTTTATCTTTCTAATGAATATTTACAATCGAATTTATCTTATGTATAACCCCATATTAGAAATGATTTACTTATTAAACTTTGATTTTAACTATTTTAACCCTTCTTTAAATAAATTAATAATAAATGTCCTAATCTAATCCAAGTGGGCCTAAATGGTCATATTTTATTCCTAAGTTTGTTTTTGGTTGAATTACACTTGTCCAATAGAATTAGGACATGTGTTAGGGTAATATTAATATCATATTTACCCTTAGTTACCCTATTTACTATTAACCGTGGTAAAAAAAGTAAAAAGTTACGATTCACCAAAAAATTATTTTCATCTCATTGAACCACATTTTAGTCCTTGATATTAACCGTGTCTCTCAGATTTTCGAAATTCCATTCACAGAAGCGGTAAAATTAAGTTTTATTCAAAATTCAGTTTTTAACCTACCACTTAGTAGTTTCACTATTCATCAAAAATTGATGTTTTTCAGAACAATGCCAAAATTTCATCCCAAGCTATATTTCATATTCCGAATTCAAAAATGAAGTCTATTTTACCAAATTCATAACATAAAAGTTGCATTAATTAATTTTATAATTAAATCCCGCTGTTAAAACAAATAGCGTGTTTTTAAGAAACAATATCTATCAAAAGATTGACACTTGTTTATGTCTAGTTTAAATGTGAAATTACATCCAATGACCAACATTGTATTAAATTGTAAAAATATATTCTAAATATACTTTAAAACCACTCAAATTAATGATTTATCACTATTAATTATTTCGATTAAAAAAGTTGTTTTTAATTATAATTTAGTAATTTTCACTATTCATCAGAATATGAAAGTTATCCGAAAAGTACCAAAATTTCACCTTAGGCTAAATTCGATACTCCGAATCCAAAAATGAAGTCCATTTTGAGAGTTAAAATTTCTAAAATTTAAAAAGTGGTTATTACTATTCATAACAGCTAGTTTTAATAATATTTTAATAGCATATCATTGTTTCGTGAAACTCAGGATTACGTACCACACACGCTATCGAGGAAGGTTGCGATTGCGTGTATTGCAAGGCAAGTCAAGGATGCGTGTTGTGCAAGCTCCTTTTGGTGTAGCGTATAACACAAGACATTAGTAAAATAAAAAAAATAATATTTTTCATAAAATCTCGGGCTGTTACATTCTACCCCCCTTAAAATGAATTTCGCCCTCGAAATTCGTCGGGGTTATAAATGGTTTACTATTCGAAAGTTTCTTTAATAGAAACCCACATCGTAAAAGGGAATACCAAAACTTGGCTTTAAAAACTAAAGTATGAAATGTAACGATTACCCAAATAAACTAATCACTGGGTTTCCACATAGGTGAAAATATGGATATGGAAGAGAAATCTAACCATCATGTTCTGATGGAGAGTGGTAGAGAACATGGCTATGGAAAAGCCAGTAATCACAAATCCATAGATTTGTGATGATATAAGGTACCATCTGATTCATCAGGTATAAGATCACTAGGACAACATTTTTGGTTTTCAAGATCATTTCCCTAAAGTTGAAAATTTGCTTAGAATAAATACTTACTTTATTTTGGTACAATCTCACTTTTGTTCGTGCCTTGAACAATTTCTACTTCATCTCTTAAATGAAGTTGAATTTGTTATTTGTGAAGTGTTAGAAGATCATGTGATAGAATGAATGTTCATTCCATCTGTCTCAAACAAAAGGTTAGCAAAAGTTATTAAATATACATAAGTCATTATATAGTGAGATTAATCATATATGGTTCCTAAAATGGACTTATACTTCATATATCATACTGCTTAATATAATAAAACTAGTTTCTACTAAACAGGGACTTCCTGTAGGTCAGTGGTAGGCGATAAAGGCCAGCCGCACTTCGGTTGTGGGTTCGATTCCCACAGCCTTGTCCGAAGCGATGGCCTGTCGCCCGTCCTGCAGGTTGTCCTTTTTCTAAAACTATATTACTATAACATCCCATAAATAATATCGAAAAAACTTCTATCCTTAAACTAAATTATGTCCAACATAATCCAGTCTAATCTTTAGGCTTATACATAATACTGCAGTCCACTCTCATAATATAGTGACAACGATTACCAGAGATTTAATACTGTCGTTGATCCCCACATATCATAAGATATGTTTTGTTGGTCACATTCTAAACATTCAAAGTCCTTAATCATGTATTCTCTTGAATACCTTAGTGAAAACATGAATGCAGTTATAAGTTAACACTTTCCACATACCAAAATCCTCAAAATTCTATATACTCAATCCATGATATCACTTAGTCCTTATATCAATCATGAGCTCATGAATATTGTTAAACATTTCATTTTCTTATTTTCCCTTCATTATGCGCATATCATCTTATTTCCAAAAATATCTCAATCACTTTGAATACCACATTAAACCAATACATAAATATTCCAATACTCCATGATACAACATTATTTTGGAATCCCATTACATAAACACTTAATCATTCCACCACATCGTTATCATATTCAACATTTCCAATAGTGATCGCATGTGATTTCCCTTTGTCCTTTGCCTTCAGTGGTTGCTCATGTTGATCATCACTAACCCTTGGATTAGGGCAATTATTAGCATAATGCCCCATTTCCTTGCACTTGAAGCATTGAAGTGTTGGCGGTGCGTTCTCTGCAGTGTTTGCTTTATTCACATCATTAGAAACCCTTTTTCCATTACTTCGACACTCAGCTGCTCGATGACCTTCTTTTCCACACTTAAAACATTTTCTAGTTCCTTTAAGACAATCTCCACCATGCTTCTTTCCACAATTTGTGCATAAGGAAACATTCATCTTCTTTTCACCATTATTATGAGATTTCTCCTTGAACTCCATCTTTCGTTTCTTGTCAAAACCATGAGATGGATATGTAACACCAACTTCCATTTCTACCTTGATAGCACAACGCACAATTTCTTCATAGCTACTGAAGTCTCTTATAGCTAATTCCCTTCGAAGACTTGGTTTTAAGCCACTCAAAAATCGATCAACTTTACTTTCAGGTTGGATGATAATGCCAGATGCATACCTTGCAAGTCTTGTAAAATTCGCTTCATATATACCAACAGATTCATCATCCTTCTGCTTCAGCTCAATAAACTCCTTTTCCATCTTTGTTCGAAGAATACGAGGGAAGTACTTACTGAAAAACAAGTTCTTGAACTCGTCCCATTCCATGGACTCAATTTCATCCCTTGGCCTCGTATTCTTGATAAGATTCCACCATTGATCAGCTTCACCTTCCAAACGATATACTGCTAAGATGACTTTATCATGTTCAGAACATTGAAGAACTGAAAATATCTTTTCAGTGGTACTGATCCATTGTTCAGCAACAAGTGGATCGGAAGTCCCACTGAAAGAAGGTGGACGTTGCCTCATGAAGGACTCAATAGAATATTGTTCCCTTCTCTGCTCATTTGGAAGTCCAGAATGATTCATAGCTTGTGTAAGTATAGCAATAAGATTTTGCACTCCATCTCCCATAACATTTGTTTGTTCAGGAGGGCAATCATTGCATTGTTTATTGCATTGATCAACACGGTTCCTTCGGGTTCCAGCCATCGTCTAAAACCCAAAAAGGATAGTGTGAGAGGCAAAAATCATGCTAGGGAAAACAACATAATAAAGGGGGAGTACCTTCAATATCCAACATCTTAGGTTTAATTCTATGATCGTTAGCGTAATTCTATTACTATAACCTATACGTATACTTTTCCCTAGGGACATCCCTAGACATACCTTAAAAATATCTCTAGGGATCTCACTAAAGTTCTCGCATCCTAGTTTCCAAAGGTTGACTAAACCTTTCCTCTGATACCAACTGTAGAGACCCGAAGCTTATCGTACATGGACATTACATTACTTTTGCGGAATACTTGGTACATAACAAAAACACACACACAAGGATCGTAATAGTTTAGTGTCTTTGGAAACTCGGAATATAATCTTCTAATTGTGGTGAAAGATCTTCAACATCTCCCATAAAGATCTTCCCTTTTTTTTTTACCTAAAACCTTTCTTTATATCCTGGGGAAAAGAAAACATAAAAGGGTGAGCTCAAATGCTCAGTAAGGGTATACAAAAGAAATAAAAATCATATCATATCTTTTTGAAAATCATAACCTGCAAAAGAGATCATAATATCTTAACATGGAACAAATCATAGAAGTGAAAATGAGATCACCATAATCATAACATGAAACTTGAAACTTTGTGGCATGCACACATAATCATAGAGAATCATTTCTTGTTAGTCAATACTCATTGCCAAGACTATCTTAGTGGACAAAGTCCCTTTCTGAATCGAGTAACCCTCGTTTCAGTCCTGTTTCACTGAACCGGTATAACCTACCATTCCAGCCATGTCTATCTCATGAGATATAAAATCATTACCCAATGCATTGGAGGGAGATATAGGTCCCACCCATCTTATAATGAATCCTTTCTTATGTGTGCCACATAATCATAAAACATACATCATCGCATAACACATGTAACAAAAATGGGATTCTTGAAACATCATGACATCATAAATCAATTCATATAAGATAAAGGAATTCATAAACATAATTCCATCACAACATAGTCAAATCAATGTAAAAATATGGATAGAAACAGAACCCTTTATTATCTTAGATGGAAAATAATTTTGATAAAACACTTGAATTGAATTCTTGAGGAAAATATCCTTTCTTCTTCAAAATCAATTTCTTTTCACAAAACATCATGCAATTTTAAAAGAAATATATTTTATTGAAAATAGTCATGAAATCTTTTAGAGGAAGGTTCATGAAAATAAGGCTTTATAAAACAGTAGAAATCCGTTCGTGCCGTATAAGTTAAAAAAAACATTCTTCGTACTTTTGTCAGAAAAGTCAAAAAGTACCTCGTACGAAAAACGACAAAAGATTCCTTTCATACATATTACTAAAAACTCACCGAAGGGTAAAAATGGATTTAAAAAATTGTAGGTGGATAGAAATAATATTACATATTGATGAAACATGGACGTGGATGATAAAATACACCCCAGTAAATACTTACGAATAAACAATCTCGGATAAAAATGAGATTGTGATATTTCCCTTACCTTAGGTCCGACTTGCTTTGTAAGTGTCCGAACCTCCTGTATAATGATTTAAATCATGTTATTGACTTATTAAAGAATCTTATTAATTGTTATGATATCATATATGGTTCACTTATGACATTATATTACCCGTTCTTTTGTAAATTCCATGTTAAAGAAGCGTTTTGGGTAAAATCGTTTCATTTATCGTAGGTGTTTTGACTTGTTGTTCTTGACATCATTATTACTTATATCATGATTTACTCACTTCCAGAATATAAAATATGATTTATATATCATATATATTCAGTATATATATATATATATAATAGATAGATAAATAAAATGAAAAACACCGTTCATGGAGACGGTAGTCCGTACGTACGCATGAACGCTGTTTTTCTTTCCTTATTGTCTTGAAATGGAAGTAAGTAGATGACATACATATGTATATATATAAATAAATCCAGTAGCTTTATAATGTCATATATTTCATTATTATTTCTTATATATACATTATAATCATTCTTAAATGGTTAACATGGAGAATGAATCTCATCGCATCGTGGAGACGGTAGTCCGTACGTACGCACACGCGGTGATTTCTTTTTCCGTAGGATGGATAGATGGTGAAATAGGGTTGTTTCATACTTATAATAACATATCAGTATATGAGTGATACTGATGTTATTACTTCATAATGAAACAACCTAAGAAGAAGAAGTGGAAGAAGAAATAAAGATGAAAGAATTGGTAACGGTAATTACCTCTTCTTTGAAGCGCCTTTTGGAGACCTCCTCTTAGGGAACTAAAATTGGTCTTTGAGGAATACCAGAACCTCTAGTATGTTTCTAGGGAAGTGGAGAAGAGATTTTGGCAGGGGTTGGCCGAGCTTTAGTGCTCAATTTGGTGTGAGGAGGAGGGGGAGGAGGTGTCCTTTTATAGGGGAGGAGAGGGGCACCTTAGGAATATCTCAAAATATTATTTTATATTAAAGTCAAAATCGGTTTATAATGGTTCCAAAGGGTCTTATTTCGAAGCTAAAGTGGGGATGGGTCTAAAGCCTATCAACCAATAGGATTTAGACAAGTTTAGGGTATTATGTTTTACCTTATCAATTAGATTTAACTCTAAGTTAAATAATTTAACTTTTACCGTGTCTTTTTGTTTTCTTTCACTATATGGTTAATAAACTTACTATAACATGCCAAACGAACCACAAATTGTTTATTATTAATATATATATCCTTATCTAAGTCATTTGGCCGAACCTTAGATTTTTAGGAATAAAATAACAATTAATAATATAATATTTGATTTAAAAACTATTTTGTGTCAATTTTGACACTATTTGATATATGATTTTTGTGACAGTCATAACAGAATTATATGTTCGAACCAAGTTGATTAAATCAACATTAATATATCATAGTAACCTAGAAAATTAGTGTAATTCATAAAAAATCTCAAATTACATTTATTTTGGTGTTTATAACATCAATTATGTCAATATTTCATTAATACGATAATTACTGCATCATCGTTGTGTCATAAATAAATTAAATTATTTTATGTCTAAAAATTACAAATAAAATACCATCATGTAGTAAATCTTTTTATCTTTCTAATAAATATTTACAATCGAATTTCTCTTATGTATAACCCCATATTAGAAATGATTTACTTATTAAACTTTGATTTTAACTATTTTAACCCTTCTTTAAATAAATTAATAATAAATGTCCTAATCTAATCCAAGTGGGCCTAAATGGTCATATTTTATTCCTAAGTTTGTTTTTGGTCGAATTACACTTGTCCAATAGAATTAGGACATGTGTTAGGGTAATATTAATATCATATTTACCCTTAGTTACCCTATTTACTATTAACCGTGGTAAAAAAAGTAAAAAGTTACTATTCACCAAAAAATTATTTTCATCTCATTGAACCACATTTTAGTCCTTGATATTAACCTTGTCTCTCGGATTTTCGAAATTCCATTCACAGAAGCGGTAAAATTAAGTTTTATTCAAAATTCAGTTTTTAACCTACCACTTAGTAGTTTCACTATTCATCAAAAATTGATGTTTTTCAGAACAATGCCAAAATTTCATCCCAAGCTATATTTCATATTCCGAATTCAAAAATGAAGTCTATTTTACCAAATTCATAACATAAAAGTTGCATTAATTAATTTTATAATTAAATCCCGCTGTTAAAACAAATAGCGCGTTTTTAAGAAACAATATCTATCAAAAGATTGACACTTGTTTATGTCTAGTTTAAATGTAAAATTACATCCAATGACCAAAATTGTATTAAATTGTAAAAATATATTCTAAATATACTTTAAAACCACTCAAATTAATGATTTATCACTATTAATTATTTCGATTAAAAAAGTTGTTTTTAATTATAATTTAGTAATTTTCACTATTCATCAGAATATGAAAGTTATCCGAAAAGTACCAAAATTTCACCTTAGGCTAAATTCGATACTCCGAATCCAAAAATGAAGTCCATTTTGAGAGTTAAAATTTCTAAAATTTAAAAAGTGGTTATTACTATTCATAACAGCTAGTTTTAATAATATTTTAATAGCATATCATTGTTTCGTGAAACTCAGGATTACGTACCACACACGCTATCGAGGAAGGTTGCGATTGCGTGTAATGCAAGGCAAGTCAAGGATGCGTGTTGTGCAAGCTCCTTTTGGTGTAGCGTATAACACAAGACATTAGTAAAATAAAAAAATAATATTTTTCATAAAATCTCGGGCTGTTACATTTAATATTGGCTAGTGGATTATAATATCCATTATAAATAATTCACAATGAATCACTAACATCCATTCAATCCCAGAATACTATGGATCTCAGTCACTATGGTTTGTTTGAGGCATTGATCAGTAAACTTCATGTTGTGATTATATTACCAAAAATTGAGTATTAGTATATCAATAATTATAACTGTCTTAATTTGAGAAAAATATTCTCCATATTAAAGGTATTCAATACATTATTTATATGATATTCATTATCAACCTTTCACTTTCAATATTTTTAGAATATCTTGTAAAAATACAACCACAAACTGATCAATGAAATATATATAGATTCTACTAATTAGATTCATGAAGATAGAGGGGGAATTGGTTTTTCCCAATGGAATGATACTAAATTCTTAATGAACATACCTCATATTTATGGTTATATTTGATATATCCTTGTTATTGACACTTAATTGATGATATCTGAAAGAAATTAAAATCATTGAAAAGTATTCTTCTTAATACATTTCATTAAACATGTCATCCATATGTGGTAATATATACTTGTTCTTTATTGTGATCTTGTAATGTTATATATAATCTACTTAAAGATTAATTAACCCATATTTCTTCATGATAAAAAAATATGTGGATCCTGTGGTGACACATGAAGGAATATAAATCAATCACTATGATTTTCCAAGAGATTCCTTCTATATTTCTATAATTCAATTGGTTTAATTATATAAAGATTCATTTAAATAAAAGTATCACTAGGATTTATCTCTATTAAAATCTCAAGTTCACGTGGGGGGGGGGGGTAGGATAGTATTTAGTAAATACATCAACATAATCTTGAACAATATATATAATTTCATTATTGGGTTTCTCCTTAGGATTATAAGATAAATATCCCTCATGAATAGGTAGTAAAACACATCTAATGGATGTAATTCCCATTGTATGTTTTTATTTATCCATGCACTAAAATATGACAATGGGTTGAATAAAAATATCAAATTTGACTTAACATAGTTATAAATTGATATTGGATTTATATATTAAAAGAAAATCCATTCATAATGTGATTCCCCAGACCCATGCTCCCTGATCTGGTGATCATAAATACATATATTACATAATTTCATAGATACAACATTAAAAATCATATAAATAACCAACCATAATTAAATAATAAAAAATTATTATTGAGTATATTATATATTAAGTATCTTTTTAGGGTTTAGAATTTGATAATTAGGAAAAAAAATAAACTAAAAAAATCCCATGTTCTTTACATCAAATGGGGAATTTCATCATTATATACAAAACTACTAGACTCAGGATATGACTCCAATGTCTCCTATAGATTCGTTCACATGATTCATCTTTCTAAATATGTCACATTAACTACTATTCTTCATAATACAGGGAAATGGTAAAATACAAAGGGGTGGTCCAAACTGCTCAATAAGGGAAACACATAACTAAAATAATCATGGCCTAAAAATGACTGAATATTGTAGTAGAATTAGATAATTGACATGACGAAATAATCAACATGAAACTGATAGAATTTTATATGCATTATAAATGAAAACAAGAATATAAATAATACTACTCTCTAACTGATGGAATTTATCACTACTAACAAAAAAACCATTCATGAGTCCTTGTGTCAAGAAATTTTAATTATCGTCGAGACCATGATCAATATATCATTCCACATTAGGAAGGAACAATCCAAATATCAAAACATTTTTGTTCTGATGAGTCCTATTGATAAACTGGGGGTTTTATAATTTTTTGAATCACCTGTCACCTAATTAAGTCTAATATATTCACCACAAGAGTTAACATTAACTTTTATATCATTCCCTAAGGAATATATGGATGAAAAAAATCATAGAGATTTATGTAATAAAGAATATGAAATATCAATGCATGATAAGCCTCTATTAGTATATAATAATCATCATGAATTGAAATATGTTTTTTCAAGTGAATAACGAGATAACTTGTTTCTAATCCATCATTTAAAATAATCTAGATGGTCAAACAACACATAGTTTAATTTACAATTATAATTCATGTTGGAATAACAATGTATATAACTCTAATACTTGTACCATGTCAATAAAATATCATAAATTCTTATCGGAAAACTTCCAATCTATGTTATCTAAAATGTTTTGGTGACACTATACAAAAAATGAGTATATGGGTAATTCAATACTAGAATAATGTGATCATAATCCATTCTGTGAAAAAATTGGATGCATATAAAAGGACATATCCCAATAAGTGAGAATTATCATACAAAGGTTTTTTGTGTTAGAAATGTATATCCCCATAAAAATAATGGAATGACACAAAATATAATTTAAGGGTTCAATATTCCAAGTATATGTTAAATAAATACAATTAATGTTCACAAATCAATGAATAAAAAATGACTAACAAAAAACACTCACTATTGTGGAAAAAGATAAATCAATATCCACTTGAATAAATAAAAATGATTTTTAAAGTAACTCCCATGAAACACAAGGAAATAAATTTTTGAATATTAATGGTATTGTAAACTAATAGAACAGAATACAAATAAAAAACGATGTATAACATGTAACATGTCTCAAATAATCTTAGTTGAGACTAAGAAAACTATTTAACATTGAGTAATACTTTAATTAAAACCCCTTGAAATAGAGTAATTTTAATGGAACATCAAATTCAATGATTAAAATATAATTCATGACATGATATCTCAAATATGTAGTATATACATGATATAAATTTTATTAGGAGAATAATTCCAAACATTTATCACGATATGAATTTTAGATAGAAAAACATTACCTCTTATCATAAATTCATTGATCATACTTTAACCTTCCTCACCTCAATAAAAGATATCTTAACAACATAACTCATAACTTTAATCAAATCTATAGTAATTTATAAAATACATAATTTTTCATTATCTATATGAATTCTATGGATTTTAAATATAAGATGTGTATTGTATTAATAGTTTACACTGGTTTCATAATAGAGGTGTTAATGTTCGTTATTATTGGAATGTTAATAATTAAAATATGATTAAAGTTAATATTATTTATGGTTTTTAATTAATTATTATTTTTGAATCTACTTTCCTAAGTGTCATAATCATTTTTTGTGGAGATGAAATCGAAGACAATCATATTGAAGTAATTCATGATGATTACAATTTGGTTTATTAATTAGTGAATTAAATATTCATATAAAACATTTAGAACAAAAAAAATAATTATTTACACAATTATATAATTTTATAACATTAATTATGATACCATATTAATTTATAATATTAATATATTTAAATTTTAATTAGGCTATTAAACTAACCCAAACATGATGATTCCTTGATTTAATGAATGATTATTTGGTGGTTTTGTTGTAATATCATTATATCAGATGAATTGTGATATTATTTATTATTTATTGGTGTGGTATGTTAGATATGTAATTAATTATATGTATATTTAATTTATATTAATACACTACATAATTTGAAAACAAATGTATTTGCTTAATATGCTATATTTAAATGATTATATTAATGTTTATCGTTTGATGATCATGTCATTAATATGTACTTATATTTTTCAAACTAGAACCTTAATTAAATAATAATATTTATAATTATAATGTAATACTATCCTTATATCTAATATTTTAATTCTGTAAAGGAAAATGAAATAGATTACGTCGTGGAGGTGGTAGTCCACACGACACATGAATGCTAATTTTTTCCCTTAATAGATGTAGTATAATATTAAAAATTGATACTATACTTAACATAAGAAAATTATATTATATTATTGAAACCCAAATTATTATATTATTATTTCTAGAAAATTTTTGAAATAATTCAATTAAGTGTAAAAGATATGTTGTTGATAATACTCATGCCAGGAACAAGATTTTTCATTGGATATCTCCTTATAAATGAATACATTATGCTTAAAATTATATAAAAAATATGTTGAACAAATAATAAGGTTCTATTTGTTTCAAATAGAATATTTTCAAGGTGAAATTAGAATGATATGGGAGTCATCAATATGTGATTATGTTAACCTTTTATGAGTGAATGGAAGTGTATTTTTGTGAGTAACTCTAACATTTCAAATAATCTAATGTTACAAATAAAGTATTAAAGTCTAAAAAATGGATAAAATTGGGGAGTAAAATAATTTTGGATAAAAAATAACAACAAAAACTTTTAAAAAAAATTTAAAAAAAATTGAGTTCTAAGGCCCAGATAACTTTTTATCTTCTACGCTAATTTACTTTTACGTTGGTAATTAATTTCCAACATTAGTAATGAATTTGAATTAAAATTATTAAGACTGAAACTTTGACAAAATTTGATACTTATAATACAAAATATCATAATTACGCTAGTAAATAGATTTTCAAATGTAGTGAATTGTTAATTTTTGTTTTAAAAAAAACCTAATTTTTTAGAAAACTATTTTTCGAGAATTAACATTTTTAGGCATTAAATTTATATATAAGGAAAAATTATTATCAACAGTAGTTTTAATGAAATAATTTTATTTATTATAAAATAAATAAAAGATGTTTAAGTTTAAAAGAAATCCAAAACCAAATATCCCTTGAAAACAATTGATTAATTGAAAAGATAGAGTGTAGTATTTTTATTCATGTATCATTTTAATTTGTTCTAAAAATGAAAAATATAGGAGTTTTATTCTCAAGGAATATTTTCAAATCCATAAAAATATTCCATAGGTTTATATTTTGTCCCATTAATGGTTTTTAATCTTATAGATCATTCTAATATATAGATAAAGTCATAGATACTAATATTTTCCTGAAAACTATATTTTTCAAATAATGAAAACCATATTAAAAATGATCATAAATTCAAACTAATACATTATTATATGAGTATTTTAGAAATGAATTATATTTTTGTAAATTTTAAATTTCACAATTTATAAATTCAGTTTTAGAATAAAATATTAAATAATAACTATAATTTTTTTTACTGGAAAATAACATTATCAAATATTAAATTTTATAATTATTATTTCATATAATTTACCAATTCAATTGATGTTAAAAAATAAGTAATATCAAACAAAACATATAATTAATAATATGTTTCATAAAAAAATGTGTATTTGATAAAATACATTTTTATGAAATAAATGATCTCATTAGTAATATTAGATGAAATAATTGTATTTGATTCATATTAAAATTCTCTTTTATCTTCTATATATACTGAACTCATAATTTGGTCACTCATATTCATTCCAACTAATTAAACAACAGGATTTTTACAATCCAAAAATATATATAATGTTTTAATTTTTGATTTGTGTTGCATGTGGAATAACCTATCGAATCTGTTGACATATTTAATGGTAATAACATATTAAAATTTATGAGTGTTATATTCTACCCCTTAAATAAATTTCATACTTACAATTTGAATCATAATAACATATTGTGTTTTATAGGGAACTCATAAATAATCATACATTTTAAGATGATAATAGGATTATTTAGGAAGTGGGATGAGACTTATATACATGAAAAATAATTATAATATCTTTATAAAAATAGCTAATCCATTTATAATTTGACCTTTAATTATACTAAGGTATGTAAATCCAAATACCTAATGAATAAATTCCCACAACATACTAATATAAATTATATGATAGTCATACCACCATGATATTTTATCAACAAATAAATATCTAATAGATAGTAAAAACTTACATGACATAGGACACTCTAAAATATAGAGTAAAAAATTACTATCTGATGCGTTCGTTGTAGTTTCATAATCCAGTCATTATTCAAAAATATTTGGTGACTATATAATGTAATGGATCTTAGATTGGAACATTGAGTCATATAATCCCTAACACTCTTGAAATTGAAGTAATAATTTTTTGTAGCTTCTCTATTTACCTTAAACTTTTGGGATTGATGGCCTTCAACTCCACACCTCTAGAATTTAAACATCCCTTTATTAAACATTACCCCTATTTCTTGTAAATAATTTGATTTTTTGGATTTATCCCTTCAAATATACTTATATATGCCTCTTTTTTTTCATAGTTCTAAATTTTTTTATTTATTGGGACCATTTAATTAATGTTTTAAAAATCTTAATATATATTAAATCACATGTGGAAATATTTTTGAGATAAACTGGTTTACCATTATTTATGAGTTTGAATGAGATATCTGATTTCCCAATTAATTTTGGAACATGGGGTTTACGCTAGGCATGACATAAATTCTGTCAGCATCGAACGTTCGATTGAGGAAGCAATTGGAAGGTGTGTTAAGTGAAAAAATTAATTAATTAAATTTATTTATTTTTTATCACAAAGAACAATCCCCCATTTTTCATAAACAATTATGAAAAATACCTAGGGATATTAGTATAATCCCGGTAGAAAAGATGAATGGAGATATTTTTGTCATTGGCAGATCAGGATCAAAAATCAATGTTGATCGAATTGAGGGGAATCTTAGATAGATGATGTGTGCATAAAATCTTTTTTTCCTTCACTAAAGAATTATTTATTCGCCAAAGATCACCTAAATCACAATATAGGGATTATTATTTTATGGTTTTACGCCCATTTTGATTATTTTGTATGTATTTTTAATTGTGTTATTAATTTATCTAGAATCCCATGTATCACACAGTCCAAATATAAAAATTATTGAGTTACTGATTTATTATTTCATTCGTTGGGTCATGAATCACAACTACTTGAAAAAAAATTATGATCATCAGATGGTATCACATCAGATAATGATGGATATCACTTCATTCCTATGCATTCCCCCCTTTGATTTTCATTCAGCACATTTAGACCACAAGTTTGCTGTTTAACATTGATGGGTAGGAATCAAGCATGGTTGAACACACAGATTTATGTTGGATACATGCAAAATGTATAGATTGATTTTTTCTGAATAAATCATATATCAATTTGGGTTGTTCATGTGGAATACATGGATTGATTTTTGGTAAATCATTCTTCAAAAATTCTCGAGGTGAAGTGCAATGGGATGAAAAACATGGGGTTTAGGTAACTTGAATCCATCTACTTGCGATAGATCGGGCATGGTAAGAACTAGATCCAAGTTCATTACCAAGAATTGATGTAGAAGGGTTGATTTTTGAAGTGTTGGATATATTAAAGAATAATTTATTTAATTTAACAAAATATTAAAATATACTTCGTGTACTCTCGGAACACAGGTCATTTATTCCCATAGTTGTGGCATTTAGGGTTTCAGTAGATGTTAAATATCGTATGATGTGTATAACCCATTCACATTGTTGAAACCATTGATAGTGTCTCGTAGTTTACCCTAGTGGTATACAAGCATGATCTTGGGGATTCACATGGGAGTGGAAAAAGTACATAGGCATGACCATATTCTTGGACATGACTAGGGTACCCAGACATGGTCAGTGTATATGGGCATGAGACCAAGTACACGGGCTTCAGATAGATGGAAATGGGAAGGTCCTAAAAATAAAAGTTATTTCATGTACCAATTTAACACTATATGTAGTCTTACATGTTCATTAAATACATTTCTAGGTGAGAACACAACCATGTGTCTAGGTGAAGAAACAAGACATGTGACCCTGGGTACACATCATGCACCTCCCTATGAATATTCAATATTGTGTAAATCATTATTCAGGACTCATATTCTGGACTAATATTATCATATAATGAGAAGTTTTCAATAAAGAACACGATAGATTCCTTTGTTCAAGAATAAGTGATATGAAATGAGGTGTTATGAGAGTGGTAATTCTTTCAGTAATACTTGGTTAATAGTTGTGATTAGGCCTGTTTATCATAGAAACACTAGGGTTGGAAACACCCCGGATATACAATTATGTAGGTCCCCTATAATACTGAAATAAGTATAATTAGAAACCCTCCATACTACAAATAGTGCAATTTATCTATCTGCAGATTGGAACCCCCTCCCCCAATCTTTTAGCTTCAGTGGGGAGAAGGCCCTAAACTAAATATTGTTCCCCATTAGGTATGGTGTACTACGTTTATGTTCAAGAAAACTACATATATTATTGTATATATGTGTGTGATGCTAGAAATAGGATTTTTACCATTGGAAAAACATGAAAACTACTCATTTATATCTTGGAAGTAAATATGGATATCCCCTTTCTCTCTCACTTGGGATTCTTTATGAGAATATATATCATGTTTTGTTTAAATTTTTATTGAGTTGAGATGAATATTATATCTTTATTTAGATCCATTTATTGGTTTTAGTTCATCCTACTAAGTATATATATACTCACCCTGACATGTGTTCTACGCACACATGTTGTGTCTTGTGTTTTTGATATATAGATCAATGATGACCTTGGTGGATCATGATTTAGGAAATAATATCTATACCTTGAAATGATGACTATTTTTGGTGGTCATCCATGCAGATATGGTGTTGGGATCCATTTAGTATTACTTTTTCCAGTCATTGTTAGACTGAGACCTCATTTTTGGTTTGGTATTTATTTTTCCAATTTATATTTTTTTATTACACTATTATACTTTAATGATTTCCTAGAAGTTTTCAAATTCATGGTCCACACTTTGTACATTTTAGATTATTCATTTATATATGAACTATTATAGGGAGATTATTGTGTGTGTGTGTCTTGGTACTTAGACTAATACCTCCCATTTTATTATTTCTGACTGAATCCATTTCTATAGACCCAATCCTATTTGAGGTAGGCTTGAGGTGTCACACCCGACTTATCCCCAACAAGGAGAATCCGGTGGTTTAGGTCCTGAAAAAGTTGAATATGTGGTGTTATGTATTCTAAATATATTTTATATTTGATTTTGTTTTGAGATTGGGGTTGGGATGATAGGGAAATGATCATGGAGTTCCTTAACATCAGATATTGACCCATAGAATATAGTGTTAGAGCGGTGGACGATGTATCCATACACCAAGACCCTAACTACCTTCTTATTGAATCAGTATGTTGAGACATTAATGATAGTAAAAGCAATGGTATATGAATTTTTTAGGATTCACTTGATTTCCATGTCCTTATTGAGTATGATCCCTATATATCAACTTTGACTGTGTTATTTTATGATTTTTCCTAATATTATTTTGCGAAGATAGTGAGTGATAATATATATATATATATATATATATATATATATATTGGATCCATTTAGTTTGGTTGTGAACATGTTTTGTACATTTATATATTTTTGTTTCGTTGAAATTTGCGGGAAATTAGAGATGAAGATAATAAAGGGGATATATAGTTAATTTCTATTGTTTATGTCATTTTATGTTGTACAAAAGTATTTTATGGTGTTAATATATTGAGATAGGAAAAGTCTATATGTAGTCTATAAATCTATTCATGTCGTAAAATAGTCATTCTAAAGAATAAAACATGGCATATAGAAATATTTCTCAATTTATAACCCATTGGGCATGAATACCATGCAATTTATAGTCATGAAATAATTTCTAGTGATACATAATTTTTGAGACCACATAGATACCATTCAAAAATAAAATAAAACATTGACATATGATGTAAAAATATTATCTAGAGCGATATAAAAGAAGGTTTCCTATCTAATATACATTTACATCATAAAATGATTTTTCCTATTCAGATTCTAGAAACTAGATGTTTTTATAGGATTGTACATTTTCATTCTTTTTTACACTATTTCATTCGATCTATTTTCTTTTTTTTGATTACATAGTCTTTATAATATGGTTCCATTGAAGAAGATTCAATTCCTTTTTTCTTTTTGACAAGACATTTTCATTATTATTAAAATCGTCATATATTGTTTCTTTCGTCGTTCTATAATGTTCTTTTTCATTATTCGGATAAATAAACTATTTCAATCCAATTCTATACTTTTATTCTTTTCACTAACATGCTTTATGATTCACCTATATTAATTATTTTCAAATTTTGATGCTACTTTTATAATGGCTGACTAAACTGCCTAGGGTTAGGGATTGAAATTAGGGATACTAATTCTTTATTTAATTTCTAAATCAAATCTTTGACAAATTATCAGATAATAAATTAGGTTGTTTTTAAAATCATATCACATTCCATTGCATGAATCAGACAAATAGATTATAAATTAAGGACTGTAATATAACAAAAAAATCTAGAACAAATATAATGATTTATTTTATAAGTTTTTAGTTACACCTAATTCTTCTAGATGAACAATCACAAACTTAACAAAGAGTGGTAGCCTCTCTGGGATGTTCTAATTTTCCAGACCTAGGAAAAATTGATGAATTTTGAACAACAATACAGTCGAATCCAATAGACACACCCTTGATAGGTTTAGGGTTATCATATGTTTAGGCTCCTTGAAATTTATCCTAATCCCTTATTTTGTCAACTATATTTTAGAAAATATATATATTTTGGAATCCATCCTCATAAATATTAAAGTGAGTAATCTATTTTAATGATCAATTTTAAAGGTCATCAGCTCATTCCATTGTTTCCCTATGGGTTTGACCCTGGATTTCCACTATAAAACTTAAATTCATAGTAGTTATAGTTATATTATAGAAATTTATAATCTGTTCACACCCATGAAAAATCAAATATGCTATATGGGCCAATCAATATTTTATGTTATCTATAGGAAGGCATCTATTTTCTTCATCACAATGGCCTTTGACATAAATCTAGGACTTCCTCATAACTTGAACTTTCCCCATTTCGTGTTATGATTTTTATACAATGATTAGTTTCTTCACACGTGTTTCTCTTTTAGTGCAAGATCTAGGAACATTTGACTTATTTTAGGAGCCTGGAAATTCTATAACTAATTTATTTAAATCAATTTATTGAAAGATATTTCTCTATATGTTTATGCTTAAACATTGATTAGAGAAACAATATTCGGGATCTCACACCCCCAAATTCAAAAAATGAGCCTCCTGAATATTTGGGAGGGACACCTCTATTGAAGGAGCACACCATCATGGATTATGAATTGCCATAAATTTTTACTATTTCACCTATCATCATTCATCCTCAAAATTAGGTGCATACCTTTTATATTAAGCATGGACTCATTAAAATAATCTTGAAAATGGGCTAGTTTAGTGGGCTTCAAAGGAATGATCCACATGAATATATCCCAAAGTCTCCCTGAAGATTATGTCATTGTATAGACCTTGGGAGTCCCTTATGATGTCATTGACATAGGTTTATTATCTGATCCTTTAATAATAGTTCCCTGGATTGGCTAAAGAATCTGTCTCCTAAATCCATCACAACATGGGATGAAAAAGCTAAAAACCCCTTAGATAAATATTTTCCACCCATAAATTCATGGATCATTCAGAATTCCTTAAAAAACATTACATGGGAAGATGGTTAATCATCCTAGTGGGATTCATACCATTTTAAAGAATTGAATTGGAAGTCCCCCATCAATGACATGATTTTTGGTTACAGATTGAAACTCATTTCAATGAATTACAACATGTTGCACAGAATATGGTTGATGTCTCTTCTAATGGAGTACTTTTATTAAGACACAAAAAAGTTGGTCAAACACTTATATATCAGGTTTCACACAATTCTAGTTTATGATAGAGAGATTGAGGACCTCCTTAGTGTGTAATTCACCAAGTATAGTAGACCACACACCTTTCTTCCTAAGTTAGATCCCATACTAAAAATCATGAAGAATTACAGCTACCTCCAACCCAAATACCACACCATGAGAGTACTGTGGATGTTCATCCCTATAATATTCATGGAGGAAAAAATATATATCAATACTACCAATAAGACATGGAATAAAAGAAATGTCATGATTATAATTATGTTAATTACAATCAACAATAACAAGAATTTTAATAAATAATTTAACCATGTTTATTGGTTCAAAAACAATAACAATGTAATCAATGTCCCTACCAATAGAGGAGTGGTTATGACCCACCAATGATTCAGGGACCACCTAGGTACCCACATTAAAATCGGTCTCCTCGAACCCAACTACCCAACCAAAAAAAAATATTCCCTCTAGGGATTAGTTGTTTCCTCTTCATCATCAACAATAATTTCATCACACTCCACCTAGACAATCACAAGCCCCACCTCAACAATTACATATAGAAAATATGATCAACATATTTTTTGAAAAATTAGATTAGTGAATGACTACAAAATAGATAGAGATGAAAAGTCAAATGGATACTCACTTTAACATAGAGAACTAAGTGGGGTACATCTATACGACCATATCATACTAGCTATTGGGTACCTTTCATAGTATTACTGATACACCCCCAAGAGAAGAGGATAACATTGTATATTTTATATGTGGAAAAAGATTAACATTCAAAAACAATATAAAGGGGATGAAAAGAATATAGAATAACTTGAATAACTTGTTACAATCATAAAAAAATAGCACTGAGATCACATGAAATGATTGTAATCTAGAATTAGAGAAAAGTGGAAAAGCTCATGTATAGGTAAAAATCATAAATGAAGATGTCTATGTGGAATATTAACCATAAGCACCCATTAAATTCCTAGTGAGGATGATGCAGGGGAATATAAAGGGGAAGTATAACTATTTTATAGATATTCACAAAACTACATATTAATATCCACTTCACAGAAGCTATCACCAAAATGTCTAGTTATGATATGTTCTTGAGGATTATTTTCTATAGTATTTTGAAAATTGTAAGACTTTGGTGTTATTTTCATGAATAAATAATTCTCCATGGTTGTGTAGATGAATCACACAACATAGATGAGATTCCCAAGTAGTTTCTTGATCCACTACACCATAGGAATTTACATTTTCATAAAATATTTCTGTGATCTCAGAGAAAGTATAAATCTTATGCATATGGGGGTATTTTTGAAATTTAATATATTTATACCTAAAGATAACATGAATTTAACTTCATAAAACTAGATGATAAGTCATATATCCACTTTGACTCCTAGAGTATGTTTTTGTCATATTTGTAAAATTCATTTTCCCTATATATTTTCTTATCCTATATATCGAGGAATTAATAGATGTTACGTTAAATCTAAGATGATATTTTTTTAAAAATAGAAAATATTTAATACATGTAAACTAAGAATGATTTATTTTCAAAGGTTGTAAGGAATAGGGATTGTTTGATATAGTAAAATCTTAAAATATAATTTGTGACTTATCTTATATTGAAAGCATTTTTCTGACTGATAAGAAAGATGATTTCATCTCAATTGAATATGAAAAAGAGACTATGCCTACAAATGATGATATTAGTAGTGAATATGATGAGGTAAATTAAATTGAACCTATGATATGAAATTCATTCTTATAGTTCATACCTTTAGTTATTAAGATACTAATAATAGAGTCGAACCCTCTAACAAGAACCTGGAAATACCCATTCTTATAGACCGAAGAGGATATTCCAATCACCATAATCATGGAACTGAATGAATAAAATGAATAAAAGACTATAAATTTCATCAAGAGGCATAAAAATTTATTAGTGTCAGGTGTAGATGATATCAAGTGAATTATCCCAAAAATTTATTCCCACAAAATTGTACTGGAGAAATGATCTAACCCAAACACCAACCCCAAACGTGACTCACCCTTAAAATGAATTAAATTGTTAAAAAATATTTATTGATGATTCTTGACACTTTTATTATTATTTCTATCTTTCATAGTAAGGTGGTGAGCATGCTAAAATTCATTCCAAATAAGTGAGTCTGGAATGTGATTAAGAACAATGAAAATGAATTTATCAAAAATAAAATCATTATAATAATGAGTGTGTGTTGATACTATAGGAATATCAATACAGTAACAAAAGAAGAATACTTTTCAATCCAATTATAAGAACATAATCATGATAGATTATCTGTAGATGAGTTTTATTGTTTCATGGATAAATATTCTAGATAAAATCAAATCATTGTATACCCAGATGACTATTCAAAATTAATGTTCAAATGTCAATTTATAACATTAATATATAGATAAATGTTGTTCAAGATGCGTAAATCACTGGAATCATTTCAACGGTGTGTGATAAATATCATTCTAGATATAGAAGATGAATTTATATAAATCATGATGGATGCCTTTTTTTGCATATAGATGACCCTTTGAAGTGAGTTTGAGTAATTTGGAACTGTTTCTGCAACATTGAGAAGTGAAATTCTATTTTTAAATTGGGATAAATTCTACTTCATGTTCAAAAGAGTAATCTTCCGTAGTTATAAAATATTAAAGCATGGAATAGAAGTTGAACAAGATAAAATTAAAGTAATCAAATACTTACCTGAACCCACAAATATGAAAGAAATAAGGAGTTTTCTGGGATACAGAAGATTATATCATCACATTGTTGAAGAATTCAATAAAATACCCTATATGTTAGTGCATTTAGTATATTAGGAAATTTATTTTTAATTCGTTGAATAATTTTGGATAGATATTAATGCATTCAAAATTTTATGGTGGTTGCTCCAATCATTTTATCAATAGACTGGGACAAAGACATTGAACTGACGTATGATGACAATGAAATCACTGTGAGAACCATTATAGGGTAGTTGGTTGGACATATATTTCATCTGATTTATCATTCCATCTATACTTTAAACGAACCTCAAATCAATTATACATCCATAGAGAAAGGTCAACTTGTAGTAGTTTTCACATCTAAAAAATTTAGGTCATATATCTTTGTCTCTAGAGTTGTAGTTTACATTGATCTTGTTGTATTTAAATAAATTATAAAGTAAATTGATTCTAAAATGATGTTGATATGATGGATCGTAGTTATAAAATAATTTGATCTCATTATAAAAGACACAAAAGGGACTGGAAATGTAATTATTGACCATCTTACAAGACTTCCACTCCACAGCATCGAGGATGATACACAGATAAATATTGAAGATTATTTTCCCGATGATACACTTGTTAATTAATATGTACAATCACAAACACGTCCTGTTGTCCATGAAAACAATCTTTCTACAAGAATTATCTACCAAAATTTCTCATATTAATATAGGAAGATGTTTCTCTCCGATACAACACACTACTATTGGGATGAACCACTACTATTAAAACATTATGTTATGTGTTTAATGTGATGCTGAATTCTAGGGGATGACATTCAAAGTGTGAGATAATTATACTCATATGTCACTGACTAGAGAAATCATGGTCTTGAACATAATAGGGCTAAAATATCTCAATGTAGATTCTATTGGATTATTCTCCCTTGGGTTGAAAGATGTTTTCCATGTAAGTTTTAATGAAAACCCACTTTTCCAAACATGTATTTCCCCATAAAATCATTAATGACTGAAGGATAAATTTCAATAATACTTAAAAAAAAGACTACATAAAAAGAACAATATTTGGTTCAATACTGGAAATCCATACCACCCGCAAACTAGTAGGCATGTTGAACTCTACAATTATGAGATTAAGAAAATTTTGGAAGTTACAATCAATATAAATAGTAAATATTGATGTCTCAATTGTGACGATACATTTTCGGACAACCACATAGATTATAAAACACCCATCAGAAAAATACCTTTCCATTTTGTATATGGAAACCCCAATGATATGGATATGTAATTTAAACATCACTCATATTGGGAAATAAATAAAATAATCATAAAAGAACAAAAATATTGGAAACACAAACTTTAAAAATTGGATGTTCTAGAGGAAATTATAAGAAATTATAATGATAATTCCAAAATTTATAAGGATAAAACAGTTTAATGGCTTGACTAATGCATCATATGACATGTTTTCACACTAGGGGATAATGTTCTATTGTTGAATTATCATCTGAAAATATTCTTTGTAAAATTGAATTCATAAAGGACTGGTCCACTTGGAAATTTTAATTCTTTATTATACGAAACAATCAAAATTTAAAAATGAAATTTAACACCATGTAAAATCAGTGGACATTTCATAAAGATCTACCAAGATCCATTTTAAGAAGAATGTGTCTAATTTGTCAAATTCACATGACTTGAGGTATGTATTGATCATGAAAAAAAGAAACTCTTAACTAGGATGAAACCTAGGATTTTTTTTGGTTAGGAAAATCAGGATCATTGAATCTTGGTAGACTGATAATGAGTCTCACCTTTATAATTTTTTTAACTATAGTGTTGAAAATTACATTTTTACTGTAAAATAATGAGTGCACTACAAAATACCCTATATGTTTTTATTGTGAATACAAAATTTTCATCATAAATATGTTGTTAGGGCTACTAAAGTCACAACCCTAGGATTTATTGTGCCAACACCTCTAATGATCCCTCTTCTCCCTCAATCGGTCATGTTTTCCCACTCCTCTCCACATCCGAAGACCCTCGTGGCTATCCTTCCTCCTCTGTCAAATATCCCTCCCACTTCTACCAAACATCCTCCACCAAATACCCACCTCCCTACTTCCACCATTTTCTAATCCAAAGGTTTTAGTCTCCCACCATCCAAGTGTTCTCTTCAGGATCATTCCCTCCCGCAATTAAGGTCCACACCCAAACCCTGAATCCACCATATCCTTCTCCATATCCTTCACCAATGTCACTATAGGATCCCATCTGGTCTAGTTTGGATTCATTATCTTCATCCCAATAAAACTAGGTGAAATGATTACTACCCAAATCCATCCTTTCTTGCACATTTTGGATTAAAACACTAGATTTTCTTGACCCACTTAAAATCAAAGTCGTTATACACCAAAAAAACGCTTAACCTATAAGTGCTCCACATGATCATGGGAGACTATGGGGTCATGAAGGACCTCATATGAATTTTACTATTTCATATTTTTGAGGTGTATTTGACGAAATTTCAGGATCTCTTTCTAGAGTTTCTGACAACTTTTGAGTTGGACATCTTCCATGAAACTTCTCTATTGGGTATCCAGGATTTTGAGCCGACCTTTGGTGAGTTCAACATCATAATAGGGGTCTATTCATCCATTTTTTACCTCTCCCACATATGTCTTTTTTCATGATCCAATAATATTTATACACCCATGATATAAGTTATGATAGCTAAGGAACCCACCAACACTCATGATTTTCCAACTAAGAAGAGCACTCGGCTAAAGGGTGTAGCTCTCAAGATCAACCACCATGCTATTGATCATTCTTGGATAGCATGATGTAACTACCATTTTTATATCACTAAAAATATGTTTTATATCCTCTCCACTACTATGGTATCCCCTTAAATCAATAGGTCTCACCATTTTGACATGTACTATGAGGTTTAGGCCAAAAGGTGATGCAATAATCTGATGGGTGGATCCATCATTACCTTGTTGGCTAGGAATCTAGGGGTATTCAATATATACCAAACCATATTCTCACTAGGTCCCCTATAGTGCATTGACCTCATAATGATCCATAATATGGGGATACTTCAGAAGGTGGGTAATCACTATGATTGGGAACATGAGTTTGCTGAGTCCAACAACATGGCCCCTACACCTAATGTATATTCCTCCCCTTATATTCTCAAAAATCATCCCACCACTACAAGAACTAATGAATTAGAATCTTCTAATCCAAATTCTTCCCCTTCACATATTTTTATATGTAGTTTATAGCCATGATCACCTTCTCCAATGTATTCTGTTTAACCAAAGGTGGATCTTCCACCATTTCAGTATCCCATTCACTGAGCCTTACTCTAATACATCCCCAACCACTGTATCTTCCCACCATCTGCCTACGAATTAGCCTTATTCGGCTCCATCTCCACTCCAACCACATTACCACCTTCAGATATCCCATTCAAGTTTACTCCAGAGATTATAGACAATGCTTCCAAAAAAGACTTATTAGAGGAGAATGATAGATGGGGAAAGATACACACTCTACCATTTACCGATGAGTTTCCTTTAATATATCTGTCTATTGTGTATGTTAACTCTATTTGGATTAGAACCTCCATTCCAATAGAAATGTCGACCCCAATTCCAACACCATGATGTATACTTCGGCAGTCAATCCACCTGCCCCTTCCACTATCGCTGATATTGACATGTCAAGGAAGATCTTGAGACTGATCACTTGGGAAGTGGAACCCATATACTGATATCAGAGATATTTAGGCACATTTTAGTCTTTCCCCTTTGTACCCATCCCCCTTTATTCTCATTTTGGGTGTTTTATTGTATTCCATTCAATCCCTTTTCTTGGTTGAATCATTTAAATTATATAATATAAGGGTTTCAATACTTTTGACTAAAAAACTATCTTACACAATATTTATTACATGAAAATTCAGTGTAAAACCCTATAAATGATATAATATATCATTTTTTTGATTATTAAAATTAATAATATAGTAATATTAATTTAAAAATAATATTTCATTAAATAAATAAGAAAATACTCTTAACTAATCTACTTAATTTTAATATTTTTTTAAAAAAATAATAATTTATAAATTATATAATTTTAATTTTACAATTACAATATCATTTTTTAAATATTAATTTTTAAATTTACTTTGGAATAATTTTGATACCTTTTAATAAAATATTCATTTTTCAGTAAATAGTTAAAAATAATGACTTTTATAAGTATTTTCTTTTCAATAATTTAGTTATTTTAAAATGTCCCAATATTTTTTTGAATATTACCTAGAAAAAAATAAGTATTATATAGTTATATTTAATCCAATTTTTTAATTTTCATTGAAGTTTATATTGGTTTCAAGCATAATTTTGTTCTTTCAAATAAAATGGTTTTTTTCTAAAAACTACAATGATTAATGTTTCTCAATTTGAATTAATTAAAATTATCCATAATGGTGAATTTATTAAATAAAATTTAAATATAATTTATCATTAAATATTACATTATTTTCATTAAATGATTTTTATTTTTCATATACTAAATAATGAATCATCTTGTGCTAAAAAAATACTCCGCTGAAAAACCTATTTTTTATCACATATATGGAATTAAATTTATATTAAAAATTTATAAATATGATAATTGAATTTGGAAAAATGGATTCCATGTTTGGAATTAGAATAAATTATAATTAATTATATGATAATCTTAATTCTTGATCTAAATTAATAGTGAAAATGTTAAAAAATAATTATAGCAGCTAATGTAAAAACTTATTTACAAGGGGTTAAAATAATATGGAAAGTATTATAAATGACCTTAAAAAATTTTCAAAACCAATTATATGGAAATATTTTGACCTAAAAAATTATAAATTATAAAATTGGCCATTTTCATGGCTTCAGTAATGTTAAAAAATTTCATTGTATGTAATCTTTTAATAAATTTACAAGTGTGAAATCACCTGACTTATAAAAGGCCACCCTTACCCACTTTTCTTCATACCATAAAAACCCATTAGTTTATACCTATAAAAATAAATTCTCTAATTAACTCATCTTATCATAGATTCATTTTTTTTGAATAAATTTAACCAAGAAGGGCCTTTGGTGAAAACCAAAAGAAGTCACCTAAAAAATATATAATGTTCATTAACAAGTGTTTTTATATTATTTCTTCAAGAACCCCTTAGATTCTCCATAAATTGTTATTATATAACAAAATAAGTATTATATATATACTAATATGTTATTATATTGATTTAGTAACCTAAATAAGTTTTCCATATGCATCTAATGGGGTTTTAAAGCATCATTCATGTATATGGAGGAATAGTGCCTCCTGAACTAATGTCAATCATTTTTCCATGACCACCACTCATAGTTTTTTATGATGATGAATCTAAAGAAAAAATATTATATTTATAACATAATTACACCTATATTGTAATTATATTATATATTAATTTTTATACTCCCTTCCTTTGGGGACACGACAATGTCGTTCCTGTGTATGGAAGGCTACCACCTTGCGAAGCGATGTGATTAATATTTCACTAACACGTTATATGGAAGTTAATTAGGGTAAATGTAATGAATACATGTGATTTAAATCAAATATTTATGATATTAAATAATTATTTATCATTTTTAAAATAAAATATATCATTTTATTTCTAACCTTTTTCACTCATTGAACAAGTGACAACATTGTTCATGAACGTGTGTACTACAACCTTTACGAAGCGATGTAACTCTCTTTTCATTACCACACCACATGGATGATATATATAAGATTTTTTTAAAAAAATAACATAATATATATTATATTATTTTAATTCTTTTATGATAAAATATTACTTACCAAATTTTTGTAATGATTTTCATAAAATGGAAATGATACTCATGCGTGTGTACGACCTATCATCTCTATGATAATAACATACTTAATTTATAAAAACCATATTTCAAAAAATGGATCTAATAGTATAAATAATGTATAAATATGATAAATATTTCTTTACTTTTATTATTTATAAGTTTAAATAATGAACACGTTTTATCCATAGTCGACCTACCAAAGTAGTTTTTGACACATTATCCATATATATTCGAAACATCCGACATAAAATTAATATATTAAGTAATTATGTATAAATTTTTAATAATTGAAAAAAAATTTATAATAAATGTGAAAATTTCATCATTTTAGTAAATAATTTAAACAATTTTCTTATTATTAAGGATAAAGAAACACGTGATGAATGAGACTCAAGGTAAGGGACTTCATCTCAATTTTATTTATTTGATGAATATTTTGTTGTAATGGACCTTTATTTTATTATAATGTTTATATATAGACCCTTTGAAATTTTATATCATGAATTTTTACATTCTCATCATATTTAATGTTTTAAATGTTATTATTTCCTTTATATTTTGATTCAAGTGTTTCCCAAGTAACAAGGGACTGTTCTTTAAAAAATCATCTTTAATGTCTTTACTTACAACTCTTTCTCTTCCATGACCATGTTTTAATGATTTTGTGAATGTTTTTATATTGAAATAAAAAATATATAATGTAAATTCTAAATCAATTTTTCTTTATATAAATGGTTTTCAATAGGTTGGTATTTACATGTTTTATAAGGAACACATTTACAATTGATAAAAGGAATGTTTATTTTTATCATTTATACTGAAAATGAAATTTTTATTCCACAATTACCATTATTTGGTTTCTTGATTCCTTTTAAATATTTCATTTATTATTAAAATAAAAACCCTTTTACCTTTTTTTATTTTTTTATTGATGATGGGTTTCCAAATTAATCGTCATTTATTTATTAAAAATGAGATATTAAAAGAAAATGGTATTTTGATATCAAAAAGTGATTTGATTATGATATTAAAATATTTTTTCAAAAAACATTATGATTTAAAATTGAAAGCATTTAAAATCTTTTATTCATGATATGGTTCTTGATAATTATATATAAGAAAATTGTTTTTGAGACAACACTGGGTGAGACTACAATAGGTTATACGATGGGGCTACCCAAATTACACTAGGTAATCCTGTTAGAGCTTATACAATGGGAAGCCCAAATAATGAAATGTGATCCCATTAGATATTAAATAATGGTGTTTCCCATATATAATCAAGTTATCGTGTTATAGCTTATATGATGGGTGTTCCCATATAGCAGTATAATGCATTGGGAAATGTTCTTTATCTTAAGAGGCACAAATGTTGAAGTTTCCAAAAGAATTCTCCTATGGATTTAACAAGGATCCATTTACTCCTAAAATGACTTTAGGATGTTTTATTAATGTAATTATACAAGATACAAAAAGGGGATTTAATTTCTTCTTATTATTTTATAATTCATATATTGAGAAAAAAAATTCATTATTTTCCACAACAAAATGTTCTATTTTATATAGTCAAAAAACCTTGGTGATAAAGGTAAATGTTTTATGATTTTAATGTTCTCATAGGAATAATTTTTTTTATATCCTTTAAAATGTTTTTTAATCATCCTATATTATTTTAAAAAAATCCATTATTTATGGATTGGTATGGAAAAATAACAATGAAAGAGAAAATTCATGAAATTGTTTTATAAAAGAAATAATTTTTTTATTTTAAAAATTTATATAATAGGAAAAATGGATACTAGTCAGTTATTTCCACATAGTATGATATGTTTTGATTATGTACGAGTTATATTATAATTAAATAATAATATAATACTTAAAATATCCTCAATGTGAATGAAATTAAATTATTTAATAAAACGCAAGATTATGTAATTATTAAGGTCGCATACTAACTGTTGGTAACATAGGTGTGTTTAGATAATTATATATTTCAGGATAATGTTAATATCATAACCTTGGAATATTTTAATTTATGGTTAACATGAAAGTACATAACATTTATTAATTACCGTATTCCATTATCTAAACTAATTTTGTTCATAATGGTTGTATATAGAAGAATCATGGAAGATCTAGTTCGAAGGCACTGAGAGGAAAATATACATCCAAATTAAAATCCCAATATATTTATTATTAGAAGATAATTGTTTTATGAATAAATGGATTAGTTGAAACATAATATAAATGGTAGTGGTATGCATGAATGAGTGGAAGAGGATCTATCATGAAGGAGCATGTCTATTGTTACGAATTTCATGAGGAAACACCCCCCATGATTTAGTGGATCATCTAAAATAGTGTTAGAAGAATGATGGATCAATTCAATCAAGAAGATATTTGATATCATGGGTTGTTCTGAATGTCAAAAGGTAACTCTTGGCATTTATCATTTTGAAGGTGAAACTAACAGATGGAGTTCACCTGTAAGAATACCAGAGATAAAGATGATATTGATTCCATGAAATCAAAAAAATTTAAGGATATTTTACAAGATAAATATTTATAGAATGTGTTCCAAAGATGGTTGGAAATGAAATTCTAAAACTAAGGAAAAAATATGAATATTATGTGGCTATAGATAAGAAAAATTCACAGGGTTGGATAGCTACGTTTAATATTTTATTTAGAACACTGATTGTAAAATTAAAATATTTTACTTAGGGTTTAATAAAAATTTATGAAGATAATTTTCCATGTGAAAATTTAAATGATACAAGAAAGATGTTCCTGGGGCTGAGAATTTTGAGATGATGGTTTCTAACATGTATGTTCCCTGACATAAAGATTGTAAGAAATGGTCAATGTGGTAGTCCATGGTGAAAACAATGGCTAGGAATTCTGGTGAAAATCCACCAAAATGTGTTCTTATGTTTAAAAAAAATTAATGGGATGTTTGGGAGGATCAATGAAGTTATTTTTATGCGGAAAGTTTGGTCACATGGCTAGTGACTATAAAGAAAAGTGGCTCGAACAATGAAAGAAGGGGGTAACTGATAAGCAACCAATGGTTATGTGGGTTAGTAATAATTAGTTGGGTCATTGTGGTAAATTTTATTTGAAGTTAGTTTAAAGGATGTAAATAATAATTATTTGAAAAAAGAAATTTGTAGAAAAGTCATTTTCTATAACTACAGTTGATGATGGAACATCAAATAAAGTGGTGAAAAGTATGATATTTATGTATTTGAATTATTCTAATACCCTAATAGACTTTGGATCTTCACACAATTCATTTATGATAAATTTTAATTTAAAATTGGAATATAACATCACGAAATTAATATAGAACATTGGGTGAAAACTCTAAGTGGATGTATTAATAAAACAAATATTTATTAGAATATTCCTATTGTTATTAGTGGGATGGTATTTAATCTTATTTTTTAGACTAAAAATAGTAGAGTTTTATATCATTCTAGGTATTGATTGGATTTTAGATTATAATTCAAGGGTAGATTTTATATCTGTGCTTGTTTTGTCCAATGATTTTATGCCTTTGATAACCTACCATGAAGTTAAGAAAACAATTTGATATTGCAATGAATATTACATAGATCATATTTTTGAAGATAAAAGAACAATTCAAGTTAGTGATGTTCTAGTTCTAAATGAATATGTTACTTTATTTCATGATAATATTCCTATAATTATTTATGATTAGGAGGTTGATTTTACTATTGAAATAGTACATGATGGTAGACCTATTTTTAAAACACCCTTATCAAATGTATTAGATGGAAATTTTAGAATATGAAATTAAATTGTTGTGTTTATTATATAAATTCATCATCTAACCTAGATGATAACCATGAGGTTATTATATTTAAATTATTAAAAACAATTATGGTCTAATGAGACTTTTCATTGATTATAAGGCCTTGAATAACATCACTATTAAAAAAAGTATCCTTTTCCTCATATCGATGATTTTTCGGATCATCGCCGTCGAGATTAGTATTTTTCAACGGTTTATCTAAGGTTGGGGTTCCATAAGTTTAAATTGAAAGAATGAGCCACTTTGAATACTATGTTTTAGACTATATATGGGAACTATGAGTTTCTATTTTGGTCATTTGGGTTGTCTAATTCACTTTCTCTATTTAGGGACCTAATGAATATAATTTTCAGGAGTTATTGTTATAGATTTTGGTTGTTTCGATTAATGAAATTGTGGTATATTCTAAAATTAAATATGATTTTGAAAGAAATGTAATGAATGTTTTTAAAACCTTAAATGAAAAGAAACTGCATGGGAATCATTATATATATGAATTTTGGTTAGAATAAAATTATTTCCAATGATGTAATATTTCCAAATATGGAATAACTATTGACCTTGATAAATAAAAATTTGACGAATTGTGATTAAGAACCATAAATATAATACTGATTCATAGTATTCATTGATTGGAATATTACTAAAATTAGTTTATTGAATGCTATGCTCAATTGTCAATCCTACAAACTAATTTATCCTAGAATAGATTTAAATTGGCATGGACAAAAAATATGATGATTATTTCTATGAAATAAAAAGAATATTGGTGAATAATTAATTTTGGATTCTACACTCACAAAATGGTGAATTTGTTTCTATAATGTTTCTTAATTAATAAGACTTGGTTGTATCCTAATGAAGGATGATCAGGTAGTTACTTATGATTCAAAACTGATGAAACAACATGAGTTAAATTAACCTATAAATAATAAATAATGAGTGTTTTTAGTTTTCTTTTCCTGAATTTGGCGGCATAATTTGTATGTAGTAAAGTGTGTAATATATAATGATAAAAAATTTATATTATATATTCAATCATACAAAAATGAATATGAGACATAGAAGATGGATGGAACTGATCAAGTATTATGATTGTGTTATTCATCATCATCTTGGAAATGAAAATATTGTGGTTGATGATTTGAGATGAAAAAAATCTACATTAACAGTGTTTTTTTAATGTGAAAATTTAGTTAATTATTAGATTAAATTTTTCCAAGAAGTTATGTATCTTGGTAAATCATCTATTGTTTCAGTTTCAATGGTGTCAAAATTTTCAGAAATATTTAATCTGACTCCAAAGGAGGATCAATAATTGCGGGAAATGGTGGAATATATTAATATGTGTACATTACTAGATTTTATTGTTGATAAAGATTTTTTCTTACGGTATGGAAAAATATTATGTGTGCATTGTGATTCCTAGTTTAGGTATGAATTATTCTCCGAATCTCATAGTTCTAAATATTAGGTTTATTTGGACTATAATAATAAGAACATAGACTATTGAGAGTATTACTTATAGGATGGAATGAAAATAGATATTACAGACTTTTCCCTGAAGTGTCTGAATTATATATAGGTAAATCTAAATTAAAATTACTGAAGGGGATACTTTATCATTTTCTAGTACTAGAGTAGAATGAGAAAAAAATATCAATGGATTTTGTGGAATTATTTCCGAATACTTCTCAATATAATAATGTGATTTGGGTTATTCTTGGTCAATTAACTTTATATTCAAATTTAAATCCCATTAGAGATATAATGTTTTTAGATCATATATATTGGCTATATCTAGAGAATATTGAGAAGTTACATGGAGTGCCTCTATAAACTATGTCATATTGTGATATAGGTTCAAAAAAAGTTTTTTGAAAGGAATTTTGAAGGCATTGATCATTAAATTGAATTTCAGTACATAATTTCATCATAAATCTGATGGATAATCTGAGAGTATTATTTCAACCCTAGAATATATTCTTCATTAGTTTCTAATAGATTACAAGGGAAGTTGGGATCAACAACTTTATTTAGATAAGTTCCCTTATAATAATAGTTTCATTCTGGTATACATATAGTACCATTGAAGGTATTATAGGGAAACTAATGTCTGACACAAGATTTTTTGGATGAATTAGGATAATGAAAATAAATGGGATAGAAGTTGTTAGAGGAAATGGATTAGAAGGTGTAGTTTATTCAACAATATAAGTGGACAACGTATAGCATGAAGAAAAGTTTTTCAGATAATTAGAGGAAAGATCTTTCTATTGAAGTTGGTGATTATGTCATTCTCAGTGTATCTCTATGTAAAAGTATTAAACATTTTGGTGTAAAGGAAAATATAAGTTTTCAGTTCATTGGACCATATGATATCCTGGAGAATGTTGGGTTATTTTTCTATTGATTGGATTCACCTATGAGGTTAGGCCATGTACACAACGTTTTTCATGTATTAATGTTATGGAAACATCCTGTAGAATCATCTTGTGTTTTAATCCTGAATGCAATGTAGTTGGAAGAGAATATTTCTTAAGAAGAACATCGAGTTAATATTATTCACTACATATTGAAAGTGTTCCAGAATAATTTTATTCACATAGTTATGATTTTATGGAAAAACTATATGGTAGAAGATCTAACATGGGAATCAAAAAATGATATTAGGGAACAATATCCCCACTTGTTTAATAATAAATAAAATTATGAGGATATAAATTACAGAATTTTGGAATAATGTAAAAAACAATGAAATAATAGAATAAATTTTTTCATGATTACAAATAAGAATTAGATAGTTATAATAGTTATAATTTTTTAGTATTTTTAACAATGAGTAAAGATATAGTTTTAATTATACACTTTTATTATATTGACTTATCTAAAAAAATAATTTATAAAAATATTATTTTAATTTTATAATAATAATTTAGTTTTTGAAATAATAATATAAAAATTTACTTTTCATGAAATTTTTTTATTTTACAAAAAATATTGATTTTTCATTGAATAGTGACAAATAGAGGTTTTTTGTAAGTATTTTATTTTTAATTATTTTATTTTTAAAAAAATTTAATTTTTTTTAAATATTATATAATGTTTTATAATTATTATTTATATAACTTTAATCTAATTAATTATGTTAATTTATCTTTATTTCGGTTTTTAGTATTAGTTTGTTTTCCGGTTTAAAAACATTTGATTTATTCAAACTATTTAAAAATGGATAATGTTTCCCATTATAATTAATTAAAATAATACCTAACGTGTAATGTTTTTAATGAAATTCATATATTATATATCAATAAATATTAATTTATTTTCATACAATGATTATTATTTTTCATGGATTTAATATATAATCATCATTTTCTCCAAGAATTCTTTACTTAAAAACAAGATTTTTTCACATCTACAAGATTAATTTTAAATTAATATTTTTGAATTAAATTAATTGAATTTAGAAAAAATAATTTAACATTTGGATTATTCATAATTTATTATGACTAATAGGGTCAAATTATTTTTTTACTAAGAGTAATTATCAAAATAGAAAAAATTAATTATCAACGTTAAGTTAAAAAACTCTTTTATCGGGGGTTAAACTAAGAAGTCATGTGTTAAAAATCACTTAAAAACAAGTTAAAAACCCATTTATGGCCATATTTTTACATTATCTCTTATAGGTTCAAAAATGGTCCATTTTATAGATTATTTAATGAAAAAAACATAAGTATGATTGAATCTTTTAAAAAAATTACAGGTGTTCCACTAACCTCACTTATAAAAGGAAATATGCTCTCCTCCTCTCTTCAAACCTTATATACCAATTGGTTTGGCCAAAACCAAGCAACATAACTTCTATAATTCCCCACTCTCATACCAGAATCCTTATTTTGGGCCTATATCTAACCATGGAAGGCCTTTTGTGCAATCCAAATAATGTTTCCCTAAGAAGAGGCAATTGTTTTAAATGAGCATTTTTTTATTCCTTCTGCCACACAATTGAGTTATTATCAGACCATGATTATATAATAACCAAGGTATATTCCATGTAATGAGAAGTTATTTTTTTAATATAATAACAAAAATCATTTTCACTCTTCTATAAAAAGGATTTTGAAATCATCATTAACAAGTACGACATACTATATTCCCACGAACCAAGGTCGTTCGTTTTTCCATCACCATCTCTCACGGTTGGGTATTATTATTGAGAAAAAGTATATATTTATTATTTATAACATAACTATTCATTTGGATTAATTATATCATATATTCCATTATAAATTCCATTGTTTAGGTTACATGATATAGACAATCATGTGTATGGAGGACTACCGCCTTGCAAAGAGATGTGATTCTTTTTTCAATAACATGTCACATGGAAGGTAATAAGTGTAAAGATAATGAATATATATGATGTACATGAAACAATTATGACATTAATGATATATTTATAATTCAGAAAATATAATATATCATTTTTATTCTTACCTCTTCACTCACTAAAAAAGTTATAACATCATTCAAGTACATGTTGAGAACAACCTTCCCAAAGCGATGATTCTCTCTTTTCATCACCAAAAAACATGAATGATATATATAAGTCTATTTCTATAAATATTATGTTATATATAATATTATTATCAGTGTATAAGGAACAATATTACATACCTCATTTCTGAAATTATGGTTTAGAAATGGAAATTTTACTCAAGAATATCTATGGCCTACCATCTCCATACTCATAACATATTTAATTTCTCAAAATAATATTTCATGATTGGTCCTAAAATTATAATTGAAATATAAATAAAATAATTATTTCATTATTCTTATTTTTTAAATGTTTAAATAATGGAAAAGTTTACCATTTTCAACCTATTAATGTTATTTTTGATACATAATCCAAATATCATCGAAACATATGATGTAATCTTAATTGAATAAGTAATAATAAATAATGTGTTAATAAGTGAAATAAAAGAAATAATAAAATTGAAAAAGGTTATCATGTTAGTATGAAATAAAAAAAATTATTATTTAGTTAGATAAATTCACATCTGACGAATCAGGCTTAAGGTAAGGGTCTTTATCATAATTTCGATTTATTGGGGAATTTTTTGATGTTATTGATCTTTAATTTTCTATAAGGTGCATATAAAGACCATTTGACATTTTATATAAGTAATTTATATATTCTCATGATATTAGATTTTTTTTTAATTTCATTTTTTCATGTGAGTTATGATTCAAGTGTTTCTAATGTGATAAAGGACTTTTATTTCAAAAAACCATTTATAAAATATTTCCTTCCAATTCATTCTCCTACATGTACAAATTTTTAAGGGTTTTATGAATATTTTTTATGGAGAAAAATATTTATAAATTAAATATCAGGTCACTTTAAATTTATTTTAATTTTTTTCTATAGGATTTGTATGTGATTAGTATGGAATGTTTTGAAAAAACAAAAGGAATATTTTATTTTTGTCCTTCACAGGGACTATGAACTTTTTTTCCACCATGAAAAATATTTTATTTATAGATAAATTTTCAATTTTTAATGAATTATTCAAGGAATAGACATTTTCCTTTTTGGGTATTTTGGTACTGAAAATGGGTTTTCAAAAGAAAAGGATTTTTGTTACAGAAAAAGTGCTTTTTAAAAGAAATAGAATTATGATATCTACAAGAGTTTTGGTTAAAAAATTAAAAATGTTTTCCAAATGATTTTTTATGTAAAAAAAGAATGAATAAAAAACTTTTATTCATTATATAGTTCTGGATCATTATATATATGAGAAAAGGGTGTGCTCAGATAGTGTTGTGTAAGACAATTAGAACATATACAATGGGGAGGCCCTGAATGTTCTAGGTGATCCCTTTACACATATAAGATGAGGGAGATAGATAGAACCGAATGAGCCCATAACATCATATAAAATGGTGAAACTAAGATAAATACAGTTGATCCCATTATATCTTATTCGATGGGTGTGACCGAATATCCCTCCAATACTTTAGGTAATGTTTCTTGTCTTAACAGGTAAGAATAAGGGAGTCACTAAAGGCTTTCTCTTATGGATTTTACTATGTTTTAATTACTTATGAAATAGGCATTAAATGGGTTATAAATTTTATCCACTATGTCATTTAAAAAGGTTTTTAATTGATTTCTATTGTTTTTAAGGCTTCGTTTGAGAAAATGGTGTCTTTTGTTTTTTAGAAAAAAATGATTTATTCAATAATCACAAAGATTCATGAAGATAAAAGAAAATTTTATATGATTTTTCATGTTTTCAATGGACTAAATGTTTTTTCTTTTTCATATCCCATATTGAGATTTTTTCTCATCTGAAATTTTCATATGTTATCTCAAAGGATGGAAGGAAGGGTAAGAGATATGAAGTATTCAGGTTCAATGTTGTGAATACTTTTCAAGAAAAAAATATATATATATTTTAAAAGATAATTATTATAGAAAAATGGATACTAAATAGATGTTTCCCATTTTTGTTACACGATTTTCTCATGTTTGAGTTATGGACTAATTATCAAAAACAACAATACTTAAAAGATCTTTAAGGTGAATAAAATTAAATTCTTAACTAAAACTCAAGATAATTTAATGGTTAAGGTTGAGTGTTTATATTTAGTATCTATATCTAGATCATATACCTCTATCACTTGTGATTGACCTTCCAGGATACCATATGGTCTTCCCTATGAGGCATTTACTCATGACTCTATGATATAAAGATAACCCAAGTAGTCCCATCTACAACAAGAATAGATTCTCCAGTTAGTACATGAGATGCATGGTTATCCATATTTTGAGGTTGTGAACCCCACCAAGGAACCATTAGAGTTCGAAGACACCACCTCCATTTCCCAAATGTTTTTTAGGATATATGATCTAATTAACTACTCCAATTGACCATTGTATATCAATCTAATTGATGAAGTAATTGTTCAGGGTTTATGGGAGGTAACCCATATATTGATCTTTTTGAGTCTTTGTGTAGGTATTTTCTTTTATTTTTCTAGGTTTTTCTATTCAATACAACATTATATAAATTATTATTTTTCTTCCTGCATGTATATTGGAGCTGATACCCATTACTATTAATTATGTTCCCCTGGAAATTTTCCAGCTAAAATATAAGTCATATCCAATAAAATAGTTATTTATTTAGTGTGGGTATACCATGTTTCTCATATTTTTGTAGGTGGTAGGTTTCACATAAAGATACCTCATTTCCCCTATGGGAATACTTTTATTTCAGGACGATCTTGATTCCCTACGCTTATAGAATTTTAGCCATTTGAAAAATTATTTTACTTCCACTTATAGATATCCCACATCACATCCGAAAATAGTGTGGATATTTTATAATTTTTAGTATGGGGTGTCATTATTGATCTGTATTGCACATACACCATGATAAATACTTGTTCCCATTAGTCCAGCAGAAATATTTAATTTGAATCCTGATTTTACTTGAAATATCAAACTAACCATGTAAATAAAATATTTACTAGATAATTAAAAATATATTTTGTACTCATCCATATAATTTAACATGATTTAAAAGTTTAATAATTGACTTCTAATTCAAAATTTCACCAATTATTTTTTATTTACTTATGAACCTTTACAATTCCTCGAGTGATTCCACTATTTTCTATCTATTCCCAATCCTAAGTGGATTCTTGAAATAGTTTATGATATTCTCTTCCAAGAATATTTCTTGAGAGATACTTCAGGCATGTTACTATATTACAACTTTCATCAGAATCTTATCATGGGTATAACTAAAAAATATATTTAAAATTTACTGATGCATTTTTGATTTATTGAGATGATTTTTCTTTGCACCCACCTTAAAATTTTCCATATAAAAATTATATAATACATGAATGAACTTTTTAGGATTGATCCCCATTATGAGACCATTTAATCCCTTCCTACCAAACAATTTTGTAAGATTTCATGATATTCAGTTCAATATGTGCGGGAGAGTGGTCATTACTGATAGAAATAAGATGATTTTTAATGAGAACACATAAAATGATACATTAACATGATTTTTTTGGACATGGTCCATGGTTACTTCTCATATACCATTCATGATCATCTTGTTTATAAAAAAATAGAAAATAAGGATACATGGGTTCTATTTTAGGATGTTCATAAATAACCATAACTTGAATGATGAATCTCATGAAAGATCATACATGGATAAGTTGTGGATTTGATATATATCCAAACCATGAGTTTTGAATAAAATATAAAAAAGAAGAAATAGGACACCTTCATTTTACTTTTGTGGTATAATCATAGACCATCTTTATGCTTTTGGGATTATGGAGATTCTACTTTCTATAGGGGATTCTTCATTGCACTATTCTAGATGATAATTAATTTTACTTTGTAATATAACCTCTGTTGAAATGGATATTCATCATTTACCCCTACCCTTATCATCGGATTCAGTTGAACTATATTTTCAAATACACCATGGTTAATTGTATTATATTTCTTTATGGTTTTTAGATGTTAAAAATAATGAAATCCTATTGTTAGGAATATATATTTAGGGTATGATAATAACTCCAATTATATTTTACTATGAATTAAAATGAAAAATTCATGATGATAGGAATTGAAACAAGAGTATTGTTATTTAAGGAATAATTAAAAAAATGGCAATTTAATCGAAAAAAGAATTTAATTGAAGAACATGATCATGTGGAATGAATGATTTTCTCTATAGGGGTGACTTTGGAGGACTGAAATTTTACTCATACACTTTATTTTAATATCACTATTTTAATTCACATTTTTTGTTAGAAATTGTTCCTTTCAGAACATTTTTGACAAAATATTTACTTGAGGATAAGAAATAATTCTCATGAGGAGAAATTATGTAATATAATTATATATATATATATATTGGAACCATTTAATTGTGTTTTGAAATAATTTTTTACATTAATATTGTGGTTGTTGGTCGAAATTTACAAGAAATTGGAGATTACATTTAAAATAATAGCTATGATTAAATTTTTTAGTTTTAATCAATTTGTGCCCAAAAAAATATTTTAGTACATGAATACATCAAGACATTATGACTCTATACTCAGAACATAAAATCCATTCATTCTTTAAAACCATCATTTTAAATAAGATCATACCCCATAAAAACAATGTTTATGCCATAAAACCCTCGTTTCCCAAATACCTCGAATTTTTTCTCAAATCATGATTGCTAAAGATTTAGGATTTCAGAGACAACAAATATATCATTTATGGCATAAAAATGGAATTATGAGTGTAAATTTACATATAATAGATCAAATAATGAAGTACTATGATGTAAAATGTGTTTACATCACAAAATGAATTTTCCTATCTATATTATTGGTGAAATATGGTTTTAGAGGTTTGAAAATTTTGATTATTTTTATGTTCTTTTATTCAATTTATTTTCTTATTTTGATTCAAAATTGATTCCACTATGATTACATTAAATAAGATTCAATTTATATTTCCTGATAGATGTGATATTTTCATTCTTCTTCAGATCATAATAAAGTTATTTCTTTCATATGCACATCAAGGTTTTTTTCTTTATTCTGATAAAAAAACTAACATACCTAAACTATGTGATTTGATTATTACAAATCCTTGATGTATGCTATTATTGTGTTAATTGTTTTTACATTTTATCCTCATTTATTCATGTATTGATAAACCATCAAGGGACATGGATTGAAAGTAGGAGTATAAATGATTTAATGACGGTATAAATCAAAACATGGGTAATTTATTTGATAAGAAATTAGGATTTTTATAAAATCACATAACATTCCCTTGCATGATCTAAAAAATGAGATTGAAAGGGAATGACCCCAAACTAATTGGAATGAATTAAACTTGGAATAATAGATTTTTTTTCTACTTTTGTATTAAAAATTAAGGAATTTGAATTAGAAACCAAATCTATACCAAAGAGTGGTATTCTATCTAGGTAGATCCAATTTTTGCGACAAGGTATAAATTAGTGAGTTTTTAACAATTACACTGTGTGATTCAATAGTCCATACCTTGTTAGATTTAGGGTTATCCTATTTGTATGCACATCAAAATAGGTCTCGAAACCTTATTTATTCAAAAGAAGTCGAATAAATTAACTTAGTTTAAAATCCATCCACATAAAGAATCATATGAGGAATCCATGTTTAGGATTAGTTTATCAGGTCACTTGTTGTAGTCATTATTTCTCTTGGGGTCTGGCCCCAAACATCCACTATGAAACCTACATAGATAGTAATGTAAGTTGGATAAAATAAAATTCTAATTTTATCAAACTCTTGATGAATCTATGATTCTATATAGGCTTGTCAAAAAGATAGGATTCCTAGATAGTGTCTTGATGGTGAATAGTTTAGGAATGTGACATCAGTTTAGGGAATTATTCATAAGGCATTTCATCCATAAGAGAGTAGATTAGTGGTTCCAACTATTTAGTTTTTCATGGACGTAATTATAGATTTATGAGTGGATGGTTGACTGTATGTTGAGTAGTTGATACCTCAAGCAATATATGAGGAAAATTAACATAATATTAGAATGTTGTGAAGTCCCAGTGATTGTGACCACTCAGTTTTCATGGAGATCCAGACCCCTAGGTGACATAGTATGGGGTTAAGGCAGTGTCTAGGTTTTTTATATTGTGAATACCCCTACTAATATTATGGTTTCAATCCCAACCCATTCTTTCTTCATTGAGTGGTCGGGTGTTTGGTGAGGTCTTTTCATCTATATCCATGAAGAGTTTACACTATCTTGTAGAATAGATGAGTATCTCTTCATAAGGGAATATATTCCATGTACTATCCGTGTAATCAAATTTTTTGTAGGTGTGATGGATTGGGTTTTCCTCTTGTTTCGAGTCCCCTTATAGTTTTTATATTGTTCATAATAGGTATAAATCACCATGGACACACAATTAATTGATTAATCTCTTTTTTTGTGATGTATGGTGTGGCTTAAAGTATGTAAGGAAGATGGAAACTTATCAACCAATAGAAATTCACTTGTTATGTAATTTAAATATTTGAGGGTGTGTTAGTGAAGCTAAAATATGATATTATCAATGTTTTGTGGAAGGGCTCCTTTTAATTTTATGTATGGGTTACTTTTTGGTTGTGATAAGGTGTCAGAGAAAATAATGGTTGTTGGGAATTAGTGGGGGATTGGAATGATAAATTCAATAAATATAATCTTTTAACCTAGAAGCTCTGAGGATGATCAGAAGAATGACTAATGACTTATCAATTTATTCTGTTGTGTTAGTATACATAAGTGTAGTTTAGTACTCTTTTTAGAAGCCTTTTTAGAGACCTGGTGCATCATTGGAGCCTTTAACATGAAAATTTTATCCAGACACCCATACCGATGTAGTTTCTAATACCACAATCTACTTCTAGAAATGTTGATTAATTCTTGGTGGAGAATATAATGACCCGGAATTTTGAATAAATCTTATTTCCTAATTTTGTGTGTAATTTTATTTTTTATACTCAACAAAACTGTTTCATTTGATAACATGAGTATAATTAAAATGAGACTATTGGGTTTCGACTATTATATGACCGTTAGTCAGTATGACTGTTGGAAATATAATTTTGCGACTATTGTCACTAAATACAAGTGATCTTGGTTAATTAATATAGAAAGAAGATTCGATGGCCTCATCCAGTAGTCTTGGACCGATCAAAGCCCATCTAACAGAACTTGGGAAAGAGGTATCACCACTAGGCTTTTCTCTGGACCAAACCCAAGTCAAACATCATCATGTGATGCTAGAAAGGAATCACCTTCGTGAGAAGTTCAAACTGATAGAAATTACTCTTCGTGAGATGTTGGCCGAGCCGCACTCAGATTCTCTCACATTAGCACACCTTACACTTAGGTCTGATGCTGGGGTTATAAGGGGATATGTAAGGAGACCATAATCCTTTGTTATAAATAAAATTTTGTTTTCTTTTTTATGGTGAAGTTTTTGAGTCTTCAAATGTTCGAATGAATATAGGATGTATTTTATTGATGTATTTTGAAAAAAAGGATATTTTAAAATTTTTATGTAAACCTTAAATAATTAATGATGTGTAATTATTTTCAAAAAATGTCCTTCTGCAAATGTGTTCATTAGGAAATTTAGAGTCTAATAAGATCAACTTAATTATTTTATGAATAGTAAATTATTAATAGTGATTTTTTGCATAGGATTAGTAATGTGACCAAATGAATTAGTAATATCACCTAAAGAAAGTATTAATATAATTTAGGCACCTTGATTAAGTAGTGTGATTCAATAAAATAGGTAAATAACTATTTCATTAATTATTAGTCAAGTATTAGTTTTTTTGGGTGAATAGTGTTTTTAATTAAAAATTTATTTAAAATATTTAGAAAATTATTTTTATAAAATGGACTTTATTTTTGAACTTATAGCATCGATATTATGTTAAGGTAATTTTTGGGGTTTTTTCTGAAAAAAATGAATTTTTGGTGAATAGTGTTTTTTTAGAAATTAAATTAAAAATATTTAAAAAATGATTTTTATAAAATGGAGTTTATTTTTGAATTCATAGAATTGATAATATGTAAATATAAGTTTTTGGGAGTTTTCAGAAAAAGATGAATTTTCAGTGAATAGTAAAAACACAGTTTTAGGGTTTCGATATGTTTAATGACATCAGGACTGTATCATGATGATTTCATGAGATATATTAAGGGATGGTCGATTAAAGGGGATGAATTATTGTATGAGGGGTACCGTGGGGCCAAAACCATGGAAAAATACCCTGGTCATGCCCATGGTTTTTCTAAAACCACTAGTGAGGTGTCCTTTTAAATTATTAAAGTATCACATCCATTTACCTATAAATACCCACCATTTAATCCTTTAGTTTTCACTCCCAACTCCCCCAAACAAATCTATGGTCTCATTACCTCCCAAAGAGTCCTCCCAAGGTTCCCCTAAGCCCTCACGGTCCCAACCTTCAGGTTTTAAGAGTTAGGTTTTCAGGTAAGGGATCATACCTCTCTCTTTCTTTCCAAGTACTCTCTTTTATGTCATTTCTTTTTATGCTCCATGTTATTTTGTTGGGGATGTTATTTTATATTCATAATAATGTCCGTTTCATGTTCATATGATGAGAGAACCCCTATTTCTCTCATCAATTCATTTTAAGAATGATTATGTTGGGTCATTAGGCTGCCGAATTTTTAAAGGATTCTTTCACCCTTCTAATTTTCAAGTTCTATTTGCCTCTCATGTATTTCAAGTTCCATTTTATTATGTTGGGGTATGATATATATATATCTATCATAATGATATTTTATGTTCATATTATGAGAGACCCTATTTGATCTCATCAATTCATTTTTTTGATGTTTAAGTGACGTCGTTATACTGCCGAATTTTCATATGAGAAATCTTATTTTTGTCTTCCTTTCATGTTCTTCATTTCATATGGTATATATTTAAAATTTCATTACCATATTCTGAAATATTTTATATTTTTTCCCCCTACTGTTTTAGGGATCATTTATGAGTGGGTGACCCATGTCCCCTCTCTTTTCAATGTTTTCTAAAACTTCATAACATAGCCATTATGCTGCAGAATTTTCATCTGAAAATGTCTCTCTATTTTTTCTCAAATTATTTTATTTTATTAAGTGAATACTCAAAGATCATTCTTCTATAGGGTTATTCACATATATATCAAAATTTTCTATTTTAAATTCTGGGATTTAAATACATAAAACCCGCTTTCCTTTTTCTGTTAGTTTAAAGTGACATAAATATCACTCTTTAAAGTAGTTTTTAAAATGTGATGACTATGAAATGAAACCCATTTATTTTATGATATATGGGTTGTTTATGAAATGATTGATTATTATATATGTGTCTCAGATGATAATAAAGTTCAATTTAAGGGTGCACCCTAATAGTCCTCCAATGCATTGGGTAATGATGTAATCTCTAACAATTACAATTTTAACGATACCTTGGGGTTTACCTTGGTAATTTTTAATGAAACCTTGGGGTTTACCTTGGTGATATGTTCATTATTTTCTATGTTAAATGTTGTAGCCACATCTTCATGTTATGAAACACATTATTTTTATTATGATATGCCTCATGATCTCTTTCTCATGCCATAAAGTTATTTTTCATGATTTTTGATGTATCTCAAGTTCACATGTAAAATGTTTCCCTTGTTTCCCTTACTCGGCCTTCTGCTCACCCTTTCTTTTGATGTATGTCCCCAGGTTATGAGATGTTGTAATGAACTTAGGATGAACAAATGAATAATCTAATCAAGTGTTTAAAAATAATGTTTTATGTTTTCATGTATTATGTTCCTGGTTTCCAAGACACTAAACCTTAAAGATCCTCACTTTTGTATAATGTATGAATGTTTATGTGATAAAAAGGTAGGATGTTATAGTTGGTATCAAAGGATGGTTTAGTTATTTTTGGAAATTAAGATATGAAAACATTAGGAAGAATCCTAGAGAAAAGTTTAAATATCGGGAATCTTCCTAATATTTTGGTGAGTATTGAGTAAGTGCTTTATCAAGAAAATGCGTCCCTGTATGGATACTAGAAGGTAGAGGTGGTTTTGGCACAGATGTACATAGGGGTAAAACCCTAAAACACCTCTTTGATCCAGACTCGAACGGGAACTAGTACACGACAACGGGCCTTGCTGCACTCTTGGTTACGACACTCCCAGGGGATATACTTTGGTAAATTCATAAGCTTAGTATGAACCATTATTTATGTAACAAAGATAAAATAAAATAATGATTCACATAAGAATATATGATCATGGATAACCTAGATTGGAACCTTGGGGATCACAAGATAGGGTATTCTTTTCTTCTACAAGTTTATCCTTCTATGCTTTATGATTTCTTTTACTGATTATTGGCTATGTATTTAAGCCCCCTAATTATAATGTATTTTCTTAGTTAATGGCAGGAAATAGAAAAACATGTCCCAACAATCAATGTGATAGGAAATGTGAAGATTTCTTTGTTAATGTGATAGATATTATGAGAGATCAAGTTGAACATATTTTGATTATGCCAAACCAACTATCAAAAATCAAAATTAATAATTGGTTCTTAGTTGAATGCACAAATTCATCAAGGAAGAAGAAGATGAAGTCTCAAGGATGTTCATCTAATAAATTTGATAAGGGAAATAAGACCCAATTTACTTTGTGTAAAAAATGTGGAAAGAGGCACCAAGGGGAATGTCACAAAGTAACCGGGAGATGTTTTATGTGTGGGGTGATAGGGCATAAAGTAGCTAATTGCTTTAAAAAAATTGAAAATGTGATGAATAGAGATAAGTTTCGATCTAATGTACCTTATACTTTTCAATGTCATAAATCTGGAGAAGTTGTAAATAATCCAAGGCAATGATCTCTTGGACAAGATGAGAAGCATGATGAGCATCAACAATCTTCAAGGAAAAGGGAACAATGCAAATCCTATGCTGAGATGGATCATGATGATGGAAGCACATGTAACTTTTTCACAATAATTGGTTATTTCCTATTTTATTTTAGTTTGTACTATATAAGAATATCCTTAGTGTTTTCTAAGAACATCGAGTCGCTACCTTAGATGTTTTTATATCATTAAGGAAAACATCTGTTGTTATGTACCACATGTTGATGTTGTGAAACTGTTCTTCTTAAAAAAGGGGGATGATTAGGGGATTAAAAGATGATTATTATTTTAGAAGACGTTCACTATTTTAGGAACCCTATATGATCTAGGTAAATCGATTACTACGGTATTTTTTTTGAGGAATAAAGGTTGACTTATATTTTGAAGAGTAGATGAATTTAAGGTGAACTTATGGTAAAATAGGTTACTTATAGAAATGATTAAACTATCTTGGGGAAAATATGTTTAGGTTTGCTACTTTTGTTATACAATTTTAGGAGTGGTTGATGTTGTTTGGAGATGAAAGATGAAGTTCATTTTGGAAGACTATGTTATCAAGTCCTTGAATTTGGGTTTCAATCTTAGTTTGCTTTATTTTGAATAATTTTAAGGAAAGTTATTTATGGAATGGTCTATGATGAACTCTAGATAGTACCGTGGAATTTTGAAGATTTAAAAGTAGTTTCCCTTCCTATGGGGTTCTTTATTTTGGAAGAGTTGTTTTATCTTACCCTTTATATTTTTGGGATAATGTTTAAAGATAGAAGAAATAGATAGATAATCTTTGGTGGATTATGTGATTCTCTAGAAGATGATTCTTTTGGTTTTGATGAGACCAAGTGTTTTTTAAATGCTCATGGTTTTTAGAAAACATTAGTTTTGGTAGAAACATATTAAGGGATGAAACACTACATGAAGGTAAATATATTTCCTTGTGTTTTTATTCTATGTAGTAAATGAATTCCTCAAAACTATGAAAAGGAATGTAAAACAAAAACGTTTCCTGTTAACGTTTCCTACTGGAAAATCAAATACAGTGACCCTTTGTTTTCTCTTCCATGTCCATGTTTTCCAACATGGAATTATAGTTTGGGTTAACTCAGGTGGCCTTTGAACTTCCTTTTCTTTCTTTTAAAGTAATAGTGTTACTGACTCTTTTTTTGATGTGGGACTTTCAACAAAATTTCCAAGCCCAATTTAAAAAATTGCATGGACACAATTTCTTAAGGGGGGAAGAATGTAACGACCCTAAATTTTGAATAAATCTTGTTTCTGAATTTTGTGTCTTATTTTATTTTTTTATACTCAACAAAACTGTTTCATTTGATAACATGAGTATAATTAAAATGAGACTGTTGGGTTTTGACTATTATATGACCGTTAGTCAGTATGACCGTTGCAAACTGAATGTTGCAACTATTGTCTCTAAGTACAAGTGATCTTGGTTAATTAATATAGAATGAAGATTCGATGGCCTCATCCAGTAGTCTTGGACCGATTGAAGCCCATCTAACAGAACATGGGAAGGAGGTAGCACCACTGGGCTTTGCTTTGGACCAAGCCCAAGCCGAACATCATCGTGTGAAGCTATAATGGAATCTCCTTCACGAGAAGTTCAAACTGATAGAAAATACTACTCATGCGATGTTGGCCGAGCCGCCCTCAAATTCTCTCACCTTAGCACACCTTACACTTAGGTCCTATGTTGAGGTTATAAGGGGCTATATAAAGAGACCATAATCTTTTGTTATAAATAAAATTTTGTTTTCTTCTTATGGTGATGTTTGCGAGTTTTCAAATGTTCGAATGAATATAGGATGTATTTTATTGATGTATTTTGAAAAAAGGATATTTTAAAATATTTATGTAATCCTTAAATAATTAATAATCTGTAATGATTTTCGAAAAATGGTCTTCTACAAATTTTTTCAGTAGGAAATTTAGAGTCTAATAATATTAACTTAATTTTTGATGAATAGTAAATTATGAATAGTTATTTTATGCTTAGGATTAGTAATGTGACCAAATGGATTAGTAATCTCACTTAAAGAAAGTGTTAATATAATTTAGGAACCTTGATTAAGTAGTGTGATTCAATAAAATAGGTAAATAACTATTTCATTAATTATTAGTCAAGTATTAGTTTTTTCGGGTGAATAGTGTTTTGTAATTAAAAATTGAATTAAAAAGTTTTAGAAAATTATTTTTATATAATGTGCTTTATTTATGCACTTATAGCATCGATATTTTGTTAAAGTAATTTTTGGGGTTTTTTCTGAAAAAAATGAATTTTTGATGAATAGTGTTTTTATTTAAAAATTAACTAAAAAATATTTAGAAAATTATATTTATCAAATGGATTTTAATTTTGATTTCAGAGAATTGTTATTATGTTCTGATAAATTTTTGGGAGTTTTCAGAAAATGTTAAATTTTCAGTGAATAATAAAAATACAGTTTTAGGGTTTTGGTATGTTTAATGACATCATGATTGCATCATGATGATTTAATGAGATATTTTAAGGTATGGTCGACTAAAGGGGATGAATTATTGTATGAGGGCTCCCATTTCGCAAAAACCATGGGAAAATACCGTGGACAATCTCATGGTTTTTCAAAAACCACTAGTGAGGTGTCCCTTGAAATTATTAAAGTATCACTTTCATTTCCCTATATATACCCTCCCTTTCATCGTTTAGTTTTCACTCCCAACACTCTCCCAACGAATCTCTGGTCTCATTAACTCCCAATGAGTCCTCCCAAGGTTCCCCAAGCCCCCAAGGTCCCATCCTTCGAGTTTTAATAGTTATGTTTTAAGGTAACAGATCATACCTATCTATTTCTTTCCAAGTACTCTCTTTTATGTCATTTCTTTTATGCTCCATGTTCTTATGTTGGGGATGTCATTTTATATTCATCCTACTATCCATTTAATTTTTATATGATGAGATACCCCCACTTTCTCTCATCAATTCATTTTAAGAATGTTTAAGTGGCGCCGTTTGGCTGCCCAATTTTTAAGGGATTCTTTCACCTTTCTCATTTTCAAGTTCTATTTTCTTGTCAAGTATTTCAAGTTCCTTTTTATTATTTTGGGGTATGATCTCTATATCTATCATACTAATATTTTATTTTCATATGATTAGAGACCCTATTTGATATCTTCAATTCATTTTTTTGAAGTTTAAGTGACGCCGTTAGGCTGCCGCATTATCATAAGAGAAATATTATTTTTTCCTTCCTTTTAGGTTCTTCATTTCATATGGTATATATTTCAAATTTCATTACCATGTTCTTAAATACTTTATATTCTATCCCCCTACTGTTTTATGGATCATTTGTTAGTGGGTGACCCATGTCCCCTCTCTTTTCAATGTTTTCAAAAACCCCATAACATAGCCGTTATGCTGCAGAATTTTCGTCTCAAAAGGTCTCTCTCTTTTTCTCAAATTATTTTATTTTATTAAGTGAATACTCAAATCTCTTTCTTCTATAGGTGTATTCACATATATATCAAAATTTACTATTTTAAATTCTATGATTTACCTGCATAAAACCCGCTTTCCTTTTTCTGTGGGTTTAAAGGGACATAAAGATCACGTCTTTAAAGTAGTTTTTAAAATGTGATGACTATGAATTGAAACCCATTTCATTTATTCTATATGGGTTGTTTATGAAATGATTTATGATGATATATGTGCCTCAAATGATAATAATGGAAAATTTAAGTGTGTGACCGGATAGCGCTCCAATGCATTGGGTAATGATGTAATCTCTAACGATTACAATTTTAACGATACCTTGGGGTTTACCTTGGTAATTTTTAGTGACACCTTGGGGTTTACCTTGGTGATATGTTCATGATTGTATAAGTTAAATGTTTTAACCACATCTTCAAGTTATGAAACATGTTATTTTTATTATGATATTCCTCATGATCTCTTTCTCATGCCTTAAAGTTATTTTTCATGATCTTTGATGTATCTCAAGTTCACTTGTTAAATGTTTCCCTTGTTTACCTTACCAGGACTTCTGCTCACCCTTTCTTTTGATGTATGTCCCTAGGTTATGAGATGTTGTAATGAAATTAGGATGAAAAAATAAATATTCCTTTCAAGTGTTCAAGAAGAATGTTTTATGTTTTCATGTATTAAGTTCATGGTTACCAAGACACTAAACCTTAAAGATCCTCTATTTTGTATAATGTAATGAATGTTTATGTGATAAAAAGGCAGAATGTTATAGAGATAGATTTATATGGGATCTTTCCATGTGGTCAATGAGACTATATAATGTTTAAAAGCATGTTCTAGTTCATGAGATGATTTTTCCTCTTTATTCCAAGAGATAACATTAGGCAAGCTAGGATGTTCTCTCCTATAAGAAGAAAAAATTTATTTCTCAACAGTTTTTGGTATAACCCTTTTAGTGGTAGAAATTATGGGATTTCAGTTTCTTGTAATAGTGGATGAGTGGGAGGAATTTTTCCCAAATATGTGATAAGTTTACCTCTCCAATGGGATATCAACTTTGGCATTGAATTGAACCTAAAAATGAACTATTTTCATCTACAGAGCATTAGAAGGCCCCTACATAACAATGGAAGATGATGGTGCAGTTGAAATATATTTGACAAAAGGGTTTTCACTGACCCAGTGTGTCCCCCAATATGGAACTGGTTTCATTATTGAATAAAGATGATTTGAGTTTGTAACATTGCGATGATTATAATCAGCCGAACCATGTAACGACTGATAGAATTACCCATGGACAAAGATTAATGACCTCTTAAACCATTTATAAGGTATAATATGGTTCTCAAAGATCAACTATAGGTCTGACTATAAACTATTTATAAATTGAGAGGATGATGTTCTGAAGACACCAGTCTAATCTCGTAGCAGACACTTTGAAATATTATTGATTCCTTAAAAGGTGGGGAATTCCCCCTATATTTTCATTGATCATAAGAATAAAATTTCCCATCCATACATGGATCAATTTATAGTTATCTACAACAATTACACACTTTTCTACTATATGTTAATAGAGTTGCATAAAAATCATTTGAGGGTTGCCTTAGATTTACTATGGTAGAATCAACTTTATGGTAAACTCTATATGTTATAGTTTTCGATTTGTGAGGACCAATTTCTTGGGAATGTAATCTTTGTGAATGGATAAGTTATGGACCAGAAGAATATTTATGTGGTTCTTTCTTGGGAGACACCCAAGAACATGCCGAAGTGGTAGAGATTCCTTGTATTGGAGGGTAAGACAAGTGGGTCAAGGTATTATTTTCAAGGATAGAACAACCTTGGATGAACTTGATTAAATTATGGATAAATTTTTCCTAGAATGAGAATTTTCTTATATCCTTTAAGGATTAGAGTCTGTGGTTGATTTTTAATTCTCTTTCGAGAATATCAGAAGATGTTTTTGAGAAAAGATGTTTTTTTGATGACTCCGGAGTTTGGATAGATTATGTGTTGATGTTGAGGTAGGTTTTTATCCCTTATTGGTTGATGTCATTGAGTCTCCCTGAGTATAATGATGAAACCCATGGAATATAATTAAAATATTAGTATTATCTATAATGATGTGGATTCACTATCTTCTATGAGATAATTTTGTTATCTACTATGACCACAAGAGCCTTAAGTATATATTCACATAGAGAAACCGTAACCTAAGATAGAGGATTTTTTTAGAATTTATTCAGGACTATGAATTTGAGGTACTTTGTACACATGGGAAATTTAACACAGTGGAAGATTCCTTTAGTGAGAAATTCCCTTATCACATGTATGAATAGTCTATAAGAAGCATGATGCATTGTAGATAACCCTAGAGGAGTATAAGGGTGTAATTTTCCATCATTTGATAGCCTCAACTCCACCATTTCTTAATTGTGAGAGAGATTCTCTATTGGAAGATATAAAATACGTTGTTTGACATTACTAGATATCCTTCAAAGATGTGTCAGATGGATTTTATGTATAATGGGAGTATATCATATTTTTCATGGGATGGGTGGTGATTATGACCAGTTTATGAGAAGAGGTGTTCATGGAGTTTCATACTTCTCCATTGTTTGTACATTCAGATGTGATGAAGTTTTATAAGGGCCATTAGTGCTTGTTTTGGTGGTTTAACTTGAGGAAGAGCATTATCAATTTCATCTCTCATTGTATATAATGTTAGTATGTGATGGATGCACATAAGCTTATAATAGTTTTGAGTTAATCTATTGAGATACCAAAATAGATGTAGGATGGAATATCATTAGATTTAGTGATGGGGATACGATGGATTGAGGGAGTTCATGATGCTATATAAGTGATTTATGACTGGCTCACCATGTTAGCACAATTACTTTCCCTCTGTGAGTAGTGTTCTTTCTATATATTGGGGAAGTTGTATATCTATGAGATCATACAGATTCATGAGGTACCATCAATAATTATCTCTGAACATGATTGTATGTTCTTTTCATGGTTGTGGAGGGGTCGGTATGTGGTTTTTGGGACCTAATTATAGAATATTATATTGTCTCACCCCCAGAAGAATGGGAAGACTAAGAAGATTGTCGAAGTGTTGCAGGATATGATAATAGCGTGTGTGTTAGAATTTGATCAGAGCTAGTAGGATCACATTATATTGGAAGAGTGCTCCTATAATAATAGTTATCAATCAATATATTAGCATGGAACTATTCAAGGCCTTTATTAAGTGACCCTAATGGTCACACTTATATTTTAATGGGATTGGTACAACATATCTAGTTGGGCTAGCGATGGTGTAGGAAAAAACTGAGAAGATTCAGGTGATATGCGAGCTTATGAGGATATCCCATATCTAACATAAATGTTACAAGGATCAACAATGTAGGGATTTTTTGTTCGAGTAGGGAGACCATGTGTTCATGATAGTATCGTCATGGTGAGAATTGTGTTGATATGGATAGGAATGTAATCTATCCCCATGGGTTAAAATGACGTTTGAGATCCTACAGAGTTTGGGCGAGGATTCTTACCGCATGGTCCTTCCCTCACAGTTGGACTGAGTGCATGATGTATTTAATGTGTAACAACTGACTGGGTACATTCATTAATATATGCATGGTATTGAATGGGGATATATGGATATCAGGTATGGATATACCTTTTTAGAGTAGTAGTTGGGGATCAAGGAATAAAAGAATATTATACTACATGGATGGGCTATCCGTTTGGTATGAGTGATGAGGATGCATTGGTGCCTGCATGAGATCTATTGGGAGTATTAGAGTCAAATGCAGACTCAATACCCACAGTTTTTTAATAAAATGATCAATTTGAGTTAAAAATTCATGATGGATGGAAAAATTTGATGACATGGGTTTTGTGGATTTAGTCCATTTAATATATCGATATATGTCACTCAATTGTTAATCGGTGTTACCATGACATTTGTGTCTCTCAGGACCATGAAATTAGTGTATGTATATATATATATATATATATATATATATATATATATATATTAAAGCACGTGTGCACATATTTTTCAGAATTATGGGTTTTCCATTATTTGGTACATGATATGGGATGTTATAGAACACATTTCATTTTTGTAATATCGGGATTACACTAGGCGTGGCATCATGTAGATTGAAATTGGAAATTTGTTAGAGGTAGTCGTAAACAGGTGAGTTAAGTGAATTAATAATGTAATAATATAAATTTATTTAATAACCCAAATTATAATTATCCTTCATAGATAACCTATTATGATAAATACCCAAGGATAGTTTCATAACCCTATGAGATTAAAAGGGTGGAATGTTTTGTGTGTGTGGATCGAGATATAGGATTGACAATGAACTAATTAGTGGGAAATTTTTGATGGATGACATGTGAAACAGATCTTATTATCTATCTCTTGTGAATGCATTATTCTTAAATGATTGATCCAATACTAAGGAAGGAATTTTTTATGGAATTTCTCTCTGATTGATTATTGATCATGGATTATGAATTGTTTAATTAATTTTTCTTGAATCTCTTGCAATAAACAAAAATGATATAAATATTATTGAGATCCTAATTTTTTTCATTTTATTTTTCATGATTAATCCATAAATTTCACAATTTATTATCATTGTTTCGAATTTCATAAATCAATGATGTTTATCACTTCTATATTTGACACTTGCCTATCTTTTCTTCTCTCTCTTCATTGTTGGCCCATAGGGTTGCATTTTGAAATTATCGGGTTTGACACAAGTGTGTTTGGACCCCCAGACTCATGGGGGATGTGTAAAAAATGTACTATTCGGTGTTTTATAAATTTATTGTGATGCGATGTGGAATATAGGTGTTGAATACCTAGATTGGTAGTCACTTATTAGTTATTCAGCCATAGGAGAGTCACCGTGAGGAAAGATGAAATGCATGGGGTTCAGGTGGTTGAAATTTGTCCACCTGTGACGTATCAAGAATGGTAAGACCAAGATCTATATTCTTTGGAATTAATTGAGCAATATGAGGTTGCATCGAAGGTAGGAAATATAAATTTTAAGGCTTACTTAGATTCTATAAAATATATAAATACACACAATATAGCCTATGAACACAAATCGTGTACTCCCTTGGTTGTGACAGCTAGGGTTTTTGGTGAAGTTAAATATAATCTAATGTGTTAGACCCATACACATCATGCGACCAATTTCTTGTGTCTTAGAGTATACAATTTAGGTACTAAAGATTATACACAATAAGGAACATCTGAATGTCCTGAGTACATGATCACACCCATGTACTCAAAGATGACTAGGGTACTCAAACATTGCCGGTATACACGGTCATGGGACAAAAGGAAAAATGCATGCCAGATTGGCCAATACCTGAGGTGTTGAAATTTTATACACCATGTTTTCCAACATGACCGTCCAATCTTTGTAATGGTGAGAAGATGACTCTGTGTCGATGAGAGGTTACAATTTGTTTGACCCTAAGAACAAGTCACAAACCTCCCTTAGAATCTGTATCCTTGTGTATATCTTTTTTTGGACTCAAATTTTGGATCACTAATATCCTATCCTATGATGGTTCCACATATAATATAGTGGATGCCTTAAATTTAGAATCAATGTTATAACATGAGGTGTTATGAGAATGGATCTTATTTCAGTGATGCTGGGCCGATACTAGTAAAGAGGTTGGTTTATCAAAGACACATCAGGGCAGGAAACCCTAATCCCACTAGGGCTTTGGTCCTCATACTCATTACAATGGTAGAGTTGGAAATCACCCATACTATGTAGAGAGTGGTTCCTCTCTCTATAGAGTGACACCTGTTGTCTTTGATCCATGACATAGAGTTGGTCCTCTACTAGATACAATTCCACCACAGAAATTGAGTGTAGTGGTGAGGTTCATGCCCTATAAAAATATTATTTTGTAGTTATTTTTTATTCCACTAATCCAAGATTTACATTTGATTCTATAGGAATACTCACCATTATTATTTAGGTTATGGATATGGAGATACACATTATCTCCTGATTGGGTTTCATTATGAGTATATATATCAGATTTTATATCCCAATTTCTCAGGTTTAGATGACTATTGTATATTCATATTTCTCTCTTCATGGGTTTCAAGGCCTCCTACTAGTTATGTATACACTCATCAGTTGATGGGATTCACCCATATGTGTTGTTTCATATGAAAATAAATGATTGATAGCTGGTGAACTTTGTAGAGAATGGTTTATAAGGGACTAGTGGTCACAAATGGAGTTGACTGTGGTTAGTGGTTTTCCATGGAGATTGGAATTTGGGATCCCTTCAGTCTCTATTTATCAAGTAATTATTATGTTGGGACCTCATTTATATTCAGGATGCTATTTTACCCATATATATATATTTTACTATTATAATTTAATTCGTATATTTCATAGAGGTTGTTGCATGTATGGTTTATACTCTAGATATTTTAGTTTATTCCAATACCACTACACTATTTCATAGACCTTGTTTTGTGCATTGATATAGATAAAATTGCTAGGGAATACCATTTTGATATTTCTTTTTAGTGCTTTTTACTAGCCCCTACCATATTGGAGATGGGTTTTGGGGTGGAACTCTCAACTTACTGCTGAACAGGTGGGACTTGAGGGGTAGGTTCATGAAATTTATTCGATTATTTTTGAAATATAATAAATTAAATAATTTTTCATTTATCATATTCATCAGTTTATTTTTCATTAGACACCATATTTATCTTCCTTTATTTGTTTTGGACATCAAATATGTTCTCATTATTAATCACATTTCAAGAGAGGGGGGTTCTTAATAATCACATGGCATGTCACACCATCCCATATCCCATTATATTGTTTGTTGGGATAGTTTCCAAATTTTCAATGGAATCCATTATTATTACAGATAATTTGATCTTTGTATATTAATAAAACCAATATATTTAACATGAGTAATGATCATTATAAGATAATTTTGATAAATTACCATGAGAAAATTTAACCTCATGATGACTCATTGTATAACACTACCATGCTATCATATAGTTCGTATTACTAAACATTCATTAGACTTTGTTTAACCTATATCACTCTTGATTTATCATATATAAATATTGGTTTATCCTAGGGAATTTTTAGTTGAATTATCTCAAAATTTAATAGAGATCTCAAATTACTTTGAAAATAGTGAAAATATTCTAAACCCAATAATCAATGAAATATTTACTCTCAAAATTAAATAAATGCTTCATATAATTACATTAGTTATTCATTCAATAATATACCCATTCATGTATATACACTATTCATAAAATATCAATAAAACAACTTTTCAAAAACATTTTTGATTCTCCATGACCATAATCCAAAGTGATGTTTTATATTCCACCCTAACATTATCCCTAACATTGACCCTCAAATGGTATTAACTATTAGTACATACATTTACGCAGAAGTCAATATATAGAATAACTAATAAATTTTGATAAATATATCCAAACATATAATGGATCACTTTTTAATTAAATCAGAATCAATTCCATGGATATCAATAATTTGTAATTCACTGTTCTCAAAATCAATTCACCCTTTATTACCACAATATCATTTTTATTTTAAATAAAAATGTTATCTATGAAACAATCACGAGTTATTAAATAGTAATCCCCGAAAAATTACCTTGACATAAAATAACAGTTCAGTTTTTGTTATACCATTTAATATGTGATTCCCAAACATTAAAGTTTAACTACTAAAAATCAATCCTTAAATGTTTCATATAATCCTCAATAATAATTATATATACCATAATATCATCCATAAATATCACTTCACTAATTAAATTTTCTAATAACATCAATAAATAATTTTTATTATATTATCAAACTCAAGAACACATGAAAAACAAGAGAAAAAACCTTTTTTCATTATGGTAAAAAATATTAACAATTTATTTTTTATCCCGTATTAAATTTGAATACATATTTATTTCTAGATACATACCTTTCTCAGCTTCAACCCCATGATCATGTCTCAATAGAGCACGAAACCTACATGGTTAAAAATGAAATCAGAGTAAAATATCATATGAATAGGAAAAATCCATCCTAAAATGGCTTCTCTAGTTACACCTTCTTTTCTTCCTTTTGTATTTCTAATTCAATATAATTTACTCTTTAATTTTGGGTTTTTGTACCTATTTAGAAAATCGTTATTTCTAATTATCATATGTATCCTTGATAATGGTTCATAAGAAGAATGTAATTGTCGAAAATATATATGTCAAGAGTTTTTATAGTGGAATAATTACATAGGCCCATTAACTATGCACTAGAGTAATTATTTAGTTAATGATCAATCAATAATTTTTAGGGTGGTGAACACTAGATGGATATGTTTCATAGAAACATCAAATTTTTCGTATTTAAAAGATATTTAATTATTATAAAACCACGCACTCAATATATTACCAAAAAATAATGATTTAATCATATACTTTGATTTATTCTAAGTATTTTCACTAATAATCTATAACCCTAAAAGAAAAAATGTGTTTTATTACCATAGAATTAAATCATACATTAATGAAAAGGGTAATCTATTTTGATAATTCATAAATTATCAACAATTAAATTTCCCTAAAAAATCCTAATCTTCATATTTATAAAAGCCTATCCATTAATACCAACTGTGATTCCCCAGACATACACTCTAGGATCCAATTCTAAAAGACACATAATTTACATACTTTCTTAGATACCATCTTTAATAGACTATATATAATCAACCATAATTACAAACAATTAAAATTTTTTAAAATCTCTTAAATCCAAAGGATCATTTTTAGGTTTATAGGTTTAGAGAATTAGGACATAACAAAAACTAATAAATCCCATACATACTACATCAAATGGATAATTTCTCATTATATATAGAATTACTTGTTTCATTATAATCCCTTAATATCTCCCAAAAAATTATTTTCCATGTGTTATCATTCTAAACATGTCACATGTGGTAATTTTCATCATAACCATGGGAAATGAAAGCGTATAAAGGGGTTATCACAAAAAATCATTAAGGGAAACATATTACAGAATAAATCCTTGAATAAAAATGATATAAATATTATAGAGGGAATATGTAAACCACATGAATCCATAATTGTGATGAAACATATCTGGTACCATAAAAAATAGGTAACTAACTTGAATAGTAACATTCTTGAAGTGTGTTCCTAATCCCTACAAGCTGATGACTAGCACCTTGGCATGAAAACCCCAAAGGTAATTATTTCACCATAAATAAACTATAATAAATGATATATATTTATATTTATATGATATGAAGAAATTATATAATAGTAAAAAAAATAAATACATTTCATATAAAAGAGGAAACAACATAAGTGATACAAGACAAAAGTAGCTACAAATTCTCCATGTTATGAGTCCAATAACAAAGGATAACTAAAACTGAAGTAGATACTCCATGTGATATTGTGGGAAAACTCCCACCTTCTCACCACTAGCTACATAGTCATTGGTGACAGAAACCTCACCACCCCACTGTAGCGTCTTTCTGTTCTCCACATCGAAATACATAACAATGTATATTCACCATCGACGTGGTGCATGGGTTTGATCTAAATAGTATCAATAAGATCCCACCCATGTGTTCCATACTAAGTATCTATAAAAAATTTGAAACATGATCAACATTAATGTAAAAGAAACATGAAAATTAGTAAAAAAAATTCATATCAATAGAATGGTAAAATTTTCCCCCTTTTCCACTGTTCTAAATAATCTATGTTGAGTAGTTTCATATCATATCAAATATATGAAAGAAGTTAAAATAATGTATCAAATGCCATATCAAATACCAGATATACAAACGAAATAAAAGCTAAGTCATGACAGTGATCAGAACAGGTCATCCAATACTTAACACTCATACCCAAACATAGACAATAACGAACAAGATGTCTCAGGATATTTTCATTTAATATATATAGTAGAGGAACAACACAACAATTGAACCTCCCAATAAGTATAAAAATTATATAGAACAATGGGTATTGAGATAAAAGGAACACCCTAATTATAAACCCCTTGAAAATATAAATATATGAGGACTATTACCCCAGCTTCCAACAAAGTACCCAAGGCTTCATATGTTCTACAATTTCAAAACTAATTCATCAGATACATTTTTTTTAAATTAATTTTAGAAATTACATTTAAAAATCATTGAAATGCCATTTATTTTACAAAAATTGTTAAGAGACACATTTTCCTAAGATCTCATTTCCATATACAAAAATAAACAATTACAATTCATTTATAAGTAGTTTATAAATCCAGAGAAATATAGTTCATCTAGTAATGTCTAGAGATAGAACCACCCACCACAAACATGGGATGCACAAGCCCATAATGAGATCCAACATCATAAGAGAATGAAAAGGAAACAATAGAGGACCTAGATCAATCCTCACATCTCCAATCAAATTCAACAAGAAAAATAGTTGGTAGAAATTATAAAACCACACATACCTTAAGAAACTCACTCACTGCACCACAACCAACACTAAGATCATCCTATAGACGAAAATAAAAAAAAAATATCTAAAATGGATAATAATAATGAAAAAAGAAATACCAATAGACCTAAAATGTAGCACACATTCACTATCATGACTAACAAAAATGATGAAAAAAGTTCCTTATCCGAAGAGATGTTGTGAAACCAAAATAAAGAAAAATGTTTGAAAAATATATTTTAGAAGTAGTTTAGATCCCGAAGATTCCCTATGAGAGCTCCTAGATTTTGGGATAAGAGACTACATATGGAATGAAATAAAATTAGACATGTAACACATCAAAACCAAAAGTAAGAGAACATTTTATGACACAAATCCTGAGATTATATTGTGAAATCCAGGAAATACAAATTTTTAGAATGAATAATATCCTTATTTAAAACATTAATCTTACATTTCAATAGAAAAATGAGTTTCAATGTGAGTAAATTTTATACACTTCATACCAATTCATAGATTATTCCCAGTGAAGGATTCATAATGTGTGACCAATTCACGATGTGAAAATAACCAGTAGGAAATTTCTATAGAAAAAATTTATAAAAATACACATGGTCAACAGAAACCACAAAGCACATTCTCTTAAAACTTTTTTACATTAATTCATGGACTCCATTAATTCTGAAGAACATATATTCATTACATTATAACATATTCTGTTTAAAATTATCTCTATCTTTAGAATTTCCAAATTGAACCCAAACAAAGAGATAAATGAAAGGAGAGATTAGTAATACCTAAACAAAAGTTATGAGATTTTACAAAAAATCACCCATAAAACTTTCTATCCATGATATTTCATGTAGAGGAATGATCTCTGAAAAGAGGAGTGACCAATGCTCCCTCATCGATGACTTATTCTCCCAAATCTCATGTGAAACTGAAATATTTATTCATAATACTATGACCATCATAATTTTATTCAAACAAAATAATTTCACTAAAGATTTAATGATCTCCACTAGTTACTCAGAAATAGAAATTTTTGGATCCAACTGGATTTCTTACCAACTCAAAATGTGAGAGGGATTAGGATGGTACATCCTAAGATAAGACGTGTGAAAAAACAATGAATAAATGTCAGCTAAAATAGAAATTCCCAACATTAAGTAACCTTTCCAATCCAATTAGTGACCTAAAATAGTTCAACAAATCATGGATCCAATATTACCTACTTTCCATATTGATGACGTCCCAAATGAGGAGGAACTTTTAAGAAAACCCAGTCAACAATGGAAAACTTCGAAAGACGAAGAAGAAAATACATACATGATTTATACAGACTATTATCTATTACCTGATACATAATTAAAACCAAAATACCCTCCGACATACCATAAATTAGACTTGGTACAATAAGATAGGCCTCTCCAACTTCTTCCACACGAAGAGGTGACTTGTATGGGAGTTTATTCATTGTCTCAAATAAATATATTCTGATTGATGACTGATAACTGTTGTTATAAAAAAACTAAATCATTCTAAAATAATGATCCCCTAATCCACAAAAATCCATGATGCGTGAATGGTGTATATCCTCTAGGATTTTAATTGAATGCTCTATCAAACTATATATCATTGGATGGTATGTTTTACTCAACCTATCCTGGGTCCCCATCATGTCATGGAGACTCTTCATATAATTTGAATTATACCTAGGGTACCTATTCAAAAAATTTGAATATAGAACCCCATGTACCCTCATAACATCATACACATAAAACTTACCTTTCCCTTCAACATCAGCAGTGTCCCTGATAAAAAATAAGTGAGTTAAATTCAAATACTGGTCAATCACTACCCAGGTAGCGTTCCACCTTTGGAGAGTGTGTAGTAATCTATAATAAATTACAAGGACACTTAAAACCCATTTCAAATGCATAACTATAAAATATTAGAGAAACCAAATGTTTTTATGTCTCTAACTTTACCTATAAGAAAGTGTAATAGTGGAACACATAGTCTGCAATTCCATGCTACATACGCATCCCCAAAAATTATTGCCTTATATCATAACAAATCGTCATATTTCCCATTTGAACTGTCCATGAAGAGTTATAATAATCAAATAAAAATAAGCACCGCACAGATGTTGGTATGAAAAATTGGTCCTTAAATTGAATAATTCCATCTAAAGAGAGAGGCTAAAATAAAATGGTCTCCCCACTATATACAGTATCTTGAATTCCCCTAAACTCATCATCCTTCTACTAATCTTGTTGAATAGAGTCAAGGAGATATGATGATAACCAAACACTACTATGAAAAATCCTATAAATATTTCCCTAAGAATATAGCTGACACTGAGTGAATTTCCCTATAATGATCGTCTCCTCCTATGATTCATGAGAACCCAATTAAAGTAAATTAATACCAACATCTTCTGCAATGATATCCCCCTTACGCTGGGTGTAGGTTATGTCAAAGTAAAATGTTTGAAGTTATTCCCAGAATCACCTTTATCTTAGATTTAGGTCTTTTATGAAATGATATAACTTAGACTATTCTACTCAAAAAATACTATGAACCTCTCCCTAAAATGGATGTGCCAAAAACATTTTTTCAAATACATAACTACAAAAATCTCAAAATCATAAGTGGGGTAATTCCTATCATGTGGCCAAAGATGAGGAGTCCATAATCCACAACATGATTATCCAGCAAAAGAATGAAATCTAGGCCAATTTTCTTAGAATAACTGAATACCAAATAACCTTTACTAGGATTATATAAGACCAGAATATGTTCTAATTTCATAATCCATTTAAACTTGTTGAAATAAGACCTACGATTTTCATCTCATATTAGTTTTACCAATCTTGTGGTAATAATAGCCAAACGTGATTCCAAATTTGACAAATCATTGACAAACCATTGGTACTACCCATCAATACTATGGGAACATTGAATCTGAAAATTGTTTTGTGAATCTTCCCATGACAAGACAACCTTCACCTTCTCATGATGAACCAACAATCCATGATAGAAAATAATGTTCCCCTAAAATTCACTTAATGGGTCCAAAAATTGCATTTCAAAATATTCCCATACAAATGGTGAATCATAAAGATTTCTAGAATTAAAAAATGGGGATCTTTCTCACATTATGATTTCAAATAAACCAAAATATCATCCATGAACACAACCAAAAAAGTGATTTGATACACAAAGAATAACTAGTTCATCAAATAAATGAAAAATGAAGGAGTGTTTGTCAGACCAAATGAAATCACAATGTCAATGTAAAATCCATACATACACCTAAAATCCATCATTCGTATATCAGACTCCCGAAATCTTATATAATGATAACTTGAATAAATATCAATCTACAAAACCGACATTCCCCCTTTAACTATTCGGAAAAATTATCCACTTGTGGAAAAGTAAACTTATCCTTAATTTTCACCTAAGTCAACTTATGATAGTCCAACACAATCAGTGTAAACAATCTTCTTGCTTGGGAAGGTGAATAGGGGATTCCCATGGTGAAACACTGGGGTAAATTAATCCTTTCACCACCAAACCATCATATTAAATCTTGAACGTATTTATTTATTCTTGTCCCATATGATTATATGGTATTAAAGAAGGATATGTATGTGGAATTAGGTAAATTGTAAAATCTACCTCCATATATGGATGAAGAATAATAATTTATCCAAAAAAATTTAAGAAAGTCACAAAAATATAGGGAAGAATAAAAATAGAAGAAACTTTATATAGATCAACTACAATAGAAAATAAAAAACTATTGAGCTCTAGGTGGGATTGTCTTGCATGTCTAGACCTTAGATCCCTGTCTCCCTTAAAAACCAGATATCTTCCATAATCCATATGTAATAGGGCACTCTGTTGTTAATAATAAACCATTTCATTCTGAGTGATAATCCAATCCATATCAACAAATATGTTAAAAAAATATAGATCGAGAATGAGGAAATCCCAGATTAGCTATACATTAGCTGTCAGTGGTGAATAAGAAGGTTATATATACTACTTATCTTTAAAATTCCTAACAGTTGTATCTAAATCCATATCAAAGGTCACGAGTGCCATCATAAGTGTAATAATATCCACAAAATTGAAATATATAAATGAGTTGGAGGTACCTTGATCAAATAATGAGTTTTCTAATTATTATTCAATTAATATTGTACCTATCACTATTATATGATCAATATTTACCATAACCAGAAACTCATCTAATACATGAAAGTGATTCACTTTTAATTTATGTAGCTAAAGACCTTTAGACTTTGATTCATATGACTAAACTATAATAGACTTTGGAGCCAATGACCCTAAACCATAATGAGGCAAAATCATTTTCTAATAGAAAAAAGTATATTGATATAGCTCCCACAACTATTATACATCTTCATAGGTGTGGAAAAAGAACATCAGGTGTACCTCACCTTGCCACACTGATTGAAAGTTGGGGGAACACTATTGGTTATAACGGAAGGTTCATTATTGATACACTATTCAGAACCATCACCAACACTATTATGCTGATAATGCCACAAAATATTTCTCTAATACACACCACTGGATCTATCACTAGTTGTAAGGGAAGGGGTTTCATAATTAAACTTCCATTCCATATCCATCTCTCTCTATATATATAATTTACCTATATATTATATTCACATAGGTGGAAATATTCAACGTGAATACTTTCAATCTGATAGCTCGTCTCAAAAATTGAAGTTACTTATAATCCTTTATCTATTCATTATTTACTACCTTTAGTTAAAAATGAACAAACTCTATGACTCTATTGGTGTACTCCAACACAAAATATCTCATTGATAAAAAGAGAGAAACTTTAGATACTTTTCCATCATTAGTTAACATAGGCAAAATGTATGAAAGAATTAGTTCTTGAGGCCCTCCCAATCCAATCCCACAAGTCTATCTGCCAATACCATGAAATCAAACAATTTATTACTAGTACAAGGACCCGACCTTAAACCTTACATAATCCTAAATTAAATGAATAATTCACCTTGATGATCTTTGTAGGTTTAGAGTTTTAGAGAATTAGGCCATAACTATTACATATCAACTTGAAAATGTCATGTAAATAGAACTACTCTATATCCATTTTTTATAAAATAAAAACTCTTAAATAGAAACATGTCCAGTTCTATATTTTAGATAGCATGACTTTTCCTTGATCCCATCCTTAACCCTATTCATATTTAAGTCCTATATTAAACATTTCAAAAACTTGGGATGAGCATAAAAAGATTAGTAAGGGATATAAAATAATGAAAGAAAACATTATCCCATCATTAAATACAAATCAATGAAACCATACTTTTCAATCGTAACATTCCTTACGAAATCCTATGTTTTATGAATAACCCAAAAATATCATAAATCATAAAGGTAACTTATGGAATTTATAACATACATACATTGTATCTACCACAACTACATAAGGAGTCACATTTGGAATACCTATAAAAGTATATACACTAAATCTCTTAGAAGAAACATTAATGTTTATCTCCTTCACGTTACCTAAGGCATTGGAGATCTATATCAGTCTCACCCACCCTAGGTTTATCACAAAACCACCCATATATGTAAATAGTGCTTAATAACCATAACATAATCTTGACACATAACAACAGCATAAAGGAAATATAATACTTCTACATTCCAATCACAATATATCATATCAAGTTATTTAAATAAAAAATGCATTATCAATCCATTTTCAAAACAATCTAAAATATTTAATAAAGAGAATTTTGAATCAAAGTGTCTCATAACACTTTGAAGATTTTAAAAGAATTATTATCTGAAAACATTAATTTCAAAATAAATAAATCCTATAAATCATTTAAAAACATGGACATTATGGAGAAATTCTTATAAGAATAAATCTTTAAAACATTTAAAATGATATTTTAGTTAATTAATTTTTAACAAAATGGGAGACAATTGAATAAAAACAATTGAGGAATAACATTTAATCAGAACTTTATAATATAATGAGAATAAAGGGATTCATGGTATAATATGCCAATGGACAGTATATACACCACATAAGAGTGAATTGCTACATAACAACAATGAAGTGTCAATGGAATGTAAATTGAGACGAAATCCCTTATAAAAACATTATCCTTAGATTACGGATAAATCTATTAGATAATAATGTGTGGCAAATAAAAATACACTCAATATAAGTGGATATTAAGTGTGAAACAATCAGAGGTCATTCACACATATTTTTAAGACGACATAATCATGAAGTATAAATTTGACCCAAAGAATTCAAATTGGGTTATGAAGTTCCCTTACAGAAATTCGATAGCCTAACAACGTCACATTAAAATTTAGAAAAAAATTTGATGAGAGATAAAAGGGTATCTATTCACTTGGACATAAAATTTACATCATTAAGGATATAGAAGAACATATTCCAACATTATAAGATGTAAATTTAAAGACATAACAAAAATAAGTCATTTTAAAAGCGGAGGGTGAATGGTTCCTTTACCGATTTGGTAACATACGAAACATAAACCCCCTGAAAAAAGGATAATTAAATGAAGATTTAGATACCAATAAATTAAATTATATTAAACAAATAATAAAATCATGTACATTACCTATACGTCATAAAAAGTAATAGTGGAAAATATTGCATGAATCTCACAGGAATAAGAAGTGAGATGAAAACCCTTTACCACGTTGTAATCAATCGGGTCGTATGACCAAAAGTTAATAACCAACAAATGATTCAAAGAATAACAAGAATATAAATAGAATCATGATAATATATAAAAAATTTCAGTAAAAAATACACCACATGCAATAAATTTGTGGTGAACAATGGAAATATCACGGAATTAAAAGTGAGATAAGAAATCCCTTACCTCATGTCTGACATGACTCATTTGTTCCATGTTCTTCATGAATAATAAACTAAAGTTAATTTATACATTCTTAAAAACCTTTTCAAGTTTATTATTCCTTTTATATCACTTATTAGCATGTTAAAATCATTATGTAATCATTTAAGTTAACAATGTTCGTTTTGTCGATATTTGGTACTTGAGTTAAAAAATGGACTTCTTATAATTACATGTTGTTCACATAGTCAAATGTTCATTATATCCAGAATTATATTCATGATTTAGATATCATATATATCATATATATATATCCATTATATAAATTTATTTATAATAGTACATAACAATTGGAGGTAAGAAATGAAATGCATCGTTCATGGAGACGGTAAGCCGTACGTACGCATGGATGCTACTTCCATTTCAATTTCATATTTTAATTGAATTAAAACATAATTTTACATATTTATATTATAATTATAGTATAATATCATATATAATTTGAAAAACTCCATCCTTTATATGTCCCAAGTATGGTGTGAATGAGTTATATCACTTTGAGGGGGCGGTAGTCCCCACTTCCTCAAATGAAATTATTGCCTTTACCCATTATGGAAACTATAAAGGAATGATATTAATGTAAAATAAAGAAGCATAAAAGAAAATATTAATATAATATATATCATATATAAATACAGTTCTATCTTAATTTCCACCATGAGAGGCAGTAGGAGATAATCGAACAATCATCATTTCATGAGGCATTAGTTTTCCATCCACAGAAACTGAATGTTCTTCACCCATTAGATGGAGGTGTGTGTAAGTTTAGTTCAAATACATATCATAAAAAATTCATAGTATATTTAGGATACCAGAGTTGTTTTAAATTATTGTAATAAAAAGATATTAGGGGTTGGAGAATTTAAATAGATGAAAAGAATTTAAGAGGAATCATTACATTTATTTATGGTAACTCCCTTTGGTTTTAACAAAAAGGACTTCTTGAAGTGACTTCTGCCTAAGGTTAGGCTTCTAGGTGGAATAGTGGGATCTTGAGAGCTTATGTGCTCAGCTGTGGACCTAAAAAGGGGCTTGAGAGGTGTGTTTAATGAGTATGAAGTGAGGTATTTTTATAAGGGGGAGGAGGGGCTCTTTGGGAAAGTGTGAAAATATTATTTTATTATATAATGATATTCCATTTATAATGGTCCAAAACTCATTAAGGAAGAATATAAGATGACTCATGGTAAAAATAAAATCATCTAATAATAATTGGACTAGTTTTGTATGTTATTTTAATATTTATAATCTATTTTATATTAATCATTTATTAATGAGGTAAATACTGCATCATTTTTATGTCATAAATAATTTTTTTTATTTGATGTCTAAAAATTATAAAAAACTACCATTATTTATGAAATATTGATAGCATTCCAATGAATATTTATAGTTTAAAAGATAACTTACATAACCCCAGATAAAAATTAATTTACTAAAAGATATTGGTTTGTTTCATTTTTTCCTTTACTTTAAGTTAATTAAAATAAAGTCCATTATTTATCCCAAGTGGCAACATGGGGTCCCAAAACCGACCCAAAAATTTTCATGGTCTTAAATGACTCAACCAATAATGTTAGGACAAGTGTTATGGTAATTTTGTATTAATATGATATTCTTTTTACCTTGAATTACCCAATTTACCTTTAACCGTGGTAAATAAAGGTCAAAAGTTACTATTCACTTCAAATTATTTTCATCTTATTGAAAAAAATTTTACTTGCTAATAATAACCATGTATGTTGGATTTTCTAAATTCAATGCACATAAGTTGAAAATTTTCATTTAAAAGAAAAATTCGGTTTTTTAACTACTTATTAAGTGGTGTCACTATTCATCAAAAAGTTAAGTTTTTCAGATAAATACCAAAAATTATGCCTAAGATATATTTGATATTCCAAATTAAAAGAAGATTTATATTTTAACAAATTAAAAAAATTGAATATGCATTAATTAATTTAAAATTAATTCCCATTGTCAAAACAAATAGCGTGTTTTTATGAAACAATAACTATCAAAAGATCGACCATTGTTTATGTTAAATTTCAAAGTGAAAGTAATTACAATGACCAAAATTGGATTTATTGGTAATAATATAATCTAATTACAATTTAAAAAAAATTAAAAAGATAATTTAAGCATATAAATAAATTAGATTAAAATTTACTTTTCAATAAAAATACAATATTTTTCACTATTCATTAATAAATGAACTTTACCAGAAAAATAACAAAAATTAACCAAAAGTAAATTTCGATGTCCCAAATCTAAAAAAGAATTTTATTTTGTCAAATGGAACATATAAAAGGGACCAAAACTAGAATTAAAGATGATTCTCCCGTAAAAGGTGGTAAATCAACCTTTTAGAGTAAATAATGTTTAAAATTAGTTTCATTCACATTTTAGGCCTCTAAATTTTATTGGATAAATGTAAAAAAATTTATCAAACATATATAATAATTTTGTAGTTAGGTATATTCATTCCAAACCTTACAACGGCTAGGCATTAATTACCATTTAAAATAATAATAATATATTATTAGTGTGCAACGTAAGATTTCAAAGAAACTCATTGTTACGTATTGGGTACACCATCAAACATAGTGTCCCATTTAAAGTAGAATTAATATTTAGTTCACAAATATTAATAAATAAGAAAAATGTAATGTTCTTTTTTTACCTGAGATGTTACATCATTTCCCCTTTTGGGAATTGCGTTTTCACAATTTTAAAACTGGGCTTGAAAACATCATTAAATGTACCACATCAGAAAAGAGTCAGTAAAACATTCACTTTAAAAGAAAGAAATAAAAGTACAAAGGCAACTCAAGATATCCCACACTAGGATTCCATGTAGTAAAACATGGATTTGGAAGACAGAACAAACAGTCATGTTCTGATGGAATGTGATAGAAAACACTATTAGGAGAAAGTTAACCACCAGAAAATCACAAACTTATAATGTGTTAAATGGTCTTTGATTACCCAGTAGGAAACGTAAACCAATAATGTTTTTTTACATTTCGTTTCATAATTTGGAATAATTGTTTTAATACATAGAATAAGAACATAAGAAAATATACTTACATTCATGTAGTGTTACATCCTTTAATAAGTTTCTACCAAAAACTAATCTGTTCTCCAAATAGTGAGAATTCAAAAAATATATGGTCACATAAAAAGCGGATGAATCATCTTCTAGAGAATCACATAATCCAAAAAAGAAGAACTATATATTTCCCTTGTCATTAGACATCAACTAAAACTAATATGGTTAGTGCGAGATCAGATAATACCCAAAAAGGAAAATCTTTTACAAAAAGGAAAACTACTCTTAATCTCCAAAATTTGTCAGACAATACCCAAAGTTCAACCAAGACAATTCAATAAATAACTTTCCATAAAATTCATCATAAGTAATCCAAACTAGGATTGAAACCTAAATCTCATAAGGATATAATTACATGGTCTTCCAAGAGAATTCTTAACATTTATCTCCAAATAACATCAATGACTCATAAAGTCACATATTCAAAATTAATTAACCTAATCACATATTCTCCATAATAGGTTAATCATTTTCATAAATAAACCAAATCATCATATATTCATAATAAAAAAGATATTCTTTCAAAATAAAATTTCAACCATTAGTCCACAATTGAAATCCTATAGTATTCTATCTCCCTTAGGCATACAGTGTTTCATCCAAAGAGAGAATGTCTTCCATAACAACCTTTATCAATTAATCACCAAATCATTTTCTTATACTAAGTATATCCATCAGATAAAACAAAAGTTCCCAAAATCAAATTATTCATGTTCTATAAAATCATTTTACTAAAATAATAGGTCATACTAACTAGGGACTACAATTAGGCCATTGGTAGGTGATACCCCCATGTATCCCTTCGGTTGTGGGTTCGATTCCCATGGCCTTGCTGGATGCGATAGGTTGTCACCCATACTATGAGTTGTGCTATTTATAATACTCAAAAATAAACCTATTTTTTAATCTCAATTGTTTCCTTATACCTCTCATTTAAATACCAATGCTTTATGATATAAACATGTTAATTCTTGAAGTCTTATATATATTTTCATTTTTTATTTCACCACCATATGATAAAGTAAAATGATCCACAAAATAAAGTACATCATACCTTGATCATGGGGTCCACTTGGTTCCATCATCTTCTTGTTCACGTAGGTAGAATGTCCATGAATTGCAATAATGATTTAGAGGTCCTTCAAAATCATTTGATTCCTCCATCCAAATAAACCTTGTACAACATGGTTCATATGGGTGTTCATAGGAATACAATTTCGAAAAATAATCATGTATGAAAAATAATTTCAAAACATCTGATAAAACATGATTTCTATAAAACCGTCGGACCGAATATGATTTACAACTATCAATTAATGGTCCTTTTAAAATACCATAGGTTTGTTCTGAGAGACTATATAGTAAAAGAAAATATAAATAGGTTGCGTAAGGGTCTCCTTCTTTAGATCCTTTTTCAAAATCATAATATGATTCAAAATCTTATGACAAGGTAAAATATTTTAAAATGCCTTGATAATATTTACCATGTCTAGTTCAGTGTTTTAGACAACATTACTTTTCAGGTTTATAGTTTTATAGAATTAGTCCATAACTATTACATATCAACATGAAAATTTCATGTACACACTACTACTCAATATCCATTTTTTCATAAAATATAAACTCTTAAATAGAAACATGTCTAGATCCGTGTTTTAGACAACATTACTTTTCGTTGATCCCAGACTTGACCCTATTCATCATTAAGTCATGTGGAAAACATTTCAAAAACATGGGATGAGAATTAAAAGCTTTGTAAGGGTTATAAAATAAGGAAGAAAAACATTATCCCATCATTAAATACAAATCAAAGAAACCATACTTTTCAATCATAACATAGCATACAAAATCAAAAGATTTATGAATAACACACACAGATCATAAATCATAAAGTTAACTTATGGAATTCATAACATACTTACATTATAGTTATCACAACTACATAAAGTGTCACATTTGGAAAACCCATCATAGTATATTCCATAAATCTATTAGGAGAAACATTAACATTTACCACTGTCATGTTACCCAATGTATTGGAGAGCTATCTCGGGCTCACTCGCCCTAGGTTTATCACGGAACCACCCGTATAGGTAAACAGTGCCTAATAACCATAACATAATCATAACACATAAAACAAGAATAAAAGAAAATATAACATTTCCACATTCCTATCACAATATATCATATCAAGATATTGAAATAAAATATTCATTAACAAACCATTTAAAATATTTAATAAACAGATTTTTGAATCAAAGTGTCTAATACCACTTTGAAGATTTTAAATTAATTATATTTTGAAAGCATTAATTTCCATATAAATAAATCCTAAAAACCATTTTGAAAACATGGACATTTATGATAAATATTTACAAGAATAAATCTTTAAATCATTTAAAATGATAATTTAGTTAATGAATTTTAACAAAATGGGAGACAATTGAATACAAATAATTGGGGAATAACATTTAATTAGAACTTTATAGTATCATGAGATTAAATATATTTCGGATATAATATGCCAAATAATATTATATACACCACATCAGAGTGACTTTATGCATAACAACAATAAAGTATCAATGGAATGTAAATTGAGACGAAATCCCTAATAAAAACTTTATCCTTAGATTAAGGATAAATCAATTATATAATAATGGGTGAAAAATAACAATACAATAAATATAAGTGGATATGAAGTGTGAAACAATCAGATGTCATTCACACATAATTATAACATAACATAATCAATAAATATATATTTAACCCAAAGAATTGAAATTGGGTTAAGAAGTTCCCTTACAGAAATTTGACAGCCTAACATCATCACATTAAAATTCAGAAAAATAATTTCATGAGGGAGAAAAGGGTATCTCATCACTTGGGCATAAATTTTACATCATTAAGGATATATAATAACATATCCCAACATTAGAAGATTTAAATTAAAATAAATAACAAAATAAGTCTTTTAAATAGAGGAGGGTGAAAGGTTCCTTTACCGATTTGGTAACATACGAAACATACACCCCATGAAAGAAAGATAATTCAATGTGGATTTAAATAGCCATAAATTAAATTATATTACACAAATAGTAAAATCATTGGAAGTATATCTACTACAAAAACATAAATAGTTGAAAATATAGCATGAATCTGATGTGAATAAGAAGTAAGTTGAACAGCCCTGACCACGTTGTAATCAATCAATCGTATGAAAAAAAGTTAATAACCACCAAATAATTCACATAATAATATTAATATAAATAGAATCATGATAATATATAACAAATGGTAGTAAATAATACACCACATGCAATAAATTTTTGGCGAACAATGGTAATCTCATGGAATTAAAAGTGAGATAAGAAATCCCTTACCTCATGTCCGACTTGACTCGTTTGTTCCTTGTTCTTCCTCAATAATAAACTAAAGTTAATTTATAATTTCTTAAGAACATTTTTCAACTTTAATATTCCATTTATATCACTTATTACCATGTTATAAACTTTATTCAATCATTTAAGTTAATAACGTTCAATTTGTCGATATTTTGTAGTTGAGTGAAACATTTACTTCTTATAATTACTAGTTGTTCACATAGTCAAAAGTTCATTATATCCATAATCATATTCATGATTTAGATATCATATATAAAATTTTGATCCAGTATATACATGTATTTATAATAGTACATAAAATTTTTATGTAATAAACGAAATGCACCATTCATGGAGACGGTAAGCCGTACGTACGCATGAATGCTACTTTTATTTTTATTTCATATATTAATTTAATGAATACTTAATGATACATTGTATAAGAACCCAACCTTAAACATTACATAATCATAAATTAAATTAATAATTCATATTGAGGATATTTTCAGGTTTATAGTTTTAGAGAATTAGGACATAACTATTACATATCAACTTGATAATTACATTCACACACTACTACTCAGTATCCATTTTTAACATAAAATAAAAACTGCTAAGAAAAAATATGTCTAGTTTCATGTTTTAGACACAATGACTTTTCCTTGATCCCATCCTTGACCCTATTCATCTTTATGTCCTGTGGAAACCATTTCATAAATATGGGATGAGAAAAAAAAGCACAGTAAGGGTTATAAAATAAGGAAGGAAAACATTATCCCCTCATTAAATACAAATCAATAAACCCATACTTTTCAATCATAATATAACTTATGAAATCATAATATTTATGAATAACACATACAAATGAAAAATCCTAAAGGTAACTTATGGAATTAATAACACACTTATGTCATAGCTATCACAACTATATAGGGAGTCACATTTGGAATACACATCTCAATATATTCACTAAATCACTTAGGAGAAACATTAACGTTTACCTCCATCATATTACCCAATGCATTTGAGAGTTATCCTAGGCTCACCCTCTCTAGGTTTATCATGGAACCACCCATATACATAAACAATTCCCAATAACCATAACATAATCATAACACATAACACAATCATGAAGGAAATATAAGAATTCCACATTCCAATCAAAATATATCATATCAAGATATTGAAATAAAAAATGCATTATCAAACCATTTTCAAAACCATTTAAAATATTTAATAAATAAATTTATGAATCAAATTTTCCCATACCAAATTGAATGTTTTAAATGAATTATCATTTTAAAACATTAAATTACATATAAATAAATCCTAAAAATCTTTTTGAAAACACGGTTATTAATGAGAGATATTTATAAGAATAAATATTTAAAACATTTAAAACAATATTTTAGTTAATAATTTTTAACAAAATGGGAGAAAGTTGAATACAAATTATTGAGGAATAAAACATAATTAGAATTTTATAATATCATGAGAATAAAGGGATTCATGATATAATATGTGAAAGGATAGTATATACACCACATAAGAGTGAAATGGTTCTTAACTACAATGAATTATCAATGGAATGTAAATAGAGACGAAATCCCTTATAAAAACATTATCTTAAATTAAGGATAAATCAATTACATAATATTGTGTGAAAAATAAGAATACAATCTATATAAGTGGATATTAAGTGTGAAACCATCAGATGAAATTCACACATATTTATAACACAACATAATCATGTAGCATAAGTTTAACCCAAAGAATTGAAATTGGTTTAATAAATTCCCTTACAAAAATTCGACAGCCTAATGTCGTCACTTTAAAATTCAAAAAAATAATTAGATGAGATAGAAAAGTGTATCTCATCACTAGGAAATAAAATTTACTTCATTAATGATATATAATAACATATCCCAACATAGGAATATGTAAATTAGAAGACATAACAAAAATAAGTCTTTCAAAAAAAAGAGGGTGAAAGGTTCCCTTAACGATTTGGTAACATACAAAACATACACCCCATGAAAGAAGGATAATTCAATGAAGATGTAAATAACAATAAATTAATTTATATTACACAAATAATACAATCATGGTCAGTAGATCTACTACACAAAAGGAAATTGGGGAAAATATAGCATGAATCTCATGGGAATAAGAAGTGAGATGAAAACCCCTTACCATATTGTAATCAATCGATTCGTATGACAAAAAGTTAATAACCACCAAATGATTCTCAGAATTACATGAATATAAAGGGAATCATGATAATATATACAAAATTTCAGTAAAAAATACACCACATTCATTAAATTTGTGGCGAACAATGGAAATCTCATGTAATTAAAAGTGAAATAAGAAATCCTTTACCTCATGTCCGACTTGACTCCTTTGTTCCTTGTTCATCCTGAATAATAAACTAAATTTAATTTATACTTTCTTAATAAAAATTTTCATGTTTATTATTCATTTTATATCACTTATTACCATCTTATAAACTTTATGTTGTCATTTAAGTTAAGAACGTTTGTTTTGTCGATATTTGGTACTGTAGTAAAAAATGGACTTCTTATAATTACAAGTTGATCACATAGTCAAAATTTAATTATATTTATAATTATATGCATGATTTAGATATAATATATATAATATATATCCATTATATACATGTATTTATAATATTACATAACATATGGAGGTATGAAATTAAATGCATTGGTCATGGAGACGGTAAGCCGTACATACACATGAACGCTACTTTCATTTCTATTTCGTATTTTTATTGAGTGAAAATATAATGATACACAGATATATTATAATTACAATATAATATCATATATAATTTCAATAACTCTATCTTTATATGTTCCATGTATGGTATGAACGAGTCATATCACTTTGAGGGGGTGGTAGTCCGCACTTCCTCAAACAAAATAATCGTGTTCACTCATAATGGAAACCATAAAGGTATGCTATAAATGTAAAATAAATAAGCATAAAGAGAAAATAAACAATATATATAACATATAAAAATACAGTTCCATCTTAATGGCCTCCATGAGAAGTGGTCGTAGATAATCAAACAATCATCGTTTTGTGAGACGTTAGTTTGCCATCCACTGAAATGGTATGTTCTTCACCCATTAGATGGAAGTGTGTGTAAGTGTAGTTAAAATAATTCTCATAAAACATCCTATTATATTTATAATACTTGTTTTGTTATAAAATAAATGAATAAAAAGAGTTTAGGTGTTGGAGATGTAAAATAAAAGAAAAGAGGTTAGGAGAAATTGTTACCTTTAATTTGGGTAACTCCGATCGGTTTAAACAAAAATGACTTCTTGAAGTGAATTATTCCAATGTTAAGGCATATATATGGAATATAGATATATTTAGATATTATTTGGGAAGGGATTGGAATATCCAAAGGGCTTGAATGTTGTTTGGAATGAGTAAGAATTGAGGGATTTTTATAAGGGGGAGGAGGGGCTCTATAGAAATGTGTGAAAATGTTATTTTATTATATAATGATATTCAATTTATAAAATTCCAAAACTCATTAATGTAGAATATAAGATGACTCATGGTCTAAATAAAATCATCCAATAAGAGTTGGACATGTTTTGTATTTTTTTTAAAGATTGGGGCTGAAGCCTCATTTTTATTATTAAATCAATGCAAAGACCTCTTTTAACTAGGTAGAGGGAAACCCATTACATAGCCCAAAGGCCCAGTGGGCTTGTATCCTATTACATAGCCCGTAGGCCCAAATTTTTTGCCCAATTCACATTCTGTGAATAGTAACCAGCTAGCTACATTACCCTCATAGTACCGCCGCTGCTACAGTGCTTTGTCGCCCCTACAGTGTCCGTTTTTGGACTTGTTTTTTATGTTATTTTAATATATATAATCTTATTTATTTAAATAATTTATTAATGAGGTAAATATTGCATCATTTTTGTGTCATAAATAATTTTATTTATTTGATGTCTAAAAATTTTAAATAAAATACCATGATTTATGAAATTGACTTAGCTTTCCAATTAATATTTAGAGTCAAAAGGGTAACTTATATAACCCCATGTAGAAAATTAATTTAATAAAAGATATTTTTTTGTGTCATTTTTACCTTTACTTTAAGTTAATTAAAATAAAGTGTCATGATCACTCTATATTGGCTCCATGGGTCCCAAAATCAACCCAAATATTCCCATGGTAGTAAATGACTCAAAAAATAACATTGGGATAAGTGTTAAGGTAATTTTGTGTTAATATGATATTATTTTTACCTTGAATTACCCTATTTACCACTAACCATGGAAAATAAATGTCAAAAGTTACTATTCCCCTAATATTATTTTCATCTTATTGAACCAAATTTTACTTAATAATAACAACAATGTATTTTTGATTTTATAAATTCAATTCACATAAGAGGTAAAATTTCATTTAAATGATAAAGTTAGTTTTTAACTACTTACTAAGTGGTTGCACTATTCATCAAAAAATGATGTTTTCAGAAAAATACCAAAAATTCAGCCTAAGATATATTTGATATTCCAAATTCAAAAAAGATGTCTACTTTACCAAATTAAAAACCTAGAAGAATAATTAATTTATTTAAAATTAATTCCCATTGTCAAAACAAATAGCATGTTTTTAAGAAACAATAACTATCTAAAGATCGACACTTGTTTATGTTCAATTTCAAAGTGAAATTAAATTCTAATGAACAAAATTAGATTAATTGGTAAAAATATAATCTAATTGATCTTTAAAACCAATTAAAAAGATAATATACCCATATAAAGAAACTATATTAAAAGGCACTTTTGAATAAAAATACAGTATTTTTCTCCATTCATTAAAAAATGAACTTTACCATAACAATACCAAAAATTTACCCTAAGTAAATTTTGATGTACCAAATCTAAAGAATAATATTTTTGCCAAATAGAACATATTAAAGTGAACAAAACAATATTTAAAGAGGGTTCTCCATTAAACAGTGGTAAATCAGTCTTTTAAAGTAAATTATGTTTAAAATTAGATTCATTCACAAATTAAGACTCTAACTTTTATTGGATAAATTTAAAAACATTTAACAAAAATATATAATCATATTGTAGTTACTTCTGTTCATTCATACCATTACAATAGATAGGTGTTAACTACCATTTAAAATAATAATATTATATTATTAGTGTGCAACGTATGAATTAAAAGAAACCCATTGTTGCGTATCAAGTACGCCATCAAACATAGCGTCCCCTTTAAAGTAGAATTAATATTTAGTTCACAAATATTAATAAATATAAAAAAATTCATGTTATTTATTTACCTAGGATGTTATATCCTTTCCCACTTTTGGGAACTACGTCCTCAAAATTTTAAAACTAGTATTGGAAATTTCATTAAATGTCCCACATCGAAAACGAGTCAGTAAAAATATCACTTTAAAAGAATGAATGAAAAGTACAAAGGTCACCTGAGATAACCCATACTTGGATTACATGTATGAAAACATGGATATGGATGAGAGAACAAACGATCAAGTTCTGATGGAGTGTGATAGAAAAAATGACTAGGATAAAGTGAACCACCATAAAATCTCAAACTTATGATGTGTTAAACGGTCTTTGATTACCCAGTAAGAAATGTAAACCAATAACATTTTTTAATATTCCATTTCATAATTTTTAGGAATTCATTTAGTACATATAATAAGAACATAAGGAAGTATACTTACCTTCTAGTATAGTTTCATCCTTTAATAACTTTCTACCAAAAACTAATATTTTCTCCAAACAATGAGCATTAAAAAAGTCTTGGTCACATCAAAAGCACCAGAATCTTCTTCTAGAGAATAACATAATCCACAAAATAATAACTATATATTTCACTTATCTTTTGACATTAACTATAACCAATATTTTTACTGCGATATTCGATAATACCCCAAAAGTATAATCTTTTACCAAAATAAAAACTACTCTTAATCTTCAAAATTTGTCAAAAAATACCCAAAGTTTAACCAAGACCATTAAATAAACACCTATCCATAAATTTCTTCAAAAGTAATCCAAACTAATATTGAAACACAAATCTCGTAAGGATTTAATTACTTAGTCTTCCAATATAAATCTTAACATTTATCTCCAAATAACATCAGTTACTCATAAAGTCTCATATTGAAAAGTAAATAACCTAATAACATATTCTCTATGATAGGTAAATCATTTTCATAAAGAAACCAAATCGTCATATTTCTACAATAAAAAAAATACATTATTTAAAAATAAAATTTCAACCATTATTCCACAATTGAAATCCCATAGTATTCTGTCTTCTTTAGGCATATAGTGTTTCCTCAAAAGAGGGAACGTCTTCCACAACAACATTTATCACTTAATTACAAAATCATTTTCCTATACTAAATATATCCATCAGATAAAACATAATTTCCAAAAATAAAAGTATTCATGTTCCATAAAATCATTTTACTAAAATAACGAGTCATTATAACTAGGGACATCAATTAGGAAAGTGGTAGGAAATGCGCCCTTGTCGCCCTTCAGTTGTGGGTTTGATTCCTATGGCCAGGATGCGATGGGTTGTCACCCATCCTATGGGTTATCATTTTTATAAAAAATAAAAAATAACCCTAACATGTTTTAACCGCAATGGTTTCCCTTTACCTCTCATTTCGACCCCAATTATTTATGATATCAACATCTTAATTCTTGAAGTCCTATATATATTGTTATTTTGTATTTCTCCACCATATGATAAAAAAATGATCCCCAAAATTAATAACATCATACCTTGATCATGTTGTCCATTTGTTTTCATAGTCATCTTGTTCATGTAGGTTAAAGGTCCATGAATTTCAATAATTATTTAATGATCCTTCAAAATCATTTGATTCCTTCATCAAAATACACCTTGTACAACATGTGTGATATGGGTGTTCATAGAAAAACAGTTTTGGAAAATAATCATGTATGACATATAATTTCAAAACATCTAATAAAACATTATTTATATAAAATAGTCAGAAGGAATTTGAGTTGAAACTTTCAATGAATGGTCCTTTTTAAATATCATAGGTATGTGATGAGAGAATATATTGTAAAAGAAAATATAAATAGGTTGCGCTCGGGTCACCTTCCTTGGAACCTTTTTCAAAATCAGAATATGCTTTAAAAATTTGTCATAAGGTTAAATATTTGAAAATGACTTGATAATATTCAACTTTCATGATAGTATGAGAATATTTTGAAAATAGGATTTGTCTAAATATTACCCATGATCCACGATGATAACAAGGTATAGTGGAGGAGTTTGATATCTCAAACAACTTCTTGCAAGTGATTTTTATTCTAGAAAAAGTTTAACAATCATCCAAACATGAATTTTCAATAAATTATTTCAAGAAAGTCATTAGTAAAAGATAGGAATGTCATTTGAGATCCTCCCCCTCCCATTTTTAACTTACATTCCTTGATCTGAAAAAGTTATAAAGTAAGGATTTAACTGAAATAATTGACATAGGGACTAACCATGTGTCTAACAAAAACCACTAATCCCTAAATTTGTCTAAACTGACCTCTAATACCAACTAGAAAGACTCAGCCTTAAACATTACATAATCTTGAATTAAATGAATAATTCAAATTGAGGATCTTTTCAGGTTTACAGTTTTAGAGAATTAGGACATTACTTTTACATATCAACTTGAAAATTACATCGACACACTACTACTAAGTATCCTTTTTTTCATAAAATAAAAACTCTTAAAAAGAAACATGTCCAGTTCCATGATTTAGATTTCATGACTTTTCCTTGGTCCCATCCTTGACCCTATCAATCTTTAAGTCCTATGGAACCCATTTAAAAAACATGGGAAGAGCATAAAAATCTGAGTAAGGATTATAAAATATGGAAGGAAAACATTATCCCATCATTAAATACAAATCAATTAAACCATACTTTTTAGTCATAATATTCCTTACGAAATCCTATGTTTTATGAATAACACACACAAATCATAAATCATAGTGGTAACATATGGAATTCATAACATACTTACATTGTAGCTATCACAGCTACATTGGGAGTCACATTTGGAATACCCATCAATGTATATTCCCTAAATCTCTTTGGAGAAACCTTAACGTTTACCTCTGTCACGTTACCTAATGTATTGGAGAGTTATCTCAGGCTCACCAGCCCTAGGATTATCACGAAACCACCAGTATACGTAAACAATTCCCAACAACCATAACATAATCATAACATGTAACACCAGACTAAAAGAAATATTACAATTAAACATTCCAATCATAATATATCATATCAATATATTGAAATAAAAAATGCATTATCAAACCATTTTCAAAACAATTTTAAATATTTAATAAAGAGAATTTTGAATCGAGGTGTCCTATACCACTTTGAATCTTTGAAATGAATTATCATTTGAATAAATTAATGTCCATATAAATAAATCATACAAATAATTTTTAAAACATGGAAATTAAATAGAAATATTTAGAAGAATAAATATTTAAAATATTTAAAATGATATTTTAGTTAAATAATTTTTAAAAAAATTGGAGACAATTGAATAAAAATAATTGAGAAATAACATTTAATCAGAACATTATAATATCATGGAAGTAATGGGATTAATGGTATAAAATGAAAATGGATAGTATATACACCACATAAGAGTGAATTGGTTCATAAAAACAATGATGAATTAATGAAATGTAAATTGAGACGAAATACCTTATAAAAACATTATCCGTAGATTAAAGAAAATTGAATTACATAATAATGTGTGAAAAAGAATAATACAGTAAATATAAGTGGATATTAAGTGTGAAACAATCATATGTCATTCACACATATTAATTACATGACATAATCAAGATGTATAGGTTTAAGCCAATGAATTGAAATTGTGTTAAGAAATTCCCTTACAGAAATTCGATAGCCAAACGACGTCACTTTAAAAATCATAAAAGAACATTAATGCAAGAGAAAAGGGTATATCATAACTTGGACATGAAATTTACATCATTAAGGATATAGAAGAAAATATCCCATAATTATACGATGTAAATTAAATGGTATAACAAAAATATGTCTTTTAAAAAGAGGAGGGTGAAAGGTTCCCTTACCGATTTGGTAATATATGAAACATAAACCCCATGAATGAAGGATAATTAAATGAAGATATCAATACCCATAAATTAAAATATATTACATAAATAATACCGTCATGGGAAGTACATCAACTATACAAAAGGAAATAATGGAAAATATAGCATGAATCTCATGGGAATAAGAAGTGAGATGAAAACCTCTTACCACGTTGTAATGAATCGAGTCATATAAAAAAAAGTTAATGACCACAAAATGATTCCTAGAATAACATGAATAGAAATATAATCATGATAATATATACCAAATGGTAGTAAAAAATACACCACATGCAATAAATTTGTGGTGAACAATGGAAATCTCAAGGAATTAAAAGTTAGATTAGAAATCTCTTACCTCATGTTCGACATGACTCGTTTATTCCTTGTTCTTCCTAAATAATAAAAAAATGTTAATTTATACTTGATTAAAACCTTTTGAACGTTTATTATTCTTTTTATATCACTTATTAACATTTTATAAACATTATATAATCCTTTAAGTTAATAACGTTTGTTTTGTCGATATTTGGTACTTGTGTCAAAAATGGATTTCTTGTAATTACAAGTTGTTCACATAGTCAAATGTTCATTATATCCAGAATTATATTCATGATTTAGATATCATATATATCATATATATCCAGTATATAAATGTATTTATAATAGTACATAACATTTGGAGGTATGAAATGAAATTCACCGTTCATGGAGACGGTAAACCGTACATATGCATAAACCCTAATTTCATTTCTATTTCTTATTTTAATTGAATGAAAAAATCATGATAAATAGTTATATAATAATTCCAGTATAATATCATATATAATTTCAATAACTCCATCCTTTATATGTCCCACATATGGTATGAACAAGTCATGTCACTTTGAGGGGGCGGTAGTCCGCACCTCCTCAAATGAAATTATCGCGTTTACCCAATATGGAAACCAAAAAGGTAGGATATAATTTTAAAATAAAGAAGAATAAATAAAACATAAAAATAATATATATCATATATAAATACAGTTCCTTCTTAATGGCCACAATGAGAGTCAGTAGGAGATATCGAACAATCATCATTTTGTGAGGCGTTAGTTTTCCATCCACAGAAACAATATGTTCTCCACCCATTAGATGGAGGTGTGTGTAAGTGTAGTTAAAATAATTCTCCTAAAAACATCATAGTATATTTAGGTTACTGTTGTTGTTATAAAATAATCTTATAAAAATAGTTTAGCTATTAGAGAATTAAAATAAATGAAAATAAGTTAAGAGAAACAGTTACCTTTAATTTGGGTAACACCCATTGGTTTAATCCTAAAGAACTTCTTGAAGTGACTTATACCTAACGTAAGGATTCTAAGAGGAATATAGGGATACATAGAGATATTTTTGGTTTTTTTTTGATGATCCAAGGTTCTTGAGAGTTTTGTGAAATGAGTAACAAGTGATGACTTTTTATAAGGGGGAGGAGGGACTCTTTTGGAAAGTGTGAAAATATTATTTTATTATATAACGATTTTTGGTTTCTAAAGGTCCAAAAATCATTAAGGTTTAAAATAATATGACTCATGGTCGAAATAAAATCATCCAATAATAATTGGACAGGTTTTTTATGTTATTTTAATATTTATAATCTTATTTATTTAAATCATTCATTAATGAGGTAAATACAACATCATTTTTGGGCCATAAATAATTTTATTTATATGATTTCTAAAAATAAAAAAAATATTGTGATATATGAAATAGTTTTATATTTACAATTATTATTTATAGTATATATTATAACTTATATATCCCCATTTCAAATTTAATATTGTAAATGATATTTTTTGTGTAATTTTTGCCTTTACTTTTTGTTAATTAAAATAAAGTTTCATTATCACTCCCAAGTGGCTCTCTATGGTCCCTAAATCGTCCCAATGATGCCCATGGTCGTAAATTACTCAATCAATATGGTTAGGACAAATGTTAAGGTAATTTGGTATTTTTATGATATTCATTTTACCTCAATTAACCCTATTTACCTTTAACTACGGTAAATAAAGGTCAAAAGTTACTATTCAACAAAAAATATTTTCATCTTACCAAACCACATTTTACTTAATAATAACAACCATGTATGGTTTTTTTCTAAATTCAATTTAAAAAAGTGGTAAAATTTCATTTAAAAGAAAATGTCTATTTTTTAACTACTACTACTATGTGGTTTCACTATTCATAAAAAATTGATGTTTTCCAGAAAAATATCAAAAATTCTGCCTTTTCTATATTTGATATTCCAAATTCAAAAATTATTTCTATTTTACGAAATTTAAAACATAGAGGATTTATTAATTAATTTAAAATTAATTCCCATTGTCAAAACAAATAACGTGTTTTTAAGAAACAATAACTATCAAAAGATCGACACTTATTTATGTCCATTTTCAAAGTGAAATTATTTCCAATGTCCGAAATTGGATTAAATGCTAAAAATATAATCTAATTAAACTTTAAAACCAATTTAAATGATAATATAACCATTTAAATAAATTATATTAAAAGGCACTTTTGAATAAAAATACTGTATTTTAATTATTCATTAAAAATTGATCTTTACCTGAAAAATACCAAAAAATTACCCAAAGTAAATTTTGATGTCCCCAATATAAAGAAGAATTTTATTTTGTCAAATAATACATATAAAATTTACCAAAACTATGTTTAAATTGTTTTCTCCATTAAAAGGTGGTAAATCGACCTTTTAAAGGAAATTATGTTTAAAATTGGATTCATTCACATTTTAGGCCTCTAAATTTTATGTGATAAATGTAAAAACATTTAACAAACATATATAATCATTATGTAGTCAATTTTATTCATTCCCACCATTACAATGGCTTGGTGTTAAGTACCGTTTAAAAAAATATTATCATATTATTAGTGTGTGATTAAATATTTCAAAGAAACACATTGTTGCGTATCGGGTACACCCTCAAACATAGTGTCCCTTTTAAAATAAAATTAATATTTAGTTCACAAATATTAATAAATATGAAAAAATTTGTGTTCTTTTTTTACCTAGGATATATGAAATAGTTATATTATAATTATATTATACTATCATATATATGTTCAATAACTCCATCCCTTATATGTCCCACATATGGTATGAAAGAGTCATATCACTTTGAGGGGCAGTAGTTCACACTTCCTCAACTGAAATTTTCGTGTTTACCCATTATGGAAACCATAAAGGTAGGATATAAATGTAAAATAAAGAAGCATAAATAAAACATAAACATAATATATATCATATAAAAATATAGTACCATCTTATTGACCATGGTGAGAGGTGGTAGGAGGTAATCGAAAAATCATCGTTTCATGAGGCGTTAGTTTTCCATCAACAGAAACAATATGTTTTTCATCCATTAGTTGGAGGTGTGTATAAGTGTAGTTCAAAAAAATCTCATAACAACATCCTAATATATTGAGGATACTGGTGTTGTTATAAAATAAATTAATAATAAGATTTTAGGGGTTGGATTATAAAATTAAAGAAAAGAAGATAAGAGGAATCGTTACCTCTAATTTGGGTAACTCCCACTGTTTGAACCAATTTTTTTTTGAAGTGACTTCTTCCTAAGGTAGGGATTATAGTTGTAAGAGAGGTATTTTTAGAGCTTATTTGTTCAGGGTCTGGATGAGCCAAGGTGCTTTAGATGTGAGTGGAATGAGTAAGAAGTGATGGCTTTTTATAAGGGGGAGGAGGGGCACTTTAAGAAAGTGTAAAAATATTATTTTATTATATAATGATATTCGGTTTATAAAGGTACAAATCTCATTAAGGTAGCATATAAGTTGAATCATGGTCGAAATAAAATCATCCAATAAGTATTGGATATGTTTTGTATGTTATTTTAATATTTATATTCTTATTTATTTAAATCATTTATTCATGAGGTAAATACCGCATCATTGTTGTGTCAAAAATAATTTTATTTATTTGATTTCTAAAATTTATATAAATTCTACCATGATTTAGGAAATATTATTATCTTTCCACGGAATATTTATAGTAAAAATTATATCTTATATAACCCCATGTAAAAAATTATTTACCTAAAGATATTTGATTATGTCATTTTTGCCTTTACTTTAAGTTAAATAAAATGAAGTGTCATTATCACTCCCATGTGGCTCCATGGGGTCCCAAAATCGACGCAAAGATTCCAATAGTCATAAATGAATGAAATAATACAATTAGGATAAGTTTTAAAGTAATTTTTTATTATTATGATACTTATTTTACCTTGAATTACCCTATTTACCTTTAACCACGGTAAATAAAAGTCAAAAGATACTATTCAACAAAAATTATTTTCATCTTATTGAACCAAATTTTACTCACTAATGACAACCATGTATGTTGGATTTTATAAATTATATTCACAAAAGCAGTAAAATTTTATTGAAATGAAAAATTAAGTTTTTTAACTACTACTAAGTGGTTTCACTATTCATTAAAATTTGATGTTTTTCAAAAAAATACAAAATATTCATCCTAAGATATATTTGATATTTGGAATTCAAAAATAATATCTATTTTAAAAAATTAAAAAAAAAAGAAGTTTTATTAATTAATTTAAAATTAATTCTCATTGTAAAAACAAATTGCATTTTTTAAGAAATAATAACTGTTCAAAGATCAACACTTATTTGAGTCTAATTTCTAAAGTAAAATTAATTCCAATGAAAAAAATTGGATTAATTGGTTAAAATATAATCTAATTACACTTTAAGAACAATTAGAAAGATAATATAACCATATAATTAAATTATATTAAAAGGACCTTTTAAATAAAAATACAGTACTTTTCACTATTCATTAAAAATGTACTTTAACAAAACAAATACCAAAAATTTACCCAAAGTAAATATTGATGTCTAGAATCAAAAGAAGAGTTTTATTTTGTTAAATGGAACATAAAAAAGTGACCAAAACTATATTTAAATTTGGTTCTCCATTAAAAGGCAGTAAATAAACCTTTTAAATTAAATTATGCTTAAAATTAGATTCATTCAAATTTCAATCCTACAACTTTTGTTGGATAAATGTAAAAACATTTAACAAACATATATAATAATTTTCTAGTCAGTTCTGTTCATTCCTACCATTTCAATGGCTAGGTGTAAACTTACATTTAAAAAAAATAATATTATATTATTATTGTTCAACATAATATTTCAACGAAACTCATTGTTGCGTATCAGGTATGCCATCAAAAATAGCATACCCTTTATAGTAGAATTAATATTTAGTTCAAAAATATTAATAAATATGAAAAATGTCATGTTTTATATTTACCTGGTATGTTACAACTAGTACCAATGAGATTGTATGTCATGTACATTATGTTGATTTTCTAATGTGTATCTAAGAAATTCAAAATAAGATCTATATTATTATTTTAAAACTCCGCCCCATGGGGATCACTAATACCCTTAAATTATTGTTGTTTATCACATAATAACTCCTAAGATCAATCCCTTTATCCTCAAACATCATGATGTACCTAAAAATATACATTGTGGGATTATAATACATTTTTGTTTACAACATGAACAACCCACACAATATCAGGGATAATATTCTGATCTAAAAGCATATTCCCTTTATGGGAATCCAATTTACCCTCCTAAGAAACCTATGTAATACATCTCATAGGAACACCAATGCACACTAAAATATAAAAAATGATTAGATAATATTATAATATAATTTTAAACCAAAAAAATATAAGAAAAAACACTGATTAAGATTCTAAATCTCGAAATATGCGAAATTCATTCTAACATCCCATGGTAACCTTTTTCTCACCGAGGAAAGAGATAGACAGGAAATCACTGAAACCAACCTATAATGTCCCAAGAATAGTATATTCAATCTACAATATCCCCAACACTAAGCACAACCTGGATTTGATAGTAATCTCAGACGAACCCTACCTGGATACACTCACAAACTGATACCCAACATGAACCATCACATCGCCAAAGAGAATTGTTGATCACAATGAGCTAGTAACTAGAAACTGATCATAAAAAATAACCAAATAAAATAATTTTTACCGACCTAACGAATAGAACATGGCATATATATATATATATACCCGATAGGGAAAAATAGAAGAGTAAAATAAGAATGTCATTCTATATAAAAAAGGAAACAACTTAAGTGATAAATGTCAAATGTAGCTAAAAATATCCATGGTATGGTTCCATCATAAAATGAAAAATAAAACCAAAATAGTTACTCCATATTATTTCATGTGAAAACATCCACCGTCTCACCACAAGATATTAAGAAACAGTTGATAGAAACCTCACTATTTGAATGTGGTGCATTGCCTTTCCCAGTATTGAATGACATAAAATGGTATATGCACAGCTAAAGGGGTGCGTAGGGAGTGAGATAAAAGGATCCCACATAGTTGTTACATAAAAATTCTTTATAAAACATTCAGAACATTCTAAACATTATTGAAAACCTGGTAAAATAATCAGTTAAGATGTTTTTATATCAGAATCATGGTAAAATATTTCATCTTTTTTCACACATTTCCAAATAATCAAGGTAAAATATTTTCAAAGAATATCACACATATCAAATAAGGTCAAATAATTTATCACATATCATATCGTATTAAAGTAGTAAAAACCAAATAATAATGAAATCATTCCAAGGTTTACAACAAGTCATGCTGGATAGAATACTTGTTCCAAAACATAGACAATCATGCACATTAGTTCTCTAGATATATGCATTGAATATAGAGATAATAGGAACAACCCAACAAGTGAACCTCACAAAAGCTTTATCAATTTCCTATAATAATAGGCCTAAGGAGAATAATAACACAACAAGAGTAAACCCCCTTATATTATAAATGGATGAAAAAAATTACCACACCTTCCACCTAAGTACCCAAGTCTTCCCATGTGATATATATTATAAACCCTTTCATCAAGACCATTCTTTAAATACCATTTTATAAATACATTTAAAAAAATTTGAACTCCCATTTTTTTACCAAAATAGGGGAATCCCACCTTTTCTCAAAAATCCATTTCCATGCACACAAATCTGTCATGATAATTAATTTATAATATAGTTTATAAAACTAAACAAATACAGTTCATTCAACATAAGCTAGAGACATAACCCCTAGTTAAAACATAGGTTTCACACACCCGCAATGAGATATACCAACATAGTAGAATGATAAGATATAAAATGGGGCCCTATAAACGATCCTTACATGTCAAAATTAGTTCAATAATAAAAAAGGTCAGTGGAGAAGATAAGACAGTAACTTCCTCAAGAAACACACACTACACAACACAAATTTCTTAAATGTGAGCCTCTATATGAATATCACGTAGTGGGTCTAGATATGATCAATAAAAATCGACACTACAATACCAATGTATATGAAAACATGGTGCAAAACAATGCAATAAAAAATAAAAACAAATAAGTAGAATGATCACTTACTTGGAGATATGAAGTACAACCATAATGAAGATCAATCGGAAAAATAATGGATTTAGAAGGATTTCAGTTCCTTAGAATTATCTTGGAGGGATGTTAGGGTTCAATATATGAGCCTTAAAGTCAAATTAAATTTAATTATACATGTATTATGTAAAAAACTACAAGATGTGTACTTTTTATGATGTGAATCCTGATTTCATGACATTAAATCCATAAAATACCCATACATAGAAAAAAGAGTCAACTCTATTAAAAAGAACAAATAAAAATTTTCATAAAGTGATCGATCTTAATGGAATGTAAATTTTTTACATTTTTTATAAGTTCATGATATCATCTTGATAAATGTTCACATCATGTAACCAGTTTACAATGTAAAATTGACCTGTAAGTAGATTGCGAGAAAATATTTATAAACACTCCCATGGTCAATATACACTACAAAGAACATCCTATTAATAATTTTTTACATTTATAACTAGATCTCATTGATTCCAAAAAATTATACAACAATAAAATTTACAGTGGTTTACCTAGGAAATGATCCCCATCTTATGAAGGCCCAAAACACACTTAACAAAAGAGGGAACACAAAAGTAAGATATGAAATACTTGGAAGAAGGTAACAAGATGTTACAATAATCAACATGAAAATAATAGTATTCTATAGCCCTGAAACTAAATGAAAAATAATATAAATAATAAAAAACACGTACTAATGGATTATATAATACCCAACATGAAAAACTACTTTCAAGGACTAATACTACGAAACTTTATTTCTCATAGAGTATTCTATCATTATATCTTGATGATTTGGGAAAGAATAGACAAAATACCTAAACATATTTTCTCTAATGAGACTTGATGATGCATTAAGGGTTTATATAAATCTAGGAACCACGCATCACCTATTAAATTCAAATGTGTTCACTATAATATTCAGCCTAACCATTTGTACTATTTCATATGAAACAATTGGATGAATAAAATCTTAACTAACCATGTAGTAATTAATATAAAATACCAATAAATGATCAACCCTTTTTAATAGTGAATTTTCCTTGAGAATGTCATGAAAATTACCAATTTCCATAAATGGATTGAAATATCATAACCTATCCCATGAATTATGGTGTATGATCAAATAATACAAAGAAAATTTTCTATAATTTCCCGTTATAGAATAAAAATATACTTTTTCCTATTAATTTTACATAAGTCAACTGAATATCATAAATTTTATTTAAAAATAATACAATCCATGTTATGTCACATTTTATGTATAAAACATATTAAAAAATTGGTATTTTGTATATTCAATACAAGAATAACATGATCATAATCCATCAAGAAAATAGTGGATGTTATAAAAAGAACATATATAAGGATCTGAGTAATATTTTTCAAAGGACGTATGTGGTAGGAATGTACATCCCTAGAAATCATTGATATAATACCACATAATACAATTAAATGGTATAATTTACCAAAATTATATAAAATAAGTTCAAATAATGCTTATAACTCAGTGAATGAAAATTGTGATTCAAAAAAACGTCACTCCTGAGGAAAAAACTGAATCATTTAGATCTTCAATAAGGAAACTTGATTTAGATGCTAAATCCCACGAAATATAAAGAATTATAGTATAAACCATTCATGGTATAGTAAATAAATATATTACCATGCATATTGAATGTGGTTTATAACATTTTATATGTCTCAGCAAATAATAGTTGAGATAAAGAAAACTCTTCCATATTGAGTTACAAATTAATAAAACCACTATAAAAGAGAAGTATGTTAATTGAATTTTATATACCCTGATTATATAACAGTCATTATAGGATTTCTAAAATATGTATTATATACAGCACATTAAATTGCATTGGTTCATAATTCCAAACGTATCTCAAAAGTGTTTTTTGAGATGGAAAAACCCTAACCTATTATCATAACATTAATGAACAGACATTAAACTCGTGTATGAAAAAAAATATCTATAATAACCACATAATTAATAAACATATATATATATATATATATCCACTATTCAGTAATATACATAGTAAATGTTCATTCTATATATAAATTCTATCAATTTTCCACATCATGTGTTTATGGCCTTGATTGTTTGTGATAGTTTCATAATAGTGTTGTCGATGTTTACTATTATTTCAATGATTGTAATTACTAGATCATTCAATTTATTATTCGGGATGATTTATAATTTTTTATAAGTTTTCAAATTGCCTTCATGAGAATCTTAATCATTTTCATTGAATATGAAGTCAATAACAAACACGTTTTGAAGATCATTGATGATCAATGTGTGTTATCGTAATTAGTGAATTGAATACTAACATAAAATCCCAAAATATAAAAATTAACTTTTTAAAAATTTACATCATATTATAACATTAATTATGATCCCACATTCATCTAAGATATAAATTAATATTATTTTTCAATTTTGTGATTAAACTGACACTAACATGAACATACCAAGATTTAATGAATGATAATGAGGTGGTCTTGCTATAATATCATTATAATAGAAGAATACATATTTTATTTTTTGTTTATTACTATGATATATCCAAACTGTAATGACCAATTAGAAGAAGTATTGGATGTGAAAACAAAACATAAATTGAATAAAAGAATATCATAATTGTATTCTTATTTTGATTGACGAATTTGATAAGGATTATTTTTTATCATGTAATTAATAAGTTTATAAATATTTCAATCAAAAACCTCAATGATGTCATAAACATTATATTTATCCTTCAATACCATCATTATATTCATCCTTGTAAACTATTTATGGAAACAAAAACATGTTATATCAGGGAGAGAGTACTCTGCACAATGCATAAATGATTATTTTTTAATGAATGGGGTATATGAATAAAAAATTGTAATACACATGATAATGAATAATTAAATTATATTAATGAAACTAATATCATATATATTTTTGCTACAATAATTTATTTGAAGGTAATTTAGTGGAAAATATAAGTAGTCGATAAAAATCACTTCAAGGGCTTTACTTTTCCTAAGAAGTATTTTTGTAAATCAAGGTATTGTGCTACTGAATTTGGACTACATGATCCTAAACATAAAATATGGTTCTAGGATGAGAAAAATGGATTAATTTCATTTTAAAAATTGAATTACATGTGAGTCTTGATGTGGTGATGATGTTACTATTTTAAAAGTGACTGGAAGGGTTGTTTTGAGATTTACCCTTATGTTTTAAATAATGTATTGTTAGTGTTATAGTAAAAAATTATAGAAAAAAGAAAAATAAGATTTTAAAACATTTTTTCTCAAAAATCACCTCAATAAAATATTTTAAAAAAAATATTGAGTGATTTATGGATTTTTTTTTAATTTTTATGTATTTCCATAATTTACTTTTACCATTACATTTTTTTTTAACTTTAGTAATTCATATTAATATTATAGATTAATATTGGCTATCATTTTTAGTTTTAAAATATTTATTTCAAATTTTAAAATAATTTTATCAAAATATTTTTTAATGATATAAAATATTAATTTTACAAGAAATATGCTTAATTATGTAAAAATTATTTTAATAGTGACAAATTTATTATATTTAAATTTATGTATAAGATAAATTTTTTAGGGATATTTATTTTAATGCCATCAAATAATTTATTATATAATATTTAAAGGATAAAAGTATACCATGGAAAGATAAAATTAAATCTACCTAAAAACTAATTTATTGAAATAAAAAATCAAAAGTAGTTTTTTTATTAAATTAACAGTTTAAGTGGTTTTAAAAAAGTTAGAAAAAGGATTTACAATCTCAAAGAATGTGTTAAAATGAATAGTTTTATTCAATACACAATTTTTTTCACCAAAAATGTTATTTAATCTTATATATCATTATTATACATGGATTAAATTATATAAATTACTTTTGTGTTAAACACATATTTTTCATATAGAACCGAATATTTGTAGAAAAATATTAAAAAATACCACCATGTCATTTTTTATATAAAAATTTCTAAAATTTAATTCATTTTAATTATTTTAAAATTTCAAATTTTATAAATTTAGTTATTGTATAAAATCATAAAATTTAAAGAATTTCTATTTTTGTAGGAAAATGACATTTAGAAATATTAACTGTAATTAATCATATTTCATATCATTTTCCAAAAAATAGTGTTAACCAATTATTAATATTAAAAAAATATCATTAATCATATGTTTATTAACAATTGAAATGAGTATTCCATAGAATGATTTTTTCTTGAAAATAATTCTATACATAATAAAATATTTTATTAGTCCTTTTATGTAAACTAATTGAAATGAATTCATATTAAATGTAACCTTTTTTCAATAACTATTACTCGTAATAATTCCATATAATTAAGTAGTAATTTTTTAATGGTTATACTTAGTATATCACAATTTATTTTAGTTTTGTTTTGTATATGGAACAAGATATAAGACACATTTAATTATTCAAAGGTAATCATATATTATAAATTTATGGTGTTAAACCAAATATATCATCAAATTCAAATAAAGTGAGAATAATTTGGTTTTTTATGAAACATAATCCCATAACATTATATCATAGAGGATAAATAAAATTGAAAAATGATCATTGTTCTATTAGAAGTCTGTACTTCCAACTCAAAATCATATCATTAAAAAGGTGATGTGACAAGGTATAAATTTTTTTCAAATTTAAAAGAGTATATAGATCCATAATAAATTCATAAAATTGTTGTTCTACAGTTGATGATAATTATACCTTTCACGGTGAAATTACACTTACCCACATCAATTATGAATGAAAGGATCTTCCCTTATCCTTTTTCTTATGGCGTAGTTGGGTCCTACTATCCCAATAAGATCTTGTATTAGGGAATATATTCCCCTAATTCCAATTCAAATTAATTAAAAAAACATTGAATGTCATTGGTTGAATCCTTCTTCTCCAATATTGATTTTGTTAGCCTTATAATCCCATGTTGATAATCACTAGCATGAAAAATTACCATTCCATAATTAAATCATTTACGGTCACCTTTTATATAATTTACATAGTCTTCACCCCTATATTTTTTTTACATTTTTGTTGTTGTAAATTTATTCCTCTATGGTATTTTTTGATCGAGATTCCATGAAGCACCGTTTTTATCTTATTTTCACTTAAACTAGAATAAAAATTTGATTTCCCAGAATCCATTCCATCATTCAAAGCACATTGACTGGTTTTTTCATAGTCATCAATGTCCCATAAGGATAATAAATTTATAAGACAAACTATCTAGTAACAAAATAATTGTTGAATATTTCACATAGGGTTTTTTATATATCTATAAGAATACCTTCAATGTCTTATAATGTTTTCTTCATCAGTGCTAATTTATTTTTCATCCTTTTATATTATGTATAAAATGTTCCTTTGCATTTTAGTATAAATTATACAAGTAATTGTTTTGTGAAGTACCATCTTATCCTCCCCCCATTTCATGGAGTTGAATCACTAATATAATACAGTAATATTACCTCATTCAAGATGAATATTAAATTCATATCACAATTATACATGGTTTAGAAACATAATGGTTTTGTTTCTAGAGATATTGGACACATAATTAAGTAATTTACTAAAATATGTTCAATATCTACTATAAATATCATCAGATTAAAACACTTATAAACACGTAATACATAAAAAATCTATTAAAACCTGGATAATTAAATCATAATAAATGGTGATCTCAAATGATTTTAAAGTATTAACATGGGATATATCAATCATAGGATTACATGATTATCATTATAGTTTGATAACCTAAAATATTCATTCAAAGAAAATAGTAGATCAAAAAATTGGAAATCGGGTCATATCTAGATGCATGATTAATATGTTTTCCAAATTGGTAATTGTTATTAAAGATTCATAACATAGGCATGTGGAATTATAATAGTAGGAAACCATAATATTTTTATTATAACTATTTGGAATCATTTCCTCCACTAAAAATATAAAAATAGCTGAAAGTAATCATATGTATGAGTCAAAATGTGTACATTTCATTTAACATTCATGTCCCCAAAAAATCCTTTGGGCATAGCTAGAAGAAATCTAATTCACCCTTTAATATGTGAACATTTATATTCTCAATCATGTACCCTCATATAATAATAAATTTAATGAGATATCTATACAACATTACATAATTAATTCATGGATTATAACAAACCCAACCACTATATAATCATAATTCATTTATATTTATTCCATAAGTTTAGAAAAAATCATCATTTCATCATACGTTAACCCATAGAAAAATGGGTGACATCAATATTTAATCATCATAATGAATAACCATATATATAATTAATTTTAATGGTATCATTAGATCGTGTTTTTAGTGAACCATAACTAATAACTAATGATTTTTTCCTAGATGAAGATACCATTCAAACATCACAGGAGAATTTCATATGGAAAATATAATTTTTCATTTTGAAATAACTTATTTATTGTCTAAAACTTTATATAATATAAGGAAAATAATTCACATTGAATGGAACCATGGAAACTTGTAAAAAATACTTGAAAAAAAGTATAGTCGGGATGGGGGGGAAATATATTCTTTTTGTATATGTTAAAACAAATATTTCATTCACACCTTTTATAAAAAGTAAATCACTATGAGAATTACAAGAAAATTACTTTTATAGATTTCATGAAAATGAAAATATGGGTAAAAATTTCTATAATCAATCATCATATAATATTAAAAACATTCTTGATTTTTTTATTGAAAATATTAACATGGAATAAAAATATTACCAACTAAAAAGGGGATATGGTTGGATTTTTTTTAAAAAATATTTATCATTTTAAGTATGAATGAGTGTAAAATGAATAGAAATAATAAAAATATAAGAAATTAAAAAAATTTAAAAAAATGGAGTGGTAGGAAAAGGATCAAATAATTTCCCTCAATGTGAATTTAACATAAACATTCCAATAAGGAAATGATAATATGTCATAATTCCACTACCTAATGTCTTTATAATGTACCGTAATTCCCCTAATTCAACTCTTTTTATTCTTCATACATATTCTAACATAATTTATAATAAATATATATTTTTTATACATTTATTATAGAAACATGTTCCTATAGAACTTTCTATGTACCATTCCTTAATAATTTACAATTATCCTTTTCTTAACCATTCTTCATTAAAATTGTCATTTGGGGAGAAACTGATATGTTTACCAAGAACATTTTAATTTGATGGTTCTAGTACTTGAACCTCGGTCATGATTTAATAGTTTTAATAATATTAATAATGATATAAGTGTCCTATTCTTTCATTACATTCCCATTTATAATTGTTCATATAAAGCGGTGATAAAAAATAAAAAATGAATGAAAGGTAAATTTTAATTCACCGTTATAGAATCATTATTATACCATAAATATCATATTTATTAATTAAATCTATCATTATAATCTTACATTTAAATTGTAAATGAAAAATTAATTACATCAATTTGGGGAGGTGGTAATTTCACATATGAATGAGAGAAGTTAGCATTTTTTAAATAAATTGGATTGTAAGAAGGTATATTAGATCTTATAATTTCAAAATACTAATTGTGTCAAAAATATAATATATAAATATTAAATCCCTAAAAATAACCACGAATTAAATAATGTGATTGAAAAATTATATAACTATGTGTAGGTGGTATTCCACACATACCCATGATCGATACATTAATTTCCTATTTGTAGAAAATATGGTGTAAAAAATATGTCCCATAAGAATAATAAGATTTTATATTGATGATACTAGAGTGATTATGTTTTAATGGATAAAACATATTTTTAGAAAGTATGAGAAGGGATAAATTTTAAAAAGATTGGTAATAACATATACCTATTCTTTAAGAAACCTCCATTGAATCTATTCTTAAGAACAGATGGGTTTGTCTTTTAATAATATCCATACCCCTTGGAAATATATTGGGAATTAATTGGAAAATTGGATTTGGTTTTGTGAAGATAAAATGATCAATCTGTGTGAAGAATATATGATAGTTGGGGTCCATTTTATATGACTGGAGTCGTACACTTGTAAATATATTATGAATATTAAAATATAAAAATAATTACACTGTTGAGAAATTAGTTCTAAATTGTTTTTTCCTAGATGATATGATGATATAAATTAAAAATGATTTCATCAAATAGGATTTAGATATTTTTAGTTCATTTTGACCATTATCACTTTAATAAAATCCCATGTTATCCCCTTTTATCATTTAACATAATTCTGACTTCTAACAAGGTTACTACAAGAAATAATGAAAAAGAAATTTTAAATTATTATATAATATTAATTATCCTAATTACATATATTAATCTATTTAATAATATTAAATTCCCATATATTTTTAAAATTCGTTTTAAAATAAGTGTTCCAATCTCAATAAAAGATTATTTAGAAATATGATTTTTTAAGCATATGAATGATTTTTCCTTCATTCCATTCCACATAAAAACTATTAGATAAATGTTAAAATATATGATCTAATATATTAATAAAAAATTTAATTATAATAACTCATAAATCAATATTTTTTACTTTCTTAAGACAAACAAAATATAATTCACATAAAAATTGTTTTTTCGAATGAACATCCCTATTTTAGAATATAATGATTTTATTGTAAATTTATGCTATTAAGAACTGGTTTATTTATTTTAAAAAAATTTAAAAATAATTGAATTGGTCATATTCATACACACTAATCCCATGGCTAGGTGATACCTATAACATATATATTAATAATTTAATAATATATTTTCGTATATTTACAATCAATTTTTCATCTAAAAAAATCTACAAAATAAGTCAAATTTATTTCATCTAGCAGTTAGTCATGGGTTAAAAATATTTTCTCATAATAAAATAGTATGTCAAAGATATATGTAATCAATAACCAATGAAGTATAAATACACATACTTTACGAGTCCCAGAAATTTCATATTTAATCATGTTTTATAGTCCTTCATTAAGAAATATAAGAATAAAATTAGTTGTCTATCTCCACTTCATCTCATTGAAATAATCATTTAATAAATTAGTCCAAAAAATATATACTTAATTTCAATAAATTTAGTTGTAAGATCTATGGAGTATTTGAATTGTAAAAAATAATTCTTTTATATATAATTCTTTAAATAAATTTAAATTACTTTTGGATGATTTTGGACAACTATAATTAATGAAAAAGAACTATTTGACATATTTCCTTTCCAATATGACATAATATGGAGAGATTCATAAAACCATGGTTTTTATTAATTCATGGTTATTGATAGAAATGAAGAGTGTTTATTGATAAGGATGTATGATATCTTTCATGATACTATTCTATGATGTTAGACATGTTTAATATGAATCATCACATATAATATGATTATATTTTTCTTATGTGAATGTTGAATAGTTTTTTAGAAACTAATATAAATAATGGAGTTACTATTGTAAGAGATACAATGTTAGAAACTAGTGGATGTCCATTTCAAAATATAGTAAATGTCATAACACTAAAAAAGGAAAAATAATTAAATCCAACTTCAACTTATTTCTTGTATTTATATTTTAGGAGGATGTAGAAGCGCACCCTTGATAGTGAAAGGTTCTTACCAATGTATTGGATGTTTACAATAAATAGAGGATAAATTTAGTTAATAGATCCCAGTGAAAAATAATAACGGATCATAATAAAACTCAATGGTACCATGTATTAATCATGGAAAATGATTTATGATCACTTTTATTCTTTTTAATTTAATTTTATTGATTCTATTATTGATATATCATTTATGTGGGGGTTTTTCATTCTTTCTCTAAATTTGAGAATTATGTTGTCCCATGTAACCCTTTAGTTTTATAAGACAAAATTATAGAGATTAATTAATACTATTGGAATGTAAAAATGAAAATAATTTCATATCATTTCTAATTTATGAATGGGGATATAAAATCAAATCCCAGTTTTTTGTTTTTTCCAAAAAAGTAATATATTTTTTAATTTAATTCCATGATTTTTAAAGTAAATCAATAATGTTTTTTATATTTAAAAATACTATAGTTTTTAAATAATAAATATAGAATAATTATTTAACATATATATATGTATGAGTTTTCAATATAAAATGATACGGTTTTGGGAAATCAGATTTTGATAATAAAAAAATACAATGTGAAAAATTTAAACAAGACATGGTTTACTGCACAACTATTGAATAAAAATGGGTTCAACATATAAAAATTGTTGAATTTAAAGTTGTGACCTTTAATATATTCTATATATGAAACAAATTTTAAATAGATTCTAGGTAATAGTGTATCAATATAGTTATTATAAATATAAAGAATTATGTTTCTAAAAAAACATCACTTGTTTTTCCTTGAAGTGGTTTTATAAATCCATGAGACTTTAAACCATATAAAAAGGGTTTTATTTAATTTATACTAATATAATGTTTTCATATCTCATTGTAAAGTTTAAATGTTTTATTTATATAAGAAATATGATATATATATATATATAATGATTATAATATGACTTTTTAATGCTTTTGTTTAAATTGGTTAAACATGTTCTTATAATTTATAGGCAACTCATATAATGTTATCATTAGTAGAATGATATAAAATATTTATTTATTTTGGTTGACCAATACTATTATTTTTTAGTTTAGCTCGGTATTTATTAACAATGGTTTTTGTGATTTATTTATGTTAGTTTTCAAGGTCTGTTTTTGGAATTGAGGCGTTTCTTGAGTATTTAACCATGGATCATGGGAAAAATATTATGAATTATTTTTATTTCAGTGACTTAATTATGATATATTAAAGGAGAGGGTTGTCTACCTATTTCACTATAAATTCTTGAGAAATAATTTTGGTTTTCCATGATTCTATGAAATTAGAAAAAATAATTTGTTATACCTAATAGATGAGATACAATTGAATATTAATAAATATAATATGATTTAATTTTTGGGCATATATCAAAAATTAAGAGTTTTAATTGTTTTAAAAATTAATATGTTTTCCACATATTAATTTATTTAATGTAATGGTCTTTAATAATATAATTTTTAGAATCATTCATCAATTTATTATGATTTTATAAGATATATAGATAATGTGGAGTTTAAATACTACACAAGATGTGATTTTGATGAATATAAAATTTTGATATTATTATTTTGATAAAGATATTATGAGTGATATTGTATAAAAATAAAACCCACGGTATGAAATTTGACTTTCAATTTAGTCAGTCCTAAATGTTAGGTTTCCATGTATTATCTTAGGTAACGAATAAAGGATGTATATAACACTAAATGTTTTTAAATCATATACTTGGGTGATCCTTGAGTTATACATAGTTAGAAAACCCAAAGTGTTGAAAAATAAGAGGAATAATTTTTAGTTTTCATATATAATGGATTTAGGAAAATGTTTTTCTACTAAAGTATTTTCAAATAATATTTTATATGATTGTTATGATGCATTTTCTAATAATCTATGAAATATGAGAAAATTTAATGTTAATCCAACTCATAATGTAATGTAGAACTTTTTTGGATAATTGGTCATGATGTATGGATTTATATTTTTCGGTTTCTATAAATTATATAAATTTACTTATTAAAAGTTCATAAAATTAGATATTCTATAAAGAGATGCTCTACTATAAAAAATGGTGTGTTTCCTAAACTACATTTTAATAAATCTTATAGGTTGTACTAATATCCTAATAAAATAGAATATAAGGATTATATGTGTTATCAAGAATAAGTATTAGAGTATATGTTTGTGAAAAAATTTAAAATAAATTATTTTAATTATGATTGAAAAGTATTAGATACTTTTTGTGTATAATACAATTTTTTTGATAAGCAAAAAACTAAAAAATATGAGAGATATGATGAATAATTTAAAACCCTGAGGTTTTGGGAAATATTTTTTCCTAATGAATTTAATATGTTTTATTTTTTTATTATATGAAAAAACAAGCTGTTATTTCACTATTCAGAACGAAACATTAGCTTCTATTACATGCAACAAATTGTTTCTTTGAAAGTGTGCACGACATGCAACCTTGAGCATTAGTAAACCATGAAAAAAATATTATTTTAAATTAGACCATTATAACATAACCGTTAAATATAAAGACACAAAGAGTGTTATCTATATTATAAAATATAAATATTAATTTATTACTCAAAATAAATTTGTTTATAAAAAAATATTAAATAATTAATAAAAGTTTTTAAAAATTATTATAATCATTCAAAATATGCTTTCTTCAAAAATATTTTTTTTAATTTTATGAGAAAATGTGATATTTAATTAATATATATTTCTGAAATTTTTTTTAATAAAATTTAATTCATTTTCTGAACCATCATATATAAACTATATATTGGTGAAATTTGGGGTTTTTATCAGAAACAATTTATTAATTTATAAATAGTAACAAATATTTATTTTGGTAAAAATATAATTTCATTTCAATAAATTAAGTTTTGAGAATACCCTATTACATTTTAATTTAACATAATTATTATTCATTAATATTTAATCCACTTAATTAATTTTGAATCAACTTTATATTAGGATTTAGAATAAGATTAATTTTTGTATAAATAAAGAGGTTTTTTTCTAAAAAAATTTAAAATGCATACTTTTTCTCCATTCCAATTAATTAATATAAAACCAAATGAAGAATTAATTAAATTATATTTATAAATTATATATCAATATTTTTTATTGATATTCATAGAATGATTTTTATTGGACATATAGTTAATATAAATTCTTCCTGTGCTTAAAAAATACACTTCTTTAATGCCTAATTTTTCATTGTGTCTATGAATTTTTTTTGAAAAGTTAACTTTTTCCAATTTTCAATAATTTATTTTAAAAAATATAAATCATTTTATAAAATAAAATTCAATTTTTAAATTTTCATTTCAAAATTACGTTAAATTAAATATTTTATAATTTTCTAGAAACATTAACGTTTTTATGAATAGTGAAAAATAATGATTATAAATTGAAAATTTCTTTTTTAAATTTTATTTATAAAGATAAATTATAAACCGAATTTTTTTTAATGTAAAATTAGTTAAATTATAAATCAACTAATAAAATTTCGTTCAATTGAATCAATTTTGTATTTAATTTAGATTTAAAAAAATTGTAATGTTTTGAACATTTTATCTTTAAAAACACACCTTCTCATCGTGTCATCGAGAAAAATATTATATTAATTTTTATACATGTGAGAATGGAATTTGGAAAAATGGTTTCAATATTACTCATCATAATAATATGGATTATATAAAAAGTTAAATAATTGTTTTTACAAAATTAATAGTGAAAAAATAAAAACATTATTTACTATTGATAATGTTAAAATAGGTTTAAAAGGGGTTAATGTAAAACCCCTATATTTTTAGAAATATTTATTTTCAAAAGAGTTTATATTTTTTCATATTTTTCATTTCACATGACTCTAGAAATAGTTCGTATATATATAATAAAAACATTAATTCAAACATTTCTTTGACAAGGAACCGATTTGGATTATGCTACCTAAAATACCGACCTATCCTATGATACATGAAATAATGACTAGGATTATGTTATACACAATACTGAATTGGTTTGTTCTACCTTCAACACCGACTTAGCGTATGTTACACGCAACACTGATGTTTCCTACGAAACATCTATTTTTTGTTAAAATTATTTAATCGAGAAAATTATAACCTAATAATTAAAATTAGTAAAATTAATAGTTATATACAATTTCAAATATTTTTTATAATTGTTTTATATAAAAAATATTGATAATGAATGATATAAGTTTTAGTAAAATCCTTACATGTTTAAAAATTATGTTTTCTCAAATGTTGTACACTTTGTGTCCTTCTATGAAAAACTATTAAACTATTTTATGAAAAATATAAAAATTGAATTTGATAAAATAAATTTCATTTTGGAATTTATAATTCTGAAATAATCGTAGGGTGAATATTTTGGATTTATCTGACAAACTCCATTTTTGATGAATAGTGATAAATATTGCTTTTTAGTTTAAAAATGTATTTCTGTAGAAATAATTATTAATGATAAATTGTATTTTAAATTTTTTAAGGTCACATTAGATCAATAATATTTATATTAATAAAATTTAATTCATTATAACAAATGTCACTTTGAAATTTAATATAAAAAATTAAAATACCTTTGAATGTTTTACTTTAGAAACCTGCTTTCTCACCACATCAATAGGATTAACATTATTATTAATTTTCCACCTTCTATGAATTGATTTTTTAAAAACCTAATGAAACCATTATAATCAGAATAATATTTATATTATAATAATTCCAACATAATTTTTGACCAAAAAGATTAGTAAAAGTGACTTAAATTAATCAAAGTGATTATGGTCAAATGAAGTTTAATTGGAGACTAAACCAACTAACTAAGGGGCCAAATGACCTAGAAACATGTAAAACCACAATTTTATGTCCACATTTAGTCAAAAAAAACATTCCATTATTTATTTAGTTTGGTTTGGTATGACTTTTTTAGGTAATGACATGTGTACAACTAACTTGTTTTAACAAATTCGAAGTGATCCATTTTCCTTCCTTACAAAATGCCACCACCACTCCCTCTTCGTCACACCTATCAAGACCATTGACTTGCCCAAAATATTCTCAAATAATCTACCAAATTTACACCCTTCTTCTTTTATTCCTTTATTTTGGAATAAATGCTTCCAAGGAATCCTTTTGGTACAAACCAAAAAGAGTTACTAGATTAAGAGGTAACAACTTCTCTCAAGATATCTAGTTTTATTTCCATTGTGAAAACCACCAAAAATTTGTTTTCACATATATAACAACACCAGTATCATAAATAAAATGGGATATTATTACGTATTAATTTCTACCAACACTTACAAACACCTCCATATAATGGGTAACAAATGTAATGTTTTTGTGTACAATGAACAACTACTTCACGATGTGATGATTGTTCAATTTTCCTTTACGACCCATCATGGTGGCCATTATGATAGATAAACTATTTATATATATCTTATATAATATTTATTATGTCATTAATCTTCTGTATCCCTTTTATAACATATATCTTTTTTACTCTCCATTTGGTGTAAATGCGATAATTTCATTTGAGGAAGGGTGGGCTACCACCCCTCAAAGCGATATGTTTCGTTCACACACTACATGAAATGTATTAAGGAGAAGTTTATAGAAATTATATGATATATATAACAATATAATGTTACAATAATTATATGATAAAAATATACACTTACATATCATTTTCTATCTTTTTTTTCAATAAAATAATAAAAATAGAAACATCGTTCTTACGTATGTATGGCTTACCATCTCCATGAATGATGTATTCCATTTCATAATTATTTATTCTATAGATAATTAAAATACCAAATTACTTATTATAAATGAAATTTATATAATGATTTAAATTATGTAGATCATGATATAAATATAATGATTAAATATATTACAAATTAAGACTCCTGTGAAAAACAATGTGAATGATACCCAAAGTGAAATATGAGGGGATTACATCTCACATTTTATTCTCGTGGGATACATGCCATGTTTTCCACTATATCATTTTTTATGGGGAAATTAATGTCCATTATTTTATTCTAAATATCTTAAAAATAAATTTAGGTGTATAAAAATGTGATTTTTATGGGATTTCATTCTTGGAGTTTATGTTTCAAAAGATTCCAAATCGATAAAAAGGGTTTTCTCAATTTTCATTCCTTGAGACTAATGGATTTTTATGCACATAAAATCTTTTTTTAGGGATATATTGTAACATCCCAGGTAAATAAAGAATAAATAATTTTCATATTTATTAATATTTACGAATTAAATATTAATTTTATTTTAAAGGGGTTGCTATGTTCGATAGCGTACCCGATACGCAACGATGAGTTTCTTTGAAACATACGTAGCACACTAGTAATAAAATAATATTATTTTAAATGTTAGTTAACAAGTAGCCGTTGTACTGGCAGGAATGGATAGAAATAACTAAAATATGATTAGATATGTTTTTAAATGTTTATACATTTACCCAACAAAAGATAAAGGCTTAAAATACGGAAAGAGTTCAATTTTAGGGCATATATACTCTAATTTTCACTAAAGGTTCACTTATCACCTTTTAATGGTGAACCATCATTAAATATAGTTTTGATCACTCTTATACTTTATTTTGGTCCAAATATAACTCTTCTTTAGAATCGAGACATCAAAATTTACTTTGTGTAAATTTTTGGTACCTTTCTGATAAAGTTCATTTTTTATGAATAGTGTAAAATGTTGTATTTTAATTCAAAACCTCTTTTTAATATAAATTATTTATATTATTAGATTATTATTTTAATTGGTTTTAAAGTGAAATTAGAAAATATTTTTACCAGTTAATCCAATGGTGGTCATTGGAATCAATTTCACTTTGAAATTGGACTTAAACTGGTGTCAATCTTTTGATACTTATTGTTTCACAAAAACACGCTATTTGTCATGACAGCGGGAATTAGTTATTAAATTAATTAATGTGACTTATATGTTTTGAATTTTTTAAAACAGACTTCATTTTTGAATTCGGAATATCAAATATAGCTTAGGGTGAATTTTTGGTAATTTTCTGAAAAACTTCAATTTTTGAAGAATAGTGAAACCACTAAGTGGTACTTATAAAGACTGATTTTCCATTTAAATGAAATTTTTCCATCATTGTGTTTTGAATTTTAAAAATCTGACATAAATGGTTGTCATTAAGAAGTAAAATGTGGTTCAATGAGATTATACTAATTTTTTGGTGAATAGTTACTTATTATGTTCTTAATCGCGATTAGTGGTAATTAGTGTAGTTTAAGGTAAAAATAATGTTTTAATAATATGAAATGAACTTGACACATGTCCTACCCTCATTGTTTATGTCATGGCCGACCAAGACAAGCCATGGGTCAATTTGGGGACCCCATGGAGACACTTTGATTGGGAAATTACATAAATAACTTTTTATTTAATGTAAAAGTAAAAATGACACAAACATGATATGTTTTACTAAAAAAAATTTTAAATGGGGTTATACAAGTCATATTTTTTATTTTAAATATTCATGGGAAAGCTAAAAATATTTCCTACATCATGGTATTTTTTTTATAATTTTTAGACTTTAAATAAATTAAATTATCCATGACATCATGATGATGCAGTGATGACCTCATTATTTAACGATTTAAATAAAATGGAAAGATAATGTAAAATCTATAAACTACACATGTCCAAAACTTATTGGATGAGTGGATTTCGAACCCTTATCACCTTATCCACGAATTATATCAATGTGGGACCTTTTAAAACCGAAACACATTTTCAAATAAAGTAATATTTCTTTACTTACCAAAAGTGCCCCTCCTCTACTCTTATAAAAGGCCCCCAACTCTACCACTTTACACACACTCTTAAAGCCTTTGGCTCGGCCAAACCCTGCCCATTTACTCTCTCCACATCCCTCTCCTCATCCTAGAGGATTCCCTTTGGGCATAATCCTTTCAAAGGAAGCCTTTAGGCTCAAATCAAAAGGAGTTACACTTTTAAAGGTAATTCATTCTCTCATGTTCATTTGTTTTATTTTGTTTCTCCAACCCCCTAGACTATTTTTATTTACTAATTTTGTAACAACACCAGTATCTTAAATATACTAGGATGTTGTTATAAGATTTATTCGAGCTACAGTCTCACACAACTACATCAAATGGTTAAAGAACATACGGTTTCTGTGGATGGCGAAATTCTGCCTCCCGAAACGATGATTGTTCAATACTCATTTAACACCGTCAAAGGTGTCCATTATGATGTCACTATTTTTATATATGATATATAATATGTTTATTTTTTCTTTAAGATTATGTGTTTTTCATTTTGGGCATACCTTTATGGTTTCCCTTATGGGTAAACACGATATCTTCATTTAAGGAAGTGCGGACTACCGCCCCCTCAAAGTGATGTGATTCGTTAATGCCATATGTGGGACGTGTAAAGGATGGATTTAAAGTTATTATATATAATGTTATACTGGAATTATAATATACCTCTATATCATTATTATTTCATTCCATTAAAGTATGAGATAGAAATGAAAGTAGCGTTAATGCGTACGTACGGCTTACCGTCTCCATGAACGGTGCATTTCATTTCTTATCCCCAAATGTAATGTACTATTAAAAGTACATGTATATAATGGATATATATAATTAATGATATATCTAAATGATGAATATAAATCTGGAATTAAAATATACATACCTTTCATTTAGTTTTAATTCCATTAATATGACAAAGAAATGAAAGTAGCGTTCATGCGTACGTACGGATTACCGTCTCCATGAACGATGCATTTCATTTATTACCTCTAAATGATTATGTAATATTATAAATAAATGTATATGCTGGATATATATGATTCATATTATATCCAAATCGGTAATTTCATTCTGGATATAAAGAACCTTTGACCACACGAACAACATGTAATTGTAAAAAGTCCACTTTCGACTTAAGAACCAAATATTTAGAAAAAAAACATTATTAACTTAAATGGTTAAATAATGTTTATAACATGGAAAAAGTGATATAAAAGAAATAATGAACTTTAAAAAGGTTCTTAATCAAGTATAAATTAACTCAAGTTTATTATTCAGGACGTTAAAGAACGATCGAGTCAAGTCGGACCCGAGGTAAGGGACTTCGTCTCAATCTCCTTTCATTGAGGCATATTTCGTTTTATACACAACTTTCTTTTATACGGTGTATAAACTCCTTTAACTTTTACTTTTATACAAAAGGAATCTTTTTCTACGAAGTGTTTTACTAAACGACAAAAGGAATGTTTTTTTAACGTACGCGGTGACAACGACCTTTTCCGCCACCGCGAGTATTATTTGGTCTTTGGCTTCCTCAACAAGCCGTAATGTTTTTAAAATAAAATAAATACCATATACTCTTTTATGAATTTTGGTATTAAAAATGGTTTTGATAAAGGATTCTATTATGTTAATATATTTATGATATATTTTGATTGAAATGTGGAAATGTTATCATTCCTTTATATTGGTTTTATGTTTTATGATTTTATATTGGTACTTGGACATTTTAACAGGTGGTTACGTTATAAACCATATGACGGGTGGTGCCGTGAATACCAGGACGGGTGGTTATGTTATAACCTCCAATGCATTGGGTATGGAAGTCGGCCGTATGGCTATTCCATTAAGTATGTATGGAAATTGGCCGTATGGCTATTCCATTAAGTGATATGTGTGGAAGTCAACCGTATGGTTATTCCACTTAAGTATGTTTATGTCCCAAGTTACCTTTATCTATTCTATGTGTTCTTTATATGGGTTTTATGGTAATCCTTTGGTTACAAAAAGGTAAGTAATGATACTTTATTCAGTGAAGATTTTTTTTACTACTTCATGAAGGTGAAGGTATTACTTTGATATAGTATACATGGTTTACTTGATGTTTGAAAAAATAACAGTTTTCATTCTTTTTGTATCCCTTACTGAGCTTTTTATGCTCACCCCATGTTTTTAGAAATGTTTTTCATAGGACTTAAAGTGGAATAAGGTCAAGGATGGGATCAAGGGAATGTCATGCTATCAAAAACATGGAATCTAGACATATTTCTTTTTAAGAGTTTTTATTTTATGGAAACTTAGTAGAAGTGTTTACTTTGTAATCTTTTAAGATGTAATAGTTATGTTCTAATTCTCTAAAACTCTAAACCTGAAAAGATCCTCAATGTGAATTATTCATTTAATTCAATATTAAGTAAGGTTTAAGGCTGGGGCCTTATAGTTGGTATCAAAGGTCGGTTTAGACAACTTTAGGAGTTAGAAAATTGTTAAATTATAAGTTAATTTATGATATGATTGAAATGATATAGCATTTATGGATTACCATGTTGCTTCACCTAAGATATTTCTGTGTTCAGAATGGTTTTCCGTAGAGGAAAAAAAGCAGCTATGTTAGGACGACATCAGGAGGAAGATAACCTTCCAAATCAGCAACCTGAGATGGTCGGAATCGGAACTGAACAGTTTGTTGCAGTGATGGCACAGTTGACTCAGGCTATAAATGGTGGTGGTATCCATGCACAAGATCAGCCAGATCAACTGCAGAGGAACATGTCAGTGGTGGAACATTTCATGAGGCAACATCCCCCATCATTCAGAGGATCATCTGACCCTGTGCAAGCTGAATGGTGGATTAAAGCACTGGAGAAGATTTTTGATGTCATGGGGTGTTCAGAGCATCAAAAGGTTAGTCTTGCTGTTTACCGTTTTGAAGGTGAAGCTGACCAGTGGTGGGCGATCGTGAAAAATATAAGGGATAGTGATGATATTGAGGATCTTCACTGGGACGAATTCAAAGGTATGTTTCTTGAGAAATATTTTCCTAAGGTGGTTAGTCTTAGGATGGAAAAGCAGTTCCTAGAATTGAGGTAGGAGGATGATTCAGTGGCTGCTTATGAAGAAGAGTTCACTCGATTGGCAAGGTATGCTCCAAACTTCATACGAGATCTTGATAGTAAAATAAACCGTTTTTACTCAGGGTTAAAGCCAAAGTATCGAAGGGATTTAGCTTCTCGTGAGTTGAAAAGTTATGAGAAACTTGTTCGATGTGCGGAGAAGGTGGAAATGGAGTTTGCCGATGATCAGGTGTTCTATGACAAACAGCAGAATAAGAGGTCTAGTTGGAAGGCAAAGGGGAAGAATTCATCAAAGAAGCAAGGAGGTAAGAAAAACAAATATACATCCTGTGAGAAGTGTGGTAAAATGAATCCTGGAGAATGTTTATCCAAGTCTGGTAAGTGATTTCAGTGTGGTAAGTCTGGTCATATTGCTCGTAACTGTAAGGAAGATGATCATGCAGGAAATGAAAAGCCAACGGTAAGATGATTTAAGTGTAATGAAATGGGTCATTATGAAAACGAGTGTCCAACGAAGAACTCAACTGGGGGAATGCAGCTAGACTACAAGCAGAAAGGGGTGGTAAAATCATTTGCAACAACTTCAGAAGATGTTGGGCCATCGAATGAAGTGGTATCAGCTCCAGGGAGCTCAGTATTTTTTGAAGATTGACTTGAGGTCAGGGTACCATCAGTTGAAAGTAAAAGAAGAAGACGTTCCGAAGACAGCGTTCCGTACTAGATATGGCCATTATGAATTTGTAGTTTTGTCTTTTGGGTTGACCAATGCACCTGCTGTATTCATGGACCTTATGAATAAAATATTCCATGAGTTCTTGGATAAGTTTGTGTTTGTGTTTTGAGGTTTGGGAAGAGGTTATGTGTGCCATGTGATTCACAGTTGAAGAATGAGTTGTTATGTGAGGCTCATAGTTCCCCGTTTTCAGTTCATCCTGGCAGTACTATGATGTACAGAGATCTGTGGGAGTATTACTGGTGGGATGGAATGAAAAGAGATATTGCTGATTTTACTGTGAAGTGTTTGACATGTCAACAGGTTAAAGCAGAGCGACAGTTACCGAAAGGGATGTTTCAGCCTTTACCAATGACAGAGTTGAAATGGGAGAATATATCCATGGACTTTGTTGTGGGATTACCGAAGACATCTCGAGTAATAATGCAATCTGGGTTATTGTTGATCGCTTGACCAAATCTGCTCATTTCCTTTCTATACGAGATACTTTCTCTCTAGATCAACTTTCCCGTTTGTATCTTAAAGAGATAGTCAGGTTACATGGAGTTCCTCTCTCCATTGTATTGGATCGTGAACCCAGGTTTACTTCTAACTTTTGGAAAGGCCTTTAGAAGTCGTTGGGTACTGAATTAAAATTTTAGTACAGCTTTTCATCCTCAATCAGATGGGCAGTCAAAAAAAACAACTCAGACATTGGAGGATATGCTATGAGCTTGTTCTATGGATTATCAGGGAAGTTGGGACCAACATCTTTCTTTGGTTGAGTTTTCTTATAATAACAGTTTTCATTCCAGTATACAGATGGAACCATTTCAGGCATTATATGGGAAGCTGTTGTGAACTCTAGCTTTCTGGGATGAAGTGGGTGAAAGGAAGTTGATGGGACCAGAATTGGTAGAAGAGATGGAAGAAAATGTTTAGCGGATTCAGAAGCACATGATAATAGCTTAGAGCAGGAAGAAGAGTTATGCGGATAACCGGAGGAAGGATCTATCTTTCGAGGTAGGTGATCGTGTTTTTCTCAAGGTTTCTCCTTGGAAAAGTGTGATGATATTTGGTAAGAAAGGAAAGCTGAGTGCAAGGTTTATTGGACCATATAAAATTCTGGAGAGAGTTGGATCAGTTGCATACCGAGTGGCTTTACCTCCGAGTTTATCTCAGGTACACAATGTTTTTTATGTTTCAATGTTGAGAAAGTATATGCCAGATCAATCTCATGTTTTGAGTCCAGAGGTAGTTCAGCTGGAAGAGAACCTATCTTATGAGGAACAACCGGTCCAGATTCTTGACCACAGGGAGCAAGTGTTACGGAATAAGGTGATTCATCATGTAAAGGTTTTGTGGAAAAACCATGTGATTGAAGAGGCAACGTGGGAATCTGAAAATGCTATGAGGGATAACTACCCCCACTTATTTTGATAAGTGAATAAAATTGCGAGGACGCAATTCCCAAAAGGGGGGAAGGATGTAACATCCCAGGTAAATAAAGAATAAAGAATTTTCATATTTATTAATATTTACGAATTAAATATTAATTTTATTTTAAAGGGGTTGCTATGTTCGATAGCGTACCCGATACGCAGCGATGAGTTTCTTTGAAACTTACGTAGCACACTAGTAATAAAATAATATTATTTTAAATGTTAGTTAACAAGTAGCCGTTGTACTGGCGGGAATGGATAGAAATAACTAAAATAAGATTAGATATGTTTTTAAATGTTTATACATTTACCCAATAAAAGATAAAGGCTTAAAATACGGAAAGAGTTCAATTTTAGGGCATATATACTCTAATTTTCACTAAAGGTTCACTTACCACCTTTTAATGGTGAACCGTAATTAAATATAGTTTTGATCACTCTTATACTTTATTTTGGACCAAATATAACTATTCTTTAGAATCGGGACATCAAAATTTACTTTGTGTAAATTTTTGGTACCTTTCTGATAAAGTTCATTTTTTATGAATAGTGTAAAATGTTGTATTTTAATTCAAAACCTCTTTTTAATCTAAATTATTTATATGATTAGATTATTATTTTAATTGGTTTCAAAGTGAAATTAGAAAATATTTTTACCAGTTAATCCAATGGTGGTCATTGGAATCAATTTCACTTTGAAATTGGACTTAAACTGGTGTCAATCTTTTGATACTTATTGTTTCACAAAAACACACTATTTGTCATGACAGCGGGAATTAATTATTAAATTAATTAATGTGACTTATATGTTTTGAATTTTTTAAAACAGACTTCATTTTTGAATTCGTAATATCAAATATATCTTATGGCGAAGTTTTGGTAATTTTCTGGAAAACTTTAATTTTTGATGAATAGTGAAACCACTAAGTGGTACTTATAAAGACTGATTTTCCGTTTAAATGAAATTTTTCCATCATTGTGTTTTGAATTTCAAAAATCCGACATACATGGTTGTCATTAAAAATTAAAATGTGGTTCAATGAGATTATAATAATTTTTTGGTGAATAGTTACTTATTAAGTTCTTAATCACGATTAGTGGTAATTAGTGTAGTTTAAGGTAAAAATAATGTTTTAATAATATAAAATGAACTTAACACATGTCCTACCCTAATTGGTTATGTCATGGCCGACCATGAAAATCCATGGTTCAATTTGGGGACCCCATGGAGACACATTGGTTGGGAAATTACATAAATAACTTTTTATTTAATGTAAAAGTAAAAATGACACAAACATGATATGTTTTACTAAAACAATTTTTAAATGGGGTTATACAAGTCATATTTTTTATTTTAAATAGTCATGGGAAATCTAAAATGATTTCCTACATCATAGATTTTTTTTTATAATTTTTAGACTTTATAAATAAATTAAATTACTTATGACATCATGATGATGCAGCGATGACCTCATTATTTAACGATTTAAATAAAATGGAAAGATAATGTAAAATCTATAAACTACACATGTCCAAAACTTATTGGATTAGTGGATTTCGAACCCTTATCACCTTATCCACGAATTATATCAATGTGGGAGCTTTTAAAACCGAAACACATTTTCAAATAAAGTAATATTTATTTACTTTCCAAAAGTGCCCCTCCTCTCCTCTTATAGAAGGCCCCCACCTCTACCACTTTACACACACTCCTCAAGCCTTTGGCTCGGCCAAACCCTGCCCATTTACTCTCTCCACATCCCTCTCCTCATCCTAGAGGATTCCCTTTGGGCAGAATCCTTTCAAAGGAAGCCTTTAGGCTCAAATCAAAAGGAGTTACACTTTTAAAGGTAATTCATTCTCTCATGTTCATTTGTTTTATTTTGTTTCTCCAACCCCCTAGACTATTTTTATTTACTAATTTTGTAACAACACCAGTATCTTAAATATACTAGGATGTTGTTATAAGATTTATTCGAGCTACACTCTCACACAACTACATCAAATGGTTAAAGAACATACGGTTTCCGTGGATGGCGAAATTCTGCCTCCCGAAACGATGATTGTTCAATACTCATTTAACACCTTCAAAGGTGGCCATTATGATGTCACTATTTTTATATATGATATATAATATGTTTATTTTTTCTTTAAGATTCTGGGTTTTTCATTTTGGTCATACCTTTAGGGTTTCCATTATGGGGAAACACGATATCTTTATTTAAGGAAGTGCGGACTACCGCCCCCTCAAAGTGATGTGATTCGTTAATGCCATATGTGGGACGTGTAAAGGATGGATTTAAAGTTATTATATATAATGTTATACTGGAATTATAATATACCTCTATATCATTATTATTTCATTCCATTAAAGTATGAGATAGAAATGAAAGTAGCATTCATGCGTACGTATGGCTTACCGTCTCCATGAACGGTGCATTTCATTTCTTATCCCCAAATGTAATGTACTATTAAAAGTACATGTATATAATGGATATATATAATTAATGATATATCTAAATGATGAATATAATTCTGGAATTAAAATATACATACCTCTAATTTGGTTTTAATTCCATTAATATGAAAAAGAAATGAAAGTAGCGTTCATGCGTACGTACGGATTACCGTCTCCATGAACGGTGCATTTCATTTCTTACCTCTAAATGATTATGTAATATTATAAATAAATGTATATGCTGGATATATAAGATGCATATTATATCCAAATCGGGAATTTCATTCTGGATATAAAGAACCTTTGACCACATGAACAACATGTAATTGTAAGAAGTCCACTTTCGACTTAAGAACCAAATATTGAGAAAACAAACATTATTAACTTAAATGGTTAAATAATGTTTATAACATGGCAACAAGTGATATAAAAGGAATAATGAACTTTAAAAAGGTTCTTAATCAAGTATAAATTAACTCAAGTTTATTATTCAGGACGTTAAAGAATGATCGAGTCAAGTCGGACCCGAGGTAAGGGACTTCGTCTCAATCTCCTTTCATTGAGGCATATTTCGTTTTATACACAACTTCCTTTTATACGGTGTATAAACTCCTTTGACTTTTACTTTTATACAAAAGGAATATTTTTCTACGAAGCGTTTTACTAAACGACAAAAGGAATGTTTTTTTAACGTACGCGGTGACAACGACCTTTTCCGCCACCATGAGTATTATTTGGTCTTTGGCTTCCTCAACAAGCCGTAATGTTTTTAAAATAAAATAAATACCATATACTCTTTTATGTATTTTGGTATTAAAAATTGTTTTGATAAAGGATTCTATTATGTTAATATATTTATGATATATTGTGATTGAAATGTGGAAATGTTATCATTCCTTTATATTGGTTTTATGTTTTATGATTTTATATTGGTACTTGGACATTTTAATGGGTGGTTACGTTATAAACCATATGACGGGTGGTGCCGTGAATACCAGGACGGGTGGTTACGTTATAACCTCCAATGCATTGGGTATGGAAGTCGGCTGTATGGCTATTCCATTAAGTATGTATAGAAATTGGCCGTATGGCTATTCCATTAAGTGATATGTGTGGAAGTCAACCGTATGGTTATTCCACTTAAGTATGTTTATGTCCCAAGTTACCTTTATATATTCTATGTGTTCTTTATATGGGTTTTATGGTAATCCTTTGGTTACAAAAAGGTAAGTAATGATACTTTATTCAGTGAAGATTTTTTTTACTACTTCAGGAAGGTGAAGGTATTACTTTGATTTAGTATACATGGTTTACTTGATGTTTGAAAAACTAACAGTTTTCATTCTTTTTGTATCCCTTACTGAGCTTTTTATGCCCACCCCATGTTTTTCGAAATGTTTTTCACAAGACTTAAAGTGGAATAAGGTCAAGGATGGGATCAAGGGAATTTTATGCTATCTAAAACATGGAATCTAGACATCTTTCTTTTTAAGAGTTTTTATTTTATGGAAACTTAGTAGAAGTGTCTACTTTGTAATCTTTTAAGATGTAATAGTTATGTTCTAATTCTCTAAAACTCTAAACCTGAAAAGATCCTCAATGTGAATTATTCATTTAATTCAATATTAGGTAAGGTTTAAGGCTGAGGCCTTATATATATAAAACCATTTTACATGTTCTATAATGAATCAATTTAATTTTATGATAGTTTATTAATTATTTAATTTATTTATCTTACCTGGGGAGTATAGTCGCATGCTACAATGTTATAAGAGTTTATAGAGACAATTAAATCACTTTCCAAGATTGATTACATTTGTGATTCCTTAAATGAATTCTTATGTTCCATATTTCAATAAATTTGTGAATTTTCTGCCCCTCTAGTTATTAATTCTATATTAATGTATTTATACTATTTTTTACTATTTAGAACTTATGATATTTAGGATAGTGTTTTTAAGAAATCCCAACATTATCCTCTCTTCAGTCAGAATTATATGTTCCTTAAAAAAACATATTCTAAAAAGGGTTACCAATAATACTCTACTGATAACTTATTATCATTAAAATTAATTTTTTACAATTTTTATCTTTTACCAAAATTTTCAATAGAATATTCTTTCCCCTTTTCGAATGAGGCAAATTTTTTGTCCTTTTTAAAGTGTAAATGTAATGTTATTTTTACCTTGTATGACATGTATAGATTTATCCTTCATAAATCCTTTGAATAATTATTTTCATGTTTAAAGGATATTTATTTCTGAAATTGTTTTAAAATTTTTATTTGTGGAAAATGGTTTTCCAATAGTTTTCAGACTTCCAATTAATGATTTCAATGAAAATTGTTTTCAAAACGTTTTCATTCTTTATTGATAAGTTTTCAAATTATTTTCAAAGAAAATAGACTTATTTTTTTTTCAGAAACCATTTATATCTTATAAAATTATTTTTATTGAAATTATATTCTAAATGTTTTCAAGATTTATTTATATGTTTTCAATTTTTTTTGTAGAAAAATATTTTTAAAATGTTTTGAATATTATTTTATTTGTAAAAAAAAATATTTTCAAATGATTTGAAGTATTATCTATAATTTTTATTTGTTTTTCTTATTAAAATTATTATCCAATAGTTTTATGTATTAAAAATACATTTTTGAAGATGAAAGGATATGTTCCTCAGGATTTTTTTTAAATATGTTTCAAAATTATTTTCCATTTATGACGACATATGTTGATGTTTATCATTACCTTAAAGAAAATGGTATAATTGTTCCATTCAAAAACATTATATGAATGGGTTATTCTTAATATCTTATCATTATGAAACCCATTTCTCTTCCAAGTGTTATATGTTTTTGAATTTTTTTTCTCTTTTATGGGTTATATGTTACTGAAATCCATTTGTTTTCCATAGGTTATATGGTTTTGAAACCAAATTCTTTTCACAAGTTATGCTTTCATGAAATGATTAATAAACCTTTCACTTTTCTATAGGTTATTATGTGATTAAAAATTAATGATACCCATTTCATTTCGTGGGTTATGATTTGATATTTATAGAACCCATCTCATTTCTTCGGTCATGATATGATGGATGTTTACCACACCTACATCAATGATTTCATAATGTGATGGGTGGGACCTATATCTATCTCCAATGCATACAGTAATGATAAATGTTTTATGATATCAAAGGGTACATAGGAGGAAATCCCAAGCCTGAAAAAAGAGGGAACATAAGAGAACATCCCAATCCCGAAACAAAGAGTATACATGAAGAAATACCAAGACCAATACAAGAGGGTAAATAAGGGGAAATATCAAGCACAAAACAAGAAGGTAAACATGAGGACATCATATGGCAGAAACATGAGGGTACATGAAAGTACATTCCAAGACCAAAAAATGAGGGCATACATGAGGGAATCCCAATCCTAAAGAAATTACATCGGTGATTAGACCAAGATTAACATGTTATAAAGGACTTGGTATGCTTCCTTAACATAGGGATTTATATGATTATGTCTTTTCCATAATTCCATGGTTTTTCCCAAAGTTATTATTTCAAGGATAATGTTCCTTATTTTCTTAGGGCTCATGTATTTTCAAAGTCTAATCTTAATTATAATCTCTAATATACATGGTATTATCAATAAATCTTATGATCATGTTTTATACACTTTTTTTCATGTTAGGCTTACACATTTTGTTTATTTACTCTTACTAAGCATTTGAGTTGATCCCTTTCTAATGTTTCCTTTATATAGGTTATGATAATTTGTTTTATATAGAAGTAAAAAAGGTACATGTATTTATGGGTTATGTTTAAGATCATTCAATAGGATAGAATATTTTGTTTCCATGTTTCTAAAGACATTAATTTATTATAGTTCTAAGGCATGTATTTTTGAAATATACTAAATATTAATCTAAAATGATGTAATATCCATGTATGTTATTCCTGGGTCTCTATAGTTGGTATCAAAGTAAAGGTTTAGTCACCCTTTAAAAATAAGGATGACAAAATAAAAGTGATATCCCTACGTATATTTCTATGGATATATCTAGTGATGTATCTAAGGATAATTATAGGAATGATATAACATTTAGGAAAACAACCTAGAATTTTGGTAAAGGATAGTGTAAGTGGCTTTATCTTAATTTTTTTACTAAAATGAACAGTAAAATTAGTATATAATTATTTACTATTATTATTGTAGAAATGGTTTTACTAGGGTATTAAACTATAAATATAAGTGTTAAATATATCACAAAACATTTAAAAAACCCATTTTATGGACATACATAATCCTTATAATGTAGGGTTTCAATAAAGGTACACTATCAAGGACTTTTGACTTGAATGATACATGTGTGGAATTCGTAGTTTCAGAAACTCACATGTATGCCAATCACATCACTTATAAAAAGAAAAACATTCTCCTATATACATAAAACTATAAAACTATTTTGATTCACACAATATCCCACCAAATAACTTCCAAGATTCCCTCCTATAATTATATAATCCATTATTAGGTAACAATCCAACCTAGGAAAGAATTTTGTGAAAACCAAAGGAGGTTACCCGAAGAAGAAGTAAAATTCTTCTTGAGAGTTTTTTTATTTCATCCTAAACCTCCTTAAATTATTATTATACCATGATTATATAATATCATAATTATATATAATGTAAATATATTTTTTACACTAAGGAAATGACCAAAAACAATCTCCACTTCCATCAAATGGGTTACAAAATCATTGTCCAAGTTTATGGTAGACTGCAATCTCACTAATTGATGTCATTCATTTTTCATTACCATATATCAAGGCTATTAATAATTATTATTAATTATTTATATATGATATTATTATTTTTTAGGAATCATTTTATCATATATACTATCATACATTCTCTATTGTGGGAATTTGATAATGTATCTCATGTATACGGTATACTACCATCTTGCGAAGCGATGTGATTCATTCACACATTAAATGTAAGGTAATAATGATTTTTTAATGAACATATATGATATATATTAAATAATAAATATTTTATAATGATAATATATTATTTACCTATATTTCTTTCAATACATCCTAAAAATGGAAACATCATTCCTGTGTATGTTCGACCTACCTTCCCTATGAACAGTGTATTTGATTTTATATGAAGAAATTATTTGGATTAATCTAAATACATATTTAATGAATATGTATGATATTTATATCATGACTAAAATTTTGGAAACTATGAAATTATGATCAAAATGATATGAAAAAAATATTGACAATCAAAACATATATGAAAAAACCATTGGTTATTACACAAAACAGTAATTTAACATGGAATTGTTGAAAAATAGGTAATAAAAGTTCATAAGAAAATCATATATGGTGATATATAAATATATATATTTAACATATTTTTAATAAAATTATATATACTATATATGATATTTTAATGTGTATAATTTAATCCATGAGTTAAGGTAAGGGAGTGTTGTGTCAATTTACCTTCTTTGATATGTACATTATGGGATAAGCCAATGTTCTTTCATGAGGTATATATACATCCCATTTAATAAGTAATATCGTGAATTTATTTATTCTTAGGATATTTTATGTACCATTTTATGTTATTACATAATGGAAATTAAGATTAAATGTTACCCAATAGGTAAATATTTTTTGTTACAATCTCATAGTTTATCGAGATTGTTTATGTCTATGTTACTGATGATCAAATATTATGATCCATATCTGAAAAAACTCATGAATTTAATTCTAATATTCTTATTTTATTACAATAAATTTTCCCTTTAATTTCCATTATTCATTTAGTCATTTGTTTAAATATATTTTTTATGTAAAATTGTCTTTTTAGCCCAATACCCTTTTTCGTCAAATATCATGATTTCTAAAAATGATTTTAAAAATATTTTATTTAAGAAAAATTATTTATTAAAATAATTTTTACACATGTATTATTTTTTCTAATATTTTAAAAGGAACCTTCATTGTATTTTCAAAAATAATTTCCCTTTGGATTTTAACAAAATTATTAATGAAATCATTGTTTTAACATATAAAAAATGAATGGAGTTTCCGACCATCATGACCATTATTTTTTTATACTTCATTTAATTTTTTTCAAAGTTATTTTTTTAAAAATAGTTTTTTCAAAATATTTTATATTTTCAAAAAAAAAATTCAAAATGAAAGGATTAATTTTATCAGAAAATAATTTTAATGATTTCTAAAAGAATCCTTTATAATTTTTCAGTGTTATTTAAAATGAAAAGGATTTTAAAAATATTACATGTTTTGAAAATTGATTTTTAATGAAGGGTAATTTCACTTAATAAATGTTACAAGTGATCCTTAAAAATCATTCTCCTTCTAAGATCATATATTTGGAAGTAACTTATACTTTACTGGGGATATTATATAAGGATACCATTCTTAATATTTTTAGGAATTGTTTATTTTTATGATGGAATTATTTTTACAAAACAAGTTTCTCTACCATATGTTATACGATGATAGAATTCTTATGAAACTCACTTAATTCTTCATGGGTTATTATATGATGAAATGATTATGAGGCACATCTATTTTTAATAGGTTATTCCATGGTGAAATGTTTTCTAAACCCATTTAATTTCATTCATAATGATATGATGTATGGTTTATGATCTTGCGGTATAGAAAAATATGGTTTTCATTATAAAACTAGTGGGACCAATGTCTCCCTCTGAAACATTGGGTAATGATTTATATATCATGGGATACACGTGACTAGAGTGGGGAGTGAACCCGGTTCTATAAGTGACTTTATCCACTATAATAATATTCAGAGTGAACCTTGTCTGGTATGATGGTTTGAGTAGTAAAACCAGTCAAATTTGATATCCTGGGTAGTTATCATTGACTAGTATGGAAATTATTTTCCATTTTGTGTGTATTCCTCATTATTATTCTTTATTCCAATGACATGATCTCATGGGTCATTATATTTTATTTCCATATGATTCATGTATTAGGAACTGCTCATCCTTATACAATGGCTCAATATTATGATCTTTTTAATGCAATGCTTGGTATTTAATTGTTATTATCATGTTCTCATACTTATATTTTAATGTTATTCCTATGTGTATACCTTTCTTAACTATATTGAGCATCAGAGGTCACCCATTATAATGATTACTTTTACCAGTTTATAAAGAAATATATTACATATGATATATATAAGAAGGGTGCTACTTATGGGGATTTTAGTGGGATATTGAGTAGTTTATATTCAAACCAATTGTTTGTGTTTCAAGATTTCCAAACACACTAAACTATTAAGGACCTTCGAAATTTGTTTGTGTATTGAATTGAATATTCTTAAAATATGATGTAATATATATGCATGATAATCATCAGCCATAAAAATTATTTTTGTAGATATATGTATTCACCATAGATAAATTTTTATCACATCAGTATTTCTGGATTATGTCACATGACTACTTAGTATACTATTTTTGGAAATCAAATGTTTTTACAATGTTAAATAATTTATTATAAATTTTATTTCTATATAATTTTTATGTAAATATGTGATTTTCATTCTATATTAAGACCAAGAGTTATTTTATATGTGTGGATAAAATGTTTTCAGAATCAGGGATCTGGTGAAACGTTTATATGCTATATACATGGATAATATTTTCTAAAAAATAATTATTAGATGTTTAAGGTCGATTATTATACCAATATTCATTAGTATTATCTACAAGTACTTATAAATGGGAATTTGATCAAATAATTCCACAAATATGGGTTTTATTCCTATTTGATTTTGTGTAATTTAATAGTTATAATTTTTTATTAGGGATAATGAATAAATAACATTATAGTGTATATGTTGATAGGGACAGTTCAATATTGGACATAAAAAGTACTAATATATATTGGTAAATGGGTGCTCAATAATTTTTTTGGTGAATGTCTTTCATAAAATTTACCAATGACTTTAGTCTATATGGTTATGTGTTTCTTATGAGATTTAAGTTTGAAACCATTGAAAATATTAAATATATTAAAAATAAAGTATAGAATAAAATTTTTTAATGTTCCAAAATTCCTTTTATTGGATCATAGTATTTAATAGTTAAGCTATGAATATATTTATAATCAAGGATATTGTAGAATTTTAACACAACATATACCACAAGGAATGCTACATAAAAATATTGTTCCGGATAGGTCGAATTATTTATTTATGATCATTTTGGAATAAATTATTTGTATGTGTAAAATGTATATATTACTATAAGGATATGATCAAGATATAATAGCTTTGATACTGAATAATATTCAACCTATAGTAGTTATAATAAATTCACATGATATAAAGATTTGTTAAGATCGTATGACTCTGAGTATGATATACTCTGTAATAACAAATGTAGGATCGAAATAACAATGAGATTCTACGATACAAGAGGGGGGTGAATTGCATATTTTAAAAATTTCCTTAAACAAGGAAAGATCTATGTTTAACAATGTTAAATTAAGACAATTCACAAGGCCTCTATGAGTATTAAAGACTTGCAGAATTTTGGAATAGTGATTCCCAAAATGGAACTTAAAAAAAGTTACAAAGATTAAGATTCTACCTTAATGCTTATAGAATCTAACTGATTCATAGTACAAGTAAGTAAGCATAAGAGAGTTATTATTTTCTTAACAATAGAAAATACAGTAGAAATAACCATTAGTAAAACTGAAAGTGACAAAAAATAACTCTTTTAACCCAAAGAGAAGGGTATCCAAAAACCTTGGATAAAGGTCCCTTGATTTATACTTTCAATAAAGTCTTTCTTCCCCACACTAGGGTAAGCCCTCGACACAATGATTGCAGTATCTTTCTTGATATCCCCGCAAGCCCTCAACTATCAGGTAGTCGGCACCTCTGTCTTCCTAAGCAAGGAAGCGCTCAACTTCAAGGTGTTGGAACCTCTATCTTCCTATCCCCGAAAGACCTCGATTTTAATCACCAACAATCAGAGTCGCACGAAGCAAGTTTGCACAAGGTAATGTTTTAAAAAGATGTTCAAACTTTCTACATGATGCATTGAGAGCTGATAAGAGCCTCTCTCTCTAGAAATCACTTCAACAGCATGTTATCATAGATCTCAAAGATGTGTTAATGTTGTTGCCTACTTTCAAATGAGCTCTTATTTATAAGCGAAGATCCAATAGTCGCCTCCCTCCTCCAACGGTCATATTCTTCATTGAATTTCGGAGGGGCATATACATGTGTTTCTCAACCCACGGTTAGTCAATAACTGAAAGAACGACATCATTTTGTAATGAAACAAGTGTACGCATAAGTAAAACTAAAGTTAGGAATGTAAGAAAATAAAAGTTCAGAGTCTAACCAAAACGAAATTTGGAGTCAATAATAAAGAGATATTCGGATTCTATTTTGTAGGAATTCAGAACCTGAATTCTGTTGAAATCTGGAGTCTGAATTTCTAAGGAAATTCGGAGTCTGGTTACACTAGAATTCAGAATCAGAACTTACAGAGTTCGGAGTTTAACTTATAGATGTTCGGAGTCGAACTAGTAATAGTTCGGAGTCAAACTCATAATAGTTCGGAGTCAAACTCGTAGAAGTTCAGAGTCGAACTAGTAAAAGTTCGGAATCGTACTCATAGAAGTTCGAAGACGAACTAGAAAAAGTTCATAGTCGAACTCATAGAAGTTCGGAGTCAAACTAGTAAAAGTTCGGAGTCCATAATTCAGAGTGGAACTTTAGGAATGTTCTTATCCAGAATTCGGAGTGGAACTTCATGAGTGTTCGTATCTAGAATTCAGAGTGAAACTTTATTAGAGATTGTATCCATAATTTGGAATATAAATTCATTAGAGTTCGTATCCAGAATTCGTAATGGATCATCATTAGAGTTCGTTTCCAGAATTCGGAATGAATCCTCATTAGATTTCGTATCCAGAATTCGGAGTGGAACTTCATTAGATTTCATATCCATAATTCAGATCCTAAAACAGAATGCTTCATATCTAATTATTTATGATTCCGAGGTTTTTTAGGTATGAATCTGATTTTTATACTTCAAGAAAAATATTGATTTCAGTAATGAAAATATAGTAGGGTAAATTCCTTTTGAAAGGAAATTTTCCTTATAGAAGAAAAATATGGATTTTCTTAAGTATAAGGTGTTTGTGATTTTCAAAATTAGAAGGAATGGAAAAGTCATAATGAAAGCCTTATTTACTCAACAATCATCCCCTTTTTGGAAGGCACAAACAACCCTTAGAAAAGGAATATAATGACTTTGAAACTTTTCTTCAGACTTTGAAATTAAAACTTATCTCCCTTTTTTCAGGGATGATAGTGAATACAAATAACTCCCCCTTAGGCTTAGGAACTCTAAGGATTGTATTCTGAATTTTCTAAGTGGAGTTTTCATTATCATAGGAAATGAAAAACTTCATAAAGTGGAACTCCCCCTTACTTAAGGATAGTTCTTAACATAGAAATTTTTCATTCTCCCTCTTTTGAGTATTTATTTTTTCCATCTCCCCCTTTTTGATTTTAAAAAAGAATTTAAGGGAATGGAAAAGAAATTTGGTACCTGAAATATTAGTAAATACATGCAAGAACAAGAAGAAACCATAGTTCTATTATGATGGGAATAATTTTTACAAGGAAGATCCAATACAACAAAATATCGGATTGAGATCATTTTTTCTTCCTTTTCCTTTGGTATTAGCCTCTTCAAGAGGGTTTTCACCTTCTTCAAATCATTCTGATCCTCCTCACCTTGCTTCTCTAAAGGTTTGAACCTTTCTTATTGAGATTTCAAGACTTCTGCCTGAACCATCATGGCCTCTTCCTGCATCTTCAGAAACTCATCTTGCTTTTGCAGCTTTTCTTGAAACTCAATCTGGAAATCTCTTTCGCTTTTCCAGTTCGGAGAAACCGATTTTTTCTTTACATTCAAATATCTGACCTATTGATTCCAAGAATTTTTCTGAATGGTCATCTTATCCTGAAGATTTTTAATCTTTGAATCCTCGGTGTCAAAAGCATCTTTAACATCATTCTGAAAGTGATCAAACTCAGCCTAGTCATCCTCAACTTTCTTAGACCACAATGTGACTTTGTTGTATGATTTCCTGTACACATCATAATTGATAAGGAAATTCCTATGATCAACCTCAATATTCACACACTTATCCATCACCATGTATAAGGATTATGACTTCTAATTCAAGCTATGTGAAAGCATCTAGAATCTAGAGTCTATAGTGGGAATGATCGGAATGGTGTCCACCAATTTCATTAAGGACTAGACAACAAAATCATGACCCAGTGCTGATGACTCTGAATCAGAAACATTTCTTGAGGATTGTTCTTCTTCAATTTCCACCAACTTCCATATAGAATAACCACCAACGTACTTCATTCTTATAACATATTTTTTTGGGTGTCCAGAAGCACTCGCTTCCCCTTATCAACTTTCATAACTGTCTCATCAGTAGATTCTTCCTCGCTTCCAGATATTTGAACAATCTTATCTTCATCTGGTTTATCCTTCTTTACTCCTTATTCAAGAAAATGATTCTCAAAGCATTCTTCCTCAGGCAACTCTTTCCATTCCTCTTCTTTCTTGACATAATCTTTTTTTACCATCTTTTTTCAACTCCCTTTCATGGAGTGATATGCTTTTAGTATTCGGCCTCAGAAGTGCATAGTGGTAGTTTTTCTGATAGGCTTTATTTCTCTTGATAATCTACCACTTGTTTAATAAATTCATCAAGATCACCACTTCCTTCTTCTACATCCTATTCATCCTTTTCTTCTTCACTAGCTCCTTTATCAACTTCTTCAACAACCTCTTTCCCTTTGGTCTTTTCTGGAGTGAAGTACTTCTTCTCGGGGGTCTCCTGTAATGGTTGATCATCAAAAGATTCCGAAACATGAAGCTTCTTAGAAGCTAATTCAATGGATTTTAAGAGAGATTTAAAGATCACTTCCTCTGACATCTTCTTCTTCACCTTTTTCTCTTTGTCCTGTTTTTCTAACTCATCCGCTACTTTTTCTCTTAAGGTCTTAGCCTCAACAGGGTCCAATCCGAACTGTGGATCCCCTTCCTTTTCTCCTTATATTCCTTCCATTTAACAGCCACCTCATCTGGATAGGCTTTTTGTTTCTTCGGCTTGGGAGGTGTGGATTGGGTTCCCTTAGCTATGGGGGATTTGTCTTCAATAACTACTTATTTCAACTTTCTTTTCTTACCAACCTTCTTTCACTAGTTTAGCCTTCTCCACCTTTTTCGGATTTGTTTTAGCTTCTTCCTCTGGAAAAATATAAAACTCTCATGTTTCCATGGAATAATCCATATTCATCTTTTTAAAGGTATCCCCTCTTACAAGAATAACCTTGAAATTATGAATCTTATAATTACATGCAATCTTGAAAAAATTCAGACACCGAACTGGCATCTTTGATAGTAAGGCAGGGAACATGATGATTTACGTTCTCAAATTTCCTCCCATGATGTTCTTGATTGTCACAAGAACATGCCGCATCAGATTTACTTTTATTAGATTCACCAGGAAGACTAAGAAATATATTTCACTTTTCTTTAAGGGTGTCTTTGTTACCCTTTCTCGGAACTAGGAAACCATGTACCCAAAGCTGAAGAATACGATTATTAGAGGATAGGTGAGAAATCTTGGTTGTATTTACATCAGGAAGCCCAAGAAACTCCAAGGCCTATACCTTAACAATACTGCCTTGTACATCCAGAAGTTTATGTGAGTAGAATTCATCCTCTCCATTATATGTCAGCCCCACCATGCTTGCTGCGTTGGTGTATGTATGTTTGTAAGTCTTCACAAAAGACTTGGAAGAAAAATTTTCTCTTCCCTCTTCCTCATAGAAGCTTGAGGATTCATAGAAATCCACATGTAACTCTGGATAGACTACATCTTGATCACCTGTCTTAGATACAGATACATCTTCCCAACCCCTCAACTTGATATTCTTAGAGATGATGGAATCGTACTTGTAAAAGTTCGGATGGACCAGTATTTCTCTGTACACTTGCCATTTTGAAATTGGATTCATGGAATACATATCATGGGAAGTAGATTCTACAGACATTTGGAATGGAGGAGTACAGAACGATTCAGAATGAGCTTTAAGAGCAGAGGTAAGGCTTCGACATGCGAGTGATAGAAATCGACGTGGGACACAAAAAGGGTTTCCGTTTATATAGGCGACAGAGGTGACCTTTAACCATCCAAAAGTAATCTAACGGTTGAGAACTTCTCTGATATGATCTGACGGTTGAAATCATACCCGTAAGGAAAAATTGATTTCGATCGTTTATGGTTTTAAAAACATTCAGATTTAACTAGAAACGAATCTGAGAAATTTTAAAAGAAAAGGAAACTTACAGCGAAAAAAAAATGTCTACAAAAACATGAGTAAGAAAATCATACCTTTCGGATTGGCTTAGAAGTTTATTCATAATATGTAAAATTCTTCTTGATGAAAATTTGACTACGAAATCCTCATTACGAAAAACTCACTACAAAAAAATGTGTACGAAAATTCCAATTATGAAAATTCTCATTACGAAAATTCTCATTACGAAAATTCTCAGTACGAAAACTTCATTATGAAAATTTTGAAAAACTCATTATGATTTTTTTTTAAAACTCATTATGAAAAATTTTAATAAACTCATTACGAAAAATTTTAAAAAACTCATTACGAAAATTTTGAAAAACTCATTATGAAAAATTTGAAAAACTCATTACGAATTTTTTTGAATTATTCATTACGAATAATTTGAAAAACAAATAGACAAATGTACTCCCCCTATGAAAATTAGTTTATTAATGTAAGGAGAATAGTTCAAAAAGAAGCTAATGAAGGAATACTACCTCACGGTTATCATTCCTAACATCTATTTAATGTATTAAAATCTATCATAGGGTAATGATTTTGTAAAAATGTCAGCAAGTTTATCTTGTGTTCTGATAAACTGAAGAATGATATCTCTTTTCTATGTGTGATCCCTAAAAAAGTGATGTGAAGGGTTTTTACTAAGGGAAATGGCACTTGTGTTATCACACAAAATTTGAGTCTTATTAAAACTCAAGCCATAATCTGTGAGTGTGTGGTGCATCCACAACACATGAGCACAACAACTTCCAACTGCTACAAATTCAGCTTCAGCAGTGGAAAGTGCTACAGAATATTTCTTCATGAATGACCAAGAAACTAATGAATCTCATAAGAAATGACATGTTCCGGATGTACTTTTTCTATCCATTCTACATCCACCAAAGTTAGCATCTGAAAATATTTTTTTAAAAAAAATCATTTCTAGAAGTATAAAATAGTCCTAGGTCCATGGTTCCCTTTAAGTAGCAAAAAATTCTTTTCACTACCTTTAAATGATATTCTTTAGGATTGGATTGATATCTTTCACATAAGCATACTAAAAACATCAAGTCTGGTCGACTAGTATATCAACCATACAAATAATATAAGTTCTTATCATAAAAAAAATATCTTGATGAAAGGAACTTGGAATGATTAATCCTTACAAAGATCATACCACTTAATTGAGAGTTAATAAATGGAGTGATTATGTGTAAAAAATTTAAATCCATACAGAAAAATTAAATACATAAATAAAACAATTTAATGATAAATTAATTATATTTATTTCATAAAGGAGTCAATTGAGATGTTTTATAATCCTATGAATTAAAATTGAGTTAAGGAACTCTTTACCACTTAGTAATATTCTTGACAATCCCCTTGAATAAATTAATTAAAATTGAAACATAAAATACAATGATTTAATAATGATTAATTATATTAAATTGAAAATAAATTGTATATACAATAGAATATAACAACAAGTGGTGAATATAGGATGCGAATCACAGAAGTGAATAGATGATGACAAAAATCATTACCTCGAGTATGACTTTTCCATGAATGTCCTTTAACTCCTGTATAATCAGATTATATAAATTACATTATTTGTTAAGAACCTAATATAGTTTTAACACCATATATTTAAATCATTTGTTTTCTTTATTTGTAATTCCTTATTAGAATACTTATATAGTTATGTCCACATTTTGTGTTTTGAGGATGTTCAGTTCATAGTTTTAAAATAACTTTTGGGTGTTGACCATGGTAAAAGTAATAATAATTCTTACATCTATAAAATAAATATCATGAAATATTTAACATATTAATTCATCAATTATACTTTTAATACCAATCTTGAAATATGGATATGATAAATGACCTATCTTATAATACTGGATACAGTAGTTCATACACATGCATGGGTAACATTTCCATTTTTCAATAATCATCATGGAAATAAGATGTGTTTTATTTTATCATTACATAATGATAATAATATAAAAAATTCAATATTATTTCTATAAATATTATTATTTAAATAATTATTTTTATGTGGTCGTTACAAAATAACCACATAGCTTCATGGAAGAGGTAGTCCACACGTACACAAATGATGTTATCAAATTTTAGTGAGTGAGAAGGTGTCACACTGGGGATTTTAGTTTCCACTTCATTATGGTTCTTTTTCTTTTCCTTGGGAGCTAGGTGTGTCATGTTTGGGAATTTGGGGAATAATTTCCTCTTCTACATGGCCTATCATTACATCCATAGACTCCTCTTGAATCCCACATAATTTACCCTTGAATTACCCTTCCACATTAAATTTGGAGAAAAAATGGCATGTTTTTGGGTGGATAGAACAGGCTGCATGCTTTTCCCACACGGTTTATTAAAACAAGTAGCCAAACTGTGCTGGGTGTCCAAAAACCTATATTTTTTTGTAATTCCAATTTTTTCCTTCCCAAATACACCTTATTGCATTAATTTCTTTCCCATTTGTTACCTCACAACCATGGGAGGTCTCCAAGCTTCTTTAAGGTCCCATGGAATTCATTTTTGAAGGGATATTTGATAGGAAAACATATATATTTCTTTGTGAAAGTGATTCTCTCATTATTTTCATCTCTGTTGTTTTGTGTTTCTTCTCTCATAAGTGAATTTACAAAATTGCTAGTAAATATGGATTCATACCTATGGTCTATAATAGATTTTATTGGCTCAATAATGTAGATTTATCTTCGTTTTCACTCCCTTGTGGTGCGGCCGTGTTACAGTTGAGGTTTCCCACATATATTTAGGGGGGTTTTGACATCTTTAGTAGGGGATTCTATGTGAAATCATTTGTTATTGAGTAATAATTAGTTTCATAACATGTATACCATCTTCCTCTTCCATTATGTTTTGTGAAAAAGCCATTTTTCTAGGTATTGGTTAAGCATTTAGTTTCAAAGTATAATTTTTTCTTCAATTTTTTTTTTCATGTGTAACTTTTGTGGTATAATTTCAGGTAATTTCATAACATTTTAAAGTGGTTTATTAAATGTTTATAAGGATTAATATTCACTTTGGTATTTGTATTGGTCTGTAATTTGATTTATAATATTTGTTTAAAAAGGATTATATGTGCAATGTGTTGTTATACGATGTGAGGTAGTTTTAAAAAATCTCAAATGGTTTATTGAGTTACAAAAAGTGTGAAAAGATGTTTGAGAACTATTTTGGTGGGAATATGTTATTAAAATGGGGTTTTAAAGAGAATGTGTTTATTTTTGGAGTCAAAACGTTTTAGAATGTTTTGTAAATGTCAAGATGATTTATTAAATTGTGAGATGGGTGTGAAACATGTTTGTGGGCTGTTTTGCTGTGAGTATCATATAAAAACGAATTTGAAGGTAAAAATAGTATTATGTGACATTTTTATGGGAAATTTTTTGTTTGTGATTTTGAAATTTCATTTTCATATGAAAATGTTATTTTTTTATGATGTGAAACATGATTGACCACAAAGAGGGAAACCTGGGTATCTAGGTGGGAGGACGTGTATTGGTATTCTAGTGATCCAGAGTGGCTTTGTCCCTATTTAATGTAGAATGTTTTATGAAAACAACACTAACTAACATATTATGATGATGTTGGGGACCTCTAGGTTTTGATTATGTTCTTTACTAGTGGCACATGCATGAAAAGTATATTTGTTATGGTAAATGTTCCTCGAGATATGAGGTACCTGAGGCCCACACCTAGCTAGTGCCTAGGGGTGTTCCCTGACTAGTTCTCATTGACTATATGATACTCATAATCGGTATACGGTGTGTTTTGATGAAAAATTCAGTATATTTATCATTTTATTTAAACGTTTTCATTCATTAAAATATTCCCCTTGAATAAAAAATCACTTAAAGTTGCGTCATTTTGAAAATTGATGCTACCTTTTCTAGTTTATGAAAACATTCAAGCTATTTATCTTATAATGTTTATCAAATGGAATATTTTTAGGGGCATCTTACTGGGATTATTCCCACAACCTATAAACACCCAAGGGTGTAAGCATACTTCGTAATATTTTTCACCGGTGTGTACAAAGCTTTTAGTGCTGGTGGTTTGGGTTGTTAGCTTCCATTCTTGGTTCAGTGTTGTCGAGATGGCTTGGGGATGATGTACCCATTCTATTTGGAGGTCCATGAATTTTTTTATACTACTTTGGAGTTGTTTCTCCATTTGGATTTTTCTAAAACCATGTATTTTAGTTCCGAATTTTATTAAAGTCTTGTTTGGATTAAATTTTCAGATTCACTTTATTTATTGATTTTGGTTGTTTAATGCTTCTAAGTCAAGGTAAATCATTCCTTAGAACTTATTTATGATACCAGGATACTTTTTACTACCCATGGGGATTGAAAATTCCACTTGGTCCATTCCAAGGATTGGTTTAGGTGTGGGTTTGGATGGAGAACTGATATGGTTTGTGATAAAATGGAACCAAATGAGGTTTTTTCTTTTTGGGCCATGTTACTTGGGGATCATTTGGGATATACTAGAGCTTGGATTGTCCAAAAAAGATATTCTTATTATGAATTGTGTGCATTGACATCAAAACATGTAATGAGATCCATTTCTCTAGGGGATGTTGGGTTTTATTTGATTTCTTTTGTTCTCATGGTTCGTTAATATCTAGGGAAATGAAGAGAGATGGGTCAATGTTCTCTGTGAGCTTGCTGGATATACCATGTCATACAGGGTCTAGGATATTGTCATAGAATAATCTCTATGATGGTGAAGTGATTTCTATATGGCCTCTAACCATATGTCCAAGACACCCATCGATAGTAATTTCCTCTAACATTGTCTTGTGTCTTTTGGTTTTGAAATCAAGGATACTTTGTTTTAAATGAAATAGTGACTTGATTTTATGAAATTTGAACGTTTTAGAAATAAAAATCTAATAAAGAAAAAATTGTGTTAATTTTGAATGGTTTGGAATGAGTTTTTTATAACTTTTTTGATTGGATAAATGGTGTGTTTACACCTCTTTTGGAAGTATGCATTATGTTAATGTGGGGTTTGAAAATCTCTTGGAAATAGAATTTTCTAAACTATAGAAAAGTTTTTTTAATGGAATAAAATGTTCTGGAAATTGTATGTGGTGTTTGAAGATGACTTTTGATTTGGTAATTGGTGGTTATTTTGGAATGTTTTATGAATTATTGGGATATTTTTTAAATAATAATAAATGTTTTTTTATAAAAAAAAATTGTGTTGATGAAATGGAATTTTTCTTTAAACTGGAAGTGTTTTAAAATGTGTGATGATGTGTTTAAATTAATGTTTTTAACTTTAAAGTGAGGTTTTGTTCGATTTTTTTTTATTTTTTAGAGGATTATAATATTTTAATTGGGTTTTTATATTGAGACTAGAAATTTTGATAAAAATGATATGCCAGTTCAATGTATTGGTTTTCAAAAGTGGGAAAAAATTGTTCCAGAGATATATATTTCTATGAATGATCACATGAAAGGGTTTACATGAAATTATGGATGGATAATGTCAAAACTGGATGAGTTCCACAATGGATATTAGAAGGGTGTCTAGTGTGGCATAGAAACATGCCTGTGTGAGGCCAATGGGATACCATTGATGAATGCGCTAACCACTGACCCTATTTATCTTAAAGAAATAGTTTTTTTAAAGAAAAAAAATATGTTTTGAAAACTGATATTTGAGTGGTGTGGCTAATCTGTTTTTATGATTTTTATTGTTGGATGTTTGGAGTTATGGAACCCTTTTTAACAATTATTTGAAATTGTGTTTTATTGCTATGTTGGGTTGATGTGTCAATTAGTTATCTCCTATGGAAAATGTTCTAGTAATCCTTTGTGGTAGTTACCCTCATGTGTTAGATTCTAGTTTTTAGTATTTTTTTGACCAAATTAATAGCTCACTTTGGTCCTTTGGTTTTTTTATTAACTTCGGTATTCCCCCATAATGAAATAAAGCATGATTGAAGTGAGGCCATGGGAGATTTTCCATTTGAAGACCCTCCAGTTGATCATCATAAGGATATTATTTAGGAGATTTATAGATTGATTTTACCTCTCTTATATGTTTGTTATGTGGATCCCTGCATAGCAAGAGTGTGGTTGTAGACGGTTGAAATACAACTTCATCTCTCATGTTTCTTGATTTTTGTAAATCATCAAAGGTGATGTTTGAAACCGTTGTTTCTATAAGTTTTATATGTAAGTGGTGAAGGTCAATTCCAGTAAGGAAGGTGAAATAACTTTGGGGTTTTCAGTTCAAGATGTTGTCTTAGAGGGCCATTGATTATTTCTTTAGTCTTTTTGAGGTTGTTACCGTTTCTTACGGTAGTATTATTCTACTTGGAACTATATTAAAGATTTTACTACTTTTAAATTCTCTTTCAGTTGGATGGGATATGTTTGGTGGTTCATTGTTGTGTTTTGTTCTTTTTATGCTATTCGATCATGGTGTAGTCTCTTGTTACACTAGATGAAGAAGTTATATTCAGTGGTTTTAAGTGCATGACTGTGAGGAAGATGATGCATCAATTATCTGATCTTCAGCTGTAGAACCCAGAGTGAATCTGGTGTGTAGTTAGGAAACCCTGGGTATGTAGGGGATCATGTTTTGACTTCTTTCTATGGGCTGGGATATAGATATATTTTGAAGTTTTGAGGTGGTGGTTTCATTTCATGTGGTCCTGTTTAGTGAATAGGGACATACATACCCTATCCCTCAAGGCTTTAATTAGTTTTAGTGAGGAAGTTCCTCCATGGTTATAATGAGGTGGGGTTGTTCTGTTTTCCCATGCCCCAGTTCTTGAATCCTTATGGGTGAAACTGTCAGTATGGGTTTTTATGTAAGAAATGACCTGGTAGGCTCTTCTTGATCTCAATCCTGATTGAGATTAGTTTAGGATGGTGATTCCCATGGGTGTGGTGAATCATGTAGTGTCTCTAATAGTTTTTATTTTTGTTGATCGACCACCCTTATAGTGGGGGTTTAGTATTATGGGGTCTTTTTCATGTCGTCCTATGCTAGTTAGTTAGGACAATATGTTCTTATGGGGGAGTCCATTCAGACATCCCCCTATTGTTGTCCCAGTTCACACTTGTGAAATTAAGTTTTTTCTTATGGTGGGTGTCCATCCAGACCACCCAGTGTTGGTGTTCTGATTTAGAATAGGGTGTTGGTCCAGATTCCCCCCTCATGCTTCAATGGAGTTTTTTTGGAGAAGAATGTGTTTTTTGGGAGGGAAGTCCCCTGCGCATGGTTTGTGAATGGTTAATAATAACCATGCACCCACCTAGTAAACCATGCAGTAGGTGCAAAAACATACCACATAGCCTCCACACGACCATTCTAATTGGCCCCGGTAACCATTCATGTTTTCTTTGTTTTACTGAATGGTCCATATGATTATTGCATGGTTCCCCAAACCATCAAGACTAACTGTAGAGGTCTTCCAAATCTTTAAAATGGATTTACTTGTTATGGGATTAGTGGTAGGTAGTCTCTTTTAGATCCATAAAACCACCAACATCATTCTTGGGTGACCATTAGGATTGGAGAATGCCCAAATATTTTATTTAATTAAGGTTGTGATAACCCTGTTCACATTTTTTTTTCATTTTAGGTAAATTACATGAGATTTTTAAGGTAGTGGATAAGGTTTTTTTGTCTTGTGTTGTAGTTCGATTAAGTCAGATAATTTCATGAAATTTGTGTAATTTTTGGTTTGTGAGAGTATATGTTCCTTTGTTTGATCAATTAGAGTTGAATTGGCTTTTTGGGGTGGGTGACCCTTACCAGGGGATTCTGTCTTGGCCTCTCAAGTTACCTCAAAGCTACCTTTTCCCACAATTAGTGTAATTTTTGACTTGACATTAGGAACACCCCTTTGAACATGGAAATAGTGTTTCTTTTTTTTTTAATATGACCTTATTGTGGCTTTCTAGGAGCATAAATATTTATTTTGGTGTGAATTGTCACACCCAAGCTTTTAGTTATCATTTTTTTCTGGTTCTTGTTCTTTTCCATGGGAGATGAGGGTGAAATGTTTGAGTCCTTGGAGGATAATTTCCTATTTTACATCGCCTGTCATTATATTCCAAGAATCATCTGGAATCCTCCCTGGATCCCCTTGAATTTGGAGCAAAATGGTATGGTTTTGGGTGGATAGAACATGCCCCATGGTTTAGTTGCATAGTTTACTAAACCATATAGCAAAACCATGTAGGGTGTCCAGCACATTAAAAATATTTTTAAATTCCATTTTTTCCTTCTTTGATACACCCTATTGCACCCATTTCGTCCCCATTTTATTCCTCATAGCCATGGGAGGACTCAAAGCTTTCTTAAGCTTCCATAAAACAAATTTTTGAAGGGAGATTTGATAGGGAAATGTAACATCCCAAATAAATAAAGAATATTTCATTTTAATATTTACTAATATTTTCAATTAAATATTAATTTTACTTTAATGGGGTTGCTATGTTCGATGATGTACTCGATATGCAACCACATGTTTCTTTGATATATTCCGTCGCGCACTAACAATATAATATTATAATTTTAAATGGTAGTTTATGCCTAGACATTGTAATGGATTGAATGAACATAACTAACTAAAATATGATTATTCATGTTTTTTGAATGTTTTTACATTTATCCAATAAAAGATAGAGGCATAAAATGTGAATGAATCTAATTTTAAGCATAATTTATTTTAAAAGGTTGATTTTCCTTCTACTAATGGAGAACCCTCTTAAATAATGTTTTGGTCCCTTTTATATTTTCTATTTGACAAAATAAAATTCATCTTTAGAATTGGGACATCAAAATTTACTATGGGTAATTTTTTGGTAATTTTCTAATAAAATTCATTTTTTTAATAAAGCGTGAAAATATTGAATTTTAATTAAAATGTTATTTTTAATATAATATATTTATATGTTTATATTGTCTTTTTAATTGGGGTTAAAGTATAATTTTATTATATTTTTAGAAATTAATCAAATTGTGGTCATTATAATTGATTTTACTTCGAAATTAGACATAAACAAGTGTCAATATTTTGATAGATATTGTTTATTAAAAACACGCTACTTGTTTTGACAATGGGAATTTATTTTAAATTAATTAATGAAACTTCTATGTTTTAAATTTTTGAACATAGACATCATTTTTTAATTCATAATATAAAATATATATTAGGCCGATTTTTTGGTATTTTTATGAAAAACATCAATTTTTGATGAATAGTGAATCCACTAAGTAGTAGTTAAAAAATGACTTTTTCATTTAAATGAAATTTTACCACTTCTGTGAATTGAATTTTTAAAATACAACATACATTGTTGTCATTATTAAGTAAAATTTGGTTCAATAAGATGAATATAATTTTTGTTGAATAGTAATATTTGACTTTTATTTACCGCGGTTAAAGATAAATAGGGTAATTCAAGGTATAAAGAATATTATAATTATAAAAAATTACCTTAATAATTGTTCTATCCTTATTGGATGAGTTATGGCCGACCATGGGCATCCTTGTGTCAATTTTGGGACCCCATGGAGCCACTTGAGACTGATAATGACACTTTAGATTAATTAATTTTAAGTAAAGACAAAAATGAAACAAACAAATATATTTTAGTAAAGTAATTTTTACATGGGGTTATATAATTTATCATTTCGACTATAAATATTAATTGGAAATATAAAAATATTCCCTACATCATGGGTTTTTTTATTTTTAGACTTAAAATATATAAAATTAATTATGACACAAAAATGATGCAGTATTTACCTCATAAATAAATGATTTAAATAAATAATATTATAAATATTAAAATAACATCAAAAACCTGTCCAATTATTATTGGATAAATTAATTTCGACCATGATTCATCTTATCTTTGAATTTAATTAGTTTTGGACCGTTATAAACCGATAATCAATATATAATAAAATAATATTTTCACACATTCCTAAAGAACCCCTCCTCCCCCTTATAGAAATCCCTCACCACTAATCTATTCATCACACTTGTAAAGCCCCATGGATCATCCATCCCTAGACCAAATAATCTCTCAAGATCCCTCTCTTCATCCAAGAATTAGATCCTTAGGCAAAAGTCGCTTAAAGAAGTCCATTTGGTTCAAACCAAAGGGAGTTACCTGAATTAAAGGTAACGGTTTCTCATAAATTCTTTTCTTTTATTTTACTTATACAACCCCCTAAATACTTTTTATTTTTTTATTTTATAAAAAAAATAGTATCTTAAATATACTAGGTTATATTTATGAGAATTATTCGATTTACACTTACAGACACCTCCGCCTAATGGTTAAAGAACATATTGTTTCTATGGACGGTGAACTACTACCTCACAAAACGATGATTTTTCAAATATCTCCATCCGCCTATCAGTGTGACCATTATAATGGAACTATATTTATATATAATATATATTATAATTATATTGTTTCTTTCCTTCTGTATTCATCATTTATAGAATACATTCATGGTTTCCATAGTGGGTAAATACGATAATACCATTCAAGAAAGTGCAGACTACCGCCCCATAAATGTGATATGACACGTTCATGCCATAAGTGGAACATATAAATGGTGATTTAATGATATTATATATGATATTATACTAGAATTATAATATAATTATGTATCATTAAGTTTCCATTGCATTATAGTATGAAATATAATTGTAAGTAGCGTTCATGCGTACGTACGACTTACCTTCTCCATCAACAGTGAATTTCATTTCTTATCTCCATATTTCATGTAATATTATAAATACATTTATATATATTGATATATATGATATATATGATATATAAATCATGAATATCATTATGTATATAGTGAACTATTTACCATATGAACAACTTGTAATTATAAGAAGTCCATTTTTGACTCAAGTTGTAACATCCCAGGTAAATAAAGAATAAATAATTTTCATATTTATTAATATTTATGAATTAAATATTAATTTTACTTTAAAGGTGTTGCTATGTTCGATAGAATACCCGATAAACAACAAAGAGTTTCATTGAAATCTTACGTTGCACACTAGTAATAAAATAATATTATTTTTAAATGGTAGTTGACACATAGTCGTTGTATTGGTGGGAATGATAGAAATAACTAAAATATGATTATATATGTTTTTAAATGTTTTTACTTTTATCTAATAAAAGATAAATGCTTAAAATATGGAAATAATTCAATTTTAGGCATATATGCCCTAATTTTCACTAAAAGTTCACTTATCGCCTTTTGATGGCGAACCGTCATTAAATATAGTTTTGTTCACTATTATAAATTCTATTGGACCAAATAAAACTCTTCTTTATAATCGGGACATCAAAATTTACTCTGTGTAAATTTTTGGTATCTTTCCGATAAAGTTCATTTTTAATGAATAGTGTAAAATGTTGTATTTTAATTCAAAAACTCTTTTTAATCTAATTTATTTATAGTATTAGATTATCTTTTGAAATGGTTTTAAAGTGAAATTAGAAAATATTTTTACCATTAAATCCAATAGTTGATGTTGGAATTAATTTCACTTTGAAATCGGATTTAAACTAGTGTCAATCTTTTGAAACTTATTGTTTCATAAAAACACACTATTTGTCATGACAGTGGGAATTAATTATTAAATTAATTAATGTGACTTATATGTTTTGAATTTTGTAAAATAGACTTCATTTTTGAATTCGGAATATCAAATATAGCTTAGGGTGAATTTTTTGTATTTTTCTAAAAAACTTCAATTTTTTATGAATAGTGAAACCACTAAGTGGTACTTATAAAAACTGATTTTTCGTTTAAATGAAATTGTACGACTTCTATGTTTTGAATTTAAAAAATACTACCTACATGGTTGTCATTAATAAGTAAAATGTGGTTCAATGAGATTAAAATAATTTTTTTCTTGTGAATAGTAACTTTAAAGTTCTTAATCGCGATTAGAGGTAATTAGTGTAGTTTAAGGTAAAAATAATATTTTAATAAAATGAGATGAGCTTTACACATGTCCTACCCTCATTGGATGTGTCATGTCCGACCAAGACAATACATGGGTCAACTTCGTGACCCCATGGAGCCACTTTGTTTGGAAAATGACATAAATAACTTTTTATTAAATGTTAAAGTAAAAATGACACAAACATGAGATGTTTTACTAAAACAATTTTTACATGGGGTTATACAAGTCAGATTTTTGAATATAAATATTAATTGGAATGATAAAAATATTTCCTACATCATGATATTTTTTTATAATTTTTAGACATTAAATATATTAATTTATTTATGACATCATGATGATGCAACGATTACCTCATTAATAAATGATTTAAATAAAATGAAAAGATAATGTAAAATATATGACATACACATGTCCAAAACCTATTGGATGGGTATATTTCTAACCCTTATAACCTTATCCTCGAATTATATCAATGTGGGACCTCTTCAATCTGAATAGCATTTTAAAATAAAGTGACTTTTCTTTACATTCCAAGAGTGCCCCTCCTCTCCTCTTATAAAAGGCCCCCATGTCTACCTCTTTACCCACACTTCCAAAGGATTTGGCTCAGAAAAACCCTGCCCATTTTGTCTCTACACATCCCTCTATTACTCCTTGAAGCCTCAACTTGGGCATAAGCCTTCCCAAGGAAGCCTTTGAGCTCAAACCAAAGGGAGTTACCCGATTTTAAGGTATTGTCTTCTTTTGAGTCCTTTTGTTTTATTTTGTTTCTCCAACCCCCTAAACTCTTTTTATTCTTTTCTTTTGTAACAACTACAGTATATTCAATATACTAGGATGTGGTTATAAGTATTATTCGAGCTACACTTACACACACCTACATCTAATGGTTAATTAACATACTGTTTCCGTGGATGGCGAATTTCTACCTCTCGAAACGATGATTGTTCAACATTCTTTTAACAACTTCCAAGGTGGACATTAAGATGAAACTATATTTATATATGATATATAATATGTTTATGTTTTCCTTAAGCTTCTGTATTTTTCATTTGTGGTATATCTTTATGGTTTCCATTATGGGTAAACACGATAATTTCATTTTAGGAAGTGCGGACTACCGCCCCCTCAAAGTGATGTGATTCGTTAATGCCATATGTGGGACGTATAAAGGATGGATTTAAAGTTATTATATATGATATTATAATGGAATTATAATATAACTCTATATAATTATTATTTCTTCCCATTAAAGTATGAGATAGAAATGAAAGTAGCGTTCATGCGTACGTACGGCTTACCGTCTCCATGAACGGTGCATTTCATTTCTTATCCCCAAATGTAATGTACTATTATAAGTACATATATATAATGGATATATATGATGTATGTTACATCTAAATTATTAATATAATTTAGGAATTAAAATATACATACCTCTCATTTAGTTTTAATTGCATTAATATGACATAGAAATGAAAGTAGCGTTCATGCGTACGTCCGTCTTACCGTCTCCATGAACGGTGCATTTCATTTCTTACCTATAAATGATTTTTTAATATTATAAATACATTTATATGCTGGATATATATGATATATATGATATACAAATCTGGAATTTCATTCTTGATATAAAGAAGCTTTGACCACACGAACAACATGTAATTATAAGAAGTCCATTTTTGACTTAAGAACCAAATATCGACAAAACAAAACTTATTAACTTAAATGATTACATAATGTTTATAACATGGCAATAAGTGATATAAAATTAATAATCAACTTGAAAAATGTTCTTATGAAAATAGAAATTAACTCAACTTTATTATTCAGGACGTTAAAAATGATCGAGTCAAGTCGGACCCGAGGTATGGGACTTCATCTCAATCTCCTTTAATTGAGGCATATTTCGTTTTATACACAAATATCTTTTATTTGGTGTATAAACACCTTTGACTTTTACCTTTATACAAAAGGAATCTTATTCTACGAAGCGTTTTACTAAACGACAAAAAGGAATGTTTTTCTTTAAATGTACGCGGTGACAACGACATTTTCTGTCGCCACGGGTATTATTTGGTCTTTGGCTTCCTCAACAAGCCGTGATGTTTTTAAAATGATATAAATACTATATACTATTTTATGTATTTTGGTATTGAAAATGGTTTTTATAATGTATTTGTTATGTCAATATATTTTATTGATATATTGTGATCAAAGTTTGGAAATTTTTTCCTTCCATTATGTTTGTTTTATGTCTTATGATTTTATAATGGTACATGGACATTTGATGGGTGGTTACATGATAAACCATATGACGGGTGGTGCCATGAATACCAGGACGGGTGGTTATGTTATAAACTCCAATGCATTGGGTATGGAAGTCAGCCGTATGGCTATTCCATTAAGTATGTGTGGAAGTTGAATGTATGGTTATTCCATTTAATTATGTTTATGTCCCAAGTTACCTTTATTTGTTATGTGTTCTTTATATGGGTTTTATGGTAATCCTTTGGTTACAAAAGGGTAGGTAATTATATTTTATTTAGTGAAGAATTTTTATTACTTCATGAAGGTGAAGACATTACTTTGATAATTTATACATGGTTTACTGGATGTTTGAAAAACTAACAGTTTTCATTATTTGTATATCCCTTACTGAGCCTTTTATGCTCACCCCAAGTTTTTTTGAAATGTTTTTCACAGAACTTAATGTGGAATAGGGTCACGGATTGGATCAAGGGAAAGTCATGATATCTAAAACATTGAACTAGACATGTTTCTTTTTAAGAGTTTTTATGTTATGGAAACTTAGTCTACTTTGTAATCTTTTGAGATGTAACAGTTATGTCCTAATTCTCTAAAACTATAAACCTAAAAAGATCCTCAATGTGAATTATTCATTTAATTCAATATTAATTAATTTTAAGGTCGGGGGACTATAGTTGGTATTAGAGGTCGGTTTAGACAACTTTAGGAGTTAGAAAATTGTTAAATTATAAGTTAATTTATGGTATGATTGAAATGATATAGAATTTAAAGATTACCAAGTTGCTTCACCTAAGATATTTCTTTGTTCGGAATGGTTTTCCGCAGAGGAAACAAATCAGCTATGCTGGGACAACATGAGGAGGAAGACAACCTTCCAAATCAGCAACATGAGATGATTGGAATCGGAACTGAACAGTTTGTTGCAATGATGGCACAATTGACTCAGGCTATAAATGGTGGTGGTATCCATGCATGAGATCAGTCAGATCAACCGCAGAGGAACATGTCAGTGGTGGAACATTTCATGAGGCAACATTCCGCATCATTCAGAGGATCATCTGACCCTGTGCAAGATGAAGGGTGGATTAAAGCCCTGGAGAAGATTTTTGATGTCATGGGGTGTTCAGAACATCAAAAGGTTAGTCTTTTTGTTTACCATTTTGAAGGTGAAACTGATCAGTGGTGGTTGATGGTGAAAAATATCAGGGATAGTGATGAGATTGAAGATCTTCACTGGGACGAATTCAAAGGTATGTTTCTTGAGAAATATTTTCCTAAGGTGGTTCATCTTAGGATGGAAAAACAGTTCCTAGAGCTGAGACAGGAGGATGATTCAGTGGTTACTTATGAAGCAAAGTTCACTCTATTGACAAGGTATGCTCCAAACTTCATACGAGATATTGATAGTAAAATAAACCGTTTTTTACTCAGGGTTAATGCAAAAGTATCGATGGGATTTAGCTTCTCGTGAGTTCAAATGTTATGAAAAACTTGTTCGGTGTGCAGAGAAGGTGGAAATGGAGTTTGCCGATGATCAAGTGTTCTATGAAAAACAACAGAATAAGAGGTCAAGTTGGTAGGAAAAAGGTAAGAATTCATCAAATAAGAAAGGAGGTATGAAAACAAAATATCCATCCTGTGAGAAGTGTAGTAAAATGCATCCTGGAGAATGTTTATCCAAGTCTGGTAAGTGCTTTCGGTGTGGTATGTCTGGTCATATTGCTCGTAACTGTAAGGAGGATGATCAAGCATGCAATGAAAAGCTAGCGGTAAGATGTTTTAAGTGTAATGAAATGGGTCATTATGCAAATGAGTGTCTAACGAAGAACTCAACTTGGGGAAAGTAGCTAGACTATAAGCAGAAAGGGGTGGTGAAATCCTTTGCAACAACCTCAGCAGATGTTGGGCCATCGAATGAAGTGGTATCAGCTCCAAGGAGCTTAGTATTTTTTGAAGATTGACTTGAGGTCGGGGTACCATCAGTTGAAAGTAAAAGAAGCAGACGTTCCAAAGACTGTGTTCCATACTAGATATGGCCATTATGAATTTGTAGTTATGCCTTTTGGGTTAACCAATGCACCAACTTTATTCATGGACCTTATGAATAGAATTTTCCATGAGTTCTTGGATAAGTTTGTGGTTGTTTTCATCGATGATATTTTGGTGTTTTCTAAAAGTAAAGTAGAGCATGAACGTCATTTAAGGGTTATCTTGAAAACCATACAAGAATAGAAACTATATGGAAAATTCAGAAAGTGTGATTTTTGGTTACAACAAATTTCCTTCCTAGGTCACATTGTTTCAAAAGATGGCATAACTGTTGATCTTGCTAAAAAAAAGTTGTTGAATAATGGCCAAGACACACAAATGTAACTGAGATCCATAGTTTTCTGGGTTTGGCGGGTTTCTACCAAAGGTTTATTGAAACTTTTTCATGGTTATCTAGTCCAATGACTAAGATAACTCCGAAGGGTGTTAAGTTTATCTGGACAAAAGAATGTGATGATTTTTTTAGGAGTTGAAATGAAGATTGGTGAATTCTCCATTTTTGGCACTTCCTTCCAAGAATGGTGAGTTTGTTTTATATAGTGATGCTTCGTTGAAGGGACTTGGCTATGTCCTTATGCAGAATGATTAGGTAATTCATTATGCTTCACGTCAATTGAAAATTCATGAGGTAAATTACCCTACACATGATTCGGAATTAGCTTATGTTGCTTTTGCTTTAAAAATTTGGAGGCATCATTTGTATGGAGTAAAGTGTGTAATATATACTGATCGCAAAAGTTTAAAGTATATATTCACTCAGAAATAATTGAACATGAGACAGAGGAGATGGCTGGAATTAATCAAGGATTATGATTGTAAAATTCACTACCATCCGAGAAAATCAAATAAAGTGGCTGATGCTTTGAGTCGAAAAATTAATGCTTCATTAACCATGCTATGTTTGGAATGAGATCCTTTGGTTTTTGATTTGATGAACTTTGGCATAGAAGTTGTTGGTGCTGGAAGTACTTCTTTTTGTTTCAGGTACCAGTCAGATAATCCCTATCAGACAGAATTAAGCAAGCACAGAGGGTAGACAGTGAGTTGCAGAAAAAGGTAGAGCTGGTTCATAAGGGTAAGTTTCCCTGAATTCAACATTGATAATGATTGTGTTTTGAGGTTTGGGAAGAGATTATGTGTGCCTTGTGATTCACATTTGAAGAATGAGTTGTTATGTGAGGCTCATAGTTCCCCGTTTTCAGCTCATCCTGGCAGTACTAAGATGTACAGAGATCTGCCGGAGTATTACTAGTGGGATGGAATGAAAAGGGATATTGCTGATTTTACTGTGATGTGCTTGACTTGTCAGCAGGTTAAAGCAGAGTAGCAGTTGTCGAAAGGGATGCTTCAGCCTTTACCTGTGCCAGAGTGGAAATGGGAAAACATATCCATGGACATTGTTGTGGGATTACCGAGGAAATCTCGAGGTAATAATGCAATCTGGGTTATTGTTGATCGCCTGACTAAATCTTCTCATTTCCTTGCTATACAAGATATTTTGTCACTAGATCAACTTTCCTATCTGTATCATAAAGAGACAGTCAGGTCACATGGAGTTCCTCTTTCCATTGTGTCCGATCGTGATCCCAGGTTTACTTTTAACTTTTGGAAAGGCCTTCAGAAGTCGTTGGGTACTGAATTAAATTTTAGTACAGCTTTTCATCCTCAATCAGACAGGAAGTTAGAACAAACAATTCAGACCTTGGAGGATATGCTACGATCTTGTTCTATGGGTTATCAGGGAAGTTGGGACCAACATCATTCTTTGGTTGAGTTTTCTTATAATAACAATTTTCATTCCAGTATACAGATGGCACCATTTGAGGCATTATATGGGAAGCGGTGTCGAACTCCAGATTTTTGGGATGAAGTGGGTGAAAGGAAGATTATGGGAGCAGAATTGATAGAAGAGTTTGCAGAAAAATTTTAGTTGATTTAGAAACACATGAAAATAGCTTAGAGTAGACAAAAAAGTTATTCGGATAACCGGAGGAATGATCCATCTTTCGAGTTTGGTGATCATGTTTTTCTCAAGGTTTCTCCATGGAAAAGTGTGATGCGATTTGGTAAGAAAGGAAAGCTGAGTCCAAGGTTCATTAGACCATTTGAAATTCTGGAGAGAGTTGGATTAATTGCATATAGAGTGGCATTACCTCCGAGTTTATCTCTGGTACACAATGTTTTTCATGTTTTGATGTTGAGGAAGTATATGCCAGATTCATCTCATGTTTGGAGCCCAGAGGTAGTTGAGTTGGAAGAGAACCTCTCTTATGAAGAACAACCAGTCCAGATTCTTGACCGAAGAGAGCAAGTGTTGCGAAATAAGGTAATCCACCAGGTAATGGTTTTGTGGAAAAACCATACGGTTTAAGAGGCAACGTGGGAATCTGAAAATGCTATGAGGGATAAATACCCCCACTTATTTTGATAAGTGAATAAAATTGCGAGGACGCAATTCCCAAAAGGGGGGAAGGATGTAACATCCCAGGTAAATAAAGAATAAAGAATTTTCATATTTATTAATATTTATGAATTAAATATTAATTTTACTTTAAAGGGGTTGCTATGTTCGATAGCGTACTTGATACACAACAAATAGTTTCATTGAAATCTTACGTTGCACAGTAGTAATAAAATAATATTATTTTAAATGGTAGTTAATACATAGCCGTTGTATTGGCGGGAAAGAATATAAATAACTAAAATATGATTATATATGTTTTTTAAATGTTTTTACTTTTATCTAATAAAAGATAAAGGCTTAAAATACGGAAAGAATTCAATTTTAGGCATATATGCCCTAATTTTCACTAAAGGTTCACTTATCGCCTTTTGATGGCGAACCATCATTAACTATAGTTTTGTTCACTCTTATACATTCTATTGGACCAAATAAAACTCTTCTTTAGAATTGGGACATCAAAATTTACTTTGTGTAAATTTTTGGTATCTTTCCGATAAAGTTCATTTTTTAATGAATAGTGTAAAATGTTGTATTTTAATTCAAAACCTCTTTTTAATCTAATTAATTTATATGATTAGATTATCTTTTGAATTGGTTTTAAAGTGAAATTATAAAATATTTTGTCCATTAAATCCAATAGTGGTCTTTGGAATTAATTTCACTTTGAAATCGGACTTAAACTAGTGTCAATCTTTTGATACTTATTGTTTCCTAAAAACACGCTATTTGTCATGACAGCGGGAATTAATTATTAAATCAATTAATGTGACTTATATCTTTTGAATTTTGTAAAATAGACTTAATTTTTGAATTCGGAATATCAAATATAGCTTAGGGTGAATTTTTGGTATTTTTCTGAAAAACATCAATTTTGGATGAATAGTGAACCCACTAAGTGGTACTTATAAAAAACTGATTTTTTGTTTAAATGAAATTTTACCACTTCTGTGTTTTGAATTTCAAAAATCTGACATACATGGTCTTCATTAAAAAGTAAAATGTGGTTCAATGAGATTAAAATAATTTTTGGTGAATAGTAACTTTTAAGTTCTTAATCGCGATTAGAGGTAATTAGTGTAGTCTAAGGTAAAAATAATGTTTTAATAAAATGAGATGAGCTTGAAACATGTCCTACCCTCATTGGATGTGTTATGGTCGACCAAGACAATCCATGGGTCAACTTGGGGACCCCATGTAGCCACATTGTTTGGGAAATGTGTTGAGCAATGTATTGTTTTTAAACAAATCAAAATAATGTTTTTTAAAGGGGGAGATTATTTTAAATAATACTCTGTCTCTTTATGATGATTTTGATGCTCACAAATACCCTTAATTATTTACTAATTATTTCTTTGAGTATTTTGCAGGAATTTATTTTATATAACGAGATTTTATACTTCATTTATTCCGAGATCAATTTTAGCGCGTTCTGGAATCACTGTAGCGCGAGATCAATTTTAGTGCGTACTGGAATCACTGTTCATACCCTACGTTGATGAACGTAACGTATGGATGAAAAGTTTACTTTTTATGTTATTTTGAAACGTATGGTTAATGAACCTTATGTTGTTGAAAAGTATGGAAGAAGAACATTACGTTTGGAAGGAACCTTACGTTTTCGTTGTTGAAAAGTATGGAAGAGAAACCGTACGTTAGTTTTCAGTGTTGAGTTTGTTTCTCAAAAGTATGGATCATCAACCTTACTTTTATAATCAACCGTACGTTCTTTGGAGAGTTGAAGCAAGACAAAGTATGGATGATCAACCCTACGTTTGAATGCTGAAGAGAAAGTATGTATGTTCAACCTTACGTTCTGAACCTTACGTTCTGAACCTTACGTTTGTGAACCCTACGTTTGGAGCCACGTCATCAACCCTACGTTTGGCGTCGGGATATTTTTGACAGAAGATATTTCCTTTTGAATTAGTCAATCAAGCGGATTATTAGGCGGATTTCGAGCTGATTCTTAAATACGACTTTGACTGAATCAAAGACGGTTTACAACGGATTAATGATTGATTTAAACGGAGCTTTTTATGCCGATTCTTCAGGGGAGTTACAACGGCTTTGTTATTTCATTTAATATCGCGAATCTAAAGGAGATTTTCATGGATCTATTTATGCGGAAGATTTTCTCATATTTGAATATATATGTTCTATCTTGGAAACTTCGGATATATATATGCACAGGAAAGTGTGTGGTACTGATTGATCTTTTTGACGAGCAAGAAAACAGAGACTGTGTGAAAGCGTTCTTTTCTGGTGATCGAGAAGATGCGTAAGACCTTTATTACTGAAGGAAGATTTTGATAGCAGATTCACGTGTTCTACATCGACTACCTGTTGTGAATCTACTGCTGCTGAAGTTGTGAAGTTTCTGGTAATATCTTTTGCAACTGGATCGACTCAGAACTGTTTTGATTACGGATCTTTATTTTCTGAAGACGACGATCTATCTACTGTCAATTGCATTCTGTTGCAATTGTGAAGAACAACTGGAGAAGTGTTTCTTTATCGAAACCTTTTTTATTTTTGAGTGATCAGCTTCTCGTTCTAAGCTGTGTGGGTTCGTGTTTGAACCAGGAAGGCTGTGTGTGCCTGAGTCTTGTAAAGGTGTCAACTGCCTGTACTCAGTTGTGGACGGGTCTGTGGAAACGAGGACCAGATAGTGAAAATCGCCAAGCTCGTGGATTTGAGCGTTGGTGGAGTGGACTAGAGGCCTTCTGTTCCCCGAACCACTATACATCCGTGTGTTCATGCTTTTACTTTTTCCGCTGCATATTTAATCGTGCAAAAGCATAGTGAACAGAATTTGTCCAAATTGAAGAGATTGTAATAATTTGAAAAAGACACAATTCACCCCCCTCTTGTGTATAATCCGTAGATTCAGATCCAACAATTGGTATCAGAGGAGGAGCTTCTTATTTCTAAAGTCCTATCAAGCTAGAAGTATTTAAAGATTATACAGAGTGTATCATGGCTGATATGAGAGAGGGAATGTCAATGGTCAGAGCACCTTACTTTAATGGAGATAATTATGGCTGCTGGAAATCACGTATGATTATTTATCTGAAAAATCTTGGTTACAGAGTCTATTCAAAGATTCTGACTCCCTATGAAATTCCTGAAAATCCCGATACATGGAGTGCTGCTACAGAGGCTGAGTATGACATAAATTCAAAAGCTATGAATGCAATCATCTGTGGTCTAGGACCAGACGAATTTAACAGAGTATCTCAATGCCCGACTGCATATGAAATGTGGCAAACAATAGCTGTTGCTTATGAAGGAACAGATAATGTAAGACAGATGAGATATGCAACTGCTAAGTTAAAATTCGATACTTTCAGAATGATTGAAGGAGAGAGCATCACTCAGATGAATGGAAGATTGACAGAAATTGTCAATAATATAACAGCTCTAGGAGAACCAATCAAGCAGGCTGATCAAGCGTTGAAGGTACTGAGAGTACTTCCTACTCGATGGAATGGAATCTCTGCAGCAATCAGACAATCAACTTCTGTTAAAGATCTAACTATGAGAGAACTGATTGGTACACTGATGATGTACGAAGCTGAAATGCAAGATGAGGTAAATGAGCATAAAGTCTACATAAAAAGGGAAAATACTGCTTTGAAAGTGACTTCTCAACAAAAGGATAGAAAGATGAAGAACAAAGAAGTGAGTGCTAAATCAGAAAGCTCTGATTCTTCAAATTCGGATGAAGAACTGGCACAGCTAGCCAGAAAATTCAGAAAGTTTAATAGTAAGAAGAAAGACTTCAAGAAATCCTTTAAAAAGGATAGCAAGGAAGTGAGATGTTATGAATGCAAAAAGATGGGACATATCAGACCAGATTGCCCAAAATTGAAAGATGCAAAGAAGAAGAAATTCTTCAAAAGAGATGATTATGAGCAGAAAGACAAGAAAGCTATGAAAGCTACTTGGAGTGTTTCTGAAGACTCAAGTAATTCTTCTGAATCATGCTCAGAGAAGGAGGAAGCCAATTTAAATGCAAATATGTGTTTCATGGCTGAAACTGATGAGGTACACTCATACTATTCCTCTGACTCAAATAATGAATCAAACTCTGAAACAAGCCTCTCAAATAAAAAACTTGCAGCTTACTGCAATATGCTTGAAGAAATGTATGACTCATTATTTAATAAATATAAATCTATAAAGAACTTGTACAAAGCTATTTCAGATGAGAGAAATACTTTGCTAAAACAACATAAGGAATTAATTGACAAATACAATTCTGCTGAATCAAATAAAATTAATTTTGAATCAAAAATAAAAACTCTACAGGATGAAGTAGAATCTTATAAAACGGCTGCATTAATTTTTACAAAAGGAGAAAACACCTTAAATGAGATACTTGGAAAAACTGTAATTAAAAAGGAAAGGTTTGGAATTGGAAGTAAAGGAGAAAAACCTAAGTTATACAAAAATTATTTTGTTCCTAGCACTAAACAGGTTATTTGTAACTTCTGTGGAACAAGAGGTCATATATCTAAAAACTGTTTTCTAAGACAACCTCAGATATGTGGAATTAAGAAAGCTTATATTTCCAACGATCTATATGATTCAATCAATTTTAAGAAAACAAAGCAAATCTGGATACCCAGATCACTGCTTGCTAACACTCCTGGACCCAACAAAATATGGGTACCAAAGCAATTTGTTTGAATGTATTTGCAGGTAGCAGGTCACCAAAGAAAGAAAGAAATATGGTATATGGACAGTGGCTGCTCAAGACACATGAGTGGAACTTCAGCTAATTTCTCTTCTCTTACTCGAAAGGAAGGAGGACTTGTCACCTTTGGTGACAATGCCAAAGGAAAGATTATTGGTATTGGAACAGTTGGAGATCCAGAGACAGTCTCAATCAACAAAGTACTTTATGTACAAGGGTTAAAACACAATCTGATAAGTATCTCTCAACTCTGTGATGATGGATACACTGTTGATTTTACTAACAATAGTTGTACTGTTTCTAAAGATAAACTGTTTAAGTTTAGAGCACCCAGAACTGATAATGTTTATACTTTGGATTTGTATTCCTTGTGTAAACAACAAGTAAACTGCTTAACTGCTAATATAAGTGAATCCTGGATCTGGCATAGAAGACTTGGTCATTGCAATATATATGCTTTACATAAATTATCTAAGAAACATTTAGTTTCTGATTTGCCTAGTCTCAAATTTGAAAATGACAGATTCTGTGATGCATGTCAGCTTGGCAAGCAACACAAATCATCATTCAAATCTGTTAATAAAGTTGCTACAACTAAACCTCTAGAACTTATCCATATGGATTTGTTTGGACCTTCAAGAGTAGCAAGTTTAGCTGGTAAATTATATGTTTATGTATTAGTTGATGATTACTCTAGATTTACTTGGATTTTCTTTTTGAAATTTAAAAGTGAAGCTTTTAGTTTATTTGAAGGTTTTTGTAAATCTATTCAAAATGAAAAAGGTTTTAATATAATCTCATTGAGAAGTGATCATGGTGGAGAATTTGAGAACCAGGAATTTAGTTCCTTTTGCTCAAACATGGGTATTAAACACACCTTCTCTGCTCCAAGAACACCTCAACAAAATGGGATTGTAGAAAGAAGAAATAGAACTATTCAAGAAATGGCTAGAACTATGTTAAATGAATATAGCCTACCTATATATTTCTGGGCAGAAGCTGTTAATACAGCTTGTTATATAATGAATAGAATTTTAATAAGACCTATTTTGAAAAAGACACCCTATGAACTATGGAATAACAGAAAACCTAAAGTAAATTACTTTAAAGTTTTTGGATGCAAGGTTTACATCTTGAATACCAAAGATAATCTTGGTAAATTTGATCCAAAATCTGATAAAGGTATTTTCTTAGGATATTCTGCAACCTCCAAAGCTTATAGAGTCTATAATAAAAAGTCAAGGATTGTTGAAGAATCAGTTCATGTGAAATTTGATGAATCTGATCCTTTTGAGAAAAGGATAGAACAAATAGATGAACCTGATTCTAATGAAAACATGAGACCTGAGAATTTAAAGAATGATTTTGAAAATGATATAAAAGAAATTCAGTCCAGTTCAGAAGAACATGATACTGAAGAACCTTTGAATGTAATGCCTAGACAGTCTAGAACCTTAAAGAATCACCCTTTAGAATCTGTGATAGGTGACTTAGAGACTGGTATTCAAACTAGAAGAAACTTTGGAAACATAGTTGAATTCTCTGCTTTCCTATCCCAACAAGAACCTAAGACCATAGAAGAAGCCTTAGATGATGAGAGCTGGGTAATAGCAATGCAAGATGAATTGAACCAGTTCAAGAGAAATAAGGTTTGGGAATTAGTTGAAAGACCACATGATTATCCAGTAATAGGAACTAAATGGGTCTTTAGGAATAAACAGGATGATCAAGGGATAATAACAAGAAATAAAGCAAGATTAGTAGCTAAAGGATATAATCAAGAAGAAGGAATAGATTATGATGAGACCTTTGCACCTGTAGCCAGGTTAGAAGCCATTAGAATCCTTTTAGCCTATGCATCTTATATGAATTTTAAATTATTTCAGATGGATGTTAAATCTGCCTTTTTAAATGGTTATTTAATGGAGGAAGTTTATGTTGAGCAACCTCCTGGTTTTGAAAATTCTCAAAAACCAGATTCTGTTTTCAAACTTACTAAAGCTCTTTATGGCCTTAAACAAGCACCAAGAGCTTGGTATGAAAGACTAAGTTCTTTTCTTTTGAAAAATGATTTTACTGTTGGACTAGCAGATCCAACACTCTTTAAGAAAACTGTGAAAAATAATGTTTTGTTGGTTCAAATTTATGTTGATGATGTAATTTTTGGATCGACCAATAAAATTCTTTGTCATGAATTTTCAGAATTAATGCAAAAAGAATTTGAAATGAGTATGATGGGAGAATTAAATTTCTTTTTGGGTCTTCAAATATTTCAAAAAGATTTTGGAAATGTTTTAAATCAATGCAAATACATTACTGATTTACTTAAGAAATTTGGGCTTGAAAACAGCAAGACATTTACAACTCCTATGTGTACTAATATAAAACTTGATTTGGATGAAACTGGAAAATCAGTGGACAACAAGTTATATAGAGGTATGATTGGTAGTTTGTTATATCTTACTGCTAGTAGACCAGATATAATGTATTCAGTATGTCTTTGTGCTCGATTTCAATCAAATCCCAAAGAATCCCATTTAACTGCTGTTAAACGAATTTTTAGATATTTAAAAGGTACTATTTATCAATCTCTGCTTTATCCAAAAACCTCTGATTTTAATTTAATTTCATATTCAGATGCTGACTTTGGAAGCTGTAGATTAGATAGGAAGAGTACTTCAGGAACATGTCACTTTTTAGGAAAGTCTTTAGTATCATGGTCTAGTAAGAAACAACACTCAGTTGCCCTGTCAACAGCCGAGGCAGAATATGTGTCTGCAGGTAGTTGCTGTGCACAGGTGTTGTGGATGAAAAACACTCTTATGGACTTTGGATTAAATTTCAATAATACGCTTATTTTATGTGATAATACTAGTGCAATTAATATTTCAAAAAAATCCTATTAGTCATTCTAGAACTAAGCACATTGATATAAGACATCACTTTTTAAGAGATCATGTGTTAAAAAAGGATATATTTTTAGAATTCATAAATACAGAAAATCAATTAGCAGATATTTTTACTAAACCACTTCCCACGGCAAGGTTTGAATTTATTAAGGGGGAGTTAGGTTTATTTAATTTTAAATAGTTTTTTTTTCTCTCTTTTTCTTATTCTGTTTTCGAATTCTGTTTAATTTTTTGTTTCCCGCTATAAGTAATTTTATTTTGTTTTAAATAAAAGTAATGATTAGTGATTACACGGGAATCAAGGCTGTCAGAACCGTTTCACCTTCTAAATTGTTTTCACCTTTTTCGGAAACCCTTTCGAAAACCTAAAACCGCACATCTGCTCCAAAACCCTTTTCTGAATCTTCAAACCCTAAACTTACGAACCTTCAGAAATCGTTGTTGAAATGGCAAAGACTAAGCGTCCAGATGAAGCCGAGAGCAGTGCTGCAAAGAAATCTAAAGTAGTTGGTCGGAAAATACTGCAAGGTAAAGTCATCGATTTAGAATGGCTGTTTGAAACTAATTTACTGTTGAAGCAAGCGCTATCGTTTCAAAGCCTTGAGCAAGCTTTTAATAGTGAAAATTCTGAGTTTCTTTATGAGGCAGAAATGAGACATTTCTTTAGAACTGTTCAGTTTAGCCTTGGAGATACGGAGGACAGTTTGTTGGCTCAAATAGAGGATAAGGACTTTTCCATATCATCTGTAGAGATAAGTCAAATTCTTAACTGCCCTCATGAAGGAGTTTTTCATTTCGATTTACGGAATATTGGAGATTCTGTACATAAGTCTGAAGACATTATGTCTTTTCTGTTTGGAACCAAAGTGATAAAGAAGATGTTTATTAAAGATTTGGAGCCCGATCAGAAAATCTTGGTAAAGTTTGTTCAGACTGGTTTAGCACCAAGGATGGCTGAGATGGAGAAAATTCTGTACCCTGACATGTATATAATGTATCTTTTGATGAGTGATATTAAGTTTAATTTTCCTCGATTTATGATAAGATATCTGAGATACTGCTGTCAGAGTGAAGCAAGAATGACCTTTTTCCCATATGGAAGGTTCATTTCTTTGTTTTTATTTAAAAGAGGAATGATCAGATTGGTAAGTGCTGGGGTGAAATGTCACCACAGTAATGTTTTTAATGCTGGAACTTTGAGAAAAGTGGGATATTTCTGGAGCACAATTAAAGGAAAACTCTTACCTGTTGGAGCTGAGGAAGACTCGGAGAGTGCTCAGGCTCAACCGGCTAAGTCCAAAGAGGGACAAGCAGAATCAAGGATTAGTACATTGGCAAGGAGAATTCGCTTTGAGATGGAGGAAGTTGAGGAAGAGAGAAGTCAGGAAGGACTTCAATCTAGAAGGAAGAGGTCAATTGATGAAGAAATTATCTCTCCTGTCTTGAAATCTTCTGAACCTGTAATTTCTTATTCATTTGTGAGAGAAGCTGTTGTGGAGAGGACTGCACCGATAGAGGAACCAGTAGCTCAACCAGAAATTCAGCTAGAACCTCAAACTGCTGCTGTGGCTGTTGAAGAAGCAATTCCACAAGAACAACTTATGGAGGCAGTGCCTGGTGAAGAAGTGGCCCGACCTCAAGAAGTTCATGAAAATATTGTTCTTGATCATTCAGTAGAAGTCAGAGAGACTACTGTTCGTGATGAACATACTTCTGAAGCTAATACAGAAGTACTTCAGGAAGAATTTTCAGTGGAAGAATTTCAGGCTTCAAAAGCTAGTTCAGTGGATCAACCTTGTCAGGACAAGGACAAAGAACAATCAGATGCAGATTCTTTACCACTTGCCTTGCCTCATCAACCTATTTCTGAACATGAGAATAGAGCACAGGGTACCCCTGATTTGAGAAAAGAAAAAGTTGTTGAGTTGTACAAGCGTATCTCTCAGTTGGAATCTGAGAATGATAGTCTCAGAAATTCTCTGAACTTAGAGCAGTTGAAGTTTCAGAAGCTGAAAGAATGTACTGTTTCAAGACAGGAAGTAGATTTGTTTAAAACTGATATGTTGCATGCTGTTGATCAGTTGAAATCAGAGATGGTAACGAAAGATGATTTGTCTGAGATGAAAATTTACATGGAGAATAAATTTGAATCTGTTGCAAATAGTTCTGTGAGTGGATCAGGTTCTTCACCTGATTTGATTCGAAGATTTCAAGCAATTACTGGAGCACTGAGCAATATGAGTGAAAGATTACACGATCTTCAGTGTAATAGTGCCCCTTTGTCAGTTTTGCTAGATAATCAGAAATTTTTGGTAGATCAGTTGACATCTGGAGAGCAACCGATTAGGATTCTTTTGAATCAGTTATCAGAAAAGCTGGCTCTTTTTGTTGAAAAAGAAGAAAGAATGCATGAGTTTTTCAGAGTTAATTTGATTGAAGATATTCATATGACTCAGGAGAATAGGGATCTTATCATCAAGTTAGGAGATGGGATGATGAAGAGGCTTCGAGAACAGTTTACAGAGATCAAGATTGCAATTCAAAGGAGATAGACACCTTTTTCCCTGTCTTATCCCTAAACCTTGATTCCTCTGTATATCACTGTCGTAGCATGTGAATAAAAATTCTTTTCTTATCTTTTTTTGTTTTATTATTTATTGATTTATGATTAAGTTAGCCAGTATAAGAAATTCACTTATTCATACCCAGTTAATTATAGCATTTACTTATAGTTCAGTGCAATATTGAATGTGTTCAAATCCGTAATTTTTCATTCTTTTTGATATCACAAAAAGGGGGAGAATTTGGATAAACACAACATTTAAATTCATTCGTTTCCTATGAAGAAATTTGGATATATAGGAGCATTTGGATATATACGACATTTATCTTTTATCTATTTGAAAATTTATTTTTATGGGAGAGTTATGGGGGAGAAATTTTATAGTTAAATATTGTTTTAATCCTTTCAAAATTCTAAAATTTTATAAAACTTTTTTTTTCAATCAAGATTGCAATTAAATTAGTTCTATTATTTTATGGGTTTTGTGATCATCAAAAAGGGGGAGATTGTTGAGCAATGTATTGTTTTTAAACAAATCAAAATAATGTTTTTTAAAGGGGGAGATTATTTTAAATAATACTCTGTCTCTTTATGATGATTTTGATGCTCACAAATACCCTTAATTATTTACTAATTATTTCGTTGAGTATTTTGCAGGAATTTATTTTATATAACGAGATTTTATACTTCATTTATTCCGAGATCAATTTTAGCGCGTTCTGGAATCACTGTAGCGCGAGATCAATTTTAGCGCGTACTGGAATCACTGTTCATACCCTACGTTGAGGAACGTAACGTATGGATGAAAAGTTTACTTTTTATGTTATTTTGAAACGTATGGTTAATGAACCTTACGTTGTTGAAAAGTATGGAAGAAGAACATTACGTTTGGAAGGAACCTTACGTTTTCGTTGTTGAAAAGTATGGAAGAGAAACCGTACGTTAGTTTTCAGTGTTGAGTTTGTTTCTCAAAAGTATGGATCATCAACCTTACTTTTATAATCAACCGTACGTTCTTTGGAGAGTTGAAGCAAGACAAAGTATGGATGATCAACCCTACGTTTGAATGCTGAAGAGAAAGTATGTATGTTCAACCTTACGTTCTGAACCTTACGTTCTGAACCTTACGTTTGTGAACCCTACGTTTGGAGCCACGTCATCAACCCTACGTTTGGCGTCGGGATATTTTTGACAGACGATATTTCCTTTTGAATTAGTCAATCAAGCGGATTATTAGGCGGATTTCGAGCTGATTCTTAAATACGACTTTGACTGAATCAAAGACGGTTTACAACGGATTAATGATTAATTTAAACGGAGCTTTTTATGCCGATTCTTCAGGGGAGTTACAACGGCTTTGTTATTTCATTTAATATCGCGAATCTAAAGGAGATTTTCATGGATCTATTTATGCGGAAGATTTTCTCATATTTGAATATATATGTTCTATCTTGGAAACTTCGGATATATATATGCACAGGAAAGTGTGTGGTACTGATTGATCTTTTTGACGAGCAAGAAAACAGAGACTGTGTGAAAGCGTTCTTTTCTGGTGATCGAGAAGAAGCGTAAGACCTTTATTACTGAAGGAAGATTTTGATAGCAGATTCACGTGTTCTACATCGACTACCTGTTGTGAATCTACTGCTGCTGAAGTTGTGAAGTTTCTGGTAATATCTATTGCAACTGGATCGACTCAGAACTGTTTTGATTACGGATCTTTATTTTCTGAAGACGACGATCTATCTACTGTCAATTGCATTCTGTTGCAATTGTGAAGAACAACTGGAGAAGTGTTTCTTTATCGAAACCTTTTTTATTTTTGAGTGATCAGCTTCTCGTTCTAAGCTGTGTGGGTTCGTGTTTGAACCAGGAAGGCTGTGTGTGCCTGAGTCTTGTAAAGGTGTCAACTGCCTGTACTCAGTTGTGGACGGGTCTGTGGAAACGAGGACCAGATAGTGAAAATCGCCAAGCTCGTGGATTTGAGCGTTGGTGGAGTGGACTAGGGGCCTTCTGTTCCCCGAACCACTATACATCTGTGTGTTCATGCTTTTACTTTTTCCGCTGCATATTTAATCGTGCAAAAGCATAGTGAACAGAATTTGTCCAAATTGAAGAGATTGTAATAATTTGAAAAAGACACAATTCACCCCCCTCTTGTGTATAATCCGTAGATTCAGATCCAACAAAATGACATAAATAACTTTTTATTAAATGTTAAAGTAAAAATGACACAAACATGAGATGTTTTACTAAAACAATTTTTATATGGGGTTATACAAGTCCGATATTTGACTATAATTACTAATTAGAAATATAAAAATATTTCCTAAATCATGATAATTTTTTATAATTTTTAGACATTAAATATATTAAATTATTTATGACATCATGATGATGCAGCGATTATCTCATTAATAAAGGATTTAAATAAAATGAAAAGATAATGTAAAATATATGACCTAAACATGTCCAAAACCTATTTTAAGGGTATATTTCGAACCCTTATCACCTTATTCTCGAATTATATCAATGTGTGACCTCTCAAATCGGAATAGCATTTTAAAATAAAGTGACTTTTCTTTACATTCCAAGAGTGCCTCTCCTCTCCTCTTATAAAATCCCCCCACCTCTACCTCTTTACCCACACTTCCAAAGCCTTTGGCTCGGACAACCCCTGCCCACTTTGTCTCTCCACATCCCTCTCTTACTCCTTGAAGCATCACCTTGGGCAGAAGTCTTACCAAGAAAGCCTTTGAGCTCAAACCAATGGGAGTTACCCGATTTTAAGGTAATGTCTTCTTTTGAGTCCTTTTGTTTTATTTTTCTTCTCCAACCCCCTAAACTCTTTTAATTCTATTATTTTGTAACAACTCCAGTATATTCAATATAATAGGATGTTTTTATAAGAATTATTAGAGCAACACTTACACACACCTACATCTAATGGTTAATGAACATACTGTTTCCGTGGATGGCGAATTTCTACCTCTCGAAACGATGATTATTCAACATTCTTTTAACATCTTCCAAGGTGGCCATTAAGATGAAACTATATTTATATATGATATATAATATGTTTATGTTTTCCTTAAGCTTCTGTATTTTTCATTTGTGGTATATCTTTATGGTTTCCATTATGGGTAAACACGATAATTTCATTTTAGGAAGTGCGGACTACCGCCCCCTCAAAGTGATGTGATTCGTTAATGCCATATGTGGGACGTATAAAGGATGGATTTAATGTTATTATATATTATGTTATAATGGAATTATAATATAACTCTATATCATTATTATTTCTTCCCATTAAAGTATGAGATAGAAATGAAAGTAGCGTTCATGCGTACGTACGGCTTACCGTCTCCATGAACGGTGAATTTCATTTCTTATCCCCAAATGTAATATACTATTATAAGTACATATATATAATGGATATATATGATGTATGTTACATCTAAATGATTAATATAATTCTGGAATTAAAATATACATACCTCTCATTTAGTTTTAATTGCATTAATATGACATAGAAATGAAAGTAGCGTTCATGCTTACGTCCGGCTTACCGTCTCCATGATCGGTGCATTTCATTTCTTACCTATAAATGATTTTTTAATATTATAAATACATTTATATGCTGGATATATATGATATATATGATATACAAATCTGGAATTTCATTCTGGATATAAAGAAGCTTTGACCACATGAACAACATGTAATTATAAGAAGTCCACTTTCGACTTAAGCACCAAATATCGACAAAACAAAAATTATTAACTTAAATGATTACATAATGTTTATAACATGGAAATAAGTGATATAAAATTAATAATGAACTTGAAAAATGTTCTTAAGAAAATAGAAATTAACTCAAATTTATTATTCAGGACGTTAAAGAACGATCGAGTCAAGTCGGACCCGAGGTATGGGACTTCATCTCAATCTTCTTTCATTGAGGTGTATTTCCTTTTATACACAACTATCTTTTATACGGTGTATAAACCCCTTTGACTTTTACCTTTACACAAAAGGAATCTTTTTCTACGAAGCGTTTTACTAAATGACAAAAAGGAATGTTTTTTTTAACGTACGCGGTGACAACGACCTTTTTCACCGCCGCGAGTATTATTTGGTCTTTGGCTTCCTCAACAAGTCGTGATGTTTTTAAAATGAAATAAATACCATATACTCTTTTATGTATTTTGGTATTGAAAATAATTTTTATAATGGATTTGTTATGTCAATATATTTGAGTGATATACTGTGATCAAAGTGTGGAAATGTTTTCTTTCCATTATGTTTGTTTTATGTCTTATGATTTTATAATGGTACTTGGACATTTGACGGGTGGTTACGTGATAAACCATATGACGGGTGATGTCGTGAATACCAGGATGGGTGGTTACGTTATAACCTCCAATGCATTGGGTATGGAAGTCGGCCATATAGCTATTCCATTAAGTATGTGTGGAAGTCGACCGTATGGTTATTCCATTTAAGTATGTTTATGTCCAAAGTTACCTTTATTTGTTATGTGTTCTTTAAATGGGTTTTATGTTAATACTTTGGTTACAAAAGGGTAGGTAATGATATTTTATTCAGTGAAGAGTTTTTACAACTTCATGAAGGTGAAGGCATTACATTGATAAATTATACATGGTTTACTTGATGTTTGGAAAACTAACAGTTTTCATTATTTGTATATCCCTTACTGAGCTTTTTATGCTCACCCCAAGTTTTTTTGAAATGTTTTTCATAGGACATAATGTGGAATAGGGTCAAGGATATGATCAAGGGAAAGTCATGCTATCTAAAACATGGAACTAGACATGTTTCTTTTTAAGAGTTTTTATTTTATGGAAACTTAGTCTACTTTGTAATCTTTTGAGATGTAACAGTTATGTCCTAGTTCTCTAAAACTCTAAACCTGAAAAGATCCTCAATGTTAATTATTCATTTAATTCAATATTAAGTAATGTTTAATTTCGGGGCCTTATACAAGTACCAAATATCGACAAAATGACCATTATTAACTTAAATGATTAAAAAATGTATAAAACATTGTAATAAGTTATTTAAAAGGAAATATAAACTTTAAAAAGGTTCATAATCATGTATAAATTAACTTCAGTTTATTATTCAAGATATTAATGAACGAACGGGTCAAGTTGGACATGAGGTAAGGGGTTTCTTATCCCCGTTTTAATTTCGTGATATTTTCATAGTTCGCCACTTATTTATTGAATGTGGTGTATTGTGTACTACCATTTGATATATATTATCATGATTATATTAATATTCATGGTATTTTATGAATCAATTTCTGTTTATTAACTATTGTTCATACGACTCGATTGATTACAATGTGGTAAGGGTTTTTCATCTCACTACTTTTTCCCATGAGGTTCGTGCTATATTGCCACTATTTCATTTTTTGTGGGGTATGTACTTCCCATGATTGTATTCATTGTGAAATATACATTAATTTATGGGTAATTAAATCATCATTTTATGATCCTTCTTTCATATGTTTAATGTTTCATAAGTTACCAAATCATTAAGGGAACCTTTAACCCTCCTATTTTGAAGACTTATTTTTTCTATATCTTTTAATTTACATATCTAATCTTGGTATATGTACTTATAAATCCTTAATGATGTAAATTGTATCTCCATGTGATGAGATAACCTTTTCTCTCCCATCAAATTATTATTTTGTAATTTTAAAGTGATGTCGTTAGTTTGTCGAATTTTTGTAAGGGAACTTCTTAAAACAATTTCAATACTTTGGGATAAAATTGTAATTCTTGATCATGCCATGTTATAAATATGTTTTAATGACCACTGATTGTTTCACAATTAATATCCACTTATATTGACTGTATTCTTATTTGTCACACATGATTATATAAATGATTTACCTTTAATCTATTGATACCGTCTTTATGAGGGATTTAATCTCAATTTACATTCCATTAAGACTTCATTATTGTTATGCACCAATTGAATTTTATATGGATTATATATTGCCCTTTGGAATATTATATCATGAATATCATTATTCTCGTGATATTATATGTTTTGTTTTATACTATTCTTGAATTATGATTAGTCAAGTGTTTCTCAAGTGTTACGAGACTCTTTAACTAAAACATCATTTTAAAAGCATTAAAAAATTATTCTTCTAAATATTTTAAATTAATGTCCATGTTTTCAAAATGGTTTTTAGTATTTATTTAAACGGACAGTAATGTATTAAAACTAAAATTACATTAAAATAATCAAAGGGGTATGAGACACTTTGATTCAAAAAAATATTTCTTAAATGTTTTAAATGGTTTTGAATGTGGTTTGATTAAGCATTGAATATGTCAATATCTTGAAATTTTATATTTTAATTGTAATGTGGAAATTTTATTAGTGAAATGTTTATATTTATAATATTTTATGTTTTATGATTTTACTATGGTAATTGTACATTTGACAGGTGGTTACGTGATAAACCAAATGACTAGTGGTGTCGCGATAAAACAGGATATGTGGTTATGTTAGAACCTCCAATGCATTGGGTATTGAAGTCAGCCATATGGCTATTCCATTTAGTGATATGTGTGGAAGTCAACCATATGTTTATTTCATTTTAGTATGTTTATATACCAAGTTACCTCTATATGTTATATATTCTTTATATGGGTTTTATGGTAATATTTTTGTTACAAAAGTGTAAGCAATGATATTTTATTCAGTGAAGAGTATTAACTAATTCATCAAGGTGAGAAGTATTATTTATGATAAATTATTTGTTGTTTACTTATTGTTTTGAAAAAAAACTAACAGTTTTCATTTTTTGTGTATCCCTAACTGATATTTTTATACCTATCCCAAGTTTTTGAATTGTTTTTCACAGGAAAAAAGGTGGTATAGGGTCAGGAATGTGATCATGGAAAAGTCATGATGTATAAAACATGGAACTAGACATGACTCTTATTTTCAAGATTTTTTATTTTTTGAAAAAATAGAAACTAGGTAGATGTGTCTACCTATAATATTAAAGTAGTTATGTATTTGTTATGAACTAATTCTTTGAAGCTCTAAAACAGAAAGGATCCTCAATGTGAATTATTAACTTAATTCATGAATATGAAATGTTTAACGTCAGGTCCTTACTGTTGGTATCTGGGGTCAGTTTAGATAATTTCAGAGGTTTGGGTGTATCTTAAGCATGAGTGACTTAACCACAATGTTTAGCATGTTAGAAAGAGACATAGTTATTTTAGAGGTGATAAATGGTTATTACATTTTGGGGTGCAAAATAAAAGGGTTACCCAAGATATACAACTCCATTTCAGAGGGTTGGGTGTAACTTAAACATGGATGCTTCCTATACGTTCACCCGTAAAGGGTTACCCAAGATATGAGTGCCCCACATATTTATATATGTATTCATAAATTTTAATCATAGAAAGTGAAAACCAGTCTGTCACATCATTCGGTTATCAAAACCACTTTATTGAAAACTTGGAGTTGTATATCGGACCTCTAGTTTTACATAATCAAATGCCTTTATGAAAACATTGCACAAGCTCTTCCAAAACAACTCTAAACACCACTTTTATATTTAAAAATCCAAACAAGCCCTTAGGATCCATGTTTCAAAGCATTCCAATAAAAGTCTTTAGTGATACTATATTAAATTTGGTAAAAACACACCAAGTGTTGCCTTACACCACACACTCGACAAAATATATACACCAAAAGTAAAACGGGCATATACACATGGATTTATTTTCAAACCAACTTAAAGAACTGCTCGAAGATACCCACATCATTTAAAAAGTAAGAATCACTTAAAAACCAAGGATTTGAGAAATATACCAATTCAAAGAGATGTGAAATCATTTCCAAAAAAACACTAAGTTCCACAAAACCAACCAACCCCGGACAAAAAAGTTCCATAAAATGTTTCTACAAGAAAACACCACTTAAGATGCCCAATAGTACCATTTTCAGGTAAAGGCAGTTAGCTTTAACCAAGTTGGCATGATATAAACAGGTGCATAAATAGAAGGGTATCCAAACATTCATTTTTTTGATAAAATATTTCAAGAGGAAAACACTACCATAATTTAACTATAAACAAAATAAAGGTGAGAAACATAACCAAGATTTAATTAAGAAAATTAAAACATTAAATGTATTAAAACTGGTAGCATGGTAATGGAAACACCTACACCTAACAAAAGAACTATTTCAAAATTATTTTTAATAGTTTTAACCGTCAGAAAAGACAATGAAATGAATAAAATATCATTCTTATAGAGGTACAAAAACCATTTATAAATTAAATGGACATAATGAAAGTTCATAAGGAATACTCTGTATGAGAGAAAGGAGGGAAATTCCTATAGGATCGAATATGTAAAAAGATGATGCTCAAATACAAGAGGGGATGAATTTTATACTTTAAAAATTCTTTTGGAACCTTTAATGTTATGTTTAACAAGGTTAAAAAAACATTCATAAGACCTCTTAAAGAAACCTTTTCTATTTTCTTAAAATAATGATTCTACCTTAAAGAGTATAGAACCTGTAATATAATCAGAGTAATGAAATTACAAAGTATAAGAAGGTTATACATTCTATCTTTAACAAAGTTTCAAATGTAGTGGAATTAAAACAACTTGAAATAGTAATCAATTAACAAATGGATTATTTTCACGCACAGAGAAGGGTATCCAACAACCTTGGATAAAGGTTCATTGATTTATACTTTCAATAAAGTATATCTTACCCAAACCCAGGTAATCCCTCAATCCGAAGATTGGTATCTGTCTTGCTATCCCCGCAAGCCCTTGATTTATAAAGAAATTTGAACATTTATCTTCTAAACCCAGAAGACCATGGTCTGCATGATCAGAGTCTGCACTAAGAAAGTATGAACAAGTTTTTCATGCTTGAATGATATCTTCACAACATCCACATGAAGCACTAAGAGTTGTAAGAGCCTATCTCTCTAGAAATAACATCAAAAGCTTGTTCACTGCCAAGTTTTTTTGTCGTTCAAATGAGCTTGAATTTATAGGAAAATCTTCCCAATGGTCGGCTCCTCTCCAACGGTCATATTTTCCTTAAATTTCGGAGGGACCTAGATATGTGGAAAACATACAATAGTTAATTTATGACAAATTGTACGACATCATTTCAAGTAACTGAAACAATGTTAAGTATAAGAGAACATAGAGTCCGATATCATTGGAATGATACATTTAAATAAATCTAACATTATCCAGAAAACTTATTCTTAAGTAATCAGGAAAATTTATTCTTAGAAATTACATTTTCAAGTAAATGGAATCATAAAATCAGAGTAAAAAATACACCGGATTCAGTATAATGATTATCGACATCATATATACACCATATTCAGTATTGAAAATAAGCATCACATATATGCCGGAATCAGTATTGAAAATCAGCATCACATATACTCCTGAATCGGTATTGAAGATCGGCATCACATATACACTGGAACCAGTATTGAAAATCGACATCATATATACACCAGAATCAGTATTGAAAATCGGCATCACATATACACTAGAATCGATATTGAAAATCGGCATTAGATATACACCGGAATCAGTATTGAAAATCTGCATCACATATACACCAGAATCGGTATTGAAAATCAGCATCACATATACACCGGAATCATTACTGAAAATCGGCATCATATATACACTGAAAATAGTATTGTAAATTGGCATGAAAGATCTGTATATTTAACAGAATGGTAATGATATAACTGTAGGAATAATAGAATGACAATTCCAGATCTTAATAAAAATACAGAAGATAAAAATATTCATAACATAGAAAAAGTGTTTGTGATTTTCAAAACATAAAACCATAAGGAATGGAGAAGTCATAAGATATCCTTATTGACTCAAGAATCTCCCCCCTTTTGGAAAGCACAAACTACTTTGATAAGGGAGAATATATTGACTTAGATAAACAAGTATGAAAAACTTATCTCTCATTTGGAATAAGATGTTGGATGAATACGAATAACTCCCCCTTAGGTTATGTTTCCCAAGGATCATATTCAAGATCTTTGAAGTAATATTTTTGTAATGGAATATATTCCCCTTAGACATACATTTCTTCTTAAAAGAAACCCCCCCTTACATTGACATTATACTTTCTTTCCATACTCTCCTTTAATAGATTCTCCTTCTTAGGGATTAAATTATTCCTTTATAAATAAATTATCCCTCTTTGTGATTTTCAAAAAGAGGGAAATGAACGAAGAAGTATAAGATGTACCTGTATGGTTATGAATGCATACATTTGAAAAAAAAATAAAGATATGCAAGAAATTTCTTCAAGAGAATTTATAAAAAAATTTACATAACAACAAAACATCAGAATGTAACGAAAAGTCATCAACTCTTCCTCTGGTCAGACAAAATCTTCATTATCAGGGATTTGAGTTTATTCACTTCCTTATTATCTACTTCAATTATTTTCAATTATATCTCCTTATCTTGATTCTTCTTCTTTAAAGACAAGATCCTCTCTTCTTGAGCTGCCACATTTTTCTCTAATTCTTCTATGACTTCCTTCTCACTGCTAACAGATCATGCAACAAAATTGAGTTTACTAGATTTCTTATAGATTGATGTCTTGACCTTGTTGAACTCAGTATCACAAGTATTAAAATATCATTTTGTTGACTCCATGAAATCCCCGAATTTTCATAGCTCATAATTGATAGTTTTGGTACGGTTAAAGACTTTATGAGCTTTCTAATCAATAAAAAGGTTGCTGAAGTTTGCTCCTTACTTGACAACCATGTCCACAAGAATATTGGTCAATTATGTCTTTTTATTTAGGGTCTCATGCATCATTTCACTCTAGGTATCTATGTTTGTAAGAACCGGAATGGTGCTGACCAACTTTCTTAAAGATAGCGTGACAAAATCATTTTCAACAGATGAAGAGGACTCTGATCCTGAGACATCTTTTCCTTTCTCAACACATCTTGGAGTTAAGGAAGCTGGTCTCTCTATTCTCTTAGAGGACTTTTGAGGCGTTCCCTTATCAGATGGATTAAAAAAACATTCTTTACATTAAGATGGTCTAAAGCTAGAGATTTATCATCTGAAACATGAAAAACTTTTATATATCAATGTTAATCTTCTTCTTTTTCAAACTTATGATGTTGAGATCCTCTTTTTCCCTCTTCTTCGTGAAGTTATTCCTCTTATTCACCTTGTTGCTCAACCTATTATTTCTCTACTTCTTCTTCTAGTTAAAATTCATCATCCTCTTCATCTTCAACTTCAACCTCTTCCTGTACTTCTATTTCTTCCTCAACTTCATCTTCAACTTGTTCTTCGACTTGTTCAATAGATTTGGAACCTGAACTCAAGGGAGTTTCATCATAATCTTCTACTTCCCTTAAAACATAATCATCAACGTCTTGGATTATTTGATCTTCCATTTCATGAACTGGTTTTGATAAGGCTATAACATTCTTAGTTTTTTGGATTTCTGGTGTTTCGAGCGGTTTCATATGAGCATCTTTAGATTCTGCTACTTCCTAATATTTCTTTTCTACAACTTTTAGAAGAGACTGAAAAACTTGTTTTTCCAATGATTTCTTCTTTAACTTCTTCTCCTTTTCTTTCTCAAGATTTTCAGATTTCTTGAGTCTTAGAGCCTTTGCCTATGCAAGATTTAGTCCAAAAGAAGGGTCTCATTCATTTATAGTAGCTACCATTTCTCACCACTTTGAAACTATTTCATCTGTAAAGGATTTTGGTTTCTTTGTATGAGGATGTGCTGAAACTAGAATAGTAGGAACTGGATCTAGTTGGCTTGGTTTATCAGGTTTCCTTTTCATAGGAACTGACTTCGAAGATTCTGGAACCTCACCCTTCTTCTGGAAAACCATTTCTTCAATGTGTTTTTATTCATTAATAAACTCTAATTTCATCTTCCTTAGAGTGTCGTCACTTACCAATAATATATTGAATGGCTTTGAGACTGGTCGACATGGAACATTCATTTCATGAAGACAAAGAATAATTATCCTCAAAATAGTTTCTCGGTACATAAGGGTCTGAGATCTGATGGTTCCGCCTTTTATTGCTTCAATGGTGATAAAGATGTACTTCACCAAGTTGATCTTCCATAAGTTGACAAAAAAATATAAAATAAATATATCAAATATCTTTAGATAATATTTATATCCCTTTCTTGGAATAAAAAATCCTTGCATCCCGAGAGCCACCATATTGTGATTCATTGAAAGATTTGTAATATTTGGATTCTTAACATACTTAAGACCGAGAAAATCCAAAGCCTGGACTTTTTCAAAAGAGACTTCTTTCTGAGGGAGTTTCTGAGAGAAAAGAATAGCCTCCCATCATACTGTATGTTGAGAATATTTGTTTCCTTCTTATAGGGAACTGTATAAGACTTATCATATCATTTGAACATAAACAGATCCTTACCATCTTTTTTGGAAGAAAGAAACAGATTCATAGAATTGAATAAGGAGGTCTGGATAAACCGGATCCTGATATTTCTCCTTAGCCACATAGACACTTTCACATCCATTAGATATTATCAACTTAGAAATAATGGAGTAATATTATTCAAAGAACATAGGTCACACTAACCTTTCCCTAAATATTTAACAGTATTTAATCACTTTGCTAACTAGAATTTTATATACTGAGGATTCCAGAGTCATTCAGGGTTATAATGAACTTATGAATGAAAGCTTTGACTGCAATAGAACTTCGATGCTGAGATCAGTAAGGATGGTGCGATAATTGAAAAAAGCCACCACTTATATAGACATGGCTATTATATTCCAACTTCCATAAGATAATCAAACAGCTAAAAAACCTGATCTGATCTGACGGTTGAGAATGGATATAGAAAATATGAATTCTAATCTTTTGATGTAAACCAGAATTTAAGAAATTTTCAAATACCAACAACTAAAACATAAGATGGAGAGAATGAAGAGTAATAAAGACTACCTTTTGGAATACTCTGAGATATTTATCGGTATTATAAGAATTTTTCTTTGGAGTTTTAAAATCTGAAATTTTTAAATCTAAAATTTTCAAATGAAAAAAAAAAATTTAAAGAAAGAAAATAATTAAATATATGTACTCCCCATGAAATAAGGAGTAATTTAATGTTAGGAAATAATTTAATCAAGAAGTAGATATGAATGACTACCTTACAGAAATCATTCCTAGCTTCTGTTTAATACATTCAAATCTATCGGAAGGTAGAGGTTTTTTAGAAATATCAGTAAGTTTCTCTTGTGTTCTGATGAATTGGAGAATAATATCTCTTTTAAGTGTGTGATCCCTAAGAAAGTGATGTCTAATATCTATGTTGTTTGCACGAGAGTGATATGTAGGGTTTTTACTTAGGGCAATGGCACTTGTGTTATCAAACATAATTTGAGTCTTAGTTAAACTCATACCATAGTATGTGAGTGTGTGTTGCATCTACAACACCTGAGAACAACAACTTCCAGCTGCTACAAATTCATCTCCAACAATGGAAAGTGCTACAGAGTGTTGTTTCTTGCAAGACCAAGAAACTAAGGAATCTCATAATAAATGAAAAGTTCTATATGTACTTTTCCTATCTATTTTACAACCACCAAAGTTAGCATCCAGAAAATTTTTATGTTCAAAAACAATTTTAGAAGAATAAAGTAGTCCCAAATCTAAATTCCCTTTAAATACCAGAAAAATATTTTTAAATATATTAAATGGGATTCTTAATATCTTCTTGAAATCTTGTACATAAGCATAGTAAGATCAGTATGTTAGATCGATTAGTTGTTAACTACAGTAAATTTCGTATCATCCCTCTATAAGATGTTTGATCTGCAAGTTTCCCTGATTCATCAATATCAAAATTATTAGAGGTTACAATAAATGTACTTAAAGTCATAGTGTTTTCATACCTGAAATTCTTTATAATATATTTGATATACTTACATTGAGATAAGTAAGTTCCCTCTAGTTTTTGTGAAATTTTAAAACCAATAAAAAATGTTAACTCACCCATCATACTCATTTCAAACTCGGATTTCATAATATTCGCAAAGGAATCAGTTAAGGATTGCTGAGTTGATCCAAATATGATGTCATAAACATAAATTTGAACAATCAAAACATCATTATCATTTTTCTTAATGAAAAGGGTTGGATCAGTAGTTCCCTTCACTAATTTTTTTGAAGAAAAAATCTTGAATGTCTATTATACCAAACATTAGGGTCTTGTTTAAGTCCATATAAAGAATTAGTATGCTTATAAACATGACTAAGACTTTTTGTGTATTCAAAGGCAGGGGGTTGATCTACATAGACTTCCTCCTATACATGACCATTAAGAAAATCACACTTAACATCATTTTGATAGAGTTTAATAATAAAGAATGCTATAAAGGATAAAAGAATAGGAATATCTTCAAGTATTTCTATAGGAGAATAGAATTTTTCATTGTCTATGCTTTCTTGATAGTTATCGCCTTTTGCAACCAATATAGATTTATTTCTAAAAATGAATCCATTTTAATCACATTTGTTTCTAAAAACCCATTTTACTCGAATAACAGAACTTTTACTAGGTTTCTCAACCAAGGTCCAAACTTGATTTCTTATGAATTCATTGACTTCATCTTGCATAGACTTTATCCAATATTCCTCACCCAAGGATTCTTTAGGTGTATTTGGTTCAAATTGGGAATGAAATTCAATATTTTCAACTTCATTTCTTATAGAACTTCTAGTTCTTACAGGTTGGTTAAAATTTCCAATGATATTATCACTGGGATGTTTCCTAAGTAACAACTGACTTGGATTTTGAAAAACTTGTTCATCAACATACTGTAGAAAATCATCAGGGGTAAATGTTTTAGAAACATTTTCATGATCATTATCCTTGTCTAAAAGATCATCTATCAAATGTTGGTGATCAGTTTTAGAAAATATATCAGGGAATTATTTAGGGTGTTTTTAAACAAAAGGATCATTTTCTTCAAAATTAACATGTATTGTTTCTTCCATAGTGTAAGTGTTTTTATTAAAAAATCTATATGCATTAGTGTTAGTAGAGTATCCTAAGAAAATTCCTTCATCGGATTTGGGTGAAAATTTATCTAAGTTATCCTTGGTATTCAAGATAAATACTCTGCAACTAAAAACTTGGAAGTAAGAAACTTTTGGTTATCATCCAGTCCATAACTCAGAAGGTGTTTATTTAATAAACTGTCTTATTAACACTCGATTTATAGTATAACAAGAAGTACTTACATATTTAGCCCAAAAATGTTAAACTATATAATATTCACTCAACATGGTTCTTGTCATCTCTTGAATAACGTGATTTCTTTTTCGACAACACCATTTTGTTGAGGAGTTCCTAGAGTTGAGAGGTTGTGAGTCATACCTTTTTTACTATAAAAAGTTTAAAAATAAGAATTTTCATTTTCTACACCATGATCACTATGAGTAGTTATCAATGGTAGGTTTCTCTAATTTTTAACATGAGATCTATTTATTTTGAAACACGAAAAAGCTTCAGATTTCTTTTCAAGAAAATATACCCAAGTAAATCTAGTGTAGTCATCAACATAGAAAAACACATAGTATTTGCCTCTAATACTTCCAGTTTGTGTTGGACCAAATAAATCCATGTGCACTAACTGTAATGCATTAAAAAGTTGTAACATAACTTATAGATTTAAAGCTAGATTTATGTTTCATTCCATATTCACAAGGATCACAGACTTTTGAAGAATCAAACATAAGTTCTGGTATATCCTGAAAAAGTTCATTCTTAGAAAACGTACTTAGATTACATAAATTACAGTGTCCTAGTCTTTTATTCCAAATACATGATTGATCTTCAAATTCACTAAGGCATGGAAGATCTTGACTTATATGGTCTTCTATGTTTATGGTGTACACATTATCATGCCGAAGGGCAGAGAAAATAAACCTATAATTATAATTGTGAACTAAACATCTATAATTTCTAGAATTTAAAAGGAAACCTTAATCACATTATTGGATTATACTTATGAGTTTTTTCCTAAGGCCTTTAAGAAAAAGAACATTTTAAATAACAACTTTACCAAGAAGAATAATGTTGCATATACCAACAATTTCTCCTTGAGAGTTATCACCAAAAGTTACCTTCCTACATTTTGTTTTTAAAATATTCTTGAAATAGTCTTTTTTACCAGTCATGTGTTGGGAACATCCACTATCCATGTACCATAGGTTGTTGGTACTTCCTTCATTCTCATGAAAAACAAAGAGTTAGGCTTTCAGAATCCAAACTTTCTTGGATATGGAACTATTAGATAATAAAATCTTGGGTAACCATATTTGTTTAGAAAAATAAGCTTTATGAAACCCAAGGGATTGAACTTTATTTAAAGAAAAAAATTTCTTCCAATGCCCACCACTTTCTCATTTAGTAAAAAAAGGGGCTTTAGAAGGAACAAAATTATTATTTATGAAAATAGATTTTTAATGAGAATAACCTAAACCCTTATTATTACCATGAGGTCAGATTTGAGGGCACATCTTGTCAAAATCTTCCTCACTAGAATAAAATTTTTCAAGAAGTTTCTTCAATAGAAATATTTCAGATTTTATTCTCAGGACTAAATTCTTATCCTCAAGAATAATAGATTTAGAGTTCTGTTTATCCTCTAAAACATCTTTTTCTAAAAACAGATTTTTAAGATCCTCAGAAAGTTTATACTTCTCAGAATTAACTTCCTCATGTTTCATAGAAAGATTTTTTAAAACATCATTTTTCTCATCATGATCTTTGGTAAGATCCAAAATATATTTTGTTAAAATAGATTATCTAGAAATTTCTTTATCATGTTTCTTAGAAACATTACAATTTCTCTTTCCTAACAAATTAGAATATCTAGAAACTTCTTCGTAGGAAGGAAAATCGTTATCATTATCTGATGAAGAAGATTCTTCATATGAAGAAAAACCGTTATCTAGAAAATCTTCACATAACGAAATATTGGTTAAGGATTCATTAGTTCGTACCATAGCCATAAGACAACCATTTTGAAATGGAGCTCTGGATGTTAGACCAATATTCTTTTGCCTAAAATATTCATATTCTGAAGATTCATCTAAATATTCTCCACCACAGGCACTCCAAGTGTCATTGGTTTTCAAGAAATTTTATTCTTTGATCTATAGAACTTCTTCTTGTTTCTTTCAGAATTCATAATTTTCTTGTCTCTCTTATTAAGCAAGGTACAATCAGGATAGATATGACCAGTTCTACTACATTCATAGCAAGTCACTTCTCCATTTTTCTTATCTTTTCCTTCTTTCTTCTTATACATATATTTAATGCCTTCTACCTAACAATCTTGTTCGTCCTCTGAGCAATAATTTCTAATTCATTTTCTGAAGTTTCAATTTCACTTGATTCAGATTGAACAACAACCTTCTTAGCTTTAGATATTATAATTCTCTCTGAAGTCTTGGCTTTGTTTTGATTTTAAGTAGTTGTAAAAGAAACACCCCCATTTCCATTATTCTTCTTAATATTATCAGCATCTCTCTTCATTCTAGTTTCATGTTGAAGAAAAGTTCCAAACAGTTCATCAAGATAATTCTGAGTGACTTTCCTATTCTCATCTATAGTTTTTCTTTTGGATTCCCATTCATTAGGTATGCTGTCTATAGTCTTGTCTATAAGAGCTTCATCATATAAACCTTTCTCACCGATGGATTGTCGGCAATTGAAAATGGTCATAAATCTTTGTTATACCTTATATACAGGTTCTCCAAAAGGGAAGCAGAAACCATGATACTCATCCCCGAGAATTTCTCTTCTAGTTTCAATAACTTTGGAAGTTCCAAAGAGAGTTACTTCAAGCTTCTTCAAAATACAATATTCAGCTTCACTGGACGAAATCTGCCTATATATGTTTCTAGTCATGAATCATATCAAAGTATTACGTACCTTAAAGTTCAGATGATATTCCATCATTTCTGGATTAGTAAAGGTTCTAAGTTCCTTATCAAGAATCTTATAATCTCCTGTTAACATAATGTAGTTTTCTATACCTGTGTTTATCACAAAGGTCTTCATTCTATCTCTCTAGTACTCATAGTCATTTCCATCGAAGATCGGTGGTCTAGTAGGATTGATATTATCTAGAGATCCCACATGAATTCCTGCAATGATAAAGGGAATTTCTTTCCACAAAACATATTATTAGTAAAATTTCAAAAAATATATGAAGAACTTAAGAAAAGGAAAACATGAACATGAAAACTTATATGTGGATATAAGTATTTCAGAGACCTCATCTGATACCAATTATAGGATTGGATCAGAGTATGAGGTAGCCAACCTCTGATACCAATTGTAGGATCAAATATGTAAAAATGAGAATCCCAAATACAAGAGGTTGGTGAATTGCATACTTTAAAAATTCCTTTGTATCCGTTAGTGTTATGTTTAACAAGGTTAAACAAACATTCACCCAACCTCTTAAAGAAACCTTTTCTATTTTATTAATAGAAAGATTATAACTTAATGTGTATAGAACCTGTTATATAATCAGAGTAACGGAATTACAAATTATAAGAAGGTTATACTTTCTAACTTTAACAAAGTTACAAATGCAGCGGAATTAAACCAACATGAAATAAGAATCATGTAACAATGGGATTATTTGAACCCAAATAGAAGGTTATCCAACAACCTTAGATAAAGGTTCCATGATTTATACTTTCAAGAAAGTTTTTCTTACCCAAAACCAGTTAAGCCCTCAATTTGAAGATCGGTATCTGTCATTCTATACCTGCAAGCCCTCGATTTAGAAGGAAATCAGAACCTCTATCTTCCAAACCCAGAAGCCCATAATCATCACGATCGAAGTCTGCAATAATAAAGTCTGAACAAGTTGTTCACGCTTGAACAAGTTGATCACAACATCCATAAAAATCACTGAGAGTTGGAAGATCCTCTCTCTCAAGAAATCTCTTCACAAGCATGTTCACTGTAATGTTTTTTTCACATTCAAATGAGCTTGTATTTATAGGCAAAACTCCTCAACGGTCAGCTCCTCTCCAACGGTCATATTTCCCTTAAATTCCAGTGGGACTTGGACACGTGGGAAACATACAATGTTTAATTTATAATAAATTGTATGAAATCATTTCAAGTAACAGAAATGATGTTAACTATAAGAGAACTCGGAGTCCTATATCATTGGAATGATATATTTAAATAACTCTAACATTATCAAGAAAATGTAATCTTAAGAAATCATGAAAACGTATTCTTAGAAATAACATTATCAAGAAAACGGAATCATAAAATCGTAGTCACAAATACATCAGATTCAGTATCATGAAGATCAACATCACATATACACTAGATTCGGTATTGAAAATCGGCATCACATATATGCCAGAATTGGTATTGAAAATCAGCATCACATATACACAAGAATCGGTATTGAAAATCGGCATCACATATACACTACAATCGGTACTAAAAATCGGCATCAGATATACATCGGGATCGGTATTGAAAATCAGCATCACATATACACCAAAACCGGTATTGAAAATCGGCATCATATATACACCAGAATAGGTATTGAAAATCGGCATCACGTATACACCAGAATCAGTATTAAAAATTGGTATCACATATACACTGAAATCGATATTGAAAATCAACATCATATATACACCAGAATCGGTATTGAAAATCAGCATGACATATTTGTAAGTCTAATAGAATAGGGGAATCTATTCTGCAAGAATCTGTTTGTGTGAAGAAAACATCAGGAATAGAAGATCAGAAGAAGAAGTACAATGATGATGAATGGCAGCATGCTACAACCCATATCCAAAAGAAAAGAGAAAAGAAAGAACAAATGAAGAGAAAGTAAAAGGATCAAGAGTATAGATCAGATGAAGATGTAAAAACTCTTCTGCAAAAATCTAAGGAGATCCATGAAGCCTATGGTAGAGGAAGAGGTCGAGGACGTATCAGCTCCAATCGTGGGATTGAGATGAGGAATAAAGAGCATGTCATAGGGGACAAGCTGAGGAAAAAACATGGCCACTATGATAAAGGTAACTAAGTACTTTTTGTTTTCACTCCCTTATTTGTATTTATCTTGAGTTATCTTTTTTAAATAATAATCCAGGGATTTTCCTTTAAAAAAAATATAACAGTAAGCATAACAGAATGACAATTCCAGATCTTAAAAAAAATACAGAACTTAAAAATATTCAGAACATTGGAAAAGTGTTTGTGATTCTCAAAACATAAAACCATAAGGAATGGAGAATTCATAAGATATCCTTATTGACTCAACAACGCCTACCTAGAACAATGGTCACACCATGCTTTCTAACTCAAACCACACCATGCTCACGTGCACACACTTCAACAAAAGCACACACACTTGGAAACGATCTTGATACCCAACAACTACTTATGACACCCAAAATTAGTGCACCGAAGACCCTTTCACATCCAACAAAATTCCAAGGACTCACAGACATAAACGTCACAAAAAATAAATAAATAAATAAATAAAGTGTGAAACAAGACAAAGGACGAAGAACATCACCTAAGATGGTGGTGGCATACTTGAAAACACGCGGAAAGCCGAGATTGCATCCATAAATCATTATCTACATTGCCAATAAAAGATATGGAATTGAAAAAACAATAATGAAAATAAAATAATCTTTCATGTGATACCAATACTCTCACTTTAGATGGTGGCATCGAACCAAAACATGCGGCGAGGCCAAATGTTCCCCGCGAACAACGGTGGTCGGTCTGAAGCGATCTGAATTGATTCACCTTCGGTGGCAGAGGATAGGAAACGATCTAAAATGACCCAAAACACCCTTTGTGAACCAGGCAAGGGGATTTTAAGTCACGCTGGAGAAACACGGAGGCGCTGCGCAACAGGGTTCGAGTTCATCGCTGCAGGCTGTCGGACAGGATGGGTCGAAATCACCGGAAGCACACCAGGAAGGGGGTTCTGGTTCGAACAGTGGAGTTTAGGTGGGGGTATAGTTACGGGGTGTCACTAGCTGGATGGAGTAGGGAGGTGGATTGCTGATGATGTCTTGCCGAAGGACTAGGGAACATCTGGGGGGAGCGGTCAAAGGTGACCGGATGGCCAGATGGCACAGGGAGGAGGCCGTGGGAAGCAGACGTGCCAGAAGGTGGGTGGAAGGGGATGTAGGAGGGAAGTCTGTTTGGGGGGGGGGGGGGGCTATCAGAACGTGGCACAACGGGAGGTAGGAGCTAGATGGGGAGGCTGGAGCTGGACAGGAAGCGAGGTCCCTGGCAGACGCGAAGGGGAGAGGCTGGCGGAGACTAGGAGGAGACCCTTGTAGGATAGTGCCACGGGACGATGCGAGAAGGGGATGGTGGCTGGTGGGCTGGTGGTCGGGAACTGCATGCAAGAAACTAGGTGGAGGGGGATGCAGCCCGCGGCGTAGAGCAGGGAAAGGGGGGGGGGGTTGACGAGATAGACTAGGGTTTGAGTATTTTTTTCATTTTATTATATTAATGATAATAGTAATAATAATAATCATCATCATTATAATACAATAATAATAACAATAATAAGAATAATAATAATAATAATTGTATTAATAATATAGATGAAAATTTGACAAAAATAATACTAATATAAATTTAATAATATTAATATTAATATCAATTTAGTGAAATTATTTTTATTATTTTCTAAAAAAAAATATTATCTGGGCGTTTAAAACATTTGTAAAATTTAGTTATTTTAAGTACAGAACAACCACAAATTCTCTATGACTGAACACACGGGCACTGCTAATGGTACAGTGACCGCGCACTGGCCCGAGACCCACTAAAATTATCAAAGCTTCAAAAATTTTAATCCCGGACCCAAACCCAACTCTTTACAAAATATGCGGGACTGAGAGAAATAATAATAATAATAATAATAATAACAATAATAACAATAATAATAATAAGCGTCTGTGGTCAGGGTTTGACAATTCTCCCCACCACAGACACTTTCTGACCCCAGTAAGTCACCATGCTAATAGTTGACACATCCTGAGTCCATGCCCAAACAAAATCATAGAGAATTGAGTCCCTCGAGGTGGACATTCAAATCAAATATCACACCCGACCAATTTTAGTATAACCACTGCCCGAGATTGAGGGGAGAACATGATAAGGTTCTCCCCACACCAAGAATTCACTAATACTGAAACCCTTGAAACCCGAAACCCCCCTCCCCCCAGGGGGAGGGGGCAATGCAGAAACTCCCAAACAGAACTCATTCAATCTCTCCAAATGGGCTAAACAACACTCCTCAAACTTAGACGAAATCCCACTATGAAACAAACCAGAAACCTAGGGATGAGAAATAATATTGACACTTCCCATAAATTTCATGATACCAAACTCCCCCTAACGAACACAGCTGAGACCAACTCAAAATCCGCACAATTAAGTTTATTCACTGGCCTAACACCCTTCATGGACAAAAAACGATTTGGAAACCATGCTAAGAGAAGATACGACCAAATTGATCATGGTGGAACGAGGTCATGACAACACTACAAAAAGTATGATCTTACAACAGTGACAAGAATAGAACATGGAAATTTTGGATATTTCTCTCCCATAGGTGAAGACATTATTCGGACCGAGGTTCCACACACCCTCAGTAACTATTGACTATGCACAAGCATCACCTCAAGACCTATGGATGGGGCCCTGATGGCTGAAGTGTCTCCCACATCACATTCAAGCATTTGCATCCTCCAGTCCCTAACTCCTTCCTCCCTAATGATGCTTCATTCAGAACTCTCCCTGGTGGCCCAAATAGTTGCATGATAGTAATTATTTGGAGGGATACAATAAGGCAGATTAAAATTCCTGAACCGGACAGACTAGTGGCATGTGAGAGAATGATCCAACAAACTAGTAGTTAGTACAGAAGAAGATCCTTACCAGATGGGGAATCTTCACAAGATCCGACCCCCACCAACTACACCAGAGACTCTAATGACGATGAGACATCACACCTTCACTAGTCCATAACTGAACCCACTCTGGGATGGTACGAACCATAACTACCCTGGGAGTTCCCAAAAAACCCAAAGACACGCTATCTTTCCGAACTATACAACTTCCTTTAACAGAAATTAATTACCTTGATAAGTATGCAACATACCAAAGGAACTAAGAACTGGTCATAACTCATTAACAACTTTTGCTGGCATTATGGGCAGTATACTCAGGCCCCGAAAAACACCATCAAAACTATTCATCAACCCATAACACAATAAAAGAAACAACACAAGCCAAGGAAAAAGGCCCCTAAGACAAACATTTACAAACAATGTCAAAAATGAATTTTCCAAAACCATTATCTATTTAAAATTTTAAAACTATCCTATGGAACCTTATGAACCATCACATGTGCGTTCACTTAATCTCGCTCACTTAATCTGTGAATAAGTGCACCCACACACTCTCTGTACACACCCACATACGTGTGACCCTCCATAAGGACTACTAAGGTTCAAACAACTCTTTTCTTTACCAAATACAAACACATACCATGTTTTTCCATACCAATACACATTCTCTTTAGAAACCCTATTTACTAATTTCAAAAATAGTTTGGAAGAAACACAAATTTTTATGTCAAAATCAGATTCATTTTTAACACACACTCACATCAACTGAGTTCAAAATGAAATACAACCAACTATAAACCATCGGAATGAGAACTATTGTCTTCGCCTATGATGGCGACATGGTGGTGAGCCATGCCCTAGTTAAGGAATAACACTAAGAGGACCTTAAACCGGGTACTTGGACTCTCCATGGGTCACCACCCCATGTGAGGACGCAATGTGAACCGATTCGCCCCCATTTTCATTCCTCAATCCAAAACACCCAAAGACAAAAGGCTCAAATCCTGGACTACCCCTGGTAACTCAGTTCTCGTTGCGAGCGGTGGTGATCAGGAACCGAACTGTAACCTACCTTCTAATCCCCAACAATCCTAGTATCCTCCTACCAGAAAACATAAATAATAAGGGCCTCCTCTGATACCATTTTTTTCATGTTCCAACCTGGGTCGACCCTGAGCTAGTCACCTGAGCTGTTCTGCGACATGACCCGAAAGGTTTTCTCGATCCCCACAGGCTATAAACCAGTGCCAGACATCAAAATTTAAATGGTGGGAACGATTTGTCCTAAGAGAAAATGATAAATAGATAGAAAAACTGACGATAATGATAATAACTAGAAGCAGAAAGAAAATAAATCCAAAGATACCTCATTGTGACCTCCTAGGTCACCACCCAACTCAAAACCACACTGCTCCAACATTGAGAAACATAATTAGGAACCTATACAAGAAACTAAACCTACAACTGGAAAGATATAATACGCATGAGAACGGACATGCTCAGTTGGAATTCCAAGAATAAACTACTTAATCCAACAATTCTATTTTCCAAAACACTCCATTGACACAAGTTTGAAATACAGATATAAAAGTAGGGTTTTCACATTTTAAAATATGCAACATGTTGTTCTCATTTAAAAACCCAACTCACGCTACACACCATTTCCAAAATCATTTTCAATTTTATAAATGAAATCCAAAACAGAAAATACCAAATATAGGATAGAGTAAAACAAGTAAAAGTGCAACTGGAAATAAACCAATGCAATGAAAATTAAACATGAAATGTATGTAATCCATTAACCATGGGTAATCCTAAACATCCCTAGAAGACCCTTGGATGTACTTGGTTTCGGAACCACCTGTCGTCGTATGGTGAAGCTGCTAAGTATATAACCAACTAGATGACCTAACATACCAATCCAGTGGAGAAGCCCGCCTAGCCTAACAAAATCTATGGGATACCAACCCTTCTAATCGGGGTTGATCAGCAACTGTCACTCAATCATCTAAAATATTCCCAGTAACCCATGGTTGTGATAATAATACTGTCTAAGTAGGAAGTCCCTCACACGTGTGACTCATCTCACCACACTTGCCTACCCCAAACACGGACACTTTCTATACGTTCACCTATAAATGTTTACCCTAGATAGGAGTGCCATGCATACATATATATATATACATACATGTTAAACATACAAAGTGCCAACCAATCAGCCACATCATTCGGTTATCAAACCAACTTTATTGAACAATTGGAGTTGTAAATCGAGCCTCTAGTTTTACATAATCAAATTCCTTTATAAAAACATTATAGAAGCTCTTCCAAAACAACTCTAAACGCCATTTTTTTATTTGGAAAGCCAAACGGGCCCTTAGGTTCCATGTTTCAAAGAATTGAAATAAAAGTATTTAGTGATACTATATTCAATTTTTTAAAAACAAAATAAGCATTGCCTTACACCAAGAACTAAAAAATATACACGAAAAGACAAAAGGGCATATACGCAAGGATTTCTTTTCAAAATATTTTAAAGAACTACCTGAAGAGACCCACTACATTTATAAATCAATAACCACTTATAAAACCAAGGATTCGAGAAAAATACAAATTCAAAGAGATGTGAAATCATTTACACAAAAACTCTAAGTTCCATAAAACTAACCAATGCAGGAGACACAAGTTCCATAAAATGTTTCTACAAGAAAACACCAATCAAGACGCCCAAAAGTACCATTTGAAGGAAAAGGTAGTTATCTCTAACCATGTTGGCATGGTATAATCATGTGAACAAATATATGGGCATCCAAAAAATCATTTTTTGATCAAATATATCAACATGAAAACACTACCATAAGTTAACTATAAACAAAACAGAGGTGTTGAACATAATTATGATCAAATTATGAAAATACAAACATTTATTGGATTAAAACTGGGTGCAAGGGGATGGAAACACCTACACATAACCAAGGAATAATTTCAACTCTATTTCTAATACTTTTAACAATCACAAAAAACACCTCAATGGTTAAAATATCATGCTAGTAAAGGTGAAAAAATATTTATAAATTAAATAGAAATAATGAATGTGAATGTGGAAAACTCTAAATGAGAGAAAGGATGGAAATGCCTACCTCAAACAATGGTCACACCAAGATTTCTAAGTCAAACCACACCCTGCTCGCGTGCATGCACTTCGAAATAAGCACACACACTTCGAAATGATCTTGACTCCCTGCAAAAAATTCCGACACCCAAAATTAGTGAAGCAAAGACCCACACACATCCAAAAAATTGCATGGGACTCACAGAAATAAACACAACCAAAATAAATAAATAAATAATAAAGTGTGTAACAAGACGACGGATGAAGAACATCACCTTGGACCATGGTGGCAACCTTGAACATACGTGGAAATCCAAGATTGCATTCAAAAATCATTCTCCAGACTACCAATAAAATAGAAGGAATTCAAAACACAATAATGAAAATAAAATAAACGTGTGCATGATAAAAAAACTTTCACCTTAGATGGTGGCGGCGAACGAAAACATGCGGCGAGGCCAAACACACCCTGGGAACAATGGTGGATAGTCTGAAGCGATCTGAATTGCTTATCCTTTAGCAGCAAGGGAATGGATGTGATCCGAGATGACCTGATACACCATTAGTGATCCTGACGAGGGGATTCGCGGCCACGCCAGAGCAACGTGGTGGCGCTGCACAACAAGGTTCGAGTTCTTCACTATTAGACATCAGACTGAATGGGTCAGGTTTTCCAGAAGGGCGCCGGGAAGGGGGTCAGGTTCGGGATGTAGGTGCTAGGTGGGGGCACGGTAACGGGGTGTCGCCGACAGGATGTATCAGGGAGGATGCATGTCGACGACTACTAGCCGGAGGACTAGGGCGCATTTGGGTGGAGTGACCGAACGACCGGATGATGTAGGGAGGAGGCTGCGGAAAGAGGAGGTGACAGAAGGCATGTGGAGAGTGATATGGGAGGGCGGAACGATGGGGGGGGGGAAACGGTGCTCCAGGATGCTTTCAGCTCAACGGGGAGGCTGGATCCTAACAGGGAGGTTGGAGCCAGACAGGGAGCTGGGGTCCCTGGCGGACGGGGAGGGGCGAGGCTGGCGGAGGCCAGGAGGAGACCCTTGAAGGGGAGAGGTGCAGGACATCGCAAGGATTGGACGACGGCAAGCAGGATGGGGGTTGGGTGCTGCGTGCCGGAAACCAGGGTGTGGGGGATGCGGCCCGCGACGCAGACCAGGGAAAAGGGTGGAGACATGACAAACTAGGGTTTGAGTATTTTTTCCATTTTATTATATTAATGATAATAGTAATAATAATATTAATAATACAAATAATAATAATACTACTAGAATAATAACAATAATATGAATAAGAAGAATAGTAGTAGTAATAATAATATAAATGAAAATTTGATAAAAATAATACTAATAGAAATATAATAAGAATAATATTAAAATCAATTTAGTGATATTATTATTATCAATATCTAAATAAATAATATTATCATTTTATTTTAAATATATGTAAAATTTAGTTATTTTAAGTATTCTGCAACCACGCATTCTCTAGGACCGAATGCACGAGCACCGCTAACAATACGATGATCGTGCCATAGCCTGAGACACATCAAAAACATCAAAGCATCAAAAATTTCAATTCCAAAATAAAACTCAACTTTTTCCAAAAGATGCGGTACATAGATAAAAAATAATAATAAGCATTCTTGGTCAGGTTGTGACACATAATATAAGAACAAATTTATTTTTTATCAGATAAAAGTAGTATTTTTCAAAAAAATCCATTTTACCACCTTTTAATGATGAATCCTATTTAAAACCAATATTTGACACTTCTATATATTCAATTTAATGAAGTTAAATTCTTATTTATATGCGGAACATAAAAAATTAGTTTGGATATATTTTTGGTACTTTTATGATAACATTCATATTTGGACAAATAGTGAAAAATACTATGTTTTAATTGAAAACAAATTTTTTAATGGAAATAATTTTTAGTGTTAAATTATGAATTTGATTAATTTTGAAGTATAATTAGATAATATTTCTATCATTTAATACAATTTATTTCATTATATAAAATTTAATGTTTCAATTTGACATAAACATGTGTTAATCATTTGATAGTTGTTACTTTTTAAAAACCCGATTTTGGGTTTTGACAACAGGAATTAATTTTACATTAATAAATGAAACTTCTATGTTTTGAATTTTGTAAAATATACTACATTTTTTAATTCATAATATCAAAATTATCTTGGGGTAAATTTTTGGTATTTTTTTGGAAACTTTCAATTTTAGATGAATAGTGAAAAACACTCTGTTATTATTTGAAACTGACTATTTATTTAAAAAATTATTTATTTTATAAATTTTATTATAAGTCAAAATAGATATATAATATGTATATATGATCAATGTAATTCATTGGATTCATTTTATAATAAAAATAGATTTATAAAATTTCATTGAACTTTTTAACGCTTTTTACCAACCATCTAGTAGCATTTGCAAATTTGTATAAAACATAATTTTACCGATTCTGTGTGTTGAATTTCCAAAATCCAAGAGACACTATTGAAATTAGTAAGTAAAATTTTGTTCAATAAAATGAATTTAATTTTTGGTTAATAGTAATTTTCGAATTTTTTTACCGCGGTGCAAAGTAAATATGGTAATTAAGGGTAAAAATGACATAATAATTACCCTAAAACATGTCATAATTCTATTGGAAAAATGTAATTCGACTAAAAACAAACTTATTAATGAAATATGATTCTATTTGGTCCACTTGGATTAGATTAGGACAATTATTATTATTTTATTTAAAGAAGAGTTAAAAGTGTTAAATTCAAATCTTAATAACTAAACCATTTTTTATATAAGGATAAACACAATATAAATTCTACTATAAATATTCAATAGAAATATAAAACAATTTCCTACATAATGGTATTTTATTTATCATTTTTAGACATTAAATAATTTAATTTATTTCTGACACAATAATGATGCAGGAATTACCTTATTAATGAAATATTAAATAATTTATATTATAAATATCCAAATAAATATAAATTGATAATTCTGATGAATTCCACTAATGTTATAGGTTAATATATCATGTTAAGTTTAATTAGATAATTTTTTTCGAAGTGATATGGTTGTTATGACTTTCACAAAAACAAAATACTAAATATTTTCAAAATTGACAAGAATTAGTTTTAAAAAAAATACTATATTATTGGTTGATATAAAATTCCAAAAAATATATGGTTCTTTCAAAGGTATTAAATAGTATTTTATATGTCATTAATAAACCAATTGAGTTTCTCTTGGAAGTTTATATTCTTTTTATTAACCATATAGTTTAAGAATACCAGAAAACATGATAAAAGATAAACTATTTAACAAAGAGTTAAATCTAAAAGATAAGGTTAAAATGGTAACCTCGACATGTCATAAACCTATTGGTTGAGAGGATGTCGAAATATAACCACCAGTGACTTGAATTAAATTAATTTGGGGCCATTATAAAATGAATATGATTTTATAATAAATTAATATTTTAATCATTTCTTAAAGTTACCCTCGCCCCTCTTATAAAAGGTCATTTCCCCTACTCATAAAATCACACCTCCAAAGCCATTTGTGTAACGACCTGAAATTTTGAATAAATATTGTTTTCTAATTTTTTTTGTTATTTTATTTTAAACTCAAAAAAACTATTTCATTTGATAACATGAGTATAATTAAAATGAGACTTTGGGATTTCGACTGTTATATGACCGTTAGTCAATATGACAATTGGAAACTAAATGTTGCAATTGTTGTCTATAAATAGAAGTGATCTTGGTTAATTTTTATAGAAAAAAGATTTGATGGCCACATCTAGTATTCTCGGGCCGATCGAATCCCATCTGATAGAACTTGGGAAGGAGGTAGCACCACTGGGATTTGCTCTGGACCAAACCCAAGCCCAACTTCATCGTGTGAAACTGGAACGGAATCGTCTCTGCGAGAAGTTCAAGCTAATAGAAATCACCTCTTGGGCAATGTTATCCAAGCCTCCCGCAGATTTTCTCACCTTAGCACACCTTACACTTAGATCCTATGCTGGTGTTATAATGGGATATGTAACGAAACCGTAGCTGCCTTATGTAATCCTTTGATAAATAAATGTTGTGATTTCTTCTTATGGTGAAGTATGTGAATTTTCAAAATCTCTGGATAAATTTAGGATGTATATAATTGATGAATTTTGGAAAGAATGATATTTTAAAATATTTATGTAAACCTTAAATAATTAATGATGTGTAATGATTTTCAAAAAATGGTCTTCAGCAAATGTGTTCAATAAGAAATTTAGAGTCTAATAAGATCAACTTAATTTTTGATGAATAGTAATTTATGAATAGTGATTTTACACTTAGGATTAGTAATGTGAACAAATGGATTAGTAATCTCACTTAAAGAATGTATTAGTATAATATAGGTACCTTGATTAAGTAATATGATTCAACAAAATAGGTAAATAACTGTTTCAGAAATTATTAGTCAAGTATCAGCTTTTTCGGGTGAATAGTGTTTTTTAATTAAAAATTAAATTAAATATATTTAAAAAATTATTTTTATAAAATGGAGCTCATTTTTGAACTCAGAGCATCGATATTAGGTTAAGGTAATTTTTCTGAAAAAATGAATTTTCGGTGAATAGTGTTTTTATTTAAAAATTAAATTAAAAATATATAGAAATTTATTTTTATAAAATGGAGTTTATTTTCGAATTCAGAGCATTGATATCATATTAAGGTAAATTTTTGGGAGTTTTCTGATAAAGTTGAATTTTCAGCGAATAGTAAATATACAGTTTTATGGTTTCGGTATGGTTAATGACATCATAACTGTGTCATGATGATGTCATGGGATATTTTTTGGGATGGTCGACTTATGAATAGTAATATAAGGCATGAGGTGTCCCATGTGGCCAATACCATGAGGAAATACCACTATTTTTGCCAATACCACCAATGAGGTGTCCCTTGGCCATTAATGCCTTGTCCCCTCACTTCCCCTATAAATACCAAGACATTATCTCATACTTTCCATTCCAAAATAATCCTCAATGAATTTCTGGTCTCCTTAACTCCCAAGGATTCATCCCAAGGTTCCTCCAAGCCATCAAGGTCCCAACCTTCGAGTTTTAAGAGTTACGTTTAAAGGTAAGGGATTTTACCTCTCTTTTTCTTTCCAAGTACTCTCTTTTATGTCATTTATCTTATGCTCCATGTTCTTATGTTGGGGATTTTCAATTATATTCATCCTACTGTTTTTTAATGTTAATTTGATGAGATAACCCCTCTTTCTCTCATAACTTCATTTTATGAATGTTTATGTGGCGCTGTTAGGCTGCCGAATTTTTAAGGGATTCTTTCACCCTTCTCATTTTCAAGTTCTATTTTCATGTCAAGTCTTTTAGGTTCCTTTTATTATGTTGGGGTATGATCTATATATCTATCATACTGATATTTTATGTTCATATGATGAGATACCCTATTTGATCTCATCAATTCATTTTTTTGAAGTTTTAAGTGACGCCATTAGGCTGTCGAATTTCCATAAGAGAAATTTTATTTTTTGTCTTCCTTCCATATTTTTCATTTCATATGGTATGTCTTTAAAATTTAAATAAAATGTTATTATATACCTTATATCCTGTCCCTCTACTATTTTACGAATCATTAATGAGTTGGTGTCCCATGTCCCCTCTCTTTTTAGTATTTTATAAAACCCTATAACATAGCCGTTATGATGCAGAATTTTCGTCACAAAATGCCACTCTCTTTATCTCAAATTATTTTATATTATTAAGTGAATAATAAAAGCTCTTTATTATATAGGGGTATTCACATATATATCAAAATTTTCTAATTTAATTCTGGTACTTACATACGTAAAACCTGCTTTCCATTTTTGTGTGTTTAAAATGACATAAAGATCACGTCTTTAAAGTAGTTTTTAAAATGTGATGACTATGAAATGAAACCCATTTATTTTATTCTAAATGAGTTGTTTATGAAATTATTGATGATGATATATGTGTCTCACATGATTATAAATGCAAATTTACGGGTGCGCCCTGATAGTGCTCCAATCCATTGGGTAAAGACTGAATCTCTAGAGATTACCATTTTTAACGATGCCTTGGTTAATAACCTGGGTCATTTTTAATGACACCTTGGGGATGGACCTTGGTGAAATAGAAATGATTGTATATGTTAAATTTTGTAGCGACATCTTCATGTAATGAAACATGTTATTTTTATTATGATATGCCTCAGGTTCTCTTTCTCATGCCTTAAAGTTATTTTTCATGACTTTGGATGTATCTTAAGTTCACATGTAAAATGTTTCCCTTGTTTCTCTTATTGGGCCTTCTGCTCACCCTTTCCTATGATGTATGCTCCCAGGTTATGAGATGTTGTAATGAACTTAGGATGAACAAATGATGAATCCTTTAAAGTGTATAAGAATGATGTTTTATGTTGTCATGTATTAAGTTCCTGGTTTCCAAGACACTAAATCTTAAAGATCCTCGATTTTGTATAATGTAATGAAAGTTTAGGTGTTAAAAAGGCAGGATGTTATTGTTGGTATCAAAGGATGGTTTAGTTATTTGTGGAAATTAGGATATGAAAACTTTAGGAATAACCATATAGAAATGTTAAAATATTGAAAATATTCCTGGTATTTTGGTGAGTATTGAGTAAGTGGGTTCCAAACAAATAAATCCCTATCTGGATACAAACAAGTAGAGGTGGCTAGGGCACAGATGTTCCTATGAGTTGAAACTCTGACAAGGTGTTTTGGGCTTGACCCGTGGTAACCTGGTGCACGACAACGGGCCTTACTGCACTCTTGGTTTGCACCATCGGGGGATATGATTTGGTAAATTCAAAAGCTCTGTTTGAACCATTATTAAAGGGACAAAGTTAAAATAAAATAAATATTCACATAAGAATATTTGATCATGGATAACCTAGATTAGAACCTAGGGGATCACAAGTTGGGGTATACTTTTCTTCTACATGTTAATCCTTCTATGCTTTAAGATTCCTTTTCATGATTATTGGATAAGTATTTAATCCCCCTAATTAAACTTTATTTTCTTAGTTAATGGACGGAATTGGAAGAACATGTCCCAACAACCAATGTGATAGGAAATGTGATGATTTCCCTATTAATATGACAGATATGACGAGAGATAAAGTTGAATATTTTGTGATTATTCCAAAACAGCTCTCAAAAATCACAATTAAAAATTCGTACCTAGTTGAATGCCCAAATTCATCAAGGACGAAGAAGATGAAGTCTCAAGGATGTTCATCTGATAAAGTTTATAAGGGAAAGAATGCCCAATTTCCTTTGTGAAAAAAGTGTGGAAAGGGGCACCTAGGAGAATGTCACAAAGGAACCCGGAGATGTTTTACGTGTGGGGTGATAGGGCATAAAGTAGCCAATTGCTTTACAAAATGGATATTGTGATGAATAGAGATAAGAATCAATTTAATGTACTTTATACTATTAAATGTGGTAAATATGGAGAAGTTGGACATTATCCAAGGCAATGCTCTCGTGTAAGGGATAAGAAGCATGATGAGCATCAACAATCTTCAAGGACAAGGGAAAAATGCAAGTCCTATGCTGAGATGGACCATGATGACTAAAGTACATGTTACTTCTTCACAATAATTGCTTATGTCAGGTTGTATTTTAGTTCGTGCCCTACGAGCATATATTTAATGTTTTCTATGAACATCGAGTCACTACCTAAGATGGTTTAATATAATTAAGGAAAACAACTATTGTTATGTACCACATGTTGATGTTGTAAAGCTCTTATTCTTGAAAAAAAGATGATTAGGGGATCAAAAGATGAATATTATTTTGGAAGACGTTCACTATTTTGGGAATCCAATATGATCCAGGTAAATAGAATACTAAATACAAATTTGAGGTGTAAAGTTTGACTTATACTTTGAAGAATCGATGAATTTATGGTGTACTTATAGTAATTTGGGTTACTTATGGAAATGATTAACCTATCTTGGGGAAAATATGTTTAGGTTAATTACTTTTGTTATAGGATTTTAAGAGTGATTGATGTTGTTTGGAGGTTATAGATAAAGATTATCTTGGAAGAATATGTTTTCAAATACTTCTTATATTTGGGTTTCAATATTAGTTTGGTTTATTTTGAGGAATTTTAAGGACAATTATTTATGGAATGGTCTATGATGAACTTTGGGTAGTACCGTGGAATTTTGAAGATTTAAAGTAGTTTCCCTTCCTATGGGGTTCTTTCTTTTTGAAGTGTTGTTTTATCTTACCCTTTTTGTTTTGGGGATAATTTTTAAAGATAGAAGAAATAGATAGTTAATCTTTTGTGGATTATGTGATTATCTATAAGATGATTCATGTGCTTTTGATGAGACCAAGTGTTTTTCAATGCTCATCGTTTGGAGAAATGATTAGTTTTGGTAGAAAATTATTTAAAGGATGAAACACTACTAGAAGGTTGGTATATTTCCATATGTTTTTTATATGTATTAAATGAATTCCTCAAAATTATGAAAAGGAACGTAAAACAAATACGTTGTTGGTTTACGTTTCTTACTGGGTAATCAAAGGCCGTTTACACACATCATAAGTTTGTGATTTTATTATGGTTAACTTTATCCTAATCATGTTTTCTATCACTCTCCATCAGAATATGAGCCTTTGTTTTCTCATCCTTATCCTTGTTTCCCTACATGGAATCCTAGTATGGGTTAACTCAGGTGACCTTTGTACTTCCCTTTGTTTATCTTAAAGTAATAGTTTTACAGACTCCTTTTCTGATGTGGGACTTTCATTGAAATTTCCAAGCCCAATTTTAAAAATTTAGAGGACACAATTTCTTAAGGGGGGAAGAATGTAACGTCCAGAAATTTTGAATAAATCATGTTTCCTAATTTTTTATGTTATTTTATTTTATAATCATCATAACTATTTCATTTGATAACATGAGTATAATTTAAATGAGACCGTTTGGTTTCGACTGTTATATGACTGTTAGTCAATATGACCGTTGGAAACTAAATGTTGTGATTATTTTTTATAAATACAAGTGATCTTGGTTAATTAATATAAAAAGAAGATTTGATGGCCTCGTCTAGAAGTATCGGGCCAATCTAAGCCCATCTGACAGAACTTAGGAAGGAGGTAGTACCACTGGGCTTTGCTTTGGACCGTACCCAAGCCGAACTTCATTGTGTGAAACTGGAATAGAATCTCTTTCGTGAGAAGTTCAAGATAAGAGAAATCCCCACTCGGGAAATGTTATCCGAGCCTCCCTCAGATTATATCACCTTATCACACCTTATATTTAGATTCTATACTGGTGTTTTAAGGGGCTATGTAGCGAGACCTTAGCTGCCTTTTGTAATCCTTTGATAAATAAAATTTGTGATTTCTTCTTATGGTGAAGTTTGTAAATTTTCAGTATGTCTGGATAAATTTTGGACGTATATAATTGATGAATTTTGGAAAGAATGATATTTTAAAATATTTATGTAAACCTTAAATAATTAATGATGTGTAATGATTTTCAAAAAATGGTCTTCTGTAAATGTGTTCAGTAAGAAATTTAGTGCCTAATTAGATCAACTTAATTTTTTTATGAATAGTAATTTATAAATAGTGATTTTATACTGAGGATTAGTAATGTGACTAAATTGATTAGTAATCTCACATAAAGAAAGTATTAATATAATATAGGCACCTTGATTAAGAAATGTGATTCAACAAAATAGGCAAATAATTGTTTCAGAAATTATTAGTCAAGTATCAGTTTTTTTGGGTGAATAGTGTTTGTTAATTAGAAATTAAATTGAAAATATTTAGAAAAATATTTTTACAAAATGGAGTTCATTTTTGAACTCACAACATCGATATTATGTTAAGGTAATTTTTGGGGATTTTTCTGAAAAAATGAATTTTCGGTGAATAGTGTTTTTATTTAAAAATTAAATTAAAAATATTTAGATATTTATTTTTATAAAATGGAGTTTATTTTTGAATACAGAGCATCGATATTATATTATGGTAATATTTTTTGAGTTTTCTGAAATAGTTGAATTTTTAGTGAATAGTAAAAAATACAGTTTTAGGGTTTCGGTATGTTTAATGGCATCATCACTGTGTCATGATGATGCCATGAGATATTTGTATGGATGGTTGACTTATGAATAGTAAGATAAGGTATTAGGTGTCCCATGTGGCCAATAACATGAGGAAATACCACTTGTTAGGCCAATACCACCAATGAGGTGTCCCTTGGCCATTAATGTCATGTCCCCTCACTTCCCCTATAAATACCATGACATTCTCTCATCCTCTCCATTAAAAAATATTTCTCAATGACGTTCTGGTCTCCTTACCTCCTAAGGATTCCTCCCAAGGTGCCCCCAATCCCTCAAGGTCCCATCCTTCGAGTTTTAAGAGTTACGTTTTAAGGTAAGAGATCATACCTCTCTTTTTCATTCCAAGTACTATCTTTTATGACATTTCTTTTATGCTCCATGTTCTTATGTTGAGGATGTTATTTTATTTTCATCCTACTATCCTTTTAATTTTCATATTATTAGATACCCCCTCTTTGTCCCATCACTTCATTTTAAGAATGTTTATGTGGTGCTGTTAGGCTGCTGAATTTTTAAGGGTTTCTTTCACCCTTCTCATTTTCAAGTTCTATTTTCATGTCAAGTATTTCAAGTTCATTTTATTATGTGGGGGTATGATCTTTATATCTATCATACTGATATTTTTCTATTCATATGATGATAGACCCTATTTTATCTTTTCAATTCATTTTTTTGATGTTTTAAGTGACGTCGTTAGGCTGCTGAATTTTCATATGAGAAATCTTATGTTTTGTATTCCTTCCATATTTTTCATTTCATATGGAATGTCTTTAAAAATTTTATTACCATGTTCTTATATCCTTTATATCCTGTCCCTCACTGTTTTATGAATCATTTATGAGTTGGTGACCCATGTCCCCACTCTTTTCAGTATTTTATAAAACCCTATAACACAACCGTTATGCTGCAGAATTTTCGTCTCAAAATGTAAGTCTCTTCATCTCAAATTATTTTGTTTTATTAATTCAATAATCAAATATATTTCTTCAGTTGGTGTATTCACATATATATCAAAATTTTCTAATTTAATTCATGTACTTATATACATAAAACCATCTTTCCTTTTTCCGTGGGTTTAAAGTGACATAAAGATCACGTCTTTAAAGAAGTTTTTAAAATGTGATGACTATGAAATGAAACCCATTTGTTTTATGGCTATATGGGTTGTTTATGAAATGATTGAGGATGATATATGTGGATCACATGATAATAAAGGACAATTTAAGAGTGCGCCCTCATAGCTCTCCAATGCATTGGGTAACGACTTAATATGTAGAGATGACCATTTTTAACGATGCCTTGGTGAATAACCCTGGTAATTTTTAATGACGCCTTGGGGATAGACCTTGGTGAAATGGAAATTATTGTATATGTTAAATGTTGTAGCCACATCTTCAAGTTATGAGACACGTTATTTTTATTATGATATGCCTCATGAACTCTTTATCATGCCTTAAAGTTATTTTTCATGAGTTTTGATGTATCTTAAGTTCACATGTGAAATGTTTCCCTTGTTTCCCTTACTGGGCCTTCGACTCACCCTTTCCTTTGATTTGTGCTCCCAGGTTATGAGATGTTGTAATTAACTTGGGATTAATTAATTAAGAATCCTTTCAAGTGTTTAAGAATGATGATTTAGGTTGTTAGGTATTAGGTTCTTGGTTTCCAAGACACTAAATCTTAAAGATCCTCGGTTTTGTATAATGTAATGAATGTTTATGTGATAAAAGGCAGGATTTTATAATTTTACTTAGCCAAACCCTTTGAAAATATCCTCCCAACTTTCCTAACATCATCCTAGAGTCCTCACATTGATCATAAAGCCAACCTATGGATCCATTTTGATCAACTCAAAAGGGAACACCTGAAGAAGTGGTAATAATTTCACCACCCTCTTTTAATTTATTTTCTTATTCCACTTCCTCTTTCATTGTTGTTTCTATACCAAAATAATAACTCCAGTACCTCCAACATTTTGTGATATTATTATAAATATGGTACAACCATATTCATTATTCTATCCATCCTATTAATGAAAATGTCACCATACGTGCGTACGTACGGCTTACCGTCTCTACGTTGTGGTGTAGTTTTTTATTCGAACACTTCACTATTTGGATTAGTATAATAATGAGTACAAATGACATAAATATTAAATATAACATGTTAATGATTCTGTATATAAGATATATGATCCAATTACATACTATTTCACCATCTATATAATGATATTGTCGCTCATGCTTACGTACGGATTACTGTCCCCACAACGCGATGTGATTCATTTCCACATTCACAATTCAACGACGATTAAAAAAAAATATTATTAATAAGCATGTAATATATGAAATAATAATTCTACTGAATATATATATATATTAATATATATATATATGTATGTACATACAAATATCTTATTCACTTACTTCCATTCAATACGTTATGAAAATGGAAACAATGTTTATGCATACGTACGACCTACCATCTCCATAAACAGTGTGTTCAATTTAATATATCTATCTATTATACGTATTTTATTCAAAATATATATGATATATAAATCATGTTTTATATTATGAATGTATATAAATCGCAATCTAAATGATATGATCATGAATAACTTGTTAAAACACGCACGATAAGGAAAACGATTATTGCCCAAAATGTTAATTTAACATAGAAATAATTATTAAATGGGCTGTATAAAGTCACAAATGAATCATGTATGATATAATAAATATTAAAATTGTTCTGGAATACTTTAATAACAATGTTTTAACTATCATACAAGTGTTTAAAATACCAATAACTAAGGAAAATGATAAGGTATGGTTTATTTACTCAATCTCATTATTATCCGAGATTGTTTATGTGTAAGTATTTACTGGGACATATTTATCATCGATAACAATATTTCAAAAAAATATTTTAAAAAGGAATCATTTATGGTTTTATGGGAGGGTCTATTTAACTAGATCATCATTTTAATATTATAATTATTTATCTTTATAAATCCTTTTAATTAATTTCAATGTTTTCAAAATGATTTTAAGAATTTATTTACATGGACACGAATGTTTTGAAGTGATAATTATTTTCAAAAGTTTTAAAGTGGTATGGGACAATTTGATTCTAAAATAACTTTTAAATTACTTCTTCTATAAATGTTTTTCATTTAAATGTATTCATAAAATGGGATATTTCTCTCAAAGAGTTTTACAAATCATTTTCACCTATGTCAACATCCTTTGATTGATTTTAAACTTGTTTGAATATGATTTATTATGATACAAAGCATCCATATTGTATTGAATGTTTTGTGATATATTTGAATGTGGATGTTTTATTTTTATACCATTCATGGTTTAATATTAATGTATTTACATTTCGTATGCTAGTTTTAATACAAATGTTTATGTTATGTTTCAACTTTTTCATATGAGGAATGTATTGGGCATAGTAAGTGATGGGTGGAGCCCGCTATAGCTTCTCGATGAATCAGTAGGTCTCATGAGACAATTAGATGTTTAATTGGACGAGGCCTTTCCCAATTTGATATATGGTTTTGTCTTATGTTTTAATCATTTTTAGACATCTTGGTCAAGGCCTTAACAAAATGTTTCAGAATGTCAGGCATTATACATTCCCTCATTATGAAAATAATATTGATGATTCATGGGGTTATTCGACTAGTATAATACACATGTCAATGTTTTATTATGGAATTGTTTACTCAGATCATGTTTCTTCTATACTGTGTTCATGTTTATTCTTTTTAAAGGCTTTTGTTTTCAATTATTCACCATGCCTATTGTTTACGTTATCTTCTACTAAATTGTTTACTCTTACAGAGCATCTGAGCTCACCCCTTTCTTATGTTTTATTTTCACAGGATTTCGAAGATGTGTATTATGATTGATATGCAGGGTTAAGCTAAAAAGAAGTAATGGTGTTCTAAAAGAACTATCAATGCTATATTTTATGTTTTAAATTTTAATGTGAAATTGATGTACATAATCTATTTCCAAGACTGCTAAACTGATCGGTCCTTCGGGGCATGATTTCCTTGTATCATGCCAATGTATTCAAATAATGTACCGACTCTGGGTAATTGGGGTTAGGGAGTTACAATGTCAATGTTTCTGGAAAACAAATCTTGGAGTTTTGGAGAAGTGGGGAGAGCTTCATGCATTTTATAATTGAGGTGAGTGGAACACTTATAATTTTTGAAAAAAAAGGTGTACCCACATTCTTAGCATGATAAAAGGGTAAAAATAAAGTATTATATAGGCATAGAAATTATAGGGACTAAATATATCCATATATTTTTTTATATATTTTTGAGGTCATTTTGATCCTTATCATTTATGTTTAACCCCGGGAAACCCCATGGTTACCTTAAACATGGGAATTATTTTTTTATGATTTTCATGATTCATTATGATCAAAAAACTAATTGAAATTATTTTAAAATTTAAATTATTTTGATTAAAAATTTTTAATCAATTTTAACAAATTTAATTCACATAAGTAGAAAATTGAAATTTAAAACAAACCCATATACACGACAAAAATACGAGTTTTCAAGAAGCCTTTTTAGAGAGAGATTATGTTATACTATTTCTATTACCAATAATAATAATTATGTGAATAAAAAATAATATTTAATGATATTTAATTTCTTTATTTCATATAAATAATTTCACATTTATGGTGTTTTTAATTAATTAAAATTGAGAAAAAATACTCACTTTAAAACAGTTTTGAGAAGAAAACTTTTTCAAAACCAAAGACAACTATATACTAAAATCAAATATGATATTTATTCAAATGAAATTATGTGGGTTAATTATAACTAAATAAAAATTATTTACCTTTAAATCATTTTAATAACATAAAAGAAATTTTAAATTTTTTAATTTATTGAAAATGTTTTGAAAAATCGAGTTTTTGCAATATTAACCCAAAAATCAATATATTCTGAAAAATCCAAAAAATTACAATAAGTAAATTTTGAAATTAAAATATAAATAATTGATGTTCATTTTATTATTTAATTTTCATTAAATTTCCAAAAAATTAATTTTATTATTTTTTCATGAAAATAAATAATTTTTTAAGAAATTATATTTTTAAAAATAAAATTACTTTACTAAAAATTGACAGATTAATTAAAATGAATTTATCAAAAATTTATATTAAGTATAAATATTATATATATATATATATATATTAATATACATATCAATTTTTTTAATATTATTCAACCCCACTAATTTAACATTTATTTTTAAATGGTTATATATTTCGTGGGGCTTTTACGATCAGGGATTCATGTCGAATACTCTATCAAACGTTGTTTTCATTTATAAAATCAGTGGGTGTTAAATCGTCACTGTATTAATAAATTTTTTCATCATAATTTATATAATATCTTTTTAAACAATGTTTTTATATTTGCAAATAATTTTTTGGTAAACCAACATCGTAAAATCAGTTGATAAAACATCCTCTTAATAAAAGTGAAATGCATATATGAAGGTCATATGGAAGAACACATAATAGGTTTTGAAATAGGATAACATTGTGTGTTTTTGATTATATAGACACAGAATAAAATCATAACTAAAAATTAATGATCTACTATAATAGAAATCGTTGATCCAAAGAAAATGAATGATTTATAGAAAGTTGACAATTACAAAACCATCAACCAAAGAGGCATGAAAAAGGATAGTGATTACATAAAAAATGATAGTAATAAGACAATTTGTTTTTTAAATATAACTTTCATTGATTTGAAGAAATTTTTTACAATTTCTACTGAAAATAATGTGAAATATACTTACATGATATGTTGAATTGAATACATTTGTAAATTTCAAGAAAAATTTCAAATTTTTCTCCAAACGATGAGAATTAATAATGATTTTTTCATTACTAAAGCACTAAAAGAAACTTTTAAAGACAACATAATAATAAATTGGATAATAACTCTATTTCAAATATCATTATACATTAATTAAAAAAATTATTAAAACGTGGAAATATTCTTACAAAAATGAGTAAACTATCATATGATGAATTAATACATTAATCTCTAAAATTAAACAGTAATACCTAATATTATAATTAAATAAACGTAAAAAAATATCAACATTAATGTTGTTTTAACCTCAAATATTTTATCATTGCTTTTATATTTTAATGCAAAATATAAGGAGGTCCCTTTTATCAAATAACATGAATTATATTTTCATAAAATGAATTTTAAATCTTTGGGTTATTTGTATGATAAATATTGTGTTATGATAATTACCTAAATATATAAGATCATATAAACCATAAAGGATATCAATAAATTAAATATTATTTCTAATAATGTAAATGCATACATTATATTAAACGAAAGCATTATATATACTTTAACAAAATAAAATGAGTCCGAAAATATCATCAATTAATTTAAGATCTAATTTCATTAAAACTCAATGGATATTATAAGAAATTAAACTTATAAAAATCTTTAATCTACATTGTATCCATCACTCTTAAAATAACCTAACATGAAACAATCATAATATCAAAAAATATCTAAAATTTTGTTTTTATGACACCTATTATAGCCAAAAACCCACATTCCAAAATACATTGCTAAACAAATAAAAATTATAGTTGTACCTTTGATAGCGATGAAGGTGGACCAATTTTTTCAAACCAAAAAATATAACATAAAAATTTAAAGTTATATCACTTATATTCTCAATAAAAATTTATGTTTAGAGTTTTAGGAAATTAAGAAAAACTCATACACAAATAATAACCATGTTTTTAAATTGTAATTTCTCCCACTGAACCCATATTTGATTTTTTCTTATTTATTTATCATGATAATACATATGAAACCCATGAGGAAATAATTTATTCAAAATCATTCTTCGTAACCTGGGGAATATAAAACATAAGAAGGGTGAGAACAAATTATAAGAAAGGTTAAAAATAAGTATTAACTACTGAATTTCATCTGTGAGCATAATAATTGTATAGGGGTATGATAACATAATCAAAGTGAATGATTCAAAAATAATAATATTCATAAACATAAATAACTAGATCTCATAACATGATAAAATTTCATAAGACCTCAACAAAGGAAAGGGATATCTGAATCCATAATCATGAGCCATTTGAAATCAATCATGATAATTAAAGATATTATAAAAAACTACCAACGCTGATAAAACTTATTGGTATCTTGGAACATCATTATAACAGAACCATTAAAAACCGTATAATTAGAATAACTATATTTTTTACTTCCATTTTTTTGGAGAGCATAATAATTACCAAATTAATTGTAGTGCTATCTATCTATAACAATCATATAATATATATCAGGATCACCCAATTCAATAAGGGTACACCCATCATATATATTTTCAATTAAACCTAAATAAAGTACATATATATATATCATTTTATCATAAAAATTATACAAAAACACATTATTTATTTTATAACATGACTAACCCATGGAAAAAATAGGTTCCATAATAATATATTTAAAATATGATTAACCCATGGAAATGAAATATGTTCTATAGAAATATCATCGAAAAGTTATTAATACCTAGAAAAGAAATTAGTTCTATAAAAATAACTTTAAAGAAATCCTAAAAAGTGGAAAAGAAATGGGTTCTATAATAATCTCTTTGAAACATGACTAACCCATTGAAATGAAATGGGTTCACTATCAATCTATTTAAAACAATAATAATCCATCAAGGTAAATATTTAAGATTTTATAATTAAAAAATATCCCATTTTTATCATATATAACAACAAGGGTTATTGATGTTGCAGAATGGAAATACTATTATAAAAAATTAAAAATATTTTTAATGAAAATAACAGCATATTTTTGAAAATAAATTAAAAAATATAAAAAAATACATAAATTATTGAATATACCCATATCATTTTAAAAAACATTAATTAATATTTAGAATAGTTTAAATAAAATAATAATCATGATTGTTGAAAAATCCATTCATTTTGTAAATGTTAAAAATATTTTTTTTTCAATACATTGTGTAAAATGGAATCAAACGCGACTTATTTGTAAAATGTTATGAAATTTAATTTTAATACCCTTTAAAATAAGGTCAATGAATGTGTAAAATATCATTAAGGAATTTTTTTTTTGAAAAAACATTTTAGAAAATATTTTCGAAAACTGGGATATTGAATAGAATGATATCTGGTCTCAATGAAAATACAAGACTGGTACCACTAATAGAAAACATTATTAATTTTGTTAATTTTATAAGGGTGGAAATGGAAATTAAACATGTTAAACAAATTAATATCATGAGGGGAATAAATTCTAATATGATAATGAAAATAATATCCTATTATTTCTTGCAAAAGAAACATGAAGATAAACAGTCTTGAAAGAATGGAGATCGTGAGATGAATCCTATTCCACTTTGGTAACTCTTAAATTATAATACCCATGCAACAATAACCTCAAATGAAACATTAAATAATATGATAATAATGATACCCATTATATAAAATTCCATAATTCTAGTATATAATCCCAATAAAGAATATATATTTTTATCATAATCATCTATCCCAATGAATGAAATTTGGGATGATTAACCCTTAAAAGGAGTATATTGTGGAATATAGAGTTTATCAATGGATATATTATGTGAAAAAACTATAAATACATACCAAAAATGGTAAATATACATTGAAATATTTTTTTGCTAAATTCACACATAATCATATAAAAACAGATTCAATGAAGAAGTATTATAACCTAATGAAAGGAAACTGAGTTAGGAAATTATTTTCCACTTTGTAACATTAATATCAATCCCCATGGAAAATTAATAAAAATTTAATCTTAAAATACCATGATTTTTGAAAGAATCATGGTATTACTTGTAATATGTATGGTATATACACCACATAACAAAAACAAGGGATGTATATGGAATACGTGTCATTGAATTAAAAGTAATACAAGAAATACCCTTACCTCAAGTCCAGACATTCTTCGTTTATCCATTATCTCGTGTATTATAAGATTACATAAATTATTTAATTTCATATAGAATTTTTCTAGGTTTAACATCTTATAAATAAAAAATTTCTTTTATTTTTTTATAATGATATATTTGAATACATAATCAGTTAACTTCACATTGGTTGTTTTTAGAACATTTGGTTCATTGTTTAAAAACAGATTTGGTGTGTCGGCCATGGTCAAAGAGTTAATTGATTTAAAATATACAGAATAATAATAATGAAATAATTATCATATTTATTCAGAAATTATACTTTCAAAACCAATCATGAAAAATGAACAATGTTACAATCATGGATAAGGTAGGCTATTCATATGGATGAGTAACATTTAGATTTTTCAATGATCGTCATAGAAAGTATGTAAGTTTTATTTTTCCTTTTTAAAATTATAATAAGATTAAAAACACAATTTTATTTCATTAAACACACTTATATAAATATATATATTGTTATTCAGATGTGATTATTAAAATACAATCACATAGCTTCATGGAGGTGGTAGAACAAATATACAAGAACAACATTATAATTTTTCATTGAGTGAAAAGGTAAGAATTGAAAAGATATATTATATTTTTAGAGTTAAAAATATTTCATTGATATCTTAATTATTTCATTTATATCACATATATTTCTTAAATTTATCCTTATTACCTTCCATGTAAAGTGTTAGTGAAAAATTAATCCCATCTCTTCGTGAGGTGGTAGTCCATCGTACACAGAAGTGACGTTATCATTTCCCCTAAAGAGTAGAAAGTAAATTGATATATATGATATAATGACCCTGTATGCGTTACTATGTTATTATTATCATTTATCTAATTTAGATCCACTATCATACCAAACCGTGAGAGGTGTAGATGGAAAATGTGTGGCACTAGTTCATGAGGTGGTAGTCCACGATACACACGATCGACCACATCATTTCCCATTCGAGGGAAGAGTAGATGGATATATTTAATTCAATAATAATTATAAAATATCAGTTAATTATAGATACTATAGTTATTATATAAAAAAAATTAATAATATTTTATGGCGGAGGAACAATAAATAAAACAAAAATGCATAGTTAGGATTTTGACTACCTTTCGGACTACGTCTTTAGGATTATACCTAAATTTTTCCTAGAATTATATTTTAACCAAAAAATGGTTTTTAGGATATGGTTTTGAAATTTTGTAAGGGATTCATGAATTTCTTTTCCCGAAAATGTGTTTTAGTGTTTCAATAAGGGAGTATAGGGGGTGACCATTTAAAAGTAAAGTGAGAGACACATTTACAATTCATGAAATGTTATAGGTATTCCCACATTTTTCACATGAAAATAGTCAAATTTTGATTATTCTTGATTCTTAGACATTATATTCTCTAAATTTGTATATAAAATTTATTTTATAGATGTATTTTTGTCATTTGATCGCATACATTTTATTAGCCCCTGATAAACCCATTTTTACCCTAATTGTGGAAAATTTTTCTATTTTCACTATCCAATATGTCAAAAATTATGTTGAAATAATTAGTAAATGTAAATTATGATTATTCAAATTATGAAATCAATTTTTCGAAATTCTATTTTCATAAGTCTAAATATTAAATTTAAAATGAAACCCGTATAGGCGACAAAAAATCGAGTTTTTAAAAAGCTTATTTTCCAAGTAAAAGATGATTTCATATTAATTAAATGATTATTAATAATAAAATTCATTTATTTATAGTATTTAAATTCCATTTAAATCATCCCTCCTTAGTGGTTGTCTTAATTAATTTAATAATAGAAACATTATGAACATTAAAATAGTTTTTATAAAAGTCTCATTTTTAATCCCAAAGACAACCATATACTAAAATGAAAAATAAATTTCATTGAAATGAAATAAATTTGATTAAATATAAATGAATATTTATTATGTTACTACAAATAATATTCAAAAAATTATGTGACTTTTAAAAAGTATAATTTATTAAATTTTTTCTGAAAAAATATGTATTTTCACTATTCATTAAAAAATAGTATATTTTGAATAATACAAAAATGTCACAAAAATAAAATTTTTATATTATTATTTACAAAAAATCAATTTTATAATATAATTTTTTTAATGTTTTTAAAAATTAGTTGTAATATTGTTTTCATGAAAAAAAAAATATTTCTGTAGAAGACGTGTTTTTGAAGAATGAAATCACATTCTAAAAAGTTTATTGATTATGTAAAAAGAATTTATTAGAAAATTATATTGAGAATGAAAATTATATATATATATATATATATTTTAATTTAGTTAATAATATTCATACCCACCAATTTAATTTCTAGTTTTTAATGGTTATATATTTGACGGGATAGAGTAATTAGATAATATTTCACTACTTTTATCATATTTGTTGCACTCGTCATTGTAGTGAGGCCCTAGATTCATGCCACCAGGTCATTATCTCTTCTCTCGACTAGAGGTGGGACTCTTGCATTTGCCGTCATCTGGGAAGGATAAACTATCTTCTAATTTTTCTCTTCCCTTCCCTAGGATCTCTATCTCTCCAAAAGTCCCAGATCTCTTCCAGGAGGCGCCCTAGTTATCTCTGTTCTCGATGGAACTAAGTATTGCTGAGGATTTGTGCAAGTATACCTTGGTGGCTCGATTTAGTCCTCTTAGACCCTCAATAGTGGTTTTTACACAGTTTTTATCACAATCTTGGATGTTTCATGAGCGTTCTGTTGACGGGTTACTTGATCGAAAACACATAATGGTGCGTTTTTGCTCAGAGGAAGATTTGGTTTCTGCATGGGCCAGGGCTCCTCGGAGGTGTGGTGGATCTTCTTTTTTGTTTATTCTAGTGGAGCTTTGAATTTCATATATGTAGGGATCCTTCATTGATTTAAACATGGGTAAGTCTCCCAGGTCTTTCGATTTCGTTATAAAATCGTTCCATTCTATAAGCCATTGGTAACCTGATTGGGAGGTATTTATGCTCGGATCAAAGAACGAAGTCTGTATCACACCTGATCTGCGTGAGGGTATTTTTTGAGGTTGATGATGCAAATTTTCTAGTGTGTTGTGTTTGTATTACTGTTGGAAAGGACTTTCGATGGATGCATGAGGTAGTATTCGAATCGTGGATGAAATTATGTGTAGGGTGTAGATGGTTTGGGCACATGGAGTTCACTTTACATAGGGATAGGGTGGGTGTTTCCTCACGGGTGGTGGAGACACAGTATAATGATGGTGGTGATGCTTGTGTTGGTGGGAGGATGGATCGTGTGGTGGTGAAGGGTGGCCCTGGGGACGCTCTGTTAGAGTCTGGGAATGTGAATGGGGATTTGAGTTATACTATGGAACCATCAGTGTGTACAAATTCTGGAGATTCTTCTGGGCATGGAGCCTATTAGGAGTCTTCTTGCAATGTTGTTGAATTATTGAAGGATACTTATGAAGTGATGGTGGAGAGGGAGATGAGGCAGGCTCTTATTACTGTTGTGCTGAGTCTTGCTTTTAATATGAAGGCAATGAAGGTTCCTATAAATCCATCAGTGCTACAAGTTTTTGAAAGGTTAAAAAGTGATCATGGAGTTAAGCCCCAATAATTAGTGGAGGGGGCATGCCATATTCAGTTGGTTCCTCTCAATGTGGAATCTTTGGCCAAATCGGGTGGGGTCTCTAAGGCTTTGAATATGTGTTCTCATTGCCTCGGTGGAGTTATGATCTGCAACCGTTTTGTGAGTCTGGAATCTGAGGAGCATCCGCTGCTGATGGAAGGTCCCCGGGTGATTGAAGGAGTTATCTTTCAGGCTATAGTCACTAAAAAAGGAGGAGAAGTGGACGAGTTAGTGGAAAGGGAGGGTTTTTTTGATCCTAGTAACTATCAATGTGGGAAAAAATTTCACTGTTTTGCAATGATTGATAACAATAGTCACTTTGAGAAAGAACTGGGAGAAAGTGATGGTTACCAAGAGGTCCATATCTCTGGAAAATGGGAGGACCTATCTGATAGTGAAAAGGAGAATATTAGTGGTAGGACCCGAACCACTTATAGTGATATTGTTCAGGGTGGGAAGAAGAACATGTTTGGGATTGAGAAAGATATGAATGCTCCTCCAAGAAGAAAGCTGAGGAAAGATTACTCTTCTGTGATGAAATTGATGAGTACTAGGTCCTCTGTCAACAAGGGAAATGGCTTGCAGTCTTCGGAGGAGTTCCTAAATTTGGAAAATCTAAATCTCAAATGGAATTATGTTAAGACTCTGTCACAATATGAGAGTATAGAGTTGGAGTCAGCTACTATAGATGAATCAATGGATCAAGGCTATAGGGACAAGTATGATTTATATGATATGTTGTTGCTTTTCTAAATTATGATGCTTTCTGGGGGTACTTTTCCATTATTTAATAAATAGTCAGAGACATTGTCTCTGGTTGAGATTTCCTAGTATATTTCATGGGATTTTTAATCTCAACGTTTCATGATAAATGCACTATCGAACATAGTTTTCATTTATACAAACTAAAGGTGTTACACATAATCCCAAAACATTCATACAATAATCATGTAATAGATACTTCTGTAGGCATGTGAAATGGCTTCCATAGTAGGGTGTGTGAAAAATCACTATGTAACTTCCAACGGTTTCCAGAAAATTACATTCTGATTATACATTAAATGAAATAAGTGAATGACATGGGTATTTATTTAATAAACATAATACTAAAAAAGAAATAAACCCACTAACCCTCGAGTTCTTAGTTAAAAATTTAGTTTAATAAAACTGTCTTTGGCACATTGATAGATATTTCTATTGTGTAGTGGGTCATTCTCTGTCGGGACAGATCACCCAAACCGATGGCATCTTATCTTTAGTCGGGATGAATCACAAGTATAAAATCACATCTAACTACATGTATCTCCATTATGCGTCATGTGGTGGATCCTTTTTCTCAAGATATATCACTACAATCATGTCTCATGTAAAGAAACTATACACTATAAAAAATATAATGTTGGAATCATCGATTATGTCTTCTGATGGCTAAAAACTATGCCAACGGTAAAAGATCATCTCATACCAGGCTCCATGAAAATTCTCATTTTTGAGTCCCTTATTTCTTCCTAGGGGACAAAACCATATATGGAGAAATTTTCACGTCATGCCCAGTACAAGGAAATTTCCAATTCTAGATTCTCTTATGTCTTCTCAGGGATAAATATCATGCCTGGGTGAAAGGATACCAGTCAAAAGTGGTGTATTACCCGATACGAGATAAAATCACCAATGCCACATTTCATGTGACAGTGGCCAAAGACAACTGGTATCCGTTTAGTAATTTCCATTAAATAAATTGCAAGTATATCATACATCAATGATATCAATATATTATCCAATTTCATATTGGTCAATTTACTGAATTACAAATTTACGAGTGATCTATGATTATTTTGTGGCATCTCAGGTATCAGGATGAATCACTAATAATAAATAAATAAAATACCCTTTATCCATAATTACATATCATTCTATGTTGTTCAAATAATCTCATCACCAATTTACAAGGAATTTAATATCATTTGATTGATTCTCTTACTTAGGATGAATCTTAAATGGTAAGAATCATGTAACTAGACACTTTATTTTGTAGGTAGATTCTCATGCAACTAGTAGAATCCCCAATTTCATACACCATGTAACCAAACACACATAATAAAAAAGGAAAATCATATTTTTACCTACTAACTCATGATTTATTCTAAAATTGTGCATTCTCCTGCATCAGGATAATTCACATGAATTATGTCTCGTTAGGTTACCAAATTATTATATCTCACCAGTTATACCATGTTCACATGGTTAATCAATTTTCCACAATTTCCACTCAATCAATGTATGGAACAACTCTAGTGTGGCCTCATGTCCCAATCATAGCACTAGGAGACCCAATGATGTCCTAGGGAGGTCATGTATATGTATTACCATCAAAGAAATTGATTATTGTTATAGTTTTGTCACATACATGTCATGAAGGTGTGAAACCACAAACTAAAAATATAATAAAATCATAAAAAATGAAATGGAGTTTTGCTAGACCCCCAAACTAAAATATAGTCAAGTTCATTCCATGCGAGTTCCAATGGTGTTGTTCACTTTTCCGCAATCCATTTGGTCCCCCATAAACACCACAGTCACTATATTAAGTTAATTAAGCATAATTAATTAATCATAAATCAATTATAATTAATAAAATTATAACATGGACCCATATTCCCAATAGTAGAATAATTTTTTTTGAGAAACATATATTAAAACATTTTCTAGTAAATCTAAAGACCAACCTTTTATGGGTGGTCTATAACATGCTTCAAAATACATTCTAGTAAAAATCTATATCAAATCGAAACACATGAACTAAAAATTTAATATAATTACATTTGATTTCCCAAAAAGAGGAAAATGGTGATTTACCTTTAATAATCACCCATAAATGGAAATTTTTCAATAAAAATGGATATCACCTTGTTAGATAGATCTATGATCACCTCTTCTATCGAGAATTCTGTCATGATCTAACAAATTCACCATATGATTTAATTAATTAGAAAAAATCCATGATCTATTATAGATATTTTTTAGGATAATTGAGAATATCCAAGTTTCATAATATTTGGAAATAAATTAGATGAATCTATTGTAATGAATTATTCTTTTATCGATGATGTGATGTGACAAAAAGAGCTCATAAAAGACGAAAAACACAATTCCCATCACTACATGAATAAGGGATTTTAGGGGAGATTTTTCTTATTATAGAATAGTTATATAAAATAAATCCATCACCTTAAATAAAAAGGATTAATTTAAAATGTGATAAATTATTTCATGTCACCAATATTTGGGAACATAATTTACTAGGTCTTACCAAAAAATGTTTGGGTGTAACACATTGTGTCTTTCCATGAAGGTTTGGTTTATGGTTTTTAGAATAATTTTTACACCATAAAACACTCGTTTCACTATAAAAACCATTTTATTTAATAAATACTATATTTAAAATGTAAATGTGGTCCTTAAACCCATTTCTAAATCAAGTTTCACAAATTCCTCCTTTGGTACATAGAAGAACCCCTAGAACATCCTCACGAATATAAAACACATTAAAAAAACTTGTTTATAAATTAAAATACCAGAAAAATCATTCTAATTTTTAGATTTCAGAAACACCCATCATCTAATAAAGGAAAATTCAAATTCTCAGTGAAATTATAAGCTGTCAGGAAGTGGTTTCTCACCTTTTAAATTTTCCTTTTCAAAAATAAATATTCAATTGAGAAAAATATCATCTTTTAAACAAAATATATAACCATTTTCTAAAAAATAATTTATAATTTCACTACCATTTTCTTCTCTATATTTAGTGGACCTATTTATGTGGAAAGAACATTACATGAATCACCCAATAAATATTAATTTAATATAATCATTAGAGGTTATTAAAATTTTTATATAAACCATTTACCTATTTCAGCACAATTTTCGTTATGTATCATGAAATGATTTAAAAACCACATTTATTTGCATCATTTATTAATGATGTGATGAATTCTTATTTTCAAATACTACATATATGTATGGATGAATGATTATTGGATTCCTATATCTCCCTTTTATTCATTAGTAATCCTTATATCTCAAGGAATCTAAAGGGTACATAAGAGGGTTTATCCTAATGAATAGGTATTGCATAAAGATTTATCCCATGTAAGATAGTATATGAATGGATTTATCCAATTTATAGGGTATATGAGAGGATTTATCCCATGGAAAATTTCATATGAGAGGATTAAACCAAGACTAAGGGTTACATGGGTGGATTTATCCCAAGCCAATGGTTATACATGATTTATCTCAAGCTAAAGTTTACACGTAATGATTTATCCTAAGAGAAAGTGTAAAATAGAGGATTTATCCTAAGAATAAGGGTTCATAGGAGAATTACACCAGGGGTATGTTTACACATGTGGATAATCTCAATACCCATGATACATATTATTTTTATACCAAGCCCAATAAGGCATTTTTTTTCAATTCCTACCATTTGATGGTTTCTAAGAGGGTAGAACTGATGTAAAATTTCTATGTATTTTTAATATAACAATATTATATCATAATCATGTGCCTATGGATATCCTCTATGAATATTTTTTAATGTGATGGGATCATATAAAATTTTTCCATCATATATTATTATTTATTTGAGAGTAAATTTTCATCTATATGTATTTTGGACGACAAATTTTATTCCACGAACTTTAAAAAAAAATATTTCTCCCAAAATCATGTTTTCTCCGTTGATTATAATGTAACCCTTGAGGAAATCTTGCACTACCTTCCTTGAATAATTTATTATGATCACCCCTTTCTCTTAATTAATTTCCGTATGATTAAAATATGAGTATAACATATAAGATGTATAAATTTTGATCTATTATGGTGCGATTATGGAGATATATTCACAATTATCATAATATTATATTCTTTTTTATTATATCCTAAAAGATATTAAACATTTTGTTTATTGGTTTATGTCACTATTTATGATATTTAAATTTTATCATATAGATATTTGGGAAAATAGTGGCATGTTCATCTCACTAATTATCGAAGCAGATGCTTAAAAATAGTGTTTTAGCACTAGACCCAAGAGTGCTAGATTGAGGCACCTTAGTTTGTATCATATAATGTTTTAGTAATTTTTTAGGATTATTTTTATTGGTCCTTCTCTATTATATTATTAATTTTTTTGGATGAGGATGAGATAACATTAGTTAAAACTCTAAGGGCATGTTCAATGGATAATTATTACCATGTGATCACATATAGATGTTTTGTTAAAGTAGAGATTGTGTTATTTACTATAATTTAAATCTTTATTTGGATATTTTCCAGTGGATGTGGTTATAAAAAATATAAACCTAGGTATAATCAATCTAAAAACAGTGGTTTCGTATCAGCTTAATATTCACTATGGATCATGATGAGTGGTACTAAGAAGCACACCTATATATACACTCATAGGGGAATATTTTTTGGTTAATCTCACTACATTTACAAGATTTTCTGTCAGATTTATTTCTTACATAAATTAATGGATTAGGTTGTGAATTATGTGATATCTCCACTTAATGAAACTTAATTTGAACTAAGTGAGTTATACAATGATCAAATTTTAACATAGTATAAATGAAAGTATCATAAAATGAAATGAATGCATCATTAGAGAAGACATATGAGGATCTTTATATCGTATTAAAATGATAATTTACTCTAAATCTATTGGATCTTATATTAATGATTTATGATTTTATTATTTGGTTAAAAATTGGATGTTGGAAGTGATTATATGGAAGAAACGTCCCAAGAAACTCCAAATACAGAGAAATTGAGGAATAATTGGAATAAATGGTTGAGAATCATAATATTTGTTAGTTATGGGAAAAAATATATGCATCCTTTCATTCTATAAGTTATAATTGTTGTCATTTATTAGAAGCTATATCTTGATCCTTTATTACCTTTAGATACCATTATTTATTTTTATTTGTTAGGAATAAATATAATTGTAAGGAAAAAGTTTATTTAATGGGGGGAGAATTTAACAAGGTGAATTTTTGGAATAATTTTTTTTGATAATTAATACTATATTTCATAAAATTGATGTTCCACATGATCGAATAATAATTGAGGTCGGGGGGGGGGGGGGGCTGAATTAGTTGTCGAATGTTTAAACGATCCATTAATTTTAAAAGATAAACCCTGAAACTTGGTAAAGTTCATATCCTTATCATTATTTGATAAATAATAATTCATGAAAATGTAGAAAAGTGAGTAAAACACAGGATAATTATAAGGTTTGGCATTAGTGTGAGAACCTACATCCTTTTCATAGCCACTCCTATGGGTCTATAAAAATTCACTATAATGAAGAAGTGAATAAAACTTATGAAAAATAAAATTAGAAACCTTCAATATATCAAAATGAATGATTATACTTACTCCCATTAGTTTAATATGTTTTATTATAAACAATTGAGGTAGAAAAAAAAGTAAAAATACTTTTTCCATTATTCTACACAAAAGTTCTGGAGTTTGAGGACCCTGATTCTAATGGCCTTCAGTCTAATGAACCCAATCTGATTGGCTTAGCCCTATAAAATCAATATAATTATCCTTTTATCATTCTATTACTACAAAAACGTTCTATTCATTGTTGATAAAAAACCTTCACTTCTCAAAAACTAATCCAATCACATTCTGAACTTCCTTAGTCTGATCAAATTAATATGATGTTTCCCAGTCTGGTAATAAAAAAATCGCTCAACTTTAATGATATCTCAATCAAAATTGAAATCAGAGACAAATTTATAGCACTCCTCCTTTCCCATTCACTTAAAAATGATACATACGATGAATTTGTTAAGATTATATTTATAGGTAACTGATAATAGAAAGGTGGAAAACTAAATTTTTTTTCCAACCTACTCTAATTTCAAAACAACGAAAATCACTCACATTTAAAACATCATCTTTTACTATTTCATACTTTCTCATGGTTTCCCCCAAAAATAACCTTCTTGAACATACTAATTATTATTTAGTATGATGTAACTTAATTATGAGGTAACTTCCATAGCTCATTATGATGGAACTTAATCAACTTTCCATGATCACACTTTCTTCCTTTACTAATTCTGATATGAATTTCCGCATCAAATTTAGTATGATTGAGTTTCCATCTCTGTGTCAGTCTAATTGACATTCCAGCATAGAATCAATCACATTATATTTCCTTCTCAATGTATATCTGAGGGAACATCCTTAGAATTAGTTCAATTGAATCCTCATTAAAATGTAATTATCTTTATGATGGAATTATCATTACCGTGGAAACTCCACAATGCATCTTTGAAATTCATCATACCTCATCAGAAATAACACATTCAATCTTCTGATAAATTCAATATCTAGTACTTCTCAATCTAATGAAAAATATTTCTTGATCTACATAACCAATAAAATCATTACGATACATCTATTTCTTAAAAATATTTTATCATGATAATACTTCATTATTTATGAGAACTAAATTTCAAGTAAATAATTCATTAAATTGTTTTATGAAATATAAAAAGCTTTCTAACTCCTAACATCATATCTTTATTTAACCTCTTGATGAACATTCTAACTTTCTATCTTAGTATAAGATCCTAACATTTTCTGTAATGTATTGGGATCATTTTTAGGTACAATTATATTTAGTTTTGAGTACTTATGGTTTAGGTTTTAACATAAATATTTTTTGGGAGGATGTTCTATAAAAATAACTAAATGAAGGTTGTTCATGGTTGGCACACAATTAGGGAAAATAGTCTTCCCCATCCCAACAAACCATACAACGCAAGACGGAGGGGATTTTCACTATTGGTTAACATTTTTTCTAACTGTGTACCATCTTAGGAGTAACTGCGTTCCCTTATAAAAGTGGCACATGGTTTAGGTTCATGGTTAGGGAAAACCGTGTGCATCTATCCAACAAACCATGAATGACATTTAAGTTGACCAAATTATGTTAAATTAATAGGACCCCTAATTAATCCCAAATGAGCCCCATTTTCTCCTAGGTGTTATTTCATGACTTTTAAGCTTCTTGAATGAATTACAAGACATATTGGCCTTCTTTTTTAATTATTTGATTCCTAGATCAAACATCTTCCCCCATCCTGGTTGGAGAATTATATCCTGTGGGGTTTTTGCTTATTTTTCCTTCTTTATCCTGTTATATTGGTGTTTTTTCTAACTATTTCGAATAAGATTAAGATATATGATAGATATAGATCTATATTAGTGAAATCTTGATTTATTTAATCTTGATTTATGTTTTTATATCCGATCCTCAATCGGCATTGTTGTGCCGCTCAAATTTTAGGGATTTTTATTGGGTGATCATTCATCAATGAATTAAGATAGATGTTCTATAATTAAAATCCTATAGTATTTATTTAAATTAATTGTGTATAGTTTTAGTAGTACTATTAGATATTTATAAAAAAAATTCTTGATGTAAATTGATTAATTTGTTAAATTAATTAATTTAGGAGATGTGAATTGGGGAATTTTTGAATGACGGATTTGGAGATAAATATTTATATAATTAATTATGATATACATAGGTTGGGAATTTTGTGATAATTAATTATTAAATAAATTATGATTTATTGATATTTATAAATGAGATAAATTAATTTGTAATTAATTATGGGATTTTGCGGGATGGTATTTGATTAATTAATTGATGGATTTATTAGTGGGTTTGAAGTACTTAATTAATTGGGGAATTAATTAATAGGTTGTGTGAGATTATTTAATTATTGGGGTAACTAATTGAATCCTTGTGTTTAACTAATAGTTGAATTCGTAATTTAATTGATATGGTTAGTTACCTTCTGAATTAATTATTCTATGAATGATATCATGGTCATTGAGTTGTGATATAAATAATGGTAACATGGTCATTCTAATATGTAAGTTATGAATTGTAACATGGTCATTAATTTTTGAATTAAAAAATTATAACATGGTGACTTTAATATATGTGTGATGAATGGTAAAATGGTCACTTATTTGGGAATAAACAGATATGAACATGGTAATTCTGGTGTGTAATGTGGGAATGGAAACATGGGCATTTAGGTATGAATTAATTAATGGTTTCAATGGAATTTTGAGATATAATATCACTTGGGAATACTTTGGGCACTAACTTGACCTGATGTAGGGATTAAGTCATAGGTGTCTAAAGAAACCTAGCGGTTATGTGGTTAAATATGGATTAATTAATAATTTGATAACTGTTTACCTATGCATTTGATTTATTTTCATTATACAATTGCAGACTCTAATATTTGAGAGAATATTTTTTTTCGATGCCATTGGTGGTGTCCTACTAAGTTATAATCACAGCCTACACATGATTCTTGATTGGTACATGAATAGAGTTTGTGTTTTCTAGACAGGTTAAGGGAAAATCCTTTGAGATTGATGGCTATGTTGGGATGGAGCATGGATGAAGAAACTAAATGTGGTTTGGGGCCCATTGGTATTTCTTTAGTGTCATTATTTTTTGTTTCATTTTAGCTACTTGACATGTACATTGAAAATTAATATTTTCTTCTCTATTTTTGATATTGTGAGTTTTCGTCATCATGTGATATTGAAATCCTTTTGGTTATGGTTATATTCTTGGTTTTTCTCTTTTTATTTTTGCCTGTTTATTACTATGATAAAGAGTGTATAGTATCCCCATGACTGGTATTAGACCCACAATACATGTTCACAGCCTTTTTAATATGGGGAGGCAAACCATAGGTCATGTGACTTCCTGGTTCAGGGCACCAGTGTGTGGTAACTAGGAAGGGACATTACAAAATGTTATCAGAAGAGTTTTTTTTATTTTATCTTATTTTTTGGGAAAGGTAGGAAAGATACTAGGAAGATTTGATCCATATTTATGAGATTGTGAATGGGAATAGCTAACCCATGTATGGGAGAGAACCCAATTACCTTGGGTGGTGATTATTGTTATTGATGATTGATTTTAAAGTTATATATTATTTCACCTTGGGTGACATACTTCTTGTGTGTTGTGATTATTGATGTTTATATTTTTTGAGATTTGACTCAGGGAACAGTATGGAATGGGAGTTGAGTTCGCATATATCTATTTGGGCACTCTTGGTTATTGTGACATGAATTATTTTTGGAACATATGGGAAAATGGGTTATGGGTTTTTTTTTGAGCTTAAATTATTTTTCCTTTTTAGTGAAATTGAAAATAAAATGTTCCTAACATTAAACTAAGAAGTATTGAAAAAAATGATAAATGATGAGAATAAATGTGTGTATAAATTAGAAGCATAAATAATGATAATGCGTCTTACCCTTACTAACTAAGGCCTAGGTGATGGATGGTTAAGGGTAGTGATAGAGGCTCAGTTTTGACCTCATGGAAGGGTTTGGTAAAATACTTTGTGTAGCTTATTGTGTATCCTTGTTATGAAAACATGTTGATTTTTTCAACTGGGACATAAGTCATGTATTTGGAATTATAGAGAGTTTTCCTCCATGACAACGCTTGTTGAGACGAGGATCAGAGGACATGGCTAGGGATGGTCTTCCATTAGTGGGACATGAGTCATCAAATGTGCTGAGTGAGGAAGATGAGGAGTATTTATAAGAGAACATTGGTCACATTATACAATTTAATAAAAGAGACACAATCGAGGATGTGAAGAGTATGTCTAATCAGATGAGGATCTTTTAGTTGAAACATCCTCCAAATTTTACTGGAGAGGGTGGACTAGAGGGAGTTGAGTTCTTAGTGGAGTCCATTGAGACTATAATTGACCATTTGGGGACTCCTGTTGAAAGAGGGTAATTTTCAATTCTATTATGCTACAAGGACCAACAAAGAACTAATAGGACATTTAGGTGAGGACTGTATAGGCTGGTTGTATGTTATTGTAATAATTTTTGGAGATTTTATAAGATTAATTTTATCCAGAGTTGTTATGGTAGGAGAGAGCTACTGAGTTCATAAGGCTGACTCACGAGAGTATGTATTTGATAGAATATGACATATTTTTTATTGATATTTCATTATTTGGTCTACCATTAGAAGGGGATAAGAAAACTATAGTAAGAAATTTTTAGGATGGTCGTAAATGTGAGATTGACCTAATTTTAATCTGTTTTAATTGTAGAAATTAGATGAGGTTATGGATTCTGATCAAAAATATGTTGGGATCCTGAAGGAGGATTTCATTTCAGGAAAAATAGTTCCATATTTGCGATTAAGATGTATGAATTGTTAGAGATGGAAGGAATGTTATTACAGTGTCAACCAAGGAAGTGGGAAATAGAGTACCAAGATAGGGGGATCAATTGCATTGGACCATGGTTGAGTGATTTGTTAGTAGTGTCATAGGTCACGAAACATATGTTGATATTTTCCAAGAACACCAGTATATTTCTAGTCTTATGACAAGATGGGATACCTATAAAGGTTCTATAGGAACCCATTACAAAGGGATAGTGATGGAGGATCTAGATAGAACCAGAGTGTGGGAATGGAATATTATGCACCATATTAGTCTAGTATCTGAATTACTGCTGGATGAAGAGGTAGAGGCAGTTGATGAGAAGATTTTTGGAAATAGATATTGAATTAGTAGAGTAGTTTAGTATAAATGAGTCATACGATATCACAACGGAGAGGGGAAGTGCATTTTCATTTTGTACAACCTACAATTGTTGACTATGAGGTTGCACCATCGTCAATGAGAGGTATAATTATTATATTTTATGTGTTCTATAGTGCATTATTTGATACTAGAACATCTCATTAATTTATTGCTACCTAATTTTTAATGGTCTGATCCTAGCCGTGGTGTATGTGAGCGGAGTTATAACTATAGATACACTGTTGGGAGTACGGTCTAGAGACATCATTGTATTAAAGGGGTGTTCTCTCGAAGTTAGTGAGTATCATTTAATTTCGTATCTCTACATCCTATACATGTTGGTTTTTTGACGAATGTTTTGGTATGGATGGGTTAGTAACATACCAATACGACATTGATTGTTGCTGGTGGAGCATGGCTTTTTCATCTCCAATGGGAGACAAGAATATTTATTGTGGAGAGTGGGAAATATAGGCGGGGCATTTGGGGCTTATTACTCAGTAACTGGTAGATCTCATTGCCCATGCTGTTAATCTATTTTTGGATGAAGGAGGAGTAAATATTATTATTTTTCCACATTTGGTGGAAGGATTTTAGTTTTCATTGTTCAATTCTTTTTATGGATTCCACCTACGGTGGATTTGGAATTCACCATTGATATCATGTTAGGGTAATATCCTGTTTCTATTCCTCCAAAAATAATGGCACCTATAGTGATTCGTGTTCTCAAGAATTAGCTGGAGGAGTTTTAGTAGAATGGATTTATCTCTCTGAGTACATCAAATGGGGGTTCACATGTGTTGTTTACAAATATGTATTATGGGATTTTTTCTTATGTGTTGGTTTTTGGAATTTGAACTAGATGATTTTAATGCTCTGTTATCTTCGTCAATATATGAATGATCTATTTTAACGATTGATAGGATCCAGTGAATTATCAAAGATTGAGTAGAGATTATGGTATCATTGTTTGATAGTTTAGACTTCAGATATAGTGAGGGTCGATTTTAGATGTAGGTATAGCCTTTATGAGTTTGGCATAATTCCACATGTATTAAATAACACACTAGATGTTTTTATAGCCTTGATGAAAAAATCATCCATATGTAATTAGATTAGTTTATGGTAGTGTTTTTGGATGACATATTAGGGTACTCCAATTCTGAAGATGATAATTCCAAACATCTTAACATCATTCTGAGAACACATAGACCGAATAAAATCTATGAAAAGCTATCTAAGTGCCAGTTTTAGATTGATTAGGTACACTTCTTAGGTCACATCATCTTAGGAGAAGTTGTGTTAGTAGATCCAAATAATGACCAAGAAATAGTTTCTTGAGAGTATCCTCAGAATGTGTTTTATATCTGTATATTTGTGGGATTAGCTATATATTATAGGGTTTTAGTCAAAGATTTTTTTCAGTTGGAAGTGAAACTTTTGAGATATAAATATATGGGATAAATTATGAATATTCTTAACCATTTTATGATTAATTCCAAAAGATGAGGAAGCATTTGAAATTGGTGCCAATTTTGATCCTACCTGAATCAGGAGAGGAGTAAATAGTGTATTGTGATTTTTCTAAAATTTTAATTTCATTTTTGTTGATATAATGAGATAAAGTTGTGGAGTATGGGTCTTGGTAGTTGAGGCCCCATGAAGGAAACTACCCTATGAACAACCGTGAGTTGGTTGTAGTATTTTATTCCTTAATGTGTTGGAGACACCATCTTTTGGGAGAAAGTTTTACTATCTATAATGACCATGATAGCTTAAATTATATATTATCATAGTGAGACATGAATCTATATAAGTGGATATGGGTGGAGTATTTATTGTCATTCGATTTAGAAAAAACATATATGCCCAGAAAGGGGGAAAATGTTATTGATTCGTTGATAATTAGAAATCATACTCAAGAAGGTTAGGAGTCTATGTTGAGTGGAAGAGGATGACCTTCCTATGAGAGATGCAAGTGGCGGTTTAGGCGAACCAAGAATAGATGAATCTAGTGTTAGTTTCAGTGGAGTATACACTTTTTAGATAGATCAGGGACCAAAATTATGACAATTCAAAACATTTTATCATGAGGGAAAACCTTGAGGTGAGGAGACACCTTCAGTTTAGAGCATAGTTGAGGGCAAGATCATCTAATTTAGGAATCAGGTAGTTATGCCTATGGGAATGTGGGAGGATCTAATATGTGAGTTTCATGCCTCGAAATAGATGGTAGATCTAGGTGTGACCAAAATTCACCTTGAACTATTATAAAAAATTCGGTGTCTGGGCATGAAAAAAGAGATAGAGGGGTTCATGACAAAATGCTACACCCATTAATAGGGGAATACAATGAATTATTAAACTCAAGGGATAATAAAACCATTTCCCATTCCAGATTGGAAGTGGGATGATGTTACTATGGAATTTGGGGAGGGTCTCCCATAGATATATCAGAAGAAAGATGATATCTTGGTTTTTGTAGACAAACTGATGAAGGTAAAACATTTATTGCCTATATGGGAGGCTGTCTCAGTAGAGTAGTTGGGAGATCTGTATATTCCGAAGATAGTCTATTTTCACAGGGTTACACAAACTATAGTTTCATACCATGCTTCATGTTTTACATTGTGCTTATGGTATGTATTACAGAAGGCGCTTGGTACATAGGTTTTTTTAGTACAGATTTCCACCCACAGATATATGGGAAGTTGAAGAATACAATAAATTTTGAATTGGATAAGTTGTGGAATTATGTTCATGACATTAGCGGGTCTTGGAAGAAGTACATGGATTTAGTGGAATTTTCTTATACCTATAGTTATTAGGAAACGATAAAAGTGGAACCATATGAGGCACTTTATAGTAGGCCATAAATATCACCTTTAAGTTATATAGTGAAATGTGAGTCTATGTTGTTCGGACTGTGTCTCATGCATGAGTCATCAGAGTAGGTACAACTAATTTGAAAATGTATGGGAATTATTTATAGTAGATAGAAATTCTATACTGATAGATTTATAACTCCCATATAGTTTACAGAGTGTGGTCATGTATTATTTTGTGTATCTCCTCGGTTGGGTCACTATATGATATATAGATAGGGTAATTTGGTGTGTAGGTTCATTGGAATATTTTATGTGGTGGAGAGAATCAGGCTAGTGTCATAAATATTGGATCTTCCATAGAAATAAAGTGTTATGCATAATGTTTTCCATGTGTCACAACTACAATGATATCACCCCATCCCTTCACATGTGATCGATATAGATGACGTTGATCTTAAGGTAGATGCACCATTTTATAAGAATCAAATAAGTGTTTTGGATGATAGTGATAAATTTTTATGATGGATGAAAGTGATGATAGTTTATGTATTGTGGGTTCATGGGAATGTGCAGTAGGAAACATGTGAAATGAAAGAAAATAGGGGGGCTCAGTGGCCAGATCTTTTTGACTCAAAATCATAGGGATGCTTGGTAGTTTAGCTCGAGGATAATATGTTATAAGGTATGATGACTGTAAGAACCTGACCTTTTATGGAGTTTTATCAGGATTTTCTAATGGTACTCTTTTTTAGTGTAGAGAAATTTTTATTAGTGTTTTACTTGGAGTGTTTTGGGTGGATATTTATAAAAAATTAAATAAAGATGTATTTCCATGGTTGGCGCATGGTTAGGGAAAACTGTGTGCCCCATCGTAGAAAACCATGCATCCTTGGAATGTGGGGATTTTAATTTCTGGTACATGTTTTATCTAACCATGAACCCTCTTAGGAGTAACCTTGAACCCCAATAAAATAGGAACATGGTTTAGGGAGATGGTTAGAGAAATCCCTACACCTCTTCCTTGCAAACCATGCAGGATAATTAAGATGACCCATAAATTTGTTTCTTAATTACTTGAACCCAATTATTTATCCCAAAACAACCCCCATATGAACATAGGTGGTGTTTCGTGATTTTGGATCCCCTAGATGAATTCAAATCCTTCTCGACCTCCAATCATTACGATTCAATGACCAGATCGAAGATCTACACCCTTCTTAGTCAGATAATTATATCCTGCTTTGTTTTTGGTTCTTCATCCCTCCTTATCATATTATTTTGGTAGGTTTTAATCCTATTTTGAATTAGATGTAGACATAAGATACATATTTATATTTATATATTTAATATCTATTTAGAGTTTTATATCTGGATCTCATTCTATGTCATTATACGACTCCATTTTTGGGGATTTCTAATGGGAGATCATTCGTTAAAAAACTAAGGTAGGAAATATATAATCCAAATCCCGTAGTCTTTATTTAAATTACCTAATTATTATTATGTGTTTTATATTAGGTGTGTATAAAATATTTTCATGGATTAAATATATTAATTTGGTGAAATAATTCATTGGGGAGATGTGCATTGGGAATTTTGGGTATTATGGATTTGGATACAATTAACTGTAGAACTAATTTTGAGATACATAGATTGTGAATTCGGAGATAATTAATTATAAAAATAAATATGAGGTAAAGATGTAAATAAGTTTTTAATTAATTAATTGATTAAGAGTGGTGGTTTTGGATTAATTGATTTAGGAATTAATTAATTTGTTTAATGTAATGTACTAATGGGGGAATTAATTAAGGAGGGTTGTCTGATTAGTTAATTTTTTAGGTAACTAATGTAATCCTTATATTTAAATAATTTTTAAATTGGAAGTGGAATTGAAATGGATAATTAATTGTTGAATTAATTATGTGATGAATGGTAAATTCAATTCAGATTTGAATTAAAGAATAGTTACGTGGGCTTTCTAATGTGTAAGGTAACAATGGGAAGATGGTTATTTAGTTTTGAATTTAATAATGGTAACATGGTTATTCAAATGTATTTGGAATGAATGGTAACATGGTCATTTAGTTGTGAATTAATGAACTTGAACATGGTCATTCTATTATGTAATGCGTGAATGGTAACATGAGAATTCATGTATAAATTAAGTAATGGTAACAATGGAATTTTGAGATATAATATCTATTGGGAATACATCGGGCTTGGACATAAGCTGATGTAGGTTTTGAGGCATGGGTGTTTATGTTAACCATAGGGTTATTTGCTTAAATAGAGATTAATTGAAAATGCTATAAATGTTTACATATTCATTCTAATTATTTTTTTATAAAACTGTTTACACTATTATTTTACTAGATAGTGTTTTTAATGTTGTTGGTGGTGGCCTACTGAGTTTCACTCACACCCTACATGAGCTTCTAGATCAGTACCCAAATAGACTGTGATTTATGGATAGGTTAAGGAAAAAGCCCATAATATGGATGGATGAGTTGGGATGGATCTCAGATGAGGGAACCAGACATGGTTTGGGGAGATCTCATGGAGTCATCATTGTATTTATTTTGGGATTAATTATAGATTCTGGACACATACCCTGATATGATATATTTATTTCTATAGTTTTGATATTTTATTTCCTGTTTTGGTCAACATGTGATATTAACATCTGTATGGTTATAGTTATATATTTAGTTATTTTTTATTTATATATATTTGTGTAATACTCTAATAGAGAGGCTATAGGCTCTCTATGAATGATATTAGACCCTTTCTTCTAGTTGGATTCCTCTGGCATATGGAGAGGGGCTCTTGAGGTCATGTGACTGACTAGCTTGGGGCACCAGTGTGTGGCACCCATGCTGGGATGTTACAATCAATGTATTCCTTATTTCTCTGATTATGGTAAATGAAGAATTATAGCAATTAGCAATTTCTTCCATAGATTATTTTGGATCTGATAATCTAAATATGATGGGTCATATGATAAACAAATTTATAAAACATCCAGCTTCCATCTTACATACACCTTATGTGTCCGATACTTCTCATTATGAAAACCTATTTCATGAAACCTGTCTTTTAAAAGTAGTGTTATAAAAGAAAAAACATTTACCCACATTTGTAATTGGATTTAAACATTCAAAACCTTTCAGTATTCATACAAAAACTCATTCTGATGGATTATGTATGATCTTAAAGTACAAATAATCTTTTAAAAAACTGTTTGTTGTCAACAAATAAAAAACTTTTATGAGACAAAAAATCATAATTGTTCTTCAATCTCCCCCTTATGATTTCATGGAAACAGTTGATAACCACTTTTTTTAACTCTCAGAAATTTTCCACAACCCATGTATTGAAACAAGTCAATGTTTTCACCTTTTATTGAAGCATATCCATTCTCAAAAGATCACTTCCTCACACAAAAATACCATGTAATGTATGATTTTTTATGGAATTCTATCCCTCGGTGAAAATAAAATTTTATGGGAATGTAATGATAAACCCCCCATCATTTTTATTTTTTCGCCTCCCTATTTTATTTTTTATCACCCATTTTATGGTAACCATAACATCAGATTTATTAAATAATGATAAGTAAAAACTTAAATAATGTTGTTACTTTCTCTCCCCCTTTTTCAACATTATCGAAATAATTAATGGGGGACATTCCTTATGAGGTTTATGAATTTATTGGAGGATTTATAAGATGAATTATAGCCTTAATTCCAAAAATATCTCTTCTAGCATAGCTTTTGTGAGGATATCAGCAATTTGATATTTTATTGTGATATATTCTAGTATAATATCTCCAAAAGAAACATTCTACTTTATAAAGATAATGTTGATATTAATGTCTTTTGATCTTCAATGCTGTAAAATATTTTTAGGAATATTAATTACACTTTGAATTTCAAAAAGTATCTTTAGTGGTTAAGATACATTCACTTTCAATTCATTTCTCTAAACTTCTTTTCATAGATTTTAGTACAAGCCTGAGTTGGAACAACATATTCTGATTCTACTATTATTAAAGTTACTAAAAATTGTTTCATACTATGTATACTCACCAAAAATTCACTAATGAAATTATTTTATCTTGAGGATGATTTTCTCTCATTCAAATATCAAACCCAATAAGATTCAATATAACCATAAACCATTATTTCAAAATATATTTTGTATAAAAAAACATGCGATGTTATTTCATTGAAATATCTTAGAATTCTATTTGTTTCCTACATATGTGATTCATTCAGATTACATTAATATATGGTGCACAAATTCACAACATAAACAATACCAAGCCTTTAGGCTATAAGGTAAATTAGACATTCTATTACATTCCACTATTTATTCTGATTCACACATTTTATGAACTCTTATTAACTCAAATTTATGAACACTGATATATAAGTAGATACTTATCTAAATTTTTTCATCCCAAAATTCTTATACAATTCCATGGTACTATTTTTTTGTTTTAATAAGTGAACATTTCTATTTGTTTAACTTCTATTACATTGAGGAAATTTAATTCTCCTAACATTGAAATTTCAAAATTCTTATTCATCTACTCAGAAAACTATTTATATTATTTTTATTCCTCATGGGAAAAAATATATCATCCACATAAAATTATAGTTAAAATACATATATCAACATATTATATATATAAGTTTCTATTAACTTTTCCTTCAGAAAAAATCATCATTCTCAAATAGATATCAGGTTTTGAAAAGCAAGCACATGGGGCTTGTTTCAAGCCATATAAGTCTTTATTAAATCAAAAAACTTTTTTTAATCATTATAAAGTTGAAAACAAAACGTTTTTTAAATGTAAAATTTTTGTAAAATCTCACCATTCATGAAATTTGACATTATATCAATCTCATAAACATTGTAATTTGATGTGTGATAACTGATTAAAACATTCTAATAGTTTTTAATCTGGAAACTACGGATAAAGTTTCATTAAAATCTGCACCTTCCACACGTGAATATAGTTTATAAACAAGTCATTCATGGTTTCTTGAATCTTATGCATGCTCATTTAATTTGTTTCTATAAACCCACATTGTTCCAATAATATTATTATTTGCTAATTGTTGAACAAAATCGCAGGTTTCATTACTCTCAATCTGATCCAACTCTTATGCAATACCACTAACCTAGACTTTATGTTAATAATTTTCTAAAACTAATTCCATATAAAATTTTGAGGAATTTTATGTCTTCTTTTTTAATCACAACAATCTTCTGGTCGAAACTAGATCACTCTGATTTCTAATAAAATTTCTAGACTGAATATGTTTTTGTAAGGTAGGAAATTTTAATGTATCACGTCTATCTGATATTTTTTCATCATAAGATTGTACTGTATCGTGATAAGGATGTTTGGACTCACTTTCCCTACATTTCTAAACCATCATTTAATCAACCTCATCATTCTCAAAAAACAATTTTAAGAAATTTTATTTTTAATTAATTTCACATCATATGATTCTACCTGCCTTTTAATGAATTTGTCCCGACATTTATAACTTATTACATTGTGTGAATTACCAATAAAAGTACATCCATCAGCTTTCACATCAATCATTCTGAGATCTAGATTCTTTATTTTAAGTATACACGGACTTCAAAAACAAAATTAAGTACTTAAATGGAGGTATTTTGTTATTCCAATTTTAATAAGAATTAATGTTGGTTTCCATTCTCAATAAGAATCTATTTGGAACATGTACAACTATAATAGTATCTCCTCCATAATAGACCATTGAATTTTTTTATTCTTCTAATGCACTTACTCCAATTTCCAAAAAACAAATATTATTTCATTATGAAAATCCATCTTGCGTGGAGTAAAAGAATAAATATATTGATGTTTGAAACCTGATTTATTTGATAGCTTTCAAACGTATTTATTGTGAATTAATTACCATTATTAGATCTCAACTTCTTTATATAATCCCCCATTTCATTCTCAATAAATTTTTAAAAAAACCTTATCATTTCCACAATATATGACACATGTTTCATAAAAATGATGTTTTTAATCAGAGTAAAATCATAAATAAAAGTGATAAAGTATAAATCTCATCCAATTGATTGATGCATTATCATCCCTCATAAATTGGAATGAATAAGTTCAAGAGGTCTCATAGATTGAATCTCAACTCTCTTATGACATTTTGTTATCCATCTTCCTTTTTTGAAAAGTATAAAAACATATTCATCTCTTATTTTCAATTATGGTAAATGGCAGAAAAACTTACCTTTAGAATTTTTTTTCTGTTTTTATTCCCAGGGTTCCCAAGTCATCGGTGCCATAATTTTTTTTCAAATTCATCACTCGTGAAATAAGGGTTATTAAGTTGAAACAGACTAGAACTAGTTATTTATCATTTTGTGATAACTTTTCTATATTAAATAATTCTAATGTTACAAGAATATTTTTGATCATAAATTCATTTATATTATAAAATATTTTACTTACACTAATGAATTTATGTTTTAGGCCATAAAAAATTAAAATTTCAAAAGATATGAACATTTCTTCTTCAATATTTGATGTTCTAATTCCTCTAGTTTTTACAGAACTATCATTACTAAATGATACTTATCCTGCATAATGAATTTTAACGTGTTTCTAAATTTTTATATCACCTATAATATGTGAAGAAAAACCACTATCATGTGTCCATGGTTTGTTCCTTTTACAAACTTTCAAAGTTGTCTCAACAAAAAAAATATATTTCCTCAACATTCTTCTTTAAAGATTTTTTTTCTTTTCTATTTTAGGAAAATTGTTCTGAAGGGATTGCAATAAAACTTTTGACTTGATGGAAAACCTGATTACATCTTCAAAAAACATCTTACCTATAGTGAAATTGATTTTTTATTAAGATATTTCTAACATCACGAGTTTTTCTTTTCTAACATCTTATGGGTTAAGAAAGTTACTCATCATTTTTACTCTATTTATTTCAATTTGTTAAAAAATTCTTCTCAGAAGAGAAATGTTGTTCCATAATTTAAAATATCTATGCCTATAGATTCCAAAACACCATAAATAGCTACCAAGTCCATATTTTATACTGAAGTAAGATCTTTCTCTGTAGAAACTTTATTGGGGTTGAAAACTTATTTTTACTCTGTCAAACTCGGGACATGGAATATTTTTCATAATGAGGAAATTATAAAATTTTGTAGATCATATTGGTTTCTCAAACCCTTTCTCCACTAAATATTTTTAATAAATTTTTCTAAAACCTTAAATGATTGAAAAATCAGATGGAACAATATTTTTGGTGGTTGATGATTTCACCTGATTCTTGATTTGAACTTTTCTCACAACATTAGAAGTATCATATTTTAATTATGATGCTTTGAATATATTTTCATTCATATTCCTCAAATTTATTTTTGAATCGTGTTGTTTTTTAAACATGTTATCTTATTTAATAGATATAAGCTTCTTAGGGAGATCATCAACCATCATTCCTAGTTCAAGAATTAAATGATTGTATCTTAATATATATTGAATGTATTCTTCCTCTTTCTTAATGGAAAATTTTCTTCCATCAAAATCATATTAAATATCGTTCACCATTTCCATGATTTAGTTCTTGAGAATTATTTTTTCCCATGACATGCAATGAGTTTTGTTCTAGTTTGATACTCTCTATATGATTGTTCACTATCTTTCTTACTATATGAGGAATCGTTTATTTTCTCAAGTTTTTTAATGATTGTTCTGATTGTTTTTTAACATTAATCTTATGAATAATTCTTTTCATTTAAGTCTGATTCATATTTCTTACTAATCAATATTCATTTTTCTCCAGTAAACATCTTTATATATTTGTTGTATGTTTTCTCTTTATTAGAAATTTTGTTCTACTTCTTCCATCGAGGTTTTTAAACAGAATAATTGTGATATTACCCAAAATATTTCATTAAGAAATTCATAAAAAAGAGTCTAATTCAACCACACTGAAAACATTTGAGAATAATTTTACCTCCATATTTTACACCTCCTTCCACATAGTTCTTAGAGATAAGAGACATTATTTTCCCATTTAACTGATCCTCTTTCCTATAATCCGAATCAAAATGATCAGCATCATCAGTATCTTAAATTTCATCATTATCATAGCTTCAAAATTTATTTAATCTCATATCTTCTTTTTGAATAAATGATCTTCTCTTATTTCATAAGTAAGAGGTATGTTATGTAATTCATCAATAGATAAACCATCTTTATCATCTAGATAAATTTTTTTATAATCAATCCTATCAGGAAGGTTTAAAAGATTTTTCACTAATTTAGATCTTATATAACTTCCCCAAAACCTCTTCTGTTTCAAAAAATTTCATTTACCCTAGTGACTTATTCATCAATATTTTCTTCATCTCTCATGATTATATCTTCAAATATACTAACATAGCATTGTCCCTTTTATTATTTTACATTTGTATTCCATTATAAAATACATTTCTTCTTTTCCTATATAGTTTTTTATGTTTGGAGACCCAAAAAATTTATATAATTTATTTTTAAAAGGACATAAAAATTGAATTTCTTGATTTTCCATCAACTTGGATATTTCTATTATCATCAAAAGTGGTCAGGAAATCCCTATCAATCGGTGGAAAACCAGTTGTATCCACATCAAAAACATCTAGGCAAAGAGATAGAAGATAAGTAATCATCTTTTTTTCATCAAGAATAATTTTGTAATCAAATGTATGAATTCCTCTAATGTTGATAGAATTGATTTTATCCATGATAATGATACAACAAGGTAACTTTGGTTTTGATACCAATTCAAGTTCTAATGGATCAAATAACAACTATGAAGTGGGATAGATGAATCTATTTTTAAATTTTAACATGTTTCATTAATTTTAAACCATAACCCTTAGAACCTATTAAAATTCATATCCTTATTATCTATTAGTGAACACTCATCCAGGAAAATGTAGGAATACACCTAAAGTAAAATATATTTACAAGGTTCAACCATAGTGTGATAACCTATATCTTTTCTATAGCCACTCTAATGGGTCTATGAAAATTTAGTATAATGAAGATGTTAATGAAACATGTGGAAATCCCATCAGACACCTTCTCTCTCCTAATAAAAATGATTGTAAATACAACCACCATTTTAAATTTTTTGATTATAAATAATTAAGACAAAAAAAGAAAACATAGTTTATTCAATCTGATATGAAAAGGTACGATAGTTTTAGGACGTTAAATATAATGGCCATCATTTTGATGAACATTATCTCATTGAATCAATCTGATTGATTAAATATGATGCTCCCTTTCACATTTTATGCCTGAAGAAACATTCTATTCTTTCTGGATAACAAAACATGCACTTATCTAAAATTGTTCAAAAATAAATCTAAATTTCCTCAATTTAATAGACATAATAGGATATTTCATAGTCCTATAAACAAAAAAAAATTCTAGACCTTCTAATGAGATCTATATTTAGAATCAACTTCAACACGAATCTAATACCCTCTGCCTTTTTTACTCACATTCGGAATATATATAGTGTGAATTTATTATGCTTTCAATTATAATAATTTCTAAATAGAAAAAGGTGGGAACTGAAATAAAATTTTTCTTATACAACATTCAATTCATAAAAAACCACTCACATTTAAAAAATCCTATTTTAAAGCTTTAAATATTCTATGATTTATAAAAAAGAACCATTTTCAAACATTCTAACTTTTCTTCAATCTGATGTATCTTTATTTAGATAAAAATTCAGCCACCTATTATGATGGAACTTCCACATATCACCATGGTTTGACTTTCTTACACTCCACATTGTGATAAAACATTACACATTATAGTTATTCTAATTGAATTTACACTTAAGAGTCAATCTAATTAACCATCCTCCTCATAATCAACAAAAAATGTTCTTTCTCATAATTAGATTGATGAAAACTCATTATCTTCAATCTGATGGAATCCACATTTTGATGGAGTTCTCCTTATGATGGAATTCTCATTATAATGGAAACTCCACAATAGAAATTTGGAATTATTAAAACCTCATAAGTTATAACTCATTTATAGGTCTAATAATTTATAGTTCTAACACTTCTGGATCTGATGAAAAAAATTTCTTGTCCTTTTAAATTGATATAATCATTATGATTCATAAATTTCTTCAAAATATTTTATCATGAAAATATTTCATGATTTTTGAGAAATCCATGATGAGAAAAGAATCATCTTAATTTTTTCAGAATGTTTAAGAATATTCTATCTATTGACACCAACATCTTCCTTCATCATCTTTAGAAAAATCCAGGATTTTTAACCTTGAAACTTACTTCACTCATATATTATAGTAAATAAAAACATCCAATAATTAATAATTTATGCCACCAAATATTTTTTATATGATGACCAGAATTAAATGGTTCATCCAATAAACAACATTATAGAACATCAAGAATCAATATTCCTTAAACCTTATTTTTCTGGCACTGCTCATCCCGAAAACCTGTGTCCAGGAAACAACTTTTTCAAATAGAAAACTTTTCTCCCCCCGTTTTTTTAGAATATACAATATAGAATCATTCAGTTTTCTTAAAAATACTCATTCTGAAAGACTGGGTGAAATCCTTGGGAACAAAGAAAATATTTTGTGCTTATTTATCAACAAATATAAAAAACTTGTGAAGAAAATACATCACAAAGGTTCTTCAAACAACATTCACTCAAAAAATGAATCGAAAACATGCTGTAAAATATTTTTTAGTAATATTTTTTTGAATATTAAAACCTATAGATAATAAAAATAATTTTAGTTAGTTTTATAATCATACGAAATATGATTAATTATACTTAACATTTCGAAAGTAATCTTCTAAAAACATTCCCTCAATATATATTTTTATTTTAAAATAATTGTTTTTAAAAATTTAGAATTTTAATTTTTTTAAATGTTCTCATTTTCAAATTCATCATTTCTTAATGATCTTTAGATAAAATTTTGAGTTATTTTCAAAAATAATTTATTTTATGTGAATAATAAAAAATAAATATTTTTCTAATACAATTGTTAAATGAAATTTTCATTAAATAACAATGAATTAAGTGTTTTGAAAAAGATTTATCTACAAAAATATATATTCCTAATTTAAAATAAATCATTTATAAATGTTATGTTGAATATATTAAACCCATATAAAGAGTTTTGGAAACCTAAATAATATTTTAATCTAAAAATTATTTTTATAAATTTGTATTAAAAAATTATCACATGTAGAAATGAAATCTGTAAAAATGGTTTTCAATTTCAAGATCAAAATTTTTATAATATTTAATATGTCCAATTTCCTTTTTAGGAATACTGGTATGATTACTAAGATTAAATTTAATGACAATATTAATGGTATAAATGTTATTTTCAAAGAATTATTTTATTTATACTATGTATTGTTTATAGAATAAAAAAACTAATAACTAAAAAAACGATTTTTTATATATAAAATTATATTATCCCATTTTCTATTGATTGTCATTTTTAAATATAATTAAGGACACTTAATAGTGAAAATAAATGTTTTTCTAAAAAATCCAATATACTAAATGCTTTATTATAAAATTGAACTTTCTATTATTTTTAATTTAAATTATATTACAAGGGGAAAAAAGTTTGGATCATAACATGTAAATTTGGTATGAGGGATATATTATATTTTTAATAAAATATAAGATACAAGGTTGAAAACTAGTTAAAAACATAAATTCCAAATTCATATAATGTAAGGATACAATGGTAAATATTTTGAAATTTGTTTAAAATATATATCAAAATGATTTTTAGATTATTTTGAGGCAGTTTCACATACAACAATCTATTATTTCAGGATATTTTATCCATTAACAATTGAATAGTGTCATTCCTTTTTTGAATTATATTGGGTATTCAGAAAAATTTCAATTCTATTTCTTATAAATGGAGAAAAATTCCACCCATTCATTACATGTATAATACAAAAAAAATTTCTTCAAAAACCCTTATATTTTTCTATATATAGAGGTCCAACTCTTTTTTGTAAGGATATGGTCTAAATTACTTATCCAATCCCTTATAATTCTCAGGATACTTTCAGGAGAATGATCGAGGTCTCAACAGGAGTATTACGTAGGCCATACAATTTTCTTCTTATTTTTTCACTCCCATACCTATTATCCCTATAATATACCTCACCGATGCATTAAATTATGCTATGTTGGATGTTATCAAAACCATATGTGACATTTCAATACTATAGTGGCTAAAAAAATTCCTTTAGCTTATTAATAAATTATGGTATGATTTTTATTGAGGAATAAATACAACTTAACAAGATAAAATAAAAATATCCAATACCAAATATATTATTCCTATCTAATAAAAATATAACACAAATGAAAACAAAAAATAGAAACATTAGATTAGAAAATTATAATGTATTACATGATGAAACAATGGAACCATTGCACATCCAATGTAGTAACACTGTGGCGACATCACTTCGAAGACACCAATAGAGAACACTAAGATCCAAACACCAAAATGAGGATGAGACATCATGTCAAACCACTAGATAAGTGTCAAAACCATACATTTTATGTTATTTTTTATTTTATTATTTCTCAGCACTGGGTTCTTACACCAAGGATCAAGTTGGGTCCTAGTTTAATTTGTTTGACATTTTGTAATTTTAGTGGGTTTTAGACATGCGCGTGGTCACCGTAAGGAGGGAATAGCCGTGCGGTCAGCCCGAGTGCCCACAAAAATGTCTAACATTTAAAATAATGTTTTAAGTAAGTAGGGTGAGTTAAATGTTTAAAACATAATAATAAATAATGTTTTAATAATTATTAATAAAATTTAAGTGATATTATTACTATTATTGTTTTGAATAATAATAATAATAATAATAATAATAATAATTTTATAATCATCATAACTTATTATTATTGTTGTTGTTTTTTAAAAACCTTAATATACCCATCTTGTGCGTGGGATACTTACCCACTTCCCCCACCCCCCTTCATCCTTCTGTTCGGTGCACCATGCCCCCATTCGACCCCCAGAACCAGCCTCACCCAACTGCAATACCCCCCTCCTCACCACACCAGCTCCACCGCTCCCGACTGTCACCTTCGACCCCTAGCACTGGCCTCACCACTCCTTCATGCGGCGCCGCACCCGAACCCCCAGCCCCCTCTGTGGTCACCCTCCTGCTCCATACTGCCACCTTTCATTGCCCCCACCAGCCTCATCTTGCCTCGCGTTAGCATCTCCTCGAACCCCAGTCTCTCCCTACGCTCTGGTAGCAGCTTCATCCCTTCTGTGCTCGCCCTCCACTCCGGCATCAGCCGCCACCTCCCTCACCAGTATCTTCTAGTGAATTTTATTTAATTTTTTAGGTGTTTTCCTTCATTTAGTTAAACCCTAATGTCTCGGGCATTTTAGCGGATTTTTATTATTGTCAATGGTGTGCAAGAGGTATGTGGGGTCTTTTCCCTTATTCTTTAGATGTTTTCTCCATCCTAACTAGATTTTAGGTAGGCATTTTCATCTCATTCAATTCTAAAACAACCTATTCTTGCTCGTGTTTCTTCAGTTATCTTGTTTTTTTGATTCGCAGCATCGTTGGGTATTTAATTAATCTATTAGAGTGTTCATGTCTTATTAGAACATGAAATATATATATATATATATATCAATTAAAGTGTTTCAAGTTATACTTATTCGTATATATGTACAATGTATTGAGAATATGACAAACCATGTTTTGATAAATTTTGTAATGTGATTCGAAGATTCAATGAGTATATAACTAGTTGATCATAATGTCCTTTTATTTGTAGATATTGTTAAAATATGGGTTCTGAAGTGGTACTTTGGTTATGTTTATACATGTTTATTCTAAATGTATTTGATTAAATGGCCAATTTCATTTTAATATATTTTTTAATAAATGCTCCACACATTGAGAATGAATTTGGTTATCCTCTTTTATTTTTTACTTAGTAGTGGAGATATCTTAAAAGAATAGATTTCAAGGAAACTATTTACATATACATAGATGTGAGAACCAAATGGGTCTGATGTAATATGATTTATGTTTGGAAGAAAAAAACTGGGTTATTTGGATGGTTTTTCCTGTAGAAATATTTTACAAAAATTAGATGGATTGTGATGTATTTTGGGGTGTGAAATAGAAATCTATGTGGTTTGAAATATATTAAGTGTGTTAAAATGCGGTTGTTTGTGATTTCTCAATTCTGTAGAGTGGTTGAGTTTTATTTTTATAGTCAAGTGGAGGTTTATAAATTGTTTTGGGTATTCATTGGTTTCTAATGGAATTTTGGTCTCTTTGTGTGATTTCTAATGTGGTTTCAAACTTGTTTTGACATTATGGACCATTTGGTCATAAAAAATGTTTTCATGTGCGTTATAGCTTGAGTATAGTTTTATGGACTTTTTGGCATTGAAAATGTAAAAATGGTATTTATGTGGTGTTTTGGGTAATGATTTTGAAGATGTTAAGATAAAGGCCTGTTTGACACATCTATCTTTAGTGTAACATTTGTGTCGACTATTCGAGAGGATTGTGTTCAAAATCAATGTTCCCGCTTGACAACCTTATAGTTTTTTTGAAATATTTAATTTTTAGTTGTTTTAAAGGTCTATTTGTAAATTTTTTCAATGTGAAATTATTGAAAATATAAATGGGGAACATTTATCTAGTGTAACCCTTTATGGTTGAATGCATAGGAAGCATTTGTGACTGGGGTTGGAAAGTGCGGTAATGACCAGTGAGTTGAGTCACATGTCAGAGGGCCTCCAACATGTGTAGTACTACTAACACCATGGATTCATGGGTTTCTTTTAGATTATCGAGTTACAGTTGATGATCAAACACTATTAGACGGGTTGATACCCCCTGGATTTTTTATTAGGCCATGAGATTTTTTACACTATATTTGGTCAGTTTTAGGGTGTATAGTTGGTGGTAAACTTTGGAACATCACCATATGTTGTTAGGTGGTTCCGAACCAAGTATGTCTTTGAGTCTTCTAGGGATGTTTAGAAGCACCCATGGTTACTTGATCACTTATATTATTTCTTTATATTCCGTTACACTAGTTTATTTATAACTCACACTATTTACTTTTTTAATTTTTGTAGACCTTTGGTATCACCTTTTTTTTTGTTTTATTTTTTATATGGAGGTTGGTTTTGGAAAAATGATTCATCTTTATGTTGTAAATAAAATCAAGGAAATTATTTTGGTTTAATTAAAATGTGAGAAACTCTATTTTTATATATATATATCAAACATTCATTAATGGACTATTTCATGGAAGGAATGGTATGAATTTTGTGTTGTTTTCCAAATGAGAATTTTAGTGCTCACCCCTATGTTATCTTTCCTGTTTCAGGTTTCTTTAGTGATGTATCACCCTTAGAGAGAACTTGGTTTTGAGTTGGGTGGTGACCTAGAAGGTCACATAGAGGTATGTTGAGATGTTTTGTTTATTTCTTTTAATGATTCTAGAGTTTAATATTATACTAATGTTTATTCTTATTTATTTATTTATCTTTTATATACCAAATTGTTCCAAATGATTAAATTTTAATTCCCATCACTAGTTTTCTTCCCGAGGGGATTTGTAACGCCCCTTGGGACATGTTGCAGACTAGCTCGAGTGACCAGTTGAGGGTTGACCCAGTATTGGGTCCTACAAAAAATGGCATAAGAGAAGGCCCTTATTATTTGGGTTATTTTTTAGATGAATATTAGGATTGTTGAGACTCGATAGGTAGGTATGGGAAAGTCTTCATGAACCATCTCTCATTTCTAACCTCGAGTCACAAGGAGTAGTCCGGGAATTGAATCCTTTTCTCATTCTAGTTCATTTTAGATTGAGGGATTGCAACAGAGGTAAGATGATGTTACATCATGGTTTCACATGGAGTAGTGACCCATGTCGAGTCTATCTACATTGATTAATATCCTTCTAGTTGTTAACGCTTATTTGGGTCAGGGCCAACTACCATGATGCCAGGTTATGCATGACTACGAGTTCCTCACTCTGGTTGTTTGATGCAAGTTTAGTGTTGTCTTGGTTCTTGTTGGTATTTATGTTTTATTGAAAATGAAAAACGGTTTTTGAAATGAGAAAGATTTTATTTAAATGGATCTAAATTAATGTACCATGTTTTGAAAATGTAAAGCTCTTGGTCTAAAAGTTTGGTGTTTTCTTGAAAACTGGTAGAGAAATGGTTTGGGTGCAACCTTGTGTACTATTTACAAACGTTTTCACATGTGAGGGGATATATGGGAAATGTGTGTTGGTCTGTATAGATGAATGAGAATGAATATATGTGAAAACGTTCATGGTATTACTTGGGTGTATACTTGGAATTAAAGGATTGACATTGTTTGTAAGAGGTGGGTTTTGATATGGATTCTTTTTGTTGTGTTTATATTTTTTTGGTTTTTGATATGGTTGTTTTTGGATGAAGGAATTTTCATTGATGATTATTAGGGTTGATATCAATTTTTTATTTGTTTATTATATGATGATTAGATAATGCCTCCTAGATAGGTCCACAGGGTTTATGACAATTCTAAACCATTTATTTTTCCTTCCCAGACTTTGACTATCCATTATGGCGATCAGGGTCTGTCATAGGTAGCAGAGTGGATTGAAGTTGTCAAGCTCGTCTTCAGGGAATTTGAACTCCTGAATCTGTCAATGTGCATCCGATTTTGGGTCTATTTGAATGTCTATCTCTAGGAGAATGGTAGTTATCCATCCCTCCATCTCTGCAAGATGGGATTACATGGGATGTTGTTAAATCCTTCTTCACCCGATGGTTCGTACATGAATAGATGAATATGAAGAAAATGTAAGAGCTCATGTGTATTCAACAAGGCCAACAGACAGTGAATGCATATGCTAACCATTTCAAGGAACATGTGTCCTTTTATTTGGAAGTAGTATCACAAGATTTGATGAAGACTTATCTCTTCATTAGGGGTCTTCATCCATAGATCAAGGAGCGGGTCCTCCCTTCTAAAGTCTATAAATCTGAGAATATGGTGGATTTGGAGTTCCTAGATGAGATGGTCTCCAGACTATAGATGGTTTTCAAACAAGCGTATCTAGTAGCTGATAAAGGTTCCCCATCCGGTGAGTAGGGTGTCCTAGTTGGAACTGTTTCTGAAGAGTCATCTACTGTGGTTCTGGAATCCTATTTCTTAGACCTTTCAATGGTGTGAAATCTGTTTGGATGTTTATGGAACATGAAGCCAACATATCTCACCCATCCTAAGACATGTCGTTGTTGCGGGTGTTTGGGTCATCTAGAGAAGTTCTCCAAGAAGCATCTCTTGAAGAAGATGCGATTAGCAGAGGATTCTACTGACTGACTATGAGGAAGGATATACTTTATCCGTTAGATCCCTAGTCACAAGTCTTGGGGTGAAGCTCATGCATAGTCAGGAGTTTCCTGGGGGTTTGTTGCTTCAGTTCGATTTTTGTGTTCCGTGTTGGCGGTGGACCATTTTAATTTTTATGTTATTGTTTTTCTCATGTTAAAGTTTTGATTTTGTTGTAGTATCATTGTTTAATCCCGAAGATATAATAGACATGTTCTCTTATAATACAATAGTTTATTTTTTTATTATGGTTTTTTGAATCATGAGTGTTTCTTAAAAGTGTGTTTTTCCCCTGTATGGGTTGATCTTCATTTGGCTGTGTTCATTAGAATATATAAGAGCATATTGAATAATCGATGTTTGTGGTTATGCCAGGTTCAATGCTGGGGTTCTGTTCTTCTTTCTGGGTTTTCTCTAGTTTTTACTAGTTTCTATAATGGGTTGAGAGATCCATGTTTCAGCAAATATATTGTTCACTCAAGTAATAGAAGTTAGTTTGGATCGATTGGGAATTCACGCGTCGGTCCCCCATTCTTGGGGTGATTTTTTTGGGTGTCAAATTTATTCACAAGTGTAGTTCTTGTGATGGGTAGAACCCTCTCATGTTCTTCTATTCACTTATGTTATGGTTTCTTTTAGTTTGAATCGGGCATGGATTCTTGATTTGTCTATCGTTCGGCTAGGGGCCTTTCTAGGGGAAGAAAGTGTCTATGTTGAGGAAAATTGTAACACCCCCACTTTTTAAGTTAATTTTTATTTTAATATTTCTAGGCTCCTGGTTCTCAATCCCTTTTTAGTTGGGTCATGGTTTAAATTTTATTATGTTTATTGATTTTAGTGTGTTTTAGACCCATGCGCAGTCACCGTATGTTGGGCGGTAGCTGCATGGTCGGTCTGGGTGCATCTTTAAATGTCGAATGTTTAAAACAATGTTATATGTAAGTAAGATGAGTTAAATGCTTAAAACATAATAATAAATTAATTTTTATTAATTCTTAATAAATTGTTAGTAATAATAATAATATTATTATTTTAATTATTATTAATATTAATATTATTATTATTATTATTATCATTATAACTTATTACTCTTATTATTATTTTAAACCCTTGTCTACCCACCTTGTGTGTAGAACACATTCCCACTCTGCCCCTTCATCTTACTATTTGGAACTCTAGGCCCCCTTCAACCCCCATCGCTGGCCTCTCCCCTATGCGCTCCTCCCTCCTCACCACACCGGCCTCGCCGCTCCTGATTGTCGCCCTCACCCTCAACCCCAGCACCGTTCTCACCCATCCTTCACACGGTGCTACACCTCACCCCCAGCCCTAAGCCCCCTCCACATTCTCCCTCATGCACCCAGACACCACCTAGAATCACCCAAACCGGCCTCACCTTGCCTCACGTCATCCTCACCTTGACCCCCATCCTATCCCACCATTCCGGCTACAACCGCACCTCCTTCGCACTCACCGTCCGCTCCAGTAGAAGTTGTAGCTTCCCTCATCGGTATCTTCTAGAGATTTTATTTCATTTTTAGTTTTTCCTTCTCTTAGTTAAACCCTAACGTCTGAGGTGGGTTTCACGCATTTTTATTTTTTTCAAGGGTGTACGAGTGTTCCACATGGCATTGTTCCTTCTTTCATCAATGTTTTCCCCATTTGCACTGGATTTGAGGTCAGAATTTTCATCTCATTACATTCCTAAAAAACCCATTGATGATTGTGTTTCTTCAATTATTCTGTTTACTTGATTTTCAACTTCATGGTGTAGTTAATTAATCTATTAGGGTGTTAAAGGATTCTTAAAACATGATATATATATATATTTATTTAGTTGTTATAGTGTTTCATGTTATGCATATATGTATAAATGTCCAACGTATTGATAAAATTAAAAACTTTGTTTTGATAAATTTTAAAATGTGATTCGCAGCTTCAAGGGTTATGTAGTTATTTGATTAGGGTGTCTTTATATTTTTAGATATTTTTAAATGATTGGTTCTGAAGTGCAACATATGTTATTTTTATACATTTTTATTGCAGCTGTATTTAATTAATTACCCAATTTTGTTTAAATAATTTTTTTTGTATATGATCCACACCTTCAGAATGCATTTGGTTAGCCTCTTTTGGTGTTTTCATGATAATGGAGATTTGATAAAAAATAGTTTTAAAGGAAATTTTTTACATATACCTATGTGTGTGTACCAAGTAGGTCTGATTTAATGTAAAGTATGTTTCAAAAAAATAACCAGTTTTTTTTATGGTGCATTCCCTTATAAATATTTTATATAAATTGGTTAGATTGTGGTGTGGTTTTGGGTGTGAACTAGTTAACAATGTGGTTTGAAAAAATTTAATTGCTTCGAAATGGGGTCTTTTGTGCTTTTGAGATTCTATGGAGCAGTTGAGTTATATTTTTAGCAGAATGTGGATGTTTCTATATTCTTTTTTGGGTAATCATTGGTTTCTAATGGAATATTTGTCTCCTTGGGTGATTTCTAACATGGTTTCAAACTTGTTATGAAGTTATGGTCTATTAGGATCTGAAAAATGTTTTGGTGTGCGTTATAGAAGGAGTTTGGTTTTAAGGACCATTTGGAATTAAAAATGTAATTTATTTATTTATGCGGTGTTTTGGGAAATTTTTTTAAACATATCACGATAAAGGCTCATTTAACACTTCCTTCTATTTTGTAACATTTGGGTCAACTCTTTGAGAGGATCGTGTTGAAAAACATTGTGACCTCTTGACAACCTTATTGTTTTTTTGAAATGTTTAAAATATCTAGATGTTGTAAAGTTAGGGTTGGAACATTGTTTAATGTAACATAATTGAATATATAAATGAGGCGCTTCTGTCAAGGGCATCCCTTTATAGGAAAATGATTAAGAAGCATCTGGGTTTGGGGTAGGCATGTGACGTTATGACATGTGAGTTGAGTCACATGTGAGAGGGCCTCCAACATACACAATACTTCTACAACCATGGGTTCCTTATCATATTTTAGGTGAGTAAGTGGCAGTTTTTGATTATCCTTGATTAGATGGGTTGGTACAACCTAGACTAGTTGTTAGGCCAGGTGGGATTTGCCTCTCAATATGGTTAGTTTTAGGAAGGCCAGTTGGTTATAGATATAGGAGCTTCACCATACACCGATAGGTGGTTTTGAATCGAGTATGTCCACGGGTCTTCTAGGGATGTTTAGGATCACCCATGGTTACCTGATCATTTACATCGCTTGTTTAGTTTCTATTGAACTATTTTATTTCCAGGTCACACTGTTTTCTTATTTTATTTTAGCACACTATTGGTATCAACTATTTTTCTGTTTTTGTTCTCAAATGGACGTTGGTTTTGGTAAAATGATTCATATTTTTTTTGGAATTTAAATTGGGGAAATGATTTTTTTTATTAAAAGGTGACAAATCCCAAATTTTATCTGTATTTAAAAATGGTTTTAATGGAATATTTCGGGGAAGGAATGGTATGAATTATTTAGTTGTTTATTTATAAAAATTTAGGTTCTAAATCATATGTTATCTTTCCAGTTTCAGGTTTCTTTTTTGTTGGATCACTCTCAGGGAGAACTTGTTTCTATGATTGGTGGGGACCTAGAAGTTGACATGGTTTCATGTTGATTTGTTCTGTTTATTTAGTTTTCTTCTGTTATAGTTTAGTTTTATTGTTCTATTTATTATTTTTTATTTATTATATTTTGTGGTCCAAATCATTCCCAATGATTAAATATTGATCCATATAGTGGTTTCCACCCTGAGAGGATCAATAACTCCCCTAGGAAATGTTGTGGACCAGTTCAGGTGACTAGTTTAGGGTTTTCCTGGGATTGTTTCGTAACAAGAAGTGTTATACCTTTCACTTTTCTATTTTTTAATAAATGAAATTTCTATATTCACAAAAATATCCAAGCTATTTGTGATTATAACACTCTGGATACTTTCACCAACAGACATACCAACCCACATTACTAGGACAAGAACCCATTGACTAATGGTTTAAAACATACTTTACATCCAAAAGGGGTACATCAAAATATTGACACAATAAAAAAATTAAATTGAAAGTATAATATATAATTAATATAAAACTATTTTGAGGTAAAAAATTTAATTAGATCAATTAGTCTATTATTTAATTCCACTTGGAATCCCTATTCCATGTTTCCCACATGAACTCACAAATTCTTGTCAGGCTATAGCTCCGTACTCTTTAGTGTTTTATTTTCAATCCAAAATTCATCACAAGGTAAAAATTCATTAGGTTATCTAATTCCACATTCCCCATATTCTAGGTCACATTCAATATAAGTTTAATCACAGAAAACATGAATGGTAATACCAAGTTACATATCTTTTACTACCATAAAAACAACTCCTCCCATTAAATTGTTTCAATGAGAATCTTTCGAGAATTGAACATCATAAATAATTTCAAATCCAAAATTTTAAAATTATAAATCAATGGGATTTTCATACAATAATTAAAATCCAATTCCATTTGATAAACCAAAATGGGGTTTCCTTCAATAAATTCTTAAATACTTATTCAAAAAATCTAAGAAATACATTTAATAAATATAAATCCATTAGGTTCCATAATATGTGGAGATGATAGGGAGTACACCTACAAAAAAATTATTGAAGAAGAAAATAATGTCATAAGAAAACATCCATATCCATCCCTCAAAAATATTTACTTTAATATACCTAATCAATATCTCAAAAAAACATATCTTAGATCATTGATATATACATAATAGTGTAGATAAAATATTCTAGGATAGACAATATGAGTATATCTAAAGAGAAAAAACATGAATGGAGAATCTCCATTAATTTCAAATACCTAACACACATTGATTCATAATAAATGACTTCATGATCAAATATAAATGATGAATATTCCAATGAGGGAAGATGATTTTGAGATCCTAATGGAATATGTTTAAATTTAGAATTAAAATAGTGAAATTTGAATTAAACATAGTTTTTTGGGAATTTAAGGCACATCATCGGTTGTTTCAAATCACCTAAAAAATACAAACATGATAATATATATAAATTAGAGAGCCACACATTTCATTTACCATAGTCTTGAAAAAAAAAAATTCTAACCATGTGCTACTACTATCTATTAACCTAGGGGTCATACAGTTCTACCCTCATGCTTGGAATTACATGAACCGGCTATTCTCACAACAGGATCAATGAACTCCCATACCATAAAGGTAATCTTGGTTACCCACATGGTTCTGATAAATAGTGTTCCAAATGCGGACCTTCCTTGTGATTCCCATCGTTACTATGCACAATTTCTTATAGAAGGTGAATGGTTTCCACTAACCATGCTCAAAATGTAAACTCATAAAAACCCAAAAAAAAATTACATAACCATCTAGAATTTCCAAAAACATAACCCAATTATTATATAACATAAAAATTCCTAATGAAATGGTAATGTACTAATAATTGAGGGTGTAACATTATCTCCAATATCATACCTTCCTTACATGAAAATTTATAGGCCAGAATTGTCTTAAAAGACCTTAAGCCATTGTCCATACCTTTCATAATCATGTTCCTATGCCTTTTGTTGAATTTCATAATGATTCTATATGAATCATATCGAATATATAAGCTTACCATGAAAAATTATTTATTTTATATCCACAGTTTGTACCGACATGTGAATTATCATAGAAATTAGTTCAAGTTCTAAATGGCACCATATAATAACATGGTTGGGATAAGGATCAACCTTCTTTAATTTAGGTTCATGAAATACATTTCCCATAGAGTAGAATCTTTATGGTAGAGTGGACTGATAAGAGATATCACTAATTTATAATAGTGTCACAAAATGTAAAACATACTGTGGAGGAAATTTTTCTTTCTTATGAAAACAAAAAATCACTATCATCAAAGAGACTCTCAAGAAAACATGATCACCCAAATTAAATGAAAATTGCTGATTGGGATGATCTCTATAAAATTTCCATTTAGTCTGAGTCCTCACAATCCTATTATAGACCATATGAATCATTATAGTTATCCCACACACAAGGCAAGCTCTGATAAATGATGTCTCATGTAATTCTACCTAATAATGTAAAGAATATCATGGACATCGTTATAAAATTTTGAAATGATCCAAAAGTATTGATTCTTAAAGACCGTTATTGTATAAGAACTATCCTAACTGTATCTTATCCTCCCATGGGGCTCCAATATTTATAACACAATTTATAAAAATATATCAAAAAAATGGATAGTCTATTATGATTTACCATCCATTTGAGGATGATAAGGTTTTATAATTATCTATGGGGTTCTAAGGGATTTTTGTAATGCTTTCCCTACTAGAGATGTAAACCAAGGGTCCTAGTTAGGATCAATTGAAACTAATAGACCATTAAACTTTAAAAATCCTTGAATATAGAGTTTTGAAAACACTCCAACATTATTGTATTTAAAAATAATAATGTTTTGAGAGAACATTGTTAATTTATCAACAAGTAACCCATTAGGAATCGTATTTCTGAACAATTATTAAAAAACCACTACAAAAACACATATCTATAGTATATCATTTACAAATAGGAATTGGTATATATTATAATATAGAGGCTGGAAAGTGCTTCTCTACCATGACTTGAGAATAACTAAGGAATCATATGAAATACATTTCCAATTTTTACTTCATTTCATTCCAAAAAAACATTTCTCTAATTTCCTCATGGATATTACTAATGGAATTATTAATTGTCTAGGTCAAATAATGTCCGGTTAAAAGGAGATATTTAGCATAATTTAGAGGAACCACAATATGATCTGTGAAATAGAAAACATATTTTCCATCGTGAACCCATCCATAAATTGTCTCACAATATTATATTTGGACCTCATTTTTAAAAATTTAGGACATAATTTCTTAACTTATTTAACTAACTCAAATAATTTTGGAACAATCTAAAGAGTAGTAAAAACCAATACATAACCTCTCTCAGCACAAACCGGATGAAAATTAGCTATGTCTATCATTATGTTCAACATTTCAAAAAAATTATATTTCCATATTACTATATGAATTCCAACTCAATGCATTTGTAATGTAATTTAATTTTCTTATTATGTTCAACAAGTCAAATTCACACATTTGCAGATATTATATTCATATTCATTACCTTATATTCTAATATCCATAATATGAAATGTGTTTCCTGATCTTATGATACATTATCTCCTAGGACTTCTCTCTAAAAAGATTATAATTCTATGAATTGAATACATGATGTATAGTAACTAACCCTAATTCATGTTTCATTTAATGATTCTTAGGCCACCATAACTATCATGATCTATAACCTACAATAGACCTTCCTACTTGAGAAAAAACAAAATCATATCAAGATGCATCATAATAGACTAAATAGCCTTATCTAGACTCTCGTAATATAAGTATAGTTTTTTATTTAATCTAGACAATATGCTCCTGAAAAGATTTCAGGAAATCATTTCACCATTGGAATGGAAAATGATTAATTAAAAAACTATTCATGAGAGAGGCATTTTGTGAAAACTGATGAAAAAAGAATTTGTAACACTCTATTAATTCTATGAAAATATGTATCTATTTAAATCTTGGGTGGTTCAAAATAGATAATATCTTCTATATTTTTATTGTATAAGGGAACTAATTTTTCATAAATGGTATTCCAAATGAAATATACCTATAGTATACCAAAATTGCACTATGCAATCTATCATAGTGGAGAATGTTTTACAAGATACCCAATAGTATTCTCATGTTTTACTCATGATCGATCCTACTCCTATAATACAGTAGACTATTTGTGATGAAAATAACAAAAAATGAGTAATGAGTTTAATAAAACATATAATTCATCAGTTTCATAAACCTTGAAGGTGTATTTGCAAGACCAATGAGAATAATTAGATATTCATAATAACCATAATGAATCTTGAAAAGTTTCTTTAGAATATCCTCCTTCCAAAACCAATGTTGGTGATACATTGATCATAAATCAATTTTACAGAACCATCAATCTCCCCTAATTGATAAAAATCATCATCAATTCATTAAATAGGAAATTAGTGATTATCATAAGTTTTATTAGTTTATGATAATACACCAAAATATGAAGACTGTAATCATTTTAATTTACAAAGATAACTAATGATTCCCATGGAGATGTACTAGGTCTAATGAACACTTTTCCTAAAAATCCTTCCAACTGATCCTTCCATTTCATTAACTAGTTTTGGATTAATTAATTAGGTTAGAAGTGAAATAGGGATGGCCCCTAGTAGGGGAGCAGTCATAAATTGCACTTCTATTTTGTAAGGAAACCCCCAAAAAATTAGGAAATATATTGGGAAATTGGGGTAGGATGTTTGGAAAATATCGATGAATAATTGAAACAATAGTATCCAATGTAAACACTATAATTAGGTAAGAGATAGTGATTAACACTATTACTAAACATATTATACTTAATACATTCACATCTTAATCCCAATTAAAAAGACAATGAACACCCTCAGAAGATGTGAAACTTTCCTTCCTGGTATAATAGTAGATGTTGACCTTAAATTATGTCAACCAATCCATTCCAAAAATCATATCAATGATATCCATATTATGAATAAATAAATCCAAAAAATACTCAAATTAATCAATAGTTATAGAGAATATTTCATACATAGAGGCTCGACATTCTCACTGGTTGAGAGGTTATTGAATTTGGAAACCAAGAGGCATTATTTAAACATGAAATTATATATTACTCATAATACAAGTAGCAATAAATTGGTGAAATTCACTAATATAAAAAGAGAAAAAATTGGTATAGTGAAGTTTTGTTCCATTTTATTATTATTAAATCATTTTAAGATAAAACATAAAAGTTTTCAAGTAAAGAATAAAAATATAGAGTATAATGGGAAAATTAGGATCATAAATCACTTATACATAATAAAACATATAAATTAATTTATATCCCTATTATAACCCTTCGAAAAGTTCATGTTCTCTTTATTCCATATAGTCACCTGGGGATATATATTAAAGAAAGAGTTGAGATAAAATCCTAGAAAGAGGATCAAAAGGGGGAAAATAATCAATATAACATGGTTGAGTATAATCATAATCATCATATCGTAAGAATACAATCATCATCATAGTCATGAGGGAAATATTTGATAAAGATATGGATTGTGAAAATGCCTAAAAATGAAACATCGTGTCATAGTGGTCGTATACCACACATAGTTGTTAACAAATAGAGAATCATGTTATGCATACTAATAATTATTTCATTAGATACATCGCATTACCCAATTCCTTGGAGGTCTATATAATTCTTGTCCCACCAGTCATATCATAATATTTAAAAAATCATGCATTCCTTATAGAACATATAACAGTCATAGTGATGAAATAAACCCATAGAAGAGAATGAGTTTCATTATGATTTCACAAATAAAACATTTACGAATAAAATTTTTGATTCCCATATAAATAATGTAATAAATATGTGAACATAAAAATTCGTTATTCATGGATGGGAAATAAGAATTTCAAGGGGAGTAAAATATGATGTTTTGGTGATTGAGCCGCTTTGAAAAAACATTCTTAAAAAAATATGGAACTGTAGGATCATTTATATACTAAAGATAAATCTTACAACACATTTAGAAAAATATATATATAAATATTCATAGTATAGAAGTTAAGATAACCCAATGAATGTAATTAGGTTTGAGAATCCACATACCTTTAATCTGATATTATTTTATCGATTTTTTGCATCTTGAATAATAAACATTGGATTATTAAATCATAGGTCCAAAATTGAATTATTTTACTTTTTTAAGTATTTACCCATTATAATTATTGGATTATATATTATAAAACTCGTTAAACTTGGATTATATTGATATCATGTTTTCATTAAATTATCCTATTTTGTTAAAATTTCAATATTTTTGTTCCAATTCATTATACATGAGTATAAATAATTATAGAAGATTATTATACATGTAATTATATGTTTATATATTATATATTATTTATTTTATTCATTCCTGATGATTTTTATCAGTGTTGTTATGTAAATGTCTTTCTAGATGGTAAACCTACCTTTGACGAGACATTGTAGAAAGAGGGGAAAAAAGAATATAAAAATTTATATATATTGTAAATGTGAAACCATAAGTAGGTTCAAGCTATTAAGATAATGATAAATTACTGATTAATTGATCTTATAAGGTTTTTAAAGGGGTGTCAAAAAGATATAAATAATATGAAAAAAGAGAAGAGTTAATTGAAACTTACCTAATCCTCATTGTAGCTTCTCCTATATGACACTAAAAGTCAATTGATTATTAGAGTTTGATTACTCTGGAAAATATATAAGGATTATAAGGGGATTAAAATGAATTATATTGTATGATATTTAGATTTTCTCTATGGGGGGTGAGTGTATTTTCAAGGGGAGGGACTTGGGTAATTTATACTTGAGGTGGGGTATTTTTAGAATAAAATATTAAATCAAATATTATATCAATGGTAAAACATGTAATAATAATTCTTTAAAATTAAAAATCATATATCGATATAATATAATTATTTCAAATACTTTACGATTCTTTATAATTAAAATTCATTTTTTAAAACTAAATTTTGAAAAAAGTGTAATTATTATTTTATTGGATCACTTTTGACATTAGTTTTTAGAATGTGATTTTTTGTTTTAAAATTATGTGTATTGTATTATAAAGAGTAGTTTATGAAATTAAATATACCATGGCGGAACATCACCTTCTATAAATTATTATTTAATTATTTCAACAAGAATGATGTAATTTGAGATACAACAGTTATGTGAAAAACTATATTTTTACTATTCACAAAAAAATTGAATTTTTTAAAAAATTTACCAAAAAATAAAACTTAGAGAATATAGAAATGGTGATTTGAAAAATGATATTAATTTTATAAAAATTAAATTATCGGATATTTAATTTTAATTTTTAAAAAATATTTTACAATAAATTTTATTAAAAACATGCTTATATTTTCTATGAGTTTTTTAATCATGGTATTTTTATGCATTATAATATTTCTATTTAATTATATTAATCATGATAAATATTATTCAAATTATTTTTTAGTCAAATAATTATTCCAACATTTAGGCTACAATTATCAATAGCCATGTAATTATTCCCAACTTCCAGATTACTATTCCAACAATCAGATTATTATTCCAACGGTCATCATACCTCCTATAAATAACACCTCATTAATTCACTCAATATTCACTACAGTTCTTCCCATGGTTATATATTTTCATTTTCTAAGATGTTGATTAGTTTAATATTATTATTTTTTTATGTTGTCAGTAGTGGGGTTATAATTCAAATAGATTGTGGTAATCCACAATTTCCCATTTCATATTTTCTGTTTCATAATTTTTTTGTGAAATTCTAGTATTTTGAATTTTAATTTCTTTCACTGTTGATTAATGTAAGAGTATTTTTTAATGAAATTTATATTTTTTCAGATTTTATATGTGTGTATTACTATATATATAATGATAAAAAAAATTTATTTCAAGAGAATAATATCATTTATAATCTCTGGTTTGTTACATTATCCCATATATAAATTCCATCCCTGAAATTACAATTTTTATTCTCAGTTGGAAACAGGATAGGGTACTTATATTTCAATGATTCCTCTAGTTCCCATGTCACCTATTCCGACATATGGTTCCTCCAAATCCCATTTACATGGTGAAATTTCTTATTATGTAGAAATTTGTCTTTATGCTCAAAGATCTTCTTCAACTTCTATTGATATGAGAGGAAATTCTCTAGGTCTACCACCTTTGGATATAATACATGTGAGGGATCATGCATGTACTCCATCTAGAGTGATCCATAGAACAAATCCTAACCATGATCATTAATTGGTAGAACTTTAAGAAAATAATTCACTACTCTTATTTGATGAAGGATCTCAAAGGGACCAATGCACCTTTGGCTAAGATTTTTCTTTTTCCAAACTACATGAATCTCTTTCATGGAGATATTAAATGCAAGTTTTTTCTCCCCCATCAAAACCCCAGTAACTTTGATGGTTGTCCATGTAACTCACTTTCCAACATTGAGTATATTTTATATGTTTTTTTGATGGTTTGAACCATCTTTTTCATCTCTCACAAAATATCATTTCCAAATAGTTTTCCCCAACTTCATCTCTAAAAGTTAGAGTTCTACATCACATCCACTAAAGTACAGAATATGAATCCATTTGAATATAGTATTGGAAGTTGATGTTATATGAGAACTCTTGAAAGATAATATGTTGATCCCTTCCACCATTAACTTCTATTCATCCATCACATAGAATCTTTATAAGTGTCTAAATTGTTCTTTAATGTTATCCCTCATTTTTTGGTGTGATAGGGCATTCTAAAATCAATTTTAGTACTCATATCATATTGATTAATTCTCTATAAGATAAATGTAATCCTTGGATCTAGATCAATGATAATAAAAAAAGGTACCCCATTAATCCTCACCACTTCGTCTAATATATCTTGGCATGTTTTTCAGAAATTAATCTTTCCAAACAGTGATTAAGTAAGAAGTTTCGGGGAGTCGATCCACAACAACGCATGATGCATTTTTCCATTGGATGTCTTCGAGAAACATGTGAAAATGTCCATAGTGTCATTCTCCCACATCCATGTCGGTGTAGGAAATGGTTGTATCATCCCATGTGAATTTTTTCATCCTCTTTAGTATGATGACATACCAAAAACCATGAGATATAGTCTATAATCTCTTTTTTCATGTTATCCGACTTGAATTTCCTTATAAGATAATGGAACGTATTAGTACTTATTGGATGGATAGATAAAAATGATATATGAAAATTATCAAATATATCCTTCTTTATCTCATGTGAAGAATTCACACAAATCCTCATTATAAACCAAACAACACCATCATCATCAATTTGGAACTCTTGCATCTTTCCTTCCTTTAATTACTTCAACTTATTTTAAAGATCTGGATCATCCCATGGTCCCCCCTTAGACTTCTCTTAGATATATGGCTGGGAAATAATTATAAAAAGGTGGGATGTATTCCTTAACATTTTTATTTCAATATCAATCTTTTATATATCCAGGAAGATAGGGTTCTTATAAATTCACAACATGGAAAAATTATAATGTTATTTTCTATTATGGGGTCATATACCTAGTTTACCTTTCATAGATAGTTGTTAATAAAGATATTACAGTTCACGATAATATCTAATTATATTCTTTAATTCATGTTTAACTCTTTATATGAGAATATATACTTTAGACTCTTATGAACAGTATATGTTTTACCCTTTTCACCACATATATAGTGGCACCAAATAATCAAGGACAATATCAATGATAGAAACTCCAAATCATTTGTTGGTAGCTGTTCACTTGGATCATAAACTATCATGAGTAATAGGTTATCATTTTATGATTCTATATTAGTACTCAACCAAAGCCATTATTTGAAAAATCACTATAAGAAAACCTTCTCCCCATGTGGGAAATGTGGGTATATTAAAAGTTATTATCCTATTCTTTTTCTCCTTGAATCATTCCTCACATTCTTCTATAAAGTCATAATTTACCTATTTTTCATGTTAACTTAATTAGCAGTCTTAAAAATCAAAAGTAATTTGTCAAAAAATTTATGTAGCTAACAAGAAATCTACACATTTCGATGACAATAGCAGGTCTGGGACATTCCCCAATTGTCTTTGACTAGGAAGGGTCCAAAAATATTATCTCATATGTGATTCTGTTCCCCAGAAATGTGACTTATTGTATCTAAAAGGAACACTATCTAAACATTGCACACATTTTACTCTTAAAATTTCCATCACAATCCATAGATTATATTGATTTTCCTATTTTCTCTTGAATTAAATGAAAATATCAGTAATAAAAACTACCTCAAATATATCGAGACAATCTGTAAATACTCTATTAACAAAATACATAAATATTTCATGGGAATTAGTAACTGTTAAGTGAATCACTACAAACTCATTGTGAACACACCTTGTATTGATGTTTTTCTTGTAAATATCCTCTTTCTTCACCTTTAATCGATGATATCCATAATAAAGATCCAACTTTGAAATGTACTGAGATCATTATAGTTGATTGAACATTTCAACATTTATTGGTATGTTCATTCATTATAGGGAACTTTTGGAGATCCTAGTAATCAATACCAAACCGCATTGATGAATCCCTTTTTATTTTCAAAGAGTACTAGATCACATCATTGTGATGCACTATGGTGTATGAACCATTTTTCAAAATACTCTCCCTTCTGCTTATTTAACTCTTCTAGTTTAATTTGGGAAATCTTGTAGGTTAATTTATAGATAATAGTGGATTTTGGTATGTCATATATTTATAGATCTACTTCATGATCTAGGGGAATTTAGGGAAACTCATTGGAAAATACTTTAGTTTATTCCCAAACAGTCAAACTTTACTCTAAATGGACACCTACACATAAGTTAGAAATTTGTGAACAATACACTTCTTCCAAGGGTATCATTAACCCCAACATTGTGATCTTTCCTAATAGAGACTCAATAACTTCTTTTTATTTTGAAAGGATCATTGGATGGTTTAAAATATGAAATGATATTTCATTCTCCTAGTAGTTGATGTGTTATCTATAAAATGAGAGCCCATAAATTCTCAATATAGTGTCAAATTCTAGTAAGTAAATGATTATGCGGTTCTATGGACTAATCCTACAACATACACTAATAAGATAAGAGTCCAAAAGTTGGGATTAAATGGGTTCTCCACAAGGTGTTATTACAAATATCTCTACTTCATGGTATTGAGGATTTGATTCAACCGCCCGAGAAAATGTAATTGATATAATGGAATGTGTAGAACCTGTATCAAATAAATCATTTTCAAATATCGATTGAATTGGAATTATAACTTTTAAGACATCATTTTCACGCTCCACCTTAGTAGTAGTAATGGAATGTTATTTCCCATGATCCTTTTCCTTTTTGTGGTTACTAATGTTGATTACCCACAAAACCCTTGATTTAATAAATAGGATTGCATAGTTACCTTACTCCCTAGAGTTAATGAATTGAACCATGGTTGGTGAATAATGTGGTTCTTTTTTCTCCTCAATCATGTTAGTCAGCTTCTTCATGCCTCCTTTACATTAATGAGCTTGGTGGCCTTATCTTATACACCTGAAATAGATTCTTTTTTATTTAATGTAATTACCATGATGTTTCATTCTATATTTTTGACATGTGGTTTGTTGGATCCTCTTTCATCAATTTTCATACACTCATCGCTTGAACTCAATTATTCACGTCTTATACCCATGTCCTAATATCTAATCTCTGAAATTCATCTCTACATGGACATCACATCAAAACAATTATTTATAACTTCCAATGTCTTGGATAGATATAGCCTTTGGATGGTTTGGGTTAAAACCAATAAATAATATATCTATATTTCTATCATTGTTGAGAAGAAAACCTGAGGAATATTTTAATTAATTATAAATTTTTCATCATAATTCATGAAATATTCACCAATATTTTTCATTAGATCTTTGAACTCTATCTCTATATTTATTTGAATAGTTTATAAAAAATAATTATTAATAAATATTTTTCTAAAGTCTTCCCACTCCATCTCTTACATTCCATACAAGGACATTGGGTTCATTATTATTACAAAAATTGATAGATCTATCCATATTATTGATTAATGGATATAGTATCATTCCCATTCATACAATATTTGATCATATATAAGATCTTAGCTATTTAGTTAACCCACTATTGCGGAACAAGTGAATCCATATATCCACTGAATATTGGTGGTGATTCAGCATAAATGACTCAATAGATTGCTTATACATATTGTGTGAAGGCATATTTTCCACATGGTTCATGTTATTATTCATATATTGAGACAAATGGGTAAGAATAAGAATTATGGTCTGAAATCAACACCCATAGAATTAGAGATGTCATTTGGGAAACCTTAGCATTGTACCTCACATGGGTTGTTGACCTGGTTTCTCTTGGTTCTCATCATCTTCACAGATTGAAAAGGATTGAATGATAGAAAACTAAATAAGTCATGAAAAAATAATTTATTATTTTATGAAAATAACACAAGAGGAATATCTTATGAGATTCCAATGTTTAGTCTTTTTCTAAAACAATTATTCCTAGATTACTATAAATACATAGTCATATCCTATTGGATTTCACTAATGTTTTCTAATTATAATTCCCAAAATTAATAGAACCACAACACTAATTATATCAATAGAGACCCTTCTATTTCTTATAAGACCTGTACATCATATCTTAGATTAAAAACATTCAAAATTACAATCAATGATTCAATGGTTTTGGGTATTAGTAAAATAATGATTATACATAACTTATACATAATAAACAATAAAAACTTATTTAACCCCATCATTTTCATTCTAAGATATCATTTTCTCCATAGTACATGTATTCACCGAAGGATATACATAAAAAAAGTGGTGATCTAAAAGACCAGTAAGAGAATGACGATTGGAAAAGAATCTATAAAACCTAGGTGATCATAATATTCATCATCATAATCATGAGGGAATAAATTGATAATGTAATATAATGATTCAATGCAAAAAAAATATCATGTAATTGTGGTCAAATACCAAACATATTTTTGAAATAATATAGAATCATGTTCATACAAAATACATATTCTCTCATGAGATACCTCACATTATCTAATTCATTGGAGGGCTCCATAATTCTAGTACCACCCATCACATCATTATTTTTATAAAACCATTCATGACACATAGATTTTATAACATTCATTTTCAAGAAATAAAACTATGAAATAGACTAGGTTTCATAAGGATTTCATAAAGCATACATCCAAGAATAAAATAGATGGATAAAAAATTAATAAGATAAATCATACATGAACATAAAAAAATTTATTCTTGAAGGGAAAAGAATTATTTCTATATGAGTAAACTACAATGATTTGGAAATTGATGTCACATTGAAAACAATTTTTCTTTGAAAAAAATATTAAATAGTAGGAACATGTAGATCCATGATTGGAAATATAAATTACAATTAAAGGAAATAATATGAACGTCCATACCATGGAACAAAAGATAACCTAAATAAAGGAATTGTTTTCAAGATTCCCTTTATCATAAATACTGCATTATTTTGTAACTTTTTCACCTCCAAAATAATTGACATAATATAATTAAAACACAGTTCCTGAATTGAATTATGTTCATTTGTTCCACTATTAATCCACTATAATTGGTTGATTCTATTTTATAAAACACTTTATTATGTGTTAATTGCTTTAATATCATGTTTTCAATGAATCATATTATTTTTTATTGATTTCCAAAATTTACTTCAATGTAGTTACAAATGAGAAGAATTAATTAAAAAATCCTATAAAACAATTAATTAAACTCTTATAAATTATATTTAAATAGTTATATATAATAATGATTGTGGTTAAATGTGTCGACATCAAAATTTATCCATAGGTGGTTAACCAACCTTTGATGGGACATTGTCGAAATGGTGGGGAAAAGAATTTTGAAATATACAAATATAGTATATATGATACACTGAGTAGGATAAAATAATTTATATAATTATAATAGACATACTAATTAATCTTATATGTTTATTTAAATGGGTAATGAAAAAATAAATAGAATAAGAAAAAATGAATATTTATTTGAAACATAATTATTCCTCAGTGTAGCTTGTTGTACGACACTAAAACTTCATAGATGTCTTGAGTTGGATTAATCTTGAATTACCCTAAGAACTATAAGAAGATTTAGTGAATTAATATTTGAATTGGATATTATTTTTGATGGTGGTGAATATCGGATTGTCCATGGGAGTGAGTATTGATATTTATACTGAAGGAGAGGGGTATTTTAGAATTAAATATTAAATAAAATAATATATCAAAGGTAATAAATTTTAATAGTGAATTTATGAAAATAAAAACAATAAATAAACATAATATAAGGGATTTAAGAATAATAATCTCTATATAATTCATATTACTTAGTTTATTAATAATTAAAGTGGAAAACATGAATAATTATCATTTTAAGGGACCAATTTTGAGTTTATGTTTTGGAATGTGATTTTTTAGGTTTGGAAATTCTATTTATAGTATATTAATGACTCATTTAAGAAATTAAATAAATCAGGGTAGAATATCAAGTTATATAATATAATAGGTCATTATTTCATCATGAATAATTTAATTTATAATACAACAGTTATGAAAAAAATTATTTTTAATATGAACCCAAAAATTGAAGATTTTAATAATTTACCAAAAAAACACTATTAGGAAATCTAGACCTGATGATTTCAAAAATGTTATTCCTTTTATCATAATTTTTTTTTATAATAGTCAATATTAATTTTTAATATAAAAAATATGATTTTTTATGGAATACATTAAAATTATGTTTATTAAAAGTGTTCATATATTTCATTGAGTTTTCTAATCATTGAATTTATTTTCATTGAAATATAATATTTTTATTTACTAATATTAATAATGATAAATATTATTTATATTCCATTCAATTATTTTGTGGTCAAATTACTATTATAAAGGGCATGTTAATATTACCAATGGTTTGGTTATAATTCCCAACAATCACGTAACTATTTCAAATGTCACATTATGTCCAATAAATACTATATTATTATTTAACTCAATATTCAATACAATTTCTCACAATGAAATTATTTTTTATTTTTAAGATTTTTATTATTTTACTAACATTTTGAATCTATTCTATAGTGTTGGCATTGGGGGTGATGATTCTGGTAGGTTAGAAAGATAAATATCTTCCACTTTTATATTTTCTATTTTATATTATTTCTCCAATTATAATGTTGTGAATTTTAATTGGTTTAATTTATAATTATTATAAAAGTATTTATAATAGAAATAATTTTGAGATTTCTTTATGTGTATATTACTATATATTATTATATAACATAAATTTATTTCCATAGAAAAATTTCATTTGTAAACTATTTGTTGTTAAAATGGGAGTAGAAATATAATGAATAGTTCCTTGAACCATTAAAGGACTCGAATGATCCTCCATGATCAATTCCATGAAACCATATAGATACTTACTAGTTTACCTGGACAATTATTTTTTTGAATTTTGTGTTTTTTATGATCGGTGACCTATTGAAGTGATATGAGAGCCACCCATGGTCTTTATGTTAAGAGATAAAATACCATTTCATCTAAATAAATCCATATGAACATAAAAGGACTAGGATATTCTAGATCCATTTTCATCATTAATCATTATATTTTCTATACAATTATATCATAGATATCCCAACATGTCATAATTGTGAAACTCAAATATATTTGTCAGGAATTCATGTTATATATTCACATAAGGTGCACCCTAAAAAATCACATAACTATTTTTTATTATGGATTAAAATTAATAGATCCATTGGTTTGTGTGTGAGGTGTTCCACTTCCATGAAAATGGCTATCCCTCTTCCTATTACTTCTATCATTTGTGTTCTCACCTATTCCCATGGAGACAAACATACATCCATTTTGATTACTAGAAATTTCCCTTCCACCACATACACTCTATAAACCATTTCTTCATTATTTGTAATACAAAGGATAGATATCTGGGAATGATTCTCTACCTACATCCCCAATTCAAATATTTATTCCTTAATGGACACACTAGAAGATATTTATATAGAAAAAAGAGCTATGTCTGTAAACATAGATTCATATTCTATCACTTAATTGATTATCTTACTTCATGGATAACAAATCCATTTTTGGGATATCATGAAAGTGTGAGTACAAAATTGTTTTTTTAATTATTCTAAAATGTTCTCCTAGATAAGTCCCTAGAAAACTAATAAAATAGATAACTAAATACCATCATTGTTGTAGAGGATCATTCAACATGAATAACAATAATATAACCATAAAATTATCCAATGATATAAGGTAATTAAAAATTATGTTCATCCTACGTTGCCACACATCATGTCTTTCATGTTATATAACCCCATGAAAGATTGGAGGATCCTATTTATAAAACTACATTGAATGATCAACTTGTTAAGGTTCATCATTCTAATTTCCATTGAAAATATTTTGAAAATATTTCATATTTAATTGAACATGATGTTGGTTCACCTATAGATTTCATGCAACCATATTTTCTATAGCCTTCTCATTCATGTTTCTATGACATCCACCCGATTCCATTTTTAATACTAGAATAAAACACCACCGAATCATCACTCATAATAAATTTGGGGCTTAAAAAATTCAATATCAATATTAGGAATAATAATTACAACCTACAGTGTAGAAATCAATCAGTTGAACAATTTTCCATTAAAATCATAAAATATAAGATAAACAATGTAATCCTGGTGGGAAGAATCAATACTAATGCCTGATATGTTATAATCAACATATAAACTAGTGGAAATTAGATAAAAACAACTATAAGTGACTTAGAACACATTTTATACCTAAAAAACATGGTAACATGAATTCCATCATAATGACATTAGTTATATATTTTTATGCTATAAATTCTATGATACAAAATTCTTATATCCTTTCTACTATCCCATTATAAAAAACTCAACAAGAATGATACATTTTGTCAAAACCCACCCCAAAACATTGAAGGTTTAGGGTCAAAGGTTCTACAAAAACATGTGAAATCTCAAAGACACCAAAGTCTAAAAAAATTCCCTAATCTTAGTAAAATGTCAGGGATACGTTTCCCTAGTGACAAACACATCCTACAAATATTAACTGATAAACAAAAAACCATTTATATGATGCATGTTTAGTACCCATATACGAAAAATAATTTCCCATAAATAGAAACATTATGATAGGAGTGAAAATGTGTTAAAACATGACAAAAAGGAGCGTAGGTAAATCTAATTCAGCAACATGATGGTGGAATCACTATAAAGACTCAAAGAGATATATGAAAGCTCAAATAACTAAACTAAGGGATAATGATTATTATGTGACACTAGAGAAGTGTGATACCTTTGAATTTTGTTGTTTACCAGTAAACAAAATCTCCAAATTCACTATAGTCCCAAATAAAGTTTTGTCTAAAACACTTATTATTATTTCTCCGAAAGACATCCCAAAATATTAAACTAGGAAAATACCTCATTATAACATAGTTTAAAAAATAAATTATATCCAAAATAGGTATATCAAAATTTTTACACAGTTTAAGAATGTTTTAAATTCAATTATAACAATTAATCCATAAGGGAACAATTTAAAAAAATTAACTAAATATTTTTGTCCAATATTTCATTCCACTAGTCATACCCATTCCATGTTTCCCATTTTCACCGACACATTAATGCTTGGTTTTAATTCCATAATATTTATTTCTTTCTCGTCGATTCACCAAGTCAGCATAATGATACAAATCTGTAGGTTCCCTGATACAACACACTAATTATTCAAGATGGTGTCCAATTAAAATAAACTCATGGAAACCATATATACTGAGACTATATTCCATATCATTTTGGAGGATATAAGGCATTTATTTTAATTAAAAATTTAAAATATCATCTTTCTAGTGTTGAAAATATAAGATAATTGTAAATAACAAATTTTAATGTCATAAATAAAATGGGTTTTCCAGACATAATTCCAATTAAATGTTTCTAATTAGTAAAAAAATATGTTTCTTTAAATAAATCCCTAAAAAATTGCACAAAAAATCATACAAACACATTCAATATAATCAATTCATTTATGTTATAAAATAAGCAGCAAGGAGAGGTAATCCACCTACCACTAAATATTTTATGACAATGAATAACAACATAATAGAAATTATATATATGTCATTGAAACCTCATTTTATTCTATATATCTTGGACTTATCTGATAAAAATGAATCAAAGATCGCACATTTTTCAACAACATATTATATATAAATTCAGGGTAAGGGAAGATTAGTATATCTTAAGAAAAATATTAATAATTAGGAATAACTAATAGTTTTGAATATCCACACACTATTACTATTAAAAATTATCATCCATATAAAAGTAAATTTCGTTGATGTATATTAACAAAAAGCAGTTTGAGATCCTAGACGAATTGATGGAAATTGAGTGTTTCTGGGGTGAAATACAATAATAACACTTCCAAAAATGATAGGTGAATCATTTCTAGTTACTATGAATTATTTTATTACTCTTATAAATACTTCCAAAACATTCCAAAATCATCAATAATATTTGAAAACTCTACAATAGTAAAATATAATATAAAAATACATAAAAAATGGTAATGTAATTGAAACCAAGGTTTTTACAGAATTGATAGTAATATAATACCCTATGTATCAATATTATACTGAAGTTTTAATATATTAATGGAAAAAAAATTTAATTATCCTTTACTATCCACAAAGAAAATCCAAACACCATTGATCATGTGTTTATGCTGACTAAAACATCCATGAAACATCATCTTCCGTTTTTCATCACTGCCTATCATGAATACTTTTATAACTTGGATTAATGAATAAATATAAAATCGATAATATATTTATTAATCGAAAATTGAAAATTACTATCTAACGTTATCTACATTAATTCATTACTTAGTAATGAAATTAACTATATATATATACGGAAAACTTATTCTATGAAGAAATGTTTTTCTGTTTTCACCTTTATTTTCATTATTTATTAAATAATTTTCATTTTTTATTCTAAAAATTAAATATATATCATTATTCAACTATTAAAATTATACACTATAATTTCCCAATCATACTCACTCATCGAGTTATATCATGTAAATTTTTGTGTTAGTTTTACCATCTAAATGAATGATGCTATAAAACACTATAATGGACGGAAATGGGAATATAAATTATAATAATATTATAATTTAATATGAAAATAGTGATTGTTTTATAGTTTTATAAATGATATATTATATATATAAATTATTATTTAAATATCATTTTTATTGATTTAATTCACTAAAATGTGTTGACGAAACATCCATTTCTATAGAACATAATTAACACATATCGAACAAGATATGAGATTGATAAATTTATATAAGATAAATAATATAGTATAATAAATGATGAATCAATGATGATTTTGGTATTAAATAATGGGTATTAATATTTACAGTATAAAGTATATGTGAAACAATTATAATTACAAACATCTGATAATGAAAAGAAACCATTAAAAGTTGTAAATGTATAATTAATTATTATAATTAAAGAAGATAAAATGTTCTATGTATTAATTTTTTTCTCAAATAATTTTTTAAGATAGTAATATTTTATACAAGGTATTATAGTGAATTTTTCTTAAGTGGGTATACAAGGTAATGGGTTCATTATATCCTTTTTAATTACATGAGACATATTTTATATTTCACACAATCATTTAATCTATATGTAGTATTAAAAGACCAATTTCCTTCATTTATAATGAATACCATTAATTTCATGAGATATTAGTTTAAATTTTAGGGCAACACATTAATTATTATGTTTCCATTACATTAAGTGTTTTTGGAAACTCAACTATCTTTAATTGAGTAATGATTGATCTTCATGAACTTATTCCATATAATTTGAGTAGATTAGGATCTTTTATTTTTTACTGAGGTATTTACTTTTTTATAGATATTTAAATTTCAATAATATAATTCCCTATCTAAATATTTATTTCATGAAGAATTATGATATTTATAAGATATTTGGTTGACTCAAATTTTCATTATTTACGTTAATATGTTAATCCATGAGCATTAATCATCAATGTTGCAGAAATTCTTCTATTTATTATTTTATATGATATGAACACTTTCATAAGTGGATGAAATTTTAATTTTTTTCAACTCAAAAATGGCTTCTATATGAATTTATTTCTTTTAAAACAACCATTTTTTAGAAAAAATCATGTCATTTAAGGATATTTTTTCTTCTATTCATGTGTATACAATTCCCAAAATCTGTTCCTTTATTATTTTTAAAACTAAATTTTTCATTAATCATGTGACTTTAGCATTTGGAATCTCTAATATGGATATTGACATTTGGAAAAATATTTTTCTATGGGAGTTATAAAAAATTTAATTTTAAAATATTTGAAAAGTTATCTATCCTTTTAAAATAAAATTATTTATCTTTGACTCAAAATTATATATATAAGTCACTTATGTCCATTAAAAGCCCTATTATTGAAGATTATTTTAAATGGAAATTTCTTTCATATTACATTCACTTACCCTTTTTAAATCCTATTGTATTTCTTCAAGTTTTAATTATAGAAGAATCATTCTTAAAAGTAAAATGTTGCATGATTTTTTCACTTCACCTTTTTGAAATATTTATATCCTTTTCAAGGTTACATTATTGAAAGATATTTTTAAAAGTAAATGATCCCAAAATTTTTCAATTAATTTATTTTAAATAAATATTAAATGTCACTATAACTTCTAATTTTGTTGAAAATGTAAAAGCATCCTAATAAACTTATTTTCCATTTAACTACCATTTTTGAAAGACCCCAAGAATTTAAAATTTTTTATTTTCCAATAAATTTAATTTAATTGATAGATTTAGATGCATGAAACAATTCATCTAAATTAAAATACTATAGTAAAATATAATTTGAAGATAATAATTATATCCTATCATTTATGTTTAATATGTATAAATTTAACAGAAATAAATTGGTAAATTATTGTATTATATTTAATTGAAACAAAGTAAGAATCATTTAATATAAAAGGATATGTTTTTTGAAAAGCGTTAATTTTTCTAAAACTAGTTTAGTTATGGTTTTGAAAAATAACCTAAAATTAATTTTTACAACACTATATAATTTATTTATTAAAATATAAGTCATTTTTGAAATTACCATATCAAAATTATCTTTGGGTGATTTTTTGGGAATTTTCTTAAATGTTTAATTTTTTTAATGAATATTGAAAAATATATAATTTCAATTGAAATATTCATTTTCATTTGATTTATTTATGAAGATAAATTACATTTTTAATTGAATTGAAATTAAAATTAGATCAAATATATGTAAAGCCCTGACCCTAGTTACCCAGAGTTGGTGCATTACTATTTATCATTGGCATGATCACAAGAGATTAAGTCTCGAAAGTTAGATTAGTTTAGTAGCCTCAAAAGTACTAGATACATGCATAAGTTTTACATTACATCATGAAATAAATAAAAACAACAGTGTGTCCCCTTTGAACACACTCATATCTTTTGGCCTATCCCTACCAGTTAATAATAATATACTTATTCACATCCTGGGAAAACAAAACATAAGAAATGGATGAGCTCAGATTATCAGCATGGATAACAATATAGAGAAAACAATAATAAGTAATCATAAACATTTAAGGAAATGTATAAGACTAAAACACAATCCATTTTACTTAAACGTTACCATAATATGGAAAAGATAAATGAAACAATGCCATTTACTTATTCACATGGATATTCTACTATTCGAATAATCATATCTAATATCAATATCTAATTTCATAATGGCGGAATGCATAATTTCGGACATCATAACCACATAGTCAAGGGCATGTTCCATGACTAAAAAGAAGATTTTGTCAAGGCCTAGTGCCAAGATAGCCAGGACACTTGTTTTTCTAATGAGACCTACCGATGGATCGAGGGGATATAGAAGGCCCCACCCATCACTTCCTAAGTTCAACTCATTACTAATATGAAATAGGTGAAACATAATCTAAATATTCATATTAAAAATAAAATACGAAATGTTAATACTTTAACCATAAACCTTGAATGGTATAAAAATAGCGCATACATAGTCAAACATATCTCATACAACATAATATGAACGATATTATTATATTAAATAAACCTCAATCAATAATAAAATAAAATTAAGGATATTGGAATAGATGAAAATAATTAGTAAAACTATTTGGGATAAATATCCCCTTTTTCATGAAAACATATAAAATTTGCATTATTTATCAATGAATTAATTAAAAAGAGATTTTTGAATCAATGTGTCACATACCACTTTAAAAATTTTAATGAAATTTTAATTAAAAAACATTCATGTCCATATAAATAAATCTTTAAAATAATTTTTAAAACATGGACATCAATGAGAGAGTTTTAAAAGAATATATCTTCAAAACAATTAAAGCGATATTTTAGTAAAAGAGATCCTAACTAAATGAGAGATGGTTGAATATAAATAACTGGGGAAGAAAATTAATCAGAACATTATAATATCATGAGAATAAAGGTATTCATGATATAATATGTCAAAGGATAGTATATACACTATATAAAAGTGAATTGGTGCATAACAACAAAAAAGTATCAATGGATTGTAAATTGAGAAGAAATAAATTATAAAGACTGTATCGTTAGGATAAGGATAAATCAATGAAATAAATATGTGTGAAAAATATAAATACACTCAATATTATTTGATATTTAATGTAAATCCATCATTGGACATTCAAACATATTCTTGTAAAACAAAACAAATGACTTGGATGTTTAACTCAATAAATGGAAATTGAGTTAAGATTACACTAATCAAGTTCATATCAATGACTTGAGAATTTATCATTGGAGTGATTACATGTATCAAAAGTATATATACAACATGGGGAGAGGAAATTACTACTTAAATAATAAATAGTGATTCCACACATAACCTTGGTGTAAAATAATCAAAGAAATTTTCATAAAACCCAATTAGGGGAAATTGAATTATGAAATTCCATTCCCAATATGGTAACTTAAGAAAAATAGCCCCTATTAAATAAATATCATACAGTGAATAGGTAAATACCCATAAATTAGTGTATGTTACACAAATAATACAATAATGGTAATTACATATTCCACACAAAAGGAAATAGTGGAAAATATAGCATGAATCTCTTGGGAATAAAAAGTGAGATGAAAACCCATTACCTTGTACTCGTCCTTAGTAGAGGGTAGGATAAAATTCTATATAATGGTGAAATTATTGTAATTTATTTATAAAATAAACACAAACATAAATATGATATCATATATAATAATCTAAAATTGATTTGTTAATGATATTTCTGTAGTTTCATTGTGTTGGGTGTTTATTGATTCATTTTCCTTTATATGTTATGTTACGTAAGTGATATTTGTTATGGATAGGATGTTTCTGATTCCTATCTGTAATAATATTATGTTCTCAAAAATTATTTTTAATCATCAAATAATAATTATTCTTGAATGGTTACGATGGAGAAAAAAATCTCATCGCGTCGGGGAGACGGTAAGTCGTACTTACTCACAAGAAAAAATATTAGTCTATTAGTGGTGAAATCATATGTAATTGGATGGTATATTATATATAAATAATAATTTACCATTTATAATAATTATTTACATCAATTATACTCATTATTATACCCATCCAAATAATTATGTGTGGAATAACAAACTACACCACGACGTTGAGACGGTAAGCAGTACGTACGCACATAAGATGTCTTTTTCATTCATAGGATGGATAAAATAATGAATATTGTTGTACCATATTTATAATAAAATCATAGTATGTAGAAGTTATTGTATTTATTATTTAGGTGTGGAAATTACAATGAAAGAGGAAGTGGAAGAAGAAAAGAACATTGAAAGTGGTGATGAAATTATTACCTCTTCTCCGGGTGCTTCCTTTTGATTTGATCAAATGGGATCCTTAGGTTGGATTTATGGTCAATGTAAGGCCTCTAGGGTAACTTGAGAGTATTTTGGAGGTTATTTGAGAAGGTTATAGATAACAAAATGGATTTGGAGGTGTGATTTTGAGGGAAGGGGATGTTCCCTTTTATAAGATAGGTAAGAGTCGATTTAGGAAAATCTAGAAATATTATATTATTATAAAATTATTTTCAGTTTCTAATGGATGTAAATGAATTATTTTATATGTTATGGTTGGTATGGGTCTCAATACTCTCAAAATAATATGTTTTAGACAAGTTCTGGTCACAATATGAAACTTATCTTTTAGATTAAATTCTTAGTTAAATAGTTTAACTTTTACCATGTCTTCTTGTATATTTATATTATATGGACAATAAACATATTATAAAATGAAAAAATAAACTCAAGTGGTTCCAAAATGACACATATATCAATATATATGTCCTTTGTCTGAACCTTATATTTTTAGGAATTTTACATAATTTAATAATATAGAATTTGTTTTAAATGTCAATTTTGACATTATTTTGTATTCGGTTTTTTTAAAAGTAAAAAAAATGATTGCTTAGAAAAAAATACATTAAATCAACCCTAAAATTTCATATTAACCTTGATAATTCGTGTAATTCATAAAAAGTCTTAATTTACATTTATTTCTATAGTTATAATATCAATTTTGTTTAATCTTTCATTGATAAAGAAATAACTCCATCCTCATTGTGTCATAAATAAATTTAATTCTTTAATTTATATAAATAATTAAGAAACAAACATTATTTAGAAAATATAATTATATTTATAATTAATACTTATAGTTGACTTTATATTATCGGTAACTTATATTAAAAATGGTTTATTTATTAAACATTGAAATTAACACTTTTAAATATTCATTAAATAAAATAATAATATATGGAATAATCTAATAAAATTTTGTAAAAAGGATAATATTTTATTCATAAGTCGGAGTTTTATCCAACTAAACATATCCAATAGAATTAGGACATGTTTTAGGGTAATTATAAAATCATTTATACCTTTAATTACCCTATTTTCTTTTAATCGTGGTAAATAAAAATAAACAATTACTATTCAAAAAAAATATTTCCATCTTATTGAACCAAATTATTCTTACGGATGTTAACCAAGTCTCTATGATTTTTAAAATTTAATTCATCAAAGTAGTAAAATTCTGTTTTATAAAAATTGAAAATGTGCCTAAAAGGTGATTAAAAGATGGTAAAAAGATCAATAATATTTTATACAACTGATCTTATTATAAAAACAAATAAATTAATTAAATTGAAATAATATAGGTATTATGTATATATTTTTTCTTTAAACAAAATTTAAATTAAAAATTATTATTTAAATAAAAAGTATCATTTAAACAATATCATAATGTTTTTCACTATTTATCAAAATTTTAATGTTTTTATAAAAATACCAAAAATTCACTCGAAACTAATTTTGATATTAAAAAATAAAAAATGATGTATATTTTACCAAATTCAAAACCTAGAAGTCATATTAATTAATTTTAAAAAATATTCCCATTATGAAAACCAGAAAGTGGGTTTTGAGAAGTAAAATCTATCAAAAGATTGATATGTGTTTATATTGAATTTAAATGTAAAATTACTTCCAATGACCAATATTGTAATAAAGGATAAAACTATAATCTAATTCCCCATAAAAAAAATTAAAATTTATAATTTAACACCATAAATTGTTTTTATTAAAAAAGTTGATTTCAATTAAAATTTAATATTTTTAAATATTTATAAAAAAAAGGAATGTTATCAGAAAAGCACCAAAAATTTATCCAAAATAAATTTTTTATGTCCCAATTCTGAATAAGAAGTTTATTTTGACAAATTGAATATATAAAAGTATAAATATTGGATTTAAAATGGGTTTTCCATTAAAAGGCGGTAAAATTGAATTTTTTTTAAAATACTTTGTTTACCTAAAAAATTGAATTTGTTCTTATATTATGTCTAAGCAACACAAAATATGGATTTTAAAATTATATTGATTATATACATTTAAAAATGATGTTAATACTATTCATAACCGTTTTTTGAACAACAATTTTGGTATGTCGTGGTGCACTCGAACTCAGTGTTGCATGTAGTGAAATCTATTTAATTAATATAATGAAAATAACTTGTTGTGTAATCTTGGGGTGTTATATTCTTCCCCCTTTTAGAAATTGTGTCCCCAAAAATTTGAAATTTGTCTTGGGAACATCATTGAAAGTCACACATCGGAAAAAGATTCAATAAAACTATCACATTAAAAGAAATAAATATAAATACTAAGGTCACCCAAGATAACCCATAATAGGATTCCATGTAGGAAAATTGGATATGGGAGATAAAATAAGTTTCAAGTTCTGATGGAGATTGATATAAAACATTATCAGGAGGATGTAAACAATAAGAAAACCACAAACCTGGGATGGGCTAAATGATCATCAGTTTCCCAGAAGGAAAAGTAAATAGACAACATTTTTTTTATTTTAAGTTCCATTTCATAATTTTGAGGAATTTATTTATGAGATTGACGAAGAACATAAATATTTATACTTACTTTTTTTGTAGAGGTTTGTCCTTAATAAATTTCAAACACTAAATAATATTTTCTCCTAATAATTAGTATTCAAAATGACTTGGTCACACCTGAAGGTCTATAATAAACTTCTATAGAATCACATAATCCACAAAGGATGAACTATATATTTCCCTTTTCATTACAGATTAACCAAAAACAAATGGTTATTAAAAGATCAGATGATCCCCAAAATGGATAATACATTATAGAAAGAAATACTAAACTTAATTTCTAAAATTAAAAAGAAACTGTACCAAAAGTTTAATAAAGACCATTCAACAAAAAATTATACTTTAAATCCTTCAATATAATCCAAATCAATATTGAAACCCAAAACATAGAAGAATTTAATGATATAGTCTTTCATTATAAATCATTAAATTTATCTCCAAATAACATCAACTGCTCTTAAAGTCTCATATATAATTGTAATTAACCAAATCACCTATTCACTATGATAGGTTAATCATTTCCATAAATAACATGAATCTCTATTAAAAATAGAGATTCATCCAAAATTTAAAAAAAACCACCATTATTCATCAAATGAAATCCCATAGTATTCTGTTTTCTTTTGGCATAGAGTTTTCCCAATAGAGAAAGTGTCTACCAAAATAACTTTTATTACTTAATCACCAAATCATTTTCATATAATAAATATATCCATTTGATAAAACATAAGATCCCAAATCAACATTTTAATGAACAATAAAATCATTTGACTAAAAATAATTAGTCACTATAACCAGCGACTTCATATTGTCCAGTGGTAGGTGAAAAATACCAATCGCACTTTGGTGGTGGGGTCAATTCCCGCATCTTTTTACAACATGATGGGTTGTCACATGGTTTGATGTTGTCCTTTTTCCAAAACCATGTTTTATAACATTCCCAAAATGAGATAAATCCTCAAAATAACCAGAATATAATTTGACCAAAAAATTTATCTCATACCTCGCATTTTAATCCAAAAAATTAATAACTTGTAATTTCCTCAAAATCAAAGATCGTATAAAAGCAAATGATTCTTTATAAATATATCCACAAAAGAAGAAATAATTCTTCCTCAAATATAATTTTCAAATAGAAAATTTTAGGGTTACACATACAAGAGAAAATCCTTCCAATGTAATCCCATAAAAAGGATCATTAATAGTTTTAAACACATGTCCATCCATTTATTTCCACATAGGTCCTTAATTGACATATTGGTTATCCTATAGAATAGGACATTGACTCAAGTAATTCCCATGTCACCTACATTTACGATAAATGACTATAAATTGATTATTAGGATCATTTTTACTCTCTTCCATATAATCTTCATTTTTCATCGGGAATTATTTACATTAGGTAGTTATTTCCCACAAATAAAGAATTTAATTATTCTATTTAGACACTTTCTAGGGTGTCTCTTTCCATATTCATGGAAAAATTGAAATTGAGATTTCTTTTCACCATGGTCTCCATTTTTGGAGCTCTTTTCATTATCCACCTTTCTCTTATTTGTTGAGTTTGGGGGTTGGTTAATGAACATATTGTTAATCCTATTTTTGGAAACACGCTTTGGCATAAACATGATCTCTTTTACGCCCATAAATATTCCATTTAGTTGCTCATTCCTACACTTAGGACCACAATGTTCCTCAGGTTCATTGTTCTTATTACTTCCTTGCAATACTACTATTGAATAAAACTAGAAAGCATAGCATGAGTAAAAATAGTCATAAAGTCATTTAGAGAGTATCATGACACTTTATATTCAATCTAAAACACCTTATGATTAACCAAAGTTATTTATTCTCATCTAATATTAAAATCCTTCAAATCATTTTGTAATGAAAATTTGAATTATCTTAAGAATATATCCCAGGATTGTCATAACCAAGAGTGTAGGAAAGCCCCTTTTCGTGTACCAGTTCTGTTTTGAGTCTATCTCAAAACTGTGTTTTCGGGTTTTACCCCTAAGTACATCTATGCCAGATCTACATCTACCGGCTCGTATCTAGATATGGATGTATTTCTTGGGAAACCCACATAATATTTACATTTCCAAATTTCTTATATGTTCTTATATACTAATCCTGAAAGTCTATATTAGGGTAGTGTTCTCTAATCAGGGTTTTTCAAAATTTAGCTTACAAGGTTTTTACTAAACTTCATCTGATACCAACTGAAATGCCTTACCGTAGTTTCTCAGAGTTGGTAAAATATAACATAACGTTCATATGATCCCAAAAGATCATGTCTCAAAAGACAGATTATTTTAGTAGCCTCGAAAGTAATAGATACATACCTATGTTTTACATTTAATCATGAAATAAAGAAAAACAACATTGTGTCACCTTTAAACACATCCAAATCCTATGGCCTATCCATCCAAGTTAATCATAATATACATCTCCACATATTGGGAAAAGAAAACATAAAAAAGGTTTGATCTTAGATGCTCAGTAGGGATAACAATATAGCAGAAACTATAATAAATAATGATAAAAATCTAAGGCAATAAACATTAACGTCATGGGGTTGCCACTGTTCGTGAACCCCTAATGGGGTCGACGATGATCCCCCCTCTGCCACTAACTGGCTCATGGGGGGAGGATTCTCGGTATCCTTGTAATGACTAGAAACGTGCCTTCCTCCCTTTAACCATACCCGATTCGATCCTGAGGTTCAACTCGATTAACATGGAACTGAAGGTCCCTGGTTTTCATGATGTCTAGGCAGTGATTTATTTATCGGCATTGGAGTTTATAGAGGTAGAGAGCTTCCTCAATCTAACTCTGGTTTGACGGTTTAGGAAAAAACATCCTTTGGTGGACGTCTTCAACAGGTTTGTCTTCAATTTTAGGGGACTTCAAGATTGAGTGGTTGTCAGCCCGGTTGATAAGAAAAACCTGATGGTGTGATGTTCTTCGACAGAGGACCTTGTTTATACTCTGTCATGTGCTCCCAGGAAGTGTGGTGACTGCATCTTCCATCTGTCTCGGTGGAGCTATAAATTCTATCTAAACAGCGACTCTTCTACGGTTTTGATTTTGGTATGTCTTCCTCATAAGCCTCTTCCATTTCAGAATCCTGATATTATGCGCAAATTTGGGAATGTGGTGTGTCTTTTCCATTGTTTTGATTCACGTATCGCCACTGTTTTTCATCCGATCAATCCAAGGATGTGTGTGGAGGTCGATGTGTTGAAATCACCGGTTGAATATATGTGGATAGTGGCCGGTGAGCAGTTCCAGTGTAAACAACCATTCATCTCTGAGCTATTGGTGGATTTCTACTATTCTTGCTGGCGGCTGGGTCATGTGAGAGAATCATGCAGAAGGGGCAGTCACTAGGGGAATATTTCTGAATCGACGAGAAAGGAAGCAGCTAAAACGGTCTAGTTTTAGGCTTTGGCAAGGCAGGGTGTCGAACTCCTAGTGCTGGGAGCTTTGGATCAGGCCAAGGAAAAATTAAGGAGCTGGGATAAAGGTAAAATAGTAGTAGCATGGGTTATGAAGGATGAAGCTGAAGGTGGGAATTTACGTGGGAAAAAACTGTTCTTCGGACAGAGGGATTGGTGAACGCTCGCAAGGTCACATTAAAGTAGAGTGCCACTTCTTCAGGGGCCAGAAATCATCAATTTTTACGGCAGGGTTCGGTTTCTGAAAGCAGTCAAACTCACAACCTTTGTCTGGACCACGATGATTAGGGGATGGCGGAAATTCAGTTTGCTTGGGACATTTTAATTCTTATGTTGACATCAAGGTGAGGAAGGGGAAGCCTCTTGCTTTGCCTCTTGATCCGAGAGTCCAAGATGTTTTCAGCAGACTGATAGGTGATCTTGGTGGTGTGAGAAGACCAGTATCAGTGCCAAATTCTAATGTAGTGGCCAGACGTAGTCAATCCAAACCTGCAAGAGAATTTCAAAAAGAAACCAACGAGGAGTTTCCAATCGATCAATCAGGCTGTGACTTACAGGTTGTGGTTTTAGAAGATTTTTGCAAGCAGCCTCAGTTCATGGGGTCTGTCTTCTTACAGCCCTTTCATGGTGATGCTAATGGCAGCATGTCGTTGGATATGGAGGCTGGTTTGGGTATGGAGATTCAGCCTTTGGATGGCAGTGGTGATATTTCTAGAAGGGAAGTTCAATTAGTGAATGTGGGAGGGGGTTAGGACCCGATTTCTATATCAGTTTCTTTTAGAAATAGGTTTGAAGGCCTTTTAGAGGTTGATGAGATTTCTGAATCCTTTACCCTAGGTGAGGGAGCTGGGGCCGAAGTGAAGGATAGCAAATGGGGTGATCATTGTCCACAAGTAGATAAGGATTCAAGTCCAAGGATCAGTATGGGTTACTAGAAGAGGAAGGGGATGAAAGACTACTCTTTGTTACCTCCCCCTCTTGTGACTCACTTTGTAAAGAAGATGAAGGATGAGAAGATGGAAAAGGAGTCTAGTCACCTTCAGAGGCCAGGGGATAGGGATGATGATGAATTGGATCTCCTTTTATGTTCTGAAGATGCGGTGAGAGAGTAGGTCTTGATGCTTAATGCAACTGAGGAGGAGGCAGATAGGATGATGGGGAGGTCTCTAGAGGTGTCCCTTAATGAGTAACAACTTTAATTGATTGAAAAACAGGACTCAATTTTCATAGGGAGGTTTAACAGAGGGGAAATCTACACTGAGAAGTACATTCAGACGTGGGATAAACTTTCTTCTGAGTTTGAGAAGAATATGTTGGAGGTTGCTGAATTACAAGTTTCATCTCTATCCTGGAAACATTTTAGGGAGATAGATTCAGGTATGAATAATTTTTATCTTAGTGATTCTGGTCAAGTTGGTGGTTTTGACCAGTTGCATTGAGAGGTCTTGTTTGTGAGAATGTAAAACCCTTTGGTTTTTTCTACTGGCTATTTTGTTAGGATTTTTGGTGCTTATTTCCAGCTCTTTACATGGACCTGCGCCAAATGAGGATTAGAGTGTGAAGTCTTCATCGATGGAGGCCTTTTTGATTGGGATTCTTGAGAGGGTATTGCTACGCCATCAGTATTATGCATGTGCTCTATGCATGGGACTATTTACCGAAGGGTCCTGTGTTGGTGAAGGCTTGCTATCATGACTCATTTTCTTGGGTGAGGCAGGTCTGGTTACTTGATTTAGTTTATTTCCCTTATCTTCTTGTGTGGTTTTGAGATCATTCAGTCTGATTTTGTGGTTTCTCACTTTATCCCTCAAAAGTGTATTAAAAATAAAAAAGTAATTTTCAGTCAAAACACAAGTTTTTTTAACATAAATTTTAGCATAATAGGGAAAATATAAATCATGTAACTCCATTTACTTATTCACACAGATATTCTACTTGTATAATAATCACATGTAACATCAATATCTAATTTTATAATGATGGAATTCATAAGTCCGTACATCATAACCACATAGTCAAGGCCCCGTTCCAAGCCTACAAATAAGATTTTTTCAAGGAATTTTGGCAAGAAACTAGTTTGTATAATGAAACCTATCGATGAATCAAGGGGATATAGAGGGCCTACCTGTCACTTACTACATCCAATGCATTCCTAATATGAAATGGGTGAAACATAATCTAAAGATTCATATTAATACTATCATATGAAATGTCAATACTTTAACCACTAACCATGAATGGTATAAATATAACACATCCACAGTCAAAGGTAACTCATTCAATACAATATAGAAGATTGTATTATAATAAATCATCCTCAATAAAGAATAAAATAAAATTAAGGATATTGACATAGATCAAAATTATTAGTATAACAATTTTGTAGAAATATCCCCTTTTTCTTGAAAACATTTAAAAGTCAAAATATTTTTCAATGAATTCGTTTAAAATAGATTTTTGGATCATAGAACACCATACAACATCGAAACATTGAATGTAAATTTAATTAAAAATCATTCATGTCGACATAATAAATTTTTAAAACCATTTTTAAAACATGAACATCAATGAGAGAGATTTAGAAGAATTAACCATTAAAATATTAAAAAAGATTTTTTCGTTAAAGATTTCCTTACCAATTGAGATATGATTGAATAAAAATAATTAAGGACTAAAATTAATCAAAAAATTTTTATATCATGAGAATAATGGGATTCATGATATAATATGTCAAAGGATAGTATATACACTATATAATAGTGAATTGGTCCATAACAACCAAGAAGTCTCAATGGAATGTAAATTGAGTTGAAATACATTATAAAGGCCATATCATCATATTAAGGATAAATAAATAACCTAATTATTTGTGAAAAATGAAAATAAACTCTATATGATTTTATATTTAGTGTAAATAAATCATAGGACCTTCACAAATATTCTTGTATAAACAAAACCAACGACTTTGATGTTTAACTCAATGAATGGGAATTGAATCAAGATTACCCTTATAAAGTTCATATAAATGACTTGATAATTTATCAAGGGAGGGTTTATGTGTATCAAAATTATAATCGCACAAAGGGGTTGGAAATTACTACATAAATAAATAAATAGTTATTCCACACATAATTATCGGGTAAAATAATCAATGAAGTATGCGTAAAACCCAATGAGTGGAAATTGAAATATGAAATTCCCTTACCGATTTTCTAACATTCAAAACATACACCCCATGAATGAAGGATCATACAATTAAGATGTAAATACCCATAAATTAAAGTATATTACAAATATATTACTATCATGGGCAGTACATACGCCACACAAAAAGAAATATGGGAAAATATAACATGAATCACACTGGAATAAAAAGTGAGATGAAAAACCATTACTTTGAAATTTTCCTTAGTATAGGTTATATTAACATCATCTATAATGGTGCAATAATTGTTATTAAATTATAAAATAACAGCATACATAAATATGTTGTCATATATGACCTTCTAATAATGCTTTGTTAATAATATTTCAGTAGTATCATTGTTTTGGGTGTTAACCGATGCATTTTCCTTTATATGTTTGGATACGTAAGTCATATTTGTTATGGATATGATGTATTTGATTCATATAATGAATTATATTAAGTTCTTAAACATTATTTTTAATCATAAAATGAAAATTATTCTAGAACGGTTACAATTGGGAACAAAATTTCTTGCTATTGAAGAGACATTATGTCGTACGTACGTAGGAGGGACAACCACATTCTATTCGTGATGAAATAATATGTAATTGGATGGTATGTTATATATACATAATAATTAACATGTTATAACTTTTATTTAAATCATTTATACTCGTTATTATACCCATCCAAATAATGAAGTGTTGAATAAATAACTACACCACGACATGGAGATGGCAAGTTGTACGTATGCACGTATGGTTACTTTGTCATTAATTAGATGGATAGAATAATGAATATGGTTGTACCATATTTATAATAACATAATAGTATTTATAAGGTACTGTATTTTTTATTTTGGTATGGAAAAAACAATGAAAAAGGAAGTCGAAGAAGAAAAGAACTTTGAAAGCGGTGATAAAATTATTATCTCTGTTTCAGGTGCTTCTTTTTTATTTGACCAAAATGGATCCTTAGGTTGGATTTCTAATCACAGTAAGGATTCTAGTTTAATTTTAGGGTTGTTGGGAGTATATTTGAGCTGGGGTTGGCTGAGAAAAATGGCTTTGGAGTTGTGATTTTGAGAGATGGGGAAGTGCCCTTTCATAAGAGAGGTGAGGGTCACTTTACAAAAAGCATGAAATATTATTTTATTATAAAATAATTTTCGGTTTATAATGGATCCAAATGGATTAATTTCAAATATAAGGTGGGGATTTGTCGAAATCTTCAAAACAAATAGGTTTTCAACATGTTTAGGTCACAATATAATCCTTATCTTTTAGATTTAAATCATAGTTAAATAGTTTATCTTTTACCATGTCTTCTTGTATTTTTATATTACAAAGTTAATAATCAAACACCAAAATTCCAAGAGAAGATCACGTGGTTAATTAATGAAATTTATATAATTATATATGTCATTTGTCCTATCAGTATATTTTTAGGAGTATTATATCATTTAATAATATAAAATTTGTTTTAAATACTCATTAATCTAAATTTTGACACTATTTTGTATTTGTTTTTTTGAAAGTCAAAAAAAAATGATAAAATTTAAAAAATACATTAAATCAACCCTAACATGTCATATTAACATATAAAATTTGTGGAAGTCATCAAAAGTTTCAATTTACATTTATTATGATATTTATAATATCAATTTTTATAATCATTCATTAACAAGGAAATTACTGCATCACCATTGTTTCATAAATAAAATTAATTATATAATGTATAATAATTATAGATAAAATACCATGAATTATTAACTATTTTTATATTTATAATGAATATTTATAGTCAAGTTTATCTTATGAATAACCCTATATTAAAAATTATTTAGTTATTAAACTTTGAATTTAACATTTTTAACTATTCTTTAAATAAAATAATAATAAATGTAGTAATATAATACATGTGTATAAAAAGGATCATATTTTTTTTTCTTAAGGTTGATTTTTATTGAATTACACTTATCTAATAAAATTAATATAAGTTTTATTGTAATTATAATATCATTTTTACCTCTAATTACCCTATTTTCTTTTAACCGTGGTAAATAAAATTCAAAAGTTGTTATTAACCAAAAATTATTTTCATCCTATTTAACCACATTTTACTTAATGATATAAATAGTGTCTCTCTAATTTTTTAAATTCAATTCATTGAAGCTGTAAAATTATTTTTTATGCAAATGTGCCGAGAAGGTGAGTAAAAGATGGTAAAAAGTTCAATAAAATTATATATATATATAATATACTTATAAAATGTTATAAATGAATTAAATTAAAATAATATAGGTATTATGAATCTATTTCGAATTTAAAATAAATTTAAAATAAAAATAATTATTTGAATAAAATGTCGGATTTAAACAATAACGTAGTGTTTTTTACTATTCATCAAAAATTGAATGTTTTTTGAAAATACCAAAAATTCACCCAATGATAATTTTGATATTCCAAATTCAAAAAGGATTTCTAGTTTTACAAATTCAAAAAAAAGAGGTTTTATTAATTAATTTTAAAAAATATTCCCATTATCAAAATAATGAAGTTTTTTTTTAGAATTAAAAACTATGAAAAGATTGATATGTGTTTATGTCCAATTTAAACGTAAAATTACTTCCAATGACCAAAATTGGATAAAATTATAAAATTGTAATCTAATTGTACTTCAAAACTTTTCAATTGTATAATTTAACAATATAAATTAATTTTATTAAAAAATTTGTTTTCAATTAGAATTTAGTAATTTCTAATATTCATCAAAATATGAATGCTATCAGTAAAGAACAGAATATTTATCCAAACCAATTTTTTTATATCCCGATTCTAAAGAATAAGTTAATTTTTTCAAATTGAATATTTAAAATTGTTAAATTTTGGATTTAAAAATGGATCTCTATTAAAAGGCGGTAAAATGGATTTTTTTTGAAAAATACTTCTTTTATTTGGAAAATTGAATTTTCTCTCATATTATGTCTGAGAAACACATAATATAGATGTTAAAATTATATGGATTATATATAAATTCAAAATTCAATTAATGCTATTTATAACTGTTTTTTGAACAGCTAGTTTAGTAAGTCATAGTGCTATCAAACTCGGTGTTGCAGGTAGCGCAAACTATTAAATTATTTTAAAGAAAATAACTTACAATGAAATCTTGGGGCGTTAAAATATATATCTATTAATCCAATTTACATCATTGGAATCATTAAATTGGAATTTTTCTTTTAAAACATTGAAATTGATTCATCACATTCTCTTTGAAAACTTGCTTTCTCATCGCGCATATGGGATTATTTTTAATTTATGTTTTGAATTTTATGGGATCATAATTTGTAAAAAATGTATTAAATAATTTTAATTAGAGTAATTAATATTATTTAATAATATAAACTTAATTTTTAACATAATTAATATTAAAAACAATAAATAATATTTACCATGATTAACATAAAAAATGATTTACTGAGGGTTAAACAGGAAATATATGGATTAAAAAACCCTAAAATATTTATAAAACCTATTTTATAAACATATATAGACCTTATGATGTCCATGTTGTGGAAACAGTAGATTTCAAAACTGTGTTTCTTGAGAAAATGTGGGTACACGATTTTATTTTCAAACAATAAAAGTGTGGCAGTCACCTCATATTTAAAAGGACACCCCTCTTCTCCATTCATTACTAATTAAAACCATTTTAGCTTAGAAGAAACGTGAAAAAATAAGATAAAAACATCCATAACCTCATCCTATAATAATTATTTTGGGAATAAATCTTTTATACGAAGGCTTTTCGGAAAAACCTAAAGAGGTTACCCGAATAAGAGGTAATGTTCTTAAACGAGCGTTTTTATTTTACCCCCACCTCCTCAAATTATTATTAAACCATGATGATATATTAAAATAATTATCTTCCATATAATGAGTTGTTTTTATGGTATTTTATTGACAAAAAAGAATCCCCACTTTTTTAAAATGGGTTAGGAAATTATCATTCATTTGTATGGTGAACTACCCCCTCATGAACCGATGTTATTTGTTTTCTCAATTAGAACCTATCCCAACTAAGTATGATTTTATCTCAAAAGTATATATTATATATATATATATAATAATAATAATAATACTTATTTTTTCAATGTATCTTTAATTCCTTTTTAATTTCCATTCATTAAGGGATAAGATAACATCCCTCATGTGTACGAAGGACAACCTCCTCTCAACACAATGTGATTTATATTTCACTAATGATTTACATGGAAGGTTATATGTATATATTTTATCAAAATATTTGATATAAATTAGCCAATTATGATATTAATGATATATTTATCATTATTAAATGATAATACATCATTTTATTTCCATCCATTTAACTCACTGAATGTTGAAAATGTCATTCATGTGTGTATGGACTACTGCATTCATGAAGTAACATGACACTCTTTTTATCACCACACCACATGGATGTTATATATAAGTATATTTATGAATTAATTTCATATATATAATTTTATTATAAATTAATAAATTCAAAATACGTATTACCTCTTTAACATAATTATCATTGAAAAATGAAAAAGTTACTCACACGTACTCCCAGTATACTATCACATTTATCGTAACATAATTCATATCTCAAATCCATAATTTATTATTTTTATTAAAAGAATAATTGATTAATAAATATGATAATTATTTCATGATTATTATTTTGGATATTTTGAAAATATATGATATACACAATAATAGGAACTTTTATGAAAAATCATGAATGAGAAAACAAGGAAATTAACACCCGAAACAATGAAAATAATAAAATAATCTTAATAAAAGGGTGATAATATGTCATAAAATGATCATATATGATATTATAAATATTAATATGGGTCCATAATAAAACAATAACATGATTAAATCAACTAAAAAGGATATTAAATCACCGTTCAACTAAAAGGAAGAATGACGCATGCGACTTCGTCTCAATTTCCATTCATTGAAACAAAATGTTTTGTTTTGAACTTAATATATTTTATATGGTGTAATAATTTCGCATTTCCATGTTATATATATATTTATTCATAATTCATGGGATTTTAGGTCTTAATTTTAATTATGACATCCATGTGGGCTGTCTTGAATATTTCAAATTCATAAAAGTTAATATATAATCTTAATTTTGTATGATTGTTAAATTTTCATGAAATAATAACTTTCTTGTGTATGTTTTTCATTATAAAATAAAATTATATTAAATATATATATTAATTAATGATGTTTATGAATATTTCCTAAAACAGTAAATGATTTTAACATATGGTGTTTAAATTGATTAATATTTGATCATCTAGGGAAATATTGATAAAGTGTATCTTTTAATCAGCCTGGATATTTGATGATAATGAATATTCATTAATGAATTAAATTTATAACATTATATATGGAGAATAATATGGACATACTGATATGTGTGGGGAAAGGTTATATATTTCCCCTCGATGTATTGATGGGTCTCATGAGAAAAATTAGTTAACCGAATCAAATGGGGTTTACATAGTAGTTTTGAACTGACTTGAGGAAATATCTTGAAGGTAATGGTATCTAGATGCCATAGATCACGATGTAAACTAATTTAGAATATCTACCATTTCTAATATATTAAAATTCATTGTCCCTATGACTTTCTATATTATATTACCTCTGGATATATTTCATTCTCATATTATTGATAAAATAGAATGTGTTTTCAATTATTTACCATTCCATATTAATTATTCATAATCTTATAATGACATTCATTTTATTTAAATGTAATTTATTTCAGTTTATATACCTTTCCATGTTTATTATGACTATTTATTCAAAATATCTTTCATGGTACATAACCCTTGTGAGCATTTGAGCTTGCCCTTATTTTGTTTCATTTTTGGGGGATTTGAATTAGAATTAATTGAATGATTATTATTGTATATAGTTCAATTTTTTCTTATGTGTATTGTTTTATTTTCTATTCCCAATTTAAAATTTGTATCATAAATGTATCTAGTTCTCTTTAAAATCTAATGTGATTAGTCATTCATGATCTTAGCCTTTCATTCATTTCTAATATAATGATGTTTGAATCAACTCTGGTCTACTAGAGTCAGAGCCTTTATAGTTCGTATCAGAGGATAATTAGTAAAAATGTTGCGAACTAGATTAAGTAAAACATAACTTATGGGACATAAACCTATGATTCAATTTGAGTATATGTAATGAAGAACATCTTAATGTTTTTATAGAATATGTTATGTTGTTTTTATGAGAAACACATATTTTTCTTGAAACATGAAGTGGATATTGTTCGGGAACAGTGGTTCCATGATATAATTACTATGAAAATGGTTCATTGGTCTTGACCTGATTATCACTTGATGCATGAAATGAATATTTACTATGAATATTTTTTGACACTCTAAGGGTATATTCATAGGATAATTCATATTTTATTTACAAACATTATGTATATTTTTAAAATAAAGATATTCCTCAGAAACCAAGTTTATAATTATGAGAATATCAAAGAATACATTTTTAATTTATGCTAAGTGTTACATCATAATTCTTATCATACATTTTTATTTGAAATTATTAATTTTGAATGATAATCCAATATATTCTCTTATCTATAAATGGATTCTTGAAGGATGAAGGGTTTAATAACTTTTTCTCAATGTATATATTTCGTTAACAAGGATTAAAATACAACAAGTATTGGAACTAAGAAAATTTTGTTTGTAACTAGGCAAATTAATCTGTTCATTCCAGAAAACCTTTCCATGATGTATAAAACTATTATAATTTATTATTATCCTATATTGAATCACATCATGTGATTTAATCCACAATCAATTAAGGGGAATACTAATCTAATTGTAGGTGAGAAATGGATTAGTTCTATGGAAGAGATCTATATTACCATTGGATGTGGCAAAAAAGAAAAGGTTAAATTTATATTGTGTTTTCTCAAAGTTGGTGCTGATTATGGGTGGGTTTTTATACAAAATACTCGGTAGGAAGAGGAAATAAAGCTCACAGAATGTAAATATTTCATGGATTCACTATCTAACAAATATTTCCACCATGAGAAATACAAAAATTAATATAATGTTTCTTAGATTAATTCAAAATGAAGAAAAATTGTTTTGAATTATTAATCTAACATTACAAGGTTATATAGATATGATATGGATTGTATAAACAAAATGGAGTACAATAATGGCCATTTAATAGAAGGGGTTATTCCATGTTTTTGAAGTGTGATGGTCTCTTAAAATATTTTTTGTTATACATTGAAATATTTATACTTTCCTTGAAAAATACTAATGAATTTTCTGGATATTACACATTTAGGGGAAATCAGGAGAAGTGGAGTTCATTTAAACAATATGAATAAAATAATGTGTTAATGGATAAGACATGAATGTAATGATGTTTACCTTTTGAAAACTATGGAATGAATCACATTTTTAAATTCATCAAGGGATTATGAGTTTTTCATAAGCATAGTGATGAGGGTGAACATGAAAAAATAATCTAATTGTAGGAGTGAAAACAATGCTACACACTATTTCATCAATGGGGAGATGGTGAATTACAAAAATCAATTCCCCATGCATCAGGTAATTCCTATTAATAAGTGGTTATGGTGAGAGGAAAAAGCTTATGTGGTCACTACAACTGAGGTGGAGGTACCCATGGGTATGGTGGAATGTACATTAATCCTATATTCAAATTCAGATACCATTTTATTCAATTGTAGACCCTCAAACTATTTTATATCTAACAAGTTTGCCATGAAATTCAGACATTTCTATTTTAGATTTAGAAAGTATTTTTCTATGAAAAATCCTAGGGGATTTCTCAATACAACAAGTATGTGTCAGATATTCCCCATTAGAATACATAAATTTTATTTATAAGATGAAACTTTTATCACAACTATGGTAAATTTTAATATAATATTTGGTATGGACAATCCTTCAAAATATTATTCAAAAAATTCTTGTATGAAAAATGAAATTATGATTTATGTGTAAGACATATAATTACTTATCTTTGGAGGAGATAATTCATCATCTAATTCATATCTATATCCACTCCAAGAAGCCCTATTGAATGAGATTCATGGGAATGTAGAGATATGAAGAAATAAACATGGACAAGGAAATAATTAAATTGAGGATGTATTGATTATATGGTAATACATTGAGGTAATTCCTAAATAATTTCCATTAAATTCCCTATAGATTGAAGTTGAGTATTATATTGATTTAACCCTAGTTTCTATAGAAATTTAAAATCCTCCTTATAGTATGACCACTTTGGAATTAGTTGAATTGGAGATATAATTAGAGGATTTTTGTGATAATGCATTTATTTTCCCTAGTGTTTCACCATGGGGAGACCCTACTCTCTTCATTAAAAATAAATATAGATCCACAAGATTGTGAATTTATTATTTGGAAATAAATTAATTTAGGATAAAGAAAAAGTATTATCAATATCTCATTAACGACTTTTTCTATCACCTTCACGGTGCATAATATTTTTAAAATTTTTAATTTCATTATTGAAATCATAAATCAAGAGGTAAAAACCAACAAATTTTGAAGAAATTTTTTTGAATGATGTATGGACATTATGTGTTTATAGTAATTCCATTTAGATTTAATAATTAACCCTATATTATTAAGGATCTAATGAACAATGTATTTAGGGAATATATTACATATTTATTAAAGTATTTATTGAATATAATTTTTTTATTCAAAAAGATATGAGGTCTCTGAGAATCAATTTTGGTCCATTACTAACACTATTATATTGAAGGGTTCTATGGGAAATAAATTGATTGTAATTTCTAGCATCTTGAAGCTTCTCTTCATTTCCATATAATCAGCATGGATGGAATCTTAGTTCATAATGTGAAGATGAATGAAGTTAGAGAATGACCTATAACAAGGAACATAATGAAGTTACATATTATAATTGGTTTATTAGGCTACTATCAAGGATTCATTCATTATTTTCCTGAAATGGTAACCCATTAACAAATATTACACATATAAGGGTTATGTTTGTTTGGAAAATAGAATGCAAAGAATTTTAGATGAAAAAAGAGGAGATTGTTCAATTTTATGATTTTAAAATTAACATAAAGAAATAATGGGTTTGTGGAATATAATTATTCATTGTTTAAATTAAATGGTTGTGTCTTAATTAAAAAAGACTGATCTATCACATATAAATTGAGATAATTAAATACTCATGAATAAATTGTTTATGAATGTGCATATTTTCTTTAATTCGATTTCATGTGATTTTGTTTGATTACTTTTCATCTATATTTTGATGATATCTTAATTTATATTATTTGGTATTTTGTGTTTCTTATCGTGTTGAGAATATAATATATTTATCAATATTTTATTAGTTAATGAGGATGTTTGAAAGTGCTTATCTATTTCTCTAAAACTTCAATGAAGTTGCTACTATGGTGTTAAAAACTCTACATTTCACTATTTTAAAACATTTTTGTATTTATTATTACTGAAACATATACATTTATCCGATTACCATGAAACATGAATCTATGGAATGAAACATTGTTTATAGTGATTTCATTAGTTTACATCAATGTATAAAAATATATTTTAAATGGACTTTTAATTACTTGAAGTTATGCTATGCTGTTTTGTAGTAGCGGTTTTTACAGAATTGTTTTGCTTCTATTTTTTTAATGATTTTAGGATCTGTAGATGTCTATTTTAATTGGTAAATTTTTTTTGGAAATATAATATGTTTTTCAACAAATCATTAGTTTTGACCAAATTCTGTATCTCCGGTTAAGAGCCTTCAAAAATTCGTTGAAGTTTGTTAATACATTATGTCCAGATTTCATACAAAAGTATATTTCATTTTTATCATACAAAAGTATTATTCATTTTTATATCACAAAAGTATGGTTCATTTTTATCTCAAAAAAGTATGGTTCATTTTTATCTTACAAAAATGTGGTTCATTTTTATCTCACAAAATTATGGTTCATTTTTTCTGACAAAAGTATGGATCATTTTTATCTCAAAAAAGTTTGGTTCATTTTTTTCTTACAAAATTATGGTTCATTTTTATCTCAAAAAAGTATGGTTAATTTTTATCTTAAAAAGGATGGTTCATTGTTTATCTTACAAAAGTATGTTTCATTGTTTGTCTTACAAAAGTATGGTTCATTGTTTATCTTACAAAAGTATGGTTTAATGTTCATACCCTACGTTACTGTTTATACTCTACGTTACACTTCATACCATACATTATTGTTCATACCCAACATTACTGTTCATACCCTATGTTACGTTACTATTCATAAATTATGTTACGTTACTATTCACTCTGATGTTACTGCTCACCCTGTAATTTCTGTTCACTCCGAAGTTACTGTTCATTCCGAAGTTATTGTTCATTTCGTGTAATGTTTTTAAAATTTATTTTCTGCAAATATATAGATTATTTTTTAATAATTTTTTTTGTGAAAAATCATTATTAAATATATGGATCGTTATCAAAGAGTTTTTAATTCTTTGGTGATATATTTATGGAGAAAATTAATAATATTTTTCAATGTCTCTTACAAACAAATTTGGACGTTTCAGGATTGTTTAAATTCAAATGTTTGAATTTAATTTCAGAATCTGCTGCTAGTTTTCAGGAACTATTTTATCTACGTTTAAATATTTTAAAATGGATTTAAAATTCTATTTAAAATCATTCAATAATTTTATTATTCTGTATATTTTATGGGAAAACATATTGAAAATATTTTGAATTCATTTATTAGATATTTATTATACCGGAATAAAAAGGCAACAGTGATGCTATTTTCATGGAGATATTTATGGGAGCTCATAACTGAATTAATTTTTGAATATCCTAATGAAATGGAGCTTTTTCACCTGCTATATATTTTTATTCTCTATATATATCATTTTCTCTTTTAGGAAAAGTATAAAACAAAAAAAATAGAATTTTTTGTGAACATTGAATCTGATGTGCATCTACAATGTCCTGTGACACTCTGCTTCACCACATTCTCGTTCTCTCAAGCACTGATATAATTCTGCTTCGACTACGATTGCATTGACAAGATGTGTTGATCTAAACATAAAGAACCAGTACATGTGCTTTAATTTTTATCTTCTCTTTAATATGGTATTGAGTCTGTAACACTACTTCCCATCTCTCACACGCACTCTATTTTTTTGTTTATGCGTTTGCACACGAAAGCATTATTTGTTATTATATTTCCTCTGGTTTTAACTCCCAGATTCTAAATTCAGTATCTCAGGGTTGTGACTCCCTATATCTAAAGTCAAGACTGTTTCGGTTGTGACTCTCGATATCTAAATTCATGTTTTAGTGGTTGTGACTCCCCACACAAAAGGCTGTGTCGTGGTTATCCCTCCACTAGAAAATGATTTTGAAATTGGTTTATGATTCCCCTTTAAAAATCATTTTTAGTGAACATGTATCTCTCGCCGAGTAGAGAGGTATAAGAGTATAGTAATCCCACATTGGTCCGAACTACTATAAAAAACATCCATGTGTTATTTACTTTTTCCGCTGATTATTAACCATAATAATTAACTTTTATAATTAATTTATTTGATTAAAATTTGTAATATGGTCTATTCCCCCCCCCTCTAGACCATCTTCCATTACCCTATCTGACCTAACAATTGGTATCAGAGGGAAACCTTATTAAGAATAGTTTTTTCCATATCTTTATATTTCTTTACACCAAATATTGGCACCATTGGTTATTCCTTAAGTAATTTATCCCGCCAATTTTTTTAGTTTGATATTATATTTTACTATACTAACCTATTAATAGACCTCACAGTCTAAGGATAATGATCTAATAAGATGGAAGTATTGAACCCGAATGATGCTTCAATTCCTCATAATCCACCACATTTTAATGGAAATGATTATGGATACTGGAGATCCCGAATGGAGGTATACCTCAAACAGTTGAGCATTGAGCACTGGTCTATCATGTAAAAACAATACACAATGCATGAAGCTGATCAAGATACTCTAACATGAATTGATGCTACTAGATATGTCTTAAATTACAAAGTTGTTAAAATTTTATATTTTTCTATTAACAGAAGTGTTTTTATTCATGTTTTTTCATGCAAGACAGCTCATGATATTTTGATGATTTTGCAAGTTACTCACCTTGGCTCTGACAAATTGATCCAAAACAAGCATGGAATGTTTCGTGATGAGTATCAAGACTTAAATATGGGTAAAGATAAAACTATAAAACAACTTTTCTATAGATTCAGAAGCATTGTGAATGGAATGAATTAACATGGATAATCTTTGGAAAATCCTATACTTGTTGAAAGAGTCCTACAAGCATTACCAATGAAATGGAATGCAAAGATGGTTGTCATTGATGAATGAAAGAACTTCAAAGACTACACACTTGATAAAATAATTAGATCAATACTCCAATATGAAATGGAACTGAAGAAAATAGCTGATGAGGACACAATAAAAAGAAAAGCTGTAGCATTTATGTCTGTAAAAGTTATTTCTAATGACTCTTCTGATTCTGATTTACAGGATATTGAAAAGGAAGACATGGCTCAGATTGTAACTGGAGTCTTCAAACGAATGAAATAAAAAGGATTCAAAAACGATTTTAGTAGAAATCCCCCAGAATTAAAATATAAGGGGGATAAGAAAGGTGATACAAATTACAATGCTTCAGATGTAACTTGTTATGGGTGTTGTAAGAAAGATCATATCAGACCCGATTGCCCTAAACTAATGAATAAAGACAAATACAAAAAAAAGGATAAAAAGTCATTGAAAACCGGCTTGAGTTATATTGAATAATCTGATTTCAGAGAACAATCTGGAAATAACAAAGAATTTGCTAACTTGTGTTTCACAGAATCACTGGATAAGGTTTTTAATTCTAGTTATTATTCTGAATGTTCTGATTTTGAATATGAATCTAAAAACCCCAATGTTTTTAAATTAAATAAAGAAATTTAAAGAATAAGAAAAGATATTTTCAAAGCTACTGATTTATATTATAAACTTAAATAAGATAATGAACACCATATTTCTAAAAATAAAATAATTTTTCAAGAAAATAAAATGTTAACAAACTCTACTTATGCTTCTCATTGAACAGTTTATGATAATTTGAAAACTCTCATGATCTGAATGAGAAATTGAAAAAGGATGTTAAATTTCTTAAAAAAAAATTATCTGCTTTAATTTAAGGTCATGAAATATATCATGAGATGATGTCTTTGACTAAAACTGATAAAAATAAATATTGTTTTGGTTATGATAAAATATTACCTCAAATGTATAAAACCTGTTTTGTTAAAAGTAAAAATGGTTGTACATCAACTGTTACTTGTTTTAAATGTGGCATGAATGGTCCTTATGCCAATGATTGTTCACATAGATTTAAAAAATCTTTAATATTTACAAAAACTAATATTTTAAAATTATTTTTATCGAGAGTACCATAAAATACATGTTAATATTCGGTATGGGTACCTAAAAATTGTATTACTAATCCTATTGGACAAAAAGTATCTTGGGTACCATAAATGTCGATTAATTGATTTTTGTAGGAAAAATAACTTGGATGTCTCAAGAATGAGATATGGTACATGGAAAATGGATGCTCTAGGAATATGACTATAGATCCATCAAATTTTACCTCATAAAACACATGTGATGGAGGAAATGTTACTTTTGGAGACAATTCCAAAGGAAAAGTAAAAAGTTTTGGTAATGTTGGAATTTAAAATTCTACATTTATTTCAAATGTTTTATATGTTGAAGGTTTAAAACATAATGTAATTATTATATCAAAATTATGGGATGATGGAATGGAAGTTAAATTTCAAAATGATAAGTGTTAAGTTTTTAAAGATGATTCTTTATTATTTTATGCTAATCGAAAATATAATATTTATACAATTGATTTTTATGAACTAACTGTTCAACATGTAAAATCTTTGAATGCTATACAGAATGACTAAATCTTTTGGCACCGACGTTTAGGTCATGTTACTTTTAGAATTTTGCATAAGCTCTCAATGCATGAGAATGTTTTACGGCTTCCTTCTTTGAATCAAGAACAACTTCATGTTTTTGATGCCTACATGAAAGGGAAGAAACAAAAAAATTACTTTTAGACCTATCAATAAGATATGTACTATCAAGCCTTTACAATTTTTACATCTTGATTTATTTGGTCATACTCAAATTTCTAACATTCGTGAAAAGAAATATACTTTAACTGTTGTTGATGATTATAGTAGAATTACTGGGATATGTTTTCTAGCTCATAAAAATGATACTTTATCTAAATTTACTACTTTCTCTAAATTAGTTCAAAATTAAGAAGGTTGTATGATTATTTCTATTTGTACTGATAAAGGAGGTGAATTTCATAATTTAGACTTTTAAAAATTCTGTTAAAATAATGGATATTTTCATAATTTCTCTGCTCCAAGAACACCACAACCAAATGGAGATGTTGAACGGAAAAATAGAAATCTTATTGAAATGGATCGAACAATGTTAAGTGAATATAATCTGCCTAGATATTTTTGGGCTGAAGTTGTTTTTTATGCATGTTATATTTCCTAGAAATTTTTTGTTAGACCTTTTCTAAAGAAAACTTCTTATGAATTATTCAAAAATTAAAAGTCTAAAGTTGGTTATTTTAGAATTTTTGGATGCAATGTTTTTATTTTAAATTCAAATGATAATTTAGATAAATTTGATGCTAAAAATGAAGTAGGTATTTTTCTTGGTTATTCTAATAACAGAAAAGATTGTAGAGTTTATAATAAAAGAAGGATGGTTATTGAAGAGTTTTTTCATGTTTTGTTTGAAGAAAATAATGTTAAAATAAATATTGATTGTAATGTAATTGATGTTGAGTTTATATATTTTAATTTTGGTGAATATATTCCTCAAGATAATAATGAATTAACTTAGGGGGAGCATACTACTTCTCAACAGGATCCATGATCATGGATGATTCATAATGATCATCCTATTAAAAATATAGTTGGCAATGATGATTCTAGTGTCAAAACCAGAAATTCTATTTTAAATTATTATGCCAATTCTGCTATTATTTCAGATTTTGTTTCTGTTAATATTAATGATGCTTTAAAATATGCGAACTGGATTGTTGTTGTGCAAGATGAATTAAATCAGTTTGTTAGAAATAATTTTTGGACTTTAGTATAACTGCCTGAAGATAAGCAGGTAATTGGAACTAAGTGGATCTTTAGAAAAAATTTGGATAAATCTGGACAGATTGACAAAAACAAACCCAGACTTGTTGCTCATGGATACTCTCAAAAAGAATGTATAGACATTGAAGATTCATTTTCAGCTGTTTCTAGGTTAGAGGAAATTAGAATTTAGTTATCTTTTGAATGTTTTTAAGGATTTAAATTATATCAAATGGATGTAAAAAGTGATTCCATAAATGGTTTTATTACTGAAGAAGTTTATGTTTCTCAACCCCCTGGTTTCGAAAATGAAAAATTTCCCAACCATGTTTTTAAATTATATAAATCTTTATACGGTCTCAAACAAGAACCACGTTCTTGGTATGAAAGACGTTCTTTATTTTTATTAAAAAATGGTTTCAAGAAAGGCAATGTTGATCCCACTCTTTTTATGAAAAGATATTTTGATGATATTTTAATTGTTCAGATCTATGTTGATGATATCATCTTGTGAAATAACTTGTAATGATTTTTCTTTATTGATTTCTTCTAAATTTGACATGAGTTTAATGGGAGAATTAAAGTTCTTTCTAGGACTTCAAATTTCTCGAATGAAAGATGAAATTTTTATTAATCAATATATGTATGCTAAAGATTTATTTAAACAATTTGGCCTTGATTCCTCTAAATACATGAAAACACCTATGGGTACTAATTGTAAATTAGACAGTTATGCATCTGGTAAATCTGTTTATTTTAGAGTTTATAGAGGTATGATAGGTATCTTGCTTTATTTAACTACATCAAGACCAGATATCATTTTTAGTGTTTGTTTATGTGCTAGATTTCAAGGTGATCCTAAAGAAAGTCATATTAAATCTATCGAAAGAATAATTAGATATGTTAAAGGAACTGTTGATTCTAGTTTATTTTATCCAAACTATAATTGTTTTGATTTGACATTTTTTTCTAATTCTGATTTTTGAGGCTGTAGAATTGACCAAAAAAGCACATCAGGTATGTGTCATTTTTTGGGAAAATGTCGAATTTCCTGGTCATCTATGAAAAATTTTCTGTTGCATTATCTACTGCAGAAGCTTAGTATATCTCTGCTGCAAGTAGTTGTGCTCAATGTTTATGTATTATGAAAACATTATGTGATTTTGGTGTTTATCTTGATAAACTACCTATTTATTGCGATAATACATATACAATTTCTATTTTTAAAAACCCCTTAAAACATTCTAAAACAATAAATATTGATCTAAGATTTCATTTCATTCGAGATCATTTGAATAAGGGTTATATTGTTTTAGAATATATCCCTTCTGAAAATCAGCTTTCAGATATTTTTTACAAATACTTTAGACTCTACTTAGTTTGACAAAATTAATATTTCTCTTGGTATATTGGGATTTTAAATATTATTTGTTTCATTTGGTTAGGGGGAGCATGTTTTCACTTTTTGTTGATTTACAAAAGGGGGAGAAGTTATAGAGGGAAGTTTTGGGGAGAAATAATTTGGTTTTAATCATTTTAAAAGTTCTTTTAGGGTTTAAATGTTCTAGTTTTGTAATCAAAAGAAAAAGAGGAGATTGTTTGTGCATGTGCATATTTCCTTTAATTTGGTATCATGTGATTTTGATTGATTAGTTTTCTTCTATATTTTGGCGATATAGTAATTTATATTATTCGGTTTTTTGTGATTCTTATTCGGTTATAAATATAATATATTTATCTATATTTTATTAGTTAATGAGGATGTTTTAAACTGCTTATATATTTCTCTAAAAATTCAATGAAGTTGTTACTATGGTTTTAAAAACATTACATTTCACTATTTTAAAACTTTTTTGTATTTATTTTAATGAAACCTATACGGTTATCCAATTAACATGAGACTTGATTCAATGGAAAGATAAATTTTTTATCTTGATTTCATTAGTTTACATAAAAGTCTAAAAATATCTTTTGAATGAACTTTTAATTACATTATGTTATGCTATGTTGTTTTGTAGTAGCAATTCTTATAGAATTGTTTTGCTTATATTTTTTTAATCATTTTACGAAATGTAGTTATCAGTTTTAATTAGTTATTTTTATGTTGGAAATATAGTAAGTTTTTCTACAAATAATTAGTTTTGACCAAAGTCTTAATCTATTGTTAAGAGACCTTAAAAATTCATTGAAATTTGTCAAAACATTCTATCCATATTTCTTACAAAAGTATGGTTCATTTTTATCTTACCAAAGTATGGTTCATTTTTTCCCACAAAATTATGGTTCATTTTCTATCTCACAATAGTATGGTTCATTTTTATCTCACAAAAGTATGAATCATTTTTTCTCCCAAAAGTATGGTTCATTCTTATCTCACAAAAGTATGGTTTATTTTTTTCTTACAAAAGTATGGTTCATTTTTATCGCAAAAAAGTATGGTTAATTTTTGTCTTACAAAAGTTTGGCTAATTGTTTAACTTAAAAAAGTATGGTTCACTGTTTATCTTAAAAAAGTATGGTTTATTGTTTATCTTACAAAATTATGGTTTACTATTCGTACCCTACGTTACTGTTCATACCCTATGTTAATGTTAATACCATATGTTACTGTTCATACCCTACATTACTATTCATACCCTACGTTAGGTTACTGCTCATACCTTACATTAAATTACTATTCACTCTAAAGATATTGTTCACTCCAAAATTACTATTCAATCTGATGTTACTGTTCATTCCGAAGTTACTGTTCATTCCGTGCAATTTTTTAAAAATTTATTTTCTGCAAATATATCGATTATTTTTTAGCGATTTATTTTGTGAAAAATCCTCAATAAATATAAGGATTTTAATCAAAGATTTTTAATGTTTTTGGTGCTATATTTAGAGGGAAAAATTAATAAAGTTCTTCAACGTCTTTTGCAAATAAATTTGGACGTTTCAAGATTTTTTAAATTTAAATGTTTGAATTTAATTTCAGAATCTGCTGCTAGTTTTCAAGAACTGTTTTGACTAGTTTTAAATTATTTTAAATGGATTTAAAATTGGGTTATGAATCATTCATTTATTTTATTATTTTGGAGATTTTTTGGATGACTTATACAAAATATTTTTAATTCTTTTATAAGATATTTATTCTATGGGAAAAAAGGCAACAATGATTCTATTTTCATGGAGACATTTATGGGAGCTCATAACTCAAATAATTTTTAAATATCCTAAGGAACCAGAGCTTCTAAACCTACTATATATTTCAATTCCCTATATATATCATTCTCTCTAGCAAGAAAAAGTACAAAACAATGAAAAAGAGAATGTGCTATGAACTTTGAATCTGTTGTGCATCTGCAACGTCATGTGACACTCTGCTTCACCACCTGCTCGTTCTCTCAAGTGCTGAATTAATTCTGCTTCAACTATGATTGCATTGATGAGAATTTCTGATCAAATCCTTAAGAACCAGTACCTGTGCTATAATTTTTAACTTCTCTTCCATCTAGTTCTGATTTTGTAACACTACTTCCCATCTCTCACACGCACTCTATTTTTCTGTTAATGATTTTGCACACAAAAGCATTATATTTTGTTCTTTTTCTTCAGGTTGTGACTCATGGATTCTAAAGTCAAGATCTTATGGTTGTGACTCCCTATATCTAAATTCAAGAATGTTTGGTTTGTGACTCCCGGTATCTAAAGTCAGGTTGTACGGGTTGTGACTCCCCACAGAAAAATCAGTGTCGTGGTTATCCCTCCACTAGAAAAGGATTTTGTAATAGGGTCATGATTCCCCTTTAAAAAAAAAATTTACTGCACACGTATCTCTCACCGATTAAAGAGGTATAAGAGTAGAGTAGGCCCACATTGGGCCGAACTACTATAAAAAACATCCGTGCGTTATTTATTTTTTCTCCTGGTTATTAACATCAATAATTAACATTGATAATTAATTTATCAAACTAAAATTTTTAATCTAGTCTATTCACCCTCCCTCTAGACCATCTGCCATTACCCAATCCGACCTAACATAAATCATTCCAATCCCTAATATTGAGTGGGATGATATAATCTTAGTTGTGTATTTATTGATACATTGTCTCTTTGGTGAAGGATGTTAGATACACATGAATAATAAAATAATAAAATTACTCTTTTCTTAGAAAGAGATTAATATTAGAAAATAGAAATGGCTCGATCTATTCAAGGATTATGATTACACAAAACATTACCACCTATTCAAAGATAATATGATAGTAGATGCATTGGCTAGGACCGATCATGGGGTTCAGAACCAAATGGGGATTTAGAAGGATTCAATGCTCATGGATATATTAATGATGGATATGAGAATTATCAAGAAAATAGAAATATCACCCATTTTCAAACTTCATTGAAAGCATATCTTTTACAAAAGATAAATAGTTCTCTATCTGATAATGAGAATATTCATAAAATGTTAAATCTATGAATAATGGGAAATTGGTAGACTTCATTTATGAAAATTGTGTTCTGAAATTTGTAATGTCATTATGTGTTCCATTCATACCTGAGATGAAATGTCGATTTTTGTATAATACTCAAAGTGAAAATTTCTCTATACACCCATGTATAAAAAAGATGTATATAGATTTTAGGGAACAATTTTTTTAGGATAACATGAATCAATAAGTACCTAATCATGTGTCGAGATGTTTGGTTTTTCATTAAGTGAATTCCATGAGAGGGTACCCAGAGGCGACAAGTAACATATTCCAATTTCTATTTATTCAAGGAATGAAATTACTATGGAATTTCATATAGGACTACAAATGAATCCTAGAAGGAATGATGCGATATGGTTTATTCTGGACTTCATGACTATATCTATACATTTCTTCACTATAAGAGAATATTTTGCTCTTGGGCGCCTCCAAATTATCTATATTAATGATGGTTTAAGACTTTATGGTGCTTCTCTTTCAATTGTGTCTCATCACGATCCTTGTTATACAAGTAAATTTAGGAGGGTTATTTATAGGGATTTGATACTAAGCTTTATTTGAGAACTTCCTACCATCCTAAAACTAATGTAATGTCCAAAAAGTACAGTCATCCAATAAAAGACCTGTTAAGGTCATACTCAGTTGAATTTTTAAGAATATGGTATCATTATTTACCTTTGGTAGAGTATCTCTATAAAAATAGCTTCCATTCATGTATTAAAATGGATTATTATGAAGAATTATATGGGAATAGATGTTGTACTCCACCTTAATGGGATTAATTTGGTGAAAGAAAACTAGTGGGCCTAAAACATGTTGAAGAGAAAACAATAAAGGTAAAGGATATTTAGACTCACATTAATGAAGATTAATGTAGGGTAAAGAGTTATGTTGACAATTAGGGGAAATATTTGAAATGAAAGTGAGATATTTTGTTTTATAGAATTTATTTCCATGTAAGGGTGTTATAAAAATTAGTTAGAAAAGGGAACTTGATCCATAGGTACATTAGAACATTTAAAATTCTTAAAAGAAATTGAGTTATTTCTTATCTTTTGGAAATGCCTCCAAATATATCAAAAATGAATTAATTGTTCAATATATGATTGTCAAGGAAGTACATTCCAGACACAATGCTTGTTTTCACCTATTATGGGATATAATTAAAACATGACATGTATTCCTATGAAGAACCCATCTATATTCCTAATACTAGAGGGAAATTATTGAGGAATCATGTAGCTCATCCAGTAAAGGTAGATTAGAGAAATCAAAAAATGGAGGAAGTATGGAAAATTCAGAAGAAACTAATATCGTCAATTTATATAGAAATTTATTTGAAATTTCTATGAAAAATGTTTTATAGGAGGGAATAATGAATAACCCCATGACATTATAATATATTTCATTTAGAATGAATTGAATTTCATTGAATTCATATGTTGTAATAAATACATATATTAAATTAAAATACTCTTTTAAAATATTATTTAAAAATGACCATTATAACCTTGAAATTATGCTATCAAGAATGTATAGAACTAACTACATTATGAAAATTAATATTATTTATTGATTAGAAATATATTAATAATTATTTTAATGGAAAATAAATGCTTCATGAAAGAACTATATTTTTTATAATCAAAATTATTCTTGTACAATGAAAATATCTTAATATTAATTTTTGTTTCATCATTAAAATTACCTTGATAAAATTAACTTAATTTTAGAAATGAAAAAATAAAAATTATATTTGGGTGATTTATTTTTGAAATGTTTCATATCTCAATAGATAGTGAAGAATAATGAATCATAATTAGAGTGTACCTTTCCATGTTAACTATTTATCATCACACCCCAACAATTGATTTTTATTTATTTTATTCATTTCATTGAGTGGGTTATTTATGTTGAGGTCCACGTTATGTTTCCAGTGGAAATGATAAATTTTTAGAGTTTCCGGGTATATTTTGGCATGTGTACTATTTGTGTGTAGAGTCTAGAGGTAAACTATTACACCCCCAATATATCCTGAAACAATACCCTTTTAAAAAAATTGATAGAATATGTTCCATGCAACACCAAGTTTTAGAACACCATGATCTACCAAACTAGCCGTTTAAAAAAAGTTATGAATAATATTTACCACATTATAGAATTTATATATTTAATTTCTCAATATAGACATAATTTTTGAATTTGGAATGTCAAAAATATCTTAGGATGAATTAATGATATTTTTCAGAAAAATTTTATTTTTTTATGAATAGTTAAAAATACTACTATATTGTTAAAAAACCAAAATTATCATTTAAATAATTATTTTACATTAAATTTATTTTTTAGTCTCAACAGAAACATGATAAATATATTAGTACAATGTTGGTTATTAGAAGATATTTTATATTAGAAATAAGGATATAAATTTTATTGATTTTTGAATGACTTTTTTACCCAACTTCTAACCACATCTGCTGATTAGAATTATACATAATTTTATAGCTGCTATGAATTGAATTTAAAAAAATAGACATACATGGTTTTAATCAGTATGAAAAATGTGGTCTAATATGATCAGAATATATTTTTTGAATAGTATCTTTTGAATTTTATTTACCACAATTAAATGTAAATGGGGTAATTGAAGATAAAATAAATAGTATACTGTAAATTTTTTCTAAAGGATCTAATTGGGGTTATTTTTTCATTTTATTTTAAATATATTAAACATATTGTATAAAAAGACATGTAGACACAGTAATAGTAAAACAATTTAACTAAGGGTTAAACTAGAAAGATATGGTTAATTTTGGGACCTAAACTTGTCTAAAAATCATTAGTTTAAAGGATCTAAACCCATCCTCATCTTATCCTTGGAATAAATCACTTTGGATCTTTTTGAAACAGAAAATCAATTTATAATAAATTAATAGTATTGGGGTTTCCTAAAGTCCCCCCACCCTCTATTATAAGAAGACACATATCCTTATATTCTATTAATACATATAAAGACTTTTAAATATTCCCATCCAGGACTATTTCACCTCTTGAGTTCCCTCACTTCATCTTGGAGGCCATAATTTTGGTAGAAATGCTTCCCAAGGAGTCCTTTTTTATAAATCAAAAGGAGACACTCGAAGAAGAGGTAATTGTTTTATTAACTCTTTAAAAGTTATATTCTTCTTCTACATCAACATCATATGTTGTTTCCATAATAAAGTATCTAATATAGTATTATATATATAATGATATGTTATTATAAATATGGGAAAAACATTTTCTTCCTTTTACCCATCCTACGAAAAAAATATCACAATGCATGCATACATATGGTTTACCGTCTCCACGATGTTGTGTAACTTGTTTTTCAAATCCACATTATTTAAATTGATATAATGATGAATATAACTGATATTAAAAATCAATATATCATGATATTAATTTTTCATAATTATCATACCATCCATTTCCTCACCTAGTTACCATTAATGAAATGATACAATTGCTCATGCGTACATACATCTTGCCATCTCGATGACATGATGAGATCCATCCACCACATTAACCATTCAATAATAATTATAATTTTTTTATAATTAATAATTATTAAATATATGAAATAATAAATCTATTGTAATAATATATATATATTTATATTTAAATTCATCTATTTAATATGATATGATAACAGAAACAACATTCATGCGTTTGTACGGCCTACCATCTCCATGAACGGTGTATCCCATTTCATAAATCTATCTATTATAAATATTTATATTTTGAATATATGTAATATATAAATCATGTTTTCTATTATGGATTTATGTAACTCATGATCAAATTAATACTATCAAGAATAACAATTCAAATCACACATGACAGACAAAGTGATTATTACTAGAAATATTCTTTAACATAGAAATTATTAATAAACTTTTAATATAAAGTCATAGATGAATCATATATTACATCATAAATATTTTTATGACTCTTTTAGAAGTTAGTAATATTTTTAAACCCATTTTAAAAGAGTTTCATTAATTTATGGTGAGTAACAAACCTATATTAAGGTAACTTCATGTCACTTTTAATATTCATGAGATATAAGCCATGTTCACCACCTATTTCTTTTGTGTGGTGTATGTATTGCCTCTATTATATTTGATATCATGAATACATTTATCTTCATCATATTTTAAGATTAATTTTTATATACTGAGATTTTTATTTAAATGTTTCATAGTGGAATTGGGAGCTTTGATTAAAAATTTGTTTTTAAATGTATTCTATTACAAGACTGTTGTTTATGATTAAATGTGTTAAAAGAAAAAGGGGTGTTTGTCTCAAGATATTTTTAATGATTATTTTAAATCATTTTCATCTATTTCCATGTCATATGTTGGATTTTAAGATTAATTGTAGTTGATTTATTATGATACAAACAACCTTATTATTTTCAATGGGTTTTGATATGTTTAACCTTGGATGTTTTATTTTGATAACATTCATTGTTTATGGTTAATGTATTAAAAGTTACTATTATAGTTTCAATATGAATATTTATGTTGGTTTTGTTTCACCATTTTCATATAATTAACACATTAGACATAGTATGTGATGGGTTGTATACCATTTAAGGAATGACATACGGGTTGAGGACTGGCTAATGAAAGCTCCACGATGCATTGATTGTCATATGAGACAAACTATTTTGGGTTTCAAACCATTTCTGTATGGTCTTGTAATGAGGACTTGATGGTTTAGTTATGATGACCAAAATATTGAATTCCATCCTTTTGATATTATTTATTGATATTACATGTGATTATTTGACCAGTAGAATATACATGTAAATTTTTAAGTGGAATTATATGATTTATTCCTTTCATATTTTGTTCATGTTTTGGAAAAACAGTCTTTTGCTCCAGTTTTATAATTTCATTATATTTTTTTGCTTATTTAGGAAAGATTATATTGTATTGTTTACCCTTACTAAACATCTGATCTAACCCATTTATTTTATTTCATTTTACCAGGATTCCAAGAAGTGTTTTATGACTGATATTTAAGATTAATCTAGAAGAATAATGGTGTTATGAAGGAATTATATAATATGATTTTTTTCAATTTTAATGTATTTTTCATTTATATAATATATTTTCCAAGACTAAAAAATTGTTTGGTCCTTTAGGATTAGTTTCATTGTAATCATGACCATTTATTAAAATAATGGACTAGATCTGGGCTTTTAGGGTCAGTCCATTACAGTTGGTATCAGAGAAAGTTTAGAAACAACCTTAAAATTTAGTTTTAGAACAAATGGGTTCGAAAACATAACATTATGAATGAATTTGATGATAACACTATGCATAGGATATGATCTATTGGATTAGTTAATAGATAACCATGGTTAATCCTTCGTGCATATGGATTGAGATGAATATGGAATCATTTAGAGATCCTATACATGATTCTTCATGACCCTATCAATATGATTATTCATTATCACTTTGTACAATGGGTTTTGGTAGATTGTTATAATCATAAATGATACATGTTCAATGGATATACTATTGATGATTAAGAGATTAAAAAAAGGAAATGAAATGAATGAGGTATTAAGTAATAAGATGTTGAAGATTAGTTTATGTTTTAATAGTGAAGTGGAATTATAATGTTTATTTTTGTATTTGGATTCAATAATTACTTTGACATTGGTTCTCTAGTTATAGGAATCCTGAGATATATAAGTATGGTACTGCAGTAATATTTCATTACGTTTTTTAGAGCATGAATGTTTTCATTATGGTTTTAAGGTGATAAAATATTTGATATGTGACAATAAGATCTACATTAGATTATTTAGAGAATTTTATGTTTTCTTTGATTTTGTAAATTTAGAGACCTTAATTATAAGGCCCCAGCCTTAAACATTACTTAATCTTGAGATATTTTAAGAATACACATTGAGGATCTTTTCAGGTTTAGAGTTTTAGAGAATTAGATCATAAAACATGCATTACATCCCACATTTAAACAAAGTGGTTACAATAAAAGAAAGTATTAATATTACCATCAATAGAAACATATTTAAAATAAAACATGGATTATTTATTGACACTTCTTTGACACTATCATCATATCATGTACCTTTCCCTGGACCTGTGAAAAACATTTCAAAAACTTTTGATGAGCATAAAAAGCTAAGTAAGGGATATAAAAAAATGGAAAGGAAACGTGAGTACATGTATACATAAGAATAAATGAAATCATACTTTACTAAAAAAAATAAGCACCTTAACATACCTCATCAAATCATCAGTGAATCATAGAAATCATAAGACATAAAGGTAACTTGAGGCATTCATAACATTCTTACGTTGGGAGTAACCCTCTTGGTTACATTTCGAATACCCATCACAGTATATTCCCTAAATCTCTTCGGAGAAACATTAACGTTTAACTCCTTCGTTTTACCCAATTCATTGGAGAGATATATCGGGATCACCCGCCCTTATTTTATCACGGAACCACCCATCTTCATAAACAATGCCCAAAACCCATAACATAATCGAATCACATAAAACATGAATAAAGGAAACATAACATTTCCACATTTAAATCACAAGATATCAATACCAAAAATTGATATAAAAACATTATGATAACCATTTTCAATACCAAAATAAATGGAAAGTAAAATATGGTATTTATTTTCCATATTAAAATTTTTGTCTTGTATAGGAAACTAAAACTCAAATAATGGTCACAACGGCGGAGAAGTCGTTGTCACCGCATACGTACGAAAAAACATTCCCTTTTGTCATTTAGTGAACACTTCATATTAAAATAATTCCTTTTGAGTAAATGAAAAATTAAAAGGGGTTTATACACTGTATAAAAGAAAGTTGTGTTTAAAACAAAATATTCCTCAATGAAAGGAGATTGAGATGAAGTCTCATACCTCATATCCGACATGACTCGATCATTCTTTAATATCATGAATAAAAAACTTGAGTTAATTTATACTTTCTTAAGAACTTTTTTCAAGTTAATTATTCCTTTTATATAACTTATTACCATGTTATGAACACTATGTAATTATTTAAGTTAATAATGGTCATTTTGTCGATCATTGGTACTTGAGACAAAAATAAACTCTTTATAATTACAACTTGTTCATGGGGTAAAATATGCATTATTTACAGAATTATATTCATGATGTAGATATCATATATATCATATATATCCATTATATACATGCATTTATAATATAACATAACATTTAGAGGTAAGAAATGAAATGCACCGTTCATGGAGACTGTAGGCCGTACGTAAGCATGAACGCTACTTACATTTCTATTTCATATTTAATGGAATTAAAACATAATGATACGTAATAGTATTATAATTACAGTATGGTATCATATATAATATCATTAAATCTATCCTTTATATGTACCATATATGGTATTAACGAATCAAATCATTTTGAGGGGGCGGTAGTCCGCACTTCCAAAAATGAGGATATCGCGTTACCCATAATGGAAACCATAAAGGCATGAAATAAATGAAAAATAAAGAAGCTTAAGTAAAATAAAAACATATTATATATCATATATAAATATAGTGACATCTTAATGGCCACCATTGAAGGTGTTAAATGAATATTGAACAATCATCGTTTCGTGAGGCAGAAATTCACCATCCACGGAAACATTATGTTCTTTAACCATTAGATGTAGGTGTGTGTAAGTGTATCTATAATAAGTTACATAACAAAATCCTAGTATATTGAAGATATTGATGTTGTTACAAAATAATGGAATAAAAAGAGTTTAGGGGGTTGGAGAAGCAAAATAATACAAAAGAACAGAAGTGAATACATTACCATTAAATCAGGTAACTCCCTTTGGTTTGAACCAAAAGGGTATCTTGAAGAGATTCCTGGATAAGGTAAGGATTTTAGGATGAGGATAGGGATTTGGTGAGCCAAATGAACTGATCTTTTCTGATCCAAATTCTTTAGAGGTTTGGGTAAGGAGGTAGAGGTGGGGGCCTTTTATAAGAGGAGAGGAGGGGCACTCTTGGAAAGGTATAAAATGTTACTTTATTTTCAAATGAGTTTAGGATTTTAAAGGTCCCACAATGATTTATTTCTAAGATAAGGTGATAAGAGTTCTAAATACACTAATACAATAGGTTTTTTACATCTTTAGGTCTTATATTTTATATTATCTTTTCATTTTATTTATATCGTCAAATAATGAGGTAATCGCTCCTTCATCATGGTGTCATATATAATTTAATTAATTTAATGTCTAAAAATTATATAAAAAATACTATGATGTAGGAAATACTTTTATCATTCCAATGATTATTTATATTCTAAGAGAACATTTATGTAGAAAAAATTAAAAATGTTTTACTCAAGTGATACATTCTTTGTTATATTTACTTTCTTTAAAAACTAAACAGATAAAAAGTCATTATCACACAAAAGTGATTCCATGGGGTCCCCATGTTTGTCACAAGGCATCCCATGGTAGGACATGACCCAAAAAATGTATTAGGACACATTTTGGTGTCATTTTTTATGATCATGATATTTTTTAATAATCCTTAACTACCCGATTACTAATTAATCAAGATAATTAACGATAATTACCATTGTTACTATTCACAAAGTCCAAAAACAAAAGAGTCATAATTACAAAATTTGGACCTTCTGATTACAAATATGGAATCCATTTTACCAAATTCCAAACACTGAAATTGAAATAATTATTTTAAAAAAAAATTCTCGTTGTCAAAACAAATAGCGGGTTTTTTTTGAAACAATATCTATGAAAAGTTTGGCATTAGTTTATGCCCAATTCCAAAGTGAAATTTATTCTAATGACCAATAATGGATTAAATGGTAAAAATATATTCTAATTACACTTAAAACCCAAAAAAAATATAATCTAACCATATAAATACATTAGATGAAAATGAATTTTTGAGGTAAAATTCAGTATTTTTCACTATTCATTAACAAATATACATTGTCAGAAAAATACCAAAATTTATCCAAATTTAATTTCAATGTCCCAATAATAATGAATAAGTTTATTTTGAAAAATATATCATATAAAATTTTGAAAATATATATTTAAAAATGGTTCACCATCAAAAGGCGGTAAAGCAATCTTTTAAAAATATTAGAGAATTTTATGCTTATGATTGGATTTATTCTCATTTTAAGCCTATAAAATAAAATCTAATTAATAAATAGACATAGATAAAAATATCTACTATTCATTACTTACTTGGGATGTTACATCCTTCCCCCCATTATAAAATTGTGTCCCCGCAATTTATTTACTTATCGAATAAGTGGGGGTATTTATCCCTCATTGCATTTTCATATTCTCATGTTGCCTCTTCAATCATATGGTTTTTTCACAAAACATTTTCATAATGAATCACCTTATTCCGCAAAACATGATCCCTATGGTCAAGAATCTGGACCGGTTTTTCCTCATAAGATTGGCTCTCTTCTAACTGAACTACCACTGGACTCAAAAAATGAGATGGATCCAGCATGTACTTCTTTAACATTGAAACATAAAAAACATTGTGTACCTGAGATAAACTCAGAGGTAAAGCCAATAGGTATGCAACTGATCCAAATCACTCCAGAATATCATATGGTCCAATGAACTTTGGACTTAGCTTTCCTTTCTTACCAAATCACATCACACTTTTCCATGGATATACTTTGAGAAAAACATGATCACCTACCTCAAAAGAGAGATCCTTCCTTCTATTGTCCACATCACTCTTCTGCCTGCTCAGAGCTGTTATCATGTGTCTCTGTATCAGCTGAAATTTTCCTTCCAATTATTCTACCAATTCTGGTCCCATCAACTTCCTTTCACCCACTTCATCCCAGAAACCTGGAGTTCAACACTGCTTCCCATATAATGCCTCAAATGGTGCCATTTGTATAATGGAATGAAAACTGTTATTATAAGAAAAATCAACCAACAAAAGATGTTGGTCCCAACTTCCCTGATAATCCATCAAACAAGCACGTTGCATATCCTCCAAAGTATGAATCGTTTGTTCCGACTGCCTATCTGATTGAGGATGAAAAGCTGTACCAAAATTTAATATAGTACCCAACAACTTCTGAAGGCCTTTCCAAAAGTTAGAAGTAATCCTGGGATCACGATCAGATACAATGGAGAGGAGAACTCCATGTAACCTGACTATCTCTTTAAGATAAAAATGAGAAAGTTGATCTAGGGAAGAAGTATCTCTTATAGCGAGGAAATGAGCAGATTTAGTCAAGCGATCAAGAATAAACCAGATTGTATTATTAAATTGAGGTTTCTTCAGAAATACTACAATAAAGTCCATGGATATATTTTCTCATTTCCAATATGGCACTGGTAAAGGCTGAAGAATCTCTTTCCGTAACTTCCGCTCTGCTTTAACCTATTGACAAGTAAAACACTTCACAGTAAAATGAGCAATATCTCTTTTCATTCCGTCCCACCATTAATACTCCTGAAGATATCTATACATCTTAGTAATTCCTGGATGAACTGAAAACAAAGAACTATGAGATTCACATAACAACTCTATCTTCAACTATGAATCACAAGGCACACACAATCTCTTCCCAAATCTCAAAACACAATCATTATAAATGTTGAATTCAGGCAACTTACCCTTCTAAACCAGCTCTACCTTTTTCTGCAACTCAATGTCTTACTTCTGTGCTTTCTTAATTCTTCCTGATAGAGAAGATTTCACTGATACATGAAACAAAACAGAAAAACATCCAACACCAACAACTTCTATAAAAACGTTCATCAAATTCTTAACAAAATTATCACGTTCCAAATGCAACATTGTTAATGAAGCATTACTTTTTTGACTCAAAGCATCAGCAACTTTATTTTCATTTCCCGTATGGTAATGAATTGTACAATCATAATCGTTGATTAATTCTAGCAATCTCATATGTATCATGTTCAATTATTTCTGAGTGAATATATAATTTAATCTTTTGTGATCGGTATATATTTCACACTTTACTCCAAACAAATGATGCCTCCAAATTATTAAAGCCAAAACAACAGCAGCTAATTCCAAATCATGTTTAGGGTAATTTACATCATGAGTTTTCAACTGACATGAAGCATAAGAAATTACCTGATCATTCTACAACATGACACAACCAAGTCCTTTAAATGAAACATAACTGTAGATAACAAACTCCCCATTCCTAAAAGATAGTTCCAAAACTAGAGCATTCGCCAATCTTCTTTTCAGTTCCAAAAAATAATCATCACATTATTTTGTCCAGATAATATTAACACCCTTCTGAGTTAGATTTTTCATTGGACTAGATAACCGAGAGAAATTTCTAATAAACCTTCGGTAATAGCCATCCAAACCAAGGGATCTATGAATCTCAGTTACATTTGTGGGTCTTGGAAAATCTTCAACAACCTTTTTTTTGCAGGATCAAAAATTATCCCATCTTTAGAAACAATGTGTCCAAGGAAAGAAAATTGTTGCAACCAAAACTCACACTTACTGAATTTCCCATAAAATTTATTTTCTTTTACGGTTTTCAAAATTACCCTTAAATGAATTTCATGCCCCTCTTTACTTTTAGAAAACACCAAAATATCATCAATGAAATCCACCACAAACTTATCCAATAACTCAAGGAAAATTCAATTCATAAGGTCAATGAATATAACAGGTGCATTGTTTATCCCAAAAGGCAATACTACAAATTCATAATGGCCATATCTTGTACGAAAAGCGGTCTTCGGAATATCTACTTCCTTTACCTTCAACTGATGGTACCCCGATCTCTGGTCAATCTTTGATAAAAACTGAGCTCCCTGGAGCTGATCAAACAAATAATCGATATGAGGAAAAGGATATTTGTTCTTAACAGTGATGTTATTCAAGGGTCTATAATCAATGCAAAGCCTCATAGAACCATCTTTCTTAATAACAAATAAAATAGGATCACCCCATGGTGATGTGCTAGGTCGAATAAAACCTTTCACTAATAAATCTTGCAATGTTCCTTCAACTATAAAAGTTCAATTTGATCTATTCGATAAAGGGGATTTGAAATTGGATTCCCATCAGGAACTAAGTCAACAGTAAACTCAACGTCCCGATCTGGTATTATTCTAGGAAACTCATCAGGAAAAACATCAGGATACTCATTTACATCTGGCACATCACTAATATGAATATTTCCTTTGTTTTCAACAATATGTGCAAGGTAACCTTCATTTCCATCTTTTAAAAGTTTCTCAGCCTCTTGATATGTTATCAATAGTAAGGGTTCATTCTTGTACTTAAACTGAAAGTATTCCTGAAAATAATCTTCTTTAGCTCTATAATAAATCATAGCATGGTAAATAGAGAGCCAGTCCATACCCAGGATAACATCAAACTCTACTAGAGGTAAAACAATAAGGTTTATATGTAGGTTCATTCCATAGATAATGATAGGAAGATTCATATAAATTATTTGTTCCTCAAAAATTCCCCCAGCTGTTTTTACCACAAGTTCAGGAGTCATTTCATGATATGGTATTCCCATTTTACTAGAAAAGTATTCAGAGATGAAAGAATGTGTAGATCCTGAATCAAAACACACACTGACATAATCTGAACAAACGAAAAAAGTACCTGATACCACTTCATTTGATGGCCCAACATATGCTGAAGTAGTTGCAAAGGATTTCACAACCCCTTTCTTCTTGTAGTCTAAATACTTCCCATCACTCGAGCTCTTTGTCGTACACTCATTTTCATAGTGACCCATCTCATTACACTTAAAAAATTTCAATAACTGTAAATCAAATTTGGTCTTACCATCACCTTTCTCTTTTTAAATGCAATCACGAGCCTTATGTCCCATCTTACCACATCGGTAGCACTTTCGTGAATTCAGAAGACATTCCCCAGCATGCATCTTACCACATTTATCACAAACTGGAAACTTAGTTTTCTTACCATCAGACCTTTTTGAAGAATTCTTCCCTTTCTCTTGCCACCTCGGTCTCTTCTTCTGTTGGTTGTTATAGAACACTTGATCATTGGAAAACTCCATTTCCACCTTCTTAGCCCATAGAACAAGCTTTTCATAACTCTTGAACTTGTGAGAAGATAAATCCCTTTAATATTTTGGCTTTAATCCTGAGTAAAAACGATTGATTTTACTATCAAGGTCTTGGATAAAATTTGGAGCATACCTTTCCAAACGAGTGAACCTTTCTTCATAAGTAGCCACCGAGTCTTCCTCTTACCTCAACTCCAAGAATTATTTTTCCATACTATGTCGAACAGCTTTAGGAAAATATTAATCAAAAACATACCTTTGAATTCTTCCCAGTAGAGAGAATCAATCTCATCAGCGTCCCTAATATTTTTAACCACCGACCACCACTAATCTGCTTCACCCTCCAAATGGTAAATTGCAAGACAAACCTTTTGATTGTCTGAACAACCCATGACATCAAAAATCTTCTCCAGTGCTTTAATCCACCCTTCAGCTAGCACAGGGTCAGATGATCCTCTTAATGATGGGTGATATTGCCTCATGAAATGTTCCACCACTTACATGTTCCTCTTTGGTTGATCTGGCTGATCTCGTGCATGGATACCACCACCATTTATCGCTTGAGTCAACTGCACCATTTCTGCAAAAAACTGTTCAGTTCCAATTATGACCATCTCCAGATGTTGATTCGGAAGTTCATTTTCTTCTGTATGCCTTCCTAGAATTGATTCCTTGTTTCCTCTATGGAAAATCATTCTGAACAAACATGTCTTAGATGAAACAACATGGTAATCTTCAAATGCTATATCATTTCAAATTTGACCATAATTTTTTTTGGATAATCATTTTATAGAATTCTAACTCCTAAAGTTATCTAAACCGACCTTTGATGCCAACTATGAGGCCCTAGCCTTAAACATTACTTAATCTTGATATATTTCAAGAATACACATTGAGGATCTTTTCAGGTTTAGAGTTTTAGAGAATTAGATCATAAAACATGAATTATATCCCACATTTAAACAAAGTGGTTACAATAAAAGAATGTATTCATTTTTCCCATCAATGGGAACATATTTAAAATAAAACATGGATTCTTTCTTGACACTTCCTTGACACTATCATCATATAATGTACCTTTCCCTTGACCTGTGAAAAACATTTCAAAAACATGGGATGAGCATAAAATGCTCAGTAAGGGATATAAAAATATGGAATGGAAACATGAGTACATGTATACATAAGAATCAATGAAATCATACTTTACTCATAAAACATAAGCACATTAACATACCTCATCAAATCAAGAATAAATCATAGAAATCATAAGACATAAAGGTAACTTGAGGCATTCATATCATTCTTACGTAGGGAGTAACCCTCTTGGTTACATGTGGAATACCCATCAAAGTATATTCCCTAAATCTCTTCAGAGAATCCTTAACGTTTAACTACTTTGCATTACCCAATGCATTGGAGAGCTATATCGGGCTCACCCACCCTTTGTTTGTCACGGATCCACCCATCTTCATAAATAATTCCCAAGAACCATAACATAATCGAATCACATTATATCCATAATTATATTCATGGGGTAAAATATCCATTATATCCAGAATTATATTCATTATGTAGATATTATATATATTATATATATCTAGTATATACATGCATTTATAATATTACATAAAATTTAGAGGTACGAAATGAAATTCACCATTCATGGAGACGGTAAGCCGTACGTGCGTATGTACGATACATACATTTTTATTTCATACTTAATTTAATTAAAACATAATGATACATAATATTATTATAATTATAGTATCGTATCATATATAATATCATTAAATCTATCCTTTATATGTACCACATATGGTATTAACGAATCAAATCACTTTGAGGGGGCAGTAGTCTGCACTTCCCAAAATGAAGATATTGCGTTTACACATAATGGAAACCATAATGGTATGAAATAAATGAAAAATACAGAAGCTTAAGTAAAACATAAACATATTATATATCATATATAAATATAGTGACATCTTAATGGCCACCTTTTAATGTGTTTAAAGAATATTGAACAATCATCGTTTCGTGAGGCAGAAACTTTCCATCCACGGAAACAGTATGTTCTTTAACCATTAGATGTAGGTGTGTGTAAGTGTAGCTAGAATCCTTTACGTAACAACATCCTAGTATATTTAAGATACTGGTGTTGTTACAAATGAATGGAATAAAAAGAGTTAGGGGGTTGGAGAAGCAAAGTAATACAAAAGAACACAAGTGAAGACATTACCTTTAAATCGGGTGACTCCCATTGGTTTGAACCAAAAGGGTTTCTTAAAGAGCTTCCTGCCTAAGGTAAGGATTTTGGGATGAGTAAAGGGATTTGGAGAGACAAAATGAGCACATATTGGCCGATCCAAAGGCTTGAGAGGTGTGGGTAAGGATGTAGAGGTGGGGGCCTTTTATAAGAGGAGAGGAGGGGCACTCTTGGAAAGGTATAAAATGATACATTATTTTCAAATGAGTTTTGGATTTTAAAGGTCCCAAATTGATTTATTTCAAGTATAAGGTGATAAGAGTTCTAAATACATCCATAAAATAGGTATTTGACATGTTTAGGTCTTAGATGTTATGTTATCTTTTCATTTTATTTAAATCATTAAATAATGAGGTAGTCGCTGCATCATCATGGTGTCATATACAATTTAATTTATTTAATGTCTAAAAATTATAAACAAAGTACTATGATTTAGGAAATATTTTTAGCTTTACAATGACTATTTATATTCCAAGAGATCATTTATTTAGACAAAATTAAATTTTTTTTACTCAGGTGATACATTCTTTGTTATATTTACTTTCTTTAAAAAATAAGAAGATAAAAAGTCATTATCGCACAAAAGTGATTCCATGGGGTCCCCAAGAGTGGCACAAGGCATCCCATGGTCGGCCATGACACAACCAGTAGTATTAGGACAGATGTTGGTGTCATTTATTATTATTATTATTTTTTTTTATTATCCTTAACCACCCGATTACTAATTAATAAAGATAATTAATGATAATTACCGTCATTGCTATTCACAAAGTCCAAAAACAAAAGAGTATTAATTAAATAATTTGGACCTTCTGATTCCAAATATGGAATCCATTATACCAAATTCCAAACACAGAAATTTCAATAACTAATTTATAAAATAATTCCCGTTGTCAAAATAAATAGCTGGTTTTTTTGAAACAATATCTATGAAAAGATTAGCATTAGTTTATACCCAATTCCAAAGTGAAATTAATTATAATGAACTCTATTGAATTAAATGGTACCAATATATTATAATTGAACTTTAAAACCAATTAAAAAGATAATATAACTATATAATTAAATTAGATGAAAAATCATTTTTGATGTAAAATGCAGTATTTTTCACTATTCATTAAAAAATGAACATTGTCAGAAAAATACCAAAATTTATCCAAATTAAAATTCAATGTCCCAATAATAATTAATAAGTTTATTTTGACAAATATAACTTATAAAATTGTTAAAAGATATATCTAAAAATGGTTCGCCATCAAAAGGCAGTAAAACAATCTTTTAAAAATATTAGAGAATTCTTTGCTTAAGATTGGATTTATTCTCATTTTAAGCACCTAAAACACTATATAATTCATAAATAGACATAGATAAGAATATATATTATTCATTACATACTTGGTATGTTACATTAATGGAAGGATAATTTGGATGGAACTATTATGGTCGAGCCTAAAGGTTTGAATGGAGTAATTTAAACATGGGATATTATAGTTTAACGATAAAGTATGATTCATTGGATACAATGTGCTATACTTTTTGGTTTTGTCAAACTATTAGAGTATGAATAAAATAATTTAGGGACTTAATATTTATCAATGTGCTTCCAACATGAAAAAATCATTTTGAAAGTTCAACTATAGGTGTAAGTGATGAAGTGAAAATAGATAGAAGCACAACCAAATGATGAGATTATGCATTTGACATGGAATGAAATAAATTAAATTTTATTGATTTCTTCTATGGATAGTAAAATAATTCCACGAATTTAGGAAAAATTATATAAAAAATATTTTATCCTAATACCTTAATTTCTATTAAATCAGTGGTATTTTAAATCATCATAGATGTTGGGTTTTGAGGCCCTCAATTTTCCATAAATTAATCACTTGTTTGTGATTGATGACCTCAATCACTCTATATAAACATTTATGTTTTCCCTCCAAGTATGTATCACTACTTTACAATAATTTTCTATTATTTGATTGCTTAATTTGGTGGTAGCCTTCACATTTACATTTCTCTCTAATAAAGAGTAAATCGTAGTAACCCTATTTCTGATGTGGGTCTTCCACAAAAGTATTATTTTAGTATTAATATTGTTTTCCAATGTTTAATTTCATATTGAGATGATTCAATTTACTAAATAAAGGGAGAATATGACACCCCAATATTTTATGGTATGTGATCCTTTCATTGAAATTTGATATCTTACGTTGCAGGCAGTATAAAGTTCGAGTGCACCATGATCTACCAAACTAACAATTTAAAAAGTGATTATGAATAATAATAACAACATTATGAAATTTATATATTTAAAATTTCAAAAATTTTAACATTTTTGAAATTGGAATATCAAAATTTTCTTAGGTTGAATTTTTGTTTTTTTTTCTAAAAAGTTTCAATTTTTGATAAATAGTTAGAAATACTACATTATTGTTAAAAAAACAAACCTTTTCATTTAAATAATTATTTTAATTACAATTTATTTTAATGTTACATTGAATACATAATACTTATATTAGTCCAATTCAGTTCATTGGAATCATTTTTTAATAAAAATATATATATAAATGTTATTGAACTTTTAAATGTCCCTTTTACCCACCTTCTATCCACATATGGAGATTAGTATTAAACATAATTTTACCACTTCAGTGAATTACATTTTGAGAATTGTACATACATGATTGTAATAAATATGAAAAATTCGGTCTAATAGGATAAAAAAAATTTCTATTAAAAGTAACTTTTGACTTTTATTTACCACAGTTAAAAGTATATTTGGAAAATAAATTTAAAAATAATATTATAATAATATGAAATTACCCTAATAGTTTTCCTCATTTCATTGTAAAATTTTATTTTGAAAAAATTATATATTATGTCAGAAATATGATCTTTTTTAAGAAACTTGTCTTAGATTATGACATTTATTATATTTTATTTAAACAAGAGTTATAAATGTCATACTGAAATTTTAATACAAATATCATTTTTATTATTGTGTTATCTAAGTGATATGGTCGACTATAAATATTATATAGTAATATAAAATAATTATCTACTTCATATTAATTTAATTATAATTTTTAGTGAGCTAAAGCACAAGGATGATGAATCTGTTGGTATATACAAAGCAAATTTTACAAGACTCGCAAGGTATGCATCTGGATTTATCATCCAACCTGAATGTAAAGTTGATAGATTTTTCAGTTGCTCAAAACCAAGTCTTCAATGGGAATTAGCTATAAGAGACTTTAGTAGCTATGAAGAAATTTTGAATTGTGCTATCAAGGTATAACTGTATGTTGTTGTAACATATCCATCTAATGGTTTTGACACGAAACGAAAGATGGAGTTCAAGGAGAAATTTCAGAACAATGGTGAATAGAAAATGAATGTTTCTTTATGCTCAAGGTGTGGAAAGAAGCACGGTGGAGATTGCCTAAAAGGTACTAAGAAATGTTTTAAGTGTGGAAAAGAAGGTCATCGAGCAGCTGATTGTCGATGTAATGGGAAAAAGGTTGCTAATGATGTGAATAGAGAAAAGACTCTAGAGAACTCTCCACCAACACTTCAATGCTTCACGTTCAAGTAAATGGGGCATTATGCTAATAAATGCCCTAATCCACGGGTTAATGATGATCAACGTGAGCAACCTATTAAGGAAAAGGATAAAGGGAAGTCTCATGCGATCACTATTTTGGATGTTGAGTATGAAAATGAAGTTTTTTAATGATTAAGTTTTTATGTAATGGGATTTCAAAATAGTATCATGGAATCTCATTTATTGTATTGTGGAATTTTGGAATATCTGTGTATTGGTTTTCAATAATTATATGGTACTGGTAACCATGAAAAAGTGATTGAAATAATTTTGGAAAGGTGATGAAATATGAATAGTGAAGGAATAATGAGAAAATAATATGATAGTAATCATGAGCTCATGACTAATACAAGGACTAAGTGGTTTTATGGTTTCAATATATAAACTTTTTGGGATTTTGGTATGTGGAAAGTGTTAAAGTTTAACAACATTATTGTTTTCACTAAGGTTCAATGTGTATTCATTCTTCAAGAGAATACATGATTATGGTATTCACATGTTTTTAATGTGACAAACAAGATATATGGGGGATAAATGATGGTATTCACATGCTTGGTTGATGACATTTCAAGTAATCATTTTGTTTATACTATGAGCTTGTACTAAAGTATTTTAGATAATCCTAAAGATTAGAATGGATTATGTTGGACATAAGTTAGTATTGTATAAGGATAGAACTTTTTTCTATATTATTTATGGTATGTTCTAGAAATGTAGTTTTATAAAAATGACAACCTGCAGGACATGCGACATCCCATCGTGTCTGACAAGGCTATGGGAATCGAACCCACAACCGATGTGTGACTGGCCATTATTTCCTACTGATTAGCCACTAAATGAGGCTAATATTCATTGTTAATATATATAATATTCATGTTATTTATTATTCATAAACACCATTTTATTTCATTTTACACTTTGAACATCCTTTCACATTATGATTGTAATACATTCTTAAAATGCACTATTATGTGGTACATTTTTTGAACATCATTTAAAGTACCGAATGATAAATCTGATTGTAAGGAATATAATTATAAATATTTTAATTAGATATTTTATTAAATTTATCTACACTTAAATATGAACATGTTTTATTCTGTTATCAATGGTTAATTCATGGAGGATGATGGAGATATTTGGCAATCAAAGGAAGCAATTCTAGAGAAGGCAGATTGGACACCAGCCCACTGATGAGACTGTGGGGCCCAACATACAATCCCAATTAATCCCAAATTTCGTGGGATTCTAGAAGACATGTATAGGAACAAATCACTATGCAAGAGATAATGCTAATTCGGCTTCCATTGTGGTCATTTAGGCGGCCCAAGTTAGAAATACAATTCTGGGCCAGATTCTATGGCCTAGAACAACAGCCCACTAAGTTGATCATATCTCGGAATCCACAACTCCAAATGAGCCCAAATTTTACAGGAGGTTATAAGACATCCGTATATACATTGTCTTTTTCTATGGACCACTCTGATTCAGCCATCTAGAAGGTCATCCAAACGCGTATGTTCGGTGGATGAAAGTTGGCTGCCACCTCGGGTCAAATGTGGGAAAGTCCAAATTCCACAAGCTTTCCACCACCTATGGCCTACCAAAATTAATTGAGATTCTTTGTACTGTTGGAGGCTCGATCCAAGGGTTCAAAAATTTATATTTAAGGCAGTGGTGTTGTAGGATTTAGGAATATTTTGGGCTTGGTTTCATTGTAGGGTTATGCTGCCACTTTGTGTTTGTAATCACATTTCTTTCTCAAGTAAGTTTTTTAATTCACCTTAGTTTTTTAATAAAAGTTGTTCTTCTCTTATTATTCTGTTCTTCTCCTTATCACTTTGATACAATTGGTTCAAGTTGTGAACTTGTTCATACCAAACCTTGTGATATTTATCACACAACGGAGGAGTGAACTTTTTGTTGTTGTTGTCTTTACTTCTTCAATTCCACCTTTGTAAGTCTACTTCCCGCTTCCGTTGAAGACATGTCATCAATGGAGGGATAACTCTTTGATGGGTTGATCAAAGGGAGTATCAAGGGGCTGGATTGGATGTTATTTGTCACTCCATTAATTTCTAATCACTTCTTTTAAATGAGATTTTTATTTAATGATTTTAAAACATCTTCATCCTTATTGAATTTAAGGTCACACATTTCAAGTGCTAATACGAACCTCTACCTTGGAGTGCTCAAAACATTGATCCTTCCAGTGTATAGGTGATTAGTATTACGGTGTTTAGGAATTAAACCAGTAAGTTATGATTTCGTTTGATCTTCTTAAATTAATCCATCTCAATTAAAAGAAGTTGAAATCATTAAAAAAGTAATTCATCCAATCCACCCCGAGAGATAACCTAGGATCAACTAATTATTTTAAATTGAATTCACTTAAATCTGTTAGTTATCCTTTAAACCCATATAATATCAACCCATGTTGGCCACTTCATAGCCAAAAATAGTCCATAGAATGTATGTGTCTATAGGTTTCTTCTTAGGTCTCTGAGGATTTGAAAACCCAAGCTAAACTACAAGGACCGTTCTACCTTCATCTTTTGGATAAATTTGAGCGAGAAAAAAATTTTGGCGCCGTTTCCGAGGACCTAAGTAAGTTATCTTAGACATTATCATTCTTTTTCTTCATCCCTCTTCTCTTTTCTCACCCCTCACTCCTATGGAAGTCAATTTTGAACATGTCCAAACATGGGGAACCTATCCCCACTTTGATCACCCAACACCATGTGTGATGTACAATGACCATCCTCATTTCTACATGTGGGATCATCAACAACCTAATGAACCACATTGTTTTTACCCCTATGATCCACAAAACATCCCAATATATAATGGGTTTCAATCCTCACAAAGCCAATCTGAACACACTCCTGTGCAATTCCAACAACTTAATTTTCCACATGGAATTGAACATCTTTCTCAACCTTTTACCCATCATGATCCACAACAATTACTTGAAAAATTGTGTCAACAAATGTAGATAATGAATTTTTAGGTTTCATCATTGAGATTAGAACTACAAATCATTAATACTTGTGAGGAACCCAACCCTACACAAACCATTCCTTCCGTAACCTTATGTGAAGTGACTAGTTTCCCACAAACCTCCCATGAATTTACTGAAGAGAAAACCGTGGGATTTGGGGAAGATGAGGAGGATCAATGAATTATTGATGGGTGTTTAAATAAAGAGGAAACAGATTTTTTTTTCACAAGATGGAAATTTGACATCATGGATTGAATATCCTGAATATTGCCCCATTGCTAATTTTTCAGAACCAAAAATTACTGAACCATTGAGAGAAATTACAAAATTTGAGCCCATACCCATTCCGAACACTGATCGTTCATATTTGGTGGTTGAATCCTATATTCATAAGGAACCAATTTTGTTGAGAAATATGGAAAATGAAACTGAGTTGGATTCAAAATATCGACCTGTGTCTGAATATCCTATCCAACCCAAGATAAAAATTATTATACTTCCTTCCCCACTCAAATATCCCTTCATTGGGTATAACCATGACCTTTCAGTTTTAAGTCATTCTTCTATTGAAACAATAAATGTTTGGATGATCATCAATGTCTTAGGAAAAACAATAGAGGAAACTGGATCAACCATTTTTGAAATTACTCGGATTTCCCCACTCATTATAGAACATATGTTTGTACAACACACAAATTCTAAACAATTAATCAATCTCAATAATGTAGAAGTAGAGAAATATGGGGTCTTTAAAATGTTGAAAATTGGTATTGGGTAAGTTATGGGGTCCATGTCGGGCTAACGACGTTAAACAAAGCGCTGCATGGAAGGCAACCCATGGTTTTTAAGTTTCCAATCATTTTGTTGTTTTAAACAACTTAATATTTTGAATAGGATTAATGAATAATTTTGATATTTAAAAATAAAAAAAATAGATTGTTGACCTGTTCTTCTATTATGAGTATGGATGGGTGTGAAAGGGGAGCACCATATTCATCCGTGTCACGTGGTGTGATCCTTGAGTAATACCTTACCCGGAAATTTAAAAAGAAGACAATGTATCATCAGTTTATTCTATTATATATATATATATATAATTATATTTTACTTTATTTATTATATATAAATATATATATTGTTTTTTTGTTCGTATTGTTTTCCCTTTCTCTACTTGGGAACTCTGTAAGTGACATGGATGTCAAGGATTAAAAGGGAGCAGCAAAATTTTCAACTTCATCCACCAGGTGATTTCATTCCATGATCCTCAGTTTCAATTTCCTTTTTGAACTTCCATTATCTACCTCTACTCCTAAATTTTCATTTCTTCAAACACTTGTGACAATGTTATTTTTAGTTGGGGGGGGGGGTAGATAAAATAAAAAAATCTTTTTTGTCAAAAAAAAGAGAAATGATTTGAATTTTTTTTGTGAAAATGGAAGGAAAAATTCCATTAACTTTGAACATGGTAATACAAATTGCACACTTTGAAACTTAATATAAAATAATTTATCATACCCTAATTCTGATTTTAATCCTTGTATAATTTCATGAGCATAGATTTTGAAAAGTGTGGCTGTCCAATGTGATATTTCATCGTTTATATTTTCATCCAAATAAAAAAATCACAATGCACATCATTTGGATAGTGGGGTATTAGATTAAGTTCATGGGGTACCCTAAATAAATAGCATAGGTTTGGTGATAATTTTTTTTTAATATGAGTATTCAAAAAAAATTAAAAAAAAATTTGCATGTAGAGAAATGGAATGACCTAATGTGCGGCTTTCGGCACTTGGGGATCGTGACTCCATAGTTTTCTGGCCCAGAGTTTGTAATTTTATCTCTATTTTTGGTAATTTGATTTTTTTTGACTGGGTTAACTCATGATGATGCCCGATTATGTGGGCTTCACTTGGTGCCCTAAGGCCTTTGAGCCTGGGAGTCATCGGCAAAGTCTCGCTACATGGGTTGACTCTTTTGAGTACAATTTCAATTACCATGGAAAAACTACAAAAAAAAAACAAAAAAAAAATACAATAAAAAAATTAATACTCATCTTAATAATGAAATTTGATTCGACCTAGTGCTTCCATCATTCCCCCCTTGAATAAAAATGAACCCCCATGTCTATTGTGATGTACAACACATCCTCATACTTAATTGATATTGGATGAAATATGGCAATGAATTTGAACAAAGGAATGGGAATGGGATTGAGATCTGCTTATGAAACTATCTTGTATTAAAATATTTTGATGGGTTTCATGATTGTTTGGTATATGGGTCTCTGGTGATCATTGTGTATTAAAATATTTTTGGAAAAGGGAAATCGAATTTCATATTGTTGAGATATATATTTCCTCGGGACTAGAAAAACTCTACTTGGGCGGTGTGATTAGCCATTAAATGAGGCTAATATTCATTGGTAATATATATAATGTTAATGTTCTTTATTATTCATAAACACAATTTTAGTGCATTTTACACTTTGAACATCATTTCACATTATGATTGCAATACCTTCTTAAAATGCACTATTATGTGGTACATTTTTGAACATCATTTAATGTACCCAATGATTCATCTGATTGTAAGGAATCTAATTATAAATATTTTAATTTGATATTTTTTTTTGAAATTTATCTACATTTAAATATGAACATGTTTTATTTAGGGATCAATGGACAATTAATGGAGGGTGATGGAGATATTTGGCAATGAAAGGAAGCAATTCTGGAGAAGGCAGATTGGACAACAGCCCATTGATGAGACTGTGGGGCCCAACATACAATCCCAATTAATCCAAAATGTCGTGGAATTATATAATACATGTATAGTAACAAATAAATATTCATGAGACAATGCTAATTCGGCCTCCATGGTGGTCATTTAGGCGGCCCAAGTTAGAGATACAATTCTGGACCAGATTTTGTGGCCCAGAAAAACAGCCCACTAAGTTGATCATATCTCGGAATCCACAACTCCAAATGTTCCCAAATTTTACAGGTGGTTAGAAAACATCCGGACCTCCATTTTCTTCCTCTATGGACCACTCTGATTCGGCCATCTAGAAGGTCATCAAAATGCGTCTGTTCGGTGGATGAAAGATGGCTGCCACCTCGGGTCAAATGTGGAAAAGTCCAAATTCCACAAGCTTTCCACCACCTATGGCCTACCAAAACTAATTGAGATGCATTGCACTATTGGAGACTCGACCCAAGGGATCAAAATTGCCTATTTAAGGCAGTGGTGTTTGAGGATTTAGGAATCTTTGGTGCTTGGTTTCATTGTAGTGTTATGTTGTCGCTTTGTGTTTGTAATCGCATTTCTTTCTCATGTAAGTTGTTTAATTCACCTTAGTTTCTTAATAAAAGTTCTTCTTCTCTTATTACTCTGTTCTTATCCTTATCACTTTGATACCATTGGTTCAAGGTGTGAACATTTTCATTCCAAACCTTGTGATATTTATCACACAATGGAGGAGTGGTCTTTTTGTTATTGTTGTTTTTACTTCTTCAATTCGACCTTTGTAAGTCTACCTCCCGCTTCCGTTGAAGACATGTCATCAATGGAGGGATAACTATTTTATGGGTTGATCCAAGGGAGTAGAAAGGGGCTGGATTGGAAGTTATTTATCACTCCATTAATCGATAATCAATTCTTTTAAATGAGAATTTTATTTGATGATTTTAAAACATCTTCATTCTTATGTAATTTAAGGTCACACATTTCAAGTGCTAATACGAACCTCTACCTTGGAGTGCTCAAAACATTGATACTTCAAGTGTATAGGTTATTATTATTATGTTGTGTAGGAATTAAACCAGTAAGTGATGATTTAATTTGATCTTATTAAATGAATCCATCTCAATTATAAGAAATTGAAATCATTAAAAAAGTAATTCAACCAATCCACCCCAAGCGATAGCCTAGGATCAACTCATTATTTTAAATTGAATTCACTTAAATCTGTTAGTTATCCTTTAAACCCATATAAAATCAACCCAAGTTGGCCACTTCATAGCCCAAACAGTCCATAGAATGTACGTGTCTATAGTTTTCTTCTTAGGTCTCTGAGGATTTGATAACCCAAGCTAAACTACAAGGACCGTTCTACCTTCATCTCTTGGGTAAATTCGAGCGAGAATCACCTACCACTGGACTAATGAAGTCCTTTGTTAGTATAAATCAGTTTCAATTTATTATGTGGTATGATATACGAATTATACGTCCATTTTAGGAACCATATACGATTAATCTCACTATAGATGAACTTATGTATATTTGATAACTTTTTCTAACCCTTTGTTTGAAATAGATGGAATGACCCATCATTCTATCACATGATCTGCTAACACTTCACGAATAAAAAATTCAACTTCATTTCTTTAAGAGATGAAGTGGAAATTGTTCAAGGCACGAATAATAGTGAGATTTTACCAAAATCAAGTAAGTATTTCTTCTAATTAAAAATTTTCAACTTTAGGGAAATCATATTAAGAATAAAAAATGTTGTCCTAGTTCTCTTATATCAGATTAATCATATATACCTTATATCATCACAAATCTATGGCTTTGTGATTGTTGGATTTTTCATATCCATGTTCTCTACCACTCTCCATCAGAACTTGATGGTTAGATTTTTCTTCCATATACATATTTTCACCTATGTTCTCCTACGTGGAAACCCAGTGATGAGTTAATTTGGGTAACCGTTACGTTTAATACATTAGTTTTTTAAAGTCAAGTTTTGGTATTTCATTTTACGATGTGTGTTTCAATTAATGAAATGTTCAAGTAGAAAACCATGTATAACCCCGACGAATTCCGAGGGCGAAATTCAATTTAAGGGGGGTAGATTGTAACAACCCAATATTTTATGATAAGTATTCTTTTTAATTTATCTGATGTCAGGTGTTTTATACCACAATAGGATTATCTTGTGCAATATTCCACACTGTATTAGCTTGAAATATACACTACACTATTCTTAGATTGTGTTACACACAATTTCAAGTTCTTTTTATAACAGTCATTCTACGCAACATTGAGTATATATATATATATATATATTAAATGTATGAATGAAATATGGTTGGATTCTGTTATACAAAACAATGAAGGATTCTTGCACAACACGCAACCCTAACTTGGCTTTCATTTCACACAATCGCGACCTTTCTCGATAGCGTGTGTTGTACGCAATACCATGTTTCACTAAACAACAATATATGGTTATAATACTATCACAAACTAGCCGTTATGAATATTATTAACTAAATTTTTAATTTTATAACATTATTATTTCATCTTACTCATTTTCAAGAACATGGTATGTGAACAAAATTATTTTTTTGGGTAAAATAAATATTTTTCAAAAAATGCAGATTTACCGACATTTAATGGTGCACCCACATTAAATATAGTTTTTGACATGTTTATAAGTCCAATTTGACAAAATAAAATTCTTCTTTAGAATCAGGATATAAAATTTTACTTTGGATAAATTTTGGATATTTTTCTGATAACTTTCATATTTTGATGAATAGTAAAAATATGATAATTTTTAAATAAAAACAACTTTTTTCATTGAGATAATTTATATTGTTAAATTATAATATTGAAAGGTTTTAAAGTATAAATAGAATATATTTTTCCCATTTAATATAATTTATGTAATTAGCATTAATTTCACATTGATTTCATAGGTAAAACCATTTCAATCGTCGGCAATGTTTTAGCTTCTAAAACCCATTTTCTTAAAAACGGGATTAATTTTAAATTATTTACTGCAACTTATGTGTTTTGAATTTTGTAAAATGGATTCCATATTTGGAATCAGTGGGTTTAAATTATGTTAATATGCTACTTTTTATTTTTGGGCATTATGAATAGTAACTATGGTAAATTTTATTTACCATAGTTAACGGTAAATCGGTTAATTAAGGGTAAATATAAGATTATAAAATTATCATAACAACTTTCAAAATCCTATTGGATGACTAAAAGTTGAACAATTTCACCTAAGACTCAGATTATATTCATTTAATGGTCTTTTTTCCATGAAAATAATTTAATTATTATTAAAACCAAAGAAAGTGACAACATGTCACCTTCTTAAATCTTATAAGTATAATAATTTTACCATAGTGATAAACTTAATGAAACATAGAACATGAATAGTATCCAGAAATATAATACAATTATCTACATCATAGCAATTTATTTAGAATTTTTAGGTATTAAATAATTATCATTAATTATTACACAATAGTGATGTTGAAAATATTTTATTTATTAAAATATCAAATAAATGATTTTAAAAATATTAAAATAAATAATATATGATCTATTTAATATGCTCCACTAATTTTATAGATACATATGACATTTTATGAATCTATTAAAGATTTTAGTTCGAACATATATTCTGCATATATTTTATTTAAATTCAAATAAATGAATAGTGTAAAAATTGACACTATTGTTATTTTATAAAATTAACATATTATAAAAATGTTTAAAAATCTCAAAAATATTTAAAAATTATAAACTAAAATTTATATGGTCTGAAATTTCATAAAGTGGAAAATTATGGAAAATTCACAACACATATGTAATTATTTATAATAATTTAAAATTTAGAATATTATTACCACAAATAAAATTAAATTGATAAATAAGGATAAATCAAGTTGATAATGTTTAAAATAAATTCCTAACATGTCTAAATTTTATTTATTGATGAGATTATGACCCTATCTCATCTAATATTTGGATATGAGTCATTTTGGTTGTTTTTATGTGGGGTTGGGATTTAATATAAACTAATATTTCTTATATTTCCAAAGGTGCCCCTCTCCTCCCTTATAAAAGGGAACCTCCTCCCTCTCTTCCTAACACCACTTTGAGCCTTCATTCTCAACCAACCCTTGAACAATTATCTTCTCCACTTCCATAGAAACATTATAGAGGTCCTGGTCTTCTTCAAATACCAATTTCAGTGCCCTAAGAGGAGGTCTCAAAGAGGCGCTTCAAAGAAGAGGTAATGTTCGTTACCGATTCTTTCAACTTTATTTTTTCCTTCCGCTTATTCTTTTTTAGATGTTTCATTATGAAGTAATAAAATCAGTATCAATCACATACTTATATGTTATTATAAGTATGAACAACCATATTTCACCATCTATCCATCCTATGGAAAACGAAATCACCGCGCGTGCGTACGTACGGAATACCGTCTCCACTCCATGGTGTAATCTATTTTCCACCACCACCTTACTTGGATGGGTATAATGGTGAAAGTAATGAATATATATTATTATTTTAATGTGATATTGATTCTATTATATTATACATATACTTTAATACAATTCCACGATCTAGGAATGATATCATCACTCGTGCGTACGTACAGACTACCGTCTCCACGACTCGATGAGATTCACTCTCCATGTTAACCATTCAAGAATGATTATAAAGTATATATAATAAGTAATCATGAAATATATGACCTAATAATGCTACTGGATTTATTTATATATATATATTTATGTCATCTACTTAATTTCATTCAATTCAATAAGGAAAAGAAAATAGCCTTCATGCATACGTACGACCTACCATCTCCATGAACGGTGTATTTATTTCCATTTATAGATCTATTATATATATGTATATTCTGAATATATATTATATATAAATCATGTTTTACATTCTTGATGTAAGTAATCATGATCTATGTAATCATATGAATAATTACAAGTTAAAACACGAACGAAAAATGAAACATTTTTTCCCAAAATGCTACTTTAACATGAATTTACAAAATTACGGGTAATATAAAGTCATATGTGAACCATATATGATATAATAACAATGAATATGATTCTTTAATAATTCAAGGACATTATTTAAATCATTATACATGAGGTTTGGATACGTACGAAGCATATCAGACCTAAGGTAAGGGATAAATTTTCAATCTCATTTTCTTATCCGAGAATGTTTATTCGTAAGTATTTACTAGGGTTATTGTTCTCATACATTTAAATGTTTCCTAAAAATGGTTTCATGTATTTTTAATGTCCTTTTTACCCATTTTTTACTTTTAATACATGGTATGTATGGAATCTTTCTTTTACGAGGTACTTTTTGACTTTTCCGGCAAAAGTACGAGAAGAATGTTTTTTGAACTTATACAGCACGAATGGATTTTTTACGGTTTTATAAAGACTTATTTTCATGAAGATTCCTCAAAAATATTTCATGACTATTTTCAAAAAAATCATTTTCTATAAAAATAGCATGACATTTTGTGGAAAGAAAATGATTTTGAAGAAGAAAGGATATTTTCCTCAAGAATGTATTTCTAGTGTTTTATCAAAACCATTTTCCATCTAAAATGACATTATTTCATATGTGTATGTTTCAAATATAATGTCTAAAAGATTTACATGGTTTCAATTTTCTTATTATGAAATGATATCCATTTCTTTTATATGGATTATGTGATGATGGGATGATGTTTTATGACACCCATTTTATTCATTGGGTTATTATGAATGATGTATTCTTATTTTGTGGCACAAGTAATAATGATTTCATAATGAGATGGGTGGGACATATATCTCCCTCCAATTAATTGGGTAAAGATTTATATCTCATGAGATAGACATGGGTAGAACGGTAAGTTAATCTGGTTCAGTATTACAGGACTGGAATGATGAGTGAACTCGAATCAGAAAGGGACTTTTTCTAATAAGATGGTCTTGGCAGCAATGCCTTGGCTACTATGGAAATCATTACATGTTATTAATAGATGACACAATTACATGTTTTATTTCCATGCTATTTTATCGTGATTTATGTTCCATTATGATCTATGCCTTATGTACTTCTATGTTTTATGTCGATTCTCAAGATTTTGATGTTTAAACATTATGTTCATGTTTTTAAGTTCAAATGTATATGGTATGTTTTATTTTATCCATTATTACCCTTACTGAGCATTTGAGCTCAACCTTTTTATGTTTTATTTTCCCCCAGGATTAAAAGAAAGGTTTTAGGTAAGGAAACAAAAAGTGGAAGGTCTTTTTGGGAGATGTTGAAGATCTTTCACCACAATGAGAAGATTACGTTCCATGTTTCCAAAGACACTAAACTATTACGGTCCTTGTGTGTCTGTTTTTGATATGTATTAAGTATTCCGCAAAAGTAATGTAATATCTACGTACGTCAAGTTTCGGGTCTCTACAATATCACATATGGACCAGTTGTTTATGTGTCAGATTATCAAATGCACTGGACGTAAACTATTCTATAATGAATTGTTAGGTTCTGTAATAAATATTAATATATTTAAATGTAATATTTATGTATGAGAAGTTTGGGCTCACTACATATTCATCCTCATGGATGGTTACTGTCCTCAAGGTCCCGTTCTTCTATGGTAATTTATGCACCTGTTTTTATATGTTATGGAAAAGATCCACTCTCAGGAGAGAAATATTACCCCATAGACCTATTATATTTGGGTAATGGTCACACCATGTAGCCTACTAATCATGATATTATCACATTAATCCTCATTGGCTTGGAACTATTTATATATATGTCCTAGTTTTATCTAGTTATCACTCATGAAATGTTAGATGGGGATGAATTCTTAAATTATTGGAAAATAAATAAGTGTTTTGTTTTGATAAAAATTGGGAATAAGTTGACTTTCCCATGTTTCCCATGAAATTATATTGAATTTTATCTCTTACCTTATTTCTCTTTACATGAGAATATGTGGCTTAATTTATGAACTCTATTTATGAATCACTCAGATGAATACTATAAGGAACATTTTCCCACAACCTATATACACAATTGGGTGTATGTTGATACTATTTTATCTAGTAAAGGATATGACATGGTGATATAATATGTTGATGGTTTATTTTCTAGCAATGTGTGGGAGTTTGGAGGTGATTTCATATTCTAAAAAGTTGGTAATTTTTAGTTTTCTTAGGTATTAGGAGGGTTTATGTATATTGGAACTTTTTATTCATGAAGTCTATATCATTAAGGCTATAAATCTATTTTTGAACACTAACATTGCCCTACTACAAATCATGCCTTTAACAGTGTTGGACAACATCAGCACTATAAAAAACCAAGGATAAATGTGCCCTTTATCATCCATAAAACAAGCACTAATAAAGGACACCTTTTATGAGCCATTTTTTTGTACTGAAAATGGGTACCATTTATGAAGGCATTATTTTTAGCACTGATAAATGGTACTCTTTATTAGCACATTATATTTAGTGCTCATAATGGGAACCCTTTATTGGAACATTATTTTTAGTGCCCATAATGGGATCCTTTATTATCTCTTTTTATTATTGATAAAGGAAAAAATAAAATAGAAATAATTAAAAAATGAGTTTATTAAAAAAATATTAAAACATTAATTAAGTAAAAATTTATTGAAAAATATGAATAAATCTATTACGTTCTATATAAATTATAAATACTAATAAATAAAATATATTAAAAATACAGATATATATAATGAAAATGATACAAATAAAAATTAATAATAAGTAAATTGAGAAAAATACTAAACATTTAATTAATTAAATTATTATTAACAATGCATATAAATAGTATATATTAAATATATTGATATATATTAACATATACAAATATTATTTATAAAATACAAAATATTTATCCTTTACATGAAATATTAATATATTTAGTAAATAATGGATTATGATAAAAAATTAATTTGAATTCAAAATACTCAATAATTTTCTCGATTAATGGATATAATTGAATGTCGTTTGATTTTTCAATTTACCGAAGATCAAATGTTTTCCGTATTGATTTCACATATACATAATTACTACATTTTTATATACAACGTACACAAAAAAATGTTAATGTAATTAATGAAATATTATAGAGAAACTCATATAACAAATATTTATATAATTTACTCAAATTTTAGTATTCATTTACAATAACATTATAACAAGACACATTTAATATATCATCTCATTAATCATGGAATATTTTATTTATTTATTTTTTGTTTTATTATAATGAGGTATTAATTAATTTGTTATTTTTTTTGAATGTAATATATTTCTATAATATTATATATACATATACTATGTTTTAAATTTTTTAATATGTAATCATCTTTATTTAAATACATATTCAAATTTTTTAATAATTTTTAACTAATTAATAAAATATATCCATTTTTTCAATGTTGATAATGTGTACTTATATTTAATTATTCAATTTCACACATTTTTATCATGCGTGCAGTTAAGATTAAATAATCATTAATAATGATAAGAATATATTTGTAATATATATATGTTTATAATTTTATATTTAAAATATTTATACATTTATATATTTATAATTATAAATAAATAAATAATAATTTTTTAAAAGTTATTTATATAATTATAAATAAATAATGATATACATTTTATTAATAATAAATTTATAATAAATTCAATCAAATAATGAATTTATTTACTCTATATATATTTATTAAAAAAATATATAAATAATTTTATAAATATATGTAATGATGTAAATATTAATTATTAAAGAAGCATATTTATTATTACAAATAAATAATTAAATATTTCAATAATTGTTAAATATTAAAAAAATATTCAAATGAAGAAAATATTTACTTCATATATATATATGTAATATTTTATAAATAAATTTTAATTTTTTAATTATATTTATAATTATAAATTTCTATCAGTACATTTTTCACGATGATAATGTTATATCATTATCAATGATATTTTGAAAGCACAGATTGATGTGTCACACTCTATTAAAATAACCATATCTTGTCACGAACTCATCATGATATCGGAAGAATTCCCTTGAACCCACCCTCTCCCAGTGCTCTTAATTGGTTAATAGAAGCTCCAATCGTTGCTCGAATTAGGACTCAAACAATTCCAACACTCAAATACAAGGATCTAATGATTAAAGGGTCAAATGGATCCAAGGATTGATCTTTTTCTAGGATATTTATATCTCTAATTTCTATAAGATTATTCAGATCATAAATCCATGGAATTATATTTTATCCTCCTCCCCACTCCTTGATTTCAAGTTTAGAGGTATCTATTTTCCTTTTTTATCATCATTAATTCTTTACTATACACATATCCCTTTGGTCAGAAAAGTTTATTAGAGATCTTTAGTTGAATGAAGATATGGATATTGGAGCTTGAGTAATAGGTTTAGAAGGGTGTCTATCCAAAGCACATAGCATTATCTCTTTATTTTCTAAGTGATGTTGGGAACAATATTTCAATTACGGATAATTTTATCATTACATTTGAGTTGGGCCAAAAACTATGGACATTCACTACATTTATATAGTGATACAAATATTTATATCCATTTTCATTTGATTAAATTCAATATTTGATGTAGATACAGATCATGATCAATAGTTTATTCACCTTAAGATTATAACTTTTCAATTGAATATGATCCTATATAGATAGAGTACTGGGTGGAAACAATTTTAGTGGATCTTTGGCACCCTCTTGATTCCGCCTTCCATTATGTTGAAATGAGATACGTTTATCTTGAATACCCTAGACACATATTATATTAGATGATAGTCCATGATGAATGAAATGAAAATCTAGAATGGAAATAACAGTTTAGGGAAGGCCCGTATTAAATAAATCCTTACAATATCACACACATATATTCAAATTAAAAATTTCAAATTTGTTGAGAGAGAAATCACATTTAAATATCTTTAGTTGCATCAAATTTCTACTGCCACTCTGTTAAGCATTTCCAAGTTGAGTTCTCAATAAGGGCATCCCAAGGGTTATTTCATTTAAATCTATAATTTATTTTTTCTAATTATTAAAAATATCCCCATTATAATTAGTTTATCATGTAATAAAAAAATCTCCTAAACACACACTTTTTTAAGCCATTGTGTAAAAATCTCATTATCTAATATTAACAATTTTTTCACTACCAGAAATAAATTTCTCCTTTTAAACACTATTAACATTAATTTGTATTGAACCTAATTTAAAATATTTTCAAGTATTTCTCTATACCACTATAAAAAAATATCCATCTTTGAAATGATAACCCACTAATTAATAATTATTAAAAATAATTTCATTTTCTTCATCACACATATAATGAACAAAATTTTTGTTTTACATTAAACTATCAAAAAATAGATCATTATTTATCATTTCCTTTTATTTCCAACATCTTTCAAATGACAAAATTATCTTCAGTGATAAACCATTTCTAAAATAATATGTACCCTTTAGACTGGTCAAAAATATTTATTTACATCAATTTACCGTTCACGTGAGATGAACAACCAATATCTAATTAGAAAGAATGTCTCTTTTGTAAATCATATATTGTGGCATAATTTACAAATTCCACTTAGATTAAATTCATTTATATATGATAAATTTCTAATTATTTCTTCACATTTATATATGTTTTTAGAAAATTTTGACAATCCACTATATAATCATTTAATTTTTTAAATGTTCAGAAGATTTCATTAAACAGTTGAAATTCATCATCCAATTTTACTTGTAAAATTTCATCTCACATAGAAATTATTTTCTACTGAGTGGTACATCTCCCATTTTACTCAAAACCCATATATCTTCCATAATTACTGTTATTTATTTAATTATGACTAAAAAATTATATGAAGTTACCAAAATCACCATAGAACCCATAATTTCCACGAAAATGAAATTTTCAAATAAATCATACTCTTAATTTTCTTGTAAGTAATTCTTATTTTTTACCTCCCCAAACATAATTCATAAATGAATTTATCAATTTATAATTTTTACATGTTTAAAATATTTATTGTTATTAGGTATATTCTATTCCAAAAAATATTTTTTCCATTACTTATAAATTTTTAATTGAAATTATAATTTTGAGATGTTTTCAAATATTTGATATGCCATTAATATTAAATTTAGTAATTCCCTAGTTTGATACATCACTGGTTCCAAAAAATAAAACAGAGGATAAAAAATTTAATATGTGATGGAATAATTATTAGAAATTATTTTTAGGTATTCATCATTTTAGGTCAACAAGTATTGGTTCAACCCCTATAAATCTCTGATTACCATCAATGTATAGAAAATAAATCTTTATTTTCTAAAATGTTTTATGAATACATTTTAATATCTAATATTTGATGGAATGCTATTTTATTAATCTTATTTATCATATTTGGGTTTCTTATTACTCCATAATTAACTATATTAAATTTTCATATGTTTAGTGGACTAAATAATGAATTGATGGATCTTTTGAATAGATATATGACTTATCATAGTTATTGGATTGAAACACTTAAGAGTGAAATTTTTCATATAAATATAGAATTCATAATTTCCTCAAATATTTTCAAATCATAACACGTCCCCATTATGTCTCCATGAATCAATGAAAAGAATCATTATTCTGCACCCCCAATATCACCTTTAATAGGACTTTAGTTAATAAATAGTTTAAATTGTATCACTCTCACAAATGGGGGGAATTACCCCTTTTAGAGAACATAATGAAATACTACTTTCATATCCATCAAATTCTTCTTCCAAATTGTTATTATGGAATTTTTTTTGAGACTCATTCCCCATCTCTTTTATGATTCTTTTACTATTATGTGCCTTAGTCAACCCATGAATGACTACTACATAGAGTATTTCAGAAAACATAGGTGCATGTCCTCAAGAGATAGGGGATGTATTTCCATCAATAAAATGCAATGATAAATGTTTGAGAGATGATTGGATGGGGATGATAGTTGTCAATATAATTCACATTTTGAATGAATTCAGAGGATAAAACCCACCATATTGGAGTGATTAGTTTCTTAAATTTAAGTGCACATTTTCTTCAAGTCATATAGAAATAATATGAAATAATATATTTTTTGTTTCCCTTATTAGAATTATCTTTAACGATCACTTTTTATAATGAATATATTATGTGTATTTTTTTATTTATTATACAAAATTAATATTTTATGAACCCACTATAATGGATATTAAACGAAAATTGATGCACGATAATTATTTGAAAAATGAGTATGAATATGGAGTTAAAGAGTTCATCCAGTATGTAATAGCTAATGCATATGACCCTTATCAAATCGTTTTTCTATGTTTATATTGAGGGTTATAAAAAATCAGTTTAGATGAGTTGGAAGAAATTTTTATTTTTTTACAAAACAGACCAGAGCTATAAATGTTGGAATAAAAATGGGGAAAACCTAACATACACACCCATTTGGATAATACTATGGATTATTGACCATTTTTTATTAATTCTAGTCTAATTTATGTTGGAAATCTCCATGGATAAATGAAAATGGAAATTGAAGATTTACATTGTGATTTTCCAAAGTTTTTTGTGAAGATAAATATTTTTTAAGACACCATTGTACACTAATTGTAATAAATACACAAAACATTCACCTTTATTTATGTTATATTATTTGAAATCATTCTGTAGATAATGTGCCCCAAAAATTAGAGAATTTTTTGGTCTCATAAATGATATTCTATAAGAATAAAATGAGCTACTATGTCAATAATATGATGCTAAATTTAGTCAACATTCAATTAGAATGAAATGAAAATAATATATGATTTTCCTAATGATTACATATTGTTTTTCTATGACCATTAATCACCTATAAAATTCCCAAAGTGTGTCATATATCGATACATGAATAACGAATCAACTAATTATAAATATTTATTAATTTTTTACTAATAAAATGTAAAAAAGACTATAAGGATTTTAGGAAATCACATGATAATATTCATATAAAATGGATAGAAGATTTAAATATTGGATCCTATATCATCCAGTAGATTCTTCTAAGTGGATGAAAATAGATTACATGTATCCTAAATTTGTGAATAAAATGATAAATATTCTTCTTGAATTATATATAGGTGGAATAAATCCTGTTGGTGAAAAGAGTTGTACTCATAGTACATGGACCATAAAATTCAATAATTATAACTTTCCACCATTGTTATGCTTGAAGCGTAAATAAATTATGTTTTCTCTACTTATATCATGGACAAATAATTCCAGTATATATATTTATGTATATCTGGATTCATTGATTGAAAATTTGAAAATCATGTTGGATATGGGTGTATCCTTGATTAATACTCATAGAAGTGAAGTATTCACATTAAGGTCAATGTTGTTAGGATGACAAATGATTTTCATGCTTATGTAAATTTATCCGGATATAACATTAAAAGGATTTTGAGGTGTCCCGTTTTGAAAAAATGAACACACATAGTTTGGTTAAAACATTCATTGATGACTATGTTTTTAGAAAATTTGAAATTTTGACCTCAATGAAATAAATACCAATCTAGCATGACAAAATTCTATGAGAATATGAAATAAGGTACAAAACAATATCAAGTAATTTTAGATCAACTATTAGATAAAGTAAATTATATTTACATTGTGTTTAAAAACCATTTTATAAAAACATTAAGAAATAATCTTGGAAGAATAGATTTTTTTGAATTACTGTATTGTAATTTATTGTATGTACAAAATTTTCCTAATGTCATGCATACATAAAAAAATTAATTTATAGTAGTATAGGAATGTTAATAAATAATCCTATAAAAAAGAAATATGTAATCAAGGATATGTTGTAAATTATTGACATGGGTGTAAGGCAATACATTTCCTTGGTGGTGGGTAAATGGGAGAATTTTATTCCTTTAGTAACTGACACTATATCAAGATATGTAAATTTTCAATTTTTTCTTTTCCTTAATAGTGTAAATGGTACATAGGTTTATTAATCAAATATCAATAATTTCATGTCAATGAAAAATTTAATGTTACAAGAAATAAAATAACATGAATTTTATGTTTTTTCGAAATATTTGATGGGTGTTTCTTTTTGTTGTATTCTGCCTCAAAATATATGCCATACCTAAAGCAGACCTCACTTATTTTTCTAATCTATATGTGGTAAAGTTATAGTCTCTATGATGTTTGAAATCACGAATAAAGAGGTTTCATTAATATTAGTTGAATTAGATATTTTATTCCCAGTATCATTCTAGGATATAATGGCCCACCAGATGGTTTAATTATCTAGAAAGGATCAACTATGTGGTAATATCCATTATAAATGGATGTACCCCATTGGATGGTATATGCATATATTGAATGGGTGTGTCAAGAATCAATGTCAGCCATAAAGTTATATTGCAGAACAATATATTATTGATGAAGCTATGGGATTTTATAACGATTTCTTATTTTATGTTTACATTATCAATCTCCCAAAGTCTCATCAAAGTTGATTTCATAGGGTTGATGGGATTTTTATTGTAGATTTTGTTACAATTACTGTAATTCCCCGACCCCAGCTACCCAGAGTCGGTGCATTACTTTGTAACATTGGCATGATCACAAAAGATCAAGTCTCGAAAGAGCGATTAGTTTAGTAGCCTTGGAAACACTAGATACATTCATAAGTCTTACATTAAATCATAAAGTAAAACAAAACTACAACATCTTCTCTTCATATCCCTTTATATTATCCCTCCAGGTCATTCATATTATACTTCTTCACATCCTAAAAAATATTAAAACATTGAAAGGGGTGAGCTCAGATTCTCAGTAAGGATAAAAATATTGTGGAAGCTTTCATAAATAAACATTAACATTTAAGGCAATGTATAACTAAAACAAAAGCCTTTTAAACATGAACTTCAACATAATATGGAAAAAGTAAAATGAGATAATTCCATTTACTTATTCACATGGATATTCTACTGGTCGAATAATCACATGCAATATCAATAACCACTTTCATAATGATGGAATGCATAATGCCAGACTATCATAACCACGTAGCCAAGGCCTCGTACCAAGACCACAAATAAGATTTTGTCAAGGCCATGTACGAAGACACTATTTTGTCTCATGAGACCTACCGATGCATCGAGGAGCTGTAGCGGGCTCCACCCGTCACTTATTAAGTCCAATGCATTCCTCATATGAATAGGTTGAAACATATCATAAACCATAACATAATCGTATCACATAAAACATGCATAAATGAAACATAGAATTTCCACATTTCAATCACAAGATATCAATACAACACATTGATATAATAAAAAAACTTTCAAAACCATTTTCAATACCAAAATAAAAGAAAGTTAAAACTTTGTATTTATTTTTCATTAAAAAAAGTTATGGCTTGTAGAGGAAGCCGAAACTCAAATAATGGTCACAGCGATGGAGAAGTCATTGTCGCTGCATATGTATGGAAAGAAAAACATTCCTTTTTTTGTCATTTAGTAAAACGCTTCGTATAAAAAAGATTCCTTCTGAATAAACGTAAAAGTCAAAGGGGTTTGTACACTGTATAAAAGAAAGTTGTGTATAAAACCAAATATGCCTCATTGAAAGGAGATTGAGACGAAGTCCTTAAAAAGATCATTTTTAAAATAAAATAGATCTATTATGTTTATTCACTATAGGTACATATAAATAAAGTAAAAATAAATAATAATACATAATAATATCATGACATAATTTGAAAGTGGGAGATTAACCCAAAGAATGGAAGTTGGGTTAAGAAGTTCCCTTACCTTGCGTCCTGTCCTGACTCGACCGTTCTTTAACCTCCTGAATTATAAACTAGAGTTAATTCGTATTTACTTAAGAACCATTTTCATGTTCATTATTCCTTTTATATCCCTTATTACCATGTTATGAACATTATGTGTTTATTTAAGTTTATAACGGTCATTTTGTCGATCTTAGGTACTTGAATCAAAAATAACATTCTTATAATTACAAGTTGTTCATGTGGTGATATATCTATTGTATCCAGAATTATATTCATGATATAGATATCATATATCTCATATATATCTAGTATATACATGCATTTATATTATTACATAACATTTAGAGGTAAAAATGAAATGCACCATTCAGGGAGATGGTAAGCCGTACGTACGCATGAACGATACTTTCATTCCTATTTCATATTTAATGGAATGAAATTATAATTATATAAAGGTATAATAAATATCCAGTATAATATCATATATAATATCATTTAATCCATCATTTATACATCCCACATATGGCATTAACGATTCACATCACTTTGAGGGGGGGTAGTCCGCACTTCCTAAAATGAAATTATCGCGTTTACCCATAATGGAAATCATAAAGTATGCCATAAATGAGAAATACATAAGCATAAGTAAAACATAAACATATTATATATCCTATATAAATATAGTGACATCTTAATGTCCACCTTTGAAGGTGTTATATGAGTGTTGAACAATCATCATTTCGTGAGGCAGAAAGTTTCCATCCACAGAAACCGTATGTTCTTTAACCATTAGATGTAGGTGTGTGTAAGTGTAGATCGAATACTTCTTATAACAACATCCTAGTATATTGAGGATAATTTTTTTGTTACAAAAGAAATGAATAAAAAGATTTTAGGGGGTTCGAGAAGAAAAATAAAACAAAACCACATTAGAGAAGACATTACCTCAAAATCGGGTAACTCTTTTTGATTTGAGCCAAAGGCTTCCTTGGGAAGAGTTATGCCCAAAGTGAGGCTTCTAGAAGTAAGGGAGGGAAGTTTGGAGAGTGTTTGGGTAGAGGTTGGCCGAGCCAAATGGCTTGAAAGTGTGAATGAGGTGGTAGAGGCGGGGGCCTTTTATAAGAGGAGAGGAGGGGCACTCTTGGAAAGTAAGGAAATTTTACATTATTATACAATGATTTTCGGATTATAAAGGTCCCACACTTATTTAATTCGTGGATAAGGTGATAAGGGTTCTAAATCTTCCCATAAAATAGACTTTGGACAAGTTTAAGCCTTGGATTGTACATTATCTTTTAATTTTATTAAAATCGTTAAATAATGAGGTCATCGCTGCATCATAATGATGTCATAAATAATATAATTTATTTTATGTCTAAAATTATTAAAAAAAATATGATGTAGGAAATATTTTTATATTTCCAATGAATATTTATAGTCAAAAATATGACTTGTATAACACCATGTAAAAATTGTTTTAGTAAAACATTTCATGTTTGTGTCATTTTTTTACTTTGACATTAAATAAATGGTATTTATGTCATTTTCCAACTAAAGTTGCTCCATGGGGTCCCAAAGTTGACCCATGGATTTTCTTGGTCGTCCATGGCACATCCAATGAGGGTAGGACATGTGTCAAGCTCATCTCATATTATTAAAACATTATTTTTACCTTAAACTACACTAATTACCTCTAATCGCGATTAAGAAGTTACAAGTTACTATTCACCAAAAATTATTTTAATCTCATTGAACCACATTTTACTTCTTAATGACAAGAATGTATGTTGTATTTTTGAAAATAAAATCACATAAGTGGTAATATTTCATTTAAACGAAAAATCAGTTATTTAACTACCACTTAGTGGTTTCACTATTCATCAAAAATTGAAGTTTTTCAGAACAATGCCAAAATTTCACCCTAAGCTATAATTGATAATCCGAATTCAAAAATCATGTCTATCTTAAAAAATTTCAGACATATAAGTTGCATTAATTAATTTTATAATTAATTTCTGTTGTCACAACAAATAGCGTGTTTTTAAGAAACAATTTATATCAAAAGATTGACAATTGTTTATGTCCAATTTCAATGTTAAATTAATTCTAATGACCACCATTGGATAATATGGTAAAAATATACTCTAATTATACTTTAAAACCACTAAATAGTATAATTTATCACTATAATTTATTTTGATTAAAAAATTTGTTTTTAAGTATTTTTCATTATTCATAAAAAATTAGAAGTTCTCAGAAAAATACCAAAAATTCAACATAGGCTAATTTCGATATTCCAAATCCAAAAATGAAGTCCATTTTGAAATATAAAATTCCTATAATTTTAAAAAGTGGTTATTACTATTCATAACGGCTACTTTGATTAGTCGCGGTGTTTTAGAACTCGAAGTTGCGTACAATGCAAGCTATTGCATTATTGAATGAGAAGCGTATTGTGGAAGCTCGGGGTGTTACATTGTACCCTACTTCAATAAATTGTGTTCTCACAATTTAAAATTTTTATTGGAAAATAAAAGGTTTAAAATAGAAAATACCTTTGTGGAAAACCCACATCGGAAATAAGGTTAATAAAATTTAGTCTTAATAAGAGGGAAATGGAAATAAGAATGTCACCACCAAATTATGATCTTGATAAGGAGAAAATTGGTGGAAATTAGAGACATATAATTGGAGGAAAAACGTAAATATTTGTAGGGAGTGATTGAGGTCATCAATCACAAACAAGTGTCAAATTGAGGGCCCCAATGCCTTCAATCTATATTTATTTAAAATATCATCAGTTCAATAATACATAATGTATTAGGATAACACATTTTTTTGTTTTAATATCCCTTTAATAATGTTTAAGAATTTATTCATAGAATAAGAGATAGGTATGTATATATTTATGCTTGACAAGTAGAGTTTCACCCTTCAACTAATTTCTACCACAAACTCATCTTTCACTCAAAAAGATAATAGCACTCAAAAATATTATACTTATTTTAATTGTATAAGGTTCCAAATGTTAACACATACCATTTAGATTAGTAAAATTATTTTGTAATAACCAAGGACTTCCTGTAGTCTAGTGGTAGGAAATAAAGGCCTATCGCACTATGGTTGTGGGTTCGATTCCTGCAGCTTTGTCGGACGCGACGGGTTATGCCCCACCCTGCAGGTTGTCCTTTTCCTAAAACTATAGTATTATAATATTCCAAAAATAATCTTCATAAATTTTTAACCTTAAACAATACTATCCAAAGATCAACTTAATCCACTTCATCCTTTATAGTTATCCAAAATACTTCTGTCCAGACTTTCTCTAAAAGGTCTCCTAATTCCAAAATCAATTTATCAGATTCCCCAAAAAAGTAAAGTTTCTCTTATTGTCACATACTAAAAATATAATTACCTTCATCATATTAAAACCATACTGAAATCAACAAGTACTGCAGTACAATCCTTATATATATATCACATTATTCTAATAACCAGAATATAATCCATGAGTCCAAAAGCACCAATACATTAGTTATTCGGCTTCAACTGTAGTAACATCATAAGATTGTCTTTGATCCCTTGGCCTTTTCTGAGGTATGTTTCCCTGACGCTTAGGAAATTCATTTTCGTAATGCCCCATTTCCCTACAATTGTAGCATTGAACATTGATAGCCTCTTTCTTTCCCTTGCAATCACGCGCCTGGTGACCTTTTTCCCCACATTTATAACAAACTCCCATTCCTTTTAGGCAAGTACCAGGGTGATTCTTCCCACAATTATCACATAATGGAAAATCCTTCTTTACCTTTTTCCATTTATCTGTCTCTTGTTCCACCGTTCTCTTCTTCTCTTGCTTTACTTTGTTGCCATAATACATAGAGAATTCCTTTTCTATCTTGATAGAACACGAGACAATATCTTCATATGATGAGAAGGTTTGTGAGACAAATGCTCGACGGAGAAATGGTTTTAACCCATCAAAGAAACGATCAATCTTACTTCTTGGGTTACGTATATAATCTGCAGCATGCCTCACTATCCTTGTAAAGTTGGCCTCATACTTTGCGACATTGTCATCCTCCTTTTGTCTCAGACTCAAAAATTGTATTTCCATATTTGCTCGATGGTCACGAGGATAGTATGTTTCTAGGAAAATCTCTTTGAACTCTCTCCATTCCATACTTGATACTTCTTCATCTTCCTTTGTATTTTGAATCAATGACCACCATTGATCAGCATCTCCAGTGAGGCGGTAAACTGCCATGATAACCTTCTCCCTTTCGCTACTCCCCAAGGCATGGAATATTTTCTCTAAGGTGTTTATCCATTGCTCAGCTACTAATGGATTTGTACCCCCATTAAATGTTGGCGGTTGTTGCCTCATGAAGCGGTCTAACATTGATCCTCCATGTTGCAGATCAGGGTGCTCCATATGAGTAAGGTTATTATTCATAACCTGAGTGAGTTGTCCCAGTATGGTAATAAGTTGATCAGCACCAGTTGTATCTCTAGCTCCACAATAATTATCTTGAGTGGGAGGGAAATCCCTACACGGAGTGCGTGCATTGATACGGTTTCCATTACTTCCACTAGGCACCATTTCAAAACAATGGCATAAACTATATTAGTTTATGAATCAAAATACATAATTCCATACTTGTAAGATACTTAACATAAATTGAACTATTTATGGATATAATCCATAATCATAAAAAGTTTTTCTTTGAGGAAGTATATACTCATAACCGTTCATAGTGGTTTGTAAAGAAAACGATAATTATCTTAGGCATATCCCCCGGGAGTGTCGTAACCAAGAGTGCAGCAAGGCCCGTTGTCGTGCATCAGTTCCCGTTCGAGTCTAGGTCAAAGTGGTGTTTTCGGGTTTTACCCAAAGGTAAATATGTGCCAAAGCCGCCTCTACCTGCTCGTATCCAGACAGGGATGTATTGATCAGAAGACTCACAAAATCTCTACAATAACAAAATTCTAGGAAGTTCTTCTATACTAATCCTCAAAGTCTATCTTTGGGCTATGTGCTCTAATCAGAGTTTATCTAAATCTAGCTTCCACGGTTAGTACTAAACTACCTCTGATACCAACTGTACTGCCCCGACCCCAGCTACCTAGAGTCGGTGCATTACTTTGTAACATTGGCATGATCACAAAAGATCAAGTCTCTAAAGACAGATTAGTTTAGTAGCCTTGGAAACACTAGATACGTTCATAAGTCGTACATTACATCATAAAGTAAAACAAAACTACAACATCTTCTCTTCATATCCTCTTATATTATCCCTACAGGTCATTCATATTATACTTCTTCACATCCTGAAAAATATTAAAACATTGAAAGGGGTGAGCTCAGATGCTCAGTAAGGATAAAAATATTGCGGAAGCTTTCATAAATAAACATTAACATTTAAGGCAATGTATAACTAAAAGAAAAGCCTTTTAAACATGAACTTCAACGTAATATGGCAAAAGTAAAATGAGATAATGCCATTTACTTTTCACATGGATATTCCACTGGTCGAATAATCACATGCAATATCAATAACCACTTTCATAATGATGGAATGCATAATGCCAGACTATCACAACCACGTAGCCAAGGCCTCGTACCAAGACCACAAATAAGATTTTGCCAATGCCTCGTGCGAAGACACTAGTTTGTCTCATGAGACCTACCGATGCATCTAGGAGCTGTAGCGGGCTCCACCCACCACTTATTAAGTCCAATGCATTCCTCATATGAATAGGTTGAAACATATCATAAACCATAACATAATCATATCACATAAAACATGCATAAAGGAAACATAACATTTCCACATTTCAATCAGAAGATATCAATACAGCACATTGATATAATAAAAACACTTTCAAAACCATTTTCAATACCAAAATAAAAGAAAATTAAAACTTTGTATTTATTTTTCATTAAAAAAATTTATGGCTTTTAGAGGAAGCTGAAACTCAAATAATGGTCACGGCGGCGGAGAATCGTTGTCGCTGCATATGTACGGAAAGAAAAACATTCCCTTTTTTTCTTTTAGTAAAACGCTTCGTATAAAAAAGATTCCTTTTGAATAAACGTAAAAGTCAAAGGGGTTTGTACACCGTATAAAAGAAAGTTGTGTATAAAACCAAATATGCCTCATTGAAAGGAGATTGAGACGAAGTCCTTAAAAAGATCATTTTTAAAATAAAATAGATCTATTATGTGTATTCACTATAGGTACACGTAAATAAAGTAAAAATAAAAAATAATACATAATAATATCATGACATAATTTGAAATTAGGTGATTAACCCAAAGAATGGAAGTTGGGTTAAGAAGTTCCCCTACCTTGCATCCTGTCCTGACTCGACCGTTCTTTAACCTCCTGAATAATAAACTATAGTTAATTCAAATTTACTTAAGAACCTTTTTCATGTTCATTATTCCTTTTATATCCCTTATTACCATGTTATGAACATTATGTGATTATTTAAGTTTATAACAATCATTTTGTCGATCTTAGGTACTTGAGTCAAAAATAACATTCTTATAATTACAAGTTGTTCATGTGGTGATATATCCATTATATCCAGAATTATATTCATGATATAGATATCATATATCTCATATATATCCAGTATATACATGCATTTATATTATTACATAACATTTAGAGGTAAAAATGAAATGCACCGTTCATGGAGACGGTAAGCCGTACGTAAGCATTAACGCTACTTTCATTTATATTTCATATTTAATGAAATGAAATCATAATTATATAAAGGTATAATATAGTTCCAGTATAATATCATATATAATATCATTTACTCCATCATTTATACATCCCACATATGGCATTAACGATTCACATCACTTTGAGGGGGCGGTAGTCCGCACTTCCTAAAATGAAATTATCGCGTTTACCCATAATGGAAATCATAAAGTATGCCATAAATGAGAAATATAGAAGCATAAGTAAAACATGAACATATTATATATACTATATAAATATAGTGACATCTTAATGGCCACCTTTGAAGGTGTTATATGAGTGTTGAACAATCATCGTTTCGTGAGGCAGAAATTCGCCATCCACAGAAACCGTATGTTCTTTAACCATTAGATGTAGGTGTGTGTAAGTGTAGCTCGAATCCTTCTTATAAAAAAATCCTAGTATATTGAGGATAATTGTTTTGTTACAAAAGAAATGAATAAAAAGAGTTTAGGGGGTTGGAGAAGAAAAATAAAACAAAACAACATTAGAGAAGACATTACCTCGAAATCGGGTAACTCTTTTTGATTTGAGCCAAAGGATTCCATGGGAAGAGTTCTGCCCAAAGTGAGGCTTCTAGAAGTAAGTGAGGGAAGTTGGGAGAGTATTTTGGCAGAGTTTGGACGATCCAAATTGCTTGAATGTGTGAATGAGGTGGTAGAGGTGGGGGCCTTTTATAAGAGGAGAGGAGGGGCACTCTTGGAAAGTAAAGAAATTTTACATTATTATACAATGATTTTAGGATTCTAAAGGTCCCACACTTATATAATTCGTGGCTATGGTGGTAAGGGTTTGAAATCGGCCCATCCAATAGTCATTGGACAAGTTTAAGCCTAGGATTGTACGTTATCTTTTAATTTTATTAAAATCGTTAAATAATGAGGTCATCGCTGCATCATAATGATGTCATAAATAATATAATTTATTTAAAGTCTAAAAATTATACAAAAATACTATGATGTAGGAAATCTTTTTATATTTCCAATGAATATTTATAGTCAAAAATATGACTTGTATAACACCATGTAAAAATTGTTTTAGTAAAACATTTCATGTTTGTGTCATTTTTTTACTTTAAGATTAAATAAAAGGTATTTATGTCATTTTCAAACTAAAGTGTCTCCATGGGGTCCCAAAGTTTACCCATGGATTGTCTTGGTCGGCCATGGCACATCCAATGAGGGTAGGACATGTGTCAAGCTCATCTAATATTATTAAAACATTATTTTTACCTTAAACTACACTAATTACCTCTAATCGCGATTAAGAACTTAAAAGTTACTATTCACCAAAAATTATTTTAATCTCATTGAACCACATTTTACTTCTTAATGACAACCATGTATGTCGGATTTTTGAAAATCAAATCATAGAAGTGGTAATATTTCATTTAAACGAAAAATCAGTCATTTAACTACCACTTAGTGGTTTCACTATTCATCAAAAATTGAAGTTTTTCAGAACAATGCCAAAATTTCACCCTAAGCTATAATTTATAATACGAATTCAAAAATGATGTCTATCTTACAAAATTCCAAACATATAAGTTGCATTAATTAATTTTATAATTAATTCCCGCTGTCACAACAAATAGCGTGTTTTTAAGAAACAATTTATATCAAAAGATTGGCAATTGTTTATGTCCAATTTCAATGTTAAATTAATTCTAATGACCACCATTTGATAAAATGGTAAAAATATACTCTAATTATATTTTAAAACCACTAAATAGTATAATTTATCAATATAAATTATTTTGATTAAAAAAGTTGTTTTTAAGTATTTTTCACTATTCATAAAAAATTAGAAGTTCTCAGAAAAATACCAAAAATTCAACATAGGATAATTTCGATATTCAGAATCCAAAAATGAAGTCCAGTTTGAAATATAAAATTCCTATAATTTTAAAAAGTGGTTATTACTATTCATAACGGCTACTTTGATTAGTCACGGTGTTTTAGAACTCGAAGTTGCGTACAATGCAAGCTATTGCATTATTGAATGAGAAGTGTATTGTGGAAGCTCGGGGTGTTACATTCTCCCCTCCCTCAGTAAATTGCGTCCTCGCAATTTGAAATTTTTCTTGGAAAATAAAAGGTTGAAAATAGAAAATACCTTTGTGGAAAACCCTCATCAGAAATAAGGTTAATAAAATTTAGTCTTAATAAGAGGGAAATGGAAATAAGAAAGTCACCACCAAATTATGATCTTGATAAGGAGAACATTGGTGGAAATTAGAGACATATAATTGGAGGAAAAATGTAAATATTAGTAGGGAGTGATTGAGGTCATCAATCACAAACAAGTGTCAAATTGAGGGCCTCAATGCCTTCAATCTATGTTTATTTAAAATATCATCAGTTCAATAAGACATAATGTATTAGGATAACACATTTTTTTGTTTTAATATCCCTTTAATAATGTTTAAGAATTTATTCATAGAATAAGAGATAGGTATGTATATATTTATGCTTGACAAGTAGAGTTTCATCCTTCAACTAATTTCTACCACAAACTCATCTTTCACTCAAAAAGATAATAGCACTCAAAAATAGTATACTTATCCTAATTGTATAAGGTTCCAAATGTTAACACATTACATTTAGATTAGTAAAATTATTTTGTAATAACCAAGGACTTCCTGTAGGCTAGTGGTAGGAAATAAAGGCCTATCGTACTATGGTTGTGGGTTCGATTCCTGCAGCTTTGTCCGACGCGACGGGTTATGCCCCACCCTGAAGGATGTCCTTTTCCTAAAACTATAGTATTATAATATTCCAAAAATAATCTTCATAAATTTTTAACCATAAACAATACTATCCAAAGATCAACTTAATCCACTCCAACCTTTATAGTTATCCAAAATACTTCTGTCCAGACTTTCTCTAAAAGGTCTCTTAATTCCAAAATCAATTTATCAGAATCCCCAATCAAAGTAAAGTTTCTCTTATTGCCACATACTAAAAATATAATTACCTTCATCATATTGAAACCTTACTGAAATCAACAAGTACTGCAGTACAATCCTTATATATATATCACATTATTCTAATAACCAGAATATAATCCATGAGTCCAAAAGCACTAATACATTAGTTATTCTTCTTCAACTATAGTAACAACATAAGATTTTCCTTGATCCTTTGTCCTTTTCTGAGGTAAGTTTCCCTGACGCTTAGGACATTCAAATTCATAATTCCCCATTTCCATACAATTGTATCATTCAACATTGATAGCCTCTTTATTTCCCTTGCAATCACGCGCCTGGTGACCTTTTTCCACACATTTATAACAAACTCCCATTCCTTTTAGGCAAGTACCAGGGTGATTCTTCCCACAATTATCACATAATGTAAAATCGTTCTTTCCCTTTTTCCATTTATCTGCTCTTGTTTTACCATTCTCTTCTTCTCTTGCTTTACATTTTTGTCATAAGACTTAGAGAATTCCTTTTCTGTCTTGATAGAACACGAGACAATATCTTCGTATGACGAGAAGGTTTGTGAGACTAATGATCGACGGACAAATGGTTTTAACCCATCAAAGAAACGATCAATCTTTCTTCTTGGGTTACGTATATAATCTACAGCATGCCTCGCTATCCTTGTAAAGTTGGCCTCATACATTGCGACATTCTCATCCTCCTTTTGTCTAAGACTCAAAAATTGTCTTTCCATATCTGCTTGATGGTCACAAGGATAGTATTTTTCTTGGAAAAGCTCTTTGAACTCTCTCCATTCCATACTTGATACTTCCTCATCTTCCTTTGTATTTTGAATCGATGACCAGCATTGATCAGCATCTCCAGTGAGGCGGTAAACTGCCATGATAACCTTCTCTCTTTCGCTACTCCCCAAGGCGTGGAATATTTTCTCGAAGGTGTTTATCCAATGCTCAGCTACTAATGGATTTGTACCCCAATTAAATGTTGGTTGTTGTTGCCTCATGAAGCGGTCTAACATTGATCCTCCACATAACAGATCAGGGTGCTCTATATGAGTATGGTTATTATTCATAACCTGAGTGAGTTGTCCCAGTATGGTAATAAGTTGATCAGCACTAGTTGTATCTCCAGCTCCACAATAATTATCTTTAGTAGGAGGGAAATCCCTACACGGAGTGCATGCATTGATACGGTTTCTTTTCCTTCCACTAGGCACCATTTCTAAACAATGGCATAAACTATATTAGTTTATGAATCAAGATACATAATTCTATACTTGTAAGATACTTAACATAAATTGAACTATTTATGGATATAATCCATAATCATAAAAAGGTTTTCTTTGAGGAAGTATATACTTATAACCGTTCATAGTGGTTTGTAAAGAAAACGAGAATTATCTTAAGCATATCCCCCAGGAGTGTCGTAACCAAGAGTGCAGCAAGGCCCGTTGTTGTGCACTAGTTCCCATTAGAGTCTAGGTCAAAGTGGTGTTTTCGGGTTTTACCCCTAGGTACATCTGTGCCAAATCCGCCTCTACCTGCTCGTATCCAGACAGGGATGTATTGCTCAGAAAACTCACAAAATTTCTTCAATAACAAAATTCTAGGAAGTTCTTCTATACTAATCCTCAAAGTCTATCTTTGGGCTATGTGATCTAATCAGAGTTTATCTAAATCTAGCTTCCAAGGTTAGTACTAAACTTCCTCCGATACCAACTGTAATGCCCCGACCCCAGCTACCCGGAGTCAGTGCATTACTTCGTAACATTGGCATGATCACAAAAGATCAAGTCTCGAATGACCGATTAGTTTAGTAGCCTTTGAAACACTAGATACATACATAAGTCGTACATTACATCAAAAAGTAAAACAAAACTACAACATCTTCTCTTCATATCCCCTTATATTATCCCTTCAGTTCATTCATATTATACTTCTTCACATCCTGAAAAATATTAAAACATTGAAAGGGGTGAGCTCAGATGCTCAGTAAGGATAAAAATATTGCGGAAGCTTTCATAAATAAACATTAACATTTAAGGCAATGTATAACTAAAACAAAAGCCTTTTAAACATGAACTTAAACATAATATGACAAAAGTAAAATGAGATAATTCCATTTACTTATTCACATTGATATTCTACTGGTCGAATAATCACATTCAATATCAATAACCACTTTCATAATGATGGAATGCATAATGCCAGACTATCATAACCACGTAGCCAAGGCCTCGTACCAAGACCACAAATAAGATTTTGTCAAGGCCTCGTGCGAAGACACTAGTTTGTCTCATGAGACCTACCGATGCATCGAGGAGCTGTAGCGGGCTCCACCCGTCACTTATTAAGTCAAATGCATTCCTCATATGATTAGGTTTAAACATATCATAAACCATAACATAATCGTATCACATAAAACATGCATAAAGGATACATAAAATTTCCACATTTCAATCACAATATATCAATACAACACATTTATATAATAAAAACACTTTCAAAACCATTTTCAATACCAAAATAAAAGAAAGTTAAAACTTTGTATTTATTTTTCATTAAAAAAAGTTATGGCTTGTAGAGGAAGCCGAAACCCAAATAATGGTCACGGCGGCGAAGAAGTCGTTGCCGCTGCATATGTACGGAAAGAAAAACATTCCCTTTTTGTCGTTTAGTAAAATACTTCGTATAAAAAAGATTCCTTTTGAATAAACGTAAAAGTCAAAGGGGTTTGTACACCGTATAAAAGAAAGTTGTGTATAAAACCAAATATGCCTCATTGAAAGGAGATTGGGACGAAGTCCTTAAAAAGATCATTTTTAAAATAAAATAGATATATTATGTGTATTCACTATAGGTACACATAAAGAAAGTAAAAATACAAAATAATAAATAATAATATCATGACATAATTTGAAAGTAAGAGATTAACCCAAAGAATGGAAGTTGGGTTAAGAAGTTCCCTTACCTTGCGTCCTGTCCTGACTCGACCGTTCATTAACCTCCTAAAAAATAAACTAGAGTTAATTCCTATTTACTTAAGAACCATTTTCATGTTCATTATTCCTTTTATATCCCTTATTACCATGTTATGAACATTATGTGATTATATAATTTTATAACGTTCATTTTGTCGATCTTAGGTACTTGAGTCAAAAATAACATTCTTATAATTACATGTTGTTCATGTGGTGATATATCTATTATATCTAGAATTATATTCATGATATATATATCATATATCTCATATATATCCAGTATATACATGAATTTATATTATTACATAACATTTAGAGGTAAAAATGAAATGCACCGTTCATGGAGACGGTAAGTCGTACGTACGCATGAACGCTACTTTCATTTATATGTCATATTTAATGGAATGAAATCATAATTATATAAAGGTATAATATAGTTCCAGTATAATATCATATATAATATCATTTACTCCATCATTTATACATCCCACATATGGCATTAACAATTCACATCACTTTGAGGGGGCGGTAGTCCACCCTTCCTAAAATGAAATTATCGCTTTTACCCATAATGGAAATCATAAAGTATGCCATAAATGAGAAATGCAGAAGCATAAGTAAAACATAAACATGTTATATATCCTATATAAATATAGTGATATCTTAATGGCCACCCTTGAAGGTGTTATATGAGTGTTGAACAATCATCGTTTTGTGAGGCAGAAATTCGACATCCACAGAAACCGTATGTTCTTTAACCATTAGATGTAGGTGTGTGTAAGTGTAGCTCGAATACTTCTTATAAAAACATCCTACTATATTAAGGATAATGGTTTTGTTACAAAATAAATGAATAAAAAGAGTTTAGGGGGTTGGAGAAGAAAAATAATACAAAACAACATTAGAGAAGACATTACCTCAAAATCGGGTAACTCTTTTCGATTTGAGCCAAAGGCTTCCTTGGGAGGGGTTCTGCCCAAAGTGAGGCTACTAAAAGTAAGGGAGGGAAGTTGGGAGAGTATTTGGGCAGAGTTTGGCTGATCCAAATGGCTTGAATGTGTGAATGAGGTGGTAGAGGTGGGGGCCTTTTATAAGAGGAGAGGAGGGGCACTCTTGGAAAGTAAGGAAATGTTACATTATTATACAATGATTTTCGGATTCTGAAGGTCCCACACTTATATAATTAGTGTATAAGGTGATAAGGGTTCTAAATCTGCCCATCCAATAGACTTTGGACAAGTGTATGCCTTGGATTGTACATTATCTTTTAATTTTATTAAAATCGTTAAATAATGAGGTCATCGCTGCATCATAATGATGTCATAAATAATATAATTTATTTAATGTCTAAAAATTATAAAAAATACTATGATGTAGGAAATCTGTTTATATTTCCAATGAATATTTATAGTCAAAAATATGACTTGTATAACACCATGTAAAAATTGTTTTAGTGAAACATTTCATGTTTGTGTCATTTTTTTACTTTAACATTAAATAAAAGGTATTTATGTCATTTTCCAACTAAAGTGGCTCCATGGGGTACCAAAGTTGATCCATGGATTTTCTTGGTCGGCCATGGCACATCCAATGAGGGTAGGACATGTGTCAAGCTCATCTCATATTATTAAAACATTATTTTTACCTTAAACTACACTAATTACCTCTAATCGCGATTAAGAACTTAAAAGTTGCTATTCACCAAAAATTATATTAATCTCATTGAACCACATTTTACTTCTTAATGACAACCATGTATGTTGGATTTTTGAAAATCAAATCACAGAAGTGGTAATATTTCATTTAAACGAAAAATCAGATATTTAACTACCACTTAGTGGTTTCACTATTCATCAAAAATTGAAGTTTTTCAGAACAATGCCAAAATTTCACCCTAAGCTATAATTGATAATCCGAATTCAAAAATGATGTATATATTACAAAATTCCAAACATATAAGTTGCATTAATTAATTTTATAATTAATTCCCGCTGTCACAACAAATAGCGTGTTTTTAAGAAACATTTTATATCAAAAGATTGGCAATTGTTTATGTCCAATTTCAATGTTAAATTAATTCTAATGACCACCATTGGATAAAATGGTAAACATATATTCTAATTATACTTTAAAACCACTAAATAGTATAATTTATCACTATAAATTATTTTGATTAAAAAAGTTGTTTTTAAGTATTTTTCACTATTCATAAAAAATTAGAATTTCTCAGAAAAATACAAAAAATTCAACATAGGCTAATTTTGATATTCTGAATCCAAAAATGAAGTCCATTTTGAAATATAAAATTCCTATAATTTTAAAAAGTGGTTATTACTATTCATAACGGCTACTTTGATTAGTCGCGGTGTTTTAGAACTCGAAGTTGCGTACAATACAAGCTATTGCATTATTGAATGAGAAGCGTATTGTGGAAGCTCGGGGTGTTACATTCTCCCCTCCTTCAATAAATTGCGTCCTAGAAATTTGAAATTTTTCTTGGAAAATAAAAGGTTGAAAATAGAAAATACCTTTGTGGAAAACCCACATCGGAAATAAGGTTAATAAAATTTAGTCTTAATAAGAGGGAAATGGAAATAAGAAAGTCACCACCAAATTATGATCTCGATAAGGAGAAAATTGGTGGCAATTAGAGACATATAATTGGAGGGAAAACGTAAATATTTGTTGGGAGTGATTGAGGTCATCAATCACAGACAAGTGTCAAATTGAGGGCATCAATGCCTTCAATCTATGTTGATTTAAAATATCATCAGTTCAATAAGACATAATGTATTAGGATAACACATTTTTTTGTTTTAATATCCCTTTAATAATGTTTAAGAATTTATTCATAGAATAAGAGATAGGTATGTATATATTTATGCTTGACATGTAGAGTTTCATCCTTCAACTAATTTCTACCACAAACTCATCTTTCACTTAAAAAGATAATAGCACTCAAAAATATTATACTTATCCTAATTGTATAAGGTTCCAAATATTAAAACATACCATTTAGATTAGTAAAATTATTTTGTAATAACCAAGGACTTCCTATAGGCTAGTGGTAGGAAATAAAGGCCTATCGCACTATGGTTGTGGGTTCGATTCCTGCAGCTTTGTCCGACATGACAGTTTATGCCCCACCCTGCAGGTTGTCCTTTTCCTAAAACTATAGTATTATAATATTCCAAAAATAATCTTCATAAATTTTTAACCTTAAACAATACTATCCAAAGATCAACTTAATCCACTCCAACCTTTATAGTTATCCAAAATACTTCTGTCCAGACTTTATCTAAAAGGTCTCTTAATTCCATAATCAATTTATCATATTCCCCAAACAAAGTAAAGTTTCTCTTATTGTCACATACTAAAAATATAATTACCTTCATCATATTAAAACCTTAATGAAATCAACAAGTACTGCAGTACAATCCTTATATATATATCACATTATTCTAATAACCAGAATATAATCCATGAGTCCAAAACCCCAATACATTAGTTATTCTGCTTCAACTGTAGTAACAACATAAGATTGTCCTTGATCCCTTGGCCTTTTCTGAGGTAAGTTTCCCTAATGCTTAGGATATTCATTTTTATAATTACCCATTTCCCTACAATTGTAGCATTCAACATTGATAGCCTCTTTTTTCCCCTTGCAATCAAGCTCCTGGTGACCATTTTCCCCACATTTATAACAAACTCCCATTCCTTTTAGGCAAGTACCAGGGTGATTCTTCCCACAATTATCACATAATGGAAAATCCTTCTTTCCATTTTTTCATTTATCTGTCTCTTGTTCCACCGTTCTCTTCTTCTCTTGCTTTACTTTTTTGTCATAAGACTTAGAGAATTCCTTTTCTGTCTTGATAGAACACGAGACAATATCTTCGTATGACGAGAAGGTTTGTGAGACTAATGCTCGACGGAGAAATGGTTTTAACCCATCAAATAAACGATCAATCTTACTTCTTGGGTTACGTATATAATCTGCAGCATGCCTCGCTATCCTTGTAAAGTTGGCCTCATACATTGCGACATTATCATCCTCCTTCTGTCTCAGACTCAAAAATTGTGTTTCCATATCTGCTCGATGGTCACGAGGATAGTATTTTTCTAGGAAGTTCTCTTTGAACTCTCTCCATTCCATACTTGATACTTCTTCATCTTCCTTTGTATTTTGAATCAATGACCACCATTGATCAGCATCTCCAGTGAGGTGGTAAACTTCCATGATAACCTTCTCCCTTTCGCTACTCCCCAAGGCGTGGAATATTTTCTCTAAGGTGTTTATCCATTGCTCAGCTACTAATGGATTTGTACCCCCATTAAATGTTGGTGGTTGTTGCCTCATGAAGCGGTCTAACATTGATCCTCCACGTTGCAGATCCAGGTGCTCCATATGAGTAAGGTTATTATTCATAACTTGAGTGAGTTGTCCTATTATGGTAATAAGTTGATCCGCACCATTTGTATCTCCAGCTCCACAATAATTATCTTGAGTAGGTGGGCAATCCCTACACGGAGTGCGTGCATTGATACGGTTTCCATTCCTTCTACTAGGCGCCATTTCTAAACAATGACATAAACTATATTAGTTTATGAATCAAAATACATAATCCTATACTTGTAAGATACTTAACCTAAATTGAACTATTTATGGATATAATCCATAATCATAAAAAGGTTTTCTTTGAGGAAATATATACTTCTAAACGTTCATAGTGGTTTGTAAAGAAAACAAGAATTATCTTAAGCATATCCCCTGGGAGTGTCAAAACCAAGAGTGTAGCAAGGCCCGTTGTCGTGCACCAGTTCCCGTTCGATTCTAGGTCAAAGCGGTGTTTTCAGGTTTTACCCCTAGGTACATCTGTGCCAAAGCCGCCTCTACCTGCTCGTATCCATACAGGGATGTATAGCTCGGAAAACTCACAAAATCTCTATAATAACAAAATTTTAGGAAGTTCTTCTATACTAATCCTCAAAGTCTATCTTTGGGCTATGTGCTCTAATCAGAGTTTATCTAAATCTATCATCCAAGGTTAGTACTAAACTACCTCTGATACCAACTATAATTCCCCGACCATAGATACCCAGAGTCGGTGCATTACTTCGTAACATTGGCATGATCACAAAAGATCAAGTCTCGAAAGACCGATTAGTTTAGTAGCCTTGGAAACACTAGATACATTCATAAGTCGTACATTACATCATAAAGTAAAACAAAACTACAACATCTTCTCTTCATATCCCCTTATATTATCCCTGCTGGTCATTCATATTATACTTCTTCACTTCCTGAAAAATATTAAATCATTGAAAGGGGTGAGCTCAGATGCTCAGTAAGGATAAAAATATTGCGGAAGTTTTCATAAATAAACATTAACATTTAAGGCAATGTATAACTAAAACAAAAGCCTTTTAAACATGAACTTCAACATAATATAGAAAAATTTAAATGAGATAATGCCATTTACATTTTCACGTGGATATTCTACTGGTCGAATAATCACATGCAATATCAATAACCACTTTCATAATGATGGAATGCATAATGCCAGACTATCATAACTACGTAGCCAAGGCCTCGTACCAAGACCACAAATAAGATTTTGTCAAGGCCTCGTGCGAAGACACTAGTTTGTCTCATGAGACCTACCGATGCATCGAAGAGCTGTAGTGGGCTCCACCCATCACTTATTAAGTCCAATGCATTCCTCATATGAATAGGTTGAAACATATCATAAACCATAACATAATCATATCACATAAAACATGCATAAAGGAAACATAACATTTCCACATTTCAATCACAAGATATCAATACAACACAATGATATAATAGAAACACATTCAAAACCATTTTCAATACCAAAATAAAAGAAAGTTAAAACATTGTATTTATTTTTCATTAAAAAAAGTTATGCCTTGTAGAGGAAGCCGAAACTAAAAAAATGGTCACGACGGCGGAGAAGTCATTTTCGCTGCATATGTACGGAAAGAAAAACATTCCCTTTTTGTCGTTTAGTAAAACGCTTCGTATAAAAAAAGATTCCTTTTGAATAAACGTAAAAGTCAAAGGGGTTTGTACACCATATAAAAGAAAGTTGTGTATAAAACCAAATATGCCTCATTGAAAGGAGATTGAGACGAAGTCCTTAAAAAGATCATTTTTAAAATAAAATAGATCTATTATGTGTATTCACTATAGGTACACATAAAGAAAGTAAAAATACAAAATAATACATAATAATATCATGACCTAATTTGAAATTAGAAGATTAACCCAAAGAATGGAAGTTGGGTTAAGAAGTTCCCTTACCTTGCGTCCTGTCCTGACTCGACCGTTCTTTAACCTCCTGAATAATAAACTAGAGTTAATTCCTATTTACTTAAGAACCTTTTTCATGTTCATTATTCCTTTTATATCCCTTATTACCATGTTATGAACATTATGTGATTATTTAATTTTATAACGGTCATTTTGTCGATCTTAGGTACTTGAGTCAAAAATAACATTCTTATAATTACAAGTTGTTCATGTGGTGATATATCCATTATATCCAGAATTATATTCATGATATAGATATCATATATCTCATATAAATCCAGTATATACATGCATTTATATTATTACATAACATTTAGAGGTAAAAATGAAATGCACCGTTCATGGAGATGGTAAGCCGTACGTACGCATGAACGCTACTTTCATTTCTATTTCATATTTAATGGAATGAAATAATAATTATATAAAGGTATAATATAGTTCCAGTATAATATCATATATAATATCATTTACTCCATCCTTTATAAATCCCACATATGGCATTAACGATTCACATCACTTTGAGGGGGCGGTAGTCCGCACTTCCTAAAATGAAATTATCGCATTTACCCGTAATGGAAATCATAAAGTATGCCATAAATGAGAAATACAGAAGCATAAGTAAAACATAAACATATTATATATACTATATAAATATAGTGACATCTTAATGGACACCTTTTAATGTGTTATATGAGTGTTGAACAATCATCATTTCATGAGGCAGAAATTCGCCATCTACAAAAACAGTATGTTCTTTAACATTAGATGTAGGTCTGTGTAAGTGTAGATCGAATACTTCTTATAAAAACATCCTAGTATATTGAGGTTACTTGTGTTGTTACAAAATAAATGAATAAAAAGAGTATAGGGTGTTGGAGAAGAAAAATAAAACAAAACAACATTAGAGAATACATTACCTCAAAATCGGGTAACTCTTTTTGATTTGAGCCAAAGGCTTACTTGGGAAGAGTTCTGCCCAAAGTGAGGCTTCTAGGAGTAAGATATGGAAGTTGGGAGAGTATTTGGGAAGAGGATGGCCGAGTCAAATGGCTTGAAAGTGTTAAAGAGGTGGTAGAGGTGGGGGCCTTTTATAAGAGGAGAGGAGGGGCACTCTTTGAAAGTAAGGAAATTTTACATTATTATACAATGATTTTCGGATTCTAAAGGTCACACACTTATATAATTCGTGGATAAGGTGATAAGGGTTAGAAATATACCCATACAATAGTTTTTGGACAAGTGTAAGCCTTGTATTGTACATTATCTTTTCATTTTATTAAAATCATTAAATAATGAGGTCATCGCTGCATCATAATTATGTCATAAATAATTTAATTTATTTAATGTCTAAAAATTATAAAAAAATACTATTATGTAGGAAATCTTTTTATCTTTACAATTACTATTTATAGTCAAAAATATGACTTGTATAACACCATGTAAAAATTGTTTTAGTAAAACATTTCATGTTTGTGTCATTTTTTTACTTTAACATTAAATAAAAGGTATTTATGTCATTTTCCAACTAAAGTGGCTCCATGGGGTCCAAAAGTTGACCCATGGATTGTAGTTTTTGGACATGGCACATCCAATGAGGTTAGGACATGTGTAAAGCTCATCTCATATTATTAAAACATTATTTTTACCTTAAACTACACTAATTACCTCTAATCGCGATTAAGAACTTAAAACATACTATTCACCAAAAATTATTTTAATCTCATTGAACCACATTTTACTTCTTAATGACAACCATGTATGTCGGATTTTTGAAAATCAAATCAGAGAAGTGGTAATATTTCATTTAAATGAAAAATCAGTTATTTAACTACCACTTAGTGGTTTCACTATTCATCAAAAATTGAAGTTTTTCAGAACAATACCAAAATTTCACCCTAAGCTATAATTGATAATCCAAATTCAAAAATGATGTCTATCTTACAAAATTCCAAACATATAAGTTTCATTAATTAATTTTATAATTAATTCCCGCTGTCACAACAAATAGCGTGTTTTTAAGAAACAATTTATATCAAAAGATTGGCAATTGTTTATGTCCAATTTCAATGTTAAATTAATTCTAATGACCACCATTGGATAAAATGGTAAAAATATATTCTAATTATACTTTAAAACCAATAAATAGTATAATTTATCACTATAAATTATTTTGATTAAAAAATTTCTTTTTAAGTATTTTTTCACTATTCATAAAAAAATAGAAGTTTTCAGAAAAATACCAAAAATTCAACATAGGCTAATTTCGATATTCCGAATCCAAAAATTAAGTCCATTTTGAAATATAAAATTTCAATAATTTTAAAAAGTGGTTATTACTATTCATAACGGCTACTTTGATTAGTCGCGGTGTTTTAGAACTCGAAGTTGCGTACAATGCAAGCTATTGCATTATTGAATGAGAGGCGTATTGTGGAAGCTCGGGGTGTTACAATTACCACAACAATGATGACACGTGCACACCATTACATTTTACATAATATTTAATATGTTGATCGATATATGGAATCCCAAAAATAAATTCATAGATATTTAAATCCACTAAGGTATGAAGGATGGATATAAAATAAAAATAATCAATATATTATAAGATTTTTCTAATATAAAATATATATGGAGCAATCTAAAAATATGAATTCAATTGTTGAAAAACTTCATTGGCTAGCTATTGGACTTAATTGAAATATTATATCTTACACTAGTTTTTTAATCAATGCTTATATGTTCTATAGAGAAGAACATAATTAATGAAGTATGATATAAAAATGGTGTTATGATTATGGAGGAAGAGATGAACATATTTGGATCATAGGATAAAATCCAATTTATAAAAAGAAGTCATATTTTAGAATTATTAAATAGACATGTGAGTTTGATTATACTTCATTTAAAGTTATTAATTTCCATTGAAAATGTTTGGACAATATGAGTATATAGAAAGTTAATGAAATAGGATTCATGAAGGTGAATTTTAGTGTAGAAGGGGAAAAAGATGATCTATTCATAATGGCATCACAAGTAGTGAATGAATTATATATCTCAAATCCCGAAACCAATATTTGTTTGATATCCTACTAGTGAATAAAAAAAATTCATGTCAGATGATAATACAATTGATAGTGTCCTTTTCATTGGGATATCATAATCAGTTAATGTCAGTCCCAATATAGATAAATTATTTCACATTTAAGGGGAACCCATAGAGCAGATTTTTATTCTTGATCGTGGAACCAAAACCCTAAACCCATTTCAAAAATAAAACGTGTTCAATGCGAAGGTAAATGTGTTTTTTAATAAACTATATTTTTCTTCATAAAATTTTATGTTCTCTACTTCATTAACATGACCTAAATTAATTGATTTACTACTAATGAAGATAATGATTTCAAAAAATGATTATGTTACCAATCCCTCTTAATATGAATCAATAATGAAGGAAATCCATTGCGAAGATGTAAAGGTCATTTTATGATATACATTCACTATTTTACTGAGTAATAATATAATTAAATATATATTTAATTTTCATTATTTTGTACAAAGCTCAATTATTTAAGAATATTTATATCCCTATTCAATTCCATTTTTTCACATTAACTTACACATGTTTTTTCTCTCTAAAAAAAATCATCCCGACAATGTTTCTTTTTTCACATTACATTAAGATCCCTCCACTAACATTGCAGGAGAAGCAACAAAACTTCTCCTTATCAATCACAGAGGTAATATTTCTGTTTGAAAAACAAAATCATTTTCCATATAATTAATGTATTTTTTTCATATTTATATTTAATTTTTTCCCTTTTAGTATTAATCACAAAAGAGTTTATTTCTTATAGTGGTTGATTATTTTGTTTTAGTGGGGGTTGTTTGTCCATATATCATGCCTCTATTGACAAAAAAATATATAAAAATATTATACCTAAAATCCTTTCACCCCTATAGTGTTTCATTTATCACCTTCTTTTATGTTCCCTCCACTTCCTTTAAAGGATGATCAACAACGTTTCCTCTTCGTAGTCATAGGTGCAATCATAATGTTTTCTTATTAAAATCATTATCAATATAATTAATTTATTATTTCATATTTATTTTTATTTTTTTGTTTATATATTACTCAAATAAATATTTTTTTCTTATATATGTGGATTATTTTGTTCGATTTGGGGTCGATTATCAATATTTTATACCTTTCTGCCCCAAAATGTCTATATAATTCTTCCCTCTCAAATCCTTTTCACCCATACAGTATTGAAATTTATTATTTACTTTAAAGATTCCACAACTACTCAATTATAGAGGTAATATTGATGTTTTCATAGTAAAAATATTTTTACATATAATTAATGTATTGTTTTATTTTTCTGTTTTATTTTTTCTTTTTATTTTTACTCACATAATAATTGTTTTCTTATACATGTGGAATATTTTTTTAATTGGGGTATTTTTTCCATATTTTATGCATTTCTAAACAAAAACATCCATAATCTAATTCTACCACAAATACATTACACCCTTGTAGTGTCGGCATTTATAAACATCCCCCAAGTACCCTCTACTACTCAATCACATCGGTAATCGTGATTTTTTCACTGTAAAGTAATTTTCCATAGAATTAATTTATTTTATAATATTTATGATTTATTTAATTATTTTTCATATTAATAAAATAATAATGTGTTTCATAAATGGGTGAATTATTTTTTCAATTTGGGGTGGTTTGTCCAGACATCCAACACATCTTATTGAGTTAATTCCTGTATCCAAAAAACCATTGATTTTGTTAAAATCCAGAAAATTATAAGAAGCTCATGTTCCAATTATAGTCACTTCCCATTTAATAATGAGAACATGAGGTTTCTCTACAACTTTGGATTCCCACAACGAGATTGGTTTTTGACAATGAATATCTTTTTAATATGATGTATTTAGAGATTGACAAATAATTTCAATGGAAATATTAGTTACATTGGTACTTATGATTTTTTGAGACTTTGGGATGTGTAGGAATCATTCACTCCTAAATTGGATGCACAGTGTGACCAGTATGACTCCAATTATGTATTTTTATTTAAAATTGAAACCAATTTTAATAAAACAGAATACTGGCTGATCCAAAACTAATCAAACACATTTTAATTGTTTTAATACTTCATGAAAAAAATAAACAATTCATTTTTGATGTGTAGGAATTAGACTCACCTAAATCAAATGAAAAATTCTATCAGTATAAAACAACGTATCCAGTATTAGTTTAAAATTTACATATTATTTTTTAAAGTTTCACTAACTGAATTTTGAGAAAACACACTCAGATTATATTGAAAATTTGTGAAAATTATTCATAATTTATTATTGACGTGTAGGAATCAGTATGACAATAAACTGATTCATGATGTTATTAGTATAAGTCAAAGTGCAAGTTTCTAGTTTAAAACGAAATATTAGTAAATAAGACAAGGTATTTACTCATAACTTAGTAAACAAATTTATATTGTTTTCATCATTATTAAAAATGATACATATGTCATTTGAGATGTGTATGAACTAGTTGGACCTCAATCCGACGCATGGTGTTACTAGTATGACTCCATCTATATATATTTATTTAAATTTGATATAAATTTTAGTAAAAAGGAAAATTGGCGAACTCAAAATAGAGAAACCGATTTCTAATTTTTTATATACTTTTGGAAAATGATCCATAAGTAATTTTATATGAAATAATAATCCTCACCTCAATCTGATTCCAGATGTGCTTGGTATTACTCAATGTGTTAGTTACCAGTTTAAAATATATATTTTCGTTCAAAAAGTGCAACTCACTAAAAACAACGAAAATAATATTGGATTGTCATGATAATTTGTGGAAATTATTCAAAAGATTTTTTTGATGTGTAGTAATTGGCCTAACATCAAACTGATACACTAAGTGATAGGTATGAGCCAATGTTCATGTTTCCCCTTTAAAATTACATTTTAGTAAAAAAGAAATTTTTCATAATCAAACTGAATAAATGAATTAATATTGTTCTAATACATTATTGAAATATAGATATTTAATTTTATGTATGTAGGAATTATCCCCACCTCAATATGACACATAATGTGATAGGTAGGACTCTATGTAGGTATTTTAATTCAATATTGACATCAATTTTATTAAAAAGGGACAAATGAACACTCAAAAATGAGAAAAAACATTCAGAGTATTTTTATACTTTGGTAAAAATATCAATAAGTTATTTTGGATATGTAGGAATAATAATAACCTCATTAACATACATGATGTTCTTGGTATGTCTCAATGTGTCCGTTATCAGTTTAAAATTGATATTTTAGTTCAAAATGTATCACTCACTGAAAAAATAGAAAATGTTGTCATATTATTTGGATAATTTAGTATAATTATAAATAATTAATTTTTGATGGGTAGGAATATGTATCATGAAAAATCGATACAATATGTGATCAATATTATTCAATGTGTGTTTTTTATGTTTATAATGACATTTTTGTAAAAAATAAATGTGACATACTCAAAATAGATAAACCAAATTTATTTTTTTGATACATTAGTAAAATTATCTATAAATCATTTTTATGTATATAAATATGACACACCTCAATCCAACACATGGTGTGACCAGTAGGACTCCAACTGTGTCTTTTTTTCCAGAACAATGTCCTCAATATTATTAAAAAGGACAACCATCCTATTCAAAGTTGTGGAAACACATTTTCATTGTTTTTTATTAATTAAAAAAATTATACATAATTAATTTTTGGTGTTTATAAATAATACTCACATCAATACGATACACTATGTCCCTAGTATGACTCAATGTGTCCGTTATTCGTTTAGAATAGTTATTTTGTTTCAATAATGGCATGTACTAAAAACTGAGAAAACATACTCACAGTATATTAATAATTTTTTTAAAATGATCCATTCATAATTTTTGAAATTTTGGAATCAATATCAACTAAAATCTATAGAATATGTGACTTGTATGATTTGTAGTGTGTGTTTCTAGTTTAAAATGAAATTTTAGTAAAAAAGACAATTGATGAAATTAAAACCGAGAAAACACATTCTGATCATTTTGATACTTTAGAAAATTTTTAAACAAGACAGTTGAGATGTGTAAGTGACATTCATAATTCAATATGATGCACTGTGTGACTGTAATCACTACAAGTACATCATTTCAAATTATAAGTTTCATATTAGTTTAAAACATGAATCACATTGCAAAATATAAAAAACATAGGACTTTGTTGTTTTCTTATCATTCTATATTCCATTACATAAATTATTTCCTTATAATTTATATATTTCAATTATTTATTTTTCATCAGCCAGGGTTTGAAGATAAACAAACGAAAACATACCTAAGTTTGCATAGGGAGGCTCAAAATAGAGACATCCCAAACACCACCACAGGTAACAATGACCAGGTTGTGCCCTTGGGGATTTATCTTATACTTACTTAATTAATTTTGACATAGATAATTTTTAATAAAAATAAAAAATTGATTCATTTTTAGGAATCCTCCAAAAATCCACCTGATTTACATTGTTCTTGATATGAATCGAAATCTTATTTTAAAATTAAACACTATATATTAATTAATTTATTTATATTCTTACTAACAAAAGAATTATTTTAATTATTTAGGTGAATTTTTTTTTGATTAGGGGTGGTCTATCTGGAAACATCATGAGTCAGATACATGATCAAAAGACAGAGAAACTTAGATGTTTTTAATGTATGAAATATTTTTTACTTATGTAATTGTAGAAACATTTCGTGGAAATCATATAATATTTTTTCATCAATTTGTGTGGTAAATTTATCATAATTTAATTTTTATATTGGTACATGATTTTCTTTATATATGGTAGAGTTTTTGTTGTTGTGGCGTACTGTAACATCATATTGCACTATTTTTGTAGTGTACAATTACAATAAACTATAGTATCAACCTTTGTCTGCACTCCAATATGCGTTGATAAAGGTCCCCTATAACATTGGTATATAATATAATTTATATATGTTTCCATGTTTTAGTGCTTCTAAAATATTTGATAAAGGAACACTTTATCAATTATTCTTTAATGCATAGAAAAGTCAAGGTCTTTTAATCTCTCTTTTATAGCCAACACATCTTATGGTCTGATAAAAGTCAATTTTTCCATTGTTAAAGGCCAATTTTATAGGTGTGTTACTCTATATCCTTATTGACTTGTTTCTTGTTCTTTGTAAAAAAATCATTCCCAATGGTAGTTCTTTATGATCATGTAATTTTCACTAGTCCATGGGAATCATTAATTCCCATTCGGATTTGTGAGGACATAATGAGGTTGCGAATAGTTTTTTAAATGGATTTCTTCATGAAAATGTGTTTTAAAGGGTTATTGTTCTATTTTCACTTTTAGTACAAATTTTTGGATGTCTTGTTTGAGATAACATTGGAATGTGGGGACTTAAGGATTGGGTTGCGAGTGAGATCATGGCCATATCTCCCCGCAATGAGCCTTATGTTACAAAGGTGTATGAGAAATCTATTATTTAGTATTATATGTTTTTTAATACTAATATTTCTTTTTTTATATCCCTTGATAATTAAATTTAATTTATATTGTTCTAAACTAGATTTTATTTTTGGATCAAAGGTTTCTTTGATTTGTATTTTTTTGATGTGTTGTTCTATTCCCCCCAGAAGAGGTCTATTCATGCATGGGGTGTGTTTTGAAATAATCCTAGAATGGAAACCCTAAGGTTGGTTGAAATATGATTTAAGTAGTAGTGAATATGGTTTTATATGTTTAACCTCATTAATAACAATATGATATACAGTTCATTCTAAATATCCACAAGTTGTACGGTTATATCCACAATCCTTTAGAATGAAGTAGTGTCACACAGTGGAAGTGTCTATTATATTAGTTGATGTATGTCCAGCTATTGTGAGAGTTTATATCTATATTACTTATACATTAGAAACTGGTTTGTTTCTTATAAGTTCCTCTCACTCATTTATATTAGCTCTAATCATGGATATTGTAAGACATTCAATAGAGTTAATTTTGTTCATTATGGAATAGGTTATCCCTATTTGGGAGAAGGAGAAGGTTTTTGGTTTCCTCTATTTCTCTTCATTTATTTGTGATGTAGATATTTTTTGGTATTTATTATCTCTATAATTTGAAATTTTGAAGTGATTATTTGGATGGATTGGTTGATCACTCACATGGATGATATCTTTTATTATCAGTGGGTGTGCTTAAATTCATCGGATGGGTGACACCGTGTGCTTTAAGGAGAAATTATCCAAGGTCCAATTAGGCATGTCCATCACTTCTAGAGAATAATATGATGATGATTCATTCTAAAATCAAGTTGTAGTATGAATTGATCATCATTATCCATATTTTTGTTTTCAAAGTGTTCCATGAACTATTTTTTTATATTTTTCTAGGTTTTCCCCCAAGGGGGAAGTGAATATCTGAATCTACATTTTTCTTGAAACCCAATATATATCTAGATCATCATAATATATGGATCCAAAAATTTCTAGAGAGTTGAACATTTATTGGTATGATCCAAGATCCAAGGGAATTATACATCTATATGTGTAACCTTGGAAAAACCCACTCATTTTTGAGAAGGCTGATGTGACTCTACATCCATGTGTTGAGTATGAAAAACTCAATCATGTGATGGCCAAGAATAAATAATCATTGCCTTGTATTAATGATTTTCTAAACCAATTCAACACAGAAAATTATTTTTCTGAAATTAATCAACAATATAGTTATAACTAACATGGGAATAATGATTTGGAAATTATAAAAAGTGCCTTTAGGATGAGGTATTTCCTTTTCATATACTATTTAATTCCCTTTGGCCTAACTAATTCACTAAATGTCTTCATGAAAATGATGAACAATATTTTATACTAGTATCTTGAATATTTTTTTATGGTGTTTTTATGAAATACTAGTGTACCTAATGACCAAATAAGATCAAGTTTGTCACATGAGGAACATTTTTATAATTTCAAGGGATCATTGACATTATGTGAAATTATCAATGTTCCAATTCTATATTTGAAAATTTATGTTTCAAGTACACTTTGTCTCATAGTATGTTATCTTAGATGATCCAAAATGTGATATTTTTTACATCAATGGAAGAACCATAGAATTTCATTGAGCTAAATTGATTTCTTGGTTTTTTAGGATATTATCAAAGGTTTATAAATTATTTATCAATTTGTTTTGTATCCTTTTCAAATAGTCACACAATGGGGAGTGATGTTATTAAAGTTTCATGAATAAATTTGCAAGTTAAATTGACATTTGACCCCAAACCCAATTATTACTTAACCAGAGGCTAGTCCAGGCTATCTGGTTTATTTTGATGCTCTATGTTCAGGTTTAGTATATATCTTTATTTACGGATATCATGTAGTTCCACATATATCATGTTTATTGTGACCACATGAGATGAATGTTCCCACACTTTATTTGGAAGTAGTAGAATGTTATAATTCCAACAATATTTGGTGTCAAAATCATTTTGGGGGAAGTTTTTACTATTTATTCTAACCATGAATGTTTAGGGTACATATTTACTAATAAATACTTGATCCTCAAGAATATATTTTGTGTTTTATACATATATTCATGTGAGTTAAAAATTTCTTACACTCAGAGAAAGGGTAATTTTGTTGTTCATGTTATTATAAGGACGTTTCCTCCCCGTGATGTAAATATAGAAATGGATGAATTGAAAATTATGGAATTTATTTCTCACATGAACATAGGGTTAGGTAGTATGATTATATTTGTTTCATTGAAGGTGTTATTTTTTAAAACCTTTATCCTAATGATCATTAATCAGCACTAACATCAAGATGATGATTTTTATAGTATCATGAATTCTTTATATAGGTAGGTAACCATCAGTTAGTGGTATATCTCCACAGAGGGTGTCATTTTCTTTATGAGATAATATATTTTCCCTTAATATAATATTATGGTTATGTTGGGATATATTCATCATTACTTGTGGACTTTCCACCCGGGCATGAAAAATATGTTCTATGACATGACACATCAGTATTGGTGTCATAGTATGGAACACCACATTGATAACTTTTTATCTCAATGTTATAGATGATAATAGATTAGGGTTAAGTTCTAGATGCCTTTAGTTTCTTTCATCCTTTTTCTACAACATCAAATATGTGGAAATATAATTAAAAAAAATTCATTTCGTGTTTACCTAGAAATATTCAATGAAATAATACATTTTTGGTGGGGAGTGATTAGTAAACCAAGTCATCTCATTTCATAAAAATTCATGACACCACTAATTTAGATGACCAAAAAAAGTTTATGTCTGGTAAGTCATAAAGAAACATGTAATTACTACAACAATTTTGTCAAATAGGAAACATATTTTTTCCTCATAGTTCGATAAGGTCCTCCAAGAGGAAAGGGGGATCTAGGTGAGGTTAAGGATATCATATCATCCTATGATGGAAGAAATACATTGAAGGTTATTCTGATTTTGTGGGATATAATTGGATCATATTTATTAGTCATCAGAGGCTATCCATTTTGGGTAGGATGAAATTTATTATAATAAAATTGACTATCTTTCCATCATAATTTCACCATTTTAGGCTTCATATATCTATCCATAAAAATCTCCTTCTATTGGTTTTATGATGGAGAATCTTGGTATTAATGATTTTTGTTCCAAAGAAAACTGTTAATATTTAATTTATTTGTTTTTATTTTTTTAGGGCTTAATGATAAGTCTTATATATTTTGATCTCATCATACTTCAGAGTTTTTATTCGATGTTTAATTTTTCATAAATTTCTCTCCTCGCTTGGGTCACTAATGGATCAGGAATCAAAGTAAAATGTCTCCTAGGCATGTAAGACCATTTGAAATCATTGAATTGAATAGAAAGGGGGCATTCCATTTGGATTTACCATCATAATTATCTTTGATATATATCTATTAAAGACATTTATTTTGAAAAATAAATTTTCAAGGGAAATTAGTTTTAAAACATAAATCCTTTTAAAAATATATTCCATTTAAAATAACATAGAAATCATATAATGGAAACCATAAAAACCACTTAAAACATATCTTGAAGAAAATATCCATTAGTATATTGGAATCAATTTATAAATCAAAAAAAAATAAAACAATTTTATTTGAAAAAAAAAATGAAAAATTATAATGTATAAACAGAATAAATGATTTGTCTTTCCATCAGAATATTTTTTTCATATCAATCATATTTTAATGAAAATTTCATTCACATTTATGGTAAAATCAAAGAGGATATTTTTTGGAAAAAGACATCAATATTTCTTTAATATTTTTTATTTAAAAAGATATACATGAGTAAAAAATTATTTTTATTATAATAATATAGTAATAAACCAGTTTTTCATAATTGTTTTATAAAACATAGATTCCAAATAATAGAGATTTCGGACCAAAGTGAAAAATAAACTTAGATTTTCATAAATTTTTTTATTAATTATATTCTATAGAGAAATTATAAAAAATAAAACCATTAATTGGATATAAAATGAATAACCATATGATATTAAAATATAAGAAAATTAAGTAGAGGTAGATCAAGATATTTCAAAATTGGATACATTATAAAAAAATCCCAATAACTAGTATGATTGTAACATAATAATCTTACCACTTTGGATCCCGTGAACAACAAGACCCATGAAAGAATAATATAAAATATCATAACTATGATTATATTCATTATATTAAATGTAATAGTGAATTTATATACACCTCATGAATGAATATAGGTGTAAAGTACACATACATCCCTTAGAAGAAAATTTGAGAGTAAAATCCCATGTATTAAGCCATGACTTCAGTCGTAATCATTCAAAATTTTAATATAATTGATATATTTTTATTATAAATATATTAAAAAATAATATTCAAATATATCATACCATATATGATTTTATTATTAAATTTTATTATCTTTTTGTAAAAAATTCCATGTTAATGTTATGTTTTGGGAAATAACTGTTTAAATTTTCAAAAGGTTTTGATTTCTTATATTTCTTGTTCTATTGTATTTAAAATTACTAATTCATATCTAGAATGATATTCCCGATATAATTATAATTTATATATATAATATATTTATTTACCATAGTCCATAAAAGATAGATATTGGAAAAGAAATACATTGTTTATAGTTACGGTAGGCCGTACGTATACATAAACGTAGTTTCCATTTTCATATCAGATTGAATGAATGAATAAAATATGAAATATTATTAATCCATATTAATTATTATGTCATATATATCAAATATTTTTATTAATACCATCCTTAATAAACTCCATTTAATGTGTGAATGAATCACATCTCTTCGTGAGGAGGTTCTCTGTTGTACACTCAAATGACATTATCTTATTCCCAAAAAATGGAATGCATAATGTTATGTGTGATGTAAAAATTACAGAATCATAATAACATAGTAAAAACATGTATATAAAATATAAACAATAGATTCTTCATTATAAACATCCTTGATAGGTTGTAATTGGAAAAACGAAGGACATTAGTTCAGGAGGTTGTAGTTCATCATAGACACGAATGATTATTTCACAACCCAATTGATGGAAGTGGAGATTATTGTTGGTAATTTAATTAACATAAAAAAAATATTTTTATATGGAATATACTGATTTTATTATTTAACTATGTTATAAAAATAATATAAGGGGTTGGGAATAAATAAAATAAAAAGGATTGTTCATTAATGGCACAACTAATCCAGGTATCCACCATAGGTTTCCACTAAAAGACTTATAGAATGAATTTATGAAAAAACTAAGAATTATAGGGTTATGGTATGTGATTTTAGAAGTTTTTTGTTTATTTATTATAAAATCAAATTTTTTTATGGTGTGAAGAAAATAGGAGAGTGGTGTCCTTTTATGTGTGGGAGAGAGGATACATTTGGTATTTTTGGAAAAGAAATAAGTTCTCATGCATTTTTCTTATGTTAGAATGGATGAAATTAGTTCATTATAAAACCATAGTATTTAAATGGTATAAATATTTCTAGAAAATAGTTATTAGACAATTTTATAGGTTACTTTTATCATTACCTTTTTTGTTTCACCCCCAGTTAACCAATTTTTACCTTAAACATGCTATTAATTATTATTGAACTTAATATTAATTTGGGTAAAAAAAGTATGTTGAACATATTAGAAATTATAAATTTTATTATTATAAATTTGGAATCCCTTTTCTAAAATTAAATTAACATAATTTTGAGAAATTAATTTTTAATGAATCACACAGTCATGATGAGAATGATGTATTTTAAAGCGATAATAGTTCAATAGTTTGCATTGATTATATATCCAATTTCATTGTGAAAAAGTTTCAAATGACCTAATAATACTATTGAATGTATAATTTATACATTTATCCATTAAATATATATTAAAATATTATTTAACTTTGTAAAAAAATTAAAAAAATGTAGTTTTCAATTAAAATTCAGTATTTCTAAATATTCATCAAAAAATAAAACATTTCACAAAAATCAAAAAAATTAAATGAGTGATGATTTTTAAATTTTGACTTACTAATTTTGTTTATTTTATCAATTTCATTTTATTAATGTTTCAAAAATTAATTCTATCATTGATCATGAAAATTTATAAAAAACATATTTGTGTGAAATTGCAGTTTTCAAAATATGGGAAGACATTGTCGACAAATTAAGTTTTTTTTCATTAATATGTTTAAATTATGTAATAAAATTATTCAAAATATTTTTTATGTGTTGTTAATATTCATATCAATATGTTAACATATTGGATATAATGGTTGAGATTAGATAAAAATATTAATAACATATTGTGGTTTTGATAAAACATAATGTTCTGTGCTACGAAAACTAACCTAGAGTTTCATAAAACACCCGATTAAGTTGGTGTTGCATATAAATCAATATTAAAATGGGACTAGAATCATCAAAAGGATTATTATTATTATGAAAGTACAATTAAAACTCTAGATATTATGTTGGGATTAGGATTAATGGATTTCCAAGGAAGAGGAGATCAACACCTTCCCGTATTGGAGTTCTCATATAACAAAAGATTCCATTCTTGCATTCAACTGTCACCTTATGAGGATATATAGGAGAATATGTTTCATAAACTTACTTGATTGGGTTGATTTTTGAGAGTTTTAGCTTATGAGACCTGATATTATCTAAGAGAAGATAGAGAAGGTTCAAATTGTTCAGAATAATATAAAATCAGAATAAATTCAATAGAAATGTTTTGCATATAATCATCGATGAGACCAAGTGTTTGAGGTCAGTGATAAAGTGATCTTTTTTTATGTCAGTATAGAATAAATTCAGGAGCATTAAGAAGAAGGGGAAGTTTTTTTAAATATATGTTTCCCCTTTGATATGCTTGATCACATCATAGTGGTGGCATATTGACTAACACTCCAACATAACCTATCTCAAGAACATAATGTATTCCATGTATTTCAAATGAGATAGTACATAATAGACCTCTCACATGTACTGAATATAGAAGTTGTACCATTGGATAATGATCTTTTATACAATAAGAAACTACTAATGATCATAAATTATAAAGACGAAGTTCTACAAAATAAGACAATTAAATAGGTCAAAGTGTTATGAAAAAACCTATAGTTTAAATAAGAAACTACGATGCCCCAAACCTGAATGCCACTTAATTATTTCCCTGAGCTCAGTGGGCCACATTCCTCAAGCACATCTCCTTGAATTCCAGAGTCTACAGACTAGAAGTGAAGTCCTAGGGTGTGTCTGTGGAGAGTCTATTCCCTCATTACCAAAGTGTATCAAAACAAGTGAGTATAAAAATAGGCTAAATAATAGAAGCATTATATATAAAAAGAGGGAACAATATAAAATAGAGACAACAGTAATAGTAGATGAAGGATGATAATAATAACTGGAACAACATAAATTCATACAGTAAATGATAATGATATGTCTTATCACTAAAAAACAGGACAACCTGGATATAATAAAATAACAATAATATGCTTCACAATGAAGAATGGAATTAAAAAGACTATCCCAAACATTCTAAGATCAAACTTGGTACTCTACTATCAATCTCTGACCTAAACAGCAAGCAATCAAGTATTCTAATCCACGTGCCTCCCTTTATCAACACCTAAATTCTTGTAATCTACTTTGAGTACCAAAGTGATCCTAGAGGGGGTGTGAGATAAATATCAGTTTTCCACCACCAATGGTGTCTACAACATCTGTCCCATGTAATAGAATATAACTATGTGTAAGCATTCATATATAATACAAATTAGTACAATGTAACGAAATACCCATGTACCTACTTCATCCTTCAGTTAGTGTATGAACATGTAACAAATTCATCATTTGATTATTATAGATTTATAATATGTCACATGTCAATAATCGTAAAGGGTTAAAATTGTAATAGGGAAAACTATAATGAAATTTAACAATGAAGTTTCAAGGTTACAACGATGGTGATGTAGAACTCAATGGTTTCCAACTCAGAAATAATTGTTTCATGATATGAGGTAAGAGTGTAATCCAAGTAGCATAGTTCAAGGCATTCCACAATGAGATTCTTACTGAGTTCAAGGAGTTCATCCCATGTAAAATAGGGCTAAGAAGAGACTAGGACCCTTGGGATTTAACTATAGATCCTACTAGTCAATGATGGATCTATGGAGTGTATACCAGGCATCCTATAGTACTACATTAAGGATCCTATGGTGTCATACTAGGAATCCAAAGATTTGTAAGAACATATATCTTTTTTTCAGGTATGACTCTTGCTTTCATGTTGTTTTTTAGAGAAATTATAGTTTCTAAAAATTTCAAGAGTAGATGTCGTTTCCTTTAAGTACATTATTTTTACTCAGTTGCTCTGGAGGACCCTGTACTGGTCGGGTAATGGCCAGGTACATGGTCTTGTGTAGTGACCTAAAGACCAACTAATGCGGAGGCCAGAAAAGGAAAGTACACACCATGTGCTTTTAAAGAAAACATTGTGTACTTTCTATTTTTCATTAAACGGACGGGTGTAGCATCTGAGGGATAGAACACACTTCTTCTTGACATATTTCGTCCAGGAGAATCCATACGACGATAGATCTTCTCTAATCCCCTGACTCATCATCCGTTCTCCAAATCGGCCAACGTCGATTGTATTGGAGTCTCATAGGTGATTTCTCCTTTCTTCTTGAACTTAATATATTGATTTTTACTCTTCATCAAGATATCCTATGTTGAATGTCATAATCATTTTTGTAGATATATGGTGTTCTAGTGAGATTCATGATTATATGATCATGTATATATTCCGTACAATGCTGAGGTAGGTGGTTGGGCCATTATGTATTTAGTCCTTGAGTTATTTGTGCAAAAGTGCCTAATAACCTTGTTCAGGGTTTTGCGTGTTTATAGTTTTTATCCCTATTGTTTCCTGTTATGCCCTGTTTATTTGGATAGAGGTTAATGTTTTAATAATATTGCTAATATTTCCATTTTATATAGGTCTTTCCCATGTTTTCTTGTTTTGATAGTTTGGCATACCTTCCCCGTTAGGTTGCTTTGTTTTCCATGCCAAGTATTGTGAGGATGAAGTGATTATTATCTAAAAAGATATGATATGTTGTGGATTATTTGACCAAGTATATAATGATGTTTAATTTGGCTTCCTTGTATCTCTGTGCATGATTGACTTACATAGGGTTGTGGGAACCTTTTGTAGTAGACCCTAGTGAGAATTGACTTTGAGGGTTTCTTCATAGTTTATGTTTACTTTTACTTTGCAAGACCATAGGTGGGTGGATGTAAGTGGTCCCTCATAGTGTGTAGTTTCCTCAATATTGGCTATAGGGGTAATTTGACATTGAATTATTCCTCATAGTTCCTATTAGTTATCGATACGAGATCACATGGGGCAATTGACAGTGAGTTCTTCCTCATAGTTTCTTTTTTATAACTGAACAAGAGGGTCTAGACTATTAATACTTCTCAGAGTGTATCCTTTGTTGTTAGGTTGAACCATATGAGTTTGGTTGTGAGTACTTCCCATGGGATTACCTGCTTTTTATTATCGTTTTACTTGAGGTATGTAAATGAATGCATTGGAATTTTAGGATGGTTACTATGTGTAATTTCCTGTTTACAACTTCAATTCGTTTACTATCTTTTATATATATTCACTGACTCTTAGGCGTAGATCATTGGGTGGTTTCTTAATGGGATTAGTCTCACACCCTATTTGGGTCATTCTTTTTTTCCAAACAGATTATATTGATGTAGGTGTAGATAAGGGAAATCCCCCTTCTACTTCAGGTACTTGATTGTTGTGGAGCTGGGGGGCATGAGACCAAGAAGAGGATTGTGATGTTGTGGAGCTTTTTACATGATTTTATTTTGTAATTTGGTTTATTATAGTATTCCATCATTATTATTTGTTTGGATTCTTTCATAGATATATGTATCCTGCATCATTTATATATGTGTGCTCCAGTTGTCTATTATTTCGACTGTTTACTTATTGCAAGTTTACTGCTTCTTCTATTGATATCTGTTTCACTTTTTTATGTAACTCGGTCAATGAGGGCATATATTCCCCACTATCTCACCCAAGCCCATCACTACAATTCGGCTTCATTTGACGTTTGAGAAAATGCACTTGAGATCATGTGACAAACTGGGCATGGGGCGCCTCTAGGTGGCTTCTGGAACATGGATGTTACAATGTGGTATCATAGAAATTATTTTCTTCCTAACATACTATTTGGAGCCTATATCCTGAGATAGTAATGAATACTTACTTGGTAATTAACTGTGCTCAAGATTAGCTAATATGTGTTTAGGTAAAATTCATTTTACCATGTATATTGGGATTATTATGGTTTTTCAATATTAAAGATTATTTGATTTCACCATTGGGTGATTAAAATGTATTTTGTTGTTATCGTTGATGTTATTGAGGTTCTATTTCTATTTCAAACCGATGTGATGAGGGTGAACCATCTCATGAATCATATAGGAACTTTCTAGAGATCACATGTCATGCATTCTTTCCAGGCCATTTATGGTGAATTAGTGATTTCATGTTGGTGTGATATATGTTGTACTAGATATGCATGCTGTTGTGATAGATGCCTTGATAGAATACCTACTTTTTTGATAAGGTATTGGTTTCTTAAGGTTTTGTTTGAATGGTGGCCATACATTGGTTTTTGAGGTGTTATGGGAACTCATGGAAAAAAATTTGGTGGATCATTGCTCTATTATGATTATATATAACATGTATAGGATGAAAAGGTTTGATTCATGGGTAATATGGGCCCTCACAGATCATAATTTGGCACTTTAATGTTTGTTTCCATGTTTTTATATGTTTTGAAGTAGTTTCTGAGGCTTGCAGTATGGAAAACCTAGAATACATGATGTGTAATGATAAATACACTCCATGTGTCTTTGTCTTCAGGAAGGGACTATTTTAATTAAGTACACACCGTGTATTGTATGTAAACTCCGTGTATTTTATAACTGTGTCATTGGCTCTGTGGGAAGAGACATGGGGTTGGAAAATCAATCATGGAACACGTCGTGTTCTTGTAGTACACTCTATGTTGTGAAGAAAATGTGTCCGCCTGGGTGACTAAGAACACAGATGGATAAAACATAAGTTATACATGTTGTTTCAAGCATGAACATGTCATGTAGTGTAACCCATGTATCTGACCGTGTAGAGAACAACACGGGTTGGTGAAATCATTCTAGTAAACGCCATGTATATCATAAACACACCATGTAGAGTGAGCCTTGTGGTCGGTCGTGTAACTAACAATATGAGATGGTGAAATCCTTCTAGTACATGCTATTTTTGGCACTAAAATAATGTGCAGTCATGTTTTAGGATAACCGTGGGGCTTAGCCAGGTAAGGGAACTCGGGCAGGGGAAGATGATTCAAGTACACGCCGTGTGTTAAGACAACATACCTTGTGTTTCAGGTGTTACATGACATGGGTTGGTAGAAGTATATGCCCATGGGAAGTATTAAGGGAACATGTTTTCTATAAATTATACACGTTGTGTATTCAGGTTTGGAAAAACATGATTTCATTATTTCTCGTGTTCCCTTGTTACACTTCTATGTTTTAGTCTTTGTTAACCATGATCTAAGTTGTGCGCTTGACCAGACAGAGTCATGCCACCGAGATGTCCTCCGGTTGTTTTCCAGTTCCATGGTAGTGATTAGACACCAGATATGGCTAATCAGGGACTACCAGTAGATCCTCTAGTTGTGAATTTCTTGGCAGCAGCCATAATTCTGGAAATTGGTGCTAACGTACAGTTCCAAGAGGGCTTTATGTGGTTTATGTAGACCTTTTGAGGAGTACTGCATCCTACCCCTTCTATGGTGGAGATGCTGTGGGTTTTCCAACAACATCATCCTCCCACCTGCATTGGGGAAGGAGGAACTCAAGATATCGAGTAATGGTTAGAAGCCATGCTTTCTATCTTCGAGGATCTGGAGAAACCTCCAGAAGCGACGGTGATGATCGCTATGTATATAATTTGAGATTTCATAGAGAGATGGTGGGATGTGATCTCACAGGTGGGATGCCAGTAGGTTAGGGCTTGGGATGAGTTCTAGCATTCCTTTTATGAAGACTTCTACCTGGAGACATTGAGGGCTGATCAAGCCCAAGAGTTCATGAGTTTGGGGCAGGTTGCTCTTTTAGTTATGCTGTATTCTTCTCTCTTAACAGAGCTGTAATGCTTCATGAAAATTCCAGAAGGTGATGAGTTATTCATGGAAACGATGTTTGAGGATGGTCTCAGGCATGAAATTTGATATCAGATGAACATATTTAGGTTGAATTCAATCACTTTTATAGTCAACCAGTCACTAATCAAAAAGTGAAATATGACAGATTCTATAATGGTGATCCAGGGTAGTTCAACATCTGGAGTTGGTATCCCTCCTACTAATAGTTGGAAGCATCGTAGGGTGTCTAAGCACATGGATCCAAGAAGGTGGGACACTTCTTCAGGTATCCAGGTGGTGTTTTACTAGTTTGGGAAGAGTGGGAATACAAGGACACATATCCTGAGATACCCAGTGGAGTGCTGATCTTGTAGAAAGATTGGCCATATTCATCATTTTGGTCAGTTATTCTCACCAGAAGTGGGTGATAGGAGTTCTTCTATGACTCCAAGTTTAGGAGTCGCACCACCAGCTTCTCATCAGTTATGGAAATGGAGTTCTTCAATCCATTCAGACCAAGGGGGATGTTCTGGCTATGGTATCCATTTTCTAGACATTCTGCGACAATAGGGTAGATCAGCAAAGGGCTATCAGACAGTGTCTTAGGGCCGCAGTGTAGGTCAGACTTTTGCAGTGGAGGAGACCCATCAAGAGATGGATCCCAGACCATTTATAGTACTAGCTACGATCCTAATTGCCTCATTTTTAGGTGCTACTATTTTGTGGATTACTATCATTGTAGGGTGAGTTTTACATCACCAAATGTCGGAACATTTCTTCATAAGGGAGAGTGGGATTTCTAGTCGAGTAGAGTAGGACCTAAGCATCATGGGTTGACAAGAGTTGTATCCCATATTGCTAATCTATATCTGAAACACTAGGTGACTTCACAGATGTGATTTACTCTAGGGGTGGATCGTTTCAAGGATGTCTTTTCTAGAAGACTTTTCAGGTTTGACACCAGGAAGAGAGGTGGAATTTTTTATTGAGCTTGCGCTAGGAGCTGCACTTGTGTCCATTACTCATTATAGGATGGCTACAACAGAGTTGAAGGAGTGCATGAAGTAGTTGGAGGAGTTGCAGACAACGGGTTTCATCTAACCCATTACTTATCCTTGCGGTTTTCATGTCCTGTAAGAAAAAAAGGTGGATGGTACCATCATACGTAGTGTGGATTATCATAAGTTTAACTAGTTAACGGTCAAGAACTGATATCCCTTTTTGAGGATTGATGATCTATTTGATCAGCTTTGAGGAGATCAGGTGTTCTCAAAGATTGACATGAGATCTGGTTATCATTTGTTTCCCATTAGACCATTAGATGTACCTCTTACATCCTTTTGGATTAGTTATGGTCTATATGAGTATGTGGTTATGTCGTTCGATCTCACAAACATACTTGTAGTTTTCATGGTGCTGATGAACCGAGTGTTCCATCCATACTTGGGTTCTTTCATGGTAGTCTTCGTGGATGATATCTTGGTGTACTCTCACACTCTACATGACCATACTACCCATCTTGAGATCATTTTGAGTAAACTCATAGTGAATCAGTTATATGATATGCTCTAAAATTCCACTTTCAGATGGATAGGATTCACTTCTTGGGTCATGTTATCTCAGAGATAGGAGTATCAGTAGACCTATAGAAAGTGAGAGCAGTAGTTTCCTAGGAAAAAACCAATAATGTCTTTGACGAATGGAGTTTTATAGGGTTGGATGATTACTATAGATGTTTTATACAAAAATTTTCATGATTTTCAGTACCAGTGACGGGCCTGAGTAAGAAGGGTGTGAAGTACCTATGGCCAGATTCTTGTGATTCATCATTTTTGGAGCTGAATGGTATGGTGAATGCAACACCGATAGTAGTTTCTTCAAAGCCGATAAATAGCTATACTATGAACTATGATGCATCAGGTATCAGGCTGGGAGCTGGGCTTATATAGGGGAGGGGTTTTTCCATACGGGTCTCTATAGTTGATGCCACATGACATTAACTAGTCGATGCATGATCTCGAGTTGCCTGCAATCGTTCATGCATTACGTTGTTGGAGAAACTACCTATTCGGAGAGAATTTTTGGTTTTCACAGACCACCAAATTATCAAGTATATCTTCACTTAGTGTGACCGGAATTTGGGATAGTGAAGGTGGGTTGAGTACATTAAGTATTTGGACATTGAGCATACCAACATTCTTGATAAGGGAAACACAGTGGTTGATGAGTTGAGAAAGAGAACTCAAATACAGTCAATTCAGAAGGTCAATAGTGAGAGGAAGCTTATGGCTTTATTCTCTGAGTTTCATTTGGAGGTGGACCACAGACACGGGAAAACATTTCTATCTACTGTAGTTGTAACCTATACTCTTTTTGATCTAGTGAAAATGAGGAAGCTATCGAATTATGAAGGCCTAGTCCTATAGGAGAGTGTGTCAGGAGAGGAACCAATTCCTTGATGAACCATAGGTGAGGATGAGATCTATCATTTTCATGGGTGTGTATGGGTGTCAATAGACATACGTGAGGAGAAAATGTGGGACATTTATTCCTCAGTTTGGGTAGTTCATCCTCGTGTCAAGATGATGTATCGATATCTACACAATTAGTATTGGTGGCCATGTGTGAAGAGAGATGTTGTTGGGTTTGTCATGAGATTTTGCACCAGTTAGTAGGTGAAGGTGGAGCATCAGTGACCAACAGGGCTTTTTCAGCAGTTACCCATTCCCAAGTGTAAATGGAATGATGTCATGATGTATTTCATGATGGGTTTACCGAGGTTGCCTCTAGGGAATGATGCAGTATGGGTTTTCATTGACAGACTCACAAAGTCTTCTTACTTCATTCCGATCAAGGATAATTTCAGTTTTGATGAGTTGGGAAGGTTGTACATCCGAGATATTGTACGTTTACAAGGGGTACCATACTCTATTGTGTCAGACAGAGACACACATTTTACATCTCGGGTCTAGGAGAGAGTACATAAGGCATTGAGTACACAAGTACTTTTGAGTACAACATTCTTTCCCCCAATAGATGGCATGTCTGGGAATACGATTTTGGTTCTTGAGGACATGCTTTGAGCATGCATCCGAGATTTTGGAGGCTCTTGGGAGAAGAATATACCTCTGGTGTATTATTCCTAAAATAATAGTTTTCAAGCCACTATTCAGATGGAACCTTTTGAAGCTTTGTACGGTAGGACATGCCGATCAACCTTATGTTGGAAGAAGACAAGAGAGGAATCTATGTTGAAACCTCATTTTTTTCAGTAGACCATCGAGTAGATAGAGTTGATTCAGAAGCGGATGTCTACTGCATAGTCAGGACAAAATTCTTATGCTGATTGATAGAGACAACCTCTAGAGTTTGAGGTCGGAGATCAGGTTTTCCTGCGTGTCACACCAAGGATGGGACACATGAGGATTAAGATTTTGGGTAAGATTTCATAGAGGTATGTCAGACTATTTAAGATTTTTGAGAGAGTCAGATAGGTTGCCTATCGACTATCGTTACCTCAGAGGAAACGGGATATGTATGATTTCTTCCATGTTTCTCAGCTCTGACATTACATCTCATACCCGTATCATGTTTTCCAATGAGAGTAGGTTGTGTAAGAGGTGGAGGAATCCTTCAAAGAGCATCCTATTTAGATTTTTGATTGAAGTGTGAAGGTTTTCCACGACTGGTATGTTCCTCTGGTATGACTGCTATGACAGAACGGGAAAGTAAATGACGAGACATAGTAAAGGGAGACTGATGTATGATCACACTGGCCAGGGCTATTTGTGGTTTCTTCTACTATGAAACATTTGAAGAAATATTCTGGGAATAATTTATTTAAGGGGGGAAGTTTGCAAGAACATAGATCTTATTTTCAGATATGAATATTTCTTTCAAGTTGTTTTTTTAGATGAAGAGGAGTTTCTAGAAAATTTAGTACACATTGTGTCCTTTAAGTACACACCGTGTACTCAGTTGTCATAGGTGGCCATGTATAGGCCGCATAATGGCCATGTACATGGCTGTGTGTGGTTACATGGAGATAGCGTAAAGCAGAGGCCAGAAGAGGCAAGTGCACACCATGTACTTTTAAATAACACACTTAGCACATTCTTTTTTTCATTAAATAGACCATGGTCACTTGTGATGGACAGAACACACTAATTCTTGACCAATTTCACCCAAGAGAATTTGTACGAATGCATATTTTCTCTTATTACCCAACTCGTCGTTCGATATTTGAATCGACCACCATTGATTGCATTGGAATCACATTGTTGAGTTCTCCTTTCTTTATGAACATCATCTTATGATTTCTCCCCTTCCTCAAGATATCATTAGTTGAATTTCCTAATAATATTTGTAGATCTACGTCATTCTAGGGAGATTCAAGGCCTGAGGTTCAATAATATCAATTGTACTATGTCAAGGTAGGTGGTTTGTGACTTTCTGTACTTAGTCCCTGAGTTATATGTGAAAAAGTTCCCAATACGCTTGTTCGGGGTATTTCTTGTTTATAGTTTTTAGCCCTCTTATTTCATGTTATTCCCTATTTGTTTTTATAGAGGTTTATTGTTTATGAAGAGGGATAATTTTTCCATTCTATCGAGGTTTTCACCATGTTTGCTTGTTTTGACCATTTGGCCTACCTTGCCTATTAGGCTGCTTTGTTTTCCATGCCTATTATTGTTAGGATGGAGTGATTATTGTCTTACATGCTATGATATTATGTGGATTGTTAATCCAAGTAGTTATTGGTGTTCTCGTTGGCGTCTATGTATTGTTGTGCAAGATTGACTTACACTGGGCTGTGGGAATCTGGTGTAGTTGACCATAGAGAGAATTGACATTGAGAGCTTTTCTAGAGTGTTTGTTTACTTTTTTGATGCGAGACCATACGGGGGATTGATGTATGTGCTCCCTCAATGTTTCTGTAGATTCCGTGATATGGTTCACATGGGATATTTCACGTTGAGTGATACCTCATTGTGCCTAATAGTTACCTATACCAGACCACAAGGGGAATTGACAGTGAGTGCTTCCTGAGAGTGTCCTATCTAAAGCTAAACCAGAGGGGTTAGACTATGAGTACTTCCTAGAGGGTTTCTTTTGTTGTTTGGTTTAACCATATGGGTTAAGTTGTCAGTACTTCCAGGAGGGTTACCTTCTTTTTATTAGATGCTTACTTGATGTATGAAAACGAATGCATTTTAATTTGTTAGTTTTTTACTATATGTACCTCCTTTTATATCTTTATTTCATTTGTTGTTTGCCATGTTTATTCACTAACTGTTAGGCATAGATATTTGGGTGGTTTCCTACTGGGATTAGTCTCACAACCTATTTGGGTCATGCTTTTGGGCCCAAAAAGACTGTATTTCTTGAGGTAATGATAAGGGCATGTTCCCTTCTACTTCAGGTACTTGATTGATGTGGATCTGGGCAGCATGGGGCCAAGCTGAGGCCATGTGACCAATAGGGCATGAGGCGCCTCTAGGTAGCTACCAGAACTGAGAAGTTATAACATTAGAGAAGGATCAAGTTCTAAGTGGGTCTTATTCTAAGAAAGTTATGTCCTCGAATCATAATGGGGTTCTTGAGTGCTCTTGGAATACTTTGATCTGAATCTAAGGAAATCCTGATTCCTGATATTTCCATTTGAATGCGAAGTAACATAATAATCCAATTTTTTCAAGTCTTATATTTCATTATTGTGTACAGTCCAAGTATCGTGAAACCCTTTAACAAAGACATAATTAATCAACAAATCCATTTTGTTCAATCCTTTCCTTTCATTAGTGTGATGAGGCCAAATTCTATTTAAGGCGTATTCAATAATTAATGTTCACACTTATACCTTCCATCAACAAGGAATGGGGATCTATAGAAAATAAATATTTATTCAATTACATTTAATAAGGCTATGTCATATACTAGTATACTTTCTAAAACACAGTTCACATTTAATTGTAAAATTGAAACACATACCATTGGCTGGTGAAGGGGTAAGAATACATGGTAATTTCTAATATAAAATTCACATCATAAACAATCCATTTAATATAATTATAGTAACCCTTAGGTAGGTCAATCCAAGGCACAACCCAATGGTGGATCAAACGTGTCAAGACACTAAAAACTAAATTTTGGCATAACACCCTACATGTGGTGTTGGGGGTTGTGGGTGTAAACACCAAAAAATAATAACATATTCAGAAAAGAGAATAATCATATGGTAATAATGAGTATAATAGTGGCATATGAATTCAATAAATGGCTCCCAATGAAATCAATGAACCCCAAACGACAATTCCCAATTCAACAATCATTACAGATGAGTTATATACCACCAACCATAGGATTGTACGACTTATTTCTTCTTGTATTTTCCCTGGATTTGGATCATATTGGAGTAGATATAAAGAAGTGAAAAATTCTCACACAATGATATCTAGTCCAATAGAAAAAGAGAAGAGTACATGCATAAATTAACTTGAGTACTTACCGTTGTGCATCCAATGTGATGAACGAAAGAATGATCAGATCACGGTTGAAGGAGATCTTCAAATCCCAAGATTTGGCCATAAAAAATCTCTAAAAGCTGTTCCATGGTGGAAAATCTCATATAGTCATGGATTAGGAATGAAGGAGGTAGGTTAATTTGATCATTAAGTGAAAAAAAGAAAATTTACCAATAAAATAACATTTACATGGTTTGTCTACACCATTTGAAAAACCATGTGAAACCCATGCATGCGTACCATAGTTGAAGGGGCAATCCCATGGATAGGCCACATGTCCATCTGCAAACCATGAAAAGTGGTTTTTTCCAGAAATTTCATTCAACACAATTGGAAAAACCATGTTCCAGTCATGCGCTAACCATGCGACACTCCTAGTTTCCCAAAGAAGATGGGTTCTGGGCTCTGAAGAAGCCTCAGAGTCCCTTGAATCATTTTCTAACTCATTGGGAGTCCATATTAGGACCAAAGTAAATATTTAGACTGAAGTTTAAAGGATCCACACCAGAGTGAAAAATTGGGTTCTTATAGTCTTACAACCTTAAAGGAACTCATCAACAAGTTCACCTTTCAAGGCTAGAGAAACCCTATCTCAAAACAATTCTTTCCATTGGGCACATTCTTTAACTTCCCTCTCCCATGTCTAATCATGTACACAGTCATGCTACAATAGCCGCCATACAAAAGCAACGGACCGACCTCATAGAGCCTTAGTGGTTCAGTCAATGATGTGTTCTGGATACTCATTAAAGTTAGTATCAATATCTAATTCAATATCCTTAAGGTCAAAATTATGGGATGGATCATTATGACTCTGGAGAAACATTGAGACATTGAAGACGTTGTGGGTGGATCTATACCTCTGAGGTAGTAGCAATTGATAAGCTACCGGTCTGACTCTCTACAGAATCTCAAACAACCATCATAATGAGGTGATATCTTTCGCTACTTTCATATCTGTCTATGACCTAGCCTAGACGGTACAGAAAGAAAAACATGATCCCCATCCTTAGACTCTAGAGTTCATCGAGGAAGATCAGCATAAGAAATTTTCTATAGAATATGTATTATTCATACGCTTCCTATTAAGTTTAACCTACTCTTAAGTCTCTTGAATGAGACAAGGACCAAGTAGAGCTTCCTCGCATTCCACTACCTGGTATTTGTGTGAACAGAATGGACTACCATATAAGGAATTTTAAGGAGTCATCTAAATTATTTCCTGAAAGCTCATATTATAAGAGAACTCGATGAGATGGATATGATTCTCCCTTGCGAAATCAAGATTATGTACACATGATCAGAGAATGTATTCTAGAACTTGTATCATCTATTTTGACTGTCCATCTATGTGGGGGTTAAATGATGTTCTTAAGAAGCACCTTAGTTCATATAGCTTTTTGCAATCCCTTCTAGAGCTATGACATGAAATGAGAATCCTTATATGAATGATTGTACACAAGACCTCTTGTGGAATTATCATTTCACGAACATAAATTCTTCCCAGGTCATTAGAAGATAAAGTCTCTCAAATAGGTATGAAGTGGGATGATTTCGTTAGTCAGTCAATGACTACCCATATAGCATCACTACACCTCGGTGACCTAGTAAATCCAACTTCAAAATCCATAGCAACATCTTCCCATTTATGTTCTAGGACTGGCAGTGTCTGTAGTAAGCCCGCAAGTCTCTGGTGCTCTGCCATCACCTGCTGACAAGGGGAAAACCTAGTGATAAAGCCTTCAATTTTACCTTTAATCCCAGGCCAACAATACTTGAGTCACATCTATTGTTACATATTTCTGAGGCCTTAATGAACTGAGTAATAAGAAGCAAGAGATGCTTTCATCATCTCCTATCTCATGTCAACAGGAATAAAAATATTTCTATGAATATAAAGGATGTCTTCTCTGTCTACAGATTAATCTAGAGGTATATTATCTCCTGATATACTCTCATAGAGAACTAATCTTTCAGGATCGAAAAGCTGTCAACCCTTCACCTTCCCAAAGATATACGAGGTAACCCAAAAGGGTGAGAGATAAGACTGCACATGAATGTCATGGGACTCCAAACTCAGATCATAAAATATGAACATTAACATCCATTCATCATTGGATTCTCATATGGTCTAGGTTTCAGTTTTTTGACTTAGTGCATCTGCAACAATATTGCCCTTCATAGGCGTACATGAAGGCTCAAAATAAAAGGATTATAGATTTTTGACCAATATTCTCTATCATAGATTTAAGTCACACTGTGAAAAGATATATTTGAAGCTCTTGTGGTTTGTGTACAGCACAAAGCATTGAACTATTAGATAATGTCTCCAGCAATGTATGTCGTGGAAAAGTACTGCAAGCTCAAGGTTATTTGTCGAGTAGTTTCTTCCAAGAGGCCTCAACAGCCGAGATCCATATGAAATGACATTGTCCTCCTACATCAGCACAACTTCTAGGCCGATTCCTGATGCATCATAGGTAATTTTATATCATATTCCTAGTTCTGGAAGATTCAGAATAGGTTCTGATACAAGATTCCCCTTCATTTATTGAAATATTTCTCAAATTATTTTGACCAATGGAACTTTAATGAATTCATTATAAGACCAGTAAAAGGTGAAGAAATGAATGAGAAGTATTATATGAAACGCCAATATTATCCATCTATCCCAACAAAACTCTTCATTTCAAACACATTCGTGAGTTTCTCCCAATAAAATACAACACTAACCTTTTCAGGGTCAATAGATAATCCTAATTAAGAGATAATATGACCAACGAATAGAACATTTTCAATCCAAAAGTGTCACTTATAAATATTTGTTTAATGTTGATGGGCTCTTAGTGTACTCAGAAATATCTTAAGATCATAATCTTGGCCACTACAAGTGTGAGAATACATAAAGATTTCATCCTAAAAGACTGCAACAAAATAATCCACCGATGGGTGGATCACCCTATTCATAAGGCCCATGAAAATGGATGGCGCTTTCATATGACCGAAAAACATAAAAAGTAATTCATACAGACTATACTTTTTATAGAATGTTTTACGTGGCATATCTGATGGACAAACTCACACCTTGTGATATCCCGATCTCTGGTCAATCATAGAGAAGAACTTTCCTCCTCGTATCTGGTCAAATACATCATTTATACATGGTAGTGGATACATGTTCTTAATAATAAGTTGGTTCAATCATCTGTACTCCAAACATAGACCAAAATTACCATCCTCCTTCTTCGATAAAATAATAGTTTAACCCTAGGAGGATGTATAAGGATATATAATTCTATTGTCATCTAAATACAATAGCGGCCACTTGAGCTCTTGAATCTATGTTAGTTCCATCCTATATAGAGTAATAGACATTTGTGTTGATCCTAGAACAAAATCAACTGTAAAAAATATCTCCCTTTTAGAAGGTAATACAGAAATATCATCAGGAAATAAATCCCATAAATGATCCTCTACTGGAGGGAAATCCATATGTTACAAAACCTAATCCTCTATAAAGAGATGTGTGATCTTGGAGGTCACTCTACCGATCCCATGAAGCTATGGTCCTTGTCTACCATCCTGGAAATCCTACTCACCCTTATGTAAATAAATTATTCCACCTGGTGTTGTATTACATACCATGCAATGATAGTAGTATACAAAAGCATGACATGTAACCAACAAGTCTATCCCAAGTATGATATCATAGTCTATCATCTTAAGAAAAAATGTCTTCCCTAAGAAAGGGTAACTCCCTGCCTAAAGGAGACATTCCCAAAACTGGTGTATTCCCTATTTTTTTACCCCCAAAAGAATATCTATGGAAATTACACCATAGTGATTTTATATCTATAGTCTAATACATTCCACAACAGATTCAGAGTTAAAAGAGTTCAAATCACCTACATCAAATAAAGTAGATACTATAGTAGATTCTAGTAGAATAATACCTCGTAATGTATATGACCACATATCCTAATCCTGGGGTAATGGCTATAGTGCATTATAATCACCTGATCCACGATCCTGTGAAACCATTGAACTACCACGATAGTAATTGCTATGTTATCCCTATTGGTAATCAGGGTTATAGATACCATGGCCATGAACTCCTCCTACACTAGACCGGCTAGTGCTTTTCTAACTCCCATTCTGACTTATCGTAAAATAACTCACTCCTGGAGGTGGAGTTGGTGCGAATAATTTTCCAGTACAAGATAATGGAATGGTCCTACAAAAATTATAAAGATGCCCTATATGACAACAATCCCAGCACTCATGTGGGTCTCTATCACATTGAGGATTCGAATGTCCTCGTCTTCCACACTAATGACACACCAAAGAGCTATCGAAATTGGTGCTCTGGTTGTCATTTCCCTGATGAGAAGCCTAAAGGGAACGTTTCTTATCACCAAAAGAACTATTGGACTAATGCAGCAGTAATCCTTAAAACCGAGTACTATTTTCATTCCTCTAGTTTCTCTTAGCGATAAGAGCCTGATTGACTATTTCAAAAAAAAAGTAGTTGGTGAAAAGGCATTAACCTATGTATGGATGGCATACTAGATCCATCCTTGAATAGTTTATCATGTGGAAGCTCTTTACCAACTATAAGTCGTGAAAAGCACTATAACTCTATGAAATGCACTGAATATTCAATAACTAATATAGAACCCTGCTAAAAATTCACGAACTATCTAGATCTGTAATCTCTCAGCGACCTAGTAATGAACTGGTCATACAAAATAGTTTTGATGTCATTCCATAACATGTCTTGATGGTGATCAACATTTGTAACCACATCCCACCAACGCTTGGATGAATCCTGGATCATGTATATAGCAAGATTGACCCTCCACATGAGAGGAATTTCTAGAAGCTCAAAGGTAGAAAAGATAGCCTCTAGCCAACAATTAGTATCCTCTGGACCACCATCCCCAGAAAAAGTATGAGGATGCTTCTGCTAGAACTCATGATCCATATCAGCCATCATAGGTGTAAGCCATAGAGAACCATGCATGAACTTCTTGAGACTTAAGAACATGAAATTCCTTAAGTGGAATCTTTGAGGTAAGAATGTTAGATCAGGGCCCACCATGTCTGGAGCAAGGTTTTCGCCACCTTCCATGTGTACAATAAGAAGATTTCATGGATGAATTGGTCTAAAATTTACAAGAACATTCCTCAAGACAAGGTTTAGAAGAAAAAAACATCACTAGAGGAAGATGAACCCATAAAAACTCACTACCCAAGGAATACTACTCAAACTACCCACTTAGACAACCTGGTATCGATAAGTTATGAACTATAAGTTTCATTTCCATTTACAATTAATTTCTAGGTTCATTCATTTACCTTTCATAAACATGACATGGTAATCTAAGGGTTTGAAACCATTCCACATTGGATGTCATATTTCACTTTATAATGGATAGACCTTTCCAGTGAATCAATGATCATACATCGATTACAAGAATTTAAACCCATTTAATTATAGTATAATGGATAGAATTTGTAAATTACTCATCCCCACCCATGAGGGCCCAAACACCTCATTAATTGAGATAGGAAATCACTCAATCAAACCCAAGAATAATAAAAACAAAATCTATCTATCATAGCATCAATCATCAATCCCAGGAATATCAAGAAATGAAAAGCAATGAAAAGCAACTATTTGGATTGTTAATATTAATTAAATTCCAATTCTAAGGGCCTGTAATGATTCATGTAACAATACTTCATTATCTCATGTCATTGGGCCAAGAATGAAATAAAATCCACAACAATGTAAAAATCAGCAATACAACATATCTTGTGAGTCACCCAATGGTGAAATTATATCTACTGTAATTGGAAAAAGAAAAACAACAATTATAATTTAGGAATATTTGTCGTTACACATAACATGGGTTCAAGACACCCAAGCGAAACTTATGACCAAGTCCCAACTATTCCTAATCTCTCATACATTGTCTCTGAATAGTAAAGCAGGAATGGGAAGGAACCACCTCTAATACAACATCATGACTTCCCGAACCTGAATGCTGTTGAATGGGTTCCATGAGCCCAGTAGGCCACATGGCCTCAAGCACATCTCCTTGAATTCCAAATTCTGTTAACAAGTTGTGATGGACAAGGGTGAGTCTGTAGAGAGACTATTCCCTCATTACCAAAATGTAGTGTAGTAGGTGAGTATAAAAATATGTTTAATAGTAGAAAAATTATAAGTAAATAGCATGAAAAATGAAAAATTGAGACAATAGTAACAGTATATAAACTAGTATAATAAAAATTATAGGATCATAAATTCATACGAAAACTGATGATTAGATGTCGTTTCACTAGAAAACTAGAAAATAACAATATAGGACAACATTCATAACTTGTTCCCCAAAGTATAAAGGAAGTCAAAAGATTATACCATAAATACTGAGAACTGACTCGGTCCTCTATTCTCATGATCTATCCTAAAGAACAATAAATCATGTGTTTGAAGTTGTGTTCTTATCTTTATAAATAACTTCAATCATGTAATCAATGCCGGGTAGAAAATGGTGCCTGATGTGGGAGTGAGATAATTCTCATTAGGCCACCACCAATGGTGTCTACAACATCCAGCCCATGTAATGGAAGATAACTGTGTGCAAAAATGAATATATAAATTAAATTAGTATAATGTAACTAAATACCCATGTAATTTCTTTGGCCCTCACATGGTTTCTGAACATGTAAACAATTCATCCTTTGATTATTACATGTTTATAACATGTCACATGTTAATAATAGTAAATTTTCCAAAATTTAACAAGGCAGCCTATAGTGAAATTTAATAATGATATCCCAAGGTAATAACCAAGGAAATGTAGACCTCAAGGGTCACCGAGTCAGTAAAAACTAAAGGTTGGAATTGGGTAAGAGTGTACTCCATGTAGAATAGTCCAAAGCATCCCGCAATGGGATTCCTACCACGTCCAAGGTGTTCATCCATGGTAAAATGACGCTATGTATAGATTGGCCCCAATGGGATTTAACCATGGAACCTAATTTTCAACACTCAATCCAAGGAGTGTATCAAAGGAATATGATTGTACTATATGAAGGATCCAATAGTGTCATACTGGGAAACCAAATGTTAGAAAAGGATCGAGTCCTAGGATGGTCTCAACATAATAATGTCGTATCCTTGAATCAGAGTGGGGTTATCGAGTGCTCATGGTTTTCTCCAATCAGAATACAATAAATTCTCAAGTTATACCATTCCTATTTGAATGTGTAGTCTTATAATAGTTCAACTAGCTCATGTCTTTCCTTCCATTAGTGTGAATAGTCCATGTATCATTCATCCCTTTAATCAAGTCATCATTACTCAATAAATTCATTTAGTTTAACCATTGAATTTCATTATTGTGACAAGGACAAGTAGCATGAAACCATTGTTAAATTCATTTAAGGAATATTCAATAATTATGGATCACTCTTCTACCTTCCATCAATATGGAATGGGGTTCTACGAACATGAAACCTTTATTCAATGACATTTAATTATGGAATTTCATATATGAGTATACTTACAAAACCACATTTCACAATTAATTTTCAAATTGAAGAAATTACTATATGTGGTTCAAGTGGTAAGAATACCTGGTACTTTCCATTATACAATTCACATTATAAACATGCCACTAATATGGAATCTCTTATCCTTTTTTAGGTCAAGCCAAGTCACACTTGAATGGTGACTCAAACATGTCAACACACTAAAACAATAATTTTGGTATAAAACCCAACATGGGGTCTTGGTATTTGTGGGAATAACCACCACAAAATAATCCCATATTCAGAAATAGCACAACCATACGGTTCTAAACAGTATGATCATGGAATATGAATTTAATAAATGACACTCGATGAAATCGGTTGTCCCCACACAATAATTACAAAATCAAAAAAACAGTAGTGATGTGTTATAGACCCCACGTCTTAGGAATGTACAACATTCATCTTCAATTATTGGCCCTTTATTTGGCTCATATTAGAGTAGATCTATGAGAAGGAGAAATATAATCACACCACAATATCTAGGTTGAGAAAAAGAGAGGAGAGGAAAGGCTTAAAAAGACTTGAGTACATACAATTGTGCATCCAACGTGATGAGTGAATGATTGATTGGATCATGGATGAATGAGATCTTAAAATTTATAGATTTGGCCTTTAAAAAGATATAAAATGAGAGCCATGGAGTTAAATCTCACAAAATCATAGATTAGGGAAGAAGGAGTGTTGTTAATTTGATCATCGAGGGAAAATTACCTTTTACCCTTAAATAGCTTGTGCACTAGTTTTCTGCATGACTTGAAAAACCTTGTATAAACCATGAAAGGGTACCTAAGAAGAAGGTGTTCTCACAAGGTTAGGGCACAAAACTGTACAAAAACCATGTGAAGCATTTATGTACAGAAATTTCTTTCTGCACGGTTGGCCAAGCCATGTGCCAGTCATGCACTAACTGTGCGACATGGCCAGTTTCCCCAAAAGGATGGGTTCCGGGCTCCGAACAATCCCCAACCACCACTGAAAACATTTTTAATTAATTGTTCATCCATATTAGGTCATATTTAATGATTTAAACATATATTTAAAGGATCCATACATGAGTGAAACATGTGTTCTTACAGTGACATGGGAACCTGAATATGCGATAAAATTGAATATCTATCATCAATTTAGTATATGAAATGATAATTTAAAGGATTGATCTTTTGTATAATGGATAGTGTAACCAACGAAACGTTTATAAATGAATTAAATTTTTTAAAAGAATGTATAATTGGTTACTATTATGTGGTTATAGAAAACACATGCACCAATTTGGTTATATTAGAAAATTATTGGTTAGATCTCATTGGATTTAAAATATCATTAAGAATAACAACTACTATTAATATAGTTAATTAATAATGATCATATGATCAGTATATGATGAGGTTTATGATACAATTCAATTGAAGTGAACATAAGAAGTTGTGGGATTGACTAGTTGGTGTGTGCCCTATGAAGTCCATTTATTAGAACATCCAAGGGATATAGCATAGTTGGAATTTCCCCCTGAGAAATCACATTACAATATTCAAAAACTAAACCATGAGTGAAATAATTTGTGTGAGAATGTCAATATCACCAATATCATAGAACAAACCATGTTCACCAAAAAACATCATGAATGTCTCACATTTCTCAACATAACCTAAAAAGCATTCACTGGTTCAATAAAGGGATATGTATCTCAATCCTAATAGTAATAATACACTTATTTGCTTTTCAATAAAATAATTATTATTTTTATTCCATATCAATTTTAATTTAAAAACTACTAAATAAAATATTTTGATAAGAAGATATATTTTGATATAATAAAAAATAAATTATATTTTAGGTAATATATAGTTTCAATCAATACGTTGTATTTTATTAATTTACTATTTTTTTAAATAAATTAATTCTAATGAAAATATTTTTGTAAATATTATGTATTAAATAGGAATGATAATTAAATTTTAGAAAGTGAAAATGTAATTTTTATAAGGGCTAAAAAACCGTTAGTGTTAAAAATATATGTATTTTTCAATAAATAGGGATTTTGATTTAGAAAATTGATTTCCAATATTTAGATATTTTTTGGGTCAAAGAGATATTTTTTTTATTTAGAATATATAAATTATATAAGAATGATTATTTCATAATTTTCATAGACTATAGAATTTTCATCTAAAAAATAAATATGGTATAAATTTACAATATGAATTATGAAATCATAATTTATGAAGAATGATGGAATTAATTCCATAAATTGTATTCCATAAAAAATATATATTTATCCTTTATAATAATTTATTTATGGAGTAATTTGATTTTTTTTATAAATCAGTTATGAATCCTTCATAACATATATTATATATTCTGGATTAAAAAACAATTCTTTATGAACAAGACTCACTTCTACATCATCGAAGGAAATATTTTTATGATTTTGATTGATGGTATTATAAAATAGTTAAAACCATTCTAATTTAGTTTAAACCAAGTGAAAAAACCTTGAAAATGAATATGGTTTATATTTCATTACTTCAAAGAGTCCATAACCAGTGTTTAGAAATTAATAAATAACTCCCATCCCTTTTCCTTTATAAAATATACCAAGAACCAATTTCTCTTCAATAAAAAACTTTATAACACACTATTTCTCTGGAAATTTATCTTTAGATTCTTACCAATTTTCCCTAATATCACATGAAGCTCATCTTAGGCTTTTCGAAACATCATCTCATGGTAAGGGACCTCCTTCTCTTCTTTTCCATTAAAGAAACTTTTTTTAATTATCTATTTGAATCAAAATTGGTTACATTTTAATTATTTTACAAACATCACATTAATTTATAAATTATTTTATCATAAATTTAGATCACTTATCCCCATAATCTATGATATTTATGTATGCAGTTTCCTTCTCGAAAGTAAGGGATCCTTTATTTCCCCTCTTTTTTTTAAAACAACATTATTTAGGCAATGACAATCAATTGAAAATTAATAATGTTGTATTATTTTCATACATATCCCTGTAAATAAACTTATGAAATCCATGTTATGATAAACCATATTCACTATAATTAATCCCTAAAATGATTCATTACATATAACAATTATGTTGCTGAAATTATTCTATGAATTTTCCATACCAAACCATTGTATTTTGAAAAAAATAACCATTTTCACTCATGGAAATTCATAATTACATACCTATATCTATTTTATTGGGTAGTGACATGTATTCATTCCACACTCCATAATCATGATATTAATTGGGAGAAAATATGATCCTAGGTGGAATTATATATGTTGAAAACTTTTTCATATACATGATATAAATGTGATGGGAGTGTATGAAATTATATAGTCTTCCAATGCAGTTGGTAATGTTTAGGTTTCATGATATTTCTTTTATAGGATTAGGGGGTATACCAAATCCTTTATGGTAATTTTTCCACCATGTTATATTGTCGTGTAAGAAATCCTTGACCTATATTTATGAAATGATATTTAATATTAATTACAAATTCTTATGTGTCTTTTAGGTTATCATGTTATACCATGACTAATTTTTAATGATTATTATTCCAACCAATTATGTTGTGTTTTTAAGCCTCTTGACACACAGGTAATGGTTTCTCATATTCCATACTTTTTTTATTCTCCCACTGAGATTTTTATCTCACCCCATTATTTTTTATGATTGAAGGTTATCCAATATAGGATATAAAGTAATGAAATATTTTAATATATTTAAATAAATTTTCAAAAAAAATTATCCATGTTACAAGTTGATATGATGTGAAACTAATTTCCAAATTACATAAGGTTTCACAATCTTCTAGGTTATAAAATGTGTGTTTTTTGTAATAAATCATAAAATGATGTTTATCAATGATATAGTTTTTCAAATATTATTACATTTAAATCATATTTAGAGAGGAATTAAATTATTTTACCACTAATAATGGTGAAAAATAATTAACGGAGACAAACATGTTTTAATGTCTCCAGATGATAAAAATCTTTATAAGGCTATAAGGATAAATAAATTTCATCAACCTTTTATTGATTTTATTTTAGATTAAATTTATTTCCAATAACCTTTTTACATTTTAGTTGGTTATTTAGTATAACAATACGAGCCATCTAATCCAAATAATGATGAGAAAACAAATTACACATTCCATTATAGTAATTCTTCCAATAAAATGATTCTATATTGTTTATAGGGATCATTGACCCCTTTTTAGATATATATGATATGAATATTATCAAATATGGTGGGGGAAATTGTTTAGGTATTCATAGATATCTTCTCAGCAATATGAAAAACATTTAATGATTCATTGAAAATCTATATTGAGTTCTATATAGATTAAAAGAGACAAACATAGTTTAAATTGGTAAACAAATTTATAAATAGTTTCAAAATGCATTGTACCTGACTATAAGATATCAAAATATGGTATTGACCTATATAAGGACAAAATAGAGTAAATTTCAACAAGGACAAAAAAACATTGTGGTGATAATGAGATAATTACTGGTCCATTCTTGATATAAATAATAATTCATTATTGAGTTATATATGAATTCCCAGAAACAATGCTATTTTATTTTGATATACTAAAGTTAATTTTAAACTTGGTATTATACGATTTTTACAATCATGTGATCAAGGGGATGATTTTAACACACTAATCACTACACTAGAGTGGAATATACCTTTTAATATCATGTATACCCCTTATAATTATGATATAAGATTTTTTCTTGGATATGTAAGAAGTAATAACTTGTACTCTATTTAATATATATGAATATATCTAAATAGAGGAGAAGTAAAGTATGTAACTACTAGATAAGTGTTTTTTATTGTATACTTCTTAGATTAATGTATTCCTCATAGAAATAAGATTGAAGATAAAGTTAACATATACCACAAATCACATAAATTTATATTATGAATGAAATAATAATTCAAATGTTTATAATATGGTTATTTATATTACAATTGTTTCATTTTTAGGAAAAATAAAATAACTGAGTTAAGAATTAATTCATTGATCAACTTTAAACGCTAGATGAGTTTAATGAATATCAATCCTATCAAATAATGAGATATATACTTGATAAAAAATTGTTCTATTTTGTAACAAAAATATTTCTAGGGTAATAAAAAATTTAAAAATATATTATTTCATTGGGTATTTCTGAAGGAATAAATTTGAATGAGAAGATAATATTAGTGTTATATTGGAAATTTTATCTGTGAGAAGATCAATATATATATAATAAAAATGCTAATGGGATTAAAATATGATTACTTGATAAATAATTTGATTATCTAAATCTTAACAAAATCAATACCCTTCCATGTAAAGGATATTATATAATTTATAATAATTATATGAATGTAATTTTTTTTGGGTTTTTCTAACCAATTATTTTTCATTATGAAATTATATATGTGAAGAGTTCAGATAAATGTTAAGGGATAGGTAATGTTGAGATAATAAAAGAACATATAATACCATAGACAATTGAAATGGGGAATTAGCATGTTTTAGGATTATAATTTATGGAATAATTCGAAAAATCATGTATGAATTATTGTATTTTGTAGATGGATACGTATTTATAAATGTGGGATAAAAGAATTTATGAACCAAGAAAAATGTTATCAACTTTGGTAAAAAGTTAGTATCTATCATGCACCAACCATTGTATAAGTGGATGTGTCAAAAAATTATTTTTTAAAATATTAGGAAAATATTGTGCATATAAAGAAAGGACTAAGAATTCAAACAAGAGGGTAAACATCAAGTATACATGATAATATCTAAAAAAACCCATTGAAAAATTACTCAATCAAATGTTATTTGGAGCATAGTTCCATATTCGAGTAGCGATTGTTCAAACATACTTTTTTTTCAAGGATGGACATTAATAAAGATTTAATGATCACCACTAAGAAAATAAGGTGTCATTAAAATAAAATATAATCCTTTGAAAATGAATAAACTTGAAAGGTATAATGAGAAAATAAATAATAAATTTTTTACCCAGAAGAATGAATTAAATAAAGGAAAATTGGTTCACTTATTCATGTCATGATTGAATATGATTTTAAGGAATTTAAATTCTATATGGAGTTGATTTTTTAATGTAGTCTAAGTAAACCAAAATATTTCTATAAAAGAAATTATGGAAGATGGAGATCCATCCACTATGAATGGATAATGAATTAATTTTTGCATTAACATGAATAAGGTTGAGAAACCCATCACTACACAATATAAAAGTTGAAATATTGATGACTTACGATAAATGAATATAAAAATTTCTCAAAGGAAGAAGCTAATAAATTGTACTATTCATTTTTTTATAATAAGAATCACTTCACCCAATTGAGATTGTGTCATTTATTTTATAGAATCAAACAAAGACAAATATTAATGATAATGGAAAAAGGGAACACACACAAAAATAAGTTAATCTCTAAGGATTGTATTATGTATCCCCTATCATTTGATATAAACCATACATTAGAAACATTAATGAGTCTCCATCTATCAGTGCATGTCGAATCATAATGTCAAAAATATCATATGGGGGAGAGTGGGGTGTGTGTGGTTTGTGTAATTTTTTATATATATATCCATTAGTAATATATAATATTAATCATTTATAACAGATGGAGTTTTTTGTATATAGATAGGGCAAGTGAAGTTAAAATAATATATTTTTTGTAGATTATATGTTGACTTGTACATACATGTTTTTTTTAAGTTAGACATTGGATAATTTTTTACATTAAGGAAATAATAGCACACAGAATCAACATAAATGATAATTTAAAATGTTCTATGAACTAGAAAATAATGGTTAGTTAGAAATAAGCATGAGGTTTTCAGTGATAATTAGGAATATACTGTGTGTGTGTGTGTGTGTGTGTATAAAAAAGTAAATCACTGAGAAAAGAGTGAAATACAATTTGAGAGATGGTTTCCCAACATTACATTCTAGAACAAGTTAATATAATGTTCCCTTAATGATTCCTACTATGGATATAGCCTTTTTATCGATTATATACACTTTTTGAATAAGTGCATCGCACTTTTCATGGATTTAAAACAATAGAAATTGTTGATGTTCAATGTTTTATAAAATATATAATGTGAGGGGAATATTAGACATGTTTGAATAATAACTAACAGGAAATTAATTCACCTTTATTGAGAGAGTGAGAAACCATAGATGGTTAATCCAAAATCATCAAAAAATATAATGAATTACAAAATCATTAATAGAAAACATGAACCTATTCGAAGCATTCACCCTCTATAATTCCCAATTATGGTAATTTACCTTTATAATCAAAGTATCCTTAATGAGGTATTTGAAATGAAAAGGCATTGTGCCCATGGTTTTAGGAACTCTTCCACATTTATCATCCATTTATTAGAACCAATTATCAAAATAATAATTTTCTTATTGATCTGAAGATATTGATCCTTGTTGTTGTCCACTAGAATCATTAATTAATCCATCCTATCAGTATTCTATTTAGACATATTAATCTGAAATCCCTTCCCCTACATCTCTTCCTCGAATGGAAGGATAAGCTCTAAAGACTTTTATTTTCACCTATCTCTCTCATCTAATTCCCAATATGGGAAAAACATAAGATCAAAGTTTTTATCACTATTAGGGGCCTCCATTCTATCACAAATGACATAAAAAAAATCTTTGGGAGGGGCATGAAGATCATTATAGGCCTATCTATTAAAATAATCTATAGTAATATATCCCCCTAGCATTTGAGATAGGTTTTCCGTTGCGGCACCCAGTTGTTGTTGATAATTAAATTAACCACTTCTTTCTAGTGGTCTTTCACTCAACACGTTCATACCCTTATTCTTGACATGGAAGTTTCCATTAGTTTCATAATCCATATCCTTGGACCTATCATTTTTAAAATACATTTATCACCATTATTTTAGGTAGGTGATAATAATCTTTATTCCCTTTTTATTTCATCTTCTTGGTCACAATCCAACTCCTTGAATCCAAGTTTCCATTTGAACCTTTCTTTCTCCTTAGACTATAGAGTTATATACCATGTCTTCTAAAAACACTATTGGTATAGATTCAAAAAGATCTCCCATCTCATGCTTCTTCCCCATATCAACTTTGTATTCCATTGATATTCTCTACTATACCAGATATAATTTTTTCCCTAGTAATACCTTCAGTTCCTAAACATTCATGTCAGTTGATAAGCATAAAATTCCGCACAATTTTTCTTGGACTTGACTGAATGAAAACACCCCCCAACTCACTTATATAACGATTAAATATTTACAATACATTCAGAGTGATACACAATGGTTTTACCTCTTTCTGTTTGGTATCAACAATTTTTTCATTATTATTACTCAGCTGATCCAAATAAAGATAGCTGAGAAAGGTGGAAGAAATCCCAGGTTAAGGAATGGAAAAAATGGATTTGAGTTACATTATAAATATGGTAAATTTATATCCCCCTCCAATGAGGAGGGGGCTGTATCTTCAATAATAACTGCTAGGGCATCATTGAGAGAAGAACAAAGAGCTATGAGCGAGCCTCCATTTTCTTAGACTCGTTAACAAATATGAAAAATTTGGAACCGAATTATATAAAAAATTAATATGATTATTACCATATGTGTTAGATTAAATAATAAATTAATAACTTAGGGAAGAGTGAAATTTAGAAGTGTTTCCAATTATAATCGTAATTCATATAATTTCATCTCATTTAATCCTAATTGACCAAGGAATCATGCCTGAGAAGAAGTGATATATTTTCATAATATGTTAAGAGAAATTAATTAAGGATTAGATTTCACACATTTGTTGGGGGATGTTATTCTGGACACATTATAATTGATTTTTTCTGGAGTTTCAATAGTTCTTTTTGTAAATAGTCTTATCGATTTTAGTGTTTTAATTCTAGTTTTTATATATTGAATAGAACTAATAATATTAGTTGAATATATAGAATTTATGAATTTATTAACAATTATTAGATATAATTTTATAAACATTATCCATTTTGAAATATTTCTATAGTAATTTGATGTTATTTGTTTCAATAAATAATATAGTGAAGGAATAAATAAAAGATAGAAAAATAATGTAATAATAATAAATGGGGGTAAAGACAGTATCAATGGAAAATATTTTACAAGGCCATAGTATGGTAAATCATTACATAGTTAATTATTTATACGAATAAAACTTAAATGTGTATAATCATGCCAACATAGCATGATCCTTCACCATAAGAGTGTTTCAACACCAACACTACATCACCACTAGTCCTAATTAAATGGTAATATCCCTAAATATCATAAATGTTTAATCTTCATATGATTTCAATTTAGTAACCAAGAATTATTTAAAAATTTATCAAAATATCGGGCTCAATTAACTATACATAAAATAGTTGAGAGTACATTAGTTCCAATGCGATTTCTTCAAATTATCAATACTTTATTTAAATTAATATTCGACATGTCCTAATTATAAGATAGAATGATCATGAGAATATAACAGGTGTCACATAAAAAATTTTATAATTTTATTTGAAATGTAAATATCTTATTCATATGTTAACCCTTCCACTAATGAAGAATTAAACCTTAAGGCAGTGTAAACAAGTATATAATATGATCACAACTTTTAGGGTCCAATATATATATATTATTTTGTCACTCCCAATACTTTCACTCTAAAATATTATTAAAAAAACTATTTTACATAGTGGATTTGATTCTATCATTAGATTAATTGATATAAAAAACAACAATTACATGAATTAATAAAAATATTACATTACATACATCCCAATGACATTTTAGGTTTATAGATTTAGAGAATTCTAGAATATCATAAACTAATAAATCCCATGAATTCTAAACAAACAGAAAATGTTTCTACACTACATTTTAAAATACTTCCCTAATAATCCCACACAATATCTCTTCAAAGTATATTCTGTTAGAATTATCATTTATAATAAATTTATTCATGATCTGGGGAAATAATAACATAATAAGGGGTAATCTCAAAATCATAATAGTGGTAAAAATAAACAATAATAATAAAATATCATAGGTGATCATAATATTATCATAAATAATATGGAGGGAATAAGTAGAAAAAAATAATTCCATGATAGAGTGAAACAAAAACCATAATATACACATGAATAACCATGGAAACAAAAAGATCACATGGATAATAATAAAAGGGTCCTTAATAAAAAAAATTGTATCATGAAAAAAATTCATTTCCCTATTCCTAGAAAACATTATCATACTTTTCCTGATCATACTTTTAAGGACCTATGTTTTTGAAATATCTTGTTTTTTGTAGGCATACACACAAACATTAAGGAAATTTTGTTTGATGAGACATATTGATTCATCATGGGGGTATTATGGCTGCTTAACATGTGTAATTATGTCTAATTAATACATTATATAAATTAATTTATACACTATACATTTCACAAACAATATACATCTGTAACCAATAAACATCCATATTAAAATAAAAAAGAATATTGATTGTCAATATTTCACCAATCAATACATGGAATAACATTATATGAAATAATCCATAAAATAACCATCATATTGTGTAATTATATATTATTAATTAAATAATTAACATAATTGATAAATGTATGGTTATATTGATGAATTCTTATAAAATAAAATGAAAATATGGTATTTAATGTTGAAAGGCATTCGAAATAATGTTGGTCTAAACAGATGATGATTAGGAATGAAACCATTATTAATAGTTTTTCCATGATCATAATCCAAAATAGAAAAATATTATGAAAATATTTGTAATGTAATACCAGAAATGGTGTCTTATGGTGGGGGAAACCATTATTGGATGAAATAAAATCATGTAAAACATTTCAATTAAATGAGATTTCAGTTATCAAAATCATTTATGGATTAGGTAACATATTAATCAAAACAAATAAAAATACACAACATGAGATTTCACATTTATTAACTTGAATAATTGTTATTTAATGTTATAATCTAAAAAATATGCAGAATTCACACTATATAACATAAATTAGGTGTATAATAAAAAATATGTCTCAAAATATTTTGAGACTGAAAACCCTTACAAATTTGGTAATAAAAGAATCAAAAGGATATGATCAATGTAATTATGAATGTAAATTATAATAACAATAATAATACAATAATAGTAATTAAAAAATAAAATTTTGTTGTAAAAATTCTATATAAAATTAATTATGGTGTACAATATCAAACATGTTCATGGATTTGAAAATTGAGATGAAAAATCATTTACAACTTGAGTATCATCTAAATCAAAACCCTCGAAAAAGAATGTTCATAAAAAAATTTTAAATACATTAATTTATTATATTATATAACAAATATAAATTAGATACCCATTAGAAATTTAAATTGTTATATAAAAAGAATCACATCTTAAGAATTAGGAATTGAGAACAGTAATCCCATTTCAGGTTACATAATCATTGAGGTAAGGTTGATTTGGTAATGAGGTTGCAAGGAATATTTGTATAACAATATAAACGAGGGAAATAAAATTAATAGAATTAATTTAGTAATATAAATCAAAATTAGAACAATATATATTAATAATAGAGTTTTAACTCAATGGAAGAAAACCGATTTAGCACAAACCCTTACCTTAAATCTTGAATCCCACTAATATAACTGAATCTCCAATATAAAAAATTCTTACTCAACAATTTTTGAAACTTTTTCAAATATATATATACTTTTATAAAAATAATTTATAATTTTTCTAAACAAGTAAATTATATAGTTACTATCTACTATCAATATCAGACATGGGTAATCATTATTTTTTTGAACTAATTTTATAAGAGTGGTTTTGTTTTACATTCTTCTCTTAATGTTATTCATTACCATATCAAACAATGTAATCAGATTAATATTTTTAATTATTTATAAGGATATATGTTAATTCTATGTGATTTTTATTTTATATCAATAAATATAAATTTGAGATAAACATAATTGAGTGATTTTTAACAGATGGAATGTGGTATTGTAATAAATGGGTTTAATATTATTTTTACCATGACTGAAAAAAAAAATATTTTTTATTTATTTCAAATATTTTTTTTAATTATGTTCTAATATATATCCCTGATATTATTTTTCATAGTTATTATAGTAAGTTGTTTAACCGGCCCAAACATGTACATATTATAATTAATGGATGATTTTGTAAGGTAATTCTTTTGTGGATAATACCAGTTTTATAAAAACATGAAGATATTTTTGATGAATATTAAAGGTGTTGTCTCATATTTGGAGAGGGTTAAAGAAATAAAAAGGTAAATAAATGATAAAATAGATTTTTAACTTCATATAGGTGGTATTTATTACATTGAAAAATTATTATTTTTTATTTCCTCATGAACAAGATGTAAAATGTGTATTATAGTTTTTAAATTTATAATTATTATTAAATTGTATATATATCAAAATTCTTCTTCAATTTCATACTTATAATTAGAGAGTATAGGTTAAGGTTGTATTTTTGGTTAAACATTATTCCCTTATCATAATAACAATCAGTATAAAACCAATAATATTTACATTTTATATGAATTTATAAACCAGATTTGGTAAGTACGTAGAAAAATAAAAGGAGTTTCTAAAAAATTAGTACCCATATTGTAGGAGAGGGATTTCCATTAATATACTAAAATTAAATTGAGGATTTAGGCCAATTGATTACAAAAATTTCTTCATTGTAATGTTAGAGGATTATAGGTTAAAGAAAAAAATGAATACTTTCAAGAGGAAAACTAATTTTGGGAGTGGTCTATAAGGGATGGTGAGAGACCCCTTTTATAAGATTTGAATATTGTAAATAATAATAAAAAATATAAAGAGAGATCATGTTTCACATATCATAAAGACTAAAAAATTAACAATAAATTAAATCGTATGATATAAGGTCACGAATCTATCGACCATTCATTTGAACAAATGTTTTAAACTTGTTTTACATCCTGTCCAATTATGATTTTCTCTTTGAAAATGTTTTTTTTCATGGTAGTAATTTTTTACCATATTAATATAATTTTAATTAATATCAATAAATTTTCACCTATTAAATAATTCTACAATAGATATTAAAAAAATAGAATAATTTTTATCATAAAATATTTGTGTTTATGACAATTTAAATTTATCATTTTCATTTTTATCATGAAAAAAATTATTTTTAGAAAAAGTCAAATTTAAGATTTAAAATTATTTTACTAGATAAATGTATCAATGTGTTTTATTTTCTTTCAATATATTTTCTTACTATGAAAAACATATGTGGATATCATAGTTAACAAAAAAATGAATTTTATAAAAATAAAATTTTATTTTCAATATTTAAAACGAAATCATTTTTCATAGGAAAATGACATTGTCAGAATATTAAATATTCCAGTTGTTATTTCATATCCTTTACTAATCAAACTAGTGTTAATATATTATATATAAAAAAAGTTTACATAATTTACTTAGTTCCTAAAAAATGTATAAAAATCCAATTTTTAGAAAGGAAACATATTAATGAACAAAATAGTGTTATTCGTTATTTAGATAAACTAATTGAATTTTGAGCAATGAATTAGTATTAATAATTAAGTTTATTTTTATTTATAAATATATTTCTTAGTCAAGTCACCTATATTTGTATCCTTTAATACCATTCCTACAATGTAATGATAACATAATGTTTCACAGTTTGTTTTGGTTTGGTGTTGCGTAAGAAGAAAACTACTGAACTATTATGGTTTTAAATGAAAAAATATAATTTAAAATCATGTGGTGCTTCATTCTCACCTATTTATTTTTTTCTTCATTAAAATTTTTATTATAACTCACCATGGGAAATTAATTAAGGATTTCTAAAATCTAAACTATAGTTAATATATAATTTCAAATGAGATATCAAAAAAAATAAGTATGACTATAAAACACAGATTTCCATTAATTTTAGGTATATAATAAAACCTTCAGCCACTTTTTATGATTATGATTTATTATATGGTTATTATTTATGAAAGTTTTTAGGGGAATACTTTTTAAAATTAATATTACTATGTACTCAAATTTCATTGTCTCTTTTTGAGGCACAAAAGTTAATCATGTCGCATCTATAAGCATGATTAATTATTAATAATTATTTTAAATTATACAAAATCTTGTTTGAAATAACATGGGTGAAATCCTTATAGAAATTACGATGATAAATGAAAAATAGATTTGTGTTGTGGTGGTTTTTTTACCCATGGTATTGAACATTTATTCAATACTCTTTTTCCAGAAAACATTTCGAAATAGTTTAAGTAGAATAATTGAAAACACTATTAGTTGTACAAATATGTAAAATATCATTTAATTTTCAAATTAAGGTAAATATATTCAATACAGATATCACTGTACTCTATAGATTTATAAAGGATAGTAAACCCTATTTGTTTGTGACATATTGAAATATAAATAATATTCCTTAGGATAAATCAATAATTGAGTAATATGATAAATTTCAATCATTAAAATATTTCTAAAAGCATTGTAAGTACCATTATAATATCAGAGGATATGAGATGAGTTGTATATGTTTTACATTAACTTTTAAGTGACCTAGATTCTAGAAAATTGGGTAGGATCACTTGAACTAGATTTTGAAATAATGATCAGAATTAAATTATATGGGATGGATGAGAGTATAATGAGATATTTGCTTCCTTCCTTGTTTATAATAAATCATTAACATGTTGAAAAAAATTAATTTATAAAATGAACTACCTAAAACCAAACTACAATATAATTATCTATGTATTTTTTTTGTGTAATAACATAAAACCAATATAGTTAATTATAAAAGACAAATAATATAGAAATAGAATCTGGGAAAATAATAATAAAAATTTGGAATAATCGATCTTATGGAATTCTATGGTATCAAAATTTTTTACTATAATAGTTATAGTTCATCCTATTTCACTCTTGGTTAAAACTCGGTTTAATTTTGTTGGGTTATCTAATATTCCTTAACTTATTTTCTTTAATATAATAAATCCTTCATAATGTATTTTTTAAAAAAATTGATAAACCAATGCATATCACCTGGGAGTATCCATATAGGTGTATAGTCATAACACTGTTACATATACACCGACTAAAGATTTAAAAGATAATCAAAAATATTTTTTCAAAGTTATTACACATAAGTGAATATGGTCTATAAGAAAATCAACTATCAACTATATATATAGGGATATAATAACTAACTTAACCAAAGAATCTTGAAATTACCAAAACATTATAAAGTTATATATTTTATAGAATTTTTTTGAGAGTTATCACAGGGGTTTTGAATAATGTTATCTTATCACAATCCTTAAAATTAACGAAATTAACTCATCTATCATAAAGAATATTATATACAATGAAATTTGGATCAACATTATCTTTTCAACAGTTAAATTATCCTCAACTAACATCATATACTCAAAAGTTGACTAAATATGGATTTTATACCAAATGTGACACCCTAGACCTTCTCTTCTAGATTAGGTAGAGAAAACCAAAACATTATATACATGATTTGATACCAAATATAGATTCATGGGATTAATTATACCATAATGAGATGAATTAAAGATAATATTTAGTTAAATTCAATGCAATTACACGTTATGTTTTTTTTATTTTAGAAAAACATAAACTAATAAAACCAATTTCTTTGTCAAATAATGTAGATTTTTCCGCACTATGCAGTAAACTTTTTAATCTGGAATATGTCATCACCATCCACTAAAAAAATAAAATCAAGTATTTCTATTAGTATTATTCTGTGAAATAAATTTCTTCACAACCTATGGAAATAAAAAAAATATGAATTGGAGTGATGAAATAATCAATAATTTTAAACATAAGTGATACTAATCATTGATCATAATTTAGAATAAAAAAATATAGATGGAATAGGTTGAAAAATATTATGATATAATTTAATGAAACTAAAATCATAATATATCCATTGATAATTTTGGAAATTAAAAACATCACACGAATAACAATAACAGGTTTCTCAATGATCATAAAATTATTTTCATATAGCTAATTACATTCCATAATCCAAGAAATTATGATCTTAGTCCTAGAGATCTTACAATAAAGGGCCTATGATTAGGAAATATTTTGTTTCAGGATTGAAAACACAAATGATACCCATGATAGGTTGTCACATCATACCTATTGATGCATAAAGGGGCTATTCTAGGACCCACCCATACCTAACATAGTCCAATGTAATAATCATATGTTGGAACTAATAAACGATACAATTTATAAATAACATTCCTTAGTAATCAATAAACATTCAGACTAAAATAATATGAATACATATTTTAAATATTCCACTAATCAATAAATAAAATAAAATTATATGACATAATCCTAAAACTAACACAATATAGTGTAATATTATATATTTAATACAATAATTTCCCTAATCATAAAATATATTGGAATCTAGTTGAATTCCCTTTAATGAAATGAAAATTATTTTAATATTAGATGTAAGGAGTTTGTGGAATAATCATGCATATAGGAAGTGGATGATTTGGTAATACAAATGTATTAATGGATTTACTATGAGAATAATCCCCAAAATAATATAGTATAAGAATATTTAGAAGGTAATCCATGATATAAAATGATATGGTGGAACATACCATTAATTATGGCATTATGTTCAAGAGAGTCTTTATAGGTTAATGAAATGGGATTTGAGTTATAAAATTCCCAAACAGATTCAGTAACAATTCAAGGAAACACATTGAATGATTTAATTTGAAATTAAACATTTAATACCATGACTATGATATAACATATCAATTAGGTATTATACATGACCAGTAGATTATAATAGTTTTATAATACAAAATGTGTCTCAAAATAATATTATGAGATTAAAAACCCTTATTAATTTTAAAAACAATATAATATAAAGGATATGAATGAGGTACTTCTAGAGATATTTTAAAATACCATTAAGGAATAACTAATTGATGTAATAAAATTCAATAAGGTATTATGTGCACAATATAAAATAAATCATGGTAGGAAATATCAAAATTGTTTCATTGATTTCATAATTGGTGTAAAGAACCCATCACTGATTTTTTATCATATAAATAAAAAAATATATAGGTAAAGGGATTTGAATTAAAAATCACAAATGATGAATGATTTTTCATGAAATATTAAAATAAATAGGTGTCTATGCACCAAATATACGTAAATGTTTTCATAATAATAAAAAAATATCATAAAATAAGAATTGTGAGCTTGAAAAACCATTAAAGTTACATAATATTGGAGCTATGAAAAATTTTAAAATGCATTTTCATAACACCATCTGATTTAAAAATAAGAGAATTATGTTTGATAGCATATTCAATATGCAACATCAAACTTAACCAACCTGTGAAATATGGAACCATTATAACATGGACATTAAATTATATGGTATGAATAATAATAAATAAATTATTAAAAATATATATATTCCCCACTCTATATAAATTATTAATAAATTCTTAGTATTTTATTAATTATTTTTTATCAAGTGATTTTATTCTTCTAAAATATGTTTTATTCAAAACATATTTTTATATATTTTCTTAGAAGATATTTTATTAAATATTTTAATATTTTATAAAACTTATTATAAAAGAAATTATTTTTTTGTATTAACATGTCAAATTTATCTTAGGGTGACTGTTTTTTGATTATTTGGAAAATATTCATTTCTCAGTGAACAGTGAAAATGCTTATTTTTGTAAAATTATCATTTATTTTCAACAAATTAAGTACATTAAAATTAAAATTTTGTTTTTAATATAATTTCTGGAATAATAATAATAATAATTTAATTTATATTCCAATTAATTATTTTCGATGCATCTTTATATAGTGTTTTTATAAGGCCCCACGCCTTAAACCTTACTTAATCTTGAGTTATTACAAGATTACACATTGAGGATCTTTTCAGGTTTAGAGTTTTAGAGAATTAGATCATAAAACTCACATTACATTCCACATATAAACAAAGTGGATACATAAAGTTAGTATTCTTCATTCCCATCAATGGAAACATATTTAAGATGAAACATGGATTCTTTCTTGACACTTCCTTGACACTATCATCATATCATGTACCATTCCATTGACCTATGAAAATCATTTCAAAAAAACTTGGGATGAGAATAAAAAGCTCAGTATGGGTTATAAAAACATGGAAAGGAAACATGGTTACATATATACATAAGAATGAAATCATACTTTACCCATAAAACATAATCACTTTAACATACCTCATCAAATCATGAGTAAGTCATAGAAATCATAAGACATAAAGGTAACTTGAGGCATTCATAACATTCTTATGTAGGGAGTAACCCCCTTGGTTACGTTTGAATACCAATCACAGTATATTCCCTAAATCTCTTCGGAGAAACCTTAAAGTTTCACTCCTTCGCGTTACCCAATGCATTGGAGAGCTATATCGGGATCACCCGCCCTTAGTTTATCACAGAACCACCCGTTTTCATAATAATGGCCAAGAACCTCAACATAATCATATCACATAAAACATACATAAAGGAAACATAACATTCCCACCTTTCAATCACAAGATATCAATACAACACATTGATATAAAAACATTATGAAAACCATTTTTGATTCCAAAATAAAAGAAAAGTAAAACATGGTATTTATTTTTCTTTTAAAAAGAAGGTATGGCTTGTAGAGGAAGCCGAAACTCAAATAATGGTCAAGACGGCGGAGAAGTCGTTGTCGCCGCATACGTACGACAAAAACATTCCCTTTTGTCATTTTGTAAAACGCTTCTTATAAAAAAGATTCCTTTTGGATAAACATAAAAGTCAAAGGTGTTTATACACTGTATAAAAGAATGTTGTGTATAAAATAAAATATGCCTCAATGAAAGAAGATTGAGACGAAGTCCCATACCTCGTATCCGACTTGACCCGACCGTTATTTAATCTCCAGAATAATAAACTTGAGTTAATCTCTATTTTCTTAAGAACCTTTTTCAAGTAAATTATTCCTTTTATATCACTTATTGTCATGTCATGAACACTATGCAATTATTTAAGTTAATAACGGTCATTTTAACTATCATTGGTACTTGAGTAAATAATAAACCCTTTATAATTACATGTTTTTCATGTATCCATTATATCCAGAATGGTATTCATGATGTAGATATCATATATGTCATATATTAACAGTACATGCATGCATTTATAGTATTACATAATCATTTAGAGGTAAGAAATGAAATACACTGTTCATGGAGACGGTAAGCCATACGTACGCATGAACGCTACTTTCATTTCTATTTTGTATTTTATAGAATGCAATCATAATGATATAAAGGTATATTATAATTCCAGTATAATATCATAGTTCAATCCTTTATACGTCCCACATATGGTATTTAACGAATCAAATCTCTTTGAGGGGGAGGTAGTCCGCACTTCCTTAAATGAAGATATCGCGTTTACCCATAATGGAAACCATAAAGGTATGCCCAAAATGAAAAATAAAGAAGCTTAAGGAAAGAATAAACATATTATATATCATATATAAAAATAGTGACATCATAATGGCCACCTTTGAAGGTGTTAAATGAGTATTGAACAATCATCGTTTCGGGAGGCAGAATTTCGCCATCCACGGAAACCGTATGTTCTTTAACCATTTGAAGTAGTTGTGTGAGAGTGTAGCTAAAATAAATCTTATAACAACATCCAAGTATATTTAAGATACTGTTGTTGTTACAAAATAAGTAAATAAAAAGTGTTTAGGGGGTTGGAGAAGCAAAATAAAACAAATGAACATGAGAGAATGAATTACCTTTAAATGTGTAACTCCTTTTGATTTGAGCCTAGAGGCTTCCTTTGAAAGGATTATGCCCAAAGGGAATCCTCTAGGATGAGGAGAGGGATTTGGAGAGAGTAAATGGGCAGGGTATGCCCGATCCAAAGGCCTGAGGAGTGTGTGAAATGAGGTAGAGGTGAGGGCCTTTTATAAGAGGAGAGGAGGGGCACTTTTGGAAATCATGAAACTATTATTTTATTTTCAAAAGTGTTTCGAATTTCTAAGGTCCCACATTGAAATAATTGGAGGATAAGGTGATAAGGGTTCTAAATCCACAATCCAATAGGTTTAGGACATTTTTAGGTCTTAGATATTACATTATCTTTCCATTTTATTTAAATCGTTAAATAATGAGGTCATCGCTGCATCATCATGATGTCATAAATACATTTATTTATTTAATGTAAAAAAATTATAAAAAACTACTATGATGTGTGAAATCTTATTATATTTCCAATGAATATTTATAGTCAAAAATCTGACTTGTATAACCCCATATAAAAATTGTTTTAGTAAAATAACTCATGTTTGTGTCATTTTTAATTTAACATTAAATAAAAAATTATTTTTGTCATTTCCCAACCAAAGTGGCTCCATGGGGTCCCCAAGTTGACCCATGGATTTTCTTGGTCGGCCATGACACATCCAATAAGGTTAGGACATGTGTCTTGGTCATTTCATATTATTAAAGTATTATTTTTACCTTAAACTACACTAATTACCACTAATCGTGATTAAAAACTTAATAAGTTACTATTCCCCAAAAAGATTATTTTAATCTCATTGAACCACATTTTACTTTTTAATGACAACCATGTATGTCGGATTTTTGAAATTCAAAACACAAAAGTGGAAAAGTTTCATTTAAACGAAAAATCAGTTTCTTTAACTACCACTTAGTGGTTTCACTATTCATCAAAAAATGAAGTTTTTCAGAAAATTACCAAAACATCACCCTAAGCTATATTTGATATTCCTAATTCAAAAATGAAGTCTATTTTAAAAAATTAAACACATATAAGTCACATTAATTAATTTAATAATTAATTCCCGCTATTATGACAAATAGCGTGTTTTTATGAAACAATAAGTATCAAAAGATTCACACTAGTTTAAGTCCAATTTCAAAGTGAAATTGATTCCAATGACCACCATTGGATTAAATGGTAAAAATATATTATAATTTCACTTCAAAACGAATTCAAAAGATAATCTAATCATATAAATAAATTAGATTAAAAAGCAGTTTTGATGTAAAATGCAGTATTTTTCACTATTCATTAAAAAAGGAACCTTGTCAGAAAAATACCAAAAATTCACACAAAGTAAATTTTGATGTCCCAATCATAAATAATAAGTTTATTTTGAAAAACATAGTTTATAAAATGGTCAAAATATAGATTCAAAAATGTTTTTCCATCAAAGGCAGAAAAACAATCTTTTAAAAATATTAGTGTATTCCATGCTTAAGATTGGATTTATTTTCATTTTAAGCCTCTAAAACACTATCTAATTCATTAATAGACATAGATAAAATATCTATTATTCATTAATTACTTGGGATGTTACATCCTTCCCCCCTTTATAAAATTGCATCCCCACAATTTATTTACTTATTGAATAAATGGAGGTACTTATCCCTCATTGCATTTTCAGATTCCCATGTTGCCTCTTCAATTATGTGGTTTTTCCACAAAACCTTTACCTGGTGAATCACCTTATTCAGTAACACTTTCTCCCTGTGGTCAAGAATCTGGACCGGTTGTTCCTCATAAGATAGGTTCTCTTCCAGCTGAACTACCTCAGGACTCAAAACATGAGATGGATCTGGCATGTACTTTCTCAACATCGAAACGTGAAAAACATTGTGTACCTGAGATAAACTCGGAGGTAAATCCACTCAGTAAGCAACTGATCCAACTCTCTCCAGAATTTCATATGGTCCAATGAACCTTGGACTCTGCTTTCCTTTCTTACCAAATCGCATCACACTTTTCCATGGTGATACTTTGAGAAAAACATTATCACCTACCTCAAAAGATAGACCCTTCCTCCTGTTGTCTGCATAACTCTTATGCCTTCTCTGAGTTGTTCTCATGTGCTTCTGAATCAACTGAACTTTTTTTGCCAACTCTTCTACCAATTCTGGTCCCATCAACTTCCTTTCACCCACTTCATCCCAGAAAGTTGGAGTTCGACACCGCTTCCCATATAATGCCTGAAATGGTTCCATCTGTATACTGGAATTAAAACTATTATTATATGAAAATTCAACCAAAGAAAGATGTTGGTCCCAACTTCCCTGATAATCCATCGAACAAGCTCGAAGCATATCCTCCAAGGTCTGAATTGTTCGTTCTGACTACCCATCTGATTGAGGATGAAAAGCCATACTAAAATTTAATTCAGTACCCAACGACTTCTGAAGGCCTTTCCAAAAGTTAGAAGTAAACCTGGGATCACGATCCGAAACAATGGAGAGTGGAACTCCATGTAACCTTACTATCCCTTTAAGATACAAATGGGAAAGTTGATCAAGAGAGAAATTATCTCGTATAGCAAGGAAATGAGCATATTTGGTCAAGTGATCAACAATAACCCAGATTGCATTATTACCTCGATATGTCTTCGGTAATCCCACAACAAAGTCCATGGATATATTCTCCCATTTCCACTCTAGCACTGGTAAAGGCTGAAGCATCCCTTTCGGTAACTGCCGCTCTGCTTTAACCTGTTGACATGTCAAACACTTCATAGTAAAATCAGCAATATATATTTTTATTCCATCCCACCAGTAATACTCCCGCAGATCTCTACACATCTTAGTACTGCCTGGATGAACTGAAAATGGAGAACTATGAGCTTCACATAACAAATCTCTCTTCAACTGTGAATCACAAGGCACACACAATCTCTTCCCAAATCTCAAGAAACAATCATTATCAATGTTGAATTCAGGCAACTTACCTTTTTGAACCAGCTCTACCTTTTTCTGCAACTCACTGTCTTGCTTCTGTGCTGGCTTGATTCTGCCTGATAGAGAAGATCTCACTGATACCTGAAACAAATCAGAAGGACTTCCTACACCAACAACTTCTATTCCAAGGTTCATCAAATCCTTAACCGAAGGATCACGTTCCAAATGCAACATTGCTAATGAAGCATTACTTTTTTGACTCAAAGCATCAGCCACATTATTTGCATTTCGCGGATGGTAATGAATTGTACAATCATAATCCTTGATTAATTCCAGCCATCTCCTCTGTCTCATGTTTAACTCTTTCTGAGTGAATATATACTTTAAACTTTTGTGATCGGTATATATTTCACACTTTACTTCATACAAATGATGCCTCCAAATTTTTAAAGCAAAAACAACAATAGCTAATTCCAAATCATGTGTAGGGTAATTTACCTCATGAGTTTTCAACTGTCGTGAAGCATTAGCAATTACCTGATCATTTTTCCTTAGGACGCAACCAAGCCCTTTCAATGAAGCATCACTGTATATAACAAACTCACCATTCCTGGAAGGTAGTTCCAAAACTGGAGCATTCACCAATCTTCATTTCAATTCCTGAAAACAATCATCACATTCTTTTGTCCAGATAAACATAACACCCTTCCGAGTTAGCTTAGTCATTGGACTAGATAATCGTGAAAAATTTCTAACAAACCTTCGGTAATAGCCTGCCAAACCAAGGAAGCTATGAATCTCGGTTACATTTGTGGGTCTTGGCCAGTCTTCCACAAATTTTGTTTTTGCAGGATCAACAATTATTCCATCTTTAGAAACAATATGACCAAGGAAAGAAATTTGTTGCAACCAAAACTCACACTTGCAGAATTTTCCATATAGTTTCTTTTCTTTTATGGTTTGCAAGATAACCCTTAAATGTCTTTCATGTTCCTCTTTACTTTTAGAAAACACCAAAATATCATCAATGAAAACCACTACAAACTTATCCAAGAACTCATGGAAAATTCTATTCATTAAGTCCATGAATACAGCAGGTGCATTGGTTAGCCCAAAAGGCATTACTACAAATTCATAATGGTTATATCTCGTACGGAACGCGGTCTTCGGAATATCTGCCTCCTTTACCTTCAGCTGATGGTGCCCCGATCTCAAGTCAATCTTTGAAAAAAACTGAGCTCCCTAGAGCTGATCAAACAAATCATAGATATGAGGCAAAGGATATCTGTTCTTAACAGTGATATTATTCTAGGCTCTATAATCAATGCATAGTCTCATAGAACCATCTTTCTTTTTAACAAATAAAATAGGAGCACCCCATGGTGATGTGCTAGGTCGAATGAAACCTTTCTCTAATAAATCTTGCAATTGCTCCTTCAACTCTAAAAGTTCAATTTGAGCCATTCGATAAGGAGGTTTTGAAATTGGCTTAGCATCTGGAACTAAGTCAACAGTAAACTCAACTTCCCGATCTGGTATTATTCCAGGCAACTCATCAGAAAAAACATCAGGATACTCATTTACCACTGGAACATCATTAATCTGAAGAGTTCCTTTATTTTCAAAGATGTGTGCAAGGTAACATTCATTTCCATCTTTTACAAGATTCTCGGCCTCTTGATAAGTTATCAACAGTAAGGGTTCATTCTTATACACAAACTGAAAGTCTTTCTGAAAATAAACTTCTTTAGCTCTACAGTCAATCTTAGCATGGTAAATAGAGAGCCAATCCATACGCAGGATAACATCAAACTCTACTAGAGGTAGAACAATAAGGTTTTCAAGTAGGTTCCTTCCACAGATAAGGATAGGAAGATTCTTATAAATTATTTTTGCCTCAACATTTCCCCCAGGTGTCTTTACCACATGTTTAGGAGTAATTTCTTGAGATGGTATTCCCATTTTACTAGAAAAGGATTCAGAGATGAATGAATGTGTACACCCGGAATCAAACAACACACTGGCATAATCTGAAAAAACAAACAAAGTACCTGATACGACTTCATTTGATGGTCTGATGTCTGCCGAAGTAGTTGAAAAAGATTTCACCACCCCTTTCTGCTTGTAGTCTAACTGCTTCCCATCACTCAATCTCTTTGTCGAACACTCATTTGCATAGTGACCCATCTCATTGCACTTATAACATTTCACTAACTGTAAATCAAATTTGGTCTTACCATCACCTTGATCCTTTTCAGTGAAATCACGAGCCTTATGTCCCATCTTACCACATCGGTAGCACTTTCCAGAATTCAGAAGAAATTCCCCAGCATTCCTTTTGCCACATTTATCACAAACTGGAAACTTTGTTTTCTTACCATCAGACTTTTTTGAAGAATTATTACCTTTCTCCTGCCACCTCGGTCTCTTCTTCTGTTGGTTGTTATAGAACACTTGGTCATCGGAAAACTCCATTTCCACCTTCTGAGCACATAGAACACAATTTTAATAACTTTTAAACTCACTAGAAGCTAATGCCCTTCGATATTTAGTCTTTAATCCTGAGTAAAAACGATTGATTTTACTATCATGTTCTCGGATAAAATTTGGAGCATACCTTGCCAATCGAGTGAACCTTTCTTCATAGGTAGCCACTGTGTCTTCCTCTTGCCTCAATTCCAAGAATTGCTTTTCCATACTAAGTCGAACAGCCTTAGGAAAATACTTCTCAAGAAACATACCTTTGAATTCATCCCAGTCGAGAGCATCAATCTCATCATCATCCATGATATTTTTAACCATCGACCACCACTGATCTGCATCACCCTCCAAACAGTAAATAGAAAGACTAACCTTTTGATTGTCTGAACACACCATGACATCGAAAATCTTCTCCAGTGCTTTAATCCACCCTTCAGCTAACACAGGGTCAGATGATCCTCTGAATGAGGGGGGATGTTTCCTCATGAAATGTTCCACCACTGACATGTTCCTCTGCGGTTGATCTGGCTGATCTCGTGCATGGATACCGCCACCATTTATAGCCTGAGTCAACTGTGCCATCACTGAAACAAACTGTTCAGTTCCAATTCCGACCATCTCGGGATGCTGATTCGGAAGGTTATTTCCTTCTGCATGCCTTCCTAGCACTGCTTCCTTGTTTCCTCTGCGGAAAACCATTCTGAACAAACATGTCTTAGATGAAGCAACATGGTAATCATCAAATGCTATATCATTGCAAAAAAATATTTTTGGATAATCATTTAATAGAATTATAACTCTTAAAGTTATCGAAACCGACCTTTGATACCAACTATAAGGCCCCACGCCTTAAACCTTACTTAATCTTGAGTTATTACAAGATTACACATTGAGGATCTTTTCGGGTTTAGAGTTTTAGGGAATTAGATCATAAAACACGCATTACATTCCACATATAAAAAAAGTGGTTACATAAAGATAGTATTCTTCATTCTCATCAATGGAAACATATTTAAGATGAAACACGAATTCTTTCTTGACACTTCCTTGACACTATAATCATTTCATGTACCTTTCCCTTGACCTGTGAAAATCATTTCAAAAAAACATGGGATGAGCATAAAAAGCTCAGTATGGGTTATAAAAACATAGAAAGGAAACATGGGTACATATATACATAAGAATGAAATCATACTTTACCCATAAAACATAATCACTTTAACATACCTCATCAAATCATGAGTAATTCATAGAAATCATAAGACATAAAGTTAACTTGAGGCATTCATAACATTCTTACGTAGGGAGTAACCCTCTTGGTTACATTTGGAATACCCATCACTGTATATTCCCTAAATCTCTTCGGATAAACCTTAAAATTTCACTCTTTCGCGTTACCCAATGCATTGGAGAGCTATATCGGTATAAGGCCCCAGCCTTAAACCTTACTTAATCTTGAGTTATTACAAGATTACACGTTGAGGATCTTTTCGGGTTTAGAGTTTTAGAGAATTAGATCATAAGACTTGCATTACATTCCACATATAAACAAAGTGGTTACATAAAGATAGTATTCTTCATTCCCATCAATGGAACACACATTTAAAATAAAACATGGATTAATTCTTGACACATCCTTGACTCTATCATCTTATCATGTACCTTTCCCTTGACCTGTGAAAAACATTTCAAAAACTTGGGATGAGCATAAAAACTCAGTATGGGTTATAAAAACATGGAAAGGAAACATGGTTACATACATACATAAGAGTGAAATCATACTTTACCCATAAAACATAATCACTTTAACATACCTCATAAAATCATGAATAAATCATAGAAATCATAAGACATAAAGGTAACTTGAGGCATTCATAACATTCTTACGTAGGGAGTAACCCTCTTGGTTACGTTTGGAATACCCATCACAGTATATTCCCTAAAAATCTCTTCGGAGAAACCTTAATGTTTCACTCCTTCGCGTTACCCAATGCATTGGAGAGCTATAACGGGCTCACCCGCCCTTAGTTTATCACGGAACCACCCGTCTTCATAATAATGCCCAAGAACCATAACATAATCATATCACATAAAACATGCATAAAGGAAACATAACATTTCCGCATTTCAATCACGAGATATCAATACAACACATTGATATAATAAAAACATTATGAAAACCATTTTCAATACCAAAGTAAAACATGGTATTTATTTTTCTTTTTAAAAAAAAGGTATGGCTTGTAGAGGAAGCCGAAACTCAAATAACGGTTACGACGGCGGAGAAGTCGTTGTCGCCGCATACGTACGACAAAAACATTCCCTTTTGTCGTTTAGTAAACGCTTCGTATAAAAAAGATTCCTTTTGAGTAAACGTAAAAGTCAAAGGGGTTTATACACCGTATAAAAGAAAGTTGTGTATAAAATAAAATATGCCTCAACGAAAGGAGATTGAGACGAAGTCCCATACAAAGATAATTTTTAAAATAAAATAGATACATTATGTGTATTTACTATAAGTACACATAAATAAAGTACCAATACAAGATACGACATAATAACATAATGACATAATTTGAAAGTAGGAGATTAACCCAAAGAATGGAAATTGGGTTAAGAAGTTCCCATACCTCGTATCTGACTTGACCCGACCGTTCTTTAATCTCCTGAATAATAAACTTGAGTTAATCTCTACTTGATTATGAATCTTTTTCAAGTTCATTATTCCTTTTATACCATGTTATGAACATCATGTAATCAGTTAAGTTAATAATGTTCATTTTGTCGGTATTTGGTTCTTAAGTCAAAAATAGACCTCTTACACTTACGTGTTGTTAATTTGGTCAAAGATTCATTATATTCAGAATGTTATTCATGATGTAGATATCATATATGTCATATATATCCAGTACATTCATGCCTTTATAGTATTACATAATCATTTAGAGGTAAGAAATGAAATGCACCGTTCATGGAGACGGTAAGCCGTACGTACGCATGAACGCCACTTCCATTTCTATTTCATATTTCATGGAATGGATTCATAATGGTATAAGAGTATGTTATAACTCCAGTATAATAACATATATAATATCATTAACTTTATCCTTTACACATCCCACATATGGTATTAACGAATCAAATCACTTTTAGGGGGCGGTAGTCCGCACTTCCTAAAATGAAGATATCGTGTTTACCCATAATGGAAACCATAAAGTATGACCAAAATGAAGAAAAACAGAAGCTTAAGGAAAACATATACATAATATATATCATATATAAAAATAGTGACATCATAATGGCCACCTTTGAAGGTGTTAAATGAGTATTGAACAATCATCGTTTCGGGAGGCATAATTTCGCCATCCACGGAAAACGTATGTTCTTTAACCATTTGATGTAGTTGTGTGAGAGTGTAGTTCAAATAAATCTTATAACAACATCCTAGTATATTGAATATACTGGTGTTGTTACAAAAGAAGTAAATAAAAAGAGTTTAGGGGGTTGGAGAAGCAAAATAAAACAAATGAGCATGAGAGGATGAATTACCTTAAAAAGTGTAACTCCTTTTGATTTGAGCCTAAAGGCTTCCTTTGAAAGGATTCTGCCCAAGGGGAATCCTCTAGGATGAGGAGAGGGATGTGGAGAGAGCAAATGGGCAGGGGTTGGCCGAGCCAAAGGCTTGAAGAGTGTGTGAAATAAGGTGGAGGTGGGGGCCTTTTATAAGAGGAGAGGAGGGGCACTTTTGGAAAGTAAAGAAATATAACTTTGTTTGAAAATGTGTTTCGGTTTTAAAAGGTCCCACATTGATAGAATTCGTGGATAAGGTGATAAGGATTCGAAATACACTCATCCAATTGGTTTTGGCCATGTGTAGGTTTTAGATTTTACATTATCTTTCCATTTTATTTTAATCGTTAAATAATGATGTCATCACTGCATCATTATTATGTCGTAAATAATTTAATTTATTTAATGTCTAAAAATTATAAAAAAAATACTATGATATAGGAAATCTTTTTAGCTTTCCAATGACTATTTATAATCAAAATTTGGGCTTGTATAACCCCAGTTAAAAAATTGTTTTCGCAAAACATATTATGTTTGTGTCACTTTCACTTTAACATTAAATAAAAATATATTATTGTCATTTTCCAACTAAAGTGGATACATGGGGTCCCCAAGTTAGGCCATGGCTTGTCTTGGTCGGCCATGACACAACCAATGAGGTTGGGACATGTGTCTAGGTCATTTTATATTATTAAAGTATTATTTATACCATAAACTACACTAATTACCACTAATCGCGATTAAAAACTTAATAAGTTACTATTCACCAAAAAATTATTATAATCTCATTGAACCACATTTTACTTCTTAATGACAACCATGTATGTCGGATTTTTAAAATTCAATACACATTAGTGGTAAACTTTCATTTAACTGAAAAATCAGTTTGCTTGATTACCACTTAGTGGTTTCACTATTCATCAAAAATTGAAGTTTTTCAGAAAATTACCAAAAATTCACCCTAAGCTATATTTGACATTCTGAATTCAAAAATGAAGTCTATTTTACAAAATTCAAATCATATAAGTCACATTAATTAATTTAATAATTAATTCCCGCTGCCAGAGCAAATAGCGTGTTTTTACAAAACAATAAGTATCAAAAGATTGACACCAGTTTAAGTCTAATTTCAAATCGAAATTGATTCCAATGACCACCATTGGATAAAATGGTAAAAATATATTCTAATTTCACTTTAAAACCAATTCAAAAGATAATCTAATCATATAAATAAATTAGATCAAAAAGAGGTTTTGAATTAAAATGCAACATTTTACACTATTCATAAAAAAATGAACTTTATCAGAAAGGTACCAAAAATTACACAAAGTAAAATTTGATATCCCGATTCTTAATAAAAGTTTTATTTGGTCCAAAAGAATGTATAAGAGTGATCAAAACTATATTTAATGACGGTTCACCATTAAAAGGTGATAAGTGAACCTTTAGTGAAAATTAGAGTATAAAAGCCTAAAATTGAACTCTTTCCGTATTTTAAGCCTTTATCTTTTATTGGGTAAATGTAAAAACATCTAAAAACATATCTATTCATATTTTAGTTATTTCTATTCATTCCCGCCAGTACAACGGCTACTTGTTAACTAACATTTAAAATAATATTATTATATTACTAGTGTGCTACGTAAGTTTCAAAGAAACTCATCGTTGTGTATCGGGTACGCTATCAAACATAGAAACCCCTTTTAATTAAAATTCATATTTAATTCTCAAATATTAATAAATATGAAAATTATTTATTCTTTAATTACCTGGGATGTTACATCCTTCCCCCCTTTTGGGAATTGCGTCCTCGCAATTTTATTCACTTATCAAAATAAGTGGGGGTATTTATCCCTCATAGCATTTTCAGATTTCCATGTTGCCTCTTCAATCATGTGGTTTTTCCACAAAACCTTTACCTGGTGAATCACCTTATTCCGTAACACTTGCTCCCTGTGGTCAAGAATCTGGACCGGTTGTTCCTCATAAGATAGGTTCTCTTCCAGCTGAACTACCTCTGGACTCAAAACATGAGATGGATCTGGCATATTCTTTCTCAACATCGAAACGTGAAAAACATTGTGTACCTCGAAAGATAGATCCTTCCTCTGGTTATCTGCATAACTCTTCTGCCTACTCTGAGCTATTCTCATGTGTTTCTGAATCAACTGAACTTTTTCTGCCATCTCTTCTACCAATTCTGGTCCCATCAACTTTCTTTCACCCACTTCATCCCAGAAAGCTGGAGTTCGACACCGCTTCCCATATAATGCCTGAAATGGTGCCATCTGTATACTCGAATGGAAACTATTATTATATGAAAACTCAACCAAAGAAAGATGTTGGTCCCAACTTCCCTGATAATCCATAGAACAAGCTCGTAGCATATCCTCCAATGTCTGAATTGTTCGTTCTGACTGCCCATCTGATTGAGGATGAAAAGCTGTACTAAAATTTAATTCAGTACCCAACGACTTCTGAAGGCCTTTCCAAAAGTTAGAGGTAAACCTGGGATCACGATCTGATACAATGGAGAGAGGAACTCCATGTAACCTGACTATCTCCTTAAGATACAAACGGGAAATTTGATCTAGATAGAAAGTATCTCGTATAGAAAGGAAATGAGCAGATTTAGTCAAGCGATCAACAATAACCCAAATTGCATTATTACCTCGAGATGTCTTTGGTAATCCAACAACAAAGTCCATGGATATATTCTCCCATTACCACTCTGGCACTGGTAAAGGCTGAAGCATCCCTTTCGGTAACTGCCGCTCTGCTTTAACCCGCTGACAAGTCAAACACTTCACAGTAAAATCAGCAATATCTCTTTTCATTCCATCCCACCAGTAATACTCCCGCAGATCTCTATACATCTTAGTACTGCCCGGATGAACTGAAAACGGAGAACTATGAGCTTCACATAACAACTCTCTCTTCAACTGTGAATCACAAGGCACACATAACCTCTTCACAAACCTCAAAACACAAACACAAACTTATCCAAGAACTCATGGAAAATTTTATTCATAAGGTCCATGAATACAGTAGGTGCATTTGTTAACCCCAAAGGCATAACTACAAATTCATAATGGCCATATCTCGTACGGAATGCGGTCTTCGGAACATCTGCTTCTTTTACTTTCAACTGATGGTACCCCGACCTCAAGTCAATCTTCGAAAAATACTGAGCTCCCTGGAGCTGACACCACTTCATTCGATGGCCCAACATCTGCTGAAGTAGTTGCAAAGGATTTCACCACCCCTTTCTGCTTGTAGTCTAACTGCTTCCCATCACTCAAGCTCCTTGTCGGACACTCGTTTGCATAGTGACCCATCTCATTGCACTTATAACACTTCACTAACTGTAAATCAAATTTGTTCTTACCTTCAGCTTGATCCTTTTCAGTGAAATCACGAGCCTTATGTCCCATCTTACCACATCGGTAGCACTTCCCAGAATTCAGAAGACATTCCCCAGCATGCCTTTTTCCACATTTATCACAAACTGGAAACTTAGTTATCTTACCATCAGACCTTTTTGAAGAATTCTTACCATTCTCCTGCAACCTCGGTCTCTTCTTCTGCTGGTTGTTATATGACACTTGGTCATCGGCAAACTCCATTTCCACCTTCTCAGCACATCGAACAAGCTTTTCATAACTTTTAAACTCACGAGAAGCCAATGCCCTTCGATACTTTGGCTTTAATCCTGAGTAAAAACGATTGATTTTACTATCAAGGTCCCGGATAAAATTTGGAGCATACCTTGCCAATCGAGTGAACCTTTCTTCATAGGCAGCCACTGAGTCCTCCTCTTGCCTCAATTCCAAGAATTGCTTTTCCATCCTAAGTCGAACAGCCTTAGGAAAATACTTCTCAAGAAACATACCTTTGAATTCATCCCAGTCAAGAGCATCAATCTCATCGGCATCCCTGATATTTTTAACCATAGACCACCACTGATCTGCTTCACCCTCCAAACGGTAAATAGCAAGACTAACCTTTTGATTGTCTGAACACCCCATGACATCAAAAATCTTCTCCAGTGCTTTAATCCACCCTTCAGCTTGCACAGGGTCAGATGATCTTCTGAATGATGGGGGATGTTGCCTCATGAAATGTTCCACCATTGACATGTTCCTATGCGGTTGATCTGGCTGATCTCGTGCATGGATACCACCACCATTTATAGCCTGAGTCAACTGTGCCATCACTGCAACAAACTGTTCAGTTCCGATTCCAACCATCTCAGGTTGCTGATTTGGAAGGTTGTCTTCCTCCTGATGTCGTCCCAACATAGCTGCTTTGTTTCCCCTACGGAAAACCATTCTGAACATGGAAATATCTTAGGCGAAGCAACATGGTAATCCGTAAATGCTATATCATTTCAATCATATTATAATTTAACACTTTTCTAACTCCTAAAGTTGTCTAAACCGACCTTTGATACCAACTATAAGGCCCCAGCCTTAAACCTTACTTAATCTTGAGTTATTACAAGATTACACGTTGAGGATCTTTTCGGGTTTAGAGTTTTAGAGAATTAGATCATAAGACTTGCATTACATTCCACATATAAACAAAGTGGTTACATAAAGATAGTATTCTTCATTCCCATCAATGGAACACACATTTAAAATAAAACATGGATTAATTCTTGACACATCCTTGACTCTATCATCTTATCATGTACCTTTCCCTTGACCTGTGAAAAACATTTCAAAAACTTGGGATGAGCATAAAAACTCAGTATGGGTTATAAAAACATGGAAAGGAAACATGGGTACATACATACATAAGAGTGAAATCATACTTTACCCATAAAACATAATCACTTTAACATACCTCATAAAATCATGAATAAATCATAGAAATCATAAGACATAAAGGTAACTTGAGGCATTCATAACATTCTTACGTAGGGAGTAACCCTCTTGGTTACGTTTGGAATACCCATCACAGTATATTCCCTAAAAATCTCTTCGGAGAAACCTTAATGTTTCACTCCTTCACGTTACCCAATGCATTGGAGAGCTATAACGGGCTCACCCGCCCTTAGTTTATCACAGAACCACCCGTCTTCATAATAATGCCCAAGAACCATAACATAATCATATCACATAAAACATGCATAAAGGAAACATAACATTTCCGCATTTCAATCACGAGATATCAATACAACACATTGATATAATAAAAACATTATGAAAACCATTTTCAATACCAAAGTAAAACATGGTATTTATTTTTCTTTTTTAAAAAAAGGTATGGCTTGTAGAGGAAGCCGAAACTCAAATAACGGTTACGACGGCGGAGAAGTCGTTGTCGCCGCATACGTACGACAAAAACATTCCCTTTTGTCGTTTAGTAAACGCTTCGTATAAAAAAGATTCCTTTTGAGTAAACGTAAAAGTCAAAGGGGTTTATACACCGTATAAAAGAAAGTTGTGTATAAAATAAAATATGCCTCAACGAAAGGAGATTGAGACGAAGTCCCATACAAAGATAATTTTTAAAATAAAATAGATACATTATGTGTATTTACTATAAGTACACATAAATAAAGTACCAATACAAGATACGACATAATAACATAATGACATAATTTGAAAGTAGGAGATTAACCCAAAGAATGGAAATTGGGTTAAGAAGTTCCCATACCTCGTATCTGACTTGACCCGACCGTTCTTTAATCTCCTGAATAATAAACTTGAGTTAATCTCTACTTGATTATGAATCTTTTTCAAGTTCATTATTCCTTTTATACCATGTTATGAACATCATGTAATCAGTTAAGTTAATAATGTTCATTTTGTCGGTATTTGGTTCTTAAGTCAAAAATAGACCTCTTACACTTACGTGTTGTTAATTTGGTCAAAGATTCATTATATTCAGAATGTTATTCATGATGTAGATATCATATATGTCATATATATCCAGTAAATTCATGCCTTTATAGTATTACATAATCATTTAGAGGTAAGAAATGAAATGCACCGTTCATGGAGACGGTAAGCCGTACGTACGCATGAACGCCACTTCCATTTCTATTTCATATTTCATGGAATGGATTCATAATGGTATAAGAGTATGTTATAACTCCAGTATAATAACATATATAATATCATTAACTTTATCCTTTACACATCCCACATATGGTATTAACGAATCAAATCACTTTTAGGGGGCGGTAGTCCGCACTTCCTAAAATGAAGATATCGTGTTTACCCATAATGGAAACCATAAAGTATGACCAAAATGAAGAAAAACAGAAGCTTAAGGAAAACATATACATAATATATATCATATATAAAAATAGTGACATCATAATGGCCACCTTTGAAGGTGTTAAATGAGTATTGAACAATCATCGTTTCGGGAGGCATAATTTCGCCATCCACGGAAAACGTATGTTCTTTAACCATTTGATGTAGTTGTGTGAGAGTGTAGTTCAAATAACTCTTATAACAACATCCTAGTATATTGAAGATACTGGTGTTGTTACAAAAGAAGTAAATAAAAATAGTTTAGGGGGTTGGAGAAGCAAAATAAAACAAATGAGCATGAGAGGATGAATTACCTTAAAAAGTGTAACTCCTTTTGATTTGAGCCTAAAGGCTTCCTTTGAAAGGATTCTGCCCAAGGGGAATCCTCTAGGATGAGGAGAGGGATGTGGAGAGAGCAAATGGGCAGGGGTTGGCCGAGCCAAAGGCTTGAAGAGTGTGTGAAATAAGGTGGAGGTGGGGGCCTTTTATAAGAGGAGAGGAGGGGCACTTTTGGAAAGTAAAGAAATATAACTTTGTTTGAAAATGTGTTTCGGTTTTAAAAGGTCCCACATTGATAGAATTCGTGGATAAGGTGATAAGGATTCGAAATCCACTCATCCAATTGGTTTTGGCCATGTGTAGGTTTTAGATTTTACATTATCTTTCCATTTTATTTTAATCGTTAAATAATGATGTCATCACTGCATCATTATTATGTCGTAAATAATTTAATTTATTTAATGTCTAAAAATTATAAAAAAAATACTATGATATAGGAAATCTTTTTAGCTTTCCAATGACTATTTATAATCAAAATTTGGGCTTGTATAACCCCACTTAAAAAATTGTTTTCGCAAAACATATTATGTTTGTGTCACTTTCACTTTAACATTAAATAAAAATATATTATTGTCATTTTCCAACTAAAGTGGATACATGGGGTCCCCAAGTTAGGCCATGGCTTGTCTTGGTCGGCCATGACACAACCAATGAGGTTGGGACATGTGTCTAGGTCATTTTATATTATTAAAGTATTATTTATACCATAAACTACACTAATTACCACTAATCGCGATTAAAAACTTAATAAGTTACTATTCACAAAAAATTATTATAATCTCATTGAACCACATTTTACTTCTTAATGACAACCATGTATGTCGGATTTTTAAAATTCAATACACATTAGTGGTAAACTTTCATTTAACTGAAAAATCAGTTTGCTTGATTACCACTTAGTGGTTTCACTATTCATCAAAAATTGAAGTTTTTCAGAAAATTACCAAAAATTCACCCTAAGCTATATTTGACATTCTGAATTCAAAAATGAAGTCTATTTTACAAAATTCAAATCATATAAGTCACATTAATTAATTTAATAATTAATTCCCGCTGCCAGAGCAAATAGCGTGTTTTTACAAAACAATAAGTATCAAAAGATTGACACCAGTTTAAGTCTAATTTCAAATCGAAATTGATTCCAATGACCACCATTGGATAAAATGGTAAAAATATATTCTAATTTAACTTTAAAACCAATTCAAAAGATAATCTAATCATATAAATAAATTAGATCAAAAAGAGGTTTTGAATTAAAATGCAACATTTTACACTATTCATAAAAAAAATGAACTTTATCAGAAAGGTACCAAAAATTACACAAAGTAAAATTTGATATCCCGATTCTTAATAAAAGTTTTATTTGGTCCAAAAGAATGTATAAGAGTGATCAAAACTATATGTAATGACGGTTCAGCATTAAAAGGTGATAAGTGAACCTTTAGTGAAAATTAGAGTATAAAAGCCTAAAATTGAACTCTTTCCGTATTTTAAGCCTTTATCTTTTATTGGGTAAATGTAAAAACATCTAAAAACATATCTATTCATATTTTAGTTATTTCTATTCATTCCCGCCAGTACAACGGCTACTTGTTAACTAACATTTAAAATAATATTATTATATTACTAGTGTGCTACGTAAGTTTCAAAGAAACTCATCGTTGTGTATCGGGTACGCTATCGAACATAGCAACCCCTTTTAATTAAAATTCATATTTAATTCTCAAATATTAATAAATATGAAAATTATTTATTCTTTAATTACCTGGGATGTTACAATCGGGCTCACCCGCCTTTAGTTTATCACGGAACCACCCGTTTTCATAATAATTCCCAAGAACCTCAACATAATCATATCACATAAAACACGCATAAAAGAAACATAACATTCCCACCTTTCAATAAAAAGATATCAATACAACACATTGATATAAAAACATTATGAAAACCATTTTTGATACCAAAATAAAAGAAAAGTAAAACATGGTATTTATTTTTCTTTTAAAAAGAAGGTATGGCTTGTAGAGGAAGTCGATACTCAAATAATGGTCAAGACGGCGGAGAAGTCGTTGTCGCCGCATACGTACGACAAAAACATTCCCTTTTGTCATTTTGTAAAACACTTAGTATAAAAAAGATTCCTTTTGGATAAACGTAAAATTCAAAGGGTTTTATACACCGTATATAAGAAAGTTGTGTATAAAATTAAATATGCCTCAATGAAAGGAGATTGAGATGAAGTCCCATACCTCGTATCCAACTTGACCCGACCGTTATTTAATCTCTTGAATAATAAACTTGAGATAATATCTACTTGCTTAAGAACCTTTTTCAAGTTCATTATTCCTTTTATATCACTTATTTCCATTCCATGAACACTATGTAATTATTTAAGTTAATAACGGTCATTTTAACGATCATTGGTACTTGAGTCAATAATAAGCCCTTTATAATTACATGTTTTTCATATATCCATTATATCCAGAATGGTATTCATGATGTAGATATCATATATGTCATATATATACAGTACATGCATGCATTTATAGTATTACATAATCATTTAGAGGTAAGAAATGAAATGCACCGTTCATGGAGACGGTAAGCCGTACGTACGCATGAACGCTACTTTCATTTCTATTTCGTATTTTATAGAATGGAATAATAATGATATAAAGGTATATTATAATTCCAGTATAATATCATATATAATATCATAGTTCCATCCTTTATACGTCCCACATATGGTATTTAACAAATCAAATCACTTTGAGGGGGCGGTATTCCGCACTTCCTTAAATGAAGATATCGCGTTTACCCATAATGGAAACCATAAAGGTATGCCCAAAATGAAAAATAAAGAAGCTTAAGGAAAGAATAAACATATTATATATCATATATAAAAATAGTGACATCATAATGGCCACCTTTTAAGGTGTTAAATGAGTATTGAACAATCATCATTTCGGGAGGCATAATTTCGCCATCCACAGAAACTGTATGTTCTTTAACCATTTGATGTAGTTGTGTGAAAGTGTAGCTAGAATAAATCTTATAACAACATCCTAGTATATTGAAGATATTGTTTTTGTTACAAAATAAGTAAATAAAAATATTTTAGGGGGTTGGAGAAGCAAAATAAAACAAATGAACATGAGAGAATGAATTACCTTTAAATGTGTAACTCCTTTTGATTTGAACCTAAAGGATTCCTTTGAAAGGATTCTCCCCAAAGGGAATACTCTAGGATGAGTAGAGGGATGTAGAGAGAGTAAATGGGCAGGGTATGGCCGATCCAAAGTCTTGAGGAGTGTGTGAAATGAGGTAGAGGTGGGGGCCTTTTATAAGAGGAGAGGAGGGGCACTTTTGGAAATCATGAAACTATTATTTTATTTTCAAAAGTGATTCGAATTTATAAGGTCCCACATTGATATAATTCTAGGATAAGGTGATAAGGGTTCTAAATCCACTCATACAATAGGTTTTGGAATTCTGTAGGTCTTAGATATTACATTATCTTTCCATTTTATTTGAATCGTTAAATAATGAGGTCATCGCTGCATCATCATGATGTCATAAATAAATTAATTTATTTAATGTATAAAATTTATAAAACAAATACTATGATGTAGGAAATCTTTTTATATTTCCAATTAATATTTATAGTCAAAAATCTGACTTGTATAACCCCATATAAAAATTGTTTTAGTAAAATAACTCATGTTTGTGTCATTTTTACTTTAACATTAAATAAAAAGTTATTTATGTCATTTCCCAACCAAAGTGGCTCCATGGGTTCCCCAAGTTGACCCATGGATTTTCTTGGTCGGCCATGACACATCCAATAAGGGTAGGACATGTGTCTAGGTCATTTCATATTATTAAAGCATTATTTTTACCTTAAACTACACTAATTACCACTAATCACGATTAAAAACATAATAAGTTACTATTCACCAAAAAAATTATTTTAATCTCATGGAACCACATTTTACTTCTTAATGAAAACCATGTATGTCGGTTTTTTGAAATTTAAAACACAAAAGTGGCAAAGTTTCATTTAAACGAAAAATCAGTTTCTTTAACTACAACTTAGTGGTTTCACTATTCATAAAAAATTGAAGTTTTTCAGAAAATTACCAAAAATTCACCCTAAGGTATATTTGATATTTAGAATTCAAAAATGATGTCTATTTTACAAAATTAAAAACATATAAGTCACATTAATTAATTTAATAATTAATTCCCACTGTTATGACAAATAACTTGTTTTTATGAAACAATAAGTATCAAAAGATTGACACCAGTTTAAGTCCAATTTCAAAGTGAAATTGATTCCAATGGCCACCATTGGATTAAATGGTAAAAATATATTCTAATTTCACTTCAAAACCAATTCAAAATATAATATAATCATATAAATAAATTAGATTAAAAAGCAGTTTTGATGTAAAATGCAGTATTTTTCACTATTCATTAAAAAAAGAACATTGTCAGAAAAATACCAAAAATTCACAAAAAGTAAATTTTGATGTCCCAATAATAAATAATAAGTATATTTTGACAAAAATAGTTTATGAAATTGTTAAAATATAGATTCAAAAATGTTTTTCCATCAAAGGCAGAAAAACAATCTTTTAAAAATATTAGTGTATTCCATGCTTAAGATTGGATTTATTTTAATTTTAAGCCTCTAAAACACTATATAATTCATCAATAGACATATATCAAATATTTATTATTCATTACTTACTTGGGATGTTACAATTTTATTATATGTTAGTTTTTTGGTTGAAAACAGGATTTATTTAAAATCTTTTTTAAAGTGCATAATATTTATCCAATTTAATTGATTTAAAAAACTTTATGAAGATTAATTTTAACAAATTGTTTATATAATATATCAATAAATATTAATTGTTATTCATAAAATGATTATAATTAGTCATACAGTTAATTAGAAATTATCTTTTTCATCATAAATAAAATTCTTAAAAACCCGCGTTTCATAGTGAATGTCGGTATTGTTTTAAATTAAAATTTTACCATTATATGAATTGAATTTGTAAAAATATAATAAATATTATAAACCACCATAATTAATATTATCTAATAATTTTAACTTACTTTTTTACCATAATGAACAGTGAAAAGAGTGAAAATTATTTTCCATAGTTATGTTGAAAAAAAGATTATTGGGGGATTCAAAAAAAAGGATACGATTTAAAATGACAAAAAACATGTCTAAAATTTAATTTAATTCAATATTTATAACTTAAAATATCTATGTCTCTTAAATTGGGTATTCTTTAGCCTTTTGGGTTTTGAATGATTTGGGTACTCGTTTTTATTTTCAAAATTTACAAGTGTGCCACTCACCTCACTCATAAATGTCCACCCCATCTTCCCTTATATTAAAAAAATAATTTCCCTTTATTTCATAGAATAACTACCAAAATATCTTTCTTAATTCCCTCCCCACATCCTTGATCCCTTATTTTGATCAAAACACTATCCGAATAATAGTTTTCGTGATAACTAAGGAGGTTATCTAAAGAAGATATATCATGCTTGACCAACCATTTTTATTTTATTTCTTCTTGTGAATCATTTTAATATTCATAAATTATTATTATATAATAAATATTTTATATAACATATATTTATACGTTATTTTTAATATTTAATAACCTCAATACATCTCATCTTCCATCAAATGGGATGCAAAATCCACATTCGTGTGTATGGTGGACTACCGCCTCGCAAACCAATGTCATTCATTTTCCCTCATCACCACTCATGTATAGATATGATGATTAATTAAAAGTATATATATATGATATTTGTAACATATTTATACTTATGAAAATATTATATCACATATACCTTTTTTCAATCGACTCTTTGGGCATATGATAACGTCACTTTTGTGTGTGGTGGACTATCCCCTCACGAAGTAATGTGACTCGTTTTTTACTAACTCATTAAAGGGAAAGTAAAAAATGAATAAAATTTATTAATATATGATATAAAAATAAGATAATTATTACATTATTTAAATAATTTTAATTCTTAAAAGGTAATATATCATTTTTATTCTTTCACTGAAAAATTATAATTTTGTTTGTGTGCACATGTTCGACAAAGGCCTCCACTATACTTTGTGATTATTTTTTCACTCATAAATCACATGGATGATATATAAATATATATTAATGTAAATAATAATTTATTTATGATATTATAATAATTATATAATGTTAAAATAATACATACCATATTCCCATAATGATCATTAAAAAATTGAAACATTACTCATGTGTACGTACGACCTACTATTTCAATGATCTTAGCATAGTTCAGTTTTTATAACCGTATTTCATTATTGGTTTTAAAAGTATAATTTTTGAATAAATATGAAAATTATTTCATCATTATTTTTTCATACTTTGTAACAATGAAATCTTGGACCGTGGTGAACACTCCCGATTCATTTGGAAATAATGAACTGATCGTCCTAAATACACCTGAAGTGGACTTAACTGAAAAAGTATTTGATTAAGTGATTTCAAAGAAATATAATAAATTATTTTAACAATAATTTATTAATACTGAAATAAGTTATTAATAAATAATTTAATGGATGTTATCTTATAAAATAATAGTTAAAGGACATACAATATATATTTAGACTTGAGCTAAGGGTTTCCCCTCTTACATTTTATTTGTTTGATAAATATGCCATATTCACCACATGTTTTTCTTGTGTGTTTTATATTCATCCCATGAATATAATTTAGGATTATTTTTCTAAAAAATATTTTTATTTATAAATCCAAATGAGTTTCTCAATTTCATGAGGTTTTGATCCAAAGATTTCCAAATCCATAAGAGACCTTAAATAATGACCAAATATTAGCATACATGGATATATACCATATTAGAAGAATTTTATGAAAATTAAAAAAATGAAAATCAAGAACTGTAATAGTTTATTTTCTTTTGAAAAAAGGAAAAAATCATCTAACTTGGTAAAATATATTCAATGTTTCCCACAAGGGTCTTCCACTTTATTACTCTTACTCAAAACAATTATTCAAAACCTGGGGAAAGAAAACATTATAAAGGGTGAGATTAGATTCTAATAATGGGTAAAAAAGGGAGATATGTTAGAAAAATAATGAACATAAGGATGCTATAAATATTATACCGAACATATTATTGATTATACATATGAACCCTAGAATAATGATTGGTTTTACATAAGACAGTGACCATAAGGAAATCGAAATCATAATCCATGAAATTATAACATAGAAAGAAGGCATGCAATTTTGGTAGAAACAAAAACAAAAAAATTGGTTTCCATAATAGTCAATACTTTCGGCCAAGGCCATATTGGCGGACTAGTTTCATTCCCCAAACCATATTAGTAGTCAAGGTTTACTCCCAAGACCATCTTAGTGGAAAAAAGTCCATTACTAAATTGGGTTCACTCCTCGTTTCATCCTATTATTCCTAAACTGAGTTCAATTACTGTTCTATCCCTATACTACTAAGTGAAGTTCACTCATAGTTCCAGCCATATCAGGATGAACAGAGTTTACTCCTATATCAATTACTATTATAATGAACTAAGTTCACTCTTCATTACATCACTATTATACTGAATTCAGTTCACTCCAAATTCAATACATCTATATCTGATGTGATATAAATCATTACACAATGTAATGTAGAGTGATAGAGGCCTCACCTCTACTTTAATTATATCATATATACTTATGCCACAAAATAAAAAAACGTCAATTATTTCATGGTCCATAAAATGAGATGGGATTCATAAACATCATATCGTAACCCATCAAATGAAATGGGCATTATAAATATTTCACAATATCATAACATGGGAAAATATATATGATTCACAATGAATTCATAATATCATAACCCATAAAAGGAAGTTGGTTTCATCATTGTTTAACCTGTGTAAGAAAAATGGGTTTCATCAACATCTTGTCCTCGTAAACATTAACCATTAAAATAAATAATAAGAATGGTGTCCTTGGATACTATCCTCAATAAAGAATAAACCATATCAAAGGATGTCATATTCAATGGAAAAGTGTTTTAAAAGGTCACATGGAACATTTATTAAGTAAAATACTGTTTCTCTTAAAACAAATCTTTAAACCATGGAAAATTCTCTCAATAATGTTATTTATAATCATCATTATAGATTTATAATGGAATAATTTTAAAATAAAAAATATATTTTTTAAACCAAATACATTTTTTTTCAAAATATTTCTCAAAAACCCACTTTTAAAAAAATATTTTTGATAATTTTAGGAAAAATATTTTCTAAAAATATAACTTTTTAATCATATAATTTAAGCATCAAGGAAACTATAGTCAGGGATATAGGTAAATAAGCACATGCCAAACATATCTTTGGAACCATAAAACGTTTATAAATATTCCTTGTTCATTATATAAACTATATATTCCTTTAAAAACCAATTTTAAAGGGTAAAACATGGGTATAATTGTCTTTTAAAATCCTAATTAAGTCATTTTCAAAACATTTTTTGGAAAATATAGTTGTGGGGGAAAATATGTAACCCCCTATATTTTTTTGATATAGATTTTCAATTCAAATAATGTGATTTCTTTGAGATCCTACATTTCACAATACACCATTTTAAGCTTGTGCTACATGAAATACCATCTAATTTTGTGTTACACACATTATTAATTTTCTATAAAATATCATTTTATTTCTATAATAATTTAATAATTAAAATTTTCTCATAGCCATTAGAATGGAGGGTATAAATAAGATTAACTGAATTATGAAAATATGGTTTATACATGTATGTATAATTAATTATATTAGGAACTATTGATTATAAATAAATATAAAACCATTTTTAAACATAATGGAATTTTGTTTTTGAAACATTACATAGTTTTGAACATGTTTTTTTTACACTAATAAAAAAAAATCTCCCAATTTTTTCTATTATATTTGTCATATATATTCATTCTTATGTTTAAAATTATTACTTTCTGTTTTCTAGACATAATATAAATATAAAACCTTTTTGTGCTGAAAAACTATAATTTTTATAAATATAGATTTATCAACATTCTATGAATGAGTTGCTTTAAAAATAAATTTTGATACTATTATAAATTATTTTTGAAAAAATAATCTTATTATTATAATTCTGGATATTTTTTTAATTTTCAGAATTTTTCTGATAAGTTTCATGTTTTGATTTATAGTGAAAATTATATAAATATGAATTTAAAACATCTTTTTCATATAAATAAATTTAGGGTTAAATTATCATTTTTGTTGGTTTAAAGGTATAATTTAATCAAATTTATATCATTTAATCTAATTTAGGTAATTTTAAACAATTTCAAATTGAATTTTAAAGTAAAATCATTTCAATATTTTAAACATTTCCACTTTAAAAACCAATTTTCTAGATTCCCTAAATGGGATTAATTTTAACATAATATTAGGAAATTATGTTTTTTAAATTTTCAAAACTAGATCCCATAGTTGGAATCATAATTTTTAAATTTACTAAATAGAGATTTTATTTTTGGTCAATATTAATAGTAACTTTTAAAATTTTTGTTACCGTGGTTAAACGTAAATAAAGAAATCAAGTGTAAAAATAATATTATAAATATTATAATGTTACTCTAACGCATGACCAAATGTTATTGGATGAATTTAATTCAACCCTTACAACTTATGATTTGATATTAAAAAATTTAATGGACACTATTCTATGAAAAGAACTTAGATATTATTAAAATAAAAGGGAGTAACAAAATGTCACACACTTGATTTTAATGAGTATAATATTTTTAATATAGGGTAAATAGATGTCACACTCGATTAATATATAATTCATATATATATATAATAGGTTCATATATGTCATGGAATTTGTTTTATTTTTGTTGAAGAAATAATTATCATAAATAACTACACGGTGCTGATACAATAATTATTTTATTAATTAAAATTTCTATTAAGTTATATTTAATATATTAAAAAAATATAATTTGAATTAATAAATTTGATCCATGAACTTTATCAGTGAATATAAAATATTAGGGATTTTTAAAATAAATTATTTTGAATTTGGATTCCTATGTTGATTTTCTTATGTTTAATGTAATGAATAATGTCCAAATTGAAACTACTGATATTATATGAAAATAATCTTTTATTAATTAATTAAAAAATAATAAAAACTATAAATAATGAAAAGGGGATAAATTATGTAAAAAAATATCATATATTTACCTTTTATTGTTCAATTTACACCATATAAGTAAAAATATAAAACATTCAAAATCAAAAAAATTGTTATCGTAGTAAAAATTAAAATATGTAAACTAAGAGTTCCTCCAATTGAGAAGTCTTAAAATTACCCCAAAACATGTCTTAAATATTTTGGATTAAAGAATCACCTCTATCATTCATTTTCTTCTATTACCATGACATATTTAGGTGATTGTATTAAGATTTAATTTGTTATAATTTAATCATTTGTGGTATTCCAAAAGTGCCCCTCACGATCATTTTTAATGGAAACCTCTCCCTCATCTCATTATATCTCTTTGAGTATTATATCATTACAAAAATCTAAAAATTTACCAAATCCAATTCCACAACCACATTCTACAGGATATGACATTCTCAATGGACAAAATCTATAGTCCTTTATAGAAATCTAAATGAGCTTTGAGTAAGAAGAGGTAATCGCTCTAACTGATCCAAAATAATTTCAAATATTCTACAACATATATAAATCTATTATATTTATCATATAATAATATCTTCAGATTCCTAAATGTTATAAAATTATATAATTATTATTAACACACCATTATACATCCATTTTCCCATCGAACAAGAAGTGAAAGTTTCGCTTGTGCATATGTATGACTTATCATCTCCACATAACGATATAATTCATTTTCCATAATCCTAAATTATGAGTGGTAATAATGATAGGTTTAGTTTTTATATATTATATTTATGTAATAAAAATAATTCTTTAATGATAATATAACATCTACCTTTTCACCATCTTATCTTTTGTCAAATGATAAAGTCGTTTGAACATACGTAGGGCCTACCATTCCTACAAAGTGATGTGATTCATTTTTCTTCTATTTTTCATATTAGTGTTAATAATGATGAATTTTGTGAATATAAATGGTTTATATAACATAAATAACTCATTAATTATAATATATTAGAAAATTTTCTTTCTTTTAATATGAAATGAAAATGAAATCTATGGTTTAATATACATACAACCTATCATCTCCCTGAACACTATTTTTTTATTCAAACTCTACATTTTATAAATCACCATAAATTGGTTTATAATGAATATATATGAAATTTTTTCCATTTTTATAATTATGTAGATGATTAAACTATGATCAATTTAAGATAACCAAATATAAAAATTCAAAACATGTACAAGAAAAACAAAGACTTTATTTCCTAAGGTATAACATTAACATGGAATTGTTAGTAAACAAGTAATATAAATTCATTAGAAAATCACATATGGTATTATATATATTAATATGGTTTTTTTACAATAAACGCATATTTATTATAATCTGTCTTTTAATGTTAAAACAGAATTCAAGACTTATGGTAATGGACTTTTTTCGACTTATATATCTATGGGATACAAGCTTTATACAATGAATTTTATTTTGGGTGGTGTATGTATATCATATGAATATTTTTATGAGTATTATTCTACATAGTATTCAATTTACATATATATTGTTTTCTTTCATTAGGAATAATATTCTATTGATTAATATGTGGTATGGATTTATTTCACAATCTCATAAATATTCAGGATTGTTTCGTTTTAAGTATCTATTCGAGAATATTTTTCTTCCATGATAATGTATTCTAAAACTATTTTTAAAATGGTATTTAATATTATCATATAAATATTTAAACTTGTTTTTGTCACGACCCGTCCTCGGGGCCCGTGCCGTGACTACCCCAAGCCCGCCTTCCATAGGCTTGGGGCTGGCGACTAGCACCAAAGGCGTAAAATCCTGATAACTGGGAAGGCATTGCCTTTATAAAATAAAACAAGCACCATAGAGTACACGCGGAAGCAAAACACTAAGTACAAAAGAAAAGCTGAAAAGTAAAAGGGCCAGAATACAAACCCAAAAAAAGTACGACTACAACTGAACAAGGTACAACATCAAAAAGAAAACAGTTGGAAGTAGGAAGCAGCTCCTGGGTCGTCCTCCTCGGATCCTACATGAAGGGTAGGTATAGATAGCCTCCTCCATGCTCTCGTCCGTCAACCTCCTCTGTGAGTCGTCACGTCGTGTAGTCCACCTCCGGGTACTGACTCGTCATGTAGTCTATCTCCGGGTACTGACTCGTCGTGTAGTACACCTCCGGGTATCGTTCAGTCCTCGAACACTCGGCCTCCGTCAGCACTGCCCGTCGTCTGCAACCAACACAATGAGTTGCGGGCATATCCCTTTCAGGGGTCAGTATAATGATACTCAGTAGGGACCCTGAGACCCTCAAGGTCTCACTAATCCAACAAGGATAACCACAAGAAGATCTCAACAGATAACCTCTACTTAGATATATGCCCATACATATACCTAAGTCATCAAGTAACCCATCTCAATCATGAGGAAACACAAGGATTGTGAAATCAAAAGATAACCACTACCCAGGTATATGCCCATACATATACCTAAGTTATCAAGTGACCCATCTCAATCATGAGGTAAACAAAAAGTTCAAAAGTCTCAGCTCAAACCAGGATTTCCATTATCGAAACTGTAACTACTGAAGAGCTCCATCTCTTGAGTGTACAGTGGTCCTGTCATGACTCCGAGGTACTACTCACTATCCTAAGACTGCTGAGGTACTCCTCCTGTCGAGTACCGCGGGCATGCCACCTCACACAGTAGTGCTTCCCGCCAGGGTCTGCCACCCAAACACAGTAGTGCTCCCCCCCCTTATAGCCTACAGAGGTACTCCTCCTGTCGAGTACTGCGGGTCTGCCACCTCACATAGTAGTGCTCCTCCGCTGTGGGTCTGCCACCTCACAAAGTAGTGCTCCCCACTGGGCTACATAAGTCACTCCGAATCGAATCGGACAAACAGTCTTCAGGTCTCTGCCGGCTACACGGTCTCCGTACTCCATACGCTCATCTCTGGGAGGGTCTGCTCTACGAGTTACAAGTCGATACTCCAAGTATCTCAATGTACCACGAAGAAGTATCTCAAAGGACCACCTCGTCACAGGGGTATCAACGCAATAGATGGTGCGTCAATCGGACGCCCGGTCTGTGAGTTATTAGCCTTTTCGTCCCTGGGCCCCGATTGGTTTCGTGAGCAAAACAAATCCGGCCGTAACTCAAATGTACCCCGAACACTCATAGGGTATACACATAGGGACCATTTCTCAATGTGATGACCAACGCCGCAGACGGTTCGTCAAACGGACGTCTGGTCTGAAAGATATCATCTTTTCCGTTCCAGGGGCCCGGTTAGATTTTGGGTACAATCCAACCCAGCCAAACTCCATAGTGTCTAGAACTGGGGCGAAGCATTCCAAAAGATCCGTCTCATCAAGAGTAAAACAACGAGGCAGACGGCGCGTCAATCGGACGCCCGGTCTGTGAGTTATTAGCTTTTTCGTCTAAGGGGCCCGGTTGGTTTTGTGAGCGAACCAACTCGAACGCCCTCCGAAAGCATCCAAACCCCGAGTGGAGTAATTCAAAAGATCCTTCTCACTTAGATGAAAACAAAAAATTCGACGGCACATCATTCGGACGTCCGGAACTCGAGTTACGAGCGTTTCCGCTCCGAGGGCCCGGTTGGTTTCGTATCCGAACCAACCCAGCCGAATCCAAAGTAATCTGAATCCTTCAGTGCGATATAAAGAAACGACCGTCCGGATCCAAGGATCACGTTTCCGCTGACGGCGAGTCGTTTGGAGGACCGTAGCTCAAGTTAAGGGAATTTGACCGAAAGTGGCCCGAAAACGGGGGTCTGGGCCCGGCCCGACCCACCCCCCCTGGTCGGCCCGAACTGGGGCGACCCGACCCGGGTCTGGCCCAGCTGGGCCCGGCCCAGCCCGGTTTGGCGTGGTTCGGTTCGGTTCGGCCCGACCGGCCGGCCGCGGCTCGGCCAGCGTGGCCGAGCCGACACGCGGGCGGGGCGCGCGGATCCCCCGCCCTTCGCCGCTGATTGAGGCCGGCGGTTCGCCGGCTGCCCCTTTTCCGGCGGCGTGCCGCCGCGCCAGCGTGGCGCACTGTCGCCGCCTTCCGCGGACCACCGGACATGCTCTGGTGGTCCGTTCTTCCTGTCGTCTTCGCCTATGGTCCCCCCGGGACCCCATCTTTACTGCGAAGGGGTTCAAACACCCAAACGACCTGCTTCGTCGTCGCCCGTCAATCCACACATCAAAACGTAACATGTCGTCTTCACGGTTCTCTGGTGCGGCGTGCTGGCGCCGTGCCCGTTCGTCGTGGCCCGACTCCATCCGCGGATATCTTCGGGTTTCTTCGACGCGGCACGACAGCGTCACGTTCTTGTTCTCCCTTTCACGGCGCGGCGCTACCGCCCCGCGCATATCTTCCGCATGAAACCGCATGGTGCGATGGCACCATGCTTTCTCATACCAACCACAAGAAACCAACACGAAAAAAAGGAGGAGGGTCGGCCGTGTTTGTGTGGTCCGACCCCCTCGCGTTATTTGATAACAATTGGTTTTAATCCGCGATCATCGTCAAGTTGGTATTCGCGAACAAATATAAAATAATTGAAACAATCCCCTACTTTTGGTATAATCTGATCGGAAGGAGGCATCGTCGTTTGAGGTTAGTCGCGGTATGGCGTCGCGAGGATGATGATGTCGAAGGGGGACGTCGGCGTTTGTCCGACTCGAGGGAAGGCGAAGCCATCGTCGCTTGCTACCTGATTCCGCTTCCGATCTTGTTCGTCGAACTCCGAGGTCCAAGAATAAAAAGATTTAACTAATGAAAATTAAATCCGTGTGTTGATAAAAAACCACAAGGGAGTTCTAAAAGGAACCCGAAATCTCTTACCTCTAACAGATGATTGAAGGTTTCGTTGTGGAGGGAGGAACGTCGCAGAAGAGGAAACATCGGCGTCGCGGAACACGGCGTTCCGTCGTCGATTTCCACGGTTTCGGCGTTCTTCGTCAGAGTCCGGCGTTCTTCGCGTTATTTGCATTCTCCGCGAAGGAGGATGAAGAATTCTCAGAGGTTCTTCAAGGTTTAACACAACATTACAAAAAAAACGAGGGTGTGTTGGCCTTATTTTATTACTACGCCAACGGATTTCAAACCAGTTAAGAAACGAATAAAGAGATAAATAACAACCCATTAATTTGTAGAATTAATTCAACGAAATAAAATGCCCAATTAATTGGTGCGTTAAAAAAATAAGAAAACACATCAGTTGACTTTTATAATGATTGGTTTTCGCAGGTGCATTACTTAGCGGAAAAGAAACGGTGGGGCTCGTGCGGGTCCCACCACACAAATATCCTACCAAGAGGGTAGGATATTTTTGGATAGCACCCTATCCACAAAAACTCAGCTTAAGATACTTTAAGTGGCTTCAAGGGGCTTCCAAGCGGCTTAAGTGAAATAAAATAAAGCTTGTCGCACAATTTATTTTATTTCTTTACTTTAAGCCCAAAAATTAAAAACCACACCCGAGCAAACGCAACTCCTGAAGAGGCATTTCTAAGAAATTACCGGCGCTGCGATTCCATCTGTGCCCTTAGAATTCGATTCCGAGCACCGGTTCAAATGTTAGAAAAACCCGCTCGTCCGTTCACTGAACATAACCGAGCCAAACTTCGGAAATTGATTCCTGGCACACCGGGCCTCGGAATCAGGCACCGTCAGAAACTGCGTTCTTTTAAAATTCCAAAGAAAATTAAGAAAAAAATTTCCTTGGAATTTACGGGTCTTTACATTACTCCCACCACAGGGCTTTACGTCCCTGTAAAGCTTCACCACAAACGTAGGGAAAAAAAGGCAGTACTGAGCACGCATCTAAGCCTTCCGCTCCCATGTGCTCACCTGGAGGTTCTCGTGCTGCCAAAGAAAGTCCACAAGAGGAATCGACCGTCCTCCAAGGATCCACTCCTGTCGATCCTCGATCCCCAGCGGAACCTCTATAGAAGTCACCTCATCGCCACTATCCTTCTTTCCATGGTCGATGATATGCGGTGGGTCGAGCACGTATCTCCTCGGTTGGGATATGTGGAAAACGTTGTGCACCTAGTGCAACTGAAGTGGATGGCTCAAGTGGTAAACCACCTCGCCTACCCAGTTGAGGACCTAGAAAGGTCCGTTGAATGTCGGAGATAACTTGCCTCCCTGGACACATCTCCGTAAACCTCGTCGAGGTGAGACTTGTATAAGGACGTTATGGTCATACTCAAACTCTAGAGGCCTCCAAGCCCTGTGAGCATAAGGCTTCTATCGGCCCTTTTCCATCCTCATCCGCTCTTGGATGACCTAGACCTTCTCTTGTCTCACAAGAGCTGCTAGGATTTCTTCTTTTCCGATAAGAGAAATCTGGTCTCATCCCCTGGATGAACCACATTAGTTGCCTAATATAGTCAATCCTGACCTGAATGATGCATTCATGCCATGGATGACGTCGTAAGGCCTCGACGTAACTACCAAGAGATCCAACTGTCACTCTCGCCTCCAAGGGTCGAGTCACACTGTCGGCATTAGTGTGTGGTCACTAGGTCTCCTTCAGTAGAAAACTCAAAAGTGAGGGTCAAGTCAACAGTCTTAACCGGGACCACTCAGTATCAACCAAACAAAAGGACAGGAAAGCAAACAAAGATAAGTGTCTTTTTATTATTGCAGCTCATAGTACAAGACACAAGAAACTACAGACAAACATCAACAAAACCGGAAGCAACAGGATCAATAGCCTCCAGGTCGGAAGCTTTTCCCGCTCCTGTCCATCTGCTTCCGGAGCTCCAAGACCAGAGGCCTCAGCTGACTGAAGCTGAGCTCTCCCATGTCCCCCTATCCCCTGCGGTCGGGGTGGGCCTCCTGGTGGTGGTGGTGGCAACATTCCGAAGCGTCGTCCACCTCCAGCTGCACGAACAGCTCCTCTGCCATGGCCGCCTGCTCCTTGCAGTCCGCCCTGATCGAACCTCTGCCTCTGCCTCAGAGGTTCTTCATTTAACTACTGGTCATCTTCATGGCGGATCAGACAGTCACGTGCTATGTGACCAATTCCGCCACAGGAGTAACACTTAATGGCAGGTCTGGCTCTATCACTTCCCTCGGTGCCTCGCACTACCGACCCTGAGTCACGCGGTCGACCACCTGTAGGTCTGGTCCTCTTGGACCCCTACGTCATCTATCTACTGCCCGCTATAGAAGACTCTTCCGCATGCCGGCTAGTGGTGGGTCCTGCTGCTGGAGACTGCTCAGCAAGGAAACTCTCCACTAATAGGGCTCGCTCCAATACTTCTGTCTGCGTCAGAATGTTGTTAGATACAACCGAAGCTCTGATCTCCCGCCTGAGCCCCTGCTAGAAGGTTTCGGCCCTGAAGAACGGGTCCCGTACCATATCTGTGGAGTAGCGTGAGAGGTCCGTGAATCTCGCTGAGTACTGCGCCACTGACATGCTACCCTGCCGCAGCTGAAGTAACTCCTGTATACGCACCGCTCGAGGGGTGGCTGGTACAAACTCTGCCCGGAACAGGCTCTCAAAGTCTTCCCATAGAAGTGTCGCCTCATCATGCATCTGAAGCATCAGGATCCACAATCTGCATGCTGCTTCCAAAAGAAGGCTGGCAGCAAGGATCACCATGAAATCTGTCGGCATCCCCACTAGCCTGAAGACTCTCACCACAGCCTCCATCCAGTCCTCACCCGCCTGCGGGTTAGTCCCTCCCTGAAACTTGGGTGGCCTCTGGCGCTAGAACTCATGCAGTGAACTCAAGCGACGTGCATCCTCTGCTGCTAGGTCTGGTGGCATCGGTGTCCCAACGGGTAGTAGTACCGCTGGTGCCTCCGCTGGTGCCTCAACTGGGATAGGGCCCTGTACTGAGGCCTCGCCACTCGGCGGGCTATCAGTACGCACCACTCTTGGGGCTCTAGCTGGTCATCCACAGGGAGGCATCCTGAAAGAAACAACGTGATACGGTCAAAAGATTTTACCTGGTGAGCTGACCTGGTTTGAGCTGACATTTAAATAAAACTTCTGGAAAACACACACGCAATTAGTGTTTTCTTGCACAAAGTCGGAAATCAGTGGTCAGGGTCCTGATGTATGGATACGTCGGCCGCCCGCACCAACATTGGACTCCCTGAACTGAAAACCACACTCGGTACTCTTAACACTATTGTTTCACAGAAAGAAACATCAGAGTTATAAGTTCTGCGGTAGAACCGAACTCCTCTGATACCAATTTGTCACGACCCATCCTCGGGGCCCATGTCGTGACTACCCCAAGCCCGCCTTCCATAGGCCAGGGGATGGTGACTAGCACCAAAGGCGTAAAATCCCGATAACTATGAAGACATTGACTTTATAAAAGAAAACAAGCACCACATAGTACAAGCAGAAGCAAAACACTAAGTCCAAAAGAAAAGCTGAAAAGTAAAAGGGCCAGAATACAAACCCAAAATAAAGTACGACTATAACTGAACAAGGTACAACAGCAAAAAGACAACAACTGGAAGTAGGAAGCAACTCCTGGGTCGTCCTCCTCGGATCCTACCTGAAGGGTAGGTATAGATAGCCTCCTCCACGCTCTCGTCCGTCAACCTCCTCTGTGAGTCGTCGCGTCGTGTAGTCCACCTCCGGGTACTGACTTGTCGTGTAGTCCACCTCCGGGTACTAACTAGTCATGTAGTCCACCTCCGGGTATCGTCCAGTCCTCGAACACTCGGCCTCCGTCAGCACTGCCCGTCATCTGCAACCAACACAACGAGGTGCGGGCATAGCCCGTGCAGGGGTGAGTATTACGATACTCAGTAAGGACCCCGAGACCCTACAGGTCTCACTAAACCAACAAGGATAACCACAAGAAGATCTAAACAGATAATATCTACTTAGATATATGCCCATACATATACCTAAGTCATCAAGTAACCCATCTCAATCATGAGGAAACACAAGGACTATGAAATCAACGGATAACCACTACCCAGGTATATGCCCATACATATACCTAAGTTTTCAAGTGACCCATCTCAATCATGAGGTAAACACAAAGGTCAAAAGTCTCAGCTCAAACCAGGATTTTCATTATCGAAACCGTAACTGCTGAAGAGCTCCGTCTCTAGAGTGTACAGTGGTCATGTCACGACTCCGAGGTACTACTCACTAACCTAAGACTGCTGAGGTACTCCTCCTGTCGAGTACCGCGGGCCTGCCACCTCACACAGTAGTGCTCCCCGCCGGGGTCTGCCACCCAAACACAGTATTGCTCCCACCCTCATAGCCTACAGAGGCACTCCTCCTGTCGAGTACCGCGGGTCTGCCACCTCACATAGTAGTGCTCCTCCGATGTGGGTCTGCCACCTCACAAAGTAGTGCTCCCCACTAGGCTACGTAAGTCACTCCGAATCGAATCAGACAAGCAGTCTTCAGGTCTCTGCTGGCTACACGGTCTCCGTACTCCGTATGCTCGTCTCTGGGAGGGTCCGTTACACGATTTACAGGTCGATACTCCACGTATCTCAAAGTCCCATGAAGAAGTATCTCAAAGGACTGCCTCGTCATAGGGGTATCAACGCAACAGACGGAGCGTCAATCGGATGCCCGGTCTGTGAGTTATTAGCCTTTTCGTCCCTGGGGCCCAGTTGGTTTTGTGAGCAAACCAAATCCGGCCGTATCTCAACTGTACCCCGAACTCTACTAGGGTATACACATAGGGACAATTTCTCAACGTGATCACCAACGCCGCTGACGGTTCATCAAACGGACGTCCGGTCTGAAAGATATCAGCTTTTTCGTTCTAGGGGCCCGGTTGGATTCCGGGTACAATCCAACTCGGGAAAACTCCATAGTGTCCAGAACTCGGGCGAAGCATGCCAAAAGTTCCATCTCATCAAGAGTCAAACAACGAGACAGACGGCGCGTCAATCTGACGCCCGGTTTGTGAGTTATTGGCGTTTTCGTCCCAGGGGCCTGGTTGGTTTCGTGAGCGAACCAACCCAACCGCACTCCGACGGCATCCAAACCCCGAGCGGAGTAAGCCAAAAGATCTGTCTCACTTAGAGGAAAACAACAAAGTCAACGGCACGTCATTCGGACGTCCGGAACTCGAGTTACGAGCGTTTCCGCTCCGAGGGCCCGGTTGGTTTCGTATCTGAACCAACCCGGCTGAACCCAAAGTAATCCGAAACCTTGAGTGCGATATACCGAAACGACCATCTCGATCCAAGGATCATGTTTCCGCTGACGACGAGTCGTTTGGAGGCATGTAGATCACGTTACGGGCATTTGACCGAAAGTGTCCCGAAAACGGGGGTCTGGGCCCAGGCCGACCCGGCCCGCCCCCCCCCCCCCCCGGTCGGCCCGAACCGGGCGCCCGCACCGGCCCGACCCGACCCGGGTCCAACCCGGCTACGGCCGGCCCGACCCAGCCCGGTCCGGCGCGGTCCGGTTCAGTCCGGCCCGAACGGCCGGCCGCGGCTCGTCCAGCGTGGCCGAGCCGACACGCGGGCGGGGCACGCGGATCCCCCGCCCTTCGCCGCTGATTGAGGCTGGTGGTTCGCCGGCCGCCCCTTTTCCAGTGGCGTGCCGCCGCCACCGGTCGCCGGCACCGCCGCACCGGCATGGCATGCCGCCGCCGCCTTCTGCGGACCACCGGACGCGCTCCGGTGGTCCGTTCATCCTGCCGTCTTCGCCTATGGTCCCCCCGGGACCCCATCTTCACTCCTAAGGGGTTCAAATGCCCAAACGGCCTGCTTCGTCGTCGCCCATCAATCCACACATCAAAACGAAACGTGCCATCTTCGCGGTTCTCTGGCGCGGCGTGCAGGCGCCGCGCCCCTTCGTCGTGTCCCGACTCCGTCCGCGGATATCTTCGGGTTTCTTCGACGCGGTGCGACGATGTCACGTGCTTGTACTTCCTTTCACGGCGCAGCGCGACGGCGCCGCGCATATCTTCCGCATGAAACCGCATGGTGCGACGACACCACGCTTTCTCATACCAACCACATGAAACCAACATGAAAAAAAGGAGGAGGGTCGGCCGTTTTTGTGCGGTCCGACCCCCTCGCATTATTCGATAACAATTGGTTTTAATCCACGATCATCGTCAAGTTGGTATTCACGAACAAATATAAAATAATTGAAACAATCCCCTACTTTGGGTATAAGCTGATCGGATGGAGGAGTCGTCGTTCGAGGTTCGTCGCAGTATGGCGTCGCGAGGATGACGACGTCGAAGGGGGACGTCGGTGTTTTTCCGATTCGAGGGAAGGTGAAGCCGTCATCGCTTGCTACCCGATTCCATTTCCGAGCTTGTTCGTCGAACTCCGAGGTCCATGAATAAAAAGATTTAATTAATGAAAATTAAATCCGTGCATTGATAAAAAAACCACAAGGGCGTTCTAAAAGGAACCAAAAATCTCTTACCTCCAACAGATGATTGAAGGTATCGTTGCGGATGGAGGAACGTCGCAGAAGAGGAAACGTCGGCATCGCGGCACACGGTGTTGCGTCGTCGATTTCCGCGGTTTCGGCGTTCTTCGTCGGAGGCCGGCGTTTTTCGCGTTTTTCGCGTTATTCGCATTTTTTATGAAGGAGGATGAAGAATTATCAAAGGTTCTTCAAGGTTTAACACAACATTACAAAAAAAAGAGTGTGTGTTGGCCTTATTTTATTACTACGCCAACGGATTTCAAACCGGTTAAGAAATGAATAAAGAGATAAATAACGACCCATTAATTCGTTGAATTAATTCAACGAAATAAACTTCCCAATTAATTTCTGCATTAAGAAAATAAGAAAACGCGTCATTTGACTTTCATAATGACGGTTTTTCGCGGGTGCGTTACTTAGCGGAAAAGAAACGGTGGGGCTCGTGCGGGTCCCACCTCACAAATATCCTACCAAGAGGGTAGGATATTTTTGGATAGCACCCTATCTACAAAAACTCAGCTTAAGCTACTTTATGTGGCTTCAAGTGGCTTCCAAGCAGCTTAAGTGAAATAAAATAATGTTTGTCACACAATTTATTTTATTTCTTAACTTTATGCCCAAAAATTAAAAACCACACCCGAGCAAACGAAACTCCGGAAGAGGCATTTCTAAGCAATTACTAGTGCTACGATTCCATCGGTGCCCTCAGAATTCGATTCTGAGCACCGGTTCAAATGTTAGAAAAACCCGCTCATCCGTTCACTGAATGTAACTGAGCCAAACATCGGAAATTGATTCCGGGCACGCCGGGTCTCAGAATCAGGCGCCGTCAAAAACTGCGTTCTTGTAAAATTCCAAAGAAAATTAATAAAAAAATTTCCTTGGAATTTACGGGTATTTACAGTTTTTAACATTTCTTAAATTCTATGGAACAATGTGAAAATATTTTTTTTCGATTTCTAATCAAGGATCTTTTGAAATTTTCAAAATAAAATATACTGAATGAATCATTTGTAAAATATATAAGACATGATAATCCTTTCTTTTCTACCCTAAATAATTAATTACCTATGTATTCCATTAAAATATTAAATTTTTGTTTTCAAATTAATTCTTTCCATTAAAATTTCCCATCTCTTTAAAAAATTACTTTATTAAAGAAAAGAAGTTTTAATCAAGAAATATTTAATGTAATCTTTAATACCAATTTTACTAATTGAAAAATATTATTGGATGATTACATATAATTTACTAGGGATAATTACCCATGAAACCATTCATGTTATTTCAGTGAATGGTTTCTTTTTTGTGATGTCATGATATTTCTAAAACCTATTTCATTTCCATGAGTTAGGTTACGATGACATGTTTATGAAACTAATTTATTTACATGGATTACGATTCAGTGATTGATTTATTGTCCTATGCCTCACATATGTACTATTTAGTTTACGTGAAGGGTGGTACCTATATCTCTATCAATACATTGGGTAATGAATTTTATCTCCTGATATTGTTAGGTGAAATAAGTCAATGTGCTTGATAAGTGATGGGAAACAAGTCAATGAACTTGATCAGTTAACGGAAATAAGTAGATGTGCTTGATCCATTATGGGAGACAAATCAATGTTCTTGATCCAAGATTCTTGATAGTAATCCTTGACAAATAATATGATTTTAAGTTCATATTCTGATTCCACACATTTTTTTGATATGAAATTATGTTTCATGATTGAGTTATGATGAATTTTCATCTTTATGATTCATGCCTTTAGAAATGGTTATGTTTTTTCCATTAACCATGTTTATGTCCCAAGGAATTATGGGTATGAACATTGTATGTTATACTCATGCTTACATACCCATATCATTTTATTATTCTTATATAGGATAATATTGTGATATCTTTCATTTTTAACCATACTAAACATCTAAGCTCACCATTTCATATGTTTCCCTTCCCCATATTATAAAGAATTCTTAAAACTAAGTTTACTAAAGGGAAAGATCTTTATGGTATATTTTTAAGATCATTCATCAAATTATAACAATTTCCTCCACGTTTCCAAAGACACTAACTTATTATGGTCCTCAGGCATGTATTTGTAAAATGCAATGAATATTTGTTTAAAATGATGTAATATCCTTGCTTTTATAGCGTAGGTCATTATAGATTATATAAGAGAAAAATATTAATAAACCATTGGAAATTTGGATGAGAAATCCATCGTAATATTAATATTCCTAATCTATGTTATAATACGACATAATTAATAATATCACAAATAACCTAGCAATAGACCTAACACATCATATATTGAAATATTATAAGTAATTTCCCTTGATTATGAGGTTCTACTGCCATGATTTTTGTTGCTCACACCAAGATTTATAGATTTAGTTAATGGATGGGTACTCATGGAATCACATTAATAATGAATGCAATGGATAATGAAATGATTTTCCACATGATCAACCGAATTTTATTTGAGGAGGAATAAAAAATCATAGTGTAATGATCACACAAAATTTCCAAGATATGAATCATGCTGGACATTCCAAATAGAATAATATGGAAGAAGACTCTATTAAGTATTTAATTATGTATCACCCCCTTAATTCAGTGGGTATTTTAATCCACTAGAGGATGAACAATGTATTAATGCCACTGAAAATATATTTTAAATTCTCTATTGTTTAGAACATGAGAAAGTCATTTTTTTGTCTATCGTTGGAAAGTAAAGAATATCAACTGTGAAATATAATACAGAATATGAGGAAATGGGATGAAATTTAAACCATATAATGCCAATATTTCAATAACATATTTATGAATATGTATTTTCATTATATTATTTTTATGAAAATGAATAATGAATTACACAAGTTAACATAAAAGGATGAAGAATCTATTGGAACCTATGAAAAAATGTACATGTATTTCATGGTAAACTTCTATTATTATTATCCAATATAAAATAAATATTTACTAATTCACCAGTGGATAAAAACATTGTCTCATAAGGGAATTTTCCTTAATATAATTTAGTAACTATGAAGAAATTATACAATGTTCTCTTAAGAAGGCCACGAAATTTGGGGATACCCATAATTACCCTAGTTTTTATCAAATAATAATTATCAAGTCTAATTTAAACATGATTAAATATAATGGTGGAATTAAATTACAAACATCTACATGCATAATTTTTGGGAAGAAACATCAAGGAAAATTTTTGAATAGAACGGGGATATTTATTCAATGTGGAAAGGCAGGACATGAAGCACATGAATGTCAAAATGAAATGAATGGGAAAGTTAATGAAATAAAGGAAAATTGGATTCCAACTAATGCACCAAAGACAATATCATTCTTTAAGTGTAAATAAAATGTTAATTATGATAATTCATTCAAAAATTCAATTATTAATGATGATGATTGGTGTCATCATCCTATTAAAGAAAAGGACAAAGGAAAGTCTCAGGTGATCACTACTTGTGAGGTTGATTATGATAATGAAGGGGTGGAATGATTCAGTATTTATGTAATGGAGATCAATAATAATTTTGTCAAATTATTTATATGGTATTATGGAATAATGATACATCTATGTATTTTTCTACAATAGTATTTCCTTAATAATTTAAGAGCATATGTTGAATGGTATTGGTATCTATGAAAAGTGAATAATGTGGTAAGGTGGAATTTTTATAATACACATTAATAAGGTAATTAAAACCCTCAAAATGGGAGTGATGTTGGGATAATTGAACATAGATGTGTTTCATTGTGATAAAATAAATGGATAAAATAATAACCTTGGAACTAAAAAGATGTTAACATGGTTTATGATATCATGTATTGAGTTAGTAGTATTATTGGACGTATAGTATTTGAAATCATTTTTGTTTAGTCTAAGGTTTTTTTTCATATAAGTTATTACAATGTTTTAGCAGAATACATGATAATGGTCTTCATATATTTGGAATGTGACAATAAAGAGATATCTCATGTATTCAATGGATAAACAATAAATTTACTGACATTCGTTTGAAACTCTTGTATTTTAATCTTTTTGAAGGTTCATAAGGGTAACCATTTATGAACTAGGTTACGTTTAAATTTGTATGAGTTTCTTGAGATTAATGTATCAAAATATAATTATTTTTAAATTTTGGATAAAATGTGATAAACATTTTATTGTGATGAAATCTAGAGATGAAAAGAATGACATATAATTTCATTAACGTTTGTATAATACACTATTGCTTTAGTAATTAATATTTAAACTACATCCTTTCTTATAGTAAGAGATGAAGTAGAAATTGATCAAGGCACAACCATAGAGTGAGACTATACTTATGAGATAAAATAAAGTTAGTATATCATGTTAAAATATATCGAAAAAATTTTATCCTGCAATAATCAGTTTTAATGATATAAATGAAATTTTATAGAGCTATTATTTCTATGGTTTTTTTTTCATTAACCTTATCATGAACATGGTCGTTATCACTCCCCATTAGGACTTGATAGTTTGTTTTCTCTTCAATGTACAAGTGTTCAATTTATACTCAAGTTATCATATGTTGAAACCTAGTTTGGAGTAATGTTACATAACCATTAATTTAATAACATTATTTTAACAAAATAAATTGTTAGTAGTCATTTTTATTATGATATTATGTATGAGACTGACATTCAAGTATTAAAACATTTGATGACTTAGATGAATTTTGAGGGTGAAATTCATTTTAAGTGGGGTCTAATGTAACACCACTATATTTTTAGGAAATATTTTTTTAATTATCTGATTTCATTGATATCTTGCATATCATTCTACACCATTTTATTCTTTCACTACATGGTACACTAGTTTATCTATCATTATACACAACATTGAGTTTCAACAAATCGTGATTTTATTATTGTAATTATTTAGAGTTTAGAATTATAAAATATCCATTAGAGTTGATGGTATGAGTGTGATTGAATGAATTATGAAAACATCGTTTTTAAATGTATATATAATTATTTCATTTATGAATAATTAATTATAAATGAAAATAAAACCCTTTTAAATGGATATACTTTTATGAAAGACAATTTAATTGCACTCATGTTTGATTTATACCAATAAAATTAAAAACACCCTCTTGTTGGATAATATTGATAAAATATACTAAATCTAATTTATCTAACCTATAATTTTTTATAAATAATATAATAATAAATTTAGTATTATGTTTAAAAACAGTATTTTTTTAAAAGAAGTTTTATCACCATTCAATTGCATATTTGTGTCAATAATAATTTTTGACTCTTTTAAAAATTGTATTTGAAAAAATAAAATTATTTTTTAAAATGTAGAAATAAATAATTACATTGGTTTAATTTTTTGTATTTTATGATACGTTTCATGTTTTTATGAATAATAAAAAAGACAAAAATTTAATTGAAAAACTATTTTTCCTCTAAATAATTTGTACTGTTAAATTATTTTTTGTAATGTATAATTAGATCTAATTTATATAATATGATCCAATTTTGGTCACTTGAATCATTTTAAAAGATAATTTGGATATAAAATTATTTTTATCATTTTAAAATTTTCACTTTAAACTCGTTTTCTCAATTCCGTTAATAGTATTAATTATAAATTAATTTAAGGAAATTATAATTTTTTAAATTATAAAAAATGGATTATTTATTTGGAATAATAAATTTATAATTTAGTTAATAGTTCCCTTTTATTATTTGGAAACATGAATAGTAACTTGTGTAATTTTTATTACCATGGTTGCGGGTAAGAATGATAATTAAAAGAAAAAAATAACACTATAAATTTTATAAAATTACCATAGAAATTAACCAAATGTTATGTTATTAATTATATTTAAAGCTTAACATGGTCATAAATTAAAAAAATATCATGGAAAATATTCCTCGAAAATAGATATAAATTATTCTAATAAAAAAGATCGACAAATTGTCACAATATTTTTTTAAATAAAAATATTTTTGTTAATATGGGGATAAATAGACGATATTCCACGCATTATAAATTATTAAAAAAATTAAAATGTGTATCTGCCTCATTTTATTTTTTTAAATATTTAGTAAAGAAATAATTGTCATAATTAATTTTTCAATGATGATTGAGAAAATAATTTAATTAATGAAAAACTCTATTCAGTGATATTAATAATATTAAAAGGAATATAATTTTAATTAAATAAGTTTAAATAAGTTTTTTCTAGTAGAATATGATATATTATGGGTGTATTAAATGAATTGGTTTGATGTTATCTTTCTGTATTTATTTTCTTCATTCAATGTATTGAATAATGTCACAATTGATACTAATGATAATTTATGAAATAATATATTTTTAAATTTTTAAAAAATCATAAAAATATAAAATAAGAGGAAAAAGGATAAATTATGGATTAATATATCATAAAATGACCATTTATAGTACAAATTTAACCTTATAAGAAAATCACTCAATCATTAAATATCTAAACATAGTAATTGTAGTTACAATTTAAATAAGTTAACTATGAGTTAATCTAAATGATAATGTTTACAATTTTACCCAAAAATTATAAAATATATTTTTATACGTGATTTACACCCTATACCATATTATGAAAGAGTAAATTTCTATTTAGAGGCATTTGGATTGATATATAATTTATTAAAATTTAATCCTACAGAAATTTCGAAAGATCCCCTCACCGTCATTATAAAAGGACACCTCTTACCTCATCTCATTATATCATATTGAGTTTTATATATCATAAAAATATGAAATATTATCTTATAAACATCCTTATATACGTTTTATAGGTTCTGGACTTCTCAAAGGACCTACTCGAGAGTCCTTAAGGGGATATCTAAAAAACCAGTTTCGAAGAAGTGGCAATCTCTCTAACCGGTCACTCTATTTTTCAACTCTTCTATAACTAAAATAATTATATGATGTATATCATAAAATATTAAATTAGTTATAAATAATATGCTGAAATTTTATCCTGATTACTAACACACCATTATACATCTCATTTCCTATCAAGCAAGAAGTGAAAAAATCGCTCATGCATACGTGTGGCTTATCCATTCCACATAGAGATACGATTAATTTTTCATCACCATATTTTATGAGATGAAATTATGATGGGTTTAATGTTTATACATTATATTGATGAAATAATTTTACATATTTAATGAAAATAAAATATATACCTTTTTACCATCTAATCTTTTGGGAAATGATTATGTCGTTCGTCTATATGTATAGCTTAGCATCTCCACAACGCGATGTGATTCATTTTTGATATATTATTCACATGGGTGATAATAAGTATGAATTTTATGATTATATGAATATTTATGAATGTAAAATGAATATTTTATCATAATATTTAATACATTTTTTAAATGATAATAAAATGAAAACAACATTCATCCATACGTACAACCCATCGTTTCTATGGACGGTGTATTTTTGTCCATCTATAAATTTTATGAATCACCATATATAAATATATGATTAATATATATATATAAATATATCATTTCATGTTTATAATTATTTATATGAATAAACCATTATCTATGAAAGGGGAACAAGAATAATAAGTCAAAAACTGTGCAAAAAATAATACAGTTATTACCAGAAACATAACGTTAACATGGAATTTTAAACAAATTAGAAATATAATGTATTAAGTAAATAACTTATGATATTATATATATGAATTTGGTTCTTTGATATATTTACAATAATCTTATATTTATTATATAGTTTGATTTAATATATACGATGGATGTCAGGACTTATGGAATGGGATTGTTTTCTCACTTTTATTTCTGTGGGACACATACCTTATAAACTACCTTTTTATTTTATTGTGGTGTATATACGCACCATGAATGATTTTATGATTGTTATTATAAATTTTATGGTATTAAAATATCAATATTTTTTAATTTCTTTTCATAAGGAATACAATTTGACAGATTACAATATGGTAAGGGATTATTTCACAACATAGTCAATATATAAGATAGTTTCTTTTTAAGTCTTCATTTGGTAATTTTTCTATTCCAAGTACATGTATAGAAAAAAATCAAAAAATATTTTCACATAAATTTTAATATTCTCCATTGAATATGTAGTGTTATTTTTAACTATCTTTTCCCAAATGGCCTGAAGGAATTTTTTTTTTATTTTAATTTGGATAATACCCCTTTTATGGGTTGAAGGGGAACCCGTACATGACCCATAGGCCGAAGGAACAAGGACCGACTGACCCAAAATATATGACCCAAAGGCCCAAGGGCATACCATTCCCATTACATGACCCGTCGGCCCAACCCACTAGAACTGCCCCTCCCCATCTTATGCGTCACTGGTCCCCAAGATCCCCACTTTGGATTTATGATCGACTAGAATTGCCCCGTACAAAGTTGCACGGAGCCTGGTTCCGATGCCGGCTGCCATACCCTCTCACTCTTCCAATCTGGAAAGCTCTGCTTTCGGTGGCTGCTACTCTAGTTACTCTTATCCTCTTCTCGGGCATGTTCTATGTGAACTGGGCTACTCCATGGTCTTTTTGGCCTAAAGGCCATGTGGCTCGAAGGCCTTTGATGACCCTAAGGCCCTTGAGACCCGTAGGACCAAACAAATGGCCCGAAGGCCCAAATCAGGAAAATAGTTCTGGATACTATAGTACCGAACATTAACTACTATAATACTGCTACAGTACCTGAAAATTCACCTCCACCCAGTTTTGAACATCGGTATCTTGGATGCAATGCAGGATCCCTTACCACTCGGGTTCTGAAAAGAATATTTTTCATAAATTTCTAAAAAATTATCATTGTGACTTTTATAATAAAAACATATGAAAGGAATGTTTTTTAAAATATATTTTATTAGAGGCCTTTATTATTGTCATGAATACATAATTACTTGAATATTCCATTACAATATTTCAATTTATTTTTAATTAAATTATTTTCCTTTTATAAATCAGATCTTAAATAAATTCTCTCTTAAAGGAAATGATATTTACTCACAAATTATTTCAAGTAATCTTTTAAAGTCATTTTACATATAAAAAATGTATTTGATGATTACTTATGATATAATTGGTATATGACCCAATGATACCATTCTTATTATTTCTCTAAATTAATTATGTTTGTGATGTCATCATATTTTGGAAACCTATTTTTCCATGATTTAGGTCATAATGAAGTGTTTATGAAACTCATTTATTTATATGGATTATAATGTGATGATTGATTTATGGTCTTGTGGAATAGTTATTTATCATTTTTTTAAGTCAAAAGAGGGAAAAATATCTCCCTCTAAATAAATAGGTAATGAATTAAATATCATTAGATATTTAGGGAAAAAAGTAGATGTTTTTATCAACGAGGGGAAACAAGTCGACATGCTTATTTTTGTAGCGCAAACTAGTTGATGCTACTAATCTGTGATGGGAGAGAATTCAGTATGCATGATATGAGAGTCTTGGAAGTCAAAATTGAAAAATTATATAGTTTTAATTACTTATTATTATTCCAAAAATATTTATTATATAGAATTATGTATCATGATTGAGTTATGATGAATTTTTATTTTTATGATCCATGTATTTTAAAATGTTAATTTTTTTATACCATGAATCGTTTTTATGTCCCATGACAGGTTGGGTATGAAATTTGTATGTTATACTCATGCTCACATACCAATATCATTTTCCTATGATTATAGATGAAAATAAATTTATATCTTCCATTTTTGTTCTTACTGATTATCTCATCTCACCCTTTCTTATGATTCCATTCCCTGAGTTATAATGAAAGGTTTTATGTTGGAGTAATAAATGAGAAGATCGTTTTGGTAGATGTTGAATATCTTTCACCAAAAATTAAATTATTGTGTTCCAAGTTTCCAAACGAACAAAAATATTGTGGTCTTTAGGAAGGTTTTTATGAATTTTTATTAATATTAATCCAAAAATATTTAATATGTATGTATTAATAACATGGGTCATTACAAAAATGAATTTTGACTTAAAGGTGAAATAAAGGTGGGTTTTTTTAAGATCATTTAAATATTTATCTTAAGTAAAAAAGAGTGGGAAATGGTACTATTACATGAATATATTACAAATAACTATAGGAGAATAACATTTATGATAATTCTTGATAAGTGGATCATAATATTTCATAATTGTATGTGTAATCATAATCAATACGGATAAACTATGAGATTTTAGCAATAAATTGTTACCACATTGGGAACATCAAATCATAATCCACATGAAGTAATAACATTACATAAATAATATAATATCATGATTACATTGAGATTTATGATATAACATGTTAAAAGGGAAGTATATATAACCTTATAAAATCATATAGGTTCATGATGTAACATGTGTCTTAGAGAAGGGAAATTGAGACAAAAATACGTTACCAATTTTGAAACTTTTGACCCATAAACCCAACAAAAAAGATCATAAAATGGATATGTAAATACCAATAAATTTTAAAATAAGAGTCATAGAATCTATAATTGGTTAGTATATACACCACAAAAAAATAAATAAGTGTTGAATATGGCATAAGACTTACATGAATAAAAGTGAGGCAAGAAATCCCCTTACCACTTGAGTAACTTTTGAAATATGAGATTTGTGAAAGAATAAAATCAATTATTACTTTTAATATAACCAAATAAATTAAATTAATGATCTAAAATTTCATAGGGATGTATATACACAACCCGAAAATAATATGTGTTTAATAAAGCATATATCTCCCAAAAATAAAAGTGAGATGAGAAAAACCCTACCTTAAATCCTGAATTTTATAAAAGACATTCCAACATCATGTATAATAAATATATGTTTATTATTAATCTACCACATAAAAATATTCTAATATATCAGGCCATATATTATTTTCTTATAACATTATATTACACAATTATTACCAATTCCATTATAATGTTTTGTTTTAGGTAATTACCACTTCATTTTCTGTATATGATTGACTTGTTATTATTGATCCTATTACATAGATCATGATTTAAATATTTAATGAATGTAAAGAAAGATATAAACAACATGAATATTCATAATTTATGGATGCATAATAATCTATTAAATATATAAATATGAAATGTAATACAACATTAATGGAGAAAGTATGCCATCTGAACGCAGGAATGTTGTTTCCATTTTCATTTTGTATTGATAGAAAGAATGTAAATGAAATATATATATATATATATATTTATTAAATTATAATTATAATTTCATGAATATGATATATATTTACTAAACTCATCCATAAAACATTCCATGTAATATGTGAATGAATCACATCGCATTCTGGGGTGGTAGTCTACATGTCAACAAACAACATTAACATATTTATAGTAAATGGAAAGCATGATGTTATATAATAAATAATAATTAAAGAATAATAAAGACTTATTAATATCATATATGTCATATAAAATAGAAATTACAAAATTATGGCCAATCTTAAAAGGTGGTAAATGAAGAACAAACATCATTAGTTCGTGAGGTGGTAGTCCACCATACAGAAAACAATTACTGTGAATCCCATTTGATGGAAGTGTATGTATATGTAGGGTGAACCATTAACACAAAAAATAGTATTTCTAGTATTATGGTCTTATTATATTATATTATAATAATATTAATTGAGGGGGTGGATTCCAACCTTGATATTCATCTGTAGTATCCATGGTTTAATACTTGTGTGTTTTTGTGTGGAAACCCACATCATATAAAATAATACTAAAACGTCATTTAAAAAATATGTTTGGACTATAATAGTTACCAAATGTACCTAAATATTAGGTTTCCACATTCGAGAACCAAGGTATTAAGGGAATTTTGAACATGAGATAAAAGTGTAAATAATTATAGAGAGTGATATAAATAATAGATCACAATTAAGTGAATGATCAATAGAAATTTAAACATCTCAAAACCATAAATATGTAATGATTTATAAGGCCATTGGTTCAATAAAAATGATGGTATTAGGATAAATAATTTCCATTATCCTTTTCTGAGTGTTGAATAATTTTTCATAAGAATATATACATACCTGATTTCATTCCATTACATATGCACAATCTCAAAATTTTTGGGTTCTTTGATAAATTCTCAATTCATTTCTTAGTACAGCAAATAAAGTTGAATTTTTCATTTCTAAAAAACAAAATGATAATGAGATCCATAAATATAATGATAAATCACTCCATTTTGTTTAGTTATCACTACAATATAATGGTGAGCATAGGTTATCCAATATGAATAACTCCCTACTTGGAGAGGTAATACATTAATTTTTAAAATTGTATTCAATGTTTTATATAAACCATTCCATAAATGGTTAATCTTATAACACATAAATTTTTTGAAAATACAAAACATTAGAAATAAGGTCACTAAATTTTTCAAAATGAGCATAACATTAACCCTCTATATATCATAAATTAGATCTTATTTCTATCATACCAAACATGTGAATACCATTATCAATTATTCTCTTGAAATGTGGTAATAACTAGAATTACCATATATCATTATTGAAAGCATAAATAGTTTCTTTTTACCTATTTTATTTGACATAATTATTAAATAAAATAAAATCTATTAACATCATCAATGATAGAATAAAATTATTTTTTAAATAATAATTTATTAGTTACAAGGTAATTAGTCCTATAAAATTTACTCTATCCAAACATCATTATCTTAACATCGAGAACATGTTTAGGATTATCTTTCCCTTAGTAATCACATTTCCATTGAATCAAATTTATAGGTCATCTAAACCTTCCAATGTTTTTTTCTGAATCAGTAATGGGTAATATATAATTTATGATTCATATAGCATAACTCATGATTTCCAATACAGTTGTACTTAAATAAACCCACTTCAATTTAAAACCATTTACTATGGTTTGCCATCTTCTTCCATACTACCAATTTCCAATAATATTAAGCATAAATTTTTTCATAAGGTTCCTCAACCTCAGTTTAATAATTCTTCTTTTTTTAATGTAAAAAAATACTATTAAAACATTCCATACCTTTGACATATCATTTTTTTCCTCATTATGTTCCGCAGTATAACTAATACTCATACAAATTTCTTGACTGCATTTATGAAATTTCCACTTTGGACATTGATTTTTATAATGCACCTACATTTTAAATATGAAATATAAAATTTTTCCCCAGTTTATTATATTTTTATGTTTTGAGTAAGACCCATAAGCACAATGTGAGAAACACATATCAATGTAGAAAACCACATAATCATGAAAAATATTGGATGCCTAAATCATGACACCTAAATCTAATTCTATAAAATCATTCGATTATCCATAGAGACATCCCAACAAATATCGTAATAAATATCCCTAGTTATATCACTAAATATTATTCATTTATTTCTAATGGTAGACTAAACCGTTCTAGTGAACCAATTATAGAGACCCAATATTAACAGACATTGAGATTACATCATTTTAGATAAATATTCATCTCATTTAAAAATTACCTATTGAGGGCCATATTAGTTTATTGTATTTTTTATCATGAAAGAAAATATTTTTATTTTGTAAAAGATATTCAAGGTTTCCCTTAAATATCTTCCACTTCTGTACTCCTACTCAAAACATTTCTTCATAACTCGGGTAAAGAAACATAACAAAAGGGTGAACCAAGATGACTAGTGAAGGTAAAAAGGGGGATATATAAGCATAATATTGTGAATAATTTTATGATAAGAATGTAATGAAATTTTAAGATCCAAACCATAATATAAAAGATAAAAAACATGAATCATGGACTAAAGATTGGTTGTTCATGAGATATGAATTATAATTAAATCAAGAGCATACGCCATGAAATCATCAGATATGAATAATATAAGGTATTAATGGAAAACACATAAACATAAAATATTATTTACATAGTAGTGAATAATTATTTACAAGGCCATATTAGTAGAATTTTATCACTTCTCAAACCCTCATTGTAGAGAAGGACCACCCCCAAGACCATTTTAGTTGACAATGTCATTCTTTGAACTGGGTTCACTCCCCATTCTACCCCTTTGCAACTAAATCGAGTTCACTTCCCATTCTATATTTTTTTTAATGAACTAGGATCACTCCTCATTCAGTCCATTTCATATACAATCGAGTTCAATACTTATTCCATCCCAATCATACCGAACTGATATCACTCCCCATTCCATCCCTACCATACTAAACCATGTTCACTCCTCATTCAATCCTTATCTATCTCATGATATATAAAACATTACCCAAACTATTGTAGCTTGATATATGTCCCTCACATTATATATTGAAATAATATATATGCATGACAAATGATAATAAAACACTCATCATATCATTATCCATAAAAAGAGATGGGTTACATAAACATCATATCATAACCCAAAAAATGAAATGGGTATCATATTTATTTCATATGATTATAACTTGGTGAAAATAGATATGTTTCATAATCAATTCATCATAACATAAACTATTAAAGGAAGTAGGTTTCATCAAGGTATGACTCATACAAGAGAAATGATTTTCATAAACAAAGTCTCATCATAATCATAATCCATTACAAGAAAAAATAAGAATGGTGTCCTTGGATCCTATCCCCAGTAACTCATAAACTATATAAAATGATGTCATCTAATATAGAGAACTTTGTTCAAAGATCATACAAAACATTTCTTAAAAAAATAAAGTTTCTTAAAAAATAAATCTTCAAAATATAAGTCATTTTCAAATAATTTTCATTAAAACATACTTTGAAAAACCAAAATTGGATTCTTTTAAAAATAATTTAAAACACATTTTGGAGATAAAAATTAATTTAAAACCTTTTTTTTAAACCGACAATAAGACAAGTATTTTTTTAAATATTATGAAAAATAATACCTTTAAAAAAGAACCATGTAAACAGTCATTGGATTCTTCACATAAATGATGGTCATGATAGATGGTAAATATGTACACACCGAACACTCCACTTTCATCATAAGATATTTAGAAAAGTACAAAGATTATAAAATGTACTAGTATTAATTCTAAAAAAATTATTAAAAAGGTAAAACATGGGTAAAAAATTCTATTAAAAATCATATTAAATCATTTTTAATACATTTTTAGAATCCATTGTTTTGGGGGGAAATATATTTCCCACATAAAAGAGAAATAAAGTCGTATTTTCTTAAAAACCTTTTCTTAATTGTCTAATGTACCAAATATTGGAAATATTTTACTACTATATGAAGATATCATGAATAAATAGAGAATAAAAATCATAATATTTATTGATATATGTATCGTATTATTTCATTATTGGATGCATAATCATATATAATCTTAGTAAATGATGAGATCGTGGTAGTAAACTCAAACCACATTGGAAAAATTGAATCAAAATACCCAAAAAATGAATATCATTACATGAATAATTTAATATCATGAAAATAAGGAGACTAATGATTTAATATGTTAAAGTGGAAATATATAATACTTGTAATATAATATAGGTACCCTACATAACATGTGTCTAAATGAAGTAAAATAGAGACAAAAATACTTTACGTACTTAGAATATTTTGAATTCTAAATCCCATGAAAGAAAGATTGTAAAATATATATGTAAATATCCATAAAGTAAATTATAATAATCATATAATACATTCATGAATATTATATACTCCGCACATATGAATGAATTGGTGAATACAACATAAGCCTCTTAATGATAAATGTTAGTCTAAAAATCCCCTTACTACATGAGTAAGTTTTGAATCATGGGATCCATGAAATAATTACATCGATTGAAACATTTAATATCATTAAGTAAAGTTATTTCGTGATATAACATATAATTGGGTAGTATATATACTAAAAATCATAATAAGTGTTTAATATAGCTTATATATCATAAATATTAAATTGATATCATAAAACGCTTACCTTAAGTCTCGACCTTCTTCACACACATTAAAACCTCCAATATAAAAAATATAATTTTTTCTTAAATCAATTAAATAAAAATATTCTTATACATATTAAAGTATAAGATATTATTATGACTTTATATTAAAAATTTATTAACAATTTTGGGTTCAGGTTTTGTTTCGGGTAACAACTTCTTCTTTTACATAAGCTTTGACTTGTTTTTATTGATCCTCTTACATATATCATGATTTAAATATCTATATAATTTAAAACCTGATATAAATATTATATATGTTCTGAATATATTTATTAATAAGAAATTATAAAATATAAAAATAAGAAATGGAATTCACTGCCTAGAGGGATGGTAGGTCATAAGTACACATGAACACTATTTCTATTTTATTATCATATTGAATGAATGTAAGTAAATTAAATATATAAATATTAATATTTTAATTAAATTATAATTAATTTATCATACATATATTATATTTTTACATAAACCATCATTAATTTGGTCAATGTAATGCATGAATTAATCAAAACACATTGAGGAGGCGGTAGTTCACACTTCCGTAAACAATATTATCGTATTCCCAAAAAATAGAAATTCTGTTGGAATGTATTATATAATAATTATAGTTGAATAAATAAATAACAAATATCATACATATCATTTAAAAATATCAATTCCATCATTATTATCAACCTATAAAGGCTGTAATATATGAATTAATGACATTAGTTCATGAGGTGACAGTACACACGAATGACGATTATGTATCCCATTTGACTGATGTTTGTTTTTCTGTACATAGAACTCTTAACATAAAAAATATATTTATATATAGGATAAATGAATTATAATCTAATCATTGAATAAGAATAATTTAGGGGTATAATAAGAAATATAAAAGAATATTGAATTTATGGATGTCACATATTCATTGTGTGGTTCCTTCTGGTTTTCTCCAAAAGAATAATGTGGTTTGATTTATGGCCAAATTGAGGAAGATATTATGAAAAAAGGGAGGTTTTTGGATTATTTGGGATGTTTTTCTACAATAAATATGGATTTATAAGGGTGGAAAATAGAGTAGGTGAGTTCCCTTTAATAGTGGAGGAGAGTGGAAGACATCTAAATATGAAAAGGAAAACACTATTAAGAGGTCTCCCTTACATCATGTGAATCCAATAATGGTCCATTTCTTAACCAAGGTATTATATGGTTTATATATGGAAATAAAATTAATTTTATACATGTTTCAATGTAATTTCCCTCTTACGTTAATTTTTGACCACTAAGTAAACTCCTTTTTAACTTAATCGTTCTAATTAATTTTAATTACATTCACTGTTTTTGGGTTAAAAACCAATTTTAAATTTATATAAATTATAAATTATGATGAATAAAAACATTTAAAATATTTTTCCAAATTCTAAACATATAATTGGTATAAATGTTTTTAATGTTAATCTTGAATATGGGACGAGACGATGAGTTTTTAATGTGAAAATGTTGAAAAGTTTGAAATTATTTTATATCCAATATCAATGTGATGTTGATCCCCATAACATAGAATTTACTAACAGATTTATAATAAATCTAAATATACCTTTAAAAAATTTAGAAAAGTAATTTAAATATATAAATAAAATAGACAAAAATGCTATTTTCAATTAAATTTTCATGTTTTTTAACTATTTATCAAAAAATAGAACTTCTCAGTATAATAAAAAAATCACCCAAAGTAAATTTTGATATTACAATTTTAAAAATAAATATTATTTTACCAAATAAAAATTATTGTAGTTTCAAAAATAATATTTAAAATTTTTTTGTCATTAAAATGATATAAAATTACCTTTTAGAATGTATATATAACTTTAAATGTAAAATTGGATTTATTCAAATCACTTGTCCAAAAAACACATAAAATGAATGTCAAATAGTTGACTGAATAAAATATATATATATATATATATATCATTTAAATGATTTATCAACACTATTCTAATTAAAATATTTTGGTAAAAAATGTTTAATTTCCTAAATATTGTTTTCCAACAAATGATTTCTCATATTTTCAAAATGGTTTTATTTTTATTTATAGATAATTTTACACCAAATAATTGTTCTTATAAACATGTGTAATACATATTTTTATAATCTAATTAATATTATTCATAACCTATATTCCCATTTTTAGGTGAAAAATATAATAACATTTTAATAATAACATCTGTTGTACATTGTAGTTTCGAAAAATGAGGTCTACCATGTCACAGAAGTTATTAAAGGAACTATGCATTGTATATACTATAAGCTAATCAAATTGTTTTGTGTCGAACAATATCTACATGGTGTTGCATACAAATAAAAAATAACATTGCTCTTTTATATAATTCAAGCTATATTTAGTGTGGTATGAAATGATTAATATCAAAAATATTAAATTAATTTGAAAGATATATATATATATATATATTTAAATCTCTAGGAGTTACACATTAACTCAATTTCCCTTCACTAAGGTATAGCATAATATAACACACCAATCTTCATTTCTGAGGTGTCTATACTTTCCATTTAACATGTCATGCAGTCAATATAATTATATTCTTTTTATTTTATGTTTTATATAAATTTATTCTTACATTGGGATTATGATTGAAGGGTTACCAAAATGTATAAGGAGTTATCTCAGAATCTCTTTTATTTTAGGATATTAGTTATGGTTACATTGGAGAAGATCAGCATCTCTTATTTTATTAAACCACGTATTTGTCTTCCATAATAGTTTTAAATTTCTATAACAAGTTCTATTTCTATTTAATCTCTTATTGATTTCAAAACCATTATGAAATTCATTTGTAAGTAACACTAGTATTGTATTTTATTTTAGGCTGGGAATCATTCCAATCAAATATCCATGTTATCAAAAATAAATTCAAAATACAATTAAAATGAATTTATAAATTCATTTTTACTCATATTTTCGTTTTAAATAAATTTTAAAAAGAATTATTCTTTTCATATTCCAAACAAGGAATTTTTTGACTCTTCTAAGAAAAATGTGAAATGAAACTTCATTTCTAAAATATTGGGCATGAACATTACATTATTCCATTATGAGAACTCAATGTTTTAATGAATACTTTTTATTTAGAAACTTTTATATAAATATAAAATAATCATTAGTTGTTTGATTAAAATTTTGATTTTAAATAAGTTTTTTCAACATGGAAATAATAATTTACTCAAGAAATTTTCGATATAATCATTGAAAAAAAAATCCAATTAAGAGATATCCTTTAATATTGCTCAAAATTAGTTGTTTATTTTCCTTAATAATATTTTAAATAATATTTTAACTTTTTTTCCAGTAATCAACATCAACAAAACATAATGTTTTTATGGTCTATAGAGGTTATGTTTTATAGTCCCAAATTTTGTGGAGGTACATAACTAATTAAATTTTGTTTAAAAAACATTTTTTTCATTAATGAAATGGTTCTTTGGTGTGTGGGATTTTTCAACAGAGTCACAAGGATCTAGGAAAAGAAAGGAAAAGAAATTTGGTCAAAGAGTGTGTGGGAAACAAATTTGAACATGATTATTACTAATTGTGATCATAGAAAGGGTAAACTATAAGGCCAAGCATCCCCAAGGATTGATTCTTGAGCATGGGTACTGAATAGTTTTTCAAACCGTGAGGGTCACTCAAGGATACCATGAAAACTCATCTATATTAGACAGACAGAGGAACATGATTGGCACACGGTATGGCCAACCATTCAGAAAAACCCTATAGCCCTAAAATTGTGGGAATTTTTGACTTCTGCTCTTGGGATTAAATTATTCTCTCTTTGGTTTCTCCCCCATTTGAACTGAAAGAATTTATGATGAACCAAAAACTCCTTCCTCCTCCATTGGTGGTTATCCTATGATTATTAGGCATTTTATGTGTTTGTTATTTGAATCTATGTTTTGGGTAAGTAATCCACTCCTTTCCCATCTGTTTTGTGGAACAAGATTGGTGTGTGGTTTCCTTTCTTTTTGAATGTATAAACCCTTATTTTCAAGGGTTTTCTTCTCTATGGTGTTTTAAGATCTGATAGTTCAAATATATTGTTTGTTTTAGATTATTAGTGGTATATAAACTTTATGTAGGTGGTATTAAGTCTTTTTCCAATAGTTTTTATGTTTTATATGTGTATTTGGTTGTGCAAATTCACTACCTAGTTACTTTTTAATGTATCTGACTATGGAATGTTATTTGGGAATTCAATTGTGGTGTGAGGTCCTTAAAATACCCCCATTGGTTTTTTTTGATAATATGATAACTAAACTAGGGCTACGCATGGGGTATATAAAACCCTTGGAAATAGTGAAATGTGTTGTAAAATTTTAGATAGGCTAAATATGGAAGTGAAGAGGCTATGAATAGTTAATTTGTATATGGGATTGGTCAATGGGTAAATGTAATTGATTATATATTTGAGAGTTTGAAATGACTAATGGGCTTTTGAATTAGTTTAAATAATTCATTTTTAATTTTTATTCGGTTATTATTTTAGAACAAGAATATGTTTTTTAAAGTGAGATATGTTTTAGAGGGAGGCAGTGTCCTCAAGGAGAAATTGAAAGTTGGTTTCGTTATTTATTTTAATTGATTAGCTAAAATGAGGGAATGTTTCCCCATTGGGGAAAATTAATTAATTATTATTTAAATATTTGTAAATAGAGATGAAATACAAGGGTCTTAATTTGGTTTTTTCAAGTGGAAGACCCTTGTTTTAAATGGTTGGATTAAAGATTATTTTAAATGGTTATTTTAGATATGTGTTATCTTGGATTTGGAATCGAAATTGGTGATTATTTTTTTCTACATGTTAATATGGAATTGGGGGGTGTTGGGTATAATGGTATTAGTGCTTAATGAGTATGTTTTATAAATGGTATAAGAGTTGAAATTATATATGGAAAGTAAATGGTAAATATTTATAATACTTAAAGAAGAATGTACACATGGCTTTGTGGTATTTTTTTGATTTAATATGTCATATTAAGGATCTATGATCCAAAAATATGGATTTTGGTTTGTTGTTTGGGTTGGGCCAAACTGATGATATAGACCCCCAATGAATTGTTTAGCTAGGATGTTGGTCTGAGGATATATTCCCCAAAACTCTAGACTAATTATTATTTTTTGATAGACTATATTGATTCTATAGGCCCACCAGTGTGTTTCATAGTTGGGAGGAAATATTGGGGCTCAATTATTCCAAACATGTAGACATGGTATGGGTTGGTATATCAGACAGAGGCTCTATACTACCCAAACATATGGTCTTGGTTTGACTAACAGATAGAATCGCAGAGGCAATTTGATTTTTTGATTTGTTTAGTGAACAACCTAGTATTATTTAATGTGTTTGGCCCATTTAATGTTATTTATTATTCCCCCCAGTATTACAAAAGTTCATTTTTCATGATTTTTTGATGTTATGGAACATAACAGATGAAATGATTTATAAGTAAATGTTTAAATGTGAAACCTATTTTTTGTCACTGTGTTTTCTTTTTTTTACTTTGAATACCTGCAAACATAATTTTATATAGTGGTATTTTCTTTGAAACCACTGGTGGTGGCCTACTGAGGTCTACTCACACCCTCCACATCCCTCTATGGAACTAAGGTACTAAGAAGATGGTACTTGTTTTCAGGTATAGGTTCAGGATAGGGACCTAATGTTTGGTTTTTGTGTGGGATATTTTTTTGGGAAACTGTAATGTTAGGACTACGTTGGGACTCAAGACCATGATTCAAATCTGTTGTGATATTGGTAATGTAAATTTTATTTGAATGATTAACTATCTTTTACTACATTAATCGTATTTTTATAGCATATTCTTCATGGTAACTTTTTGGATTTTGTTGTATGTTTTCCATTTATTGTTCCGATTGGTTCATTTATCTATTGATATTATTTCATCTATGATTTTACACTAATAAGTGGTAATAGTCCACCAAATGTATCTTTTTATACATGTTCATATAGTTGATAGCCTCTTGAATACATTGAGACATGCTTAAGGTCATGTGATGACCAGGATTAGGCCACTAGTTTTGTGGCTACCGTGCCAAGGTCATTAAAATTAGGTATTGGAGATTGTGTATTTTATCTTTCTACTTGGTCATGGTAGATGGGATGTATGTTCCCAATTTTCAAGGAGTTAATCCCTTGTTTAAATTTTGGTTTTTAACCCTTATAATTCATTAAGTAAACTATCACCATGTGTTTGAGGGGCCTCAGGTCAGGGGATTCAGGGGTTCATGACACAAAAAGAAGGAAAACTGATCCAAACTGTGAAAGGTGCACATTTGGCTCATAGTTATGTAAGCCGTGTTGGATTCCCAAGAAACTGGGTAACCATAGAGAGTTGATTTATACACTCTTGGAACATGGTTTATAAACTATGTGTAGATCCCCATGTAGCTATGCAACTACACATCCCATAAGAAGTGGGTTGAACATAGTTTTCACATGGTTTGGTAAACTATGTGGGTAAACCGTGTGCCCCATTAAAGTTGAAAAATTTAGAAAATGTTCACCTCATTATTCATATGTTTCTAGAAAATTTCTCCTCCATTTAAAACCTTGAAAAAAAGTGATGAAATTGGATTAACAAATCATTCTTTTGTCCATTCTATTTGATTTAAGGATGTCTAGAGAATCATTTGTTGTAGATCTATGCTCAGGGTATGTCTCGCGCATCCCATTATTCTTTTTTCTAGATTAGGGGTTTTACTTTCTCCCATATTATTCTGAAGCCCAAAAACCCCCATTATCTGATGAATTCTAGGTTGAATATTCCCGAGGTGATTGAATCCTGATATAAAAATATTATTAGAAGATTTTTATTCATCAAATTTGAGGTAGGTGGTCTACAATTTATATCTTATAGTTTTGTTATAAATTAGTGAGTATGTGTTGAGATATTGTTTCCCTCACGCTGTGAATTTATCACCATGAGTAAGATACAATAAAATGGTTGTATAAATAAAAATTTAGACCACTCATAGTCCCATTGGGATGTGTTAAGGATGATTAGAATGATTTAAGACCACCCATGTGCACCAGAAATCCCAAACCTAGAAATTGTTAAGGTTATGTTTATAGTTGATGCGTGATAATGTACAACCCATTAAGAATATGATAATATGGTTAGTTGAGTTGAAATTGAATAATGATTGTTTTTCATAGGGTTAGTAATGGAATAATTTCTTATTGGGTTGAATACTAATGGGTTATATGAACTATGAAATGGAAAAGGGTAATTGGTAGACTTTCTATTGCATACAGATGATACATGAATTAAATATGTTGATTGAGACGGTGTTTAATGGATTAATAATTTTTTCATTAAATTCCTAAAATATTTTGTTCATATGAATGATGAACATGATATCTTTTACATTCCTTTTCAATTGAAGAATATTTAAATGTGTTGCATAATGAAATTTATGAATATAATAAAATGATTAACACATGATAAACGATGAACAAGTTAAGTGATTTAACATGTTGAATTTTTTAATATGTTAAATCAGTTAATGTATGAGAATTAGTGAATATTATTATTTAGTTAATTAATATGAAATATGAATTGTGATAAATAAAAATTTAATATAATTGGAAAATGTGTTAATGGGTTATGTCAAAATATTTATTCCAATGTTGATTGTTGTGAATTAGGATTGTTATTTGTATTAGAGGCATTGGTTTTGATATGGTATGTGAGGTGGAAGGATAGGTATAAGAAGAAGAACATGACATGGTAGAGTGGGTTATTGAAAATATGATTCTACCTCCATGGGTTGAGTTAGAAAGATGCTCCAAAATCTACACCACAATGTAAGAGTTAGGAAATGGGAAAAGGTTCAATTTCCCTAATGTTTGCATTCCACCTAGACTGAGGCTATGCAGTGAGGATAATGTGTTTGTTGTGATGTGTTTATCCCTTGTGAGGTAAGTAATTGACTTATTCCATTATCAATTGTGGTGAATTCCTTGAACCCTATTTTGAATTATGTAAATGACTAACCCATGGAAGACAAGATTATAATGAATTAAGTAATTTGAATGATGATAATATTGAATTTGGTAATAAGTTTAGTATTGGTTAAAGTAAAGATTAGTAACTAATGAAAAAAATTATCTTCAATTACATGTCATTTGTATAGTAATTTCAGGAACTATCTAACTAGTCTAGATTTTTTGTAGACACCATTGGTGGTGCCATGCTGTGTTTTACTCACAACCTTCTCAGGCTGCCATTGGGTACCAGAGTAGATTTAAAGCATGTTGGCTAGAAAAAATCTAAAAGGATCAATTCCTAGGAGATGAGTTAGACTTGGGATATTCATGGATTAGGATTTAAACATCGATTCAGGACCCATTTTGGGAATGTATCTATTAACCATTATTTTTCAGTTTTCTTACACTGTGGTATAATGATCAAGTCATGATATGTTTATTTTTTTCTAGGGGTACTTGTACCCTATTGTTAAATTTGTGTATTATGAATGTTCTTTGGTTATCGAATATTTCTTCCCCTATTTCATTGTTACCTACTATGTCTTACTATGGTAAAAAGGAAATCGAATCACCATGTGGCTTATTAAACCCCCACAGCTAGTCATAAACCTCTAGCATACAGGGAGGAACATTTGAGGTCATGTGGACACCTAGCTAGGGGAATCAGTTTAGTGGATCCTGGATTAGGGATGTTACAAAGTGGTATCATAGGTGTTATTTTCAATATATTACTATTTGGGAATGGTAGAGGGGAGATTAGGAAGTTTCAATCATTGAAATGATCTTGGGAATGGGAGTAGCTAAGAGATGTACTGGGGAGAACCAAAGTACCCAGGGGGAATTGATTTTGTTATTGTATGTTGTTATAGTTCAGTGATATTTCACCTTTTTGAAATGATAATTTTTGATGATGTGACTTTTTATGATATATTTCGCATGGTCTAAATGTAATGAGGATGTGCATTCTGGCATCATTTTAGTCACGTGGGGACATAGGTGACATGCTTCATGGAAGACATGCATGGGATGGGTTGGTTTGAAATTTAAGGTAGGATCCATTTTAAATTCATGAAAAATATAATGAAAATGGTGTTAAATAAAAATGATGAAAATTGGTAAATGGAATGAGTGTAAATGAACATAAGAAGAATAGTGTGTTCGATGAAATTCTATAATTGGGTTAAAATTCATGGTGGTGATAAATTGTAAGGACAAAATGGTTTCTAAAAGAGAATAGTTTGTATCATGATGGTAAAATGATAAATAATAATTATTTTTGGAAGGTATTGAATGAGTTATAATAAGGGTTGTAATAATTTTTAATAATGAGAAAGCTGTGTAAAGGTGAAATATCTATGTTATGAAAGAGTGTAAATAGATTAATTGGAGGGTGTCTAATGAAAGACTTGTATCTTTGATAGTTGTCTCACCCAATGCTGACCATGAGCCATGATTTTAAAATTTAAGGTAGGAATTATAGATGTGATCACATCTGTTAGAATAGTTTACATAAAGTAGGTTGAGGTTGGGAAGTAGGGTATTTTATGTTGTGGTGTTCACCTATTGGAAATACCTTGATATTTTTTTGATGAAAATGTTTTGAAATATGAATCCTAATATGTAATGATTTTTGAAATATTTTATAAATTGAATGTCTTCATTTGTGATCCATTGTGTTTTTGAAATGGTGATGTTAATTATAGAAGAAGTGTAACAATGGAATTTTCTGTGAAGAATGATATTTATTATACCTTGTGTGGAATATCTAAAACATTTAAGGGTGTTTTTTGGTAGTGTTATTGCCCTAGGGAGATACAATTATCATATATTATGAGACATTGATGCATCGTGATGCTTAAATAATGTGAGTGCTTCTTGTTATTATTTTGGTAGGGATGTGACCATGATGGTTTTCAGATATAGCTTGATAATTTGAGAATGGTATCCCTTGTGGGTTTTAATTATAAGGGTTGTGTGGTAGACTAAACGATGAGTATCTTAGTTCTGGAATCTTTAATGATGGGTGTTTTTTAATGGTCATGGTTATCTTGGTGGATTCAAACCTTCAATGTTGTGTTTTGGACCTAGAGTGAGTGCTTTGTATTTTGGTGTTGAGGTATGTGTGTGAGTATGTTTTCTGTTAGACATAAAGTGAATTTTCCGAGAGGTTATTTGAATGTATTTTGTCTAGATGAGGGAAGGAGAGACACCGTGAGAGGTGAATTTTTGGATGTTTTATGTATATGTCCTAGAGATAGGGTATATTGACTCATTACCCTTTACCATGGTTGGGAAGTTGGTATAGTTTGATCCTCAAGAGTGAGCCATGAGAGTGGTTGATTGTTTTATAATTGATCATCGGTGCATGAGGCATAGGTGGATGTTTTTGATTTGTACATGTGTGGATTGTATTGGAGGGATAAGTTTGAAAGTTAATTATTTTGAGATACATGATCCCAATTATGATGGTGACTTGATTGTTTGGGAAAAAACAAATGGTTACTTGATGAAACATTATCAAAGTGATGCATGTGTCTAGAAATATGAAGCATGTGATATGATTTAGAGGTGGAATTGATGAATAGATAGTTATATAATGGTTTAGAAATTCGTGTGTCAATTACCTGGTTCTTACAAAAGGTCCCCTAAATATTAGTATATGGTTGTATGGTTAGTTATGAAGGGTTGTATTACTTGGATGACTAACTCATCTATTCAACCAACTAGTAATGGGGACTCAATGTTGTTTTTAGGAGGATAAGGCAAGATTGGTTGAGGCGTGGTTATATGCTTTTGTGACACCTGAGGTGAAGATGGTCACATGGTTGGGACTGATTGTACGAATGGTCTTGTATTCGGGTGAGGTTTGATAATGCCTTGAGGTCGATGTGTCTGATGGACTAGAAGGAAAGGTCTGGTGAGAAAGAGGGTGTTGGTCTAGGACCTGGTGATGCTTTTAATTTTCAATCTAAAGTTATTTTAAGTGTATGGTTGATGGAAGTTTGAGACCTTGAGGTCTCTATTAAGGTCATGATTTGGGCACACGCTGATAAGACCTGAGACCATTCGGGGTGGGAGAACATGAGGCTTTGGATAATCACATGTCGTTCTCTATGAAAAAAATGTATGAGGTGGGTCTATGTGGGAGAAAATTGTTCTTCAATGTGTTGGAGGACTTCTTTATTTCAGTTGTTAACTAGTAGGGTCATTCAATCAAAACATGAGTGATGTTGTGGAAGTAGTGCCAAAATAAATTTTGGTCCATGGTTGTGGGAGATAGGTCATGGATTGGTTGTGAGTCTCTGTTGGCGATCCTTTTGGAGCAGTGGTGGTTAAGTTCATATGATATGCATGCAAGAAGGAATCCAAAAACCAATGCAGGGTCATGGTGTCCCATATTGGGAGGTTATTTCTATATTGGAAGAGTTGTGGTAGTATTATTTGATAACATCATAGTATACTTTTAGCCAGTGATGATCATGTTAAACATCTTGACATCATCCTAGGTATGCTTTAAAATCATTTAATATATGTCAAGAGGCTTGAAGGTGTTTTGGTTATATGATGGGAATCATGAATTATACACTCATGGTATAGTATATGAGGAGATGGATAAATGGATGTGCACCGTTGATGGTTTTTGGGTGAGGTTCTTGGGATGATCAGTTGCCAACGAAGTTCATGGGTGCCATTCAGAAAAGAAAAGAATGGGTATTAGATAGTGGGTGTATTAATAATATGTGAAAATACATACTTCAGTATCCAAGTTTTATTGGTTTGGCTTATGATCCAAATTTTAACCGTGGTGATTGGAAACCTCTTGGGAAGTGTGACGATAACAACACTCTTAAGATGGGGAGTGATGATTCATCCTTAGATGTGTTGATCTGAGTGTAGAGATTGTGCAGTGACATTGGGATACCAATGAAAAACCTATGAGGTGAACATTGGGTTCCTCACAGTAGGGTTTTGTGGGCCTTGAATGTGGTGGTTGTTCGGGCAAAGAATTGTCTTTCAGATCAGGGTGGTTCTAAGAGAAATCTGATTTGCATGAGTTAGAATCGTTTCCATTATGTCAATGGAAGTTTATTATTAAAAAACATAATATAGATCAATAATGGACTCTAGTATGTGTGATTTAGTGACTATGTAGTTTACTTATTTGTGAAGGATTCACAGTCAAGAGGGGTAGAGTGGAAATGGTGGAAGATAAATGTTCTCGGACAAGACAATCAGGGGTGGTCCAAAAAGATATGGATAACGAAACAATCATAGTAAGTTTTGAGCCACCTAATGTTTTATATTGTAATGGAATGTGCTTTTTTGAAATAAAATCAACCATGAATGAGGTCATGTTTTAAATAGTGAATGGGTGATGTAAAAATTCCATCCTAGGTGGTCTCAACTGTGAAGAAAAATTACAATTAAATGTGGGGTCCTTATAGATGATTGGTCATTGTGAGTTGGGAACATGTTATAGACATTGTTGAAGTATACTTGAGATTCTGGTGGTCTTCATTCATTATTGGGGGGGCCAATCACTGGAATGTTATAGGGGTGAGATAATGTGTATGGTGGGAAGAACCATATTAGGCAAGTGGATAGATTTCAGCATGAAATATGTTTTTAGTAGAAGGGAATTGAGTAGGTATCATTTTGGTGTATAGGCCTTAATAGGGAGAATTGGATCGGGTTTAACTGGTTATATTCATTGAGTGTTAGGGTTGGGTCTTGGATGCTTAGTTGTGAAATGAAACCAATGGGACTCGAGAAGTGGATTGATATGAGATGAAAAATGCAGCCGGTAAGATCATGTGTCCCCTTTGGGGGACTCTAATCCAAGGTCATTTTGACAGTTTTGAAAAGAGAGTAAAATGGGGCCATGTGGTTTGGTTTATGAGCCGAGAAGAGGATCAGAAAAGTGGGATGTCTATTGGATCATCGACAATGGTATGATTCTATATGGGAATTTTTTTATGATTAATTGTTGGAAGTGTTTCCTAGGATTCACTATGGAAATATAGTGGTTAATTTGTGGTTTGAGAGTGATTCATCCTTGAGGATCATTGGGTTTTTATTTTAGAACCCAATGAGAAGGTTTTCTGTTTTATGGATGTACATTCGGGGAGGATGTATGGTAACATGGTAATGATCAATAATGAAAATAGAAAATTGGGTCTGATATGGTGGATTAGTGGCCCGATTCATTAACCTTGGATGTTCAGTGATGTTCGAGAAGAACAACTCGAGGACAAGCCATTATAAGGTGGGGAGGTTGTAAGATCCTAGTTTTCATGGAGGTAAGTACTTGTTTAAACTTGTTTTAAACAACATATTATGTGTTAATTAAATATTCACAAGGTGTATGAGGGTCCTCTAGGGGGTTTTGTGGGTTTCCTATGTGAAAATAAGGAAACCCAAGCCTAAATGTGAAAGGCACACTACTGGTACACGGTAAAGTATGTCATGTGACCATCTTATGAAAACTATAAAACCATGGATAGTGTCTATATAATTGGTTAGAACAAGGTATATAAATATTTTGGATCTCCCCATGTAACCATACAGTCTCAAATCTCTTATATATTTTCTTGGTCATGGTTTTCACATAGTTTGGTCAACCATGCAGGAAAACTATGCACCCCATTAATATTGAAAATTTTACAAAATTGCGACTTTGGTATTCTTATGTTCAAACCTAATTTTCTCCCCAATTATCCTCCAAAAAAATGCATACTGATTGAAAAGGACTACCCAATCTTCCCATGTTCTATTCTACTTTGATTATTTGCCATTTGGATCATTATTGGATGCAGATTGAAGCTCTGGGTAGGTTTGTGCATCCCTTACTTCTCTTTTCCAGATTAGGGTTTACAATTTCTCCCATCCTCTTATAAGTATCTAAAACCCCGTCTTTCTAGTGTATTCATGGTTGAATATTTATTATTTTCTTGTACCAGGATCTAGATATATGATTACGAGTGTGTTCATTATTATATTCTTGGCAGGTTCTCTTTAAGTTATATCCCATATTTTGGAAAGAGATTTGAACATGTCTATTGAGATATTGATTCCCTATTATTGTGTAATTGTTACATTTAGTAATATTTAGTAAAATGGTTGGATAAATAATGATTTAGTCCCCTCAGAATCCCCAAGGGATGCATTGAGGTTGATTAGAATGATTTAAGGACATCAATGGGGTGTGCCAACACTGCCAAACCATGAAATTGTTAAGGCTGAATGTAGATTTGAGGCTTGATAACATACAACCCATGAATAACACGGTAATATGGTTGGATGTGTTTAAATGGAATATTCATTTTTGTTCTGAGGGTTAGTAATGGAATATTTTGTTTTTGTTTTGAATACTAATGAGTTATATGAACTATGAAATTGAAATGGGTAATTGGTTGACGGTCTAAGAATTATGAAAGATAAATGAGTTAAATGGGTTAATTGAGATGGGTTTTAATGGATTATATATTATGTTGATGTTCCTAAAAGGATTAGTTCATATTAATGATGAACTTTTTTACATGGAAATTGATTTATATTTGTATTATACGAAAAGGGGCTACATAAGGGATTTGATGAATATGATGAATGGGTTAATACATGGGAAATTATTAATGAGTTAAGCGAGTTAACATGTGGAATGGATGAATATTTTAAATGGGTTAATGTATGGGAATTAGTGAAAATGGTTATTGATTTTAGGTATAAAATGTGAATTGTTCTAAATGGCAATGTAATGTAAATGGGAAAGTGCTAATGGGTTATGTCATAATATTTATTCCCTTTATTTATTATTGTAGATTATGATTGTTATTTGTATTGGAGGTGTTGGTTGTGATATAATATGTGATGTGAAAGGATATTTATAAGCATGTCAACATGGACTAGTAGAGTGGGGGAATTTATATGAGGATTTTACACACATGGTTCGAGTTAGACTAAGTCTCTAAACTCCACCCCACAATGCTAGGGTTAGAGAAGGGTACATAGTTATATTCCCCTAACGATTTTATTCTAATTGAACTGAGGCTTCGAGGTGAGGACAATGTGGTTGTTTTTATGGGTTTATCCCTAGTGAGATAGATACTTGACTTACTCCAATATCCATAGTGATGAATTCCTTGAACCCTATTGTGAATGATATAAATTCAAAACCTATATAACACAAGTTGATAATGATATAATTAATCATGAAGATGTTAATAATGAATTTAGTACTAATGTTAGTAATGGTAAAAGTAACTATTGTAAACTAATGGAAACTGAACTATCTTTTATTATGTGTCATTTTTTTAGTACTGTCATGCACTATCTGGCTATACTGGAAATTCTGTAGACACCATTAGTGGTAACCTGTGGAGTTTTACTGACACCCTTCTTAGGCCATCGTTGGCTACCCGATAATATTTTATGTTTGTAGGTCTAAAAAAGGGAAAATCCCCTATTCTAGGGAGTTGATTTTGAATTGGGATATGCATGAATAGGATATGGACATGGATTTATGACTCCTTTTTGGGGACTCATCTATTTGTATTTATTTTTTGGTTTTCCTACACTTTGGCATAGTGAGCATGACATGGCATATATAATGTTTGGTTGCAGAATTGTTCTATATTTGGTAATTGGTGTATTATTTATAATCATTTGTCATCATATTCTGTTTCCATTCTTTCATTGTTAACTATTGGTTCTTACAATGGTAAACATGGTATAGTCTCCCAATGTGGATTAATAGACCATTACTGCTAGTCGACAGCCTATGGTGTATAGGGACGTGTGCTAGTTGTCGTGTGGTGACCTGGCTCTTGGAACCAGCTTAGTGGATCATTGGCTGGGGATAATATAAAGGATACTAGAATATTGATGGGGGTTTCTAATTAGATCATACATGGATGAGTGTATCCCCATATATAAGGGAAAACCAAAGTTTCTAGGGGAGGGGATTAATGTTTTGTTTGGTGATTTTATAGATTATTGATACTTCCGAAATGGATAGAACAATTGGATGTGATTTTATTTATTAATGAGGTTTTATCTTTAGGCTAGTTATATATTTAGTGGGTATTTGAGATCACTTATCTTGATAGGATCATAGGATTAATACTGAATCCTTATGTTTCTTGCGATTGATAGTTATTTTTCATGTGAGTGGTGTATATTCTACCTATGTTTTAAGCTTATTTCTCTTTCCCTGAAATGGTCCATAATGATTTTTTTGAAATATTAATTACAATTAATAATGGATTTTTGAAATGTTGTTATATTAAAGAGGTTTTTTAAATTGTAAATTCATGGGTTTTGAAAATGGAATGTTTTGAAATGTGAAATACTAGGTTTAAAATTGTATTGTTTAATTAAGATGGAAAATGTGAAATGATGTGACATTTAGTGATACAGGTGATGATATCCATGGTAAAGTGTTTTGGCCACATATATGGGTGGTTTGGGAAGTGAGAGTTCCCTATATGAGACCTTGGTTGTAGGATGTGATAATATAGGGGGTTGTTGTGTGATAAAAGATATGTGCTTGCGGTTCCTTCATTAGGGTTTTGGATTTGGGTTATGATATGTGTCATATAGTTGGGGTGTGGTAGCCCTTGCTACTTGTGACTATGTGAGGCATGTTTTGGACCCTTGATTGGGTGTTTATCTTGTATTGCTGATTTGTGTGTATGGGTATCCTAGTTGTGATAACTAGAGTAAATGGTTTCTTGGATGACTTAGACACAATATGATTTTGATTAAGCGAAAGAGTGTCATCCATGAGCAATGATTTTTTTGAGGTTTGATTTATATTTCCTTGAGGGAGAAACATTTAAATTTTCATGACATGAATATAGTTTTTCCAGTTAGTGTCGTTTGAATTTTAACGTGTAATGTGAAAAAAATTTCTCGTGGTTTCTATTTTCATGGGGTGCATATGGCACAAGTAGAAAATTTGGAACTTTTTAGTGGCACACTGAGAGTGTTTACTAGTGTTCTTTTATCCTATAGAAAGAAGTGGTAAATTCAATGGTTCTTGGTATATGAATTTATATTTTGTTTTGTGTTGGCAGTTTTTTAAATCAAGGGTAACATCATGTTATGTTATCCTAGAGTTTCATCTATCTTGGAATGTGAAGCACGGGTGGTTGCTTCAGTGGTAAAATTTATGCATGGTAGAGTTTTGGTAAAAGTGAATGGTTATGAGTTGGTTACTTTCTGATAGATGAATCTGAGTGCTTTATTTTGGTTATAAGGGTATATTTGAAGTGGAATGATCATTTGGAAACCTATTCATGTGGCCATAATGGAATTTTGTGTGAAAATAGATATTGATTTTTGGAAGAGAGGATATGGATTACTAAATAATGGATGGAAACTTATATTGTGGAGGTGAAACTCTATGAAATGGTGGACACATCATTGGGCTTATTTACAAAAAATATTTGATTTTTTAGAACACTTAGAATGTCCATAGTCTAATGAGCTGAAAGGCAGTGGGGCTTTCTCAGATGAGTAATATGTTTTTCATTCCTAGCTTTGTAAATGTATGGTTCAGATGATCTAGAGACTTATTCTGAGTTTGGTTTTAGGAAAGTGTGAGAAAACAAAGAATATAGTGATTTCTAGGAGTATACATGGGCTGGGGAGGAATGATTTCATTTGGTTCAGGTGAACAGGAAACATAGATTTAGAGATTCTCATTCTAGTGAATGAAAAGTAAGAAAATATAGTTTTGTAAAAGATTAATTTGTGTTTGATAGTTTTTATTTTCTTATGGGTCACCAGAGTTGTACTATAATAACTCTAGTGGCGGTGAAGGAAGAGGTTCCAAAGGGAACACTGGTTTATGGCTTAATGAAAGAGGTTCATGAAGTGATGACGAATCTTGGATGGAAATTCAACTTGGATGGTGGTTTTAGAATTAGGATTGGATTCTTGTGGGAAGGGAAGACCATTTCTTTCATTGGATCAAGGTGTCCTTATAGTGGGATGTGTATCAGTGATAGATATGTTGTGGTAGTGTGTGTAGATTAATTATTAACATACTTTTAGCTAGTATTGATCATGCTAAATATCTTGACGTCATCATTGGTACACAGATAGAGATTTGGATTTATACGTAGCATCTTAAATGTGAATAGGATGGATATGGGTACTCATGGAGGTTATGATCATGGATCAGTGTATGTAGAGATGTATGGTGGGATGAAACTAATCAAACATTTATGAGTGCGGTTTTTATTATGGTCCGGATGTCTACAAATTTCGTGAGTGCTTTTCTTGGGAGCATGGAATGGGTAAATTTTGAGGTTTATTCTATTTTTCTGGAAAAAACTTGCAGATCACCTCAATGTTTTTGCGTATAGCTTGTGGTTGATTTGTGAGACATGGTGGTTGGAATTACTTTAGGAGAGTGGTGATAATGACACTCGTAAGGTGGGGAGTTGTACATACTCCAATTAAGTGTGGGGATGACCATAGAGAGTTCATAGTGGCATTTGGGTGTCATTGAGAAACATATGAGAAACACAGTTCAGATAATTTATGAATACCATTCTGGATTTGGAAGTTGTAGCTGATTGTGCTGAGCGATGGCTTCAGGATAAATATAGATAAAAATTAATCTCAATTGTCTCACCAATGATGTGTAAATGAGTGTTTTATAGCACAAAAGCATTTTTAAAAGAAATGGATTCCATGGTAGTTGAGTTTTCTCAAATGTTGATAATTACTTGGGTAGTTGATAAAGATGATAGTGGTATGCCTTTTGTGAGAAGGTGCATTGGCCAAGTGAAATGAGTAGATTGACTTTAGTAGATGATGGGTATTTTTATAAAATCAATCCATGTATTTTTCAATGTGGTATGGTAAAAGGAGTGTACGTGGTATGTTATAATGAACCATCAGATTGAGGTCTTCTTAGAATGTTCATTTAGACAATGAAAGTGAAACTTTTTTATAGTTCTTAAATTTAGGTTGTATTCCTATTAATTATGAGTGGATTTGATATCTATGTTCGATTCTATTGTTCGATTGTGTTCTTCTGGCGGTTTGGTCATGGTAAGTAATAAAATGTTTCGTATATGTCAGTAAATTTGATTTGGGGGTTTAATGGTCATTTTCGATTATAGTGGTTCCACCCACTAAAAGAGGGTATTGTAGATCTAAATGGTATGGTGGGGAGTTCCATATAGGGAAATTGGTTTGTTGAGGATGTGAGAGATTTTGTGTGTTAGATGGTCTTAGGTGACTTCCATCATGGTGTTTTTTAATGAGTGTTGGATCGGTTTTTATCATTTGAGTTCCTTGAGATAAAGGTTATGATTGGGTTGTGGTTCATATGATCAGATATATTAGGGGGTCATTGGGCCACGATTAGTGAAATGATGTTGGTCGGGGAATGTGGTTGGAATATAAGTGTTCCTTTAGTGAAACCAAGCTTGGGTACCATTAAAATTTTGGAAACAGAGTTAGATGATGCTAAGCGATTTAGGCCGTTAGTTGTGGCGGGGGTAAGACTAAAGGTGTTACAATTATCTCTCATAGGGTAGTGTAGTGCGTTGGAGACATCCCCTTTTGGGTTTATTAAGTGTCATTACCCAATATTTTATCGTGTGTTGAATTTAGTTATTAATGAGTTTGATGTGGATGGGCCATTAAAGGGGCATTAGTTTTGTGGTTGTGGATAATGGAAGGGAAAACCCATCATGGTAAGAATGGTTCTATGGTCCGATTATGGTGATGATATGACCATGTTATGGAGGATATGAGGTAAATGGATGTTTATTAGTGGGACCCTAGTCTGGATCTTTTTTTAGGGATTTGTGGTGCAAGGGGTTTATGGATTGAGAATGATCCATTATAATGTGGGTAGGTTATAAGATGTCGAATTCCTGTGGTGGTAAATACCTCTTTTATATTTGGTTAAATTTTAATTTTGTTAGTTAGTGACTTGGTTCATGGTGTGTGGGATGTATTTGTGGTGTCATGGGGTTCATGAAACAGAAGGATAATAAAATAGGTGAAAAAGTGGGTGGTGAATGGTTGGAGCATGGTAAGTATTAATTGTGCCCCTAAAAAGGGTCATCTATGTGGCTAGGCCTCCTTTGGGATAGAAGCTTTCATATGTGTACCCCATGATTTTTCAAACAATTCAGGTGCCACCAGGGGAACTTGTAACCTAGTCCCTCTTGTTTGGAGGGATCCACACAATTTGTGGATAGTTTGGACAATCGTTTTGCTAAATCATGTTTCCCCTAAATAATTTCATTTTCCAATTTTTCCTTCTCAAGATTAAATGATCCTCCCATCTACTTATCTTCCATTATACCCCCTATCTTTGCTGATAAACCATGTATGTATTCCTCATCTATGGGTGTTTCTCCTTTAATTATTTTTCATTTGGACTTCCATTTCATGAAAATAAAATATACAGGTTAGTATTTGACTCAGTTTTCTTCAATTTTAAGGAAAAGGTGTACTATTTTATTTGCTTTCCATTAAATGATATAAATCCTTTTTACCTATTGTTCATTCACATGGTGTTTGGGGGCATTTTAGTTCGAATTAAAGGATGATTTTGTCTAGGTAGTGGAGTAAAAGCATGAGGTAGGTGGTCTTTATGTATTTTACCATCATCTTAATAATTTATATGTGTACATGGTTGTGCCAATTTTTTTCCTTATTTTATTTTAATATCATTGACTATGGGAATTGATTTTTGCTTATATTTTAGGTGTCTTACCCTTTATAGACCATGTTGGGTTCATTGATAATGTTAGACAAGGCCTACGACTACCCTGTGTGTATTTCAAACCCTGGAAAATAGTGAAATGAGTTTCTAAACATTGAGATAGGGTAATTATGGAAGTGAATTTGATGTGAATTGAAAATTGTTTTATGGAATGGGTTAAATGGTAAATTTAATTGATTATATGTTGTATGGGGTTAAATGACTTTGTGTATATTGACATGGATTAAATTATTCATTTTGTATTTTGATTCAGTTATATTTTTAAATGAATATTATGTTGTTTTGAATGCAAGATAGGTTTTAAAATGTGGCATTGTCCTCAAGGTGATTTCGAAAGTAGTTTTATTTATATATCTCCAATTATGTGTTTAAATTATGTTTTGGTCCCCATTATTTTGAAATAACTTAATGATTATTTGAAACTGTTGAAAATGGAAATTAATTCCTTGGGTCTTGTTTTTGGTTTTTCAGAGAGGTAGAATCATTTTTAAAGGGTTGGATTATATATTATTTTAAATTAGTATTTGAGCTATGTGTTATCATGGATAATGAAATGTAATTAATTTGAATTATTATAAAATTGTTAATATGGAATGGGGGAATCTGGTATAATGCTATATATTCTTAATCAGTTAGGGTTTGTAAATGTAATATATATTGAAATGTGTTACGAAATGTAAATGGTAAATATTTTGAATAGAAAAAGAATCATTTTCACATGGATTAGTGGTATTTTATTTGTGTTAGGATTTCATACTGAGGCTCTATGCTCCTAACATATGGATTGATTATTATTGTTTGGGCTGTACCAAATTGATGGTCTAGTCCCCACAAATGAATTGTTGAGTTTGTATATTGGAAAGAGGCTCTATTACCCTAAATCCTAGATAATGGATTCTTGTTTGGTATGGGGTAGACTAATGCTATTAAACCACTAGGGTTTTGCTTAGTTTGGATGATGGACTAAGGCTCTATACTTCCCAACATATGGACACGGCATGGTTCGGGGTGTGGGACTGAGGCTTTATGCTCCCCAAACTTATGGTAAGGTATTTACTAATAGAGTGACGCTCTTAGGTGAGTTTATTAATTGTTTTTTAGTGAATTCCTCATTGTGATTAAAACTGTGTTACCCATTTTAGGTTATGGATTAGGCCCCCAGTAAGACATTTTTTCCATTTGTTGATTGTTTGACATTATTGAACTTAATGGATAAAATGTTTAAGTATTAATTTTTTAAACATCAAACATGTTATTTTTCACCCTATTTGTTTATTGAACTTTTATTACCTGCATACATGGTTGTACAGATTGGTTATTTATGATAAATCATTGGTGTTTTCCTACATATTTGTACTCTCAACTGGATAGGGCCTTCAGGGAACTTGGGTATCCAAGAAGAGTCTATTATTTTTTGTACATGATTAGAAAAGGAACTTATTATTTGGTTTTTGAAAGGGATTATAGGTTGGAGCATGGGATGTAAGGACTGAGGTAGGACTTGAGACTATATTTAGGATCTATTATGTTTTTTTTGTACTAGAAATTTTATTGTATGAAAACCTGACATGTAGTGTATTCATTATATTTTTGAAGCATGTTGTACTTGGTTACTTGAAAGACTTTGTAGTATGTTGTATATTTCTGGTTTAGATTGTTTCTTTTGTTTATTTATATTATTTATATAGACCCACACTGCATGTCCGAAGCCACTAGAATACGAGGAGGGACCCTCGAGGTTATGTGACGACATGGATCATGGAAATAGTTTAGTTTCTTATAATTTGAGGAAGTTAAATTTGTTATAATGATACAATCATAATTCATTATTTAAATGAATAATGACTATTTCATGTTGATTTTTCAGGTGACCCATTTATTTTCCAATGTTAAATTATTCTTTTTAAGGAATAATTGAAATATTATGTTTTTTATGGTGAAATTTAATATCTAAATACTTTATTCATGTTATGGTTTTTGGAAATTATACATGATGGGTTCGCCAATATTGAATCAGGTGATCCTGAATTATTGTTTTTCATGGGAGTGCCAAGATAGTTCATCAATTAATTGTATAATTATTACATTCTCAAGACAATTATATTGGAATTTGGGTTTATGATTATTCTAATTGTGAATGTTCTGTGTGGGTTCTATGAAGATATTTCTCCTAAATACCAATATATTTTATTTATTCATGCTATGTTATAAATGTTTCCTTTGATCATGATTTATATCATATGGATCATTATTTTTTATTTTTTATGACTCTTTCCTTGGTTGGATCCCTATTATATGATTCAATTATTGATGATCCAGGTATTGAAGCTTATGAATATTCATATGTTATGCTCATGAACATTTATTATGTCATAATACACTTATATTATTTTTATACAATTTGATGACATTCAATTGTTAATTATTATGTATACCCTTTATAATCATTTTTTCACCCTTATCAAGTTACTTTTCCCATGGTTATCAACAATGAGTATTAGTTAATTATATAAAGAAGGGTTTCATGTGGATGATGATTGTTAACTAATATGAAAAATTCGGGTATAAGTGGGAGAAATTACCATTTAAATAGATTATTATTATTTTTTAAGAGATTTTATAATTCTATAAAACTCTAAACCAAAATAGTCCTTGATATTTTAATTGAATTTGATATTTCCTTTTAATGTTGTAGTTATTTCTTGTCAAAAATTGGATCATCTTCATCAATATCATATCTGAAAATGTAAATTTTTTTGATTTCAACACTAGGTCAAGAATTAAGGGTTCCAAGATATTATATTTGGAATAAGAGGTGGTTTTAGATAACATTGTGGAATATTATATTTTCATTTGAGGTTATCTTAAGTGTTATGTATACCACAACAAGCCAATAATATTAGTGATTATCAAAAGTTTATACTCTTAGACACCCCATAAGGGTTTTAAGAGATGATATATTAAAGTGATTAATGAGATTTTTGACAAATTTTGTTTTTTTGATGTATATGTAAATATTATTTTAATCAGAAATATGTATATACATTTTTTTGGAAATAATTTGTAAGTTGTTAATAACCTTTAGGTATTATATTATATAGTATATTGAGATAAATATGGAAACACAAGAGTTATCATATATATAACCTTGATATTGAAAAATGATTTTATGACTAAGTGATTAGAGTTATTTGAAAAGAATATATTGTTATTTTTTTGAATGAAATATGAACGGATTAAGTTATGTTTTACGATTTAAACCTTATTTAATATTGCTGCTATTTGGTAATGTTTTTTTAAATGGTGTATTGTTTTTAATTTTTTTTGGAGAATAGTGTATTATTTGATCTAATGAAGGTTTCTTAATATTTAATTCCCATTACTTTTTCAAGAAATTTTGTTTTTGGATAATATTAAAAGGTAGGAGGAATAATGTTTTATTACTTTTTTAGTTATGTGATACTCTAAAATTTTATTTTAATGCTTCATGCATGAAAATAATCTTAAATACTCATTATCTGTAGAAAAATATGATATTGTGGTGGAAATAAATAAATATATTAAATTATACTCATAACATGTGTATTTATTTATATGACACTATTTAAGAGGGAATAATAATTCCTCAAGTCTATGAAAAGAATATTGAAACAAACTACTGTTGTATTACCATCATTTATGATGATATCTTAGACTTCTTTCAGACATCATTGGTTTTTGGTTTTTTGGTTTTTAACATTATCTTTATCAATCACATTCTTATGATCACTGATCTTTCTCACTCTACATAAAATTGGATTTTATGCATAGGTTTATTTTTGTGTTTAATAATGGAAATTTTATAAATACAAATTTTAAGTGAATAATGTTTATCCTTTTCAATAATTGTAAAAAAACTAATGATTAATTATTTAAATTATATTTATATATTATATATCAATATTTATTTATTTTTTATCAGATAATTATTATTATTATACATAGAATTAATATAAACCCATCTTTTTCCAGAAAAGCATTCTACTTGAAAACCCACTTTTTAATCTTGTTTGTAGGTTTGGTTTTAAATTAAGATTTATCAAACCAATAAATTAAATCTTGTAAAATGTATTAAATTATTTTAATTATAATAAAATATTATATGAAATAATTTCACGTTAACATTTTCCCATAATGAATAGTGAAAATAGGAAAAACTATTTAACAAAGTTAAGGTGAAAATGAGTTTATTGGTGGTTAAACTAAATGGATAATGGTTAAATAACCTAAAAAGATGGATAAAATTTATTATATATATATATTTAGACCATATAATGTCTAAGGGTCTAAAATGGTCCTTTTTGGAGCCGTGTTTCATGTGAAAAGTGTTGTTACACCTTTTTATTTCAAAAATAACAATATGTGTGCCACTCACCTCACATACAAAAGGCCACCACGTCGTCTTCATAATTCATGAACATTGGATCTATTGAGGTCTTCCAATGTTTCTTCTTTATCTCCCTCCCAATATCATAGAGCCCTTATTTTGGTCATAAATCTATCCCAAGAAGGATTCTCATGCTTACATAATGAGGTTTCCTGAAGTAGTTGTATCATTCTTATTGAAGTGTTTTTATTTTATTTCATCATCCTTATCTATGTAATATTATTAAATTATTATTATATAATAAAACCAATATATAAAATATAAATATATCTTATTATGTAAAATTCGAATCCTAAATCCATATACTCTTCAATCAAATGGGATATGAAATCACCATTCGTATGTATGAGGGACTACTGCCTCACAAACCATAATCATTTTTTCCTTCGTTGCATCTCATGGCATGAAATAATGGTAGATTTAAAGTATTTAAATGATAATTAGGAACTATTTATACTTCTATAATCATTATATCACATATAGCATTTTAAATTACTTTATGTCAGTGATATAATAACACTACTTCTATGTACGACAGGCTACCACCTCACACAACTATGGGATTTTTTTTCACTAACCCTTTACATGAAAAGTTATAAAGATAAATGTAATTAATATATGTGATAAAAATTAAAATATTATGATATTAATGTAATATTTATCATTCATAAAATATAATATATAATTTTATTTCTTAAAATAAAAAATGATATTTTCATTTGTGTGCTCATGCAGGCTACTTCACCCACAAAGTGATGTGATTATTTTTCCATCACCTTAACACATGTATGATATTTTTTTACATTTAGTGAAATAATATGTTATTTATGTTAATATAAATGAACTATAAATATTAAATAATTCATAACTTATTTTAATAATAGTAATTGTAATATGGAAACGTTACTAATGAGTATGTACAACTTGTTGTATCCATGATCGTAACATAGTTCATTCTCAATAACCATATTTCATGATTGCATTTAAATTAATAATTATGGAATAAATATTATAATTTTAATGACCCAGTTCATCATTTAAAATTTGGTATATATTCCAAATATTTCACCTTTAGAACCTATAGAATACTTAATCCCATCCTCAATGCATCTTACATCGGATAGATCACCATCAGCAAGAGTGTGTGCAATGTACTGGAGCCCGGTGATGAAAATAGATTATTCTATGATATTCATATTACCGCACACTAAGAGTATGAATTCCCTAGCAAGGTTAAATCAAAAAATAATTGAGAAAAGTAATCCAATATGGTTGTATGGAAGTGTTGGATTTAGGGACCTAGGAAAAACTATTTCTACTTTAATAACATGTATATTTGATGTATTGAATATTTATAAAACATATAATTACATATTGTTCATTTGTATACTTGACTCTAATGTAACGATGTCTTAGAGTATATGCTACATTGATAAGGTCATAACCGTTACCCAGTATGATGAGAACATAGATGTGGTTTAACGATGTACATAAATAATGGTCTATAAGAGGATAACATAATATTATTGGACACATAGTATATACACAATCAGGTGTGAGTACTCATAGGATTATGAGGACTATTCTAAAAAAATCCTCATTTGGTAATCTTCAATATGGAAGATTATGAGAATAGACCTGTTAGTAGGAATTATATTTTATTTAGTTTCATCAGATATATCAATCTGTGATAATGTGTGCTTGTCCTTAGCCTAAAAAATTATTATTATTGCATATCACAACTCGGGTACTTAGATATATTCAATAAATCATGACAATAACAGTTCATATTTAAGTTGGATATGTTGGGTGTGTCAAAATTGACATGTCATTAATGGATATGACAAGAAAGGATTTATATCATTCATCTTTATAGATTATGATATATCATCCCTTTGATTGGAATGTAACCATAACATTAAATTCCATGGTCATGGTGTAATGACATGTTTATATAACATAGTTAAAGAAAGACATATCAAGCAAAGGAGTTAGTGAAAATTGTGTACAACCTACTTGAGGATATATTTTGATGAATGTACTATATTACATAGTTATTATTCATATGTGGTTACCATTTTTGTGATATTAATTTCCATCTCTTTTGTGCTTTAACCCATTTCTAGATAGTAATCATAGAATTTTCGAAATCCCAACTATTGCTGATGAGAATGAATCCTAGAGGGTCACACACTGTGTTTCCTAGGGATATTCATCAAATTCAATGTTAATTTAATTATGAGAATAAATATTAATCTCATGAACAAAGAATAATTTTATACACCTTTTATTGATTTTTGATATTCATAGGGAAAAATAATTTTTTATTAATAAAGAATTTATTTTATTACATAAATATATATATTTATAATATTTATTTTCTGGATAGTGAGTAAAATATTTATTTTCTTTATTGAATATTTTTCAGAAAATATTTATTCATTTATTTTCAGTTCAATAATATTTTATGAATAAAATATTTATCTAGGTATTCAATAAACACCGAGGAATTCAAATAGAAAAATACCAAATATGGTAATAAATTATTATTTACAAGATGGTAAATATTATTTATCAATTTTTATAAGTTGGTGCATGCCACAAAATTATAATAATAATAACGTTATTATTATTATTATGTGGAACAAGGATTAATAAATGTTTCAAATTTTATTTAATGAAAATAAATTAAATTATATAATATTTTAACCTAAACCCTACCTCTATAAATAGACTGTTACATCTATTGTTTATTGAATCCAAAAATTATGAATATATAATTATTTTTTCACAATGAATTCTCTTTTTACTCCTCCTCCCTCCCTCACAAGAATGATAAACAAAATTGATATTTTTCAGACTAAAGAACAAGCGATTAAGGGAAAACAACACATGACATTCAATCCACCATGGTAGCACATGGAGATCGAGTTGTATTATATAGATATCATTGGAGAACATGTGGATCACTTCTAAGGGATTCTATCCTTGAATCCTCATAATGAAATAATGGAAATTCAAATAGTTCTTTTCAGACAATCAACATTCATCAATTAAGAATTTTCTCAAACCAAGGTATTTATTCCATTACAAATTAAAAAAATTAATAATAAATTTTATGTGCAAGATCCTCGCACATGTTTTCATGAAACAATAATTAAATGAAAGTTTAATATATGTACCACCACTAAAATAAGTAATTAATCACAGAATCATCAACTACTATCAGAGCAGTCAAGTTTAAATTTATAATTATTTATTTAACTGTTGATCATTATTCAATCATGGTTGAATGTTCAATTATCATTATTCATTAATAAATTAGATTTTAATTAATGTTATACGACATATTAATAATATTCAAATAGTTTTAATTTTGACATAGGTTTATGAATAGATAATGAATGATTGGAGTTTCCATAATGAAGATCCAAATATTTGGCTAGTAAAACTAGTTTACACAGTGTGTAGCTGGAGTAGATGTTGTGTACCGATGCACTTTATAACTTGATTCTCTATGAATTTAATTACTCATGGTAAATATATTACACACTGCATGTTGAACCAGAAACCCAGCACACAACAAGATGATCTATAGAGTGTGGTTGGCATGTACACTCTATATAGTCTGACTAATTTAATTTACTGAGTCCCTAGGAATGTGACTTGGATACATGGAAATCTTGGTATACAGAATGTGGTTGGATTGTTCAAGTTTTTTAGTATCTCATGAATGGATAGAATTAAAAATTTCACAAATTTGAAAATCTATTCATTAAAATATTCTTAAATTGATTTACACACCAAGGTGTGTTTTACAATTTTATAATGGTTGTAACGAAGACTAAATTCCCAATTAATTTATTATAATTATTATTCCATTATTGGATCTTACATTTGTTTTCTATAAAATTCATAAATTATGGGTTTCTCCAATTAAGATCACGTGATCATTAAGATGGAATGGAATTCATTATTATTTTTTTCTAATTAATTAACGCAATAATTATTATCTTAATAATAGATAATGAATAGATAAATTAATACTAGAAAATTACTTTTTCATATTTTTTGCTTTTATATCTGTTCATGAGCTTCACCAAGACCTATACATGAGCTAGAATTTAATTAATTTTTTATATCATTGTTTTTCAATTATCAAATATTAAATTAATATATAGAATCTATGCCATCCCTCTCTCCATTATTATGTAGGACCATCCTGTTCAAGGATATTCATCTAATCCCCTTGGACTGATCATCTGTTCCCACTTCCCTATGTGTGAGTATCAAATACTTGTTATTAATGAATCATCCATAGGGAATGGAGGGATTTTAGGAAATAACCATGATGATGCCAACATAGTGACAAACATATATAAAGGTAAATTGATGTAAGTCAGGTCGTTGCAAGAAAATGGTGTTATTCCCCTATGAAATATGTTTATTTATTGGATTCTCATTAAAGAAACCTTTAGATAAAATTATGATCAGGACTTTTAATTTATTTATTTATTTTGTCCTATGCATTATTTTTTTTATTCAATAATACAATAAAATAAATGAAAGAATTAATATGAAAAGACAAAAATTAAATAAAGAATTATGTATAAACATTTTATCCAACATGGTGAATTAGTTAACTAACATCCACAAAGTATTATGAAGACATTTAAATGATAAATCAAGATAAAAATTGTTAATAAATTAATAATGATCCCTTGACCTAATATGAATTCAGACTGAGCCTTTCATTTCTTGAGTTTTAATGAAACCATAGAACTATGTGTTGCACCTGGAAAAAGTCTGGAAAACTGCTTTTATTGGGATGTTTTGATGGGAGTTTTGGGTTAACCTAACTGAACTTGAATTGAATTTCGTAGAAAAATTCCATTAGATGCAATTTAGAATGTAATTAATGAATAAATCCACATAATGATTTCAGGATACCAGAATACACTTAATAGATCAAGGAGCTGCAAACCCGCTGTTGGTCGAACAATCCTCCTAAAATACCTTCTTATGGATTTCATGGAAGATGTATGTAACTATAAGAAATATAACGAGGATACTTTCCACTAGATTTTCAATGAAACAAAATATTATGAGTTTATTGATGATGGATTTTGGTACTTGTTAATATTTTAGGATATTTAATAAAATTAATTTATTTATTTATTACTTCTCACCTAATTTGTAATTATGAAAAATTAATGATAATATAATATTTTAATTGTAGAATATAATGGAAGCCTCGTCATCCTAAATATCCCTATAGTCAATATGAGATATGGAAATCCACCTAACCAGAAGTAACTTTAAGGAGTGATTTAGACACCTTTGGGTTGTTATATTCTATGAATGGATATCATACATTCTAGAATCCAATATTCCTCATATGCCTGAAAAAGTTGTGTGTGATGAAGAGTCCATTTCGAAAAAATATTTAATTAGCCTTTTCAACAATCAATTTTTGAGTCATTTATTGATTTCTAGTGAACTAATGAAGTATCAGAAAAAAAAATTGATACATATATAATTCATGAGCACCGTAGTGGTCAATACCAGGAGAGATCTAAAAAATAATGGTTTGATATTTAGAAGTCTATTTTGTCCTAGAAATCATGGAGAGGTTCCTCACGTAGGCTACACATATTGAATCTCATTGACTATATTGAGCAATTATATGTCCTAGGGTCTAAAATCCTCAAATAACTGGTCATCAATATAATTATTACGTCACTATCATAGTGTATATCTAAATTTTTTCTGAATTTTAATATGATCAACATTGATAAGTCTCTTCCATATTCTCACACTCTTAATTTCCATGTCTATGAGGACAAAATGGATAAAAATTCTTCCATCCATATAGTGAAAAAATAGAACGAGAAAGAGAAGACATTTGTCACTAAAGCTTATTCACAACCTTATATGAAGAGGAAGGTCAAGAGTGAAATTAATGTAATAGGATTATATTTTATTCAAATATGGAATGAAAGGCCATTGGAAGGAATACTATACATAGACAATGAAGAATGGGTATGATTCAAGTGTGTTTGTTATTGACTAAAATTTATCTATTTCTATAAATTAGGTATTATATATAGCTTATGGTGCTCAGATATGGATTCAAAAATAGTAACCATGTAAATCACAATAGATTCACTAAGGGGAGGTATATCTAAGGCAATAAAATGATGCTAAAAATTTTCATTGTAGCTATTAAGGGCTAGTGCCTATCATTTCCAACCAAAATGATCTTGGTTTTAAAGGTTTATCATTACATGCCGTCAGTTACCAAAAACATTATTCCTATTTTTGGACAAGATATAGAATTATTTGTTTTAAAATAAAGGTATAAATGTTTCTTATTTAATAAATAATTCATTTTTATGGTATCAAACATTTAAATAATGGTCATTATGTGTTCGTTTAGACAATGCAAGTAATGGAAATAGATAAAAAAGTTAATTCACATGAATCATACCACAAAAAATATTAGAATCACCAAATTGGTCATGTAAATGAAACTCTACTGACTATATTACATCAGGATTGATATTTATATTGTTTTTTAACTAAAAACACTTGGTCTATGTCACAAATGTTTATATGGAAATTTTTCCAAATCCCCATTTTGGGGGAAATCTGAAAGGGCTAAATAGCTCTTGAGTTTGATTATACCGATGTGTGTACACGATTTCCTATTGGGGAATGAGGTAGGGATTGATATGTATACTTAGTGAGGTTTAAGTTAGATTATTTTTGACAAATTCAAGGAATACATGAAAAAACTGAGAACCGTCTTGGTAAGAAGATTAAGAAACGTTGGTCAGTATTTGGTGGAGAATATATTAATAAATACTTCATTGATTATTTATAGGAGTATATCATATTATCTTATCTCACTCTTCCTTATATTCCTTAGTGGAATTTTGTAAACAAAAGGAGGATCCACTCCATATTGGAATTGTAGATATCAATGATCAGTCATGGGAGTCTTCTATTACCCTTTTGTGGATACAAATTACAAACATCATCATGTGTACTAACCCTAGTTCTAACGAAAGTGATAGACGTAATACCATACAAAATATAAAATGGATAGAACTCCGTTTTTTCTTAAATACATGTTTTTGGTTAAGTATAAATTTATAAGGATTATTCATGTACAATATTTCACCAAAAATCACATGGTGTATCTTTATTAGATATTTTATAGAATAAATTTAATATTACCTATAAAATATTTCAAACAAAATGTTTGTGGTTGAAAGATGTCTAATATATCTTAAAGACGATGTTATCTCTAAATGCTATAGTGGGAGGTAGATAGAATTTGATGAATTCTAGGCTCAGGATACCTATGATTTGGGATAAGAAAAAATTACAAAAATCCCCAAGGAAGATTAAATTATTCTAGATGCACAATTAATACATATGTGTACTATAGCAGACAGAAAAGCAAAATGATGTGGTTTTCTAGTCACCAATGATGGCGACTCGTTATTAGTTGAGAATAATGATCGTATAACCTACAATGAAGAAGTATGTATTATATATTTCCATGTGGGAAGAGGGATAGAATTCTAAAATGGATTACATGTACCAAAACTAGGTTTTCATTTTTGTAGAGCCTCAGGTAGATATAAGTTCAGTTGGTTTATTGTGGTTATTCAAGAAGAAATGGACATTGAAGGACAATTCATTATCTATAAGTCATGAATGGTTACCATAGGTTTTAATAATGTTCATTGAATAAACTATGATGAATCATTTCCACCAATTAAAATACATAAATGCATCAAAATTTTACATGCAATTGCATCTTTCCATGATTATGAGATTTGATAAATGGATTTCAAAATACTATTCCAAAAAAGAAACCTTCAGGAAAATGTATATATGAAACAACACCAAGGTTATATGAATCCATAAGAGTCAAATTAGTTATTCAAGTTAAAAATAAACATTTATATATTAAATAAAACATTTCTGTCAATCACAATTTGTTTTTTAAAAAGTCATAATGGAATTGTGTTTCATATCGAATATATACGTGTCGTATATCTATATATTGTATAGTGGGAGTGCAATAACTTTCTTAAAAAATTATTTTACAAACATAATAGTAATTAGAAATGAATCATAGTTCTTATATTCCATTATGGATTCCAACAAAATGAGCATCGGAAAATTTATGGGTATTATTTCCCACACAAAAAGGAATTGACAGAGCAGTGGGTCAAAGATCAAAGATCATGTAAGACTCTATGAGAAATTTGATAAAATGACAATCATATGGTCACATTAAAGAACCAGGTGTAGCTGATAGTCCACAATAGGCATCATGGAGAACCTATTGGAAGATCCTTCTACTCTCAAAATTTTTGTTCAGACGTCCGACGGTCATGCGGAGGCCATTAGATAATCCCCCCAAACCCCACACATTGACATCAGTGAGATCCTAATAACCCATCAACCTTTTTTGAAATTGGAGGAAAATTTCCAAAAGGATGATGCCTGTAATGCTAAAAAACAAAAAAGTGACACATCACCAAAGGGAAGAGAAAATTTACTTTACAAAATTCAAGTGGAATTGTGAGACCCCTAAACATTTTAAGAATAAATAAAATAGAATGAAAGAAGAAGAGGGGGGGGTAACTCACTATCATAGAGACATGTGACAAAACAATTAAGATCTATAAGACACCACAAATCCATATCTTCATGGACACCTCATCTCGAAAAAGCCTTTTGGATTATTGACCTCATCCCTTGAAAGGACTCATGTATGTCCAAGAATCCCAACAGTCCCCCTTTCGAAACTCAAGGATAGATAAATTGTTTTTTCCAAGAAACTCTCACATATTTTTGTTATACCTTTATTGTTCATGTGATGCATCATCAAGAGGAAGAGTAATTTCCTTTGAAATTACTTATGCAACCTCGCATGACTCCCAAAATATGAAAAATAGACAAAGGAAATATAAAAGGAGTGGATGTGGGGACATATCGTGGTTGTAAAATGTGTGTGACATGTTGAGGAGGTCCACATAAGGGTCTTAAGATACTCTTAGACATGTCGCCCTGAACTCATGAAGACCCTGTAAAATGCATCACTGTCTTACAAAACATCCTGGACAAGCCATATGAGATCATGTGAATGCCTTTCAATAGGCTCCTTGATCTCCCAAAGCACATTGGAAATGTCAATATGACCACAATTAATTCATTTGACATGTTCTCATGATAAAACAAGTCTAAATTATTTATAAATAATCCAATAATGGAATCACTTATGGGAGGGAGTCACAATAGATAAAAACATTCATCTTTTTTAAGGTGACATGTGATAGAGACTCATAAAGGCATATAAGGCCATATATTTTTATGACTCCTTAGATTCACACAAGATATGGAGTGAAAAAATATAAAAATCAGGGTGCATGGTCTTATAAATCTTCCTACATATCCTCAATGAATAGGGTTTTCTTTTTCATACCAAATCAAATCAACACACCAAATAACCAATGCAGATTTTGTGGAGTTTTTGATCTTGTGACCGAAAATTCTACCATTATGTAATATACTAGTGAATAGTCTGAGTGATCATGCATCTTTCATAAAGAACATTTCCGGAACACTTATATATCACATGAAGGACTTTTAAGAAGACACATGAGAAACATCCTTCATGTCTTCTAGATCACCTGATATTTAAAATAAAATTACACAAAATAAATGTAACTCATTTTTAATATAAGATCTAGAAAAAAGACTAAATGTCGAAGACATAGAAAAAATCATAATCATTAGCCCTCATTCATTTCACGTGATCCATCTAGGACACAAAAAAATAGTAGGACATGTATCCAAGACCTCTTGATGCACCTTCAACATTCTATTTGGGTAATGTGAATTCCTATAAACCTATGAGATCAGGCCTCATGTTCTCCTTAGTGTACCAATATAGTATCACAAATCCCTCTAAACTCATCTACCAAGAAACATTGAAGTTTATTTCAGATACATTTCCTAACTCATATAATGTAATTCGTTCATTTTAGATAAGTCTCATGGTAGCACTCAAGCATATCAGCTAGCTCTAGTGACACCCTTCTAGGAAGTCATCCAAGACCCACAATGCCCTCCATACATGTAGTCCACGGCACATTATACCCTCTGTACTTGTCGTCTAGTTCATGTGAAACCCTCTAAGAAATGTCTAAATATTTCTTGCAATACTCTATATGTTTTATCCTGCTATTCCATGACACTCAATCATTTTATCATGGTTATGAAAAACCCAATAAGACATGCCAGTATTTTCTTACAATTTCCACTGGATAAGTTATCTGGGTTATGATAAAACCTCACAACAATTAGATGAATCCCATAGGGAATCCATTTACTTAATGAAAATTCCCATCCTAAGTGTGTGAAGCTCAATCAATAGCTAAATCTAAAAGTGTATTCCTCAAATAGGGACATAATATGATATATCCCAAATATAAGGGAAACCTCAGTGTGTGAGCCTCAATCAATGGAACTATGGAGACTCGAATTCCATCCATAATCTCAAAAATTAGGACACCTCCTATAGGATCAAGCTACATATTAATTTTCTATGAATAGTCCTAGAAAAAAAGTCTCATGTCCATAAGGAGTGGCATTGATTGTTTCATCCCTTATCACAAAGATCATATATCATGTGTGATTTGGGAGTGGAAATAATCTATTCAACTTCAAAATAAGTCTCTATGATGATAAGGGTAACCTCAATGTGTAATTCCCAATCCACTGAAATATGATGAATCTAATACCTACTATTACTAGGATATATAGGATTCAACCCTAAGGCTAGAGGTCTATAACAAATATTATTGCGGATGTCGCATTGCAAAGGCCCTGTACTCATGTGTAGTAAGACTAATTACTTGTTATCCCTTATTTATCACAACATGTAAAAATAATGTGGGATTAGGGAGTTGGAATAGATATATCATTCATATCAAAAATCTCCAATAGCGAGTGCAATGTCAGCATGTAATTCCTAATGAATGACATGATATATTTTCCTCAACATAAAGGCATCCACTATGGGGCTAATCTAAAGGTCATGACAGAACTATGAGAACTCTGATTCCTTCCATAACTTGGATATATATGACGACATTTTAAGGACCGATGTTAATTGAAAACCAACTCTAGTGAATGTAATATTATTTCTCTAACATCATGACCATTGGAGCATAATAATTAGCATTTGATGATCACTTTACATCATCCACCACTAGACTAAAAAAATTAATGAACTAAAAAAACTGTAATTCTCGCCAGAATAGGGATACATTGGACGTCCCTCCAAGACATGAGCTAGAACACCTATTTTCCTTAATAACCTATATATGTCCCTCCATGAGATTTAAAACTACATATGTTCAAAAAAACGTGGTTTTTGATTCCTGTAATAACAATGGAAGATAGGATTCCTCACAATGGCTCAGTCCCCTTTACAAAAAATTAACAAACTCCTTACATGGTAGAAAATTCTTAAGCATTAGGTTGGATAGCTTTAGCACATAAGTAGTTTCTAATTACTATAAATAGATGGTAAACCTTGGAATCATATATATGGAGTCATATATGAGACTTAAATCCTTTGTACAATGTGATAGACTTGATATATAGTCATTTTTGGGTAAAAGGTGTCGTATCGGGATTAGGAAGAGATTCACAAACATATATTAAATCTATAGGAGAGTCCTAGAATATATAACAATTTCTCTCCCTAAAATGTGTGATAAGCCTATCCTCACATGATCTAGACCAATGTGAGTCCCTAAGTGTCATTGTGCCTAAAAAACTACGCAACCACCTTCCTTTTGAATGATGGTATGTACCCAATAATGGATGAAGGAACCATTAGGAATTTCTGGTACGAATGAAAATGAACTGATGTAAATGATTGTGGGAGATTTAAAATCCCCTAAAATCTACCATCTGTCCCACCAAGAAACCGTAGAGAGGGTTTCCCCAGCCATCTCTTTACTATAGAATCAAAAATGGCGATCCCAATAGGAATATCTGAAATAAAAAATGATTGGACTAATCCACTAATCCATCATATTTGCACACCATACACCAAAAAACATGGTAAAATCAATGTAAATTTAAAAATAAATATAATTATTGGATAAGAATGTGTTCAGGATTATTTTTTTATATACCCTATACAAAAAGAATCATTAAGACCAACATTATCCTATAGAGGATCATCTGTAATCAGGGTTATCATGAAATAAGTCTATCCTCATTTACACAAGTCCAAACGAGTGGAATGATTGGATCCTGAATAATAAGCAAATTGTATTAAACATGCATATATGATTGAGAACATCATTCTTGAAATATTTCACTAATTTTTGAGATTGTTCCATGTTGACTGTGTAACTGCATGTACAATTGTCATCACCTGCAACCTAATCAGAGAAAATGTCTTCTTCATCGAGTGCTCACTCTTGTAAATCACCAATGGAAAAAATCCCCAAAGGCCTAAAAAGATTCTCACCTACTAGAATACTTCAATATAAGGTGGAGAACAATATGGTCCAAGAATACCACCAATGTGGGACATTTCAAACCCTAGATGCAACACACAAGTTTCTCTGATAACGAAACCCAATGAGTCCACATTGCATATGAAATGTTGCAGCTATGCCCGTGGCCCCCATCTCCACATCCAATAGCTTCTAGAGGTTATCCCTAGAGCACGATAACATCCACAAAAATATGTAAGGAATGTTGATGAGGATGCTAGATAAGGATCCCTTCTGGTTCAAGGGATTCCCTTGTGGGATCCTTTTATCCACCATTGGCTGCACTATCTCGATGGTACCAACTAGTCTCTAGCTAAGGCTACCTCCCAACACATTTCCGCATATGACACCCATGAATGGGAAACAAAAAATTCACATCAAATATGGAAAGAAAATGGATATCCAGGAAGGTCCTAAAATCACCACTCATTCTGATGATTCCAATAGACATATTCTGATAGAAACTATTAAGCTTGCTCATATCTCTGCTCGCTCGAGACTAGTCTGCATGCATATTCCCACATTAGGCATGGGGGAGTTGCATATAATTTCCCCATACCCAATGTCCATGGTAATATTTTGGTGGCACATAGGGGAAATAAGTGGTCATATAATCCCCATTCAATTGAATACACCTTCCATTATATAATGGATAATGAAAATGTGCGGGCTTATATCCCTTCAGAAACATTGATAAAATGCCAATGTATTATAGTAATAGCTGAAGAACTCCATTGGAATATTCTGTTACTATTACATATATAGGAGAAGGAACATATTCCTATACTTATATCTAGGAGAGATAAACACTCTAACCATTTCAAACAAGTGACTGAATGTGAGAAATCAAAAAATATTTCACCCATCCAATTAGATTATTTTCATATTCCAATAAAGGAATAGACATAAAACGAGGATAATATTGCCGTTCAAACTGGGGATCACCATGTGAGAATGGAACATACCTCAAGAGAGTGGCACATTCATATCAAAAAAATCAGATGGAACATTCCAATCTTCTAGGATTTTTCTCATTTCCTTGTTGTGGCTAGGGCTCAACAAGTGTGATGGGAACATGCCTCTGGACAGACTCATATTCCTACTAAATAAGTCTAGTTTCATACTCCAAAGGCCCTAAATCCTGAAAATATTCCCAATATGGATAGGAAAAACCATCTGATAATGTCACATGCCTCTGGCCTGACACATATTATTTTTGGTTAATATGCCTAGAATATTATAGAATATCATGGAATTCAAGTATATAAATCTACTTCTACTCCTGAATGAGTTCACGCACAACATTCCATGGAAATATAGGATGAGTCTCAAATCACTTCTACCATTCCATATATTTGTCATAATATTCCAATGAGGAATGTATATTCATATTAGGATCATATTCCTATTCCAACTATGTCTCCCCAAAAGTGAGAGTGGAACATGCCTTGGAGATGTCTTATATCCTTAACAAGAAAAACTAATTGGATATCTCAAAATCTAAGTATCGAGATTATAATCTAGTCTGGACCAAGGTTCACTATGTCAGAATGGAACATGCTTCAAGACATGCTCATATTCATATCAATAATGATATATCCCATCATAATATTTTCTAAGTATCTTAGTAGTGGGATCATACTATCACAAAAAAAGACATTTGTAGGCATGTTCTGTCAACAGTCATGCAGCGGGCTCATATCCTTTAACATATAAAAAATTCAGGTGTATATATTCTAACCACAATGAAAAACATGGCCCATATTCCAAGTCTACTCAATCCTAGTGTCCTTATGATTGTTCTAGACTCATTATGAACATCACAAAGGTTAAATGACTATTACACTAAATCCAAATATATTCATTACCATGATAGTCATCCTCATGGTAGCGTGGAGAGGTATTTCACGAACTCTACTCTTGAAATCCTTCATGGTCAACCTACCAATTATAATATCTCCCATGGAAAAGGAAATCCCCCCATTGTATAGAAGCCTCCATATAGAGAGGGTTTCCAATCTCTGACAACTTTCTATAATGTGGAACTCATAAATTCATGGTAAATGGTATATATTCCCCCATCAACTACTAGAACCACTCAATTATTATTTATAGGTGACCTTAAGAATCACCTTCTATGGTCTATTCATATAGAGGCATGTATGTCCGATGAAGAGGATTCTGACATTGACATGTGGAGAGATTTATCTGAAAACAACCTTCCCATCATGTACTAGACCCTTGATACATCTAACTATGAGATCCTAGATGGTCTAAAAAATGATTTCATGCCTTATATATTCCATAATATGTGGGATACTCATCAGAAACTAATGTCTTCACACCTACCTTATCCATGATCTGTCGGTCACCTTTAGAACATCATGATACTCTATTTTCAACTAGACCTAGCTTCTATCTCCATGTACCAAGATACAAAACTAGAATAGAACAATAAAAATATGAAACATTCCTACCTCCATTTCATCACAAATCATCGAAAGATGATATCCAAATCCACTTCATGGTGCATTCTTTGAGTATGTTGATAGTGTGGAGCAATACACGTTTCTGTAACCCTGGAATAGAATATACCCATAGATATAGATTTATGTAATGTCAAATACCTTGGAAAAATCAAAGGACTAGGTAATACTGGGAAATTTGGTCACTATAATGAAATTATCCCACTTCAATGGTTCGTAAAGATAAACCACATTGGGAGAGGATAGACAACATGATCCCAGATTGGGCCTCTCAAACCAATGAGAATGCATTTCAAACATGGAGATCAAAGATACAATATCCCAAAAAAAAGTATCATAAGAAATCATTCTAATAATAGGATTCCATCACGCCCAGCTCCAACATGAGAAAAATTGGGCTAGATCAAATGGTCTATTGTAGTTGCTGCAATATTATACATACAGGAGATGAAGCATCTCACCAGGATGGGGGAATATCTTCCACCACCTCCACCTCTCAGATCGCCAATTCCTGACATTATTTGGGACACATCGGTTGCATGTATGAACCAATGCCAACCTACTAGACTTGCGAAATTTATATCTCTGTCACCAGCCCCATGTTCTTAATCCCCCAATAGGGCCCTATATAATTATGCGACGATTCTAGATAAATCCTACCCTGATGGGATGGGGAAAGTTTATATCTTCATATTTGTCTTGGGAATCATGAAATATGTATCTGAAGACACTGGTTCCTTAACAATGGTACCAATCAATGAAAATTCATGTCTCGAATTACTCCCATCCCATAGGGATGGGGGAAATTTCATCATAATCATTACAATAGAGAGAATCAGACTTCTTCAAGTTGGGAGGGGAAAATAAATGGTGGGAATCCCACGTGTTCCTCCCACCATAAGAAAAAACGATTATGGTCACTTTCTGTTCAAAAATAATGAATGAAAACTCCCTTAGGGCCACTTTTCATTTACCATTATGGGATGAATGAGCAGCAAAGTAAATCAGACCATTCTAGAGACACTAGCTAAAATGGACCAATATGGTCAAGTGTTTTAATGATGATGTTGACGAAGGCAGTGAATAATCATTCTATTGGGTTGAAAGTAAGGGAAAAACCGCCATCACATAATATTACTCTATTAATTTCATCACTAATAACATGGAATAAATTTTGGATCAAGAACAAAATGTAGAGGGTCACAAAATGGAAAATCTACCATAGGAGGAGGGTTATTTAGATGCCCCAAATGAGGCTGTATGCTCCTAGAACCAAAGAAGGATCCAAAAAATGTCACATTTCAATACAAATTTTTCACATCGACGGTGGACCATTTACAATGAGAGAAGTTACATCTACATCCTTATCACTAACCCGATGATTTGAGGTTCCTTCCATGAAATAATAGTTGTCACACTATGAGAGTGAGATACAGGCCCTCAGACAGGTGAAAGAGGATCTACTCAGGGAAAATATTCCTAATGGACATAATATTTAGGTAGAGAAGGATATTATTCATCCTAAAGACAATAGAACAGAAATGGATACATCTAATAATCAGATTAACTCCGGGTCCATGATGTCAGTATATATAAATCAGGAAGTAGAAAACAATATTGACTCCCCGTCATTGCGGGGATATTGTCTACCTTGTCAAGGAAATCATTCAGTCCTAGGATGAATAGAAAATAAGTTGTAGATAAATGGGGGGCCACCTCAATAACTCCCACCCACTACCTAAAAATTGGAGACTAATTGGATAGTGGCCCCACCTACGCTTCTTAACATCATCGAGTCTCTGGCTACTCAAATGGAATCCATGAAAGGGAGAATTATACCTATGAAGCCCTACAGAAATATATGATGATCCCAGATGCATAAAACTCTATCCCCATCCAATTTTCTAAATCCTACGTTATGTACCTTAGATTATAAAGCCCATAGAATATTTGAATCATTTTCAAATTAATTTATCTTTTTGATATGTTGCAAAACACGTTACACTAGAAATATTTCTTTATATATATAAATATATATATTAAAATGCTAATTAAAAAATTCCATTCACATAGAACCAACATGGATTGTGCTACATGCCATACCGACATAGATTGTGCCTCACAACCCCTCCCACAGTGCTCAGACATGGCTACCTCAAACCCGAAATCCCTTGCCCAGTGGTTGGAGACTAACACCTAAAGGATTTTCTCGAATAGTGAATGCATTACCTTAGGGATTTTTACACACTCAACAAGGGAATCTAAAGTAAAAACCATAAAAAATAAGGTACAACCATGAGGGAAAAGTCTAACAACTAGTACAACTGAAAACTGAAAACAGCGGGATAGAATAAACAACCTAGAAACTAAAGGATAGTAAATAGCTTCTGCATCATCCCTGGAGCTCTACCAAGATAGTAGTAGCCTTATATATGATGTCGACAAAGAGGATCTCGACTACTCCTATCTCACCAAGCTCCACCAAGTCCCGAACCTCTAAATTCTGCCTCGAAGCATCTGTAGTCTTCTCTAGACATAACAAAGTGTGGGAGAAACCTAAGAAGGGGTGAGTATAACAATATCTAGTAGGGACCCTGACACCCCTTAAGGACTCTCAATAATCTAAAAATGAAAACATCATAGGAAATTCCAAAATGTTAATATCACAATCTTGATCTAAATCATGAAGCATAAATCAAAAGAGAAAGCTCACTCTAATTGTATAACATCATGGTTACTAGGTTAGGGATGACTTGTCATAAAGCCAAATCATCATATCCAAAGCAGCTCTATTGCGGACCCGTATAAGTCACTATATCCTAACCCATATTGGTCGCTATATGCTGAACCGTATTGGTCACTGGTGCTGACCCGAATTGGTCATTGGTGATGACCCGTATTGGCCGTTGGTGTTGACCCATATTGGTCACTGTTGCTGAGCCATCTTGGTCACTGATGAAGAGGTATGGATGAATAGCCATACAACTAGATCATCCCACAATGGAGTTTTTTATGCTAACCCTCATTGGTCACTCTTCTCCATCATGTCCCAGCCATCCATTGGATTCTCACACGAAGCACGCCTGATCTCCAGAAGACACATCACCTCATGCCATTGGTCCATTTTCAACCTGTACAAAGTACCATAAAAATCATACCGAGGGGACCAATGCTTCATAGAAGTCCCAACGTGAGAGACGGCGCGTTGATCGGACGCCCAATCTATGAGATATGGGCACTTTTGTAAAACTCCCCTAGTTGGATTAAAGTCTAATCCAACCTAGGATGCAAGTCAAACTCCATCCAAACTAACTTATATTATCTCCAATTTACCTCCTTGTCACAAGGGTCCTTATTCCACAGACGATGTGTCAATCAGAGGCCCGGTCTATTAGTTACGCCCTCTCCGTATATCGGGGGTGATAACACCTTGCCCCGACCTCACTCGGTCGGGACTGCCAGAATATGCCAAAGGGGATGCTTTCTAAAAGGTGTCCGTACTCCCTTGACGGCATATCAAAATGAAACCTGGTTCATCAGATATGGGTGCTTCTTTATTCAGGGCCTGGTTGGGTCTAGGCCTCGTCCGACTTGGTCAGGTCGGCTAGACTTTATAGGTCTCGGGGTCTACCTGACCCTGACTGGGTCCGGACCGTTATTGATCTCCCAATTTTCACTAGGTCTGGCCCATCGAGAATGGCCAGACTGGTTCACAGGCCCAGGCTGCGGTTGTCCTGTCCCACTTGGAGGGGCTCGACCCACCCGCACTGGCGCGCTGGGTCACGGGTCTGGCCTGTTCTGCTTGAAGGGGGACCACATCGCCTAGCTGGCCCTGCGGATGTGGGGTCAATTCATCCGGTGTGACACAAGGTTCGTGCCTCCCCGTCCTATCGCAGCTGCTGCCGCCAGCAGCGCCTGTAGTCTCCACCCATCTCCCATGTGGTTAACTCGGGCAGGATGCCATTAGGCCCCATGGTGCGCGACTGCAGGCCACCTTCCACTGCCCGTGGTAAGTTGTCGCAGTTCAACTTTGGTTGCCGCCATCATGGCATGCCGGCGGTTGTTTCCGTGGGCCTCCAGAATTCCATCATCATTTCATAGCCCTCAAACACACTGTCTCCTCGTTAGTTGATCTGCTATGAAGAACACACCCAGGGCATGTTTAGCGGAGGGTTCGAGCCATGTTGGTTTCGGCATGTGCCCTCTGTGTTATCATTTTAAACATAAGGAAAAATTAAAAATAACAGAAGGAAGAATAATCCTCGAGCATAAGATCCCACAACAACCATCTGCATTATTAGACGAGATGAGGATCAACCTATTAGTCAGTTTGTCTACATTCATAACATTTTTTAAGAACGGGATGAGATGGAACATCAAAGCACATAATCACCCTTCCTTTTAAGATGTTCCTTGTAGTACATTCGTCCTCGAGGTTTTACAGCGTCGATGAAGCTTTCCGGTTTCGACCATTGAATGGAGTTCTTCGTCATTCCTCGTTCTTTAACTGGGGTGGATGTGCTTTAGAGCTTCCTGAGAATCCATGAAATCCTACCCCTTTATTTTTCCCTACATGTTGAACTATTTATAGAGCCATGCAGCCACATTTCCATAATAACATAATGTCATGTTGTTACACTATTTTAATTATGAAATAATGTCATTGTATTGAGCCATTAAATTCAATGTTATGTTGCACAATATGGGTCATCAATGTGTTTCATTAATGTTCCATGTCTCCACATCTTCCCTGCCTAATAGTGTCATTGTCCACCATGTAATAGAGAGAAAAGAATAAAATTATTCATTGAAATTATTTTATTATTTTTATCGAAATGTCCAAAAAGTAAATTTTCCACTCATCCCTCACCAGCCAAAGTTAAGTCATTTCAACGTGAATCTCAACGTTCCAAATTCAATGGTGCCCAGAAATTTTTAATCCGAGAACCATTTCAAAAAATAAAAAATGGTGCCCGGGCATTTACTGAATGTACCATAAAATAACTTCATAAATTCATTTTGGGCCCACTGGGCCTTGGAATCACACACCTTCATTTTTCACAAACTCATAAAAATTAAAATATTTTAATACAATACATGGAATTTTTGGTTCTTTACATTCTCCCAACCTTTGGGGATTTACATCCCCTAAATCCAAACAAGGATACACAAATAATGAGGGGTACTGGGCACACATATGATCCTCTCACTCCCATGTGCTCTCCGGGAGATTCTCGTGCTACCACAGAATGCACACAAGAGGTATCCATCACCAATGAAGGATTCACTCTTATTGAACCTATATCTTCACCAGGTACTCAGAAAATGACGCATTGTCTTCAATATCAAGCTCTCCATTGTCGATGATGTGAGATAGTCTATGCACGTATCTCCTCAGCTAAGATACGTGGAAGACGTCATTAACCCTCTCCAACTACGGGGGCTATTCCAAGCGGTATGCCACCTTGGTAATCCTAAAATGTATCAGGAATGGTACGATAATCCTCGGTGAGAGTTTTCCACCTTATCGAAATCTCTGTAGTCCCCATCAAGGGGTGATTCTAATTAATATTGGTTCCCCCTCCTGGAACCCTAGTGGTCATTGTTACCTATCAGTAAATGACTTATTTTGGCCTTGTGAAGTCTTTATTTGATCTCAGATGACCTGAAACTTCTCAGTGGTATCATGTACCATCTCTAGGCCCAAAAGTTTCGGTTCTCTTGGATCCATCCAGCATAATGTTGATTTTCATGGTCATCCGTACAATGCCTCACAAGAGGCTATACCAATGGTGGAGTGATAACTGTTCTTGTACACAAACTCCACCCAGGGTAGGTGGTGCTCCCAAATGATACCAAAATCTAGGACACATGAAAAAATCATGTCCTCCATGGTCTGTATTGTCTGATTTGTCTAACCATATTTTTGTGGGTGAAATTTGTGCTCAAGCGAAGAGGAGTCCCGAAAGCCTCATCCAATCCTTTCCACAATCTGGATGTGAACCATGCATCACTGTCTGAGACTATCATCAAAGGAAGCCCGTGAAGTTACACAATCTCTTAAACATAGAGACGTCACATTCCCTCTACCGAACCCTTATCTCGAATAGAAAAGAAGTGGGCCGACGTGGTGAGTCGTTCAATGATCACACAGATGGTATCATGCCCCCTAGATGTACGTGGTAACCCATTTAAAATTCCATTGATATTCCTCCCCACTTCCACTCTGGTATCTCGAGGGATTGGGTCAAGCTTTCTGTTACCAGATGGTCGACCTTTACTAACTAGAAAGTGAGGCATCTAAAAACAAACTCCTCCACATATTTCTTCATCCCATGCCACCAGTACTGACCCCAGAGGTCCTGATAAATCTTCATCATGCATGGATGTACAACCATTGGGGGTGCATGTAAATCCCTCAAACCCTCCTCTCATAGCACCACTGGTACCACTATACGTCCTCTGAAATGGATAACATGCTCCCCAACTTTAGAATTTCCATCAGGTGCATATCCTGAGGATATCTGAGCTAGTGTAGTGTTGCAGCTGCTGTCTCTGAGTTGATCCTCCCTGACTCAATGATGGGGTGGAGGGGAAACAATCATCGACTAGAGGTATAATTTCTCATCAATATCCACGTACTATATCTGACGCGAGGCTAATTGATCTTAATCCTTGTTCAGTAGTTACAATATCAATATCTAGATAATTGAATCTGCAACTACTTTCCCCTTCGTAGGAGTATATACTATCTCAAAGTCATAGTCTTGGAGGAACACTAACCAATATCGCTGTCTCAAAATCATATCCTTCTATGTGATGATATATCTGAGACTTTTGTGGTCAGAGTAAATAATGAACTGCTCTCCCATCAAGTAGTGTCCCCACATATTTAGTGCAAAGACTACTGCGGCCTACTCCAAATCATGAGTCGTATAATTATACACAAGAGGCCTCATCTGTCTAAAACCATAAGCACTCAATGAAACATCATACATTAGGATGAAACTGAGTCTTGTCCCTGATGAATCATAATAAACCACGTAGTCGGTTCCCTCCACTAGCAACCTTAGGATATTAGCGCTGGTCACACTTTGCCTCTGCTATTGAAAGCGCTGCTGGCATGACTCTGACCACAGGAAGGCTTTCCACATCTTCTTCAAGGCAGTCAAAGTTGCTTCTACTCAGGATAAATCAGGTACGAACCTCTGATAGTAGCCTGATAATTCAAGGATGCTCCACACCTTATTAACACTCTTGGGTGGATCCCACGAAAGTACTGCCTCGATCTTCGCTGGATCCATTACAACTACATCTTTCGAGATGACGTGTCCAAAGAAGTGGGCCTTCCATTTCCATAACTCACACTTCGAGAGATTCCCATTAAACTGGGTCTCCCAGAATGTGTCCAGAAAAATTCTAAAGTATGCATCATGATCTTCCTTGGACGGTGAGTACACCATGTTGTAGTCGATGAAGAACACTGGAACGCAATTTAGGTATGAATTAACGATATGGTTCATGAGCCCCATGAACACTACTGGAGCGTTGGTCATGACGAAAGGCATAAGAAAGAACTAGTAATGGCCATACTGACATCTGAAGGATGTTTTCGGTACATCTTCATCCTGTACCCTGAGTTGATGATAGTTTAATATGAGTTTTATCTTCAACATCCACTTCACTCCTTTTAATTGATCAAATAGATCATCAATCCTCAAAAAGGGATACGTATTCTTCACGGTCACCATGTTTAGGATCCAGAAGTCCATGCATAGCCTTAAAATTCTTTCGGCCTTCTTGATTAACAACACCGGGGATGCCCATGGGGAAACATTCGGCCTTACAAACCCCTTATTTTCTAATCCCCCCAATTGTACCATCTGCTCTAGGAGCTCCTCTGGGGCCACACAATATGCTGGTGTAGATATCAGTGATGTTCTTGGGTACATGTCTATGTGGAATTCTACCTCTCTATGAGCATTTGGCATTGGGATATCTTCTTGAAGGATATAATCATACATGTCCACCACTACTGGAAACTGTGGACCCACCTCATACACCATGTTGAAGCTCATGCAAGCCAGCTGATATGTAATTGACTGCACCCTCCTAAGCAGAAGTCCATCTTGTGATGCTCTGTTTTCCTTTTCACCAACAAAGGAAAATTGGCCTCCGTCTCTTTGTGTACATCGCACTGTACGACTCAAGTATTCTATTTTTTCGTGAAATACTGATAGAAAATCCATTCCTAGAATGACTTTTTAGGGCTTCATTGCCACTAATAGAAGATCACATTGGAATCTCTATCCTCTGACAGTAATATCACACTGTTAGAACCAGTGTGTGACCGCTGAATCTCCTCCCATTGAAGTATCCAAACACAAATTTCCAACTAAAAGCTCTGTCAGAATCTTAGTGTCCAGAACTAAGCATGTGACAAGGAACGAATGTCTAGAATTTGTGTTGATAAGAACGTCTATTAGTGAAGATACAGATCATAGATCGTATCATCATAGGGTCATCTTGATTTTGATCCTCTACTTCTAATAGATGAGTATATCCCCATCCACATAATCCCTGAGCTCGTGGTGGACTACCTTGGGTGGTGGTGGTAGTTCCTGGTGACCCCGACCACCTCCCATTGCACATCCTTCTCCCATGCCTCATCCGCCTCTTGGATGAAACTCATGCTCCTGCCACTATCGCTGCCCCGGTGGCCCCTCCAATATCTATCGATCATCCGTGTTGGGAGTCAGATAGTTACAAGTTTTGTGACCCTATCACCCAGAAGAAAAACACATCATGCCTATGTGCTAGCTCCCTTGACCTCTTGAGCATCGCACCTCCGACCCTGCATCTTGGGGTCATAGAGCTCATGACTGCTTTCACCCTGAAAGTTAATTTTAGTGAAGAAAATTATAATGAAATTATAATTGGAAATATAGCACAATGATACATAGTATTTTATATTTAAATATGGTTATTTAATATATTCATAATAAATTTATATTTATTTAACATGATATTTTAATATGTATGAATAAAGATGGGACATGAGGTAAGGGTTTTATATGATAATATCATTTATTTTTGAGATTAAATATTTTTATTTTCTATTGACATAAATTATATAGATAATATTTTTTATAACCCATATACATTATTTTATATAAATATTTATTTAGTATTTATATATTATTATAACTTTCCACTCTTTATTACTTAAAATGAATGAGATAATGTTTCTTAAAGAAAAGTCATTCTCATTTCCTCTTTGATCGATTGAATTTTTCTTCCATATGAACAATCATGAAAATTGTGTTTTAAAATAACATTATGATAAATAATGTTTTTAAAAAGTTCATTTTCAAAAAAAAAAAATATATTCAATTTTTTAAAAAGGAATATTTCTAATCACGTTTCCAAAAACCCATTTTTCACTTTTTCAATGGTTTGAAAGGTATTATTACTTTTAATCAATATGACCTGAACCAGTTTTCCATCATTGTTGATTGTTATTTAACTTAAGATTACTTTATAGGTTTACTTGGTTTTATTTCTTAAATAAATATTTTCTTAATATTTTCATAACTTTTCGTTAAAATTTTATAAATATAACATTTTTATGTTTTTAAATAAATTTATGAATGATATTTTAATTTTATTTTTCAACAATGTCATCATCCTTTAAGTAATATAAGAAATATTATTAAATAATGAATCTAGGAAGACAATTTCTATTTATCTAGTTTGCTATGTTATGATGTAATCTTTAAGAAACCCATTTTACATTGATGAGTTATGCTATGTTATATTTATGATAATTTTAATGTTATTATGACTCATTTATTATTAAAGGTTACATGATTTGTGGGACCATAACTGTATATCCACCAAACAGATTTCATAATGATAAAAATTTCTTAAGATAACTATGTTTTTCATAAACCTGATTTCATTCTCACATTTTTATGCATGAAACTGGTTTCTTGTCCATAGGTTGATTCTTCTAACTAGTTTCATGTTCGTAAGTTAATTCATTGACAAGTTTTCAAGTACATTAGTTTAGGTGGGGATCATTCATCATATCTGTAACATAATGACTGGTCTTATTAAAAATTAGACATGTTCATAATGATTTAATATTATTTTTCAACATTACTATATTTATAATACATTCTATTGTCTCAGGGATGATTATTTATAATCCTTCAATATTATGAAATAATTCTTTTTATATAATAAGGACTTATAGATTTAATATTTATAAAATATATTTAATTGATTTTTTATGACTTTCATTTGTTATGATCACATTCATATAACCATATTCTCATGTATGATCATTGATTTAAATATCCTAGGTTTGACCATATTTATCTTCTAATCTCAACATTTATTAAGATTTCTATCCTCATGTTTTGTAGAACGTTTCTATGTATGTTATTTCGAGAAGGTTCTTAATATGGAGAAAATTTTCTGAGATATTGAAGACGCTCTTTGAAATAAGATTTATATATATAATCTATAAATATATAAAACCTTTATGGTTATTTTAGATTTATAATTCTGTTATCTATTTTATATTCATTTAAAATGATGAATTTTTTTAATGTTTTTATTGGGCCCCCTTCCTTATAGTTATGTTCATTAAATGAGTGAGTACTGTCAATATAGTTCTTTAACCATATTATATGGTACATTAGTTCATTCTTTATCAGTTGAATATCACTAAAATTCTTCTTATTTCATATACCATTTAGGAGGAGATAATAACACTACATTGAATGAGATGAATTTCTAAAATTTGTTTCATGATTCAAATGGTCCTTGAATACCAATAGAGTAAATAACCCATTAGTTACTAATATGTTATGTGGACTAAATTCTCTATATCAAAGGATTTGTTACTAATGTTGACATACAATTTTTTTAGTATTTATCTTATTTTATTGACTCCAATATGAGTAGTTGTTTTTTAAGGGATTATAATTTTATTCCTCTTCATTTAGAAATATTGATGCCCGTAGAAATCCTTTAATGTCATGATGTGATATTATCCTACAACACCCAAGATAAAATGACTCATAATGTATACCTCTGCATTTAGAACTGTTTTTTTATTTTTCCATAAAATTTATGTAGTTGGGGAAACTCCATATTTATCTTAAAATACCCAACACCATCACTCTTTTCCCTATAATTATAAGGATATAATATATAAATATCTCATAGTATCCATTAATTTAAATAATGGAAAACGATCTTGGGTCCCAATAATATTGGTATTGTATTCATCACCTTAAATAGTATCTCTATAAGGTTCATAGTGTCTATAATGATGTCAAAAAATTGTATTTTGGGTATCATTTCTATGAACCTAATGCTCTTGATATAGATACATTAGAACTATATTTTATAACTAAATATTTAATATTGGATGTTAAAATATATCATTTTTCTTAGATATTGGCTACTTATCATTCGCATACATGAGGTATAGGTTATTATAATCAATCTAAAGTGACAAGATTTATCATTCCTTCTATGTAAAAAATATTTGGTCTCCACCAATGTGATATATTAAACTTAAAAAATAATTTATCTTCATCCATCTAAACATTATACTATCTATAATCCATTGGTACCATATGATATTCTCTCAATGAAATCAGTGTAATCCCAATGTGTATCTCAATATTGGGATTAATAAATTGTCTCTTGATAAATCCAATATTGACATATGAAAATATATCCACATAACCATTAAATTCTTATAGATGATTATTAGTTAGAGAGACTTTTATTTATAGAGTTGGAATTAAAATATGATAAGTGATTATATAAAATCCCTACATACTCTTTTCAGCATGCATGACTTGAGAATCCAACTCACTAGTGAATATAAATAGTATTCCATCAAGTAAAACTTATGTCACCCATCCTTGATAAAAATCTATCTATGATCATGTTTTATCTACCGATATATCTCAAGATGAAAGTCATATTTAAACTGGTCCATCGTGATGAGAACCTAGATGAACAACAAATTTCAAAATAAAAGATTGCATTGCTAATATATATGAAATAAAAGAATCATGACACATGTGGAAAATTCTATATAGATTTGATGGCTCATGACCCCCACTTGAATTTACATCACTATGATAATAGATATTGAAATAATTATTTTGGGGATTTAATTTCAATAATGACATGTTATAATGTATAATGTATACATTTCATAACATCATACACGTTAGTGATTTCATTTAATATTGAAATAATCATGTATAATTTCCATTTCTATTTCCATTTAAAACCACATCGGTGAGATCCCTCCGTAATATATTAGAAACCACCTGTTGTGGTGTTATTCGGATTAATCATGGATAAACCCCTATAAAACTCCTAATCCAATGATACCACATTCAAATACTTCCCTAGGATTGAAATGACATCCATCATCATGAATATCTTTAACTCTTTAGTTTTATTTATTTGTTTGGTTTTCCACAGTCAAATTTTTTTATTTCAAAAATATATCACACTAGGAAATTATCGTACCCTTTTGTTGAGACCTCCATAAGAATAAATCATCTATGTGACATTAAAAAATAATAACATTTATACAGTATAAAAATCTTAGTTAAAATATTGATTATGAAGATCCAATCCCACCTTTAATATGTCACTGATGGGTAATTGGCACCAATTAGATATACACATGAATTGAATATAACTCATCAATAAAACAAATATGAAAAACCATCAAACCTTCAATGTAAAATTTATAAAATTGAAATATACAATTAAAAAAACAAAAATACTATTAATAAAATACATATAAAATATATAATCCTCAAGAAACCATTAATGTGAAATTATGATAAAAACCTTTACAAAATTTTAATTTTAACGCAATCCCAAAAATATTATAATCCATAAAAACGATACACCTCAAATGAACACCACTAAATGACCTCATTGCACAATAAGAAAATAGACCATTTTTTTAGTTTTTTATGAAGATAAATTTTAATTCAAAATCATATACTTCAACTATATTTTTTATAAAGGGTAGACATGTCCATAAATTTTTTTCACATTTTATGGGTATTCACGATAAAACAATTATTTTTCACCATAAATTTTTCATGAATTCTTACCAAATAGTGTAACATATGTAATAGTTTTTACTTAAAAAAACCAGATTGATATGAAATCATATATTAATAAAATTAGTGATATGTTTCATTTTCATAATAATTTTTTTTTGAAAATCGTTATTGAGATACCAAAATACCATCTAAATTATTTTCATCATAATTATATCTTATTTTCATCAATGGATTAGTTATAGATAAAAAATAAAGATTAATTATTAGATACTAAAAGGGGATAATATTAATTGATTATATATTAATTTTAAAGTGCATAAATGTCCATAAACATCAATTTTAATACATTTTATAAATTTAACTTCATTTCTCAACACAAGTGAAATTCATGTTTAAGGTGAAAATTTGTGCCCAATAAATCATCCTCTTGTAGAAAAAATTATATTCATTATTAGAATTTGATATTTTGGGGGAAAAATGATCACTTTTTTGGAAAAATTTAACATATAGGATCTCTAGATGAATCACATGGGAAGATGATGAATTTTGGGCATGAATGGATAAATTTTATAGGTAAAGAATAATGGGCCTATGGCCCATCAAAAAATTATGGTGCCCAAAATTCAAGCCCCATGAATTTGAAATTTTAACTGTAGAAATTGAAAATTATTAGGATCATTTTATTAAAATGTGTAAAGAGATAATTATGATGTCCTCATGGAGATAAATGGAGACCAAGAATACAGTTCAATGGTGGGAAAGATATGAGCGCCCATAGATTCATCCCACTAGATCAAGAATAACTATAAGGCCCCAGCCTTAAACCTTACTTAATCTTGAGTTATTACAAGATTACACATTGAGGATCTTTTCAGGTTTAGAGTTTTAGAGAATTAGATCATAAAACATGCATTACATTCCACATATAAACAAAGTGGTTACATAAAGATAGTATTCTTCATTCCCATCAATGGAAACACATTTAAAATAAAACATGGATTATTTCTTGACACATCCTTGACTCTATCATCTTATCATGTACCCTTCCCTTGACCTGTGAAAAACATTTCAAAAACTTGGGATGAGCATAAACACTCAGTATGGGTTATAAAAAAAACATGGAAAGGAAACATGAGTTCATATATACATAATAATGAAATCATACTTTACCCATAAAACATAGGCACTTTAACATACCTCATAAAATCATGAATAAATCATAGAAATCATAAGACATAAAGGTAACTTGAGGCATTCATAACATTCTTACGTAGGGAGTAACCCTCTTGGTTACGTTTGGAATACCCATCACAGTATATTCCCTAAAATCTCTTCGGAGAAACCTTAACGTTTCACTCCTTCGCATTACCCAATGCATTGGAGAGCTATAACGGGCTCACCTGCCCTTAGTCTATCACGGAACCACCTGCCATCATAATAATTCCCAAGAACCTCAACATAAACGTATCACATAAAACATGCATAAAGGAAACATAACATTTCCATCATTCAATCACAAGATATCAATACCACACATTGATATAAAAATATTATGAAAACCATTTTCAATACCAAAATAAAATAAAAGTAAAACATGGTATTTATTTTTCTTTTAAAAAGAAGGTATGGCTTGTAGAGGAAGCCGAAACTCAAATAACGGTCATGACGGCGGAGAAGTCGTTTTCGCCGCATACGTACGACAAAAACATTCCCTTTTGTCGTTTAGTAAACGCTTCGTATAAAAAAGATTCCTTTTGAATAAACGTAAAAGTCAAAGGGGTTTATACACCGTATAAAAGAAAGTTGTGTATAAAATAAAATATGCCTCAACGAAAGGAGATTGAGACGAAGTCCCATACCTCGTATCCGACTTGACCCGACCGTTCCTTAATCTCCTGAATAATAAACTTGAGTTAATCTCTACTTGCTTATGAATCTTTATCAAGTTCATTATTCCTTTTATACCATGTTATGAACATCATGTAATCAGTTAAGTTAATAATGTTCATTTTGTCGGTATTTGGTTCTTAAGTCAAAAATAGACTTCTTACACTTACATGTTGTTAATTTGGTCAAAGGTTCATTATATCCAGAATGGTATTCATGATGTAGATATCATATATGTCATATATATCCAGTAAATACTTGCATTTATAATATTACATAATCATTTAGAGGTAAGAAATGAAATGCACCGTTCATGGAGACGGTAAGCCGTACGTACGCATGAACGCTACTTTCATTTCTATTTCATATTTTCTGGAATGGAATCATAATGATATAAGAGTATATTATAATTCCAGTATAATAAAATATATAATATCATTAACTTTATCCTTTACACACCCCACATATGGTATTAACGAATCAAATCACTTTTAGGGGGCGGGAGTCCGCACTTCCTAAGATGAAGATATCGTGTTTTACCCATAATGGAAACCATAAAGGTAAGCCCAAAATAAAAAAACAGAAGCTTAAGGAAAACATAAACATATTATATATCATATATAAAAATAGTGACATCATAATGGCCACTTTTGGAGGTGTTAAATGAGTGTTGAACAATCATCGTTTCGGGAGGCAGAATTTCTCCATCCACGGAAACCGTATGCTCTTTAACCATTCTATGTAGTTGTGTGAAAGTGTAGCTCAAATAAATCTTATAACAACATCCTAGTATATTTATGATACTGGTGTTGTTACAAAAGAAGTATATAAAAAGATTTTATGGGGTTGGAGAACAAAAATAAAACAAATGAACATGAGAGAATGAATTACCTTTAAAAGTGTAACTCCTTTTGAGTTGAGCCTAAAGGCTTACTTTGAAAAGATTCTGCCCAAAGGGAATCCTCTAGGATGAGGAGAGGGATGTGGAGAGAGCAAATGGGCAGGGGTTGGCCGAGCCAAAGGCTTGAAGAGTGTGTGAAATGAGGTAGAGGTGGGGGCCTTTTATAAGAGGAGAGGAGGGGCACTTTTGGAAAGTAAAGAAATATTACATTATTTGAAAATGTGTTTCGGTTTTAAAATGTCCCACATTGATAGAATTCGTGGATAAGGTGGTAAGGGTTCGAAATCAACTCACCCAATTGGTTTTGGACATGTTTAGTTCATATATTTTACATTATCTTTCTATTTTATTTAAATCGTCAAATAATGATGTCATCGCTGCATCATTATTATGTCATAAATAATTAAATTTATTTAATGTCTAAAAATTATAAAAAAATACTATGATATAGGAAATCTTTTTAGATTTCCAATTACTATTTATAATAAAATTTTGGAATTGTATAACCCCACTTAAAAATTGTTTTCGTAAAACATATTATGTTTGTGTCATTTTCACTTTAGCATTAAATAAAAAGTAATTTATGTCATTTCCCAACAAAAGTGGATCCATGGGGTCTCCAAGTTGACCCATGGCATGTCATGGTCGGCCATGACACAAAAAATGAGGTTGGGACATGTGTCTAGGTCATTTCATTTTATTAAAGTATTATTTATACCTTAAACTACCCTAATTACCACTAATCGTGATTAAGAACTTAATAAGTTACTATTCACCAAAAAAATTATTATAATCTCATTGAACCACATTTTACTTCTTAATTACAACCATGTATTTCGGATTTTCAAAATTCAATACACATTAGTGGTAAACTTTCATTTAACTGAAAAATCAGTTTGCTTGATTATCACTTAGTGGTTTCACTATTCATCAAAAATTGAAGTTTTTCAGAAAATTACCAAAAATTCACCCTAAGCTATATTTGATATTCCAAATTCAAAAATGAAGTCTATTTTACAAAATTCAAAACATATAGGTCACATTAATTAATTTAATAATTAATTCCCGCTGCCAGAGCAAATAGCGTGTTTTTACAAAACAATAAGTATCAAATGATTGACACCAGTTTAAGTCTAATTTCAAAGTGAAATTGATTCCAATGACAACCATTGGATAAAATGGTAAAAATATATTCTAATTTCACTTCAAAAACAATTCAAAACATAATCTAATCATATAAATAAATTATATTAAAAAGTAGTTTTGATGTAAAATGCAGTATTTTTCACTATTCATTAAAAAAGGAACATTGTCAGAAAAATACCAAAAATTCACACAAGGTAAATTTTGATGTCCCAATCATAAAGAATAAGTTTATTTTGACAAAAATTGTTTATAAAATTGTCAAAATATAGATTCAAAAATGGTTTTCCATCAAAAGGCAGTAAAACAATCTTTTAAGAATATTAGTGTATTCCATGCATAAGATTGTATTTATTTTCATTTTAAGCCGCTATAACACTATCTTAATCATTAATAGACATAGATAAAAATATATATTATTCATTACTTACTTGGGATGTTACATCCTTCCCCCCTTTAGAAAATTGCGTCCCCGCAATTTATTTACTTATCGAATAAATGGGGGTACTTATCCCTCATTGCATTTTCAGATTCCCATGTTGCCTCTTCAATCATGTGGTTTTTCCACAAAACATTTACCTGATGAATCACCTTTTTTTGTAACACTTGCTCCCTGTGGTCAAGAATCTGGACCGGTTGTTCCTCATAAGATAGGTTCTCTTCCAGCTGAACTACCTCTGGACTCAAAACATGAGATGGATCTAGCATATACTTTCTCAACATCGAAACGTGAAAAACATTGTGTACCTGAGATAAACTCGGAGGTAAAGCCACTCGGTATGCAACTGATCCAACTCTTTCTGGAATTTCATATGGTCCAATGAACCTTGGACTCAACATTCCTTTCTTACCAAATCTCATCACACTTTTCCAAGGAGAAACCTTGAGAAAAACATGATCACCTACCTCGAAAGATAGATCCTTCCTCCGGTTATCTGTATAACTCTTCTGCCTGCTCTGAGCTGTTCTCATGTGTTTCTGAATCAGATGAACTTTTTCTGCCATCTCTTCTACCAATTCTGGTCCCATCAACTTCCTTTCACACACTTCATCCCAGAAAGCTGGAGTTCGACACTGCTTCCCATATAATGCCTGAAATGGTGCCATCTGTATACTAGAATGGAAACTGTTATTATATGAAAATTCAACCAAAGAAAGATGTTGGTCCCAAATTCCCTGATAATCCATATAAAAAGATCATAGCATATCCTCCAATGTCTGATTTTTTCGTTCTGACTGCCCATCTGATTGAGGATGAAAAGCTGTACTAAAATTTAATTCAGTACCCAACGACTTCTGAAGGCCTTTCCAAAAGTTAGAAGTAAACCTTGGATCATGATCTGATACAATGGAGAGAGGAACTCCATGTAACCTGAATATCACTTTAAGATACAAATGAGAAAGTTGATCAAGAGAGAAAGTATCTCGTATAGCAAGGAAATGAGCAGATTTGGTCAAGCGATCAACAATAACCCAGATTGCATTATTACCTCGAGATGTCTTCGGTAATCCAACAACAAAGTCCATGGATATATTCTCCCATTTACACTCTGGCACTGGTAAAGGCTGAAGCATCCCTTTCGGTAGCTGCCGCTCTACTTTAACCTGCTGACAAGTCAAACACTTCACAGTAAAATCAGCAATGTCTCTTTTCATTCCATCCCACCAGTAATACTCCCGCAGATCTCTATACATCTTAGTACTGCCCGGATGAACTGAAAACGGAGAACTATGAGCTTCACATAACAGTTCTCTCTTCAACTGTGAATCACAAGGAACACACAATCTCTTCCCAAATCTCAAAACACAATCACTATCAATGTTGAATTCCGGAAACATACCTTTCTGAACCAGCTCTACCTTTTTCTGCAACTCACTGTCTTGCTTCTGTGCTTGCTTGATTCTATCTGATAGAGAAGATCTCACTGATACCTGAAACAAAACAGAAGGACTTCCTGCACCAACAACTTCTATGCCAAAGTTCATCAAATTGTTAACCAAAGGATCAAGTTCCAAACGCAACATTGTTAATGAAGCATTACTTTTTCAACTCAAAGCATCATCCACTTTATTTGCTTTTCCCGGATGGTAATGAATTGTACAATCATAATCCTTGATTAATTCCAGCCATCTCCTTTGTCTCATGTTTTACTCTTTCTGAGTGAATATATACTTTAAACATTTGTGATCGGTATATATTTCACACTTTACTCCATACAAATGATGACTCCAAATTTTTAAATCAAAAACAACAGCAGCTAGTTCCAAATCATGTGTAGGGTAATTTACCTCATGAGTTTTCAACTGTCGTGAAGCATAAGCAATTACCTGATCATTCTGCATTAGGACACAACCAAGTCCTTTCAATTAAGCATCACTGTATATAACAAACTCACCATTCCTGGAAGGTAGTGCCAAAACTGGATCATTCACCAATCTTCTTTTCAATTCCTGAAAACAATCATCACATTCTTTTGTCCAGATAAACTTAACACCCTTCCGAGTTAGCTTAGTCATTGGACTAGATAACCGTGAAAAATTTCTAACAAACCTTCAGTAATAGCCCGCCAAACCAAGGAAGCTACGAATCTCGGTTACATTTGTGGGTCTTGGCCATTCTTCCACAACTTTTGTTTTTGCAGGATCAACAATTATTCCATCTTTAGAAACAATGTGACCAAGGAAAGAAATTTGTTGTGACCAAAACTCACACTTTCTGAATTTCCCATACAGTTTCTTTTCTTTTAAGGTTTGCAAGATAACCCTTAAATGATTTTCATGCTCCTCTTTACTTTTAGAAAACACCAAAATATCATCAATGAAAACCACCACAAACTTATCCAAGAACTCATGGAAAATTCTATTCATTAAGTCCATGAATACATCAGGTGCATTGGTTAGCCCAAAAGGCATTACTACAAATTCATAATGGACATATCTCGTACGGAACGCGGTCTTCGGAATATCTGCCTCCTTAACCTTCAGCTGATGGTACCCCGATCTCAAGTCAATCTTTGAAAAAAACTGAGCTCCCTGGAGCTGATCAAACAAATCATCGATATGAGGCAAAGGATATTTTTTCTTAACAGTGATATTATTCAAGGCTCTATAATCAATGAAAAGTCTCATAGAACCATATTTCTTTTTAACAAATAAAATAGGAGCACCCCATGGTGATGTTCTAGGTCTAATGAAACCTTTCTCTAATAAATCTTGCAATTTCTCCTTCATCTCTAAAAGTTCAATTTGTGCCATTCGATAAGGGGGTTTTGAAATTGGCTTAACATCAGGAACTAAGTCAACAGTAAACTCAACTTCCCGATCTGGTATTATTCCAGGCAACTCATCAGGAAAAACATCAGGATATTCATTTACCACTGGCACATCATTAATCTGAACAGTTCCTTTATTTTCAACTATGTGTGCAAGGTAACATTCATTTCCATCTTTCACAAGTTTCTCGGCCTCTTGATATGTTATCAAAAGTAAGGGTTTATTCTTGTAAACAAACTGAAAGTCTTTCTGAAAAGAAACTTCTTTAGCTCTACAGTCAATCTTAGCATGGTAAATAGAGAGCCAATCCATACCCAGGATAACATCAAACTCTACTAGAGGTAGAACAATAAGGTTTGCAAGTAGGTTCTTTCCACAGATAAGGATAGTAAGATTCTTATAAATTCTTTTTGCCTCGACACTTCCCCCAGGTGTTTTTACCAAAAGTTCAGGAGTCATTTCTTGAGATGGTATTCCCATTTTACTAGAAAATGTTTCAGAGATAAAAGAATGTGTAGACCCCGAATCAAACAACACACTGGCATAATCTGAAAAAACAAACAAAGTACCTGATACAACTTCATTTGATGGCCCGACATCTGCTGAAGTAGTTGCAAAGGATTTCACCACCCCTTTCTGCTTGTACTCTAACTGCTTCCCATCACTCAAGCTCTTTGTCGGACACTCGTTTGCATAGTGACCCATCTCATTGCACTTATAACACTTCACTAACTGTAAATCAAATTTTTTCTTACCTTCAGCTTGATCCTTTTCAGTGCAATCACGAGCCTTATGTCCCATCTTACCACATCGGTAGCACTTTCCAGAATTCAGAAGACATTCCCCAGCATGCCTATTTCCACGTTTATCACAAACTGGAAACTTAGTTTTCTTACCATCAGACTTTTTTGAAGAATTTTTACCTTTCTCCTGCCACCTCGGTCTCTTCTTCTGCTGGTTGTTATAGAAAACTTGGTCATCGGCAAACTCCATTTCCACCTTCTCAGCACATCGAACAAGCTTTTCATAACTTTTAAACTCACGAGAAGCTAATTCACTTCGATATTTTGGATTTAATCCTGAGTAAAAACGATTTATTTTACTATCAATGTCCTGGATAAAATTTGGAGCATACCTTGCCAATCGAGTGAACCTTTCTTCATAGGCAGCCACTGAGTCTTCCTCTTGCCTCAATTCCAAGAATTGATTTTCCATCCTAAGTGGAACAGCCTTAGGAAAATACATCTCAAGAAACATACCTTTGAATTCATCCCAGTCAAGAGCATCAATCTCATCGGCGTCCCTGATATTTTTAACCATAGACCACCACTGATCTGCTTCTCCCTCCAAACGGTAAATAGCAAGACTAACCTTTTGATTGTCTGAACACCCCATGACATCAAAAATCTTCTCCAGTGCTTTAATCCACCCTTCAGCTAGCATATGGTCAGATGATCCTCTGAATGATGGTGGATGTTGCCTCATGAAATGTTCCACCACTGACATGTTCCTCTGCGATTGATCTGGCTGATCTCGTGCATGGATACCACCGCCATTTATCGCTTGGGTCAACTGCGCCATTACTGCAACAACCTTTTCAGTTCCAATTCCGACCATTTCTGGATGCTGATTCGGAAGGTTATTTCCTTCTGTATGCCTTCCTAGCACTGCTTCCCTGTTTCCTCTGCGGAAAACCATTCTGAACAGACATGTCTTAGATGAAGCAACATTGTAATCTTTAAATGCTATATCATTTCGTAAAAAAAATATTTTTGGATAATCATTTAATAGAATTATAACTCCTAAAGTTATCTAAACCGACCTCTGATACCAACTATAAGGCCCCAGCCTTAAACCTTACTTAATCTTGAGTTATTAAAAGATTACACATTGAGGATCTTTTCGGGTTTAGATTTTTAGAGAATTAGATCATAAAACTTGCATTACATTCCACATATAAACAAAGTGGTTACATAAAGATAGTATTATTCATTCCCATCAATGGAAACACATTTAAAATAAATCATGGATTATATATTGACACATCATTGACTCTATCATCTTATCATGTACCCTTACCTTGACCTGTGAAAAACATTTCAAAAACTTGGGATGAGAATAAACACTCAGTATGGGTTATAAAAAAAACATGGAAAGGAAACATGAGTTCATATATACATAAGAATGAAATCATACTTTACCCATAAAACATAGGCACTTTAACATACCTCATAAAATCATGAATAAATCCTAGAAATCATAATACATAAAGGTAACTTGAGGCATTCATAACATTCTTACGTAGGGAGTAACCCTCTTGGTTATGTTTGGAATACCCATCACAGTATATTCCCTAAAATCTCTTCAGAGAAACCTTAACGTTTCACACCTTCGCGTTACCCAATGCATTGGAGAGCTATAACGGGCTCACCCGCCCTTAGTCTATCATGGAACCACCCGTCATCATAATAATGCCCAAGAACCTCAACATAAACGTATCACATAAAACATGCATAAAGGAAACATAACATTTCCATCATTCAATCACAAGATATCAATACCACACATTGATATAAAAATATTATGAAAACCATTTTCAATACCAAAATAAAATAAAAGTAAAACATGGTATTTATTTTTCTTTTAAAAAGAAGGTATGGCTTGTAGAGGAAGCCGAAACTCAAATAATGGTCATGACGGCGGAGAAGTCGTTGTCACCGCATACATACGACAAAAACATTCCCTTTTGTCGTTTAGTAAACGCTTCGTATAAAAAATATTCCTTTTGAATAAACGTAAAAGTCAAATGGTTTTATACACCGTATAAAAGAAATTTGTGTATAAAATAAAATATGCCTCAACAAAAGGAGATTGAGACGAAGTCCCATACCTCGTATCCGACTTGACCCGACTGTTCCTTAATCTCCTGAATAATAAACTTGAGTTAATCTCTACTTGCTTATGAATCTTTTTCAAGTTCATTATTCCTTTTATACCATGTTATGAACATCATGTAATCAGTTAAGTTAATAATGGTCATTTTGTCGGTATTTGGTTCTTAAGTCAAAAATAGACTTCTTACACTTACATGTTGTTAATTTGGTCAAAGGTTCATTATATCCAGAATGGTATTCATGATTTAGATATCATATATGTCATATATATCCAGTACATACTTGCATTTATAATATTACATAATCATTTAGAGGTAAGAAATGAAATGCACCGTTCATGGAGACGGTAAGCCGTACGTACGCATGAACGCTACTTTCATTTCTATTTCATATTTTCTGGAATGGAATCATAATGATATCAGAGTATATTATAATTCCAGTATAATAACATATATAATATCATTTACTTTATCCTTTACACACCCCACATATGGTATTAACGAATCAAATCACTTTTAGGGGGCGGTAGTCCGCACTTCCTAAGATGAAGATATCGTGTTTTACCCATAATGGAAACCATAAAGTTATGCCCAAAATAAAAAAAAACAGAAGCTTAAGGAAAACATAAACATATTATATTTCATATATAAAAATAGTGACATCATAATGGCCACCTTTGAAGGTGTTAAATGAGTGTTGAACAATCATCGTTTCGGGAGGCAGAATTTCGCCATCCACGGAAACCGTATGTTCTTTAACCATTTGATGTAGTTGTGTGAGAGTGTAGCTCAAATAAATCTTATAACAACATCCTAGTATATTGATGATACTGGTGTTGTCACAAAAGAAGTAAATAAAAAGATTTTAGGGGGTTGGAGAAGCAAAATAAAACAAATGAACATGAGAGAATGAATTACCTTTAAAAGTGTAACTTCTTTTGAGTTGAGCCTAAAGGCTTCCTTTGAAAGGATTATGCCCAAAGGGAATCCTATAGGATGAGGAGAGGGATGTGGAGAGAGAAAATGGGCAGGGGTTGGCCGAGCCAAAGGCTTGAAGAGTGTGTGAAATGAGGTAGAGGTGGGGGCCTTTTATAAGAGGAGAGGAGGGGCACTTTTGGAAAGTAAAGAAATATTACATTATTTGAAAATGTGTTTCGGTTTTAAAAGGTCCCACATTGATAGAATTCGTGGATAAGGTGATAAGGGTTCTAAATACACTCACCCAATTGGTTTTGGACATGTTTAGTGCAAAGATTTTACATTATCTTTCTATTTTATTTAAATCGTCAAATAATGATGTCATCGCTACATCATTATTATGTCATAAATAATTAAATTTATTTAATGTCTAAAAATTATAAAAGAAATACTATGATATAGGAAATCTTTTTAGCTTTCCAATGACTATTTATAATCAAATTTTGGACTTGTATAACCCCACTTAAAAATTGTTTTCGTAAAACATATTATGTTTGTGTCATTTTCACTTTAACATTAAATAAAAAGTAATTTATGTAATTTCCCAACAAAAGTGGATCCATGGGGTCCCCAAGTTGACCCATGACATTTAATGGTTGGCCATGACACAACCAATGAGGTTGGGACATGTGTCTAGTTCATTTAATTTTATTAAAGTATTATTTATACCTTAAACTACCCTAATTACCACCAATCGTGATTAAGAACTTAATAAGTTACTATTCACCAAAAAATTATTATAATCTCATTGAACCATATTTTACTTCTTAATGACACCATGTATGTCGGATTTTAAAATTTCAATACACCTTAGTGGTAAACTTTCATTTAACTGAAAAATCAGTTTGCTTGATTATCACTTAGTGGTTTCACTATTCATCAAAAATTGAAGTTTTTCAGAAAATTACCAAAAATTCACCCTAAGCTATATTTGATATTCCGAATTCAAAAATGAAGTATATTTTACAAAATTCAAAACATATAGGTCACATTAATTAATTTAATAATTAATTTCCGCTGCCAGAGAAAATAGCGTGTTTTTACAAAACAATAAGTATCAAAAGATTGACACCAGTTTAAGTCTAATTTCAAAGTGAAATTGATTCCAATGACCACCATTGGATAAAATGGTAAAAATATATTCTAATTTAACTTCAAAACCAATTCAAAACATAATCTAATAATACAAATAAATTAGATTAAAAAGTAGTTTTGATGTAAAATGCAGTATTTTTCACTATTCATTAAAAAATGAACATTGCCAGAAGAATACCAAAAATTCACACAAGGTAAATTTTGATGTCCCAATCATAATGAATAAGTTTATTTTGACAAACATAGTTTATAAAATTGTAAAAATATAGATTCAAAAATGGGTTGCCATCAAAAGGCAGTAAAACAATCTTTTAAGAATATTAGTGTATTCCATGCATAAGATTGTATTTATTTTCATTTTAAGCCGCTATAACACTATCTTAATCATTAATAGACATAGATAAAAATATCTATTATTCATTACTTACTTGGGATGTTACAATAACATTCAAACTGATCATCCAATTTTCATTAACATTTTACATCCCTTAATGGACAAATGGAAGAAGATATTTTCCACATATGAAACCTTCATATTCTTCCATATTAATTTAAATATTCACACATCAACAAGGGGGATAAATCTTGATGATTTTATTAGCCAACATTGATACATCAAATTTCCATTTATTTTCCCACCATCATTTGGACCCTCTCAATTAATGGGGAAGGAATGTATTGATGTTGGTTAGAAATAAGGCTTTAAATGTGCCTATATAATGAGATGGTGGTGAAGGTAATTATATCCACATTATTACTTTAAATATATTGTTTTTCTTTTAATTGTAATTTTATGCTTTCAATTTTTAATCTCATACTCAATTTTTTCCCATGTATGTTTTTCATTAACATTAATTTATTAATAAAATTTCATATTCTTATATTTTATGATCCATATTCAAATCACATTGATACTGTTAAGTAAATGTATTAAATTTTTCGTGGAAACCCTTGTAAATTTTTTCACACAACGATGGAGTGATCATTTTTAATGTTTTGGTTCTTCAATTCTCCCCTTATAAGTCTACTTCCCAATTCCTTTAATGGAATAACATCGATAGATCAGTAACCATATTATGGGCCGATCCAAGGGAGTAGTAAGGGTATGTATTGAATTTTATATTATGTTCCTAAATTCATAAATTAGTTCATTATTTTGAGGCTTCATTTTAATAAGTTACTCTCTTATTAATTTTCTCATTGTTTAATAATGACACTTTCTGAGTGCTTGTACGATCAAATTCCTTAGAGTGATCGTGAAATAGATCCTCTATGTGAATTAGTGATTAGATTTGGAATTTTGTTAGAACTATATTAGTGAATGATGTTATGGATTTATCTCATTTTTTGGAATCATATTGAATTAGTGATCTCAAAATTTCTAAGAAAGAAATGAATCCATTCCACCCCTGGTGACAACCTAAGATTGAATACTCATAATATTTATTTCAATTCATGTAATTTTTTGTTTCTTTAAGGTCAATTTAATTAAAAAATTAGTTATTAAATTAAAACCAACACCCTTGTGAGCCACTTAATATCCAATACATCCAACAAATAATAGTGTTTATAGGTTTCTTCTTCAGTCCATATGGATTCAATAACACATGTTGTACTAAAAATGACCGCTTCCACCATATAAAATCGGTATATTTGAGAGAAACCAATTATTATAGTTGAGGGATATAATTCTATCACTATTTCAAATCATAACAAGGAATTGAAAATGTATAATGCATAGTTTCTTTTGTTATAATATAATTCCTTGTGACAAAAATTGTAATAAAATTTAGAGTCATTATCTCCTTTTTTCCACCAATATAAATTAAAATTATTCAATTATAAGAGGGATAAATTATTTATTATTAAAATCCCTTGAAATTAATCAATTAATAAAAAAAGGTGATTTTTAGTCAAGATAAAGGGATAATGATTTGAAATTGATCATCACAATAAAATTCAACAAATTCCCCCAAAAAATAACTTTATTGATGAAATTTATCATGAAAATACATATATTGAAAATCGGAAAAATAATAATAATATATTAATTTTTACTAATGATAGATTCAAACAATTAAATTTTCTCTAATATTTCTCTATTTTTAGTATTTATAAACATAAATACTTTATTTTGACAATATACTGACTGATTTATTTCATGGTCCATATTTTATTTTTAATAATATTCTTGATTTTGTTTTAATTTCAATTAATTATTAAAGTTGTTCTTTATTATTTTTGAAAATTAAATTACTAAAAAATATTATTCAAATAAGATTAAAAGGTATTAGAATAAAATGTGTACATCATGATCTAAATCCAGTTCCGAAATATAAAAAAAATAATTTTCCAAATAGTATAAAAAATGTAATGATTTGTGAATAATTGAGAAATATTTCAGAAGAATTATCATAAAATTAAGGAACATCCTAAATATTTAATAAATGAAAATAATATTTTTCAATTATATGTTATCTAATAGTTGAAAATGATGAAATATTATAAAACGGTGATATCATTATTGGTAATTATATTTATTTGATTTAATTTATCATTGTAAAAGGTTGGAATATTATTTTATTTGATTAGATTTAGATTAATAAATGTTTTGGGAATCCATACAACCCATGTTATATTATAAAACAATTTAGTTCTTATAGCAAAGACTATATGATATTGAAATAAGAATTCCATTTTTTCAATCTTGGGAATAAAAATTAATCCAATTTTTTTATATATTACATATTTGGGGAAGAATTATTTTTATGGTCACAGTAATTTTAGGAGTTTGTTGGATAGAGTATTAATGTATGATAGTATCAAGAAGATAACATTGCGATGGTTCTATTTATAGGGATAAATTGTTTTTTTAGAATCCTAGAAATAAACATGATATTGAGGAGTTTATATTTTGGTTTCAATTACATTTTTATTAAATTGGTTAAAATTGAATGATATAGTGTATTTATGGTTTGTTTCATTCATCATGGACAAATGATTTAAATAATCTTTCTATGGGTTGTAGGTATCGGTTAAACATTAGATAATAATAAAAATACATCTCAGGATATTTAAGTTGGATTAAAGGTAGAATTTGGAATTCATAATAGGATACAAATAATATTGAATATATGAGTGAGATTTTCAAAAATATAATTAGGGGGAATGTGTATCCTATAAAAAATGAAGATATATAATAATATAATGTATTGGGAATAAATCTAAACCCCTACATTTATTTATTATATTGATCACACATTTAGTATTTATTTAAAATTGAGTATGTTAAATGAATTTTTATCCGTTTATCATGGCAGTGAGTGAATGTTTAAGAAGATTTGATGATTCTTATACTTGATATTGAGTTGATCCAAATAAACTATAATTATAAGAAGCATGTTTACTAATTATTTTTATGAAAGCACACTATTGTGTATAAGCTCTTCGGATATAGCCTATTTAAGGGAACATAATTAAATTCCTTTATCACCATTCATTAAATTATTTAAATGTATAATATTCTATTTTTATTTGATTTATGGATTTTTATGTTCTTGATAACAATGTAAAATATCCAAATTTATTAAATAAGAACACTGTAAATATTTATCCTTTTTAGGGTGGTGTAAGATGATGGTTGTTACAACATGTGGCATCTAAAATGAATGTTTATATATAATTAATTTTCCCCAATGAACTAATGACATTGAAATTAATTTCAATGTGAATATATTATCAGTCTATGATGTGGGAAAATACCAAATATAGATAAATGATATTAGATGTCTTTTATGATCTCTCTATATGGTTTTTATCTCAACTATAATAAATGGAATTCAAAATAATAATACTACTGATATTTCATTGAGTTATTATGATAATAATATACAAAAATATGATTTAAAGTCCTAAAATGACAATATATATCCATAAGTTGTCTAGATTTCATGAGGTTACTAAGATTTAAAAAAAGTTAATTAATAGGGTATGCCATTTTCAATATCTAAAAAAAATATTAAAAAGATGTCAATATTTATGATTTTTACAAATATTTTGATAAATTAAGGATTTATCCTAATGAATAAATAAATGTTTTTATAAATAAAATCCACAGTTTCGATGAATGTATATGATTTCGTGGTGAGGAGATCCAAGATGTAGAAATCATAATGAAAATCTTAATAATAATCCAACATATGTGTAATAAAAATGATTTTTTATATTATAATTTTACCATTCTAAACTATCTCTTAATGTTATAAATTTTTTCTTATTAAATATTATATGATGTTAAAGATATAATGAAAGAAAATTTAGATAGAAATATATATGGATTTTAAAAAGATTTAAGATCCTGAGATTATTCAAGATAATATTGTGGGAAATGTATTGGGATTAATTTCTATAACTAGAGGACATAAAATTAAAATTGGTAGAATTTAGGATTCATGTAAAACTTCCACTATATTTTTTTTGGTAATGTTGTCCACAATGCAATGGAGTTTTCAAGAAGAAAATACAGTGAATAACGAGTTATTAATTTATAAACAAATTTTAAAATCATGTTTCCAAAGAAAAACATTAAATCATTAGATTTATTAATAATATAAATGAATGTTTTATTGATACATATTTAAGAGAAATATGGGGGATGAATAACCATGTCAAAAATAAAAAAATTTGTTAAAATGAAAATTTAATGTCTTGATAATGGAAATGGTATATTATGATCACACTAAAAAATATTACAAATATTATAAAAATTTATTTTCAATCTAAAATTTGATCTTGTATATGATCTTGATGATATATATATATATATATATATATATATATATGAATAATAATAAAAAAAATTGATGCTTTTTAAAGAAGGTCATTTTTCATATATATGATAACAAATAAAAAAATTATATAGAAAGATCATGATGTTGAAGATAAAAATGTTACTTATAAAAATCTTGGAGAAGTAGAAAATTTAAAACTTATAATTAATGAATGAATTTAGTTGATTGATCTCGTTATCATTAAAATGAAAAATAGAGTAAAATTTTAGAATCACTTGAATATTGAGTGTTCACCTTGAAGAAAAAAATTGTATATGAATTACAATATGTAATATTAGATAAACTATTAATATTTAACCTATTTAATAATAAATATTTCAATTAAAAATTTCTTAAAGGAAAAACGAAACATAAGTACTGTTTGAGATAAAATATTTTATATAATTTTTTAACAATATAGAATTGGATATTAAGGATGTTCATACAATGTTTATAAGATGGATAAGTAATACAATTTTCCAATGATTGGGAAGAAAAAGTACTGATAAGGCACTTAAAACAAAAAATTGAGAGTATGAAAAAAATCTCTACATCATTAAAAGAGACGAGGGGATGAAATTAAAATCTATTTCCATTTATGGAATGAATTTTTTTCACTACATGGGTTTCACAGTGATATTTTGAATTATGGAATGGATATATATATATATATACAGAAAATATAATGGAAAATAGAGAGAGTGATATATTTTATAATCTAGTAGGATAATTTTTGTTATACACTAAATTCATAAGGTGGATATTATTTATAGGACAGATGTGAAAATTAAATTTGATTCATGATGTAAGGTAGATATAGGCCTAAATGGAATGATATTCTAGAATAAATATCAATATAGAAACAAGGGGAGTTAGTCTATCCAAAGTTTTATATATATGAAAAGTAATTTTTTAATGTCATAATCAAGTGAATATATATACTTTACACTTTTTCATTATACACATATAATTTAATGTTTATACATTGGCTAATAAAATAAATATTCATTTTTTTACATTTAGAGAATATATATAAACATTTTAATTATCAAACAATATATAGAAAATATAAAAATTTCAAACAAAACCAATAGGGACGAATTTTGGAAGTTATTTTTTCTCTAAAATGAAAAACGATGGAAGATTTATAATAATATTCTTCATATATTAAATTTTATTTAATTAACTAATTTTGGAATTATATTTGTTTGGAATTAGTTAAGACCTAATTTTATGAGCTTTAATAAATTTTTACAATTTTTATGTGCACAAGTTCTTATTGCATCCTCTTTCGGTTTTCAAGGAACATGTTTGACAATAATTTAAAAAATATTAAAATGAAATACACCATTTGATGAATAATTTTTTTTTATATTAACTTAATATATAATGTTTATATATTTATAAATAACGTTTAAGTTATTTCTAAGAGGAGGTTTAATAAATCTTTTGTATGTTATGACATTAAAAAGAGAACCGAAATATTATTCAATTAATGGTAAAATTATTGTTTCTTTTGATTCCGCAACAATGATAAGATACATTGGATTTATCATAATTTTAAAAAAAATTATTAGATTGGATTAAATGAGATAATTCAGAAGAAAAATGAGATAACTAGTATTTGTTGTTCTTGTAGATTTTTAGATAATTAAATCCTCATGATTTAATGATATTTACATGGTTTGAGACATATTTAAAAATTAAATGAAAGAAATAATTAATATTTATACATAAGGTTGTTTTTTCATCATAGTTTTTATAATCAATGAAATGAATATATAAATACTCTATAGTTGATTGGGATAAAATAATTGTTTTGATGATATCCATTTGATTTTAAAAATTAATGAATTCGTAAAATAATTAATGTCATGGTACATTTATGGTATTTTTATTAATAACATATAGAAGGTTCTAATAACCCTTTGATATGTGATGTAGGGTGGTAAGAATTATACGAATAATAAGACAAATATACAATAATAATAAATGGGTATAAAATAAGCAATATAGAATTCAAATAAGGATATACAACATATTAAATACTAGAATTTAATTAAAGAAGATTTTGGGATTGGGATTGAATATCATATTCCAAATCAGTGATCCTTTAGATTATTTGTTGTTTGAACTGAAAAGAAACACCTACACTGACTACATGTGTTTATTATAATTTGATTATCCCATTTTAATGAACCTCATATCAAATTTTTATTAGTCATGTATTGAATTGGTGGGTGAGGTGATAAAAAAGGGTGTCATCCATAGAATCAATTTATAACTACTAAAAATATTATTCACATTAATTGTATACTATATTTTAATTATTTGTAGACCAGTACCCTACCGTGTGTATGATCCCTGGACATTGCATGCATTGGTTAATAAATTAAAATCCTTTGTCATCAGGATTTTAATTTATTTTACTTGTATAATTTTATTTTGTTATTATTATGATATATATATATATACTTAAGAAAACATAAAAATTGAATTTAGTGTGAAAATAAACACAACCTAATTCACACCATCATTGGGGGTGTGTGTGTGTGACCATATTGGTCACAACATATCATTTCTTTATTGAGATAAAATATTATTTTTATAAATTATAGGGTCAAATATTCTATTCAATTTTTTTTTACAAAATATGATCTATTTTTTGATTTTTGTACACAAATATCTAATTATGATATTTTTATGAAGTTATAAAAAGATGCTGTAATAGTGTAATATAAGAAAGACAAAATATATCCACTAGACATATATAATACTATAGATCATTTAATATTAATATTTTATTTGGAATCACATTATGGATGACATTAATAGTACCAAGTATGTACCAATTTGGGAGATTCTATCACAATAACAATATTGATATATCTAAACAATTATCTCATTGAGGATTAATTTATATGGAAGAATATTCTAGAAATATATCAGAATTGTCCTTATATGTTTTCATAGTATTATATTCTTCAAAACATAATATAATATCTAATAATGAGGAAAATAATATTTTAACACTTGTAACTGATTATCAATATTTTTTCAACATAAACATGGTTTCGGTAGGTGAAATTAAAACTTTCTATTAAATTACTAAAAAATATATCATACAAATATTCTACTCAATTGTGAAGAAATGAAATAGTATGTATAATAAGTCCATTTGTTAGTTTTTTTAATATATATTATATTTTTAATTAATTTTTTATTATTTTTTATATATTTTTTTAATTTATTATTATATAAAAAAGGAAAATTATTTTAGGTCCTATTTAAAATGATATGTGTCATTATGGGTCTAAAAATCAAAGGGTTTTTAAAAATATTTTAATTGAACTAGGTTGAGGTTTTATATAACAACCCTTCCCTTTATTTCATATTTATACAGTATTAATTACATAATTTTACAATTAATACTAACCATAGGATCTATAACTCTAATGTAATTTGGAATTAGGTACATTTCATAACAACTTAAAGAAGAAAAACATCATATTTATTGAAAACCTCGTTAACGTTATCCCTCTTAAAATAGAATGGGTAATCCTCCAGATATACATAACAAAAAGGAAAGATATAACTCCCAATATGGTAATAAACATGGATTAACATGGAGAGAATCATACATGAGATATAATCGGAATATCAATGGAGAATAAAATGAGTAGAAACCATAAACATGAATAATGAGACATTACATGACAAGATAATGATAAATTAAACACGGTAAATGTGGAAAAAACTTAACAAATCACATCATAAATATAGTTCAAGGATTACTTCCATGAAATAATGATGGAAAAATTCCCATTATGAAATTAGGTTTACTTCATGTCCTAACATGACTTTTTGGGAGACTAAACATTACCCAATTAATTGGAGCACAATATAATTTCTGGCACACCAATCACTTTCATTTAATTATCATGATTAAGTGTTCTAGATATATCATAAAACATGGATTCATTTATCATCATATTTTATTCCATGATTAATGAGTGTAGAATTCACAGTTGTTTTGGCATAATAAATAATTGTGAAATTTCAACAGCATAATGGTTTTACTAAAAAATTATTAGAACTGTTTGTTGGGAGATAAAGTACTATATAATAATTTTGAAATAAAATGGGAAGTAATAGGTAAATTTAAATAAATATAACAATATTAGGAATTGGAAATAGAATGTATAAGATAATAAAGAGGCTTTAATCAAGGGGAGAATGAGAGGAACCCATACGGTGAGAGTGCGACTACAAATGGTTAGGATGAACTTATTTATATCTTTGAGGAATATTTGGGAGACTCTTGGTATGGTAGGGTTGAGTAAGGATGTGAACCAAGAATTTATAGTGATGGGAAATGGTAACATTGATGGGTTTATATAGAAAAGGAGTGTATAATTCTTTAAATTTTCCCAAATATAGGTTTTGGACTCTTTATAATAAAATAACAAAAATAATCATACAGTGATTTTTTCAGATTTTTTAATCCAATAAGGGGTTGTTTTCATTATTTTATATGGCCAAGGTCTGAAATTATTAAAATAATACATCTTCTAAGGTGGAAGTGATTCATACTATTTATGATATTATTTTTAACCCTTAAAATATATTAATAACATTGGTGGATTTATAATCGATTTATGAAATTAATATAATGAACATAAAATAATAATATTTTAATTCAAAAATATATTTTTTCATTTATATAATTTATATTATTTATTACATCACTTTTGGGTCATTATGATGATCAATACACACCATATATTTATATGACAATTAATTTTTACCCGAAACATAAACTATCTCAGAAAATTATAAAAAAATCATCATTGGATAATTTATAATTTATAATTAAAAAAATAATATTCATTTTATGAAAATAATTCTCTATATATGTGTAATTTTACATTAAAAATTAGAATCTAATTTTATTGATAAATGTAGAGTTTTTGACAATAACAGTTTTAAAACCCTTAGAAAAATTACATTTGAAATCCTGAAAATAATTAAATAAAATATATATTTTTATAATTATTTAACAATAATATTTTATAAATATATTATTTATTTAAAATCTCATTAATTCATGAAAATGAATCTCTCAACTAAAATTCAATACTAATTAAAAATACATTTCATGTTTTATTGTCTAAAAATAAAAATTATTTATTAAGTAATGATGTGAATAAAATAATGAAATTATACAATAGAATATACTTATTCGAATTATTAGGGTCTTTATAAATGTATCTTCAATACACCAAATAAATCTATATGGGTATGATGAGCGATGGTGACACATTCATTGGGTGGTTCAACATACATGGTTTGGGTCATGGTGTTGAGGGGCTTGAACATTTCCCTCGAATAATTTCATTCATTCAAATGTTTTTTGATATTATATAGTTCTTGGACAAGGGAAAATAATATTAATGATATCTCCCATAGAAGCTCTAACAAATTGGCTTCATAGGGTATGATCCTACTAGTTTTGCTCATCACTTCCATTGTCTATGTCAACTTGACTTGTTAAAACCCTATATTTATAACAATCTTATGTTCAATATTTAAAATCAGTACTATGATCAAAAATAATTCTTAATAGTATTTTAAATGGATTTCAATATAATAAAACCAAAAAATTAATTTTTTTTCTATAACCATAATATATAATAAGACATTTAATCTAATTATAAGCAGAAACATCTTTTTTAACAGTTCAGGTTGTTAAGATCTCGCCCCTTCAAAAATTATTCTATGTAAATATTATTTTACATGTTTCCCACATTGTTTCTTAAAACTTGTCATTTCTCCACAATACTTTGACATGGTGTGTTTTCCTATTTTTGTAGAACATTTTCTATATTATCTATGTTCTTCATCTGGTTCTATTCATATGTAAATACGTATCCAGTGGAACTACATATAGATTGATTACGTTCTTGGGGTATGGTTTATAATTTATCAATAGGGAAATATAGAATACATCATGTACTTGAAATTGGATTGGAATGAGTGCTTGTAGAAATTCCACCACATAGATGTGGTCAAAGATCATAAACGGTCAATTGTATCTTAAACAAAGATATCCATTATTCCCAAATCGTATGATATATTTCCATAGATATATGTGGAGGAAAACCATATCTTCAATATCAAAATATTTGTCTCATTTATTTCTTTTATCATAGCTCTTCTACCGACTCTCATCAGCCATAATGTGCGGATGAGTGGTCTTAAAATTCTCCACTATTTTCTAAAACATTTTATGACCTAGTAGTTAGTTTATCCAAATTCATCCAAACATGCAAGTGTTTTTACCACATCTCATAAATCAAATCATAGGGATCCGTATATCTTCTTGAGTAGAAAATATTATTATATGATAACTTAACCAAAAAACGATGTTTATTTAATCATCCTTTGAAGTCAATTGATCATACTCTCAATATAACCTCAGGTGTTTGGATAGTCCAATCAGATTGGCTATTAGGTTTAGGTTGATATACCATGATGATGTGCAAATCTGTATTGAGTTTATTTAGACTCTTCCATAACATAGAGTCAAATCGTTTATCTAAATCATATTAAATTGATATGGTGTTCCAAGAATCCTCATAACTTCTCAAATGTATATCATTACATGTCGATCGAGAGATAAATAATATTGAATTAAAATGAAGTGCATATTATTAATATGACCATCTGCTACAACCCATATAGTATTATTAATTTTTGATGTCTTCAAATGGAAGGTGATAAATTGATTTTTTTTTGGTTTCCCATTTCTATATCGGTATGGGTAATGGTTGCATCAAACCCATGGATTTTTTCAATCTTAAATTCACTTGCTGATACACAAGATATCTTGATGTATATTATATTATATCTTTCTTTATATTTTCCCGCAATAGTTCTATCAAATATCTTGATAATCCTATGGTTTTTTATTTGAAATATCAATCAGTTGGTGGATGCTAGGATCTAGTCAGTAGCGTCATTCTAGGATGATAATTTGTGGGGAGTGTCATAATTTTCTCCACAAAAAACCAATGCTTAATTATATATTCCTAAAATTTCAAGCATAATGATACCATTTCATATATTACAATCCTTGGTGAAGTTTTTTTCTATCATAACACACCTCTTTGGTAGATCAAATCACCAATCGAAATAGTGGTATTCTCTTGGTATGTTGATATTAGTTGTATTCATTTGAATCCTTCAAATACCCCTTATTTCTCTATATATATAGTCTATATCAAGGGTGGGAATTTATGGATGTGGGTTTCTAATATAATTCATTTTAGATTGATTATATAATTTAGGTGTGTTTTTATAATATTCAATCCTCATGATTCATTAAATGAAAATTGCGGGGGATTTTTTCCCTTTGGTTATCCTTCTCCCAGAACCTATGAGTTTGGATATTTAGGATTCATAATTGTTATTTTGTATCCCTTCATGATTCCGAAAATTATCATCACATATTGTATTCTTTTACCTATAGAAATTGATATTCTTAGTGTTTTAATGTAGGTGGTTTCATAGTATAACAATGTCTTATAAACCATGGTAGCATGCTTTTTGATATTTTTTTCAATAACTGGTAAAAGGTGTGAAAATTGTATTGATAAAATTTTGTTCTTCTGGTCATCGTATTAGAAATAGAAAATACCCTTGTAATTTTTAATGAAAATGATTTTAATTGTTTTGTTATGTGGTTTCAAATAGGAGATTCCCGTCGAATGAGTCAAACATGGTAAACAGAAATGTGATCAATGATGAGGTTTGGAGACCATAACACCCCAATATTTTGTTAAATATATTTTTTCTAAAATTAATTTAAACTTTTCATATTTTCCTTACACATTGTAATAATTGTAACATGTTTCTCACCCAACATTGTGTTTATATTTCATCACATATAAAACTTTCTCAAGCTTGAATTACACACTACACTAAGTTTAATCAAATCCTGAAAAAATTTAAAATATTAATAATTTATTTCATGGTAATCACATAATTGATGGAATGGAGTGTAATAATAGGATTAACTGCATTATGAAAATATATGGTTGTCACATGTATATAAAATTAATTCATCTGTGACCAATTAAATATAATTAAAATATTAATACCATTTTGAAAAGAATGCTATTTTTTAATTTTTTTATGTGCTAAAAATGAATTTTACCTTATTAAATTAAATATATCACTTTTTTGAATGATTTTATAGAAATTTATGTGTTTTATATTCAATAAATGTTTTAACTTTTATCTTATGTTATTCCATGAAGAGAGAAGAAAATTTATCATATTTTATGCTTAAAATTGTATATTTTTAAAAACCAGTTTTGTCGCATTTTTTTCACACATATATTAAAATTAATTTTTGAAAATTTTTGAAAAATTATTCCAAAAATTTTGCTTCCTTTTTTAAAATCCTCAAGTAAAAATTTTTATATAGTAAATTTTTAGAGTTTTTTTGTAGATAAATTTTTTAATGAATCGTGAAAATTACAAGTTTAAATTAATAATTTTCATTTCTTTTGAAACATCAAAACATAAAAACCGGTTTAAGATGGGTATAAAATAAAACTTATATTGCATATATATATATATTATTTTAATTATGTTCATTTTAATAAATATTATTTTAAGTTTTCTTAAAACATGTGTTTGAAATTCAGATCATTTTTTCTGTTCAATATCACTTTCTCATGGAATCAATGGTTTTAATTTTAAATAAATTTGAATTTAAAAAAAATTGATTCCATATTTGGAATCATAATAATATCAATTATCTTATAAATTGAAGTTAATTTTTTCTATAATGAATAGTAAAAATAGTAAAAAAATAATTACTATTGTCAAGGTAAAAATGGGTTTTTTGACAGCTGAAACTAAAACGATAAGTTGTAAAATGAGATATAAACTTTTCCAAAACCTATTTGATAACCATATTTAGTCCTTATTAACTATAAGGTATTATATTGGTCTCTTTTTATCCATTGGAAATGTGAAAATATGGGTACATGTTTTTCTTTTCAAAAATTACAAGTGTAAGAACCCGGTTCTTATTTTTGAGGTACGGGTTTCTCCTTTTCTCTTTACCTTAAGTGTTTTTGAGAAAATAAGGAAAATGGGGGAAATCCCAAATTTTGGACGTACACGCCATGTAATTTTCCACACGCCGTGTACTTTTGGTCGTGTGGGATGGGTAAACAGGGTGTGTAGCCGTGTCGATGACGAAGTGTGTAAAAACCGACTACATGTCGTGTAGTGGTCCTTTACACGTTGTGTAGTTAGTCGGCAGGAGAAACAGTAAGGCATTGGAAGCAGCCGCTAGCTGGGTGACATTACACGCCGTGTATTCGTGAATACATGCCATATACTCTTGTTGACGGGTGAAAAGTTTGGCGGTGCCACCAGAGGAACAGTTAAATGAAAGAAGTACACGTCGTGTACTCAAAGGTACACGCCGTGTACTTTGTTTTTTTTTCTTAAAATGGGCAGTAGCCAAACCTGTTCATAGGGAAGTCTTAGAACCAGATGGGAGCTCGGGAGAGGATGACCAAACCATCAGGGATCAACTGATCGAGCATCGAGAATCTATTTTGGCTTCCCTCGATCATGTTGGAACGGCACGGGTAAGAGCTTCCTTCTACTTGTGTGTTTCTTTCCAATTCTTCCTATAAGGGATGTTATTTGATGTTGAATGAGAATTATTTTACCTCATATCTACGTCGTTCTTGGGCATTTTTTGATTCGACGTTCACTTATATCGTTCATTGGTGTTTAAGGTAGGTGTCCTGGTGTTTATATTCAAACTGTTGTGCGTTTTTTTGTACCATTGTGCGACGAACACATTTTGGGGTGTCGTGTGGATGAGGCCATGGCTATTTTAAACACCAAGAATTGAATAGGTAATGAGTTGTGATAATAAACTGCTTTTGGGATAGTTTTTTGGATCCAGGGCCACCCTGGGGTGCTTTCCTCTGTTTAGCCATTTGGCCAGGACACCCGAGGGTAAGCCTTTAAAGTAATGATTGTAGAATTTCATTGAGAGGAATTTCTTGTGTACTACTTTTTTACATGTTGGGAATGGCCCGATTACCTGTTTAGCCTAAGGGAAGTGTTGTGATTAGCCTGTGAGCACTGTACTATTTATCCATAGGGCAACTTCTTCTATGCCTATGGGCAGTGGATTCTGTGCCTGTGGGTGACACTTCTTACGCCCATGGGAAATATCCGCATGCCTGTGGGTAGATTTTTGTGTTTGGATTCTCTTTACCTGAGGTAAGGGGTTTACGTTTCTGAGGAAATTGGTTGTTTACTTAGAATATTCACTGTGGTGATATTTTAAAACAAATGATTAAATGGATATTAAAATGACATTATAAACGGTTAATTTAGTTAGTTTTTAGTACTTCTTACTTTATTGCATTTTACTACTACACACTGTTGTACCATGATTTCACACAGTTGAAAAGAGGCCTTTGGTGGGTACCCACTGGGATTTAATTCTCACACCCTGTTTGGGTCATGTTTTTCTACCCAAATAGATTATGTTTCTGCAGGTGTAGGTAATGGAAAGGACCCTTATACAGGTACTTGATTGCTGCTTAGGAGTAGGGGAGCATAAGACCGGGCTTAGGCTTGCGATGCTACCGGCTATTTTGTTTTGCTTTTTTGTACTCTGCATTGTATTGTACTGCTTTGTACCATGTTTTGGCTATTTTCTTAGAACTTGAGACATGTTGCGTCACACCTGTATAACTGGATGGTTATCTTTTACTGCATTTGTTCTATTAAATGTGTATGGTTTTTTGTTTCTGCTATTATTGTATGATTTTAATTTTAGTCCACTGTGCTACACATTGAAAAATGAGGGCATAGTTTCCCCGCTATCAGACCTGGTCCCTCACTACTAGATGGTATCTTTTGGAGTTTGGGGAAATGTGCTTGAGGTCACGGGGCGAACCCGGTTCGGGGCACCCGTTGAGTGGCACCCGGATCCAAGACGTTACAAAGTGGTATCAGAGGAGTTTTTTCTTTGACTTACTATTTAGAACCTTAGTCATGGATAGGACAGAAATGGTAGTTGGTAATAAGATGTGCCTGGGCATAGCTAACCCATGTAGAGGGAAAAGCCATTCTACCTCGTATTTTTTCAATTTTTCTAAATTTAAAAATTTTACAGTTGATTTGATTTCTCTGTACGGTGACACACTTGTGATTGTGCTGTTCATATTTTATCCATGGGATCTATTTAGTTAAAACCCGATGAGATGAGGGTATGCCATCTCATACATCATTTAGGCACATGCTAGAAATCACATGCCATGCATAGTTTCCATGTCATGTTGGTGCATTTGAAATCGCATGTTGTTGTGATAGCTGTTTTGATAGAAAATATTGTTGTTGTTTTTGGCTGCTTGATAAATACCTGCTTTGGAATAACGTATTCTTGTATGAGCTGGTTGATAGAATAGTTTCCAAATTTTGGTTTTTGGGGAGTATGGGCCTCCATTGACCGGAATATGGTGGATCATTAGCTGTTTATTTTTTTATAACATAGATAAGATGTCAAACTTTGATTCGTGGTGATTATGGGCCGTCACGGGTCGGAATTTTACCCTTTGGTGTTGTTTTCGGTATTTTCTAGGTTCTGGGGAAGTTTTTGAGGCATACTGTCTGGAAAAACCCAGTGTACACACTGTGTAGCACCATAAACACGTCGTGTATGGACTTCTATTCGGGAAGAAAAGAAAACATTTTTAGTACCCACTATGTACCCTGAGTACATGCCATGTAGTCTCTTCCCACTTCACAAACTCTGTGGGTGGTGACACGGGGAAGGGAAGATCATGGGGAGGGCATGCAGTGTAGCTTCTGTACAAGCTGTGTCGTGTTGACCTGGATACCTGGCCGTGTAACTAACAAACACAGTCCAGTGTAATCTTTTTTTTGAACATGTCGTGTCAATGAAGAAAACGCCTTGAAATGTGACATGGGGACCTGGCCATGTAACTAATAACACGGATCGGTGTAATCCTTTAGCATACACACTATGTGTATATAGAATACGCCATGTAGTGTGAGCCATGTGTACCGGTCGTGTAACTAACAACATGGGTCGGTGAAGCATGTCTATTACAAGACGTGTACCTCAGGGACATGCTATGTAGTCTTGTCCGAGAACAGACCGTGTGTTGTTAGCCGTGTGGCTAGGGAAATGGGGTGGTGTACACACCGTGTGCAGGTATAACACGCCGTTTAGTATCAAGCCGAGTAGTCTGCCATGTCACAAACGACACGGGCAGTTGGAAATTAACACCATACACGCCGTGTAGATATTATACACGCAATGTAGTTTTGTTCAATGGGAGTCATGTGGCTTAGCCATGTAGAAGGACCCGGGCAGGGGAAAAAAGTCATGTACACACAGTGTAGTCAGTATTCACGCTGTGTAGTCTTGTTTTGCAAATCTTGAAATGCCTTCTTCCTCTTGTTCCCTTTGTGGTTCCTTCACTTTCAGTCTCTATTAATATTGAATCTAAGGTGTGTTTTGACCTTGTAGAGTCATGCCTCCAAGATTTCCAAGTGTTGTTCACCTAGAGAGCGGAAATGAGTACACTCTAGAGATGGTGGGCCATGGGCTACCAGTGGATCCTCCAACAGAGCCAAATGTTGCACCAGCCATTATACTGGACACAGGCGTGGAGGCGCAGTTCTGTGAAGGCTTCATGCGGTTCATGCAGACCTTTCTGGGAGCATTGCCGGCTGCCACATATATGGTTGTGCTGACATGTATCTTCCAGCAGCAGCATCCACCTACATTTTCAATGGATGGTAGACCACATGATATGGAGTCTTGGTTGGGGTCTATGCAGACTATTTTCGAGCATCTTGTGATTCCTCCAGGGCAGAGGGTCAAGCTTGCGACATATATGCTGCGAGATTCCGCCAAGAGGTGATGAGATATTACCACCTAGATAGAGCATCACAGAGACATGGTGTGGGAAGATTTTCAGGCAGTATTATATGACTTCTTATTCCCAGAGAAGTTAAGGGTGGATAGAGCTCGATAGTTCATGAACCTTTGGTTGGGAGCTATGTTGGTGATGGATTATTCTGCTCGTTTCACCGAGCTTCAGCATTTTTCACCCGTTTTGGTGGATGACGAGAAGTTGAGATCCGGACTCATTGAGGATGGTCTTCATTATCAAATCTGAGCACTGGTGAATGTTTTCAGGTTGCCTTTATTACATGTTATTGTGAACCGGGCACTGATTACAGAGAGGATCCTTTGGGAAGCTATTAGTGTGAGACATGGCGGTTCAACACTATTTTCTGGGTCTATTTCTACTGGTAAGAGGAAGAGACATATGGACTTCTCTCAGGGTGGCAGTACCAGCCAGAAGAATGCTTCAGGTGGCCAGGTCATGTGCTACCAGTGTGGTAGAGAGGGGCACAAGAGGCCACACTATCCACGAGACCCAATGGAGTGCCGTGATTGTGGCAGGATGGGTCATCTGCAACGCTTCTATAGGGTGTTTCCACCAGTGGCTAGTGAGATGGGTTCTATGCAGAATACACATGTGGGAGAAGGACCAGTGTCTTATTACCAGTTAGGTAACTCGAATAAATCAGGGCGAGCAGGAAGAGATGGTGGTCATGACCGTTGTAGCCAGACACCAGGATCTCAGAGGCAGCAGGGCGGGACATCTTAGGGTAACCAGACTGTGTTGCAGGTCCATGGCACTGGGCATGCATATGCAGTGCAACAGACCCAGCCGGAGTAGGATCCTAGACCTTCTACAGTCAGAGGTACTATTCTAGTAGCTTCTGTCTTATCTTCAGTACTTTTAGATATGAGTTCTACACATAGTTTAATATCTCTACCCGTTGTGGAGAGCCTTAGGCTCTATGTTTCTTCTTCTTATGATGTTATGACTCTAGACACTCTACTGGGAAGGATAACGACATGTGTGCGTCAGTACAAGGAGTGACCCCTTGTGGTCGGTGGGTGTCACTTCCTTTGGGACCTCTAAGAGATGACAACTTATGTTGTCATTCTCGAGAAGGATTGGTTGGTTCCCTTTCGAGCCTTGGTAGACTGCTATCGTCGTAGGTTGAGTTTCACATCACCAGATGGCGGAGAATTTCTTTACAAGGGATAATGGGATGTTTAGGTGAGTCGATCTAGACTAGAGTATCATAGGCGAGGTGGAGTCACAGCACAAATTGCTAGATTATACCTGGATGATCAGGGGGCTTGTCAGACAGATTTCCCTCCAGTGGTTGATCATTTCAGGGATGTCTTCCCGGATAAATTTTCAGGTCAACCTCCGGAGAGAGAGGTGTATTTCTCTAATGATCTTGTTCCAGGAGCAGCACTGGTGTCAATTACTCCTTATAGGATGGCTACACCAGAGTTGAAAGAGCTCAAGAGGCAGTTAGAGGAGTTACAAGAAAAGGGTTTCATCCGACCCAGTATTTCTCCTTGGGGTTCTCCAGTCCTCTTTGTGAAGAAGGCAGACGGTACCCTTAGACTCTGTGTGGATTATGAGAAAATTAACCAGTTGACGGTTAAGAACCGACATCCCTTCCCTAGGATTGTTGATCTTTTTGATCAAATTTGAGGAGCATGAGTGTTCTCAAATATTGAATTGAGATCAGGATATCATCAGCTGCGCGTATGGCCATCGGATATACCGCTTATAGCTTTTTGAGGAAGATATGGTCTGTATGAGTACTTGGTTATGACTTTCGGACTCACGAATGCACCAGCAATTTTCATGGCTCTGATGAATCATGTGTTCCATCCTTACCTGGATTCTTTCTTGGTAGTATTCATGGATGATATTTTTGTGTAATCTCACACTAAACACGACCATGCCACCCATCTTGAGATGGTATTGATTACACAGAGAGAGCATCGACTATATGCTAAGCTCTCAAAGTGCCACTTTTGGATGGACCAGATTCACTTCCGGGGTCATATCATCTTATAGGAAGGAGTTGTGGTAGACCTAGAGAAGGTGAGAGTATTAGTTTCCTGGTAGCAGCCTAAGAACGTGTTTGAGATACATAGTTTCTTAGGGCTGGATGGTCACTACAGACACTTCATACAGGACTTCTCCCGCTTAGAAGTGCCATTGACAGGTTCGACTAAGAAGGGTGTGAAGTTCGTTTGGACGGAATCTTGCGAGACATCAATTCAAGACCTGAAGGGAAGGTTGACATAAACACCATTCATGATTCTTCCAGAGCAAGGGAAGAGCTATACAACTCTCTGTGATGCATCAGGTATTGTGCTGGGAGCAGTGTTGATGCAGGGTGATCGAGTTGTTGCGTACGGTTCTCTGCAGTTGAGGCCACATGAGAGGAATTGCCCGATGCATGATCTTGAGTTGGCTACAGTTGTGCATGCATTTCACTGTAGGATACATTATCTATTGGGAGAATGTTTTTCGATTTTCACAAACCAAAAAAGTCTCAAGTATATCTTTACTCAACGCGACTTGAATATGAGGCAGGGAAGATGGGTCGAATACCTACAGTCCTTTGATTTTGAGCTTGCCTGTACACCTGGAGAAGGTAATGCAGTAGCTGATGCACTGAGCAAAAGGACTCAGATACAGGCAGTGCATGAGGCCCACAGTGAATGGTAGCTTATGGATTAGTTCTCTAAGATGAATTTTGAGGTGCATGACAGTTATGGGGAAACATATCTTTCATATTTAGCTGTAACTTCTACCCTCCTGGACAGAGTGAGGATGAGACAGCTATCTGATTCAGAAGGCCTATTTCTACGAGCATCTATGGAAAGTGAGGAGCCTCCTCCTAGTTGGATGATAGGTGATGATGAAATTATGCATTTTCATGGACGAGCGTGGGTTCCAGGGGATATACACGAGGAGATGATGCAGGATTTTCATGCTTCAGCTTGGGTAGTTCATCCTGGAGTTTCCAAGATGTATCGAGACTTGAGACGTCAGTACTAGTGGTCGGGTATGAAGAGAGATGTAGCCGGTTTTGTTACGAGATGTTCCACCTGTTAGTAGGTGAAGGCAGAGCATCTGAGGCCAGCCAGACTATTACAACAGTTACCCATCCCGGAGTAGAAATGGTATGATGTCGTGATGGATTTCGTGACTGGGTTTTTGAGGTCACCTATAGGCAATGATGTCATGTGGATTGTGGTGGACCGACTCACGAAGGTAGGTCACATTTTTCCAATAATGGAGACCTTCGGTGTTGACGAGCTCAGAAAGTTGTATATCAGAGAGGTTTTACGTCTTCATGGGGTTCCTCGTTCTATTGTTTTAGATAGGGATGCTCGTTTTACGTCTTGTTTCTAGCAGAGTTTTCAGAGGGCACAAGGTTCAAAGGTGCTTCTGAGCACATCTTACCACCATCAGACCGATGGCCAGTCAGAGCGTAAAATATAGGTGCTTGAGGACATGCTTAGTGCATGCCTCCTAAACATTGGGGGCTCTTTTGAGAAGCTTATAACCCTAGTCGAGTTTTCCTATAACAACAGTTTTCATGAAACTATCAAGATGGCAGCATACGAGGCTTTATATGGTAGGTCATGGCGGTCACCCTTGTGTTGGTCACTGGCATGTGAGGTAGCTTTACTGGGACCATGCCTCGTGCAGGAGACTTTTGAGTAGGTCCGGTTGATTTTGAAGCAGATGGCTACTGCACAGTCTCGTCGGAAATCTTATGCTGATCACCACAGCTGAACTTTGGAGTTTGTGGTCGGGGATCAGGTATTCTTGCGTGTTTCACCGAGACTGAGACACAGACGGATCATGAGGCAGGGTAAACATTCACCAAGGTATGTGGGGCCATTTGAGATTTTGGAGAGAGTCGGGCTGGTTGCCTACCGGTTATAGTTACCACAGAGGTACCGGGCCATGCACGACATCTTCCATGTATCATTGTTGCATCGCTCTCATTCAGACTCATCTCACGTCTTTCATCTCGAGGAGGTTGAACTTCAGGTTGGTGCGTCCTTTGAGTAGCATTTGATTCATATCATTTATAGGAGCATGAAGGTTCTCTGAGGCTAGTCAGTTCCTCTCGTATGGGTGTTGTGGCAACATGGACGAGTGAAGGACGAAACCTGGGAGCAGGAGACCGATGTACGTGCTTAGTGGCCAGAGCTATTCTAAGCTTTATCTTCTCCACCCTTGGAAGAGAAATTCGTGGACAAATTTCTTTAAAGGGGGAAGTTTGTAAAAACCCGGTTCTTATTTTTGAGGTACGAGTTTCTCGTTTTCGCTATCTTTTTATTATTTGTGAGAAAATAAGGAAAATGTGGGAAAATGAAAAATTATAGACGTACATGCCATGTACTTTTCCACACACCGTGTACTTTTGGTCGTGTGGGATGAGTACACAGGGTGTGTACCCATGTCGGTGACGAAGGGAGTAAAAACCGACTACACGTCGTGTAGTGTTCCTTTACACGCCACGTAGTTAGTCGGAATGTGAAATAGTAAGGCAGTGGAAGCAGCCACCGACTGGGTGACAGTACACGTTGTGTAGTCAGGAATACACACCATGTACTCATGTCTACAGGTGAACAGTTTGGCAGTGCCACCAGATGAACAGTTAAATGAGGAAAAAGTACACGTCATTTACTCAAAAGTAAACATAGTGTACTCAAAATTACATGCCGTGTACTTTGATTTTTTCTCTTAAAATGAGAAGTAGCCAACCCTTTTCATAGGGAAGGCTTAGAACCAGACGGGATCTTTGGAGAGGATGGCCAAACCTTCATGGATCAACCGATCGAGCATCGGGAATCCGTTTCCACTTCCATCGATCACGTTGGAACCCCATGAGTTAGATCTTCTTTCTCCTTGTGTGTTTCCTGCCAATTATTTCTCTATGGGAAGTTATTTGAGGTTGAATGATAATTATTTTACCTCAGATCTACGTCATTCTTGGGCGTTTCTGGAATCGACATTCACATATATTGTTCGTTGGTGTTTAAGGTAGGTACCTTGGTGTTCATATTCCAATTGTTGTGCATTTTTGTGTATCGTTGTGCCACGAACCCATGTTGGGGTGTCGTGTGGCTAAGGCCGTGGCAATTTTAAATACTAGAATTTAATTGGTTATTAATTGTGATAATAAACTGCTATTGGGATCATTTCTTGGATCAAGGACAACCTGGGGGTGCGTTCCTCTGTTTTTCCGTTTGGACAGGATACCCAAGGGTAAGCCTTTAAAGTAATGAATATAGAATTTTCTTGAGAGAAATTGCTTGTGTACTGCTTGTTTACATGTTTGGCATGGCCCGATTAACTGTTTAGACTAAGGGTAGTGTTGTAATTAGCCTGTGGGCACTGTAGTTTTAGCCTATGGGAAACTTCTTCTATGCCTGTGGGCAGTTGATTCTGTGCCTGTGGGCAACACTTCTTACACTCTTGGGAAATATCCACATGAATGTGGGCAGATTTTTGTGTTTGGACTCTCTTTAATTGAGGGTAGAGGTTTACATGTCTGAGGACATTGGCCATTTACATAGAATATTCACTGTGGTGATATTTTAAATTAAATGATTAAATGGATATTAAAATGACAATATAACTGGTTAAGTTACTTACTTTTCATTACCTCTTAATTTATTTCATTTTACTACTGCGCACTGTTGTTGCATGATTTCACACAGTTGGTCAAGAGCCTTTGGTGGGTGCCTACTGAGATATATTTCTCACTCCCTGTTTGGGTCATGCTTTTCTGCCCAAATAGATTATGATTCTGCAGGTGTAGATAAGGTCATGGGCCCTTATACAGGTACTTGATTACTGCTGAGGACTAGGGGAGCATGGGCTAGGGTTTAGGCTAATGATTCTATCAGCTGTTTTGTTTTGCTTTGTTGTACTCTGCATTGTATTGTACTGATTTGTAACATGTTCTGGCTATTTTCATAGAACATGAGACATGTTGCATCATATATGTATAACTGGCTGGTTATCTTTTACTGCATTTATTCTATTAAATTTGTATGGTTTATTGTTTCCACTTTTGTTGTATGGTCTTTATTTTATTCTGTTGCGCTACACTTTAACAAATGAGGGCATAGTTTCCCCACTATCAGACCTGGGCCCTCACTTCTAGCCGGCAGCCTCTGGCCTTTGGTGAAATGTGATTGATGTCACTTGGCGAACCGGGTTTGGGGCACCCGTTTAGTGGCACCCGGATCAGGGACATTACAACCAGTGTTCCACTCAGCCCACTTATAAGAGGCCACCCCTCTCCTCTACTATTTTGTAATGCCCCAACCACATAATCCCGAAGATGGTGCATTATTTTAATACATTAGCATGATATAAGGAAATCATGTCCAAAAAGACCAATTAGTTTAGTAGCATTGGAAGTACTAGATACTTTCAAAAGATTTATATTACATTAGAAAATGAAAAACATCAAGAATATTGTCTCCATTGGCCACATTAATTTCCTTTAGACAATCCATTAGTCTATTCCTGCTGGTTAATCATTAAATTCATATTCGCATCCTATGAAAAATAAAACATAGAATGGGGTGAGCTCAGATGCTCGGTAAGGATAACAATATAGTAGGAACATTCATATATAAGAATAAACATTTAAGACAATGTATAAGACTTAATCAAATACTTTTATCCTTAAACTTCAGCATAATATAGGAAAGATAATTAAAATAATTTTAATTAATTATTCACATGGATATTATACTAGTTGAATAATCACATTCAATATCAATAGCCAATTTCATAATGATGGAATTCATAATGACGAACATCATAACGACATAGTCAAGGCCTCGTGCCAAGACTACAAATAATAATTTTGGCAAGGCCTTGTGAAAAGACACTAGTTTGTCTCAGGACACCTACCGATGCATCAAGGAGCTATAGAGGGCTCCACCCATAACTTACTGAGTCCAATGCATTCCTCATATGAAAAGTTTGAAACATAATCTAAACATTCGTATTAAAACTAGCATATGAAATGTCAATATTTAAACTATAAACTATTAATGGTATAAAAATAGGAATTCCATAGTCAAACCTAACATATTCAATACAATATGGAAGATTGTATTATAATAGATTAACCTCAATCAAGAATAATGAAGGATATTTACGTAGATGAAAATAATCATCAATACTGTATGAGAGAAATATCCCCTTTTTCATGAAAACGTTTAAAAGTATCACTATTTAACAAGAGGACATTGAAAATAGATTTTTGAATGAAAGTGTCCCATACAACATTGAAACTTCAAAAAGGAATTTTATGTTTAAAACATTAATTTCCATATAAATAAACCCTTCAACCCATTTTTAAATCATGGATATTAATGTTCATGATTTAGAAGAATAAATCTTTAAAACATTTAAAATGATATTTTAGTAAGAGTTCTTAACCAAAAGAGAGACACTTGAAAAGAAATAATTGACAAAGTAAACACTTTATAATAACCTGAGAATAAATGGATTCATGATATACTATGTCAAAGTACATTATATACACAACATAAAAATGAATTGGTGATTAACAATAAAGATGTATCAATGGAATGTAAATTGAGATAAAGTCCTTTATAAAGACTGCATCCTTACATTAAGGATAAATCAATGAAATAATTATGTGTGAAAAATATAATTATACTCAATATATTAGATATTTAGTGTATATAAATCAGAGGAGATTCAGACATATTATTGTAATTATAACACCAATGACTTGGATGTTTAACTCAATGAATGGAAATTGAGTTAAGATTAATCTTATCATGTTCATATCAATGACATGAGAAATTATAAATGGAGTTGTTATGTGTATCAAAAGTATATCCACACAATTAGGAGTGTATATTACTACATAAATAATAAATAGTGATTACACACATAATCATGGAGTAAAATGATCAATAAAGTATGCGTAAAGCCCAATGTGTGGAAATTGAAATGTGAAATTCCCTTACCGATTTGGTAACTCATGAAACATACACCCCATGAAAGAAGGATCATACAATGATGTCGTAAATACCCTTAAATTAAAGTATATTACACATGGAATACAATAATAAACATTACATACACCTAACAGAAGGAAATAGTGGAAATACAACACGATTCTCATAGGAATAAGAAGTTATATGAAATCCACTTACCACGTTGTAATCAATCGAGTCGTATGACCAGATGTTAATAACCACCAAATGAATCACATAATTAGAAGTGAGATAAGAAACACCTTACCTCGTGTCCGACTTGACTCGTTCGTTCTTTAATATCCTGAATAATAAACTAAAGCTAATTTATACATGATTGGGAATCTTTTTCATGTTTATTATTCGTTTTATATCACTTATTACCATGTTATAAACATCTTGTAATCATTTATGTTATTAATGGTCGTTTTGTCGATATTTGGTACTTCAGTCAAAAATGAACTTATTATAATTACAAATTGCCTATGTGGGTAAAATGTTTTTTGTCTCAAGTATCATATTCATGATTTAAATATCATATAAATCATATATATCCATTATATATATATATATCGATATAATTAGTTCATGATATTTGGAGATATGAAATCAAATGCATCGTTTATGGAGACAGTAAGCCATACGTACGCATGAATACTACATTCATTTCTATTTAATATTTAATTAAATAAAAACGTAATGATACATAAGTATATTACAATTCCAGTATAGTATAATATGATATATTTGTTTCATAATTTAATTAACTACATCCTTTACACATTCAATGTATGTCAGGAAAGAATCATATCACCCTGAGGGGGTGGTAGTCCACACTTCCTCGAATGAAATTATTGTGTTCACACATATTGGAAAGAATAATGGTATGTTTGTAAATGAAAATTAATGAATAATAGAGAAACAATAAAAAAATATAAATCATATATAAATATAGTTCCATCATAATGGCCACTATATGAGGCAGTAGGAGATAATTGAACAATCATCGTTTAATGAGGCAGTAGTTCGCCGTCCACAGAAACAACATGTTCTTTTACCATTATATGGAGCTGTGTGTAAGTTTTTCTCAAATACATCTCATAAAAACAACCTTGAATATTGATAATAATACTGTTGTTATAATATAAATTAATAAAAAAGTTTATGGGGTTGTAAAATTAAAATAAAAAAAAGAGAACTTTTGGGAGGACATTACCTTAAAATTGGGTAACTCCCTTTGGTTTGAACCAAAATGATGTATTAAAGTGCCTTCTTCCTAAATTAAGGATTCTAGGTGGAAGGGAGAGATATTTAGAGAATATTTTGGAAGTTTTTGGATGATCTAAGGGGCTTGGGAGGTGTGAGAAATGGGTTAGAGCTGAGGGATTTTTATATGGGGGAGGAGGGGATCTTTAGGAAAGTGTGAAAATATTATTTTATTATATAATGAAATTCGTTTTCTAAATGTCAAAATTTTATTAAAGTCGAAGCTCATATGAATAAATTTCTAAATAAAATCATCCAAAAATATTTGGACAAGTTTTGGAAATTATTTGAATATTTATAATCTTATTTCTTTAAATCATTTATTAATGAGGTAAAGACTGCATCATTATTGTGTCATAAAAAATTTAATTTATTTGATGTCAAAAAATTATAAAAATATACCATAATATAGGAAATATTTTTATATTTGTAATGAATATTAATAGTCAAATATATCAATTAAATAACCCCACATTAAAATTGTTTTAGAAAAACAATACATGTTTATAATATTTTTAATTTTTAATTTAAATAAAAAGTATTGATATCATTATGTTACCCAAGTGGCTTCCAAAGGCCAAAAGACTCACCCAATGATTGTCTTGGTTGGCCATTACTCATAAAATAAGGTTATGACAAGTGTTAAGGTAATTTTATATTATTTTAATATTATTTTTTCCTTGAATTACACAATTTACCTTTAAATGTGGTAAATAAAAGTCAAAATATTCTATTCACCAAAAATTATTTTAATTTTATTGAACCACATATTAATTACTAATAAAAACTATGTATGTCGGATTTTTAAAATTCTATTCATAGAAGCTGTAAAATTTCATTTAAAAGAAAAAGTCATATTTTTAACTACTACTTAGTGGTTTCACTATTCATCGAAATTGATGTTTTTCAGAAAAACAACAAAAATACAGCATAAGATATATTTAATATTCCAAATTCAAAATTTATTTATATTTTACCAAATTAACAACATAGAAGTTGGATTAATTAATTTAAAATTAATTCTCATTGTCAAAACAAAAAGCGTATTTTTAAGAAATAATAGCCATCAAAAGATTGACACTTCTTTATGCCCAATTTCAAAGTGAAATTTCATCCAATAACCAACATTGGATTAAATGGTAATAATATAATCAATGTACACATTAAAACCATTTTAATAAGATAATATAACCATAAAATAAGTTATATTAAAAGGAAGTTTTGATTTAACATACAATATTTTCCTCTATTCATTAAAAATTGAACATTATTAGAAAAATACCAAAATTTCATCACAAGTAAATTTTGTTGTCCATGTTATAAAGAAGAATTTTATTTTGTAAAATTCAATATGTAAAAGTGTCAAATATTTTATTGAAAAAGGGTTCTCTATTTAAAGGTGGTAAATTTCATTTTTTGAAAAATACATTTTTAATCTGAAAATTGAATTTGTTCTTATAATATGACTAAGAAACACATAATACATATGAGAAAATTATATTGACTATATAAAAATTCATAATCCAGTTAGTAAAATTCATTATTCTATTTTTTTTACGGCTAGTTTGGTAAGCCGTTGTGCGCTCAAACTCAGTGTTGTGTGTGGTGCAAACTATTCAATTACGTTAAAGAGATAATGTACTATGAAATATTGGGGTGTTACATATCTACACACCAAAAAACCCATTTTTTCTTCCAATACAGCCCAAATTACATACTTAATTCCATCATACTGTTCAAAAATCCTTATTTTGGTCCTAAATCCATCCAAATAATCCTTTTGCGTGTACCAAAAAATGTTGTCTAAAGAAGAGGTTACATCCCTAATCCACCGTTTTATTTTATTTTTATCTGAAACAACATTTAATATTATTAAACCATGATTATATAATAAAATTTGTATATTTCATATAATTAGATGTTATTCTATTAATTTAATAACCAAAATCCTTTTCATCTTCCATCAAGTGTGCAAAAAAATCAATTTTCGTGTGTATGATGGACCACTGCCTCGCAAAATATTGTTATCCATTTTCTATAGAAAAATATCAAAAATATATATTATTATGGATTTAATTCTTATATATGATCATTATGATATTAGTATTCATCTAGAATCATGAAAACTTCTATTTATTCTTACTTTCTATTATTAGGTAATATGATAACATCGTCATATGTACAACAGACAACTACCACCTAAGGTGATGTGATTCGTTATCCACATACGCTATACCTGGATTATAATAAGGGCATGATCAAATAAAAAAATTTGATATATATGAAATAATGATTATTATATAAATGTTATATAATTTCACATTTTATAATTTCATAAATTGAGAACATGGAAACAATATTCATGGGTACGTATGACCAACCTTCTCCATGAATGGTGTATTTCATTTTCAATCTATAGATTTTATAGATTAATATAAATCATCTATAATGAATATGTATTATAATTATATAATTTTAAACATTCTGTATATGGTGTCACCTTGATCAAAGTAAGAGATATTAAAATACCAAGTCAAAATATACACGAAAAACAATGCATTTATTGCCTAAAACATGACTTTAACAAGGAATTGTTAAGAAATAGTTAATAAAATTTCATAATTAAGAAATATATGGTATGATATCTATAATTATTTTTATTTTGTAGATATATAATAAAATAATATTTATTATACAGTAGTTTCACACATGTATGAAGGAAGTCAAGAATTAAGGTACGAGAAATCAATATCACTTTTCTTTTCTTGTTAGAAAAATTCAATATTCACAATGTGATTCTTTTATCTGGTGTATATACTTCCCACATATGACTATTATGAATCTTTTATAGAAAATTTTTGGTATTTGAATATCCATTTGATAATCTATATTTCATGTGGTTTACAGTTCAAAAGTTATCAAAGAGGTATGGTATTTTCGTCATAATTTTCTTGCTTTGAGATATTTGTTATGTTATGCACCTATATTATTTTATGAGGTAGATATAATGTCCCGTTTTTAGCTAATATAATGAATTTCTTTATTATCATGATATTCAAAGTTTTTTTACAGTATTCATTCATGATGTTTATGATTCAATGTTACCAATGTGGGAATGATTTTCAATTACAATAACATCATTTATGATGGAAACTCATGATTTCCATCTTAATGATGAAATTTTTTTATTTATCTCTTAGGGAACTCATATATTTTTTATCATATAGTTATTTATGTAAAAAAAATTCTTCCTTTAGTTTCATCTATTTATTTACTCAAATGTTCGAAGTAATGTTTGTACAAAATAATTTATCTTTATTTATCTCTTTGGCTGAAAACACTTTTTCATCCAAAACAATGTTTTCTTAAAATGGGTTGAAATTTTGTTGACATTCCCCAATGGATTAATTAAAATATTTTTTTCCAATTTTTAAATTTTTAAAAAGTGTTTTCATAGTAATCTTTATGTTTCATTCAAAATAATTCAAATTTGGGATTTATAAATTTTTTTAAGGAATATTAGTTTTAACGTGTACAGAATGCATAAGATATGTCAAAAATAAAGATAATTTTCATTAAAATTATATTTATAAATTTTCATTCATATTTTCATTGAACGGTATTTTCCAAATTTTCATGGTTTAAAAAGTGTTTTTCAATGAAGAAATTATGTTTTCTTTAATTAATTATTGAAATGATTTATATTGATTAATTTATAATTTTTCATGATTATTTTAATAGAAAAGTATTTACAAAATATTTTATGGATTTTAAATTTTAAAAAATGTTATTTTCAATGAAATCATAATTTCCACAAGAGAATTTCCAATAGTTCTTTATTTTAAACTAATTTTCTGTATAATATGGAATCCTTTATCTACTTATTATTTACTAGGGATAATATCCATATATACCATTTTTATTGTTTCTCTAAATGGTTTATGTTTATGATGACGTGGTGTTTATGAAACCAATTTCTCTTCCACAGGTTATACCATGATAATTTTTATCAAACCTACTTATTTTCCATTATTTTTCCTTCGAATAATTAATGAAATGGTTATGAAACATATTTTTTTCCATAGGTTATGCCATGATAAATGTTTTATAAACCCCATTTCATTACAGGGTTTCTGATACGATGATTTTTTATTATCTTATGGAACAAATATATAGGATTATCATTATTTGATTGGTGGTTCCTATATATCCCTCTAATTTATTCGGTAAAGACATATATTTAATTAGGTTTCTAGGACTACAATGGGTCTTGAACCCTATTCAGTAAGGGACTCTGCCCGTTGTGATAGTCTTGGAATTGAACCTTGACTACTATGCTAGTTTTGGGAGTGAACCCATTCCACTATTATATCCATTTAAATGAGCCTTGACTTCAAAAGAAATGAAATTTTTTTATGTTTATGAAAGAAAATTTATGCATTATGCCAATGTTGTTTTCTCAAATATCATGTAATTTGGTTCTATTATGATCCATGTCTTATGAAAATCCCAAAATTATTCCATGAATAAAGTTTATGATCAAAGATATTCATGTTATGGTTTTAAAAATATTATTATATTTTTCACATACCCATATGCACATGATATATCATTGTCTTCCTTCATTAGCAATATGGAGAATCAGATATCATCTTTTGTGATGTTTCTATTCTATAGGTTATGATGAATGATTTTATGTATGATATGTATAAAAATATTTATACATATGAAGACCATAGTGTGAGAGGAAATACCTCACTTATGGACTAGTTTTATATATTTTCAATTCTAGGAAGCCACATGACCTAAAAATATTTTTCCATGGATCGTTATGTTATAAATTTAATATTCTTCAATTAAGAAGTAATATTAATGTATGAGAAATGTTGGTTCCATAAATTTGGTATATAAGGTTTACTTAACCTTTGGAAACTAAATTGATAAAACTTTAGTGAAATCACTATAGATATTTCAATTGATAAGTATGTGGATATTTATATATAGATGTCTATGGATGAATCAATGTATAAGAAAATTCTTTGGATTTTGGTAATTGATATAGTGAATGAATTCTATAAACAAATATCCCTCTAGGGAAAATATAAGTGGATGTGGATCTACCATAGTGGCACCTAGGGGTAATAAATCTAAAAAGGTCATATTAAAATAGACTCAATATTAACCTAGTGTGTGATCACAAGGCTTTCTAAACACCATGTTTGACACTCTGTTGGTATATGTTTTTGAAATTTACATACAATTTGTGGATAATAATGATGGATTTTAATAATGACTAGAATTGACCTACGTTAAACATAAGGATAAATTGAAAAGAAGTTGTCATGATTTAGACATCCTATAATTGTTTTTTCATGATTATGTGGTTCCCCATATTGATTATTGTTTCTTATACTATGTTTTCCGATTATATTAACTTGATGTAAATAGAAAGAACTAGATTAATGTTGAATCTGATATAAAATATGTTGATGATAAACCAAATGGGATAATTATTAGAGTGAAGTGTGTTTTTATTTTTCATAGTCAGTTATGAAGATATATTATTAATAAATGTCAGTTTAAAAAAAATCAAAGACTCGCAAACGAAGATAAGGATAGAGTTCACTAAGATTTAAAGTGGTGGAGTATATAAAGGAATGAATATTCGGTTTCTTAAATTCCATGAATGTGGGAAAAAGAACTGAAGTGAATGTCTCATATGAAGGTGATACATTTTGGGCATATCAAGGAAGGAAATAGAGAATGTAATGTTTTATAAAGGGGGAAATTTTTTTATTTTAGTGGATGAGAATAATGGTGTCCCTAAGGAATCATTTAGGGTTCAATGTCTTGAATGGGGAAATTAATTTAATTATGAAAATTGAACTCATGGGGAGAACGTAATGATGAAAATAAACAACTTTATATGAGTAATGGTTTTACATCCAATGATTAAGTATAACGAAAAATACATTACATACAATGTTAGTACTTCAAAATTGAAGTACACTTATTACAAAATATAACAAAACCACGAAAGGACCGTATAGGTATAGTGTATTTAGAAACTGGGAAAAATAAACAACTGGTTCATAAAGCGTCTACACTGTCTCCCATTTATTTCATCATATATAGAGTCCATTTTGGCATATCCTAGTTAATAACATTCTTCCTGACCTGGGGAAATAAAACATACAAAAGGGTGAGCTCAAATGCTCAGTAAGGGTAAACAAAAGAAATATCAATCACATCATATTCATAAGAACATAACATTTTGGAAATCTTAACCTGCAAAAGAGATCATAATTTCATAACATGGGATAAATAATAGTAGTGAAATTTAATCCCAATAATCAAAATATAAGACATGAAACTTTGTGGCATACACACATAATCATATAGAATCATTTCTTATTAGTCAAGACTCATTTACAAGACTATCTTAGTAGACAAAGTCCAGTTCTGAACTGAGTTCATTCCTTGTTTCAGTCCTGTTTGACTGAACCGGTTTAACCTACCATTCCAGCCATGTCTATCTCATGAAATATAAACTCTTTACCCAATGCATTGAAGGGAGATATAGGTCCCACCCATCTCATAATGACACCATTCTGATGTGTGACACAAAATCATAAACCATACATCACAACATAACCCATGTAATAAAAATGGGATTCTTAATCATCATGACATCATAAAACAATTCATATAAGATAAATAAATTCATAAAAATAGTTCCATCACAACATAATCAAATCAATGTAATAATAGGGATAGAAACAGATAGCTTTATTATCTTATATGGAAAATAATTTTGATAAAACACTTGAACTCCATTCTTGAGGAAAAAATCCTTTCTACTTCAAAAACACTTTTCCTTTCTTAACATGTCATACAATTCTAAAAGTCGTTGATTAAAAATAAACTTGAAAACTTGTAAAGGAACCATCTTGGAAGTGATGTTTTAAAAATCCATTCATTTCGTATATGTTAAAAAAACATTCTTCCTGTACTTTGTCCGGAAAAGTCAAAAAGTACTTCGTACGAAAAACGACAAAAGATTCCTTTCATATCTTTTACTAAAAACTCACCGAAGGGTAAAATTGGATTTAAAAAATTGTAGGTGGATAGAAATAATATTACATATTGAGGGAAAATGGATGTGGATGATAAAATACACCCTAGTAAATGGCAATGTATAAACAATCTCGGATAAAAATGAGATTGTGATATTTTCCCTTACCTTAGGCCCGATTTTCTTCGTAAGTGTCCGAAACTCCTGTATAATGATTTAAATAATGTCATTGACTTATTCCAGAATCATAATCATTGTTATGATATCATATATGGTCATATTCTTAGATTATTATTAGAAATATTTTATCGCTACTTGTTATTCGGGTGTCTATTACTTTTTGTTCTTATGCGTGTTTTGTCAAATAAATTCTTATTCTTATTTTTAGGTTATAGATACCTCATTTACAGGATGTTATTAGTGTAATATATATCATATTTATTCACTCAATTAATTTATGTAATCATTATGCAATGAAAATCATGTAGAACGAGTCACATCACATCGTGGAGATGGTATTTTGTACGTACGCACGAGCGATGATATCGTTCCAATGATCATGGAATTGTATTGGAGTGTATTTATACTATTTAAGAATCAATATCACTTTACAATAATCATATATATTCATTCTTTACACCATTATACCCATCCAAGTAAGGTGGTGGTGGAAAATAGGTTACACCACAACGTGGAGATGGTATTCCATACGTACGCACGCGCGGTGATTTCGTTTTCCGTAGGATGGATAGATGGAGAAATAGGGTTGTTTAATACTTATAATAACATATCAGTATATTATTGATACTTATGTTATTACTTCATAATGAAACAACTAAATAAGAAGATGTTGAATAAGAAATAAAGATGAAAGAATCGGTAACGGACATTACCTCTTCTTTGAAGCGCTTCTTTGAGACCTCGTTTTAGGGAACTATAATTGGTCTTTGAAGGATACAAGGACCTCTAGGATGTTTCTAGTGAAGTGTATAGGAGAAATTGTCAGGTTTTGGCCGAGCTTGAAGGCACAAAGTGGTGTGTGAAAGAGAGGGAGGAGGTGCCCTTTTATAAGGGAGGAGAGGGGCTCCTTTGGAAAAAGTAAAAATATTATTTTATTATAAGTCAATATTTGGTTTTAAATAGCTCCAAATTAATTTTTTTAGAAGCTAAGGTGGGGATGTGTCTAAATCCTCTCATCCCATAGAATTTGGACAAGTTTAGTTTACTATTCTAACCTTATCATTTAGATTTAACTTTAAGTTAGAGAATTTTACTTTTACCGTGTCTTTTTGTGTTCTTACACTATAAGGTTAATAAACTTACTATAACAAGACAAACGAACACCAAGTTGTTTATTATTAATATATATAACTTTATTTAAGTCATTTGTCTGAACCTTATATTTTTAGGAATAAAATTACAATTAATAATATAATATTTATTTTAACAAATATTTTATGTCAATTTTGACAGTATTTAGTAATTGATTTTTGTGAAACTCATAACAGAATGATTAATTCGAATATAGTTAATTAAATAATTACTAACATGTCATATTAACATATAAAATCATTGTAATTCATAAAAAGTCTCAAATTAAATTAATTTGTGTATTTATAACATCAATTATGTCAATATTTCATTAATAAAATAATTACTGCATCATCATTGTGTCATAATTAAATTAACTTATTTAATGTCTAAAAATTAAAAAAAAAATAATTATGTAGGAAATATTTTTATATTTCTAATGAATATTTATAGTCTAATTTATCTTATGTATAACCCTATATTAAAAATGATTTACTTATTAAACTTTGATTTTAACTTTTTTAACCCTTCTTTAAATAAATTAATAACAAATGTCCTAATCTAATCCAAGTGGTCGTAAATGGTCATATTTTATTCCTAAGGTTCTTTTTGGTCGAATTACATTTATCCAATAGAATTATGACATGTTTTAGGGTAATAATAATATCATTTCTACTCTTAATTACCCTATTTACTTTTAACCGTGGTAATAAAAGTAAAAAGTTACTATTCACCAAAAACTATTTTCATCTCATTGAACCACATTTTACTTACTGACATCAACCACGTCTCTCAGATTTTTGAAATTCCACTCACAGAAGCGGTAAAATTATATTTTATATAAATTTGCAAATTCTCCTAGGAGGTGGGTAAGAGACGGTGAAAAGTTCAATAAAATTTTTATATATATAAAATTATTATAAAATTATTCCAATGAATTACATTGAACATATATATGTATTATGTATCATTTTTGACCTAAAATAAATTTAAATAAAATAAATAATTATATAAATAAAAACTTGGTTTTTAAATAGTAACCCAGTGTTTTCACTATTTATCAAAAAATTGAAAGTTTTCAGAAAAATACCAAAATTTCACCCTAGGATAATTTCAATATTCCGAATCCAAAAATGAAGTCAATTTTGAAAAATAAAATTTACAAAATTTCAAAAAGTGTGTATTACTATTCATACCGGCTAGTTTTAATAATATTTTAGTAGCATATCGTTGTTTAGTGAAACTCGGTATTGCGTACGACGCAAGCTATCGAGGAAGGTCGTGATTGTGTGTAAAGCAATCTAAGCAGGTGTTGTGTGCAGTGAAAGTTGTATTTGATGATTTATATAACATAAAAACAAAATATTTCTTATAAAAGTATTGGGTGTTACATTAAGAGACTTTGAATGAAATATAAAATGTATACCATGTTATAAAATTATTATTTTCAATAATGTAGGATGTAATATTAAGTTGATGTTGATGAATGTTAAGATTTCATAATGTTGGAAAGTGGTACTACGGAATGAGAAAATGAATCATAGTTAATAGTTCAATAATTAAGGGGGATTGACCCTCAACCTGTTATTCTATCATTATATTCATAGAATGAGAAGTTGCATAATTTTTCATTATATTATTAGGGTATTTTTCATTATTACCTTATTTCATCAAAAAATATTACCAAGGTATTTCCATTTTTTTATGTGAAAAATAAGAGATACCAAATGATATATTGGGGATTAATGTTAAGTTCATTTTTGTAATTTCAGTGAACTTGTTCATACACATTGAGTTTTGGAAGGGGAATAAGGTTTACCATTTATTTTAAGGTTTATGTTTTTATTTGCTTGGGCTGTTAGATATTAATGTAATACTTCACCTTAAGATGATTTATGCATATTGAATAAGCAGTGAAAAAATTCATTTATGGTAACTAGAGAATGAAATAATGAGTTGTCATTATATTATATATCTTTTTATCTATTAGTTTTTCAAAAATAAAATAGTTCACATTTTTTTCTTTGAGTATGGTGTGAAGTGAAAATTTATCAAAGAACAACAAAATGATGAAATTGTTCTTGTGATAAAATTGAAAGATATTTCCTCGGTAAATAAGCTATTTGAAATTAATGATTGTATTAGAATGATAACCTATTGATTAAAACATCAACCAAACATCTGTTAGGTTCATTATTTTTTTCATTTATCTTTCTTGAGGAAGTACATACTTGATCCATCATATGTGATAAACCCAAAGGTCTTACCACTGGAGCATGATCATTCATATGGGGAACAATAATATTTGGATTTCAATCATACATAGAATGTTATTCAAAACTAGACCACTCACCAACTATTTTTTTTGGAGAAACCACTAACTTGAGGAAGCTATAGATGTGATAAGGTATAATTATCCCCATAATTTGATACCAAAGTGATGAATTTTGAGGGAGAACATCCGTTGGTAATTTATCCTTCAAATCCATTTTTTCATTTTCCAAATAATCCACATTTTGGGATAGTGGGAAACTCACAAAAACAACTCCTTAGAGGCCAGGATCCAACCCAATTTCCAAACCATCATATAATACAGGGAAAAACGATTCCCAACCATGTAAAAGCACCAAACAAGATACAAAATTCAAAATAAAAAATCTAACCAAGAACAGACACAACCATCTGCCAAAATACATCATTTCCATTGAAACAACACCATGACAGAAAAAAAAGACAACCAACCTGTCAAAGTTGCTCCACAATACCATAAAGAATAAGCAGCAGGGATAAAAAGACACAGATGAAGCCATCGCAAACACCACGTCCGGGAACTCTGTCGATCGCTTAACTACACATCCCGAAACATAATGAAATCCATTGTTCAAGTCCGACTAGGAGAAGAGTGTTTTGATATTGGTTCCAGAGCAGATTAAAGGAATTGAAAAATGAGCCAAAATCACTGTCGTGACTAGAAACCTCTAATAGAACCACAATAAAGAGGACCAACAGAGATAGCGTGGACACTTGTCCTTCTGACAATAGATGAAGCCACTCTAAAGTGCCTCCAAGGAACGCATCGTGAAGGCTGGCAGAGAATGATGGGGAAGATTCACAGATGAAAAAAACATAGATCACCTGGGGCTGAGCACCTCACCTAGATCTAGGTTAAAATCACCTATAAACGAACATCAGAAGTGAGGTTTCTTCTCGTGGAAGCCGATCTGCTCTCTCCACAGAAACCAAACAACATGGCTCCTGGACAAACCCGTGAGCCACTAAACTCAGAAGTGTCAAGCTGAAGAGAAACATCAGAAATGAATGATGAGGAAGCCCAATTGGAAGCTCCTGATAAGAGCTCTTGGCCAAGCGGACGCGCACGACGGCGAAACACTAGAATGTTGTTGGTACTATTTTTTCAATAGTGATAATGAGAGAGAACTTCCTTTGGAGAGGGTAGATTGTAACACCTAGATATTTTGTGTAATATTTTTTTCAAATTAATTTAAACATTTTGATATATTGTGTTATGTGAAACACTGATTTTACATTTCATTACATGAAAAACTAAGTTTATCTGGCATTTCATGAAACAGTAGGAGTATATTTCATTTAATGAACCATTGTGTTTAGAAAAAACATGATATAATTTTAAAATATTATTATTTTATATTATATTTATCACATATCTATTAGAATGGAGGGCGTGTATAATATTATCTAAATTATAAAAATATATGGTTTTTAAATGAACATATAATGAATTAATTAGTAACCAGTTAATTGTTATTGGACAATAAAAACAATTTCCATTCAAAATAAATAATTATACAAAAAATATTTCATGTATAAAAACATGTTTTTCCTAAATAAATAGATCCAATAAATTATTGTGAATTAGTTCAATGAAATTTAAATAATATATATTCAATAAAATTTTAGCATTCATCTTATATATATTCCTTATATTAGATTAGAATATAACTAATTTTACCTTAAAACTATAATTTTACAAAACAAATATGTGTTATCATATTATTAGGAATTTTTGTTAAATGTGATTTTGAAACATTTGGGAAATTTATTTATAAATATTAATTTTTTTCCAAATCATCCAATCCAAATTAAATTTGAGTTAATTTTTGATAATATCCTAAGAAGGTAAATTTTTTAAATGAAAAGTGAAAAATTCTGTTTTTTGTTGAGAATTTGTATTTAGTTTGAAAATTTTAAAAAATGAAAATTATTTTGAAATGGAATTAATATTAATATCAGTTCAATAATATATCTATTAATCAAATTCTTGTTATTTTTGTCAATATTATATTGATTTTTTATATGATTCCTTTTTAAACATTTGAACATTTCCTCTTCAGAAAATAGCTTTCTCATCACATCTTGGGGTTTAATTTTAAATTAAATTGAATTTGGAAAATATATTTAATACTTTTAATTAAAATAATTTATATTATTTACTATCTCCAACATAAATTTTTATCATAATGAATAGTAGACATAGCTAAAATTCATTATCGTTGTTCTTGTGAAAATGGGTTTAATGGGGGTTAACCAAAAAATATAATGGGTAAATGACATATAAACCTGAGGAAAACCCATTGGATTTTAATATTTAGAACATAAACCTATAAATATATATAAATTACCATTTTTGGTAATTTTTTAATGTGAACAACATAGGTACTGATTTTTTTCAATAAAAACAACTATTCCACTCACCTCACTTATAAATGTCAACCCTATATCGTCTCCTATTTACTTATAAAAAACAATTTTTTTCTTACCAATTTTTATCCAAGTGACTTCCTTAATTACCTAATATCATTTTATAATAAGTATTTTTTATTAATCCATCCTAGAAATTATTTTGGTGCAAACCAAACAACGTTTTCTTTATAAGTTGCATTGTACCGAATCGAGCGTTTTATTTTCATTCATCCTCCACCTGTACAATTCATGTAAAAACATGATGATATAATAACCTCAATATATTTTATATATTAATATATTATTAATTTAATTTAATAACCTGAATATTTTTCTTCCTCCATTTTAATTGATACAAATTGATCATTCGTGTGTTTGGAAAACTACAGCCTCACGAACCGATGTTATTTTCACCATCACAACACATCATAGATGAATATAATCTTCTATTTATTAGTTTTATATGATATTTATGATATTATTATTATTATTTAATAATCATATCACTTATTAATTCTTAATATCCCTTCTATAGGAATGTGATAACGTCATTCCTATGTATGGCGGGGACCGACCTCGCGAGGGGGTGTGATTTGTTCTTCACATATGCTTTACATGGAAGGTAATCAAGAATGGTTAAAAAAAATAATATATATGTGACATTAAAATGATTTATGAAATTTAATATATTATTTAACGTTCTTTCATTCCATCCCTTGAGAAAATGGAAATAATGTTCATGCGTACATATGGCATGTCGTCTTCATAAATTGAGATATTCATTTTCAAACTCTAATTTTGATGGGTTAATATAAGTAATATATAATGATTATATATTATATTTATTTCATTATTAAAATTTTCTATATTATATAACCTTGATAAATGTAAGGTAAACTAAGATACCAAATCAAAACCCAGACAAAAAACAATGTAGTTATTGCCAAAAACATGACTTCAACATGAAATATTTAACAAATGGGTATTGAGTGGTCAAAAGTAACTAATATATGGTATTATATATATATATATGGTTATTTAATATATGTATAAAAAAGTAATATTTATTATATATGTTATTCAAATGTGTGTGAAGGAATTCATGAATTAAATAATGGTATTTCAGCTTCACATTTATTTTAGGTGGGGAAAATTCTATATTCTACATCTGTATTTTAAGTGTTGTATATACAACCATCAGAATTATTTTATTATTATTTTCCTAAAAATTATTGAGATTTAAATATCTATATTAGGATATATATGTCATGATGTTTATGGTTCAAAATTTACAAATTATGTAAGATATTTTTTTCTCAATTTTCTATCTTTGAGACATATGGTGTGTTATACACCTATATTACCTTATGAGGTGTATATACAACAACCTTTACATGTAATAAAATGTATGTATTTATTCTATTAATCTTATATTATTCATTCAAAAGTATTCCTTCATGAGGATTCTAATTATTTTTTACCAATGTTGAAATGATTTTCTGTTATAATCTCATCATTTATCGAGATTTCTCATGATCATGCTTCCAATGAGGAAATCATATGATCTATATCTAATGAAACTAATTTATTTTATTATAATAAAGTTATTAATGGATAAAAATGTATTCCCTTAATTTTCCTCACTTTATATACTCATGTTCTGAAAATATTATTTTTAAGAAAAAAATCATCTCTATTTCTCTCTTTAGTAGAAAACCATTTTAATTCAAATAACATGTTTAATAAGAATTTTTTTTAAAAATATTCCATAAAGGATTTATTAAAATATGTCTTTACTTGTGTCCAACTTCATATAATGTGATTCAAAATGAATCTTTATGTCTTTTACCAAAAAATTATCATTTGGACTTTTTTAAAAATGTTGAATGAATATATGTTTTAATATATACATCCGAAACAAAATGTCCCAACATCATGAAAATTATTTTCATTAATTATTATTTTATATATTTTTGTTGTCCTTTTTAATGGAAATTATATTTTTTAAAAAATAAATATATTAAAAAAGTATTTTTCAAATCAAAATTGATATTTTTAACCAAAATTTTTTAAATGATTTTTAGAGATTCGTTTATAATTTATCGTTTTTATATTAAAAGATAATGATTTCAATAATACTTAATGAATTTTTTATTTTAAAAAAATTATTTTAAAAAAAGGATGTTTTTCTCAAGAAATATTCGAAGTGATTATTAGTTAAAAATCTTTTCTCATCAATGATTACATTCTTTGGTTGTACATATGATTTTTTAGGGATATTATAAGAGGTTACCATAATTATTATTTCCTTGAACAAATTATTTTTAGGATTAAATGTTTTTAATGAAACATATATCTCTTCCATATGTTATTCCATGATAAAATTCTTATGAAACCCATTTCATTTTCCATGGGTTATTACTTCATGAAATGATTAGATGATTATGATACACAATTATTTTACATGGGATATGTTATGATGAAATATTTATGAAACCCATTTTATTTTGTGGGTTATAGTAATTTAAATGTTTTATAATCTTGTGACACACATATATAAAAATATAATTTTTTGACATGTTGGACCTATATATCCCTCTAATTAGTTCCGAAATTCTTTATATCTCATGATAGAGGTTGGATGGGTATGGGGAGTGAACTCAGTTTAGTAAAGTACTTTTTCCACTATGATAGTCTTTGGACCGATCCTTGACTACTATGATAGTTTTGAGAGTGAAATAATTCTACTATGATATCATTTTAAATATACCTTAACTACTTTGGGAATTATGTTTTATGATTATGTGTATGCCAAAAATCTATGTCTTATTTCAATGTTATGTAATCATGGATAATTTTGTTGATTTAATTATGATTCATGTATTATGAACTACCAATATATTGCCAAGGATTACTGTTTATGATCCATGATATATAAGGTATGGTTTTAAAATGTTATAATCATGTTCTCATACCCTTATTCACATGATATATTTCTATATCCCTTTTTCCCATATTGTTCATATGAGCTCATCCATTCGTATGTTTCCTTTCCAATGGTTATTATGAAAGGTATTATATATGACATTTCTAAGAAGGGTTCTAGTTATGAAGAACATATTCGTAGATGACATAGCTCATATACGGACCACTTGTTTATGTTTACATGTTTATAATAACTCAATATCTAAAATATTATAGGATGGATCACTATTTTATCTAATAAATATTCATATTTAATATGTAATATTTATATATGAAAAGTTTTGGTCACAATAGTTGGTATCTGAGAAAGGATTAGCTAACCTTTTGAAACTCAGAAGAGAAAACATTATTGAGATACATAGGCATATTTATAAGGACATGTCAACAGATATCTATAATGATAATTATATGTGTGAATAAAAGTATAGGAAAATGTATTATAATTTTGGTAAAGGATATAGTGAGTGGTTAACCATAAATTACATTCATTTCGGGAAACAACTAGAGGATGTGGCTAAGTCACGGATGTTTATATGTGTAATAACATTGAAAAGGGAGCATTTATTTTGACATGATTATCACCTGGTCCATGATAATAGGATATGGTATAAATGTATATTTAAACTCTTAGGGGATATGTTTTGGAAATTATCTACATTATTATTAACCACTATAACGGATTTGAATAATGATTAGGTGTGACCTAGGTTAAACTTAAGGATTTGTAGATTGAAAAGAATGCATCATTATTTATACATCATATTATTGATTTTTCATTATTATGTGGTTCCTTAAAATGATATTTGTTTCTTGCAATAATATTTTTGGATTTATTCAATTTAGGGAATGAGAAGGAACCATAATAACATTGATTGTGATAGAAAATCTATTGACTGATAACCAAATGAAATGATGACTATAGTGATGGATATTCTGATTATTTATAATCAGTTATCATGATATATAATTAAAAACATTCACCTTCATCAACTCACAAACTCACCAAAGAGTAGAGTGATAAATTTCATTAAGATTTTAGGAGGTAGAGGCCATATATGAATGAAAATTTACTTTCTTATAGGTCAAGAATTTTGGAAGAATCACTCAAGGGATTGTTTCCCAGAAACAGGAAGATTTCATGAGTGTGAAAAGAAAGGATATAAAAAATGTAATTTCTATGGAATGACAATATGTTTAGCTAATGTAATTTATGATAATAATTTTCTACCAAATTCATCATTGATTGTTTAATATTTTAAATGTTTAATTTTTTGGGATTATTCAAATTGATATCATAAGTGGAATGCTCATGATGAAAATAAAACAGGTTATATGAGTAATGGTTATATTAAACATGACGAAGAGAATAAAAATTCTCAGAGTTGGTTCCCTAGAACTAACCTGTTTTTTAATTTATGATAATCATATATTCATTGGATGGATGTTAATAAACTTCTTATCATATGATGATTTTTCTTCTGCTTGATATAGAATGGGATAATGTTGTAAGAGCAGTTGTCACACTAAAAGGTCATAGTGGATCCCTACTATGAGGAGAAATTGGAAATTACATGTCACTATTCTTGAACATATATTATGTATCCTGATGATATCATTGGAGGGGACACAAATGATAATAGATATCAGGGGTGGAGACTCATAATATTTTGTGGTACCTTCTCATGGTGTACACCCTTGGTAATGTCCTAGAAGATATTTTGAGAACGAGACCTGCCTGTAGGAAATCTACATTTATATGTGTCACCTCATATTCCTATCGAAGAATTTGGGTAATGGTACATATACAATAATATTAGTATTAATGGGTATTATTAATTGTGCACTTTGATATGTTGATGAAAAACTTGATATTATATGTTCACAATGAGGTAGGATATGATGGGTGCATCACGAGTAATAGAGAAATAAAAAATAATGCCAGAAAGGATTTATTCTCTTTTGTTCCATAATGGAAGTTGATATCTCAAGACCTTTGATGAAAATGATATAACATAAATAAGTGCATGGACATGGTTCTCTATAGGAAAGTTAATTTTTTTGGATGTTAATGAATGAGAAATCGAGAACATGGGTTGAAGGAATTTACATACAGCCTACATGATTGAAGATATCGATAAAAAGGGATTGTATAAAATGGTAATCATTCGTTTGATGTGACGTGACATTGAAACATTAACTTCATTCTCTATGGGTTCCTTGGCGTGTTTCTATATTCTAACCATGGAATTTATGTATATTTTCCTAATTAAAATGAGAAAGAGGCCTAGAGGGACACCCATTAAGTGTATCCGGAATCTCAGTTAAATAATTTATTATTTAATGATATGAATAAATGATAATACAAGTTACAGTTTAAAAATTACTCATGTATTCCTGAACACATTTATTTCATATCTAGTTATTTGAGAGAATATATTGTGTACTGAATATTTATTTATCATCAAATAATGCAGTTATATTTATTTAATAAATAAATTGTCATTATTCAAGGTCTGATTAATATTAAAGTAGATAGGCGACCAAGTTTAATGGTCTACTGAGAAATTATATTAAATATTATTTGATTAAATAATATTAAAATATGACTTTCTCATTAAGAACATGTCATGGAAATAAGCAAATTTTCATTATTATTTAGAAAGGGGTTTTAGAAGGAATCATACAATAAGTAATGACAATTGTTCTAATAATTTATTCTTACATATTGAATTAAATTCTCAGTTTTGTTATTATTTTAAATTTATCCTGGGGAAAGAACATTCAAGCCACAACGGTTGTGCAAAAATTTTTGGAGAAACCACTAAAGCCTCAACAGCTCACTTATATCCAAAAAACGTTCTCAGGAACGAGTGCAGCCATCCTCGACTGGATTAGAGAACTCTTTTGAAGGGTCTCTGAAGGCGGTCGAAGGAGAACAACACAGGTGCAAGGATATTCCATGCTGACACCCAGAGACTACTTCTGTGATGTCCAGATATTCATGGATCAAGTGTGGATAACCACTATAGAAGATCCACTCTTTATCTCTATATCACAATGAAGGTGAACCATATATCTCTGTTTAGACACGTCAACATACAAAGAAAACCATGGAGGTATTTCATTAGTTTAATTAAATTAATTATAAAAAAATATATTAATCCTCTCTTTAGATTCCAGGAGAAATTATTCCATTCCAAAATCATTGATTTAATTATATAGATACTAGGATTTATCATCAAATTGGTTCAGGAATGATCATTGATTACAGAAAAATAAAAGTCGGGTGTCGGCCCAATCGTTCTTCCGCTGCACTTGGAACCTACTCATGGAATCAGATGGGGCATAATTTTATTTATAATTATTTAAATAATTCATTGATTGTAACACCCCAGGTAAATAAAGAATATGAAATTTCATATTTATCCATATTTGTGAATAAAATATTTAAATAACTTTAAAGGGGACGCTATGCTCGATGGCGTACCCAACACGCAACAACGAGTTTCTTGGAAATCTTACGTTGCACTCTAATAATAAAATAATATTATTTTAAATGGTAGTTAACATGTAGCCGTTGTAATGGCAGGAATGGATATAAATAACTTAAATATGATTATATATGTTTTTAAATGTTTTTAAATTTATCCAATAAAAGATAATGGCTTAAAATACGGAAAGAATTCAATTTTAGGCGTATATGCCCTAGTTTTCACTAAAGGTTCACTTATCACCTTTTGATGGCGAACCATCATTAAATATAGTTTTGATTACTCTTATACATTCTTTTTGACCAAATAAAACTCTTATTAAGAATCGGGACATCAAAATTTACTTTGTGTAAATTTTTGGTATCTTTCCGATAAAGTTCATTTTTTTAATGAATAGTGTAAAATGTTGTATTTTAATTCAAAACCACTTTTTAATCTAATTTATTTATATGATTAGATTATATTTTTAATTGGGTTTAAAGTGAAATTAGAAAATATTTTTACCATCAAATCCAATAGTGTTCGTTGGAATCAATTTCACTTTGAAATTAGACTTAAACTAGTGTCAATCTTTTGATACTTATTGTTTCATAAAACACGCTATTTGACATGACAGGGGGAATTAATTATTAAATTAATTAATGTGACTTATATGATTTGAATTTTGTAAAATGGACTTCATTTTTTAATTCAGAATATCAAATATAGCTTAGGGTGAATTTTTGGGATTTTTCTGAAAAACTTCAATTTTTGATGAATAGTGAAACCACTAAGTGGTACTTATAAAAACTGATTTTCCGTTTAAATGAAATTTTTCCATCATTGTGTTTTGATTTTCAAAAATCCGACATACATGGTTGTCATTAAGAAGTAAAATGTGGTTCAATGAGATTAAAATAATTTTTTGGTGAATAATAACTTATTAAGTTTTTAATCGCGATTAGTGGTAATTAGTGTAGTTTAAGGTAAAAATAATGCTTTAATAAAATGAGATGAGCTTGACACATGTATTACCCTCATTGGTTTTATCATGGCCGACCAATAAAAGACATGGGTAAACTTGGGGACCCCATGGATCCACATTGGTTGGGAAATGACATAAATAACATTTTATTTAATGTAAAAGTAAAATTGACACAAACATGATATGTTTTACTAAAACAATTTTTAAGTGGGGTTATACAAGTCATCTTTTTGATTATAAATATTCATTGGAAAGATAAAAATATTTCCTACATCATAGTATTTTTTTTATAATTGTTAGACATTAAATAAATTAAATTATTTATGACATAATAATGATGCAGCAATGACATCATTATTTGACGATTTAAATAAAATGGAAAGATAATGTAAAATATATGAACTACACATGTCCAAAACTTATTGGATGAGTTTATTTCGAAGCCTTATCACCTTATACACGAATTATATGAATGTGGGACCTTTTGAAACCGAAACACATTTTCAAATAAAGTAATATTTCTTTACTTTCCAAAAGTGCCCCTCCTCTCCTCTTATAAAAGGCCCCCACCTCTACCTCATTTAACACACTCCTCAAGCCTTTGGCTCGGCCAAACCCTGCCCATTTACTCTCTCCACATCACTCTACTCATCCTAGAGGATTCGCTTTCGGAAGAAACCTTTCAAAGGAAGCCTTTAGGCTCAAATCAAAAGGAGTTACACTTTTAAAGGTAATTCATTCTCTCATGTTCATTTGTTTTATTTTGCTTCTCCAACCCCCTAAACTCTTTTTATTTACTTCTTTTGTAACAACAGCAGTATCTTCAATATACTAGGATGTTGTTATAAGATTTATTCTAGCTACACTCTCACAAAACTACATCAAATGGTTAAAGAACATACGGTTTCCGTGGATGGTGAAATTCTGCCTCCCGAAACGATGAAGGTTCAATACTCATTTAACACCTTCAACGGTGGCCATTATGATGTCACTATTTTTATATATGATATGTAATATGTTTATGTTTTATTTATGCTTCTGTATTTTTCATTTTTGTCTTACCTTTATGGCTTCCATTATGGGTATACGCGATATCTTCATTTAAGGAAGTGCGGACTACCGCCCCCTCAAAGTGATTTGATTAGTTAAATACCATATGTGGGATGTATAAAGGATGGAAATATGATATTATATATGATATTATACTGGAATTATAATATACCTTTATATCATTATTATTCCATTCTATAAAATACGAAATAGAAATGAAAGTAGCGTTCATGCGTACGTACGGCTTACCGTTTCGATGAACGGTGCTTTTCATTTCTAAACTCTAAATGATTATGTAATGTTATAAATGCATGAATGTACTGGATATATATGACATATATGATATCTACATAATGAATACAATTCTGGATATAATAAACATTTTTCCACACGAACAACATGTAATTGTAAGAAGTCCACTTTCGACTTAAGAACCAAATATCGGCAAAACAAATATTATTAACTTAAATGATTACATAATTTTTATGACATGGTAATAAGTGGTATAAAAGTAATAATGAACTTGAAAAAGGTTCTTAAGGAATTATAAATTAACTCAAGTTTATTATTCAGGAGATTAAAGAACGATCGAGTCAAGTCGGACCCGAGGTAAGGGATCCTACTCCTCTCTTTCTTTTTAAGTACACACTTTTATGTCATTCCTTTTAAAGCTCATCTTTCTTGTTATTGGGATGAGAATTTATATTAAAATTACTGTAATTTTTTTTTTCATGTGATGAGAGACCCTATTCTCTCTCATCAATCCATTTTGGAAGTTTTGAGTGGCACCGTTAGGCTGCCAAACTTTCGTAAGAGATCTAACCTCTCTCTTCTTTTTAAGTACTCTCCTTTATGTCACTTCTTTTAATCACCTCTTTGTAATGTTGGGGGATGTTATTTTATATTCCTCTTGCTGTACATTTTATTTTAATGTGATGAGATACCCTATTTGATCTCATCAATCCATATTCGGAAGTTTTATGTGGCGCCGTTAGGCTGCCGAGTTTTCGTAAGGGATTTTTCATCTCACATTTATTCCCGTGATATTTATGATACATTTGCCACAAATTCCCTTGAGTAGTGTATGTACTGCCCATTATTCTACTCTTTGTGTAATATAATTTAGTTTATGAGTATTTACATCAATTATCTTTTGTCCTTCTTTCATGGGGTGTATGTTTTGAAAGATACCCAAGTCGGTAAGGGAACCTTTCACCCTCCTCTTTTTTAAAAGACTTATTTTGTTGGGTCTTTTAATTTACATATAGTTATGTTGGGATATGTTCTCATATATCCTTATTGATGTAAATTTTATGTCAAAGTGATGAGATACTCTTTTTATCTCTCATCAACTCTTTTTGATGTGATGCCGTTAGGCTGTCAAGGGAACTTTTTAACCCAATTTCGATTTCTTTGGGTTCAACATGTAGTCATTGAATATGTCGTCCATTGAATATGTGTGAATGAACTTTTTACACTTAATATCCACTTATATTGGGTGTATTTATATTTGCCACACATATGTTTGAGATTGATTTGTCCTTAATTTAAGGATACCTTCTTTATAAGGGATTTCATCACATTTGACATTTCTATTGAGGGTTCATTGTTGTTATGCACCAATTCACTCTTATATGATGTATATACTGTCCTTTGGAGTATTATATCATGAATCCATTTATTCTCATGATATTATAATGTTTTGACTAAATGTTATTCCTCAACTATTGTATTCAAGTGTCTCTAATTTTGGTAAAACCCCTTTAACCAAAATATCGTTTTAAATGTTTTAATTATTTGTTCTTATTAATATCCATGTTTTCAAAATGGTTTTAAGGATTTATTTATATGGATATTAATGGTTTAAAATTATAAGCTTCAAGGTGGTATGGGACACTTTGATTCAAAAATCTCTTTATTAAATGTTTTAAATGGTTTTGGAAATGGTTTCTTTTTGAATGGATTCAATATTTCAATATACTAAAATGTTATATTGTGATTGAAATGTGAAAATGTTATGTTTCCTTTATGCATGTTTTATGTGACACATTTATGTTATGGTTCTTGGGAATTGTTATGAAAACGTCTGGTTCCGTGATAAACTAAGGGCGGGTGAGCCCGTTATAGCTCTCCAATGCATTGGGTAACGCGAAGGAGTGAAACGTTAAGGTTTCTACGAAGAGATTTAGGGAATATACTATGATGGGTATTCCAAACATAACCAAGAGGGTTACTCCCCACGTAATAATGTTATGAATGCCTCAAGTTACCTTTATGTCTTATGTTTTCTATGATTTATTCATGGTTTGATGAGGTATGTTAAAGTGCCTATGTTTTATGGGTAAAGTATGATTTCAGTCTTATGTATATATGAACTCATGTTTCCTTTCCATATTTTTATAACACTTACTGATCATTTTATGCTCATCCCAAGTTTTTGAAATGTTTTTCACAGGTCAAGGGAAAGGTACATGATGTGATGATAGTGTCAAGGATGTTTCAAGAAAGAATACGTGTTATATTTTAAATATGTTTCTGTTGATGGGAAGAATGAATACTGTCTTTTATGTAACCACTTTGTTTAAATGTGGAATGTAATGCAAGTTTCATGATCTAATTCTCTAAAACTCTAAACCTGAAAAGATCCTCAATGTGTAATCTTGTAATAACTCAAGATTAAGTAAGGTTTATGGTTGGGGCCGTATAGTTGGTATCAAATGCCAGTTTAGATAACTTTAGAGGTTAGGGTATTCTTTAATCATAAGTGACATTACCATAATGGTTAGGATTTCAGAAAGAGTCCTAGTTTTAGATAAAGTGAATGAGTAAGTATATCATAGTGTTTACCTTCCTCGTTAGTACATGATGGTTTTGTTGATATACTCACACTGACCTTTTTGGTTTTAGTAAATGGCTGGATCTAGCAGGCACCAAAGTGACAATGGGTTTGAAAGAAACTGTGGTGGTTCTCTGATTAAGATACTCGATGAGATGGGGGATTCAATGAGGAATCTCATGGTTTTTCTAAACCAACTATCAAGGAGTCATGATCAACCACTTGAACCTTGGTGAGTTCTCTAATGCATCATGTACGAGAAGGCCAACTCGATGTGGAAATTCAGGTAATAATTATTAAGGTAACCATTAGGGTTTATATGATCCTTACTTTTGAGGTAATTATGGGTTATTATATGATATGATGGAAAATGAAGGGCATGAGATAAAATTGAGGTTAAAATATGTTACGATTATTATTGAAGATTTTATCTCATTTTGGGGAATGTTTTAAGAATTATATAGTTTTGGAAAAAGGAAAACACACAGACCGTGTGACATCCCGTCGCGTCGGACAAAGCTGTGGGAATCGAACCCACAACCAAAGTGCGACTGGTATTTATCGCCTACCACTGGACTACGTGAAGTCCCTGTTTAGTTTGACTGATTCTTTTTAGTTATATGATTTTATGAATTAAGAGTAAGTTGATTTTGGAGGATATGTGATTTGGATAATTACTTTTCAATGTGAGACTTTAGGAGCAACTGATGTTGTTTGGAGATATATGTTACGATTTAACTTGGTAGACTATGTGACTAAATCCTTCAAATATTTGGGTTTCAATCTTAGTTTGGTTTACTTTGAAGAATTTTATGGACAAATGGTCCTCGTTGAACTTTGGGTTTTGTTGGACAAATTTTGGAGATTAAGAATAGATTTTCTTTTTATAAAGGGTTATCCTTTTCTGGATTATCTGATCTTGTACTAGCCTTTTTGGTTTTGGTTTTGGTTAAAGACATGGGAATTATATAGTTCTATTTTGTGGATTAGGTGATTCTCTAGAAGTTGATTATAGTACTATTAATGTGAACAAGTCTTCCTAAATACTCGTCTTTTGGAGAAAATATGAGTTTGTGTAAGGAATCTAATAAAAGTTGAAAGTCAATATGATAAGTGATTATGTTTCCTTATGAATAAATTCCTCAATAAAAAGTAACTTAAAACAAAAATGTTGTCTATTAACTTTTCCTTCTGGGGAATCGAATACCGTTTAACCCATCACAAGTTTGTGATTTTCTCGTGGTTAACTTTGTCCTAAACATGTTTTCTATCACTCTCCATCAGAACATGACCCTTTGTTTTTTCCTCCATGTCCATATTTTCATACTTGGAATCCTAGTATCGGTTAACTCGGGTGACCTTTGTACTTATCTCTCTTTATTTTAAAGTGTTTGTTTTACCGACTTTTGTTCCGATGTGGGACTTTCAAGGATGTTTCCAAGCGCAATTTTAAAATTGCGAGGACGCAATTCCCAAAAGGGGAGAAGGATGTAACACCCCAGGTAAATAAAGAATATGGCATTTCATATTTATCCATATTTGTGAATAAAATATTTAAATAACTTTAATGGGGACGCTATGCTCGATGGCATACCCAACACGCAACAACGAGTTTCATGGGAATCTTACGTTGCACTCTAATAATAAAATAATATTATTTTAAATGGTAGTTAACATGTAGCCATTGTAATGGCGGAAATGGATAGAAATAACTAAAATATGATTATATATGTTTTTAAATGTTTTTAAATTTATCCAATAAAAGATAATGGCTTAAAATACGGAAAGAATTCAATTTTAGGCGTATATGCCCTAGTTTTCACTAAAGGTTCACTTATCACCTTTTGATGGAGAACCGTCATTAAATATAGTTTTGATCACTCTTATACATTCTTTTGGACCAAATAAAACTCTTATTAAGAATCGGGACATCAAAATTTACTTTGTGTAATTTTTTGGTATCTTTCCGATAAAGTTCATTTTTTTAATGAATAGTGTAAAATGTTGTATTTTAATTCAAAACCACTTTTTAATCTAATTTATTTATATGATTAGATTATATTTTGAATTGGTTTTAAAGTGAAATTAGAAAATATTTTTACCATTAAATCCAATAGTGTTCGTTGGAATCAATTTCACTTTGAAATCAGACTTAAACTAGTGTCAATCTTTTGATACTTATTGTTTCATAAAACACGCTATTTGACATGACAGCGGGAATTAATTATTAAATTAATTAATGTGACTTATATGTTTTGAATTTTATAAAAATGGACTTCATTTTTGAATTCAGAATATCAAATATAGCTTAGGGTGAATTTTTGGGATTTTTCTGAAAAACTTCAATTTTTGATGAATAGTGAAACCACTAAGTGGTACTTATAAAAACTGATTTTCCGTTTAAATGAAATTTTCCCATCATTGTGTTTTGATTTTCAAAAATCCTACATACATGGTTGTCATTAATAAGTAAAATGTGGTTCAATGAGATTAAAATAATTTTTTTGTTAATAGTAACTTATTAAGTTTTTAATCGCGATTAGTGGTAATTAGTGTAGTTTAAGGTAAAAATAATGCTTTAATAAAATGAGATGAGCTTGACACATGTCTTAACCTCATTGTTTGTATCATGGCCGACCAAGACAAGCCATGGGTCAACTTGGGGACCCCATGGATCCACTTTGGTTGGGAAATGACATAAATAACATTTTATTTAATGTAAAAGTAAAATTGACACAAACATGATATGTTTTACTAAAACAATTTTTAAGTTGGGTTATAAAAGTAATAATTTTGATTATAAATATTCATTGGAAATATAAAAATATTTCCTACATCATAGTATTTTTTTTATAATTTTTAGACATTAAATAAATTAAATTATTTATGACATAATAATGATGCTGCGATGACATCTTTATTTGACGATTTAAATAAAATGGAAAGATAATGTAAAATCTATGAACTACACATGTCCAAAACTTATTGGATGAGTGGATTTCGAAGCCTTATCACCTTATCCACGAATTATATGAATGTGGGACCTTTTTAAACCGAAACACATTTTCAAATAAAGTAACATTTCTTTACTTTTCAAAAGTGCCCCTCCTCTCCTCTTATAAAAGGCCCCCACCTCTACCTCATTTAACACACTCCTCAAGCCTTTGGCTCGGCCAACCCCTGCCAATTTACTCTCTCCACATCCCTCTCCTCATCCTAGAGGATTCCCTTTGGGAAGAATCCTTTCAAAGGAAGCCTTTAAGCTCAAATCAAAAGGAGTTACACTTTTAAAGGTAATTCATTCTCTCATGTTCATTTGTTTTATTTTGCTTCTCCAACCCCCTAACCTCTTTTTATTTACTTATTTTGTAACAAAAACAATATCTTCAATATACTAGGATGTTGTTATAAGATTTATTTGAGCTACACTCTCACACAACTACATCAAATGGTGAAAGAACATACGGTTTCCATGGATGGTGAAATTCTGCCTCCCGAAACAATGATTGTTCAATACTCATTTAACACCTTCAACAGTGGCCATTATGATGTCACTATTTTTATATATGATATGTAATATGTTTATGTTTTATTTATGCTTCTGTATTTTTCATTTTTGTCTTACCTTTATGGCTTCAATTATGGGTATACGCGATATCTTCATTTAAGGAAGTGCGGACTACCGCCCCCACAAAGTGATTTGATTCGTTAAATACCATATGTGGTATGTATAAAGGATGGAAATATGATATTATATATGTTATTATACTGGAATTATAATATACCTTTATATCATTATTATTCCATTCTATAAAATACGAAATAGAAATGAAATTAGCATTCATGCGTACGTACGGCTTACCGTCTCCATGAACGGTGCATTTCATTTCTTACCTCTAAATGATTATGTAATGTTATAAATGCATGCATGTACTGGATATATATGACATATATGATATCTACATAATGAATACAATTCTGGATATAATAAAATTTTTGCCACACGAACAACATGTAATTGTAAGAAGTCCACTTTCGACTTAAGAACCAAATATCGGCAAAACAAATATTATTAACTTAAATGATTACATAATGTTTATGACATGGTAATAAGTGGTATAAAAGTAATAATGAACTTTAAAAAGGTTTTTAAGGAATTATAAATTAACTCAAGTTTATTATTCAGGAGATTTAAGAACGATCGAGTCAAGTCGGACCCGAGGTAAGGGATCCTACTCCTCTCTTTCTTTTTAAGTACACACTTTTATGTCAATCCTTTTAAAGCTCATATTTCTTGTTATTGGGATGATCATTTATATTACAATTACTGTAATTTTTATTTTCATGTGATGAGAGACCCTATTATCTCTCATCAATCCATTTTGGAAGTTTTGAGTGGCGCAGTTAGGCTGCCAAACTTTCGTAAGAGATATAACCTCTCTCTTCTTTTTAAGTACTCTCCTTTATGTCACTTCTTTTAAGCTCCTCTTTGTAATGTTGGGGGAGGTTATTTTATATTCCTCTTTCTGTACATTTTATTTTAATGTGATGAGATACCCTATTTGATCTCATCAATCCATATTCGGAAGTTTTATGTGGCGCCGTTAGGCTGCCGAGTTTTCGTAAGGAATTTTTCATCTCACTTTTATTCCCGTGAGATTTATGCTACATTTGCCACAAATTCCCTTGAGTGGTGTATGTACTGCCCATTATTATACTCTTTGTGTAATATACATTCGTTTATGAGTATTTACATCAATTATCTTTTGTCCTTCTTTCATGGGGTGTATGTTTTGAAAGATACTCAAGTCGGTAAGGGAACCTTTCACCCTCCTCTTTTTTAAAAGACTTCTTTTGTTGGGTCTTTTAATTTACATATAGTTATGTTGGGATATGTTCTCATATATCCTTATTGATGTAAATTTTATGTACAAGTGATGAGATACTCTTTTTATCTCTCATCAACTCTTTTTAATGTGATGCCGTTAGGCTGTCAAGGGAACTTTTTAACCCAATTTCGATTTCTTTGGGTTCAACATGTAGTCATTGAATATGTCGTCCATTGAATATGTGTGAATGACCTTTTTACACTTAATATCCACTTATATTGGGTGTATTTATATTTTTCACACATATTTTTGAGATTTATTTGTCCTTAATTTAAGGATACCTTCTTTATAAGGGATTTCATCACATTTGACATTTCTATTGAGGGTTCATTGTTGTTATGCACCAATTCACTCTTATATGATGTATATAATGTCCTTTGGAGTATTATATCATGAATCCATTTATTCTCATGATATTATAAATTTTTGACTAAATGTTATTCCTCAACTATTGTATTCAAGTGTCTCTAATTTTGGTAAAACCCCTTTAACCAAAATATCATTTTAAATGTTTTAATTATTTGTTCTTATTAATATCCATGTTTTCAAAATGGTTTTAAGGATTTATTTATATGGATATTAATGGTTTAAAATTATAAGCTTCAACGTGGTATGGGACACTTTGATTCAAAAATCTCTTTATTAAATGTTTTAAATGGTTTTGGAAATGGTTTCTTTTTGAATGGATTCAATATTTCAATATACTAAAATGTTATATTGTGATTGAAATGTGAAAATGTTATGTTTCCTTTATGCATGTTTTATGTGACACATTTATGTTATGGTTCTTGGGCATTGTTATGAAAACGGGTGGTTCCATGATAAACTAAGGGTGGGTGAGCCCGTTATAGCTCTCCAATGCATTGGGTAACGCGAAGGAGTGAAACGTTAAGGTTTCTTCGAAGATATTTAGGGAATATACTGTGATGGGTATTCCAAACGTAACCAAGAGGGTTACTCCCCACGTAAGAATGTTATGAATGCCTCAAGTTACCTTTATGTCTTATGTTTTCTATGATTTATTCATGGTTTGATGAGGTATGTTAAAGTGCCTATGTTTTATGGGTAAAGTATGATTTCATTCTTATGTATATATGAACTCATGTTTCCTTTCCATATTTTTATAACCCTTACTGAGCTTTTTATGCTCATCCCAAGTTTTTGAAATGTTTTTCACAGGTCAAGGGAAAGGTACATGATGTGCTGATAGTGTCAAGGATATTTCAAGAAAGAATCCGTGTTATATTTTAAACATGTTTCCGTTGATGGGAAGAATGAATACTGTCTTTTATGTAACCACTTTGTTTAAATGTGGAATGTAATGAAAGTTTCATGATCTAATTCATTAAAACTCTAAACCTGAAAAGATCCTCAATGTGTAATCTTGTAATAACTCAAGATTAAGTAAGGTTTAAGGCTGGGGCCTTATATTGATGTTCTACTATTTAATAATTCAGTTTGTCAATTCATGATTAATCATTCATTTAATATGAATTTCAAGATCTGTTCCTCCTTTATCATTTCTCATAGATCTGATTGAAATGAATAATTTTAGGATTAAAATTAAATAAAGGATCTCATCAGGAAGAACTGATGATTTTTTCCTGGTAACATGGTAGTACTCACCATGTATTCTGAGTAACACGTTGTGTAATCTACCATACAAAACCTGTAATCCATATAAAACACTGTGTAGTGGTGTTTAGGGAATCAATAGTAATTCAATAATTACTCAGTACGTGTGCATTAATATCACATGGTGTTGTTAATTCATACACAACGTGTTGATTAGGATAGACTAGCTCATATTTATAAAGATTACATGCCATGTGGGGAACTGTACATGGCGTGTAGTCCCTTCGGGATAGGGTCGAGTCATGTATCTCATAGATTGATTACCTGAAAGGTGACCATTTAACATAGAGTCTACATGTCTTGTAGCCCAATAGACACGCCAAGTACTCAGATGATTTCCAAAGTACACCTCACATACTATTTCCCTAGGCGTGTAATTAAGATGGACAGTGAGGAGGTTACATACCATGTAGTTTGATCTACACAACGTGTAGTTTTTTCCGATTACACAAACATAAAATTTCTTACAATATTATTTAACCCTTGAGAAACATAATTTGGTGTGGGAATAAATATAGGACACAACATGTGATAGGTGTTTGATATATATGAATAAAATTTTAATTGATATTTGTGTAATTTTTAGAGATCTGCACATCATGCATGAGTTGTATTACAATCATAATTTTCTGTGCATGCTGCATGTCATGTGGAGGAAAGTGTATACAAGTATAATACATGTTGGGTTGTTTTTTAAAGGTATTAATTGGGTTTAATCCAAGGTACATATTATGTACATAGTTAATTTAAAATGAATTTATTAATTTGATAAAAATTATAATGGGTGAATCAATCATGGAAATTTATTAAAAGAATTAAAGAAATAGTATTGATTAATTAATGAGAATAATTAATAGATCGGATAACAATTTATATTAATAAGAATGATTAAATTATGGTAGTCTAGTTTTATTAAATGCATAATTCGATGTATGTTTTTGGATGATCATGAGAAATAAGAAAACTTTTTTTGATATTGGTTTCATTTTATTTTATTTTTTAAAATTACAATTGTGGTCCTACAAGACTTTTCCACATTAATATGCAGGGATTCTGTTCCCATATTGCCTTTTATATTAGCCCCCTTCTTCCACTCACCTTCATGTGATTTAAAATAATATGTAATGGATAGAGCTCCCATGATAGTAGAGGTAGTTTAATTAGGAGTCGAGGCGAAACCAACCAAAGGAGAATTAAAGGTGGATAGGTGGAAAGCTATAAACACGAACCTTAAATGCATCAAGGTGTTTATCCCTTATATCAAGGATAGGTTATTAAATGTGAGATAAACTAGTCATCATAAAAGTTCATGATCATACCATTTATTTTAAATATTTCAATTGTATGGTTATTCATTATGGATGTATTATCCCAACTACATAATTAAGAATTTTACATTCATTCAAGAGAGAACAAAAATAAATTTTTTTATGCTTAAATATTATCAAGACATGGTTAGTCACATAAGTATTTCCCACATATTATTAACAAGCATGTGAAATGAAAATAAGAGGCAATTTACACATAATGTTTAAAATCCCTCAATAAAATATAAATTCATCGTATCCTTTCATTACTTATGGATAGAATCGAACCAATAGTTCAAAGTTATTGACCATCCAAATTTGGGGTGCTTTCAATTATCGAGTAATTATAATTCAATGTTTTTTGTAGACTTAACTTGTATTACATCATGGTTTGACTTATAAAGAATGACATGGTGTATCTGAGAGGCAAGGTATGAGGAATTCTAAAATAATTATTTCATGATTGGGTAGTCCACTCAATGGATGAAAGAGCTATGAGTTATTGTTGTTGGAATTTGGAATGCCTACCTAAAACCATTCATGTAGCTTCAAAATCCATATTTTGGGGTTATGAGAATGGAATATGGATCCTTTCCACTAGAATATCCAAGAAACATGATATTCCAAAGCCAATGGTGAGGGAGTTTGGGTTTCTCCAAAATTGATGGAGTCTACAGAATATTTTTTTATTTATTTCTTCCAATTTTATCAGATAATGTACTGAAACTCTATTCACATTATTTGTAGAAATGACATTAAAAATGATATCAAGCATATCATTCTGATCCATATTTGATAAGGAAACATGCTCACCATCACTAATTTATATTAGGGGAAAAGGCACTTTCAGGTTGTCCTTCTTTATTAAAGGAAACAATATGTGATGAAAGAACCTTTACCAGTTGTGCCTGGAAATGAGGTGAGTGATGAGAAGCTCTATATGTATGAGAATCATCTGAATGATGTAACAGATTCTCAATGCCTCATGCTATCATCCACGAACAATTAGATTTTGAAGCAAAATATGTAAATGTATTCTTATATAATGAAGGCTCATGTTTGGGATCTCTATTAAGATAAGGAAAGACAAGAGAGGTATGATATCTTAAATGATTTGTTCACCACTATTCAAGGAGAATCTATGCCATCTTGGCCTGATGTAGTAAAGATTATATATTAATTTGAGCATCTGTACATCTTAGGGATTAAATCCTAGAAGGATCTTCATACCGATATCATATTGTCATCACTTCCAGAGGCCTTCTATAGTTTTAATTTGAATTATAATATGATCAATAATGAGAAGAGCATATCAGAACATTTAACCTTGATTCACAATGGGGATAAGGACATGGGGCATAACAAACCCACAGTCCTTGAGGTGAATAAGAAGATGAAGGACCAAGAAAAGGGACATAATATTTATAAATAATCATAATCCCCCAAGCACTATCTAAACAGGAAGAATAAGATCTAGAGAAAGGGAAAGAAAAATGAGGCACTGTGTTTTTCATGTGGAATGTTAGGTCACTGGGAGAGGAACTTCATGTAGATAAAAGGGGAAGCCAAAGGTGAAGTCCATATTGAGTGAAATCATTCTATTTCCATAAATTTCATATTTGATATAGTTTGGGGTGCACACATCAATATTCAAATGCTGTAACTAAGTAGATTTATAAAAATTTCTAGAGGTGAGGTTGATCTTCGAGCTTCCAATGGTTTAAGGATGGATACTCTTTCCATTTGTGTCTACCAGATTTCAATGATAACTAGGATGGTTTTGGTTTTACATGACATTTATTATGTATCATGTGTTAAAAAGAACATAATTTATTAATCAAGTTTATATACATATGGGTTTATATTCAAATTTGGAAATAGAAGTTTTTTATTTTATTTGGACAACATCTGATATGCTATGGAAAATTTAAGTGATAGTTTTTATATATTAAATTACCCAAACCAAGTGTTGGTAATCAATAACGAATCATGTTCAAATGACTCATATAACACTTATTTTTGGTATCACCTCCTTGGTCAGGTTAATGACAAGTTCTTGATAATGCTATGTTATGATGGTTATTTAGAATCTTTCATGCTATGACCATGTGATAGATTCCAATAGTGTTTACTGGTGGAAATGGCCATAACACTATTTTGTGGACATGGTTAAAGGGCCATAGAGATTCTATTATTAGTGCACACTATTGTGTTTGGATCTTTTCCAGTAGAAGCTATAGGAGGATATTCGTACTTCATTACTTTGACTGATTACTTGAGTTGATATGGATGTATTTACATGATGAGGTATATGTCCAAGTCCTTTGAGAAGTTCAAGGAATTGAAGATTGATGTAGTGAATCAGCAATATATAAAAATAAAAAATCATCGATCAATTTGACGTGGAGATATATTTACCAAGAGTTCATCAGTTTATTACCGGAGATTGGAATTCTATCTCAACTCACTCTTCCATATACACCACAGTGGAATGGTGTTAGTGAAATGGGAACCGTACATTGTTGGGCATGGTAAGGTTGACGATGATTCATATAGATATTCCATTGTCCTTTTTAGGATATGCATTACAAACCACGAAAAACACCTTAAACCAAGCAAAAAATAAGGAGGGAAATAGAATTCCCTTTAAGTTATGGAGTGGAAAGAAACCAATTTTTCACACACATGTGTATGGGGATGTGAGTTGTTTGTTTAGGATTTCTTAGGATAGAAAATATCACCCAATGGAATGAGGTGTAACTTTATAGGGTATCCCAATGAAAAAAGGATACTACCTATAAAACCCCTTAAACTAGAAAGTGAATGTTCCGAGACAATACATCTTTCCAATGGGGTAAAACACCCTATGAAATTATAGTTTGAGAAATATTGACATTGATGGTGTTAATGCTCTTGATACACAAGAGTTGGTACAATAATAGGTTCCGCATGTCCTCGTGGAAAAAGTTGTTCTTGACATACCTCTACTTAACTGGAGTTTTAGAGATGTAAAGGAGTCAATGTGATATGTTTTTCTTATAACCGAGGATAGTGACTAATTTTTATTGGACAATAATGATCATATATCCTAAAAGTATGTTGTATAGATCCTAGAAGCTGTAATATGTCTAGGAGCTATGAAATCTGAGATGTATTCCATATATCAGGACCAACATTTGGTTTTGGTCAATGCACCATTTGATGGAGGCCTATTGGATTTAAATGGTTATTCAAGGGGAAAATAGACCAGAAGGTAAATTAAGTACATATAAAGTACAGATAGTGACTAAACGGTTTAAATAGCATCAATAAATTGACTACGATTAAACCTTTTCACCAGCTTTCATATTTAAATCAATCAGAATCATATTTTCCATAACATATTTCCATGAATTTGATATTTGTAATATAGATTTTAAAATTCTATTCATTAATGAGAACCTTCGGGAAGATATCTATATGACACAACCAGAAGGGCTAGGGACACCAGATGATGAAAAAAGGGTTTTCAAGTTGCATAGGTACATTTATGGATTGAGGCAAGCGTCCAGGTCCTAGAATATTCAATTTGATGAAGCCATAATATAATTTTATTTCATTAAGAATGAACGTGAGACATGTGTTTACATAAGCTCTAATGAGAATGTGGTTTTCATCCAATTATAATATGTTGATGACCTATTACTTATTCAAAATGACATACCAGTATTACAATTTGTTAAGGACTGGTTAAACAAGTGCTTCTCCATGAAGGACATAGGCAAATAAGCCTACATTCTAGGGATCAAGATAATTCATGATAGATAAAAAATGATTCTTGGACAATTTGAAATTACATATATTTACAAGATACAAATGAAATTTATTATGGAACAACCCATGAGGGGATTAGTTCTAGTGTCCTAGGGTTTACATCTTTCTAAGAAAATGTGTCACCGAACAAAATAAGAGATTGAAATAATGAGTAAGATTTCATATGCTTCAGTGATAGGATCAATAATTTATTCTAGGTTATGAACTATATTTTATGTTGCCTATTCATTGAGTACAGTAGAATGATATCAACCAGATCATAGAGAACAACATTGAACTACTGTTAATATTATCCTTATGTATCTAAGAAGAACTAATGATTGGTTCCCAGTATATGGATAAGATGAAGAGAATGTCATTTCTGGGTATGATGATGTTGGATTTCAGACATATCTGAATGATATAAAGTTACAATCGATATATGTTTTCTGTCTCAACAAAGAAGTTGTTAGTTGGAAGTGTTCAAAGAAGCCAGTTGTCACTAATTCTACACTAGAGTCTGAATATATAGAAGCTTCTGATATGGTTAAGGAATTCATCTATATTAGGAACATTTTCTAATAACATGATGTGGTACCAAACAATAGAGACCATATCATATTGTATTGTGATTATACTATTTCAGTGGCTCTTGTAAAAGATCCATGGTCACATCAATGAACAAATCACATTCTCCAAAATTATCACCACTTGAGGGATTTTTACCAAAGGGATAAGGTTCATATGAGAAGAGTATACATGAAGTAGAATGTGGTATACCCCTTGACAAAAAGTGTATATCACCATAATATTGAGTATCATGTGAGATCTAGAGGAATAAAGGTTGTTAGTAGTTGGATATCGTGCAATTGGGAGTTTTTTTAGTTGGTCCCCGAGAACCAACTTCTATTGTACATTTTGATAAAAATATATTCATTGATTATATATTAATAAACACCTTATCAAATTATGATTTTTATTCTGCATGACATTTTATTCTATTGTGACCTAATATTAGTTGTCAGAGTAAAAGGCCATAACTGATCTCTGCTATGAGGGGAACACATAAGTTTCGTGACAATTTTCTTGAACATATGATCTATATCTAAATGATATCATTTAATGGGACGCAAATGATGTAGGATATCAGGGTGGAGACTCATAGGATGTTGGGGCCACTTCTCCTAGTGTACACCCTTGGAAATTTCTAGTAGGATATTTTGAGAACAAGAACCAAATGTAGGAAATCCAAATTTATAAATTTCATTAGATATTCTAATCTGCGGATGTCTGAATTTGTCCATAGACATTAATATTATAATTAATGGGTATTATGACTCACACACATAGATTTATTGGAAGAATCTGTGATAAAATATGTTCACAGAATGGTAGGATATATTGGGTGCCTCTCAAGTAATATTGTATTAATGAATAAAAGGAGAAAGGATTTGTCCCATCTGTTCCATAATGAAAGTTAATATCTCAAACCCATTTTTGGAAATTTTGTATCCTAAATAAATCAATAACCATGGTGTTCTATAGGTATTTTCAATTTCAGGGAATCCAATGAATGATAAATCGATCACGTGGGTAAATGGAAGTTATATGAAACACACATGAATTGAGATAACGAGACAAATTGATTATATTACATAGTAAGCATTCATATGAGGTGACATGTATTTTCAGCATTGACATATTTCTTTATGGGGTCCCTGACGTGTTGTTAGACACTAACCTTGGACTTTAGGCAGGTTAGTCTAATTCCACTAAGAAAGAGGCCTAGAGGGTCACACACTAAGTGTATCCAGAATCTCAATAAAATAATTTATTGTTTTTAATATGTTTAAATGTTAATAATTGTTGATGATTAATAATTATTCATGTATTCCTAATGTCATCTATTTTATTTCTAGTTATTTGAGAGAATGTATTACAGAAATAATATTTGTTTATAGTTTAATAATACAGTTTTATTTATTTAATAAACAAATAGTAGTTATTTAAGGCCCAATTAATATTAAGGATGATGAGAATATTGAGTTAAAAGGTCCAGTGAGATGTAATATTAAATATTATTTGACTAAATAATATTGAAATATAATTTAAAAGTTATTCACATGTTAGGGAAATAATGGTATTATTTTTATTATTTTATATTTGGGTTTAAAATGGAATAATAAAATAAGTAACAACACTTGGGCCAATTATTTTTATTAGAAAGAGAATTATATTCCTTATTTTGTTATTATTTTCAAATTTAGCATGGGGAAAGAAGAAGCTGGCCATAGTGGTTGTGTAAAAATATTTAGCGAAATATCTCATACCTTGAGAGATCAATTTTCTCTCAGAATGTTTTCAAGAATATGAGTGTCCATCCTCCACTATATTATTGAATGCTTTAGAAGAGGATTTCAAGGAGATTGAAGGCTGACGATGCAAGCAAAGGATATTTTGTGCGAGCTCTTAGAGACTCCTTTGTAGATGTTTAGAGATTCAAGGAGCACATGTGGATCATCTATAGAGGATATTTACTCTGGATCTCTATAATTTAGTGAAGGTGAACCATATATATGTGTTCAGACACATCGACAAAGAAATAAAATCATTGAAGTATTTCTTTAATTTAATTTAATTAATTAAAAAATATTTTGATACTCTCTCTGGATTCTAGATGATATTCTTAACTTTCTAGATGTTTGATTTAATTCCTTTCATACTAGAGTTTATCTTCATATTGATCCCAAAATGATAATTGATTAAGAAAAAATCATCATTGGGCATCTACCCAACCACACTTTCGCTACACCCGGAACCTACAGAAAGAAAATATGAAAGGAGCGACATTTCATAATAGTGTTTTTTATATTAAACATAAAAAGAATTATTAAATTTATGTTTCTGAATGTTACTGTTTCATATAGTAGGAAATATGTATTAATTAATAAGATGATGAATCATGGTTAATGGTTTAAGAGTAAAGTGTTATGATTTGTAGTGTTTTTCAATTGAAATCCAAGAATTATATTATTTGAATTGTAAAATATATATGTATTTTTTAATAGATGTTTTGAATTTCATATTTTTATGAATATGTTTAATGTGTATGTTGGGGTAGAAAAGTAATTTAATAGAAAGGTGATATTTTATGGAAAATAAATTATGAAATGAATATAAGAATATATATGTTATTAATGTTGAGAAAACGATCTTTAATTTGGATAAAGATATGAATGATGTTGATAAAAAATTGGGTAGTATCAATGACCGTGTAACTAAATAATTATTTTTAGACTATGTGGATTATGTTATTGTTGAAGGAGTTTAAAAAATTATTTTATTTGTGGAATATATTCAATAATAAATGATTTTATAAAAGTAATGATGAATTAAATATGTTTTTTTTAATATTTTAGGTTAACTATAATTGTTACCATGTTTCAAAAAATATATATGACCAGCGTATTCACATATTTGGTATGTGGAAATTTTAAGATACCTTATGATATTTCTGGGATTAATGTTAAATTGATTTTTGGAATTTTACTAAACAAAATTATATATTTGGAATTTTTGAAGTGTCATAAGGTTGACCATTTACAAAATGGTTTATTTTGATATATGAATAAGGTTTATTAGATTAATTATTACCTATCCAAATAAATATTTTTTCATTTTGGATAACTAGTACGAACAATTTTTGTTTTGATGAGAACTAGACATAGAATGAATGGATTTTCATTCAATTATAGATCTTTTGATCTATTTATTCTTAAGGATTAAAAAAATAATCTGTTTCTCATAGAGTAATAAATGAAGTGGAATTTTTTTGGAACATAACCTATGGATGAAACTGTGGTTATGATACAAAGGAATGTTAGGCCCAATGTATATCAGTCCCGTTAAAATTATTGATCATATCAAGCTGGTAACCTATGAAATGTAACTTCCACCAAACCACTCCCAAGTTCATGATGTCTTCTGTATATCTATCCAGAGGAAGTATATACTATCACATGTATTGAACCTAGTTGTTATCCTACTAGAGCATAACTTTCTCATGGGAAATAATCTGTTGATATTATGGATCCCACATAGAACGTTCATAGAAACATAACCACTCACCATGTAAATGTTTTATGGAAAATCACTATTATAAGGAAGCTAAGAATATAATGATGCAAAATCACCCTTATTTTTCTTATAAATGTTATGAATATTTAGTATAGAATTAATTTTCTATGGGGTTTAATGTAACACCACGATATTTTGTGAAATATATTTTTTCAATTTAATTTTTTTTCATATTTTATATTTAAAGAAGAACTAATTTTATCTTGAATTACACGTAACCCTAATTTTATTTTTAATTACATGAAAAACTTTGTTTAACTAGTTTTACATGCAACACTATGTTTAAACAATACATGAAAGAATATTAAAATATTATTATTTTATATTATAGTTACCAAATAGCCATAAGAATTGTGCCTACAAATATTATTAAATGAATTATGAAAATATTTGGTTTTCACAGGAACATATAATTTATTCATTGATAAAAATTTAATTTGAATCGAAAAGTAAAAACCCTATAAAAATAAATGAATTTTTAATCTCAAAAAACTATTTTTAGACACAAAAAAATAAAACGATAATGGGTAAATGGACTAGAAAACTATCCAAGATAAAATTACTGGAAATATTTCTACATAATAACTTCTAATTTTATATAATTGACCATTTTAAAACCTTGTTGGGAGTTATAATATTGGTTAAACATTTTTATTTTCAAAAATACAAGAATGCAATTTGATTAACTTATAAATGGCCACACACTCTACAATCCTCTTAGCACTTCCAAAATATACATTTATATCCAATAAATACTGAAATAACTTCCACAAATCTATCCTCTCATCGGATAATCCTAATTTTGTTAAACAATTTCATCCTAATAAGATATTTAATGAAATCCAACGATGTTTTTCGAAGAATTTATCACATCCCCAATTGGCCAGTTTATATTATTTTTCCACCAACCCCTTAAATTATTATTAAACAATTATGATAAAAATAATATGTATCATCCATAAAATTCAATTTTTTAATTTTAATTACGTAACCAAAATCCATCACATCATCCATCAAATAGGGTATGAAATCATCTTTATGTGTATAGCAGACTACCAAGTCATGAAAAAATCATTTTCTATTCAATATCTACCTCTCAGATATATATAATAACAGATTTATTATTAAAATTCATATAATTTTTATTATATTATTATCCACATATAATAATTATATTACTTATTTCATGTTACATTAAATTCTTTGGGAATACGATAAGGTCGTTCTTGTGTATGACAAACAATCTCCTCATGATGTGATGTGATTCATTCTTCACATATGATTTACATGTAAGGTAATAATAAAAGGATTAAATATATACATTTGATATACAGGATATGAAAATTATTTTCTAAGGTTAATATATTATTTACCTTTATTTAATTTCATCTATAGCTAAGATTGATTCGACATTCATGCATACACATGACCAATTATTCCTATAAACGATGTATTTCATTTTCTATCTGAAAAATATATAGATTAAAGATAATAATATATAATTAATTTATATTAAATTTATATCATTATGGAAAATATGTATATTATGGATCCATGATCAAATTAAGAGGTTCGGAAATACCAAATCAAAATATTCACACACAAAAAGTAGTTATTACCCGAAACATGACATTAACATGGAATTTTTACCTAACGAGTAGTTAAATAGAATATGTAAATCATATATGGCACGACATATATAATTTCATTCCTATAATATATTTATAATAAAATTATATTTGTTATATTGGAGGTTCTAACATGTACAATGGATGTTAAGACTTATAATATTGGATTTTCATCGCACTCTTTTTTTATTGGAGACAAATTTCATATTAAACATGTGTTTCATTTAGGTGGGGTATATAAATCCCATGAATGTTTTTTATAATGATTATCCTGACTTTTTTTAATTTTCATTTCCATTTTAATATCTCCCTTTCATGGTGTTATTAGTTCAAAAACTACCAAAGTGGTAATGGATTTTAGTCCAAATATTTCTTCTTTTAGAAATATGTAATGTTTGGTACATATCTAATTTTATGAGGTGTATATATAGTCCATTTTCTATATAATATTATATATTTAATTATTATAATGAAATCTTAAATTTCATTTATCATTATTTTTATATGGGTCTTATGATTCCAATTTCCAAAGTTCTAAGGATTTTATATTACAATCTCATCATTTATCAGGATTTCTCATTATTTTTCTTCCAATGATGAAATATTATGATCTATCTCATAATAAACTGTAGTATTTTTTTCCTTTTTTTATTTATATATAATAAATATTTTCCCATATTTTTACTCTCTTCATGATCCCGATAGTTGAAAATAATGTTTTAATGAAAAATTCATCTTCGTTTCAATCATTATTCGAAAACCCTTTCCATTCAAATTTTTGTTTTCTAAAAAAAATTCAAAAATTGTTTGAAATTACAAATATAATTCATTAAAATATATTTCTACAAATTTTTTACATTTTATTTTTTAAAACGAATCTTTATTTAGTTCTCTAAATAAGGTTTATTTTACTTTTACAAAAAATGTTACATAAAGCTTTGTTTTTACATATAATGAATGCGCATAACTTCTTTCCAAAATGAAAACTATTTTACTTAATCAATAATTTATATATTTAAAAATTATTTTACAAGAAAACTATTTTCATAATGTTTTATGTTTTAGAAAAAAAATAAAAGGGAGAATATATTTTCCACATAAAATACCTAAAATGATTATAAAATATTCTTTTATAATATTCCTTGGTTATTATCAATGAAAAGTATTTCCATAATATTTTTTGAATTTTTAATTTTTAAAATATTATTTTTAGTGAAAGTTTATTCTTATAACGACCTATACTTTACATACATTGTTATTACTTCAGAATTGAAGCACACTTATTACAACATATAACAAAACAAAGGAAGGACCGTATAGGTATAGTGTCTTTAGAAACTGGGAATCATAAACAACTGGTTCGTAAAGCATCTATTTTTCCTCCCATTTATTTCATCATATCTGGAGTCCCTATTGGAATATTCTACTTAATAACCTTATTCTTGACCTGGGGAAATAAAACATACAAAAGGATGAGCTAAAATACTCAGTAAGGGTAATCAAAATAAATTTCAATCACATCATATACGTAAGAACATAAATTTTGGAAATCTTATCCTGCAAAAGAGATCATAATATCATAACATGGGATAAATCATAGAAGGGAAATGTAATCCCAATAATCATAACATAAAACCTGAAACATTTTATCATACACACATAATCATAGAGAATCATTTCTTATTAGTCAAGACTCATTGCTAAGACTATCTTAGTGGACAAAGTCCATTTCTGAACCGAGTCACCCTCATTTCAGTCGTGTTTCACTGAACCGGTATAACCTACCATTGCAGCCATGTCTATCTCATGAGATATAAAATCTTTACCCAATGCATTGGAGGGAGATATAGGTCCCACCCATCTCATAATTATACCATTCTTATTGTGCCACAAAATATTAAATCATACATTATTACATAACCCATGTAATAAAAATGTGAATCTTAAACATCGTGACACCATAAAACAATTCATATAAGATAAAGTAATTCATAAAAATAATTCCACCACAACATAATCAAATAAATGTAATAATAGGGATAGAAAATAACCCTTTATTGTCTTATATTGAAAATAATTTTGATAAAAACACTTGAACACCATTTTTGAGGAAAATATCCTTTCTACTTCAAAAACATTTTTCCTTTCTTAAAATGTCATACAATTTTAAACTAAAAGAAGTTGATTAAAAATAAACATGAAAACTTGTAAAGGAATCTTCTTTGAAATAATGTTTTAAAAATCCATTCATGCCGTATAAGTTAAAAAAAACATTCTTTGTACTTTTTTCGGAAAAGTCAAAAAGTACCTTGTAGGAAAAACGACAAAAGATTTCTTTCATATCTTTTACTAAAAACTCACCGAAGGGTAAAATTGGATTTAAAAAATTGTAGGTGGATTGAGATAATATTACATATTGAGGAAACATGGATATGGATGATAAAATACACCCCAGTAAATACCAAAGTATAAACAATCTCGGATAAAAATGAGATTGTGATATTTTCACTTACCTTAGGTCCGACTTGCTTGGTAAGTGTCTGAACCTCCTGTATAATGATTTAAATAATGTTATTTACTTATTCCATAATCATACATATTTTTATGATATCATATATGGTCATATTTTTAGCTTCTTAGTAGTAATATTTCACTGCTACTTGTTATTCGGGTGTTTAAAACTTTTTGTTCTTATGCGTGTTTTGTCGAATAAATTCTTATTCTTCTATTTAGGTTATAGATACCTCATTTCCATAATGGTATTAGTGTAATATATATCATATTAATTCATTCAATTCATTTATATAATCATTATTAAATGAAGATCATGTAGAATGAGTCGCATCACATCGTGGAGACGGTATTCCGTACGTACGCACGAGTGATGATATCGTTCCTATGATCGTGGAATTGTATTGGAGTGTATGGATACTATTTCAGAATCAATATCACTTTACAATAATAATATATATTTATTCTTTACACCATTATACCCATCCAAGTAAGGTGGTGGTGGATAATAGATTACACCACGGCGTGGAGACGGTATTCCGTATGTACGCACGCGCGGTGATTTCATTTTCTGTAGGATGGATAGATGGTTAAATCGGGTTGTTTCACACTTATATTAACATATAAGTATATGAGTGATACTGATGTTATTACTTTATAATGAAACAACTAAATAAGAAGAAGTTGAAGAAGAAAGAAATTGGAAAGGATTGGTAATGGATATTACATCTACTTTAAAGTGCTTCTTTGAGACCTCCTTTTAGGGCACTAAAATTAGTCTTTGAAGAGTACCAGGACCTCTATGATGTCTCTAGGGAATTGGAGAGGAGAAAATGGCAGGGGTTGGCCGATCTTGAAGGCTCTATGTGGTGTGAGGAAGAGAGGGAGGAGGTGCCCTTTTATAAGGGAGGAGAGGGGCACCTTTGGAATAACTAAAAATATTATTTTATTATAAAGTCAAGTTCGGTTTTAAATAGCTCCAAATTGATTTATTTCGAGGCTAAGGTGGTTATGGGTCTAAATAATCTCATACAATAGAATTTAGACAAGTTTAGGTTCCTATTTTAGCCTTATCATTTAGATTTAACATTAAGATAAATAATTTTACTTTTACCGTGTCTTCTTGTGTTCTTATACTATAAGGTTATTAAACGTACTATATCAAGCCAAACGAACCCGAAGTTGTTTATTATTAATATATATAACTTTATCTAAGTCATTTGGCCGAACCATATATTTTTATGAATAAAATAACAATTAATAATATAATATTTGTTTTAAAACCAATTTTATGTCAATTTTGACATTATTTAGTAATTGATTTTTTTGAAAATCATAAAAGAATGATAAGTTCAAAAAAAGTTAATTAAATAAATATTAACATGTCATATTAACCTATAAAATTAGTGGAATTCATAAAAACTCTCAAATTATATTTATTTGGGTATTTATAACATCAATTATGTCAATATTTCATTAATAAGATAATTACTGCATCATCATTGTGTCATAAATAAATAAAATTATTTAATGTCTAAAATTACAAATAAAATACAATTATGTTGGAAATCTTTTTAGCTTTCTAATGAATATTTATAGTCTAATATATCTTACGTATATCCCAATATTAAAAATGATTTAGTTATTAAACTTTGATTTTAACTATTTTAACCCTTCTTTAAATAAATTAATAATAAATGTCCTAATCTAATCCATGTGGGCCTAAATGGTCATATTTTATTCCTAAGTTTGTTTTTGGTCGAATTACACTTGTCCAATAGAACTAGGACATGTGTTAGGGTAATAATAATATCATTTTTACCCTTAATTACCCTATTTACTTTTAACCGTGGTAAAAAAAAAGTAAAAAGTTACTATTCACCAAAAAGTATTTTCATCTCATTAAACCACATTTTACTTACTGACATCAACAGTGTCTCTCAGATTTTTGAAATTCCACTCACAGAAGTGCTAAAATTAAGTTTTATGAAAAATTCAGTTTTTTAACAGCCACTTAGTAGTTTCACTATTCATCAAAAATTGAAAGTTTTCAGAAAAATACCAAAATTTCACCCTAGGCTAATTTCGATATTCCGAGTCCAAAAATGAAGTCCATTTTGAAAAATAAAATTTATAATATTTTAAAAATTGGTTATTACTATTCATAACGGCTAGTTTTAATAATATTTCAATAGCATATCATTGTTTAGTGAAACTCGGTATTGCGTACGACGCAAGCTATCGAGAAAGGTCGCGGTTGCGTGTAAAGCAATCAAAGCTAGTGTTGTCTGTAGAAAAAGATTCCTTCGATGATTATATATAACATAAAAGTCTCGGGTGTTACATTCTACCCCCCTTAAAATGAATTTCGCCCTCGAAATTCATCACTTTGTAACAAACAGATGATGATACTTCTCCCTCATCATATCCTCAAGCTCCCATGTAGATTCTTCTAATTGGTGGTTCCTCCATAAACCTTTCATCAATTGAGTGGTCTTGTTTCATAGGTCGTTTTCGCTACGATCCAGAATCTCTATCGGTTGTTCTTCATAAGAAAGATCTTGCTCCTGCGGTACAACTTCTGAGCTAAGTAAATGTGAAGGATCAGGTATGTACTTTCTCAGGAGAGATATATGGAACACATCGTGAACTTGAGAGAGATTCGGTGGAAGCGCCAATCGGTAAGCTACCTTCCCAACACGATCAAGTATTTTGAAAGAACCGATATATCTTGGGATTAACTTCCCCTTCATTCCAAATCTCATGACTCTCTTGCAGGGAGATATCCATAAGAACACTTTATCGCCCACTTCAAACTATAGGTCTTTTCTTCAGTTGTCGGCATAACTTATCTGTCGACTCTGAGCTGCTCTTATGTGTTGTTGAATAGATATGACTTTTTCTGCCATTTCATCAACGAGATCATGTCCTAATAGCTTTCTTTCCCCAACTTCATCCCATAAAGTTGGAGTCCTGCATTTCTTTCCATAGAGAGCTTCATAAGGAGCCATCTGAATACTGGAGTGAAAGCTATTATTATAAGAAAATTCCACCAAAGGTAGGTGTTGATCCCAACCACCTTTGAGATCCATAGAGCAAGCTCTCAACATATCTTATAGAGTTTGAATTGTTCTCTCAGACTGACCGTCTGTCTGAGGATGATAAGCAGTGCTGAAACTCAACTCTGTATCCAGAGTACGCTGAATACTTCGCGAGAACTTTGAGGTAAACCTTGGATCCCGATCAGATATAATAGAAAGTGGTACTCCATGCAATCTTACCACTTCCTTTATATATATCCTGGAAAGATGATCCAGAGAGAAATCCTATCTAATAGTAATGAAGTGTGCAGACTTTGTAAGATGATCAACTATGACCCAGATAGCGTTATTGCCTTTGGATGTTTTAGGAAGTCCTGTGACAAAGTCCATAGTGATGTTTTCCCATTTCCATTCGGGTATGGGTAATGGTTGTAACATCCCCTTAGACTTCTGTCTCTTAGCTTTAACTTGCTGACAAACCAAGCATTGAGAGACATATTCAGCAACATCCCTTTTCATCCCATCCCACCAGAAGTACTCTTTCAGGTCCCTATACATCTTCGTGCTTCCATGATGAATAGAGAATGAAGAACTATGAGCCTCATCCAACAGCTCCTTCTGTAATTCTGGGATGGGAGGAACACAAACCTGATTTCTGAACTTTATTATCCCATCACAATCAAGGTTGAATTCAGGAACATTTCTCACCTTCTTTTGTAACTCGACATCTTCTTTCTGTGCCTCTTTAATCTTCACATGTATAGATGGTTGAACATTCATTTGAGAAAGATAAGATTTTTCCCCTTCCATTAAAATTCCAAGATCCATTCTTTTTATATCCATAAATATTGGATCTTTTGTGATCCTCATCATGGATAAACGGGCATGGTCTTGTTGACTGAATGCATCTGCCACCTTGTTTGCTTTCCCAGGGTGGTAATGGATTGAGCAGTCATAATCCTTAATCAGCTCCAACCATCTTCATTGGTGCATATTCAGCTCCTTTTGTGCGAAAATATATTTTAAACTTTTATGATCAGTATAAATATCACACCTTTCACCATAAAGGTAATGCCTCAAAATCATTAATGCAAAGACTACCGCAGCTGACTCCAAATCATGAGTTGGGTAATTTTGCTCATTTATTTTCAACTGTCGTGAGTCATAGCTATCACCATATAATTTTTCATAAGAACACACCCCAATCCCTTCATGGATGCATCACTATATATCACAAACCTTTCTCCACTACAAGGCAGTGTGATCACAGGTGCAATGGATAACCTTCTTTTCAACTCCTTGAAATTCTCTTCACATTCCTCCGTCCAAACAAACTTAACTCCTTTCCGAGTCAACTTGGTGAGTGGATTAGATAATAGTGAAAAATATTTCACAAAACATCGATAATATCCAGCCAAACCAAGAAAACTTCGGATCTCGGTTACTGTTGTTGGTCTTGACCATCTTTCAATAACCTCTGTTTTTGATGGATCCACAGATATCCCATCTTTTGAGATTATGTGACCCAAAAATGCAACTTTTTGAAGCCAAAATTCACACTTGGTAAATTTGGCATAAAGCTTCTCCTTTCTCAGGGTCTTCAATATAATTCTCAAGTGATCATTATGTTCTTCTTTTCTCTTTGAATAGACAATAATATCGTCGATAAGACTACCACAAACTGATCAAGATAGTCTCTAAAGACTCTTTTCATTATATCCATGAAGATAGCAGGGGCATTAGTAAGACCAAATGGCATCACAATAAATTCATAGTGTTCATACCTTGCACGGAAATCCGTCTTTGGTATATCCTCCCTTTTGACCCTCAATTGATTATACCCAAAATGAAGATCAATCTTGGAAAAGTTTTGAGCTCCACGTAGTTGGTCAAATAGGTCATCAATACGTGGGAGAGGATATTTTTTCTTGATAGTGATCCAGTTAAGTTCTCGATAATCAATGAAGAGTCTCATTGATCCATCTTTCTTCTTAACAAACAGAACATGTTCTCCCCAAGGTCACACACTAGGGCGTATGAACCCCTTATCATGATTCTCTTGGAGTTGCTTCTTCAATTACTACAACTCAATTGAGGCCATTCTATAAGGTGTCTTTGAAATAGGCAAAGCACCCGGTACGAGTTCTATTGAAAACTCAACTTCCCAATTCGGTGGAAGACCCGGTAATTCCTCTGGAAAGACATCATCAAACTCCTGTACAATGGGCATATTCTTAATCATGAGTTTCTCACCAACCATTTGATATAAATAACCTTCATTTAGTGGAATCAATACCCATAAAATGGAAGAAATTTCCACTGGAAGGTTATGTTCATCCTTTCATCGATAGACGATCATAGATTGATCTGGAATATGAAATGTGACTTCCCTTCTTTGGCAATTGATATGAGCTCCATGTAGAGAAAGACAATCCATGCCATGAATCACATCAAATTCCACTATAGGAAGGATCACAAGATACACAGGAAGCACTTTCCCACAAACTTCAATCGGAGAAAAATTATAAACTTTTGATGCGACTGTTGTGCCATTAGGGGTTGTCACAGCTAACTCAACATCTAACTGTTGAGGTAATAAGGTGATATCATTAGAAAATTCTTCATAAATAAAAGAGTGGGTGGATCCAGAATCAAATAAAACATTTTCTAATTTAGAGTGGATGGTAAGTGTACCTTTCACCACATCGTTATCGTACTCCACATCGCTGATAGAAATTGCATGTGACTTTCCTTTGTCTTTAGCCTTAAGAGTTTGTTGACGTCGACCATCATCATCAACCCTTGGATTAGGGAATTTATTGGCATAATGTCCCATCTCCTTGAACTTGAAACATTGATGTGTAGTAGGTTCATTCTGTGTATCCCTTCCGTTGTTTGCATAATTAGAAATCTTCTTCCCATCATCGCACAATTCAAGTGCCCGATGACCTTCCTTTCCACATTTGAAACATTTACTTTTCCCTTTAAGACAACTCCCTCCATGTTTCTTTCCCAATTTGTGCATAAGGGAAATCTCATCTTCTTTTTAGTGTGCACTTTAGATTTTCCTTTGAATTCCATTTTCCTCTTCTTATCAAACCCATATGACTGATGGGTTACTCCAATCTCCATCTCAACTTTGAGAGCGCATCGAACGATTTCCTCGTAGCTATTGAAGTCCCTTATGGATAAGGCCCTTAGAAGACTTGGTTTTAAGCCACTAAAGAATCGATTGATCTTACTCTCAGTTTGGATAATAATAATAGAAGCGTACCTTGCAAGTCTTGTAAAATTTACTTCATAGCTACCAACAGATTTATCATCCTCTTGCTTCAGTTCAAGAAACTCATTCTCCATCTTTGTTTGGAGAATACGAGGGAAGTACTTATTGAAAAATAAGTTCTTGAACTTGTCCCATTCCATGGAATCAATTTCATACCTTTACCTCATATTCTTAATAAGATTCCACCATTGATCAGCATCACCCTCTAAATGATACACTGCTAGGATGACTTTATCATGCTCAGAACATTGACGAACTAAAAATATGTTTTCAGTAGTACTAATCCACTGTTCAACAACTAATGGATCAGTAGACCCGTTGAATGAAGGTGGACGCTGTCTCATGAAGGATTCAACATAATTTTTCTCCTTTCATTGCTCGTTTGGAAGTCCTTCATGATTCATAGCTTGAGAAAGTTGTGTGAGCATCGCTACAAGATTTTTCATTCCATATCCCATAACGTTTGGTTTCTCAGGGGTACAATCATTTCATTGCCTGTCGCATTCCGCATTAACACGGTTCCTTCGGGTTCCAGCCATTGACTAAAACCAAGAAGAATAGTGTGAGCAACACTAATTATAATAGGAAAACCAAATAATCAAGAATAAAATTTCACACTTAAGTTCTTATCCTAGGTTATTCATGACCATTTCTAAAACACTAACATTGTGTTCTATGCTTAGAAATATCCTTAGGGTTCTTACTAAGGCTTTTACATCCTAGTTTCCAAAGGTTGACTATATCTTTCCTCTAATACCATCTATAACGACTCATACTTTACATACATTGTTATTACTTCATAATTGAAGCACACTTATTACAACATATAACAAAACCAAGTAAGTACCGTATAGGTATAGTGTCTCTAGAAACTGGAAAACATAAACAACTGGTTCATAAATCATCTACTTTGCCTCCCATTTATTTCATCATATCTACAGTCCCTTTTTGGCATATTCTACTTAATAACCTACTTCCTGACCTGGGGAAATAAAACATACAAAAGGGTGATCTCAAATGCTCAGTAAGGGTAAACAAAAGAAATATCAATCACATCATATACATAAGAACATAACTTTTTGAAATCTTATCCTGCAAAAGAGATCATAATATCATAACATGGGATAAATCATAGAAGTGAAATTTAATCCCAGTAATCATATCATAAAACCTAAAACTCTGTGGCATACACAGATAATCATATAGAATCATTTCTTATTAGTCAAGACTCATTTCCAAGACTATCTTAGTGGACAAAGTCCATTTCTGAACCGAGTCACCCTCGTTTCAGTCCTGTTTCACTGAACCGGTATAACCTACCGTTCCAGCCATGTCTATCTCATGAGTTATAAAATCTTTAACCAATGCATTGGAGGGAGATATAGGTCCCACCCATCTCATAATGATACCATTATTATGTCTGCCACAAAATATTAAATCATACATCATTGGATAACGCATGTAATAAAAATGGGAATCTTAAACATCATGACATCATAAAACAATTCATATAAGATAAAGGAATTCATAAAAATAATTCCATCACAACATAATCAAATCAATGTAATAATAGGGATAGAAACAGAACCCTTTATTATCTTATATGGAAAATAATTTTGATAAAAACACATGAACACCATTCTTGAGGAAAATATCCTTTCTACTTCAAAAACATTTTTCCTTTCTGAAAATGTCATAAAATATTAAACTAAAATAAGTTGATTAAAAATAAACATGAAAATTTGTAATGGAAGCTTCTTGGAAATAATGTTTTAAAAATCCATTCATTCCGTATAAGTTAAAAAAAATTCTTCGTACTTTTGTCGGAAAAGTAAAAAAGTATCTCGTACGAAAAACGACAAAATATTCCTTTCATATCTTTTACTAAAAAACTCACCGAAGGGTAAAATTGGATTTAAACAATTGTAGGTGGATGGAAATAATATTACATATTGAGGAAACATGGATGTGGATGATAAATACACCCCAGTAAATACCAAAGTATAAACAATCTCGGATAAAAATGAGATTGTGATATTTTCCCTTACCTTAGGTCCGACTTGCTTAATAAGTGTCTGAACCTCCTGTATAACGATTTAAATAATTTTGTTTACTTATTCTAGAATCATAATTATTTTTATGATATCATATATGGTCATATTCTTATCTTCTTAGTATTAATATTTCATTGCTACTTGTTATTCGGGTGTTTATAACTTTTTGTTCTTATGCGTGTTTTGTCGAATAAATTCTTATTCTTCTCTTTAGGTTTTAGATAACTAATTTCTAGAATGCTATTAGTGTAATATATATCATATTCATTCATTCAATTCATTTATATAATCATTACGAAATGAAGATCATGTAGAACGAGTTGCATCACATCGTGGAGACGATATTCCGTACGTAAGCACGAGTGATGATATAATTCCTATGATCGTGGAATTGTATTGGAGTGTATGTATACTATTTAAGAATCAATATCACTTTACAATAATAATATATATTTATTCTTTACACCATTATACCCATCCAAGTAAGGTGGTGGTGAAAAATAGATTACACCACGGCGTGGAGACGGTATTCTGTACGTACGCACGCGCGGTGATTTCATTTTCCATAGGATGGATAGATGGTTAAATTGGGTTGTTTCATACTTATAATAAAATATCATTATATGAGTGATACTGATGTTATTACTTCATAATGAAACAACTAAAGAAGAAGAAGTTGAAGTAGAATGAAATTGGAAAGGATCGGTAATGGATATTACCTCTTCTTTGAAGTGCTTCTTTGAGACCTCATTTTTGGGAACTAAAATTGGTCTTTGAAGAAGACCAGGACCTCTAGGATGTCTCTAAGTAAGTGGAGAGGAGAAAATGGCAGGGTTTGTCCGATATTCAAGGCTCAAAGTGGTGTGAGGAAGAGAGGGAGGAGATGCCCTTTTATAAGGGAGGAGAGGGGCACCTTTGGAATAACTAAAAATATTATTTTATTATAAAGTCATGTTCGGTTTTAAATAGCTCCAATTTGATTTATTTAGAGGCTAAGGTGGGGATGGTTCTAAATCCTCTAATCCAATAGAATTTAGAAAAGTTTAGGTTCCTATTATAACCTTATCATTTAGATTTAACATTAAGTTAAATAATTTTACTTTTACCGTGTCTTCTTGTTTTCTTATACTATAAGGTTAATAAATTTACTATATCAAGCCAAACGAACGCCAAGTTGTTTATTATTAATATATATAAACTTATCTAAGTCATTTGGACAAACCTTATATTTTTAGGAATAAAATAAAAATTAATAATATAATATTTGTTTTAAAAACTATTTTATGTCAATTTTGACATTATTTAGTAATTGATTTTTTTGAAAATCATAACAGAATAATAAGTTCGAAAAAAGTTAATTAAATCACTACTAACATTTCATATTAACCTAGAAAATTAGTGGAATTCATAAAAAGTCTCATATTATATTTATTTGGGTATTTATAACATCAATTATGTCAATATTTCATTAATAAGATAATTACTGAATCATCGTTGTGTCATAAATAAATTAAATTATTTAATGTATAAAAATTACAAATAAACTACCATTATGTAGGAAATATTTTTATATTTCTAATTAATATTTATAGTTTAATTTATCTTATGTATAACCCCATATTAAAAATGATTTATTTATTAAACTTTGATTTTTACTATTTTAACACTTCTTTAAATAAATTAATAATAAATGTCCTAATCTAATCCAAGTGGGCCTAAATGGTCATATTTTATTCCTAAGTTTGTTTTTGGTCGAATTACATTTGTCCAATACAACTAGGACATGTGTTAGGGTAATAATAATATCATTTTTACCCTTAATTACCCTATTTACTTTCAACTGTGGTAAAAAAAATTAAAAAGTTACTATTCACCAAAAATTTATTTTCATCTCATTGAGCCACATTTTACTTACTGACATCAACCGTGTCTCTCGGATTTTTGAAATTCCACTCAAATAAGCGGTAAAATTATGTTTTATGAAAAATTCAGTTTTTTAACACCCACTTAGTAGTTTCATTATTCATCAAAAATTGAAAGTTTTCAGAAAAATACCAAAATTTCACCCTAGGATAATTTCAATATTCCGAGTCCAAAAATGATGTCCATTTTGAAAAAATAAAATTTATAAAATTTTAAAAAGTGGTTATTACTATTCATAACGGCTAGTTTTAATAATATTTTAATAGCATATCATTGTTTAGTGAAACTCGGTATTGTGTACGATGCAAGCTATCGAGGAAGGCCGCGGTTGCGTGAAAACAAGACAATCTAGTGGTGTGTGTAGAAAAAGATTCCTTCGATGATTTTATATAACATAAAAGTCTGAGGTGTTACAATTCTCTTCAAAAAAAATCCAATTTTTTTCTTTCAAATACATTTTCCCTCAAGAATGATATCATTTTATGTAACTTATGAATTACATGGGATATGATTCATAGATACCATTGTTATTATTTATCTAAATGGTTTATATTTAGGATGAAAATATTTTTATGAAACCCATTTCCCTTCATATGGTTATACCATGATAAAAAGATTTTGAAACCTAATTCCTTTTTCATGGGTTATTCTTTGATGAAATGTTGAAATGATTATGTAACCTATTTATTTACCATTGGTCATGTTAAGTGTAAATGTTTATTATACCCATTTAATTTCATGGGTTTCAATACAATGTATGTTTTATGATCTTATGGAACTTATATAGATGATTGTAATTATGTGATTGGTGAGACCTATATCTATTTTTTATTAATTAAGTAAATATTTATATATCATGAGATAAATAGAACTGGAATGGGGTGTGATACCAATGAAGTAAGGGACTCTGTCCACTATAATAATCATAGGATTCGGCCTTGATATATATGATGGTTTGGGGAGTGAAACCATTCCACTATTATAGACTTGTAAATGATCCTTGAAAACTAAGGAAATGATGTCTTATGCTTATCTATATTCTAAATATCTATGTATTATGGTAATATTATTTTACCATTGATCAAGTAATTTGATACCATTATAAATCATGTCTTCTGAACTTCTATGATTTTTTCTATGAATCGAGTTTATGATATATGATATGCAGGTTATGGTTTCCAAATGTTATTGTTATACTATCATAACCATGTGATTATAATATATTTTTATCTCCATTGTTTGATCTTGTTGAGAATCTGTGATCAAACATTCTTATGTTTCATTTCCCTAGGAAATAATGAATGTTGATGTGTATGGTACCTTTAATAAGGGTGAAAGTTATCAATAACATTGTGGGAGATGACATATCTTAATTATAGGCTAGTTTTTTATGCTTCTATGTCTCCAATGTCCCTAGACTAAAATGATTCTAGAATTGATCAATATGTTATGTAATGAATATTCTCATATTAAGATGTAATATTTATGTATGAGTTGTTTTGGTTCATTATAGACCCATCATCGTTGATGAAAACTTCCACCATTACATATTCTTTTATGGTAATGTGTGCACACAATTTTCGATGTTATAGTATAGATCCTCTCTCAGGATTGAACCCATTCCCCTTGACCTATTCTACTTGGTTAATCGGAACACCTTGTGGCCTATATATCATGATATTATTATATGGATCCTCATTAAAATAGAATTTTTTATATTTATGGGATTGTTTTCTCTATTGATTACTCATGAAAATTTGGATTTGGGTGGTTAATAAAAATAATTAAAAAATAATTGAATATTATTTTTTGGTAAGAATTATGAATAGGGTTATTTATCCATGTTTTCCACCTAACTATGGTGAAATTTTTCTCTAAACAGATTTCTCTTTAGTTGAGAATAATAATATTAATTTACAAACTATTTTTGTATAATTTTTTTTAGAATACTAATATGATCTATTTCTTAGACCATTCATACCAAAAGGGTGTTTGTATATTTTTTATCAGTTGTATATAAATTAAAGGTTATATAGTGCGGTTGAGGGCGTGTTCATTAAAAATGTCTGGATGTTTGGAGGTGATGTCATGTTACATGGAGTTGTGTCTTAGTCTACTTAGGACTTTCATTGTTTTATGTACTCAGACATTTATTTTCTTTAATTTTTGTTTCTTTTAGGGTACTACCATTATTATGGAACTATGGTATTACTCTATATCCATATTGATACGTTTCTTGATTTTTTTGAATAATCATTCCCAAAGGTAGTTTTTGATGCCCAGGGACAAGACATTATTTTTTGGAGATGATGAATTCCTACTCATACATGTGAAGACATACTCAGGATATGGAATGTTTTGGTAAAATGGGTTTCTTCATGAGAAATTTGTACCAAAGGGTGGTTTTTATATGTTATTATCATTATCATTTTTCAGATGTCCTTCTTGAAAAGAGATAGGAATGTGGGTACATAAGTGATGGGTTGCGAGTGAGTACATATCTATCTCTCCCAATAATGAGTTCTAAGTCCCTATGTTGGATGTAAATTGTGTTTTCAAGATTCAATGCTTTTTAATTCTAATCATTCTTTTTATATATCCCTTGATAATTTGATATGATTTCAATTATTTTAAACAACAATTGATTCTTGAATCAAATGTTCCTGTGTCTCATTTCTTTTTTATGTGTCATTATTTTACCCCATAATAGGTAAATCGATTCCATGGGGGGGGGTCTAATGAAATATAGGAAAGAAACCCTTAGGCTTATTGAAATATTATTGATGCATTGATTAATATTGTCCGAACTGTGGACCAAGTTGTGGAACCTACCCCTGTTCACGATAGGGAGGGGTAACCTATATGGGATAAAGATAGAAACGAGGATAAATATTATATTCACCAAAAAACACTATATTTTCAAGTGATAAAAATTTTTAGTATGGAGAAGATCTATTGGGAAATCTAGAGAAGAATTTTGAAATCTTGGAGACACATGATCCAGTTAAGTTGAAGTGCAGTATCTTCAATCTTGAATCCTTGAGTAGAATGTGGTGATACTAGGTTGAAATGGATAGAAATCATGGTTTCATGAAGTGTAAAAAAGTAAAATCCATATTCAATGAATTATTATAATTATAATCCATAAATATTTAAAAAACCATTGATTTTTTCCAGCTTGATCAAGGGAATCAGTTATTGACATTGTATGTTGATCGATTCACTACGATCTCTATATTTTCTCTTGAGGTTATATCTAATAAGAAGATGAATGTTTAAATGTTATAGATGATCCTTCAAAAAAATATATCATCATAGTTATATATTTTTATTCTAAGAATTTAGGCTGACGTGGCATATAAGATGTTGATAGAAAATATTGACCTAGTAGATTTGTTAGGAATTTATGGTGTTCTTTTTTCCTTTGATTGTTTCTCCAGTGACTATTAGAGTGGAAAGAGGAACCAAATTAGTTTACTAAGGGATGAAATGGTAGTTATTCCTAGGGGTATCTATTTTCACCATCATAAGTGGACAATAGTTTTAAATGTTACCATTGTGGCCAGAACAGTCACACAATGCATTTCTCACCATGCCTTCAATGGATTGAAACGTGTGTAGTCTCTATTTTCAATTGAAAAAGTTTTTTATGTCATATATTTTTCTCAATATATTCTATCCAAATCTATAACTATCTGATCTATATTTCATTCTGAATATCCACATATGGTATAGTTCTGTCCACAAGCCTTTAGAATAAGGAAATTCTATGTTGCCGAAGAGTCTCTTATAGAAGTTGATGCAAGTCATCATAACATGAGATGTATCATATATATTTCTTATATATTAGAAACTAGATTGATTTTTACAGGTATATATCACTCCATTATATCAACTCATGTCATGATAATTCTAAAACTATCAATTGATCGCATGACATTCAATATACAAGAGGTGATTCCTTGTTAAAAGGATAATTCTTTTTGTTTAGCCTCAGGATCTTTCTTAATGTTCCATTTAGAGATGGTTTAGTATTTATACATTATTGAATAATAAAATTATTAAGTGAATATTTGGATGTACTATTTAAGAACTCACAAGGATCCGATTGATTTTCACCATTGGTGGGTGTGCCTAACCGATTCTATTGTGAGATCTCGTGTGTTTTAAATGGAATGGGATCCAAGGGCCAGTTTGGTGGGGCCATAGATTCTATATAATAATAATTTGTAATTTTTTCAACTAATTAGTGGTAGTTGGAATTATAGTTATTACCATCCTTCAAATTTCAAAGAGTTTCATGATGTTTTTTTGATTATTTTTGTAGGTTGCCTCCCATGAGGGAAGTTTAATTCATAGTCCACTTGGTTCCTAAAACTCTATTGATATTGATGTCACCATACTATATGGATCAAGATAATTTGTGTAAGTTGACCATTTATTTCTATGATATGGGATCTAAGGGATTTTGAGATCCATGTGTGTCACCTTGGACATCACCCATTTTCTTTCTGAGAATACCGATGGAACTCTTCTTGTATGTGTCCACAATTGGAATATAAATTGATATATGATAAAGAAAAAATATACCATTCCATGTATTGATGATATTATCAACCAGTTGAATAGAAAAAATAGTATTTACAAAATTGATCCTCAATCTAGTTATCATTAACTCAAGATCAAAAAGATTCATATTCATATGACTTCCTTCATGAGACGGTATGGCAATTTATTGTACCATGTGAGACCTTTTCGACTAACTAATTCCAAAAATGTTATCATTGAATTTATGAACAATATTTTCCACAAAAATGATAAATATTTTTTAAGTTGTTCATTTTTAAAATCCCAATTTACTCAACAACCACAGAAGATTATGTATGTCACATCTATCATGTTTCATTAATTTTTAGGGCTCCCTTACATTATTATAAATTATGAATGTTAGTATTATATATTTGAGAAGTCACATTATTGGTAGACCTGATTTAAGAATACAATATATTAGTTTTTCATGAAAATTATCAGTTGATATTTAATTAGATGAACCATGGAATGTCTATGAGATACATGGATTCCTTGATTTTTTAAGGATATTATTAGTTGTTCATAAAGGATTTATCAAATTTTCTATCCCATTTAACAAATATTACATTAAATGTATTGGAGTTTATATGGGATTTGACGTTTTATGTATACTTTTATGAGTTAAATTGTTATTTTAACTCAACACTAATTTTTGATTTACCAAAGGCTGATTGAAGATATCTGGTTTACTTGGATTTTTTTTTATATAAGTCTCAGATGTTTCCTACTATTGGGAGATAATGTGGTGTCATATGGATCATGTCATCTTTGACTTCGTGAGATTAATTTTCTCACTCATTAATTATAACTTGAAAATTTAGGGTATTCCCTTATTATTTGGGGTCGCATTCATTTTTGTGACGATGTTACGATTTACTCTGACCATAAATGATTACGTAATATATTTCTCAAAAAAAAATTGGACCTCGGGAAGAGATTTTGAGTTTAATACATTTAGTAATTTGACTTCAATGTTTCTTAACCATCGAGAATGTCTAATTTTGATTTTTATTCTATTATAATGATGTTACCTCCCCATGATTAAAATGTGTAAAAAGAGTGAATGGACATTTATGGGGATTATTTCTCAGATGAAAATAGGGATTATAGAAGATGATTATATTTTTGTTATTGATAGTGTTCCTTTTTAAAATCATTTTTCCCTGATATTATCATTCCACAGTAAAATCAGGATGTTGAATTTAGGGGTATCTTAGATTCTTTTTACTTTTAGGATACCATCAATTAGTGGTATTTTTCCTCGGAGGATATTCTTTTATTTATGAGCTAATAAATATTCCCTTCATTTGTGATAAAGGTCATTTTGCGATATTTTCATAATTCAATAGGGGATTTCCACCCTAACATGAATATTATATTCTATGACATGTATCATTAGGGTTTGAGGACTGGTATGAAATAAGTAATAAAAAACATTGTATCTCAATTTTATACAGGACATCAGATTAAGGATGAGTTCCAAAAGCCTTTCATTTATATTATTCCATTTCACATGATAATATAGAAGTTTAATTAGATTTATATATATTTGACTATTGGTTTACATTTAACTCCTCATGTAAATTGTACCATTATGATGGTGATCGATTAGTTAACCAAGAAATCTCATTTCATACTGATTCATCACACCACTAAAGTTGATAACCTAGGAATTTTTTGTCTTAAGTAGTTCATAACATAACATGAAATTCCTAAAGTCGTTATCTCACGTAGAGACAATATTTTTTTATCATAGTTTTATAAGGGACTCCTAGAGAAAATGGAAACCTGGGTCTGGTTATGCATCGAATATTATCATCATATGGATGATAGATAGATATGGTTAATCCATTTATATATTATATGCACCATTCCTATGTACTTTTCTTCAGATGTTCTTGTTATACCAATTTTAAGAATTTTAATTTTCTAAGAATAAAAGTTACCATTAATCCATCACAATGGAACACTTTCAGGACATATATGGTCTTCCTTTTAACTCTCCTCCCTATTGGTTTGAGGTTGGAGAATCATCCATGGTTAGAATGAGTTTTTTTCATATACAACGATTAAGATATTACTAATTTGATATTTTTTTTGTGATGGATTAATGTTGATATAAGTCTTGTGTAGATCAACATTTCCATCTTAGGGATTTTTATTTTAGTGACTAGGATTTCATGAATATATCCCCTTTTGTGTATCTAATGATTTATAAATTTTCCAAAACTCTCTCCTAGGTATGTAGTACCATTTTAGACCCTCTATTTTATTATAATGTTAGCATACCATTTGAATTTACCACTTTTTTTATCTTCAACACACATCACTTTTTGTATATAAAAACTCTAAATGTATGAGGTGAACCCAAATCATTTTCTAAACATGGAGGTCATTGACATAGAGCCTGATATTTCTTTGACTGAATAAAAATTTTGGTTGTAGATTCTCAATTGTATGTTGTATGTGGAATGTAAATAGGATTGGGTTGAGTGTTGTGGCATCATGGTACTAATTAGCATGATACATGCATTTGTGAGCCTTTGGTGTGGGAGTGGTGTCGTCATCTATTAGGAGAGAGGTATTTTTGTACATAGCTTTCTAGGGGTAAAATTGAATATTTAGGGTAGATATATTATATCCCGCTATTTTCTCTTGGAACTATGTTTTTCATGGTCTTGATTTCTCCTTCGATTGATCATTTCCAAAGTATTCCTAATGTTTTAGATGTAAGTGAGGTTTTGATTCTTGTTTCCGAGATCGTGATATGTTCTAGGTGGGTTTTCAATGGGTGGACATGGTTTTATAGAAATAGAAGAATCTATTAGTCCCCCAGCCAATTAGTGGAATGTTTGTGGAAGGGGGTTCTAAGAGGAACTCTACCAAATAGTTTTTGGGTTCTTTCTAATTGACTAAAGGTACTCCTAGTGGGGTATGAAATCTTCATGGACCCACTAGCTATCTATTTTACGCCCTCCAAAATGATGATGGTATTTCCAGAGGACCATTGATTTTTTTTGTCACCACTGGCTTGTCAATGGAATCTACAGGGCATCCAATGGTGTCATTATGAACAATGGAATGTGTGTGTAGAATCACAATTTTATCCACCCAAGGCCCTTATTTAGTTATTTAATCTTGCTATTTCGACCATTATACATCCATTTAAACATGGATACTTCTTTAGAACATCTTTTGACTTATCGACCAAATTGGTTAGTGGTTTGGTATGTTGACCTTTTTTTTGTATTTGAACTCATTCTTACAATAACATAGGATTACATCAAGAGATTAACATTTTAAATATTTTAAATCAATTTAACTATGCTTATAGTATTATTCCATTTATGTCCATCAGTTAATTTGTGGGAGTTGTTTGTATATTCAAACCTCATGTTTAATTATTCTGAAATAATGGTGGTAAGTGTTCTCATTGGTTTTCCTCATTATAAAATCGATACATTTATAGATTTATTTATGGGAATTATTGATTCAGGATCCCTTATTAATTTAAAATACCCTAAGATCTTCTGGACTAATTTTTTACATGGGGGAATAGATGGTCATTGGGTTTCACGCTAGGTGGTTTCATAATTTGAATTTTTCATTTAAGACTTTACTTCATTCATCTTGATATTGATTTTTAAAATTTTAAAAAGTATTTAATTGATTTTGATAAAGCATGGTGGTTTTTGATATGGTTTATAAAATGTTTATTTTTATTGGAATTGTTAAATAGGGTTCGAAAGGGGTTTATGTTATTTAAAAGATAAAATTCCATGTGAATGGATCGAACATGATAAACATAAATGTGATTAGTGAAAATATAAGGAAATATACTTGGGGATGAACTCTTCCTCATTTAATATTTCTTATAGGGTAATGGGTGACCATGTTGCCTAATATTTTGGAAGGAAACACTATAGAGATTGAACTATTACACCCAAGACTTGTTCTTCCAGGTTAATGTGCACACCATGTGACATAATCAAAACAATTGTTGTTATGAGGATCAACCTTGACTTGGAACTACATATATAAATGGGATTGTTTTATCTAGTGATTACTCTTAAAATATTTGATAGGGATGATTAAAAAAATTATATTCGGAACCTATTTATTTTTATGTTTTGAAATAAATTCTGAAAATAGAGATTCATCCTTGTTTTGTACCAAATTTTTAAAATTGTATCTAATTCAATATTTATATTTACAATAGAATTATTGGTTAATTTTATATAGTAACTTTATAAAACACATTGTGGGATCATACATGGATCTCTTTCTCACACCATGTATACACCTTTGGGTGTGTGTAGAATTATTTATTTGATTTAACTAAGGGAAAGGTTCCATAGGGAAGTGGTATGTTTATTCATTAGAATTGTGGTTATGTTTCGAGGTGATTTAATGTCACATGGAGTTGGGATTTAGTATATTTGTTAGTTGTTTGGTTGTTTATTGTACCTTGTCGGTTTCTTTTCTTTTCATTTACGTCTTTATAGTTTTTTTCTTTATTTGTGGATACTGAAATTAATTTTTATAATTGTTATCATATTCCTTGTTTTTTGTGGGAAAAATAATTCACGTAGTAAGTACATGATTCACATGAAATTGTTACAAGCATATATGGAATGCGAATTTCCATCAGGATAACTATAGTATTACTTGGGTTAAATAATGTTTGGTTATTCATGGTGGGTTCGTAATAGTTGGGGGATTGAAAGAGTGTATGGTAGACTAATCAAATGAAGGAATTTGATTTAGGTTACATTAAATGGATCTACTAGAAACTTTATGGATCTAAAACAAGGGAATTAACACCTGGACATTCATTTGTTGTCCAGTGGAACTCCACTAGCAGCTTAATAACCCATTAGTTAGCCAATAGAGGGTTGGTAAATTTATTCAGTGGGAAAGAATCGAATATTTCAAAACCTTTTCTTACACCACAACCTTCAGGGTGTATCTCTCTAATCCACTAGACCAAAAATGCATAAAATCCCCTTAACTTATCTGTTTCCTCTTTTCCATTGGATCATGGTTTTCTGTGATTATTTTTCCATTCCAATTCATGGTATGATCTTCTTCTTACTCATCCCTTATTCCTCACCTTATATTTATTCTGAATTTATTACATTAGATTTATGATATGGGCATTGTTCCACTAAATAATAGTTTAATCACTTCAAAAAAAAATTCGTTCAAGTGTTGTCTATATTGTAATTTATTTATTATTGGAATATCACTACCAGACATAATTTCTCTTTTGTTATGATTTTAATATAATTATTTATATATTTAAAAAATTGGGAGGGAATACGTAATTGACACCAAAATGGATAATTGTGTATTCCTATTTTTAGGAGAGAATTACTCCATTTTTAGTATTTCCCCACTCTTCAGTCATGGTTTTACATTATAGATAAAACTAGTGAGTGTATTTCATATATTTTTCATTGAGTGTTCATGTTTTCAATTTTATTTATGTTATTGAATCTATAATATTTAGTTAATTTAGTAGTTTTTCAAATTAATATGGATTTGGGTAGATGAATTGAATATTCAGCATTCATTTTTTATTTTCATTCATTCATGTTATATTTTGATACATGATTCATTTTGAACAAATTTTGAAAATATTATATATAAATTGATGAAAAGAAAATTTTTATAAAAAATAAAATGAATAATGAAAAGTATAATTTATATTATCCTTTTATTGTTAAGACAGTGGATGGGTTCAATGTGTTATAACCCTAAATCTTAAGAGTGCATTTCCAAATCACTTTAATCATATATAATAATGTTAAATGATATCACCATTATAGCATATCATGAAACACTACGTTAATTGTTTTTAAAATGAAATTCTACATTGCATAACATACTACTAGTGTGATACCACAATAATGCAGTCTGATTGTTATTATCTTGAGAATACTTTTTTTTTCTTCAGAAAAGCAGCCTATTTATAAAACATAGGGCAGCATTAGATTTATCATAATATAAAAAATAACTTGAGAGTTATTTGGAAACCTCATGATATGTGATTCATTCAAATATATTTTTCTCAACTTAATTGTAGCTATTACTTTAATATAATAAAAAAAGTATGAGAATGTAAGATAATTAATGACACACTATTTTCATATATTTCGATAATAAAATCACTTAATTTTTTTTCAAACATACTAGAAATGAGATATCATAGCTTAATTTATTGTTTAAAAAATATTTTTATAATCATAAAATATATGACAATTCACTACGCAAATATAGACTAAGGTGTATTATAAATTTAGTATGGCAATACTCTAACATTACAATAGTATCAAATGTAATATACATTTCTACCAATGGATTAATAGCGATCAAAATTATAGAGGCAATGTTGTTAAACGAGTTTGATACCATAATTGAAATATAAGAGTTTTCTATATCCTAACCAATGTAAATAATCATTTATAATTCATAATATGCAAGGAATGAGTGAAAAAAAGAAATTGAACAATTATTGAGACATTTGGATGACATGTACAACATGTTGTGACAAAATGATCCCAATAAAAAAGTTTTATAGATACCAACCAATCTAAGGGATAGAGATGAGGTTATACGAGGTTAAAGGTAGTGGTTCCTAACAAATATATTGACTATTTTAAAGCTTATTAGGTAATATGAATATTTTTATTCCTATGTATATATATCATGAAAAGTGGAGAAGATGTATCAATGGGATATCCCATGCACATTTAAAAAAGGATATAACTTTTGGGCGTTCACTGCATGATATTCTAAAGTTATATATAATTTTCCATTAGAGCATCGATCAATCTAAGGATCCTAAAATATAATTTTTTTTATTACTCATTTTAATCATACATATTATATAATTTTATGGATAAACATTTAATGGGGTTCGAGGGTGTTCAAATTGTGGATTACTATCGATCCTAAGATGAATTTGTTCCTTGGTATATTTTTGTCTTCTGTCATATGTTTTTTTGACGTTATCCCCCAATGTATGTATAAAAAGGATTAAGTGTTTTAGAGAAAGTATAATTAAAACCTATACTCTGGTAGAGTTGCCCATATATCTTGAAAATTATAGCCGTCATAGAGGATAATGAATAGTAAAATCACATGTTAATAATTTTACCCTATTAATATAGCTAACACATGAAATAATATGTGGGAAAATAGATATATTATATAGTTGTAGGGACAATTGAGATTAAAATTTATTAGATAATACATTATTCTAGAAATTCATTATAAATGTGAAGAAAATATTTTATGAATAAATCAATCTTATCCCAACACCCCCATTGATTCTTAATTAATTAATTTATTCCATCCATCCAACTATCCAATGTAAGAAAATTATTAATTTAATCTAGAGAAATGTAGGGATGTGGACCTCTAAATTAATAAAGATTTGGAGATTCCACGAATGATATATTTACACACTCATTGGGGAAAGATCCCATACTAGAAAAAATCACTTGATGATTATTCTTATTACACATGCAAGCCAAAGAGTCTTTAACATTTTCACCTTTACTCCAGTTGTGCATAAATAATGCTTGATTAATATTCCCATATCCATTATGAAAGATGAAAAAAATGGATCAGGGAGTTATTATATTATTTTGGATTCAATTGATAAGAACAGAAGAGTATATATCAATTAAAACTTTTGGGATATCGAAATAAATAAAATCCTCAAAAACATCAAGATTCTCCTTTTCAAAACTATTAAGAGAACCACAACATCCATAGAAACTGTTGAAGGTTATGATCAAAAAACCCTTTGAGTCACATATAGAAACACCTCCATGCATGAGATTGAGCTGGCTGGAGCCATATGTGTAATTCTTAAACCTACTACTGGGTGGATTCTACCTGACCCATCTCTCTAGAGTGGGAATCAATTAACCAGATAGCATGGAGATCCTGATGGTTTCAACTGTCATCATGTATGGAGAATTATCCACATGATTCAAGAGACCACCCAGGATGGATACAAGACCATGAGAACAAATATTCATGGATAAACGGTAGTTTTTGATGTAATCGTCCAGGATTTTCATACATTGATATTATATTATTTTTTATGTATATTTATTATATTACATTAATACACACCCAAGAACCACAATTTTTTATTTCTTATAGAAACATGGAAATATAAATAATGGTCCATAGTGAGTTACATGATTTGATACTATATTATTCACAAAAAATAATATTCTTAGAAATATCATAAATAACACAAATCATCACAACTAAGGGAAATGAAAAATTATAAAAGGTGGTCTTAGATGCCCAATTATGGTAATCATGGGAGTTTTGTAAGTATAGCATGAGCATAAGGGTATTAGAACATGAGCATAAATTTTGAAAACCATACCCTACAAATCAAAGATCATAATCAGGATTCATGGAACAAATATTGGTAGTTCATAAGACACGAATCATAATGGAATCCAAGAAAATGATCCCTAAAAATAATAGGCATCAAATTTTTAGCATACAAAAATACATTGAAAATCATTTTCATGTTAGTCAAATCTCACTACCAAGACCATCACAACGATCAATTTCCATTGATGAACCAGGTTCACCCCCTCTTCAATCCTTGTGTTATTGAACTGGGATCACTACCCATTCAAAACTTATATTTCTAAACCAAATTGACCACCCGTTCCAACCCTATATTTCTGAACCAAGTTCAATTATCATTATAGTAAATTTTATCTCATGATATATAAATCCATTATTATATCACTATAGGGAGATATAGGTCCCATCCATCTCATTATGAAAACCATATTTATTTGTGCCACATCATAAATATTAACTATTTTTTATCTTAGTTGGCCACAATAAGGTCAGTAATGATTGTGTCTAAGAGAATCACTATAAATAAAATAAACACAATTAGATTTAATAGATATTGGATAAAGGTAAGTGCTAAGACTTTCACTAGGTCCACCTTTTCTCTCTAGAAATTCACTTGTGAATTTACCTTCTCTCCAAATATGAGTGATCTCCATGTCATAAAAAATTATCACTATATATTTTCTAATAAAAAAATTAGATTCCATGGGATATTTCCATCACCTTTATAAAGTAAATAGGTTTCCTAATTACATCTTCTTAGAATAAAAAATTAAAAGAATAAGGATTCATAATCATTTTTTCTTTCTAAAAACATTGGAAGATAATGTTTTTCATAATCATAAATCCATCAAAAGATAATCTATTCATAGAATGAATATTAATGGTATCCTTAAATCAAATCCCCAATAAGGAATAAGTAGCACCAAAAAATGACCTCTTAAATGGAAAATAATTTTGGAAGGTCATTTTAAACATCTCTTGAAGAAAATAAATTTTCTAGGAAATTCCTTTATAATACATAAATCCTCTCTAAAAATTATTTTCATTAAAAATATTAATTAAATCATATTAAGGAATATTTAAAAATAAATTAAATCATTTCATGAAGAAAATGAACATTATAATTTAAAAAGTAATTTTTAATGCATAAAACATTTAAAAAAAATTATTTAAAAATATCTTAGAAAATATATAATATAATACTCCAATACATTTCTATTCATTGTATTTGGAATATATGTTCATTCCGTATGTGTTAGAACAAATATTCTAGTTACATTTTTATTAAAATTCATGTGGTAATTGTTTTTGGAAAACAACATAAAGATTATATTAAAAACCATTTGTAAAAATTAAATCATGGGAAAAAATTACAATCCAAAATAATAAGATATTAATAAAAATTTATCAAAACATTTTCAGAAAACATTGTATATAAATAATGTAGATTTAGGACTATATATTGAAATAATGACGGATTTTATTGAAAACAATTTCTTAATAATTATATGTACCTAAATGTGGAAAAATTGATCCATTATGTGAATATGTCATGAATATCAACATTGTATACTTAATCATAAACAATCAAGATAAACTATGAGGTTGTATCTCAATACCCTTACCACTATGGTAACCATGAATCATAAGCCCTATAATGGAGTCACATAAGATTATAGTTAAAAAATAATAGGGACTAATAAATTCATGGTATTATATATATATATATAAGGGGTTATATATGCCCACCATGGAAGAATAAACGTGCAAAACATAATTAACATTTCAAAGAAGGAAAATCGAGACAAAAAAAATATTACCTTATGTCTTCACTTTCATTGTACACATTCAATCCTATGGTATAATAAATATAGGTTTATTATGAATCAATTATAAAATAATATTCATATATATCATAAAATATATGATTTTATAATGATGTCTTATTACCCATTCCATAATTATTCCATGCTATAGTTTCATTCTGGGTAATAATTACATTATTTTCCATAAATATTTTTGATTTCTTATGTTTTTGGTTATCTTATACTAATAATGATTTTTATTTCCATTAATATTGGTTACATTATATTAATAATTATTTAATAATCTCCAAATTGATAACCATGGTATAAAAATCATTTATCTTCATTATATATTTATTTATAATAATCTATAGACTATAGAATTAGGAAATGAAATACACCTTTAATGGAGATGGTATGTTATGCGTACGTATGAACAATGATTCCATTTTAATTTCAGATAGAATGAAATGAAATTATATGATACATTATCACTCCATAAAAAAAATTATGTCATTTATATCACATATTGTTTTATTAAACCCTTATTTAATACATTCTAGTGAATAATGAATGAATCATATCACTTTATAAGGAAGTATTCTGTAATACAAAAAAAATGATATAGTATTTTGAAAAAATGAGAAACATGAAGGTGTGTTTGATATTATAATTACATAATAATAATAAAATAAAAAACATATATATCATATATTTATAATTAATCCATAATTTTTTCCATCCATGAACGGTGGTAATGGATAAATGAATGATTTCAGTTCACTAGGTGGTAGTCTTCTATACACATGAATAATGAGTTTGTAAACCATTTCAAGGGAGTGGGTATGATTTTTTGTCATAGACATAACATAAAAATTTCATAGTATGTGGAAGATTCATTGTTTTATATATACTAAGGTTCTAAAAATAATTTATGTTTTTTAGGAATAAATAATAAAACAATTACCGTTGATGAACACTACCTCTTCTTCAGAATCCTCCTTAGGATTGCACTAAAATCCTTCCCATTAATAATTTCTTCCAAAAAATTCCTCTAAAATGAGGGGATTAAATTTTAAAAGTTATTTTGGATAGAAATTTTCAATCCAAATATTTTTAAATCTGTGTATAATAGATCAATTTGAGTGGTCTTTTATATGTGTGGTAGAGGACTGAGATGGTATTTTTTAAAATAAATATGTGATCCCACTTTTTTTATATGTCAAAATGGCCCAAATTAGGCCAGTATAGAAACATATATGTGTAATAGTTGTAATATGTCAAAAAAAACTATTTTTATACAAGATTTCAGGTTATTGTTGCCCTTATTTTTTTAGTTTAAACTCCGATAAGCCCTTTTTTACCTTTGTCGTGATAAATAATTTTTACTGAATTCAGTATCCATTTTTTCCAAAAAATAAATTTAACTTTTTAAAAGTTATTAATTATTGTGATTCCAAATAAGGAATAAATTTTTCAAAATTCCCTTCGCATAAGTGGAAAAAAAATTAAAATTTATCTTGTAGATGTAATAATAAATCATATTTTTATAGAAAACATGTTCAAACGATTATTAATTCTTTATATGTAATTTCAATGAGAAATTGATTCCAATTCACTAAATCGGAATATTGGATCTATATTTATATATTTAAACTTTAAACCCAATTTAATATATAACATAATTTGTTGGAATCCTCCTGTTATTATGGTCAAAAATATTTTGTATCATCTTAAAAATCATTTATGGACCTTGTAAATTGTGATTTATATTGTTATATTATGTTTTTTATATTAATGATTATGTGTAATTCATTCTGTGAGTATTAATTCATGAAAAAAATAAAGATATTTTCCAAAGTATGAGACACCACATCAATGATCACTATCACTCTATTGGTGTGAATGATTGGATAAGTCCATAACACCGTAACCTTGACATTGTAACCCAAACATCGTAACCCAGACATTGTAACTCTGACACCGTAACACATATATCGAATTCTTGACACCATTCACCAGTTCTTGATTTAGATAAGAATTTTCTGACGTAACACTTTCTAGTATACTGATTGTCATTGTAAACCTTGCTACCATGATCGTGCTACCAGTTTCAAACTTCACAAAGGATCTTCTACCATTAATCTGATATAATCAGACCATGTTTTTGGTTACAAAATTGACAATAGTGATGACACTGTTTCAAGTGAAACCATTTCAAGACAATATGTGTCATTTTTCCCTACTTGGCCATTTTTTTGAAATTAAATTTAATAGTTGATACTAACACTAAAATTTGCGTCATTTAATGATAATGATATAATAAATTCTCTTTTGCAGTCCTGTCAGCAGATATAATGAGGTGCGAGGAGTGGAGATCATTATTCCAATCTGCTATAACAATGAAATCCCAATGATAATATATGTGGTGGTATAGGAGATGAAAAATAAAGTCTACAACTAGATTACATGAAACAAAACGAGAAGAAACCACATACACTGAAGAAAACATGACGAATTATCGATTCCTGGTGAATGAACTATTGTAGATCCGAAAAACAAACATCCTCATAGCATCAACTCTAAAATGAAAAAGAGCTACAATACACATGTCATCCAACAAGAAACTATAACATGAAGCCCACAATACTCTATTTTCACATGTGGACACGAAAATCACATCTTCTACGTCATACAAGTCCAGAGCTGCATAGAACCACACATAGTGAATTTAAAATCCTTTCTCATTATCTTTTCCCTCATGTGTACTATTTTTATTAATTTTAGAGTAGTGTTTGTACCATTTTTAAAACACATTTTCCCCTACATTAAACTGAATGATACAAGATAACCCCACTCAAATGCCTTTTATACCTTTTTTCACCCACATAATATTGTGGAATAGGTCATGTGTGACCTAGTTTCTAGTTTTCCCATGTAGAATAGTGGAAGTTTTCTTTTGACCTAGATAGTCATGTGTACAATCATTGACCCTGATCCTATGTGTGGAACAAAGCTTTATACATATATATTTCTTGGTGGTAGGTGATCACCATGTGGAGTGGATTAGGTCTCATATTGAGACTGAACCACTTGTTTTATTCGTCATGCCTTTCAAAAAAATTTCACTGTTTGAACTAATATTTCATAGAACTAAATTTTACATTTATAGTTATACTTGGATAGTATTTATAACAATTTTTACTTGTTATAGTAGTTTCAAAAGTTATATCAATATCTCATATTAGTATAATGGAGAATTAATCAATCGTCTGATAAACTATTTGAACAGTTGAACTATTATAATATCACTACCTTGGATAAAAAAGCAATTTTTTATTTTAAATTGAGGGAATGTTTATTTTTTTAAATAAACATTATAGTCAAATATTTATAGAAACTCAGTCCCCCCACTTGAGTGTCCTAATCTAACCAACATTTGGTATTTGAGGTGTTTTTAATATCCTTGTTTTCGAAATATTAAATTATAAATCTGTTTAAAATATATTTCAAATGTGATTGTAGTTGTTTTATAAAGATCCTTAAATTTTTCTTAGTTATAAATTTCGAGTTCATTAAAATAAAGATTCTTTATCATTTATAATAGATTGGAAGTTGATGCTACCAATAGACCTCCATTCTTTAATGGAAAAAATTATGCACAATGGAAAATAAAAATGAAAATACACTAAGAAAGATTGGGTTTTTCTGATTGGGTCTTAAATTATATATGAGTATAAGATTCCTCATACTGATTGGTAGAAGTTGGATGATCCAACTAAGGCTTATTTTAATATTAATTACAAAACCGTGAATTCCTTATACTATTAATTAGGACATGAAGAGTTTAACAGAATTTCATCATGTGAAATAGCCCATGAAATTTGGGATTCCTTATTTTTTTTATCATGAAGGATCCTATAATGTTATGGAAATGATACTTAACACATATAATGTTAAATATGATAACATTAAAATAAATCCTGATTAACCTATTTCGTGCATTTATCTCAGGTTTAATGAAATTTTTAATATAATGATCTCTTTAGGAAGAGATGTTACAAACTTTGAGAAAATTACGAGATTACTGGGATGATTACTAGATATATAGAAAACAAACACTCTCTCAATTAGATAATCATGTGATATTAACAATATTTAAATCAAGGAGCTATTATGTAATTTGATGATTTATGAGGAAGAATAAAAATTCAACACAAAATAGGAGGATGAACCCAAAAGTAAACCTATGGGATTCCAAACCTGTACCTATAAAAACAAGAAAAATGAGAAATTACAAGCCCCTGAAGAATGTTACAGTAGTGAAAAATCATAAATAGAAAGTGAAGAGGAAAAGGGTCAATTAGATGGATTATTTAAAGAGTTTTATAGAAGAAATAAATTTCTCAGAATCCATATTTACAATGGAATGTATGATCACAAGGGAAACTGTAAGAAGGATTGAAAAATAAGTGACAAATATAATGAAATAATTTTTTGTGAATGTAAGGGGAAGGGACATAAAAAGGATGATTGTCCTAAGCTAAAATATAATAAGTGGTCCAAGGAAAAATATTGAAAGTTTAAAAATTACATGAAAGAAACTTGGAGTGATTTTGAGGGTATCACAAGTGGCTCAGAGTCATCAAATGATGAAAAGACTATGGATGACAATATCTATTTTTATGAAAATTGCATCTTATGTAATCTTTGAGTCTCCTATACCAAATTCTTATTATTCTAGAGATGAAATTGATTTTAAAATTTTCTAAAATGAGGAAATTTTTTAATACTACCAAATGCAAGAGGTCACCAGTAATGTGCAAAAAGATAAATAAAAATATTTAAAGAAACAACATTCTTTGACTAATACTTTCAAATCTAGGCATACAATAGAGAAAGTGAAAAATGATCAATTACTCAATATGATCAATTAACATATGTTTTCTAATGAGAAATTGAAAAAGGGAATAGAGAAATATACCATTAGAAAAAATACTCTTATAAGGATGCTTGTTGAAATAAATTCCCCAAGATATGATATGGGTATATGATACCCACCCGGGAATAGAAATCCCACCAAAAACATTTGTATCAAAATCCAAAAAATCTATTTTTATACCTAAATGTAAAAATTTAGCTCCTAGTTCTAGTTCTATAAAATCCATTACTGTCTATATATTTTCCTGACCAAATAATGTCCATTTTTTAAATATGTTACATAGTACTCATAATAAACCCAAGATAGAGGTGTGGGTCCCTAAATCACTAATTATTAATGTTATTGAACGCAAAGAAATATGGGTTAAAAAATCTGTTTTGTAATTATTTTACAGGATTCCTTTTGGAAGAGATATTGTAAAATATTATGGTATATGGATAGTTGATTCTCAAGAAACATGATAGAATATTACCCATGCTTCAATAATTTAGTAATGATTTATGGCGGGCATGTCACTTTTGGTGACAATGCTAAAAGAAAAATAATTTTCATGGGCTAGATCGGTAACTTAAACTCTGTTTTAATTTCTTAATTACTTTTTGTTTATAGATTTAAATATAATATTCATAGTATATCACATCTATGTGATGATTGATTTCAAGTTAAATGTTAAAATGAGGCTTATAATGATTTTAACTATAACAATGAAATAATTTTTTCAACTTTAGGAAATGAAATTATTTATGCTATTAGCATAGATTCCATTGTTTCTCAAAATGTTTCATGATTAATTGTATTTAAAAAATATCATTGGAATTTTCATCGATAGTAAGGACTCTGAAATATACACTACATTAGAAAGGTTACTCAAAATGTTTAATTAAAGGACCTACCTAAACATGTGTCTCCTAATAACAACATCTACAATCCTTGTCAAAAGGGTAAACATCACAAAATATCTTTCAAACTAAATAAAGAAGTTTCAACTTATCAACCTCTTGAGTTGGTTCACATGGGTTTTGTTGGACCATCTAGATTTTATAGTTTAAATGGGAAGCACTATGGTTATGTTTTTGTAGATGAAAAATCTAGGTACACTTGGAACTTCTTCTTGGGCCACAAAAGTGAATATTTCTCTCATTTTGCAAAGTAATCTAGGACTATACAAAATCATAGTAGACTTATGATTAAATTCTTATGAAGAGACAATGGTCGTGAGTTTGAAAGCCTAGAGTTTGAATACTTTTTATCACAAAATAGCTATAGTCATAACTTCTATACCCCTAGCACACCTCAAAAAATGGAGTTATAGAAAGAATAAATATAAAATTACATGAAATTTCTAGATCCATTCTTAGTGAGTATGACTTACCGATTTACATTTGGGATGAAGTAGCTAATACACATGATACATTATTAATAGAGTGTTAATCAGAACTATTCATAAAATAACTATTTATGTATTGTAGAACAATAGATAACCCAAGGACAATTACATTGATGTTTTTTTTTGAAATTTCTATATCCTTAACACAAAGGATAATATGGACATGTTTTCCTCCAAGAGTGATAAATGATTTTTTCTATGATATTCAATCTCTAGTTAAGCCTATAGTGTCTTTACCAAAATAACCAATTGTGTGGAAGAATATGTATAAGTCAAATTTGAGGAAATAGATCCACATGAACCAAAGACTGCCTTATTGAATCTTGAGAATGATATGAAAAATCAAAACATCAATGAAAAATCTTCTGACCATATTTTGAAGGAATCTATAAAATATACCAGTTCTGGAAATTTTCCATATTCAAGCCATAAGGAACCGGAAGCTGATGAAAAACTTGAAATTACTAGTCCTTATTTTTCAAGATCTATTAGAACCCTTAAGAACCATCCTTTAGATTCTATTTTCCGAGATTTGTATAAAGGAACAAAAACTAGATATTCTCTTAGAAATCAGGTTGAAAATCAATCTTTTTGTCACATCTTGAACCTAAAAACAACAAATGATGATATAAATGATGAATTAGGGTAAAAACTATTCAAGAAGAGCTAAATCAGTTTGTAATGAATAATGTTTGGAAACTTTTGGATAGAGACAAATACAAATTGACTATAAGAAATAAATTAGTGTTCAACAACAAAGTAGATAATGTTGTTAACATAGTTATAACAAAATATAGATTGGTCGTACAAAGTTATAGTCAAGAATAAGGAATTGACTATGAAAAAACCTCTTCACCAATAGCTAGACTTGAATCTATTAGAATCTTAATTTCAAATGTAGCACATCTAAATTTCAAACTATATAAAATGGATTTCAAGAGTGCATTCAAAAATGGTTATATAATTGAGGATGATTTTGTCGAACATGCCCCTAGTTTTACGAATCCCGACATTCCTAATAAAGTTTTTATAATAAAAAAAGCATTATTTGGTTTAAAGAAATATCTTAGAGAGTAGTATGATAGATTTAGTAGTTTTATTATTTACAAAGGATTTAAAAATGTATATATGATCCTATGCTTTTTATAAAACTAATTTCTAAAGATGTCTTAGTTGTTCAAATCTATATTGATGATATTATTTTCGGATCTTAAAAAATTATTTATTTAGTAATTTTTCAAATATGATGAAAAATGAATTTCAAAAAAGTTTAATGGGTGGACTAAAATGATTTCTTAGATTTCAAATATTTTAGAATAAGGAATGTGTTATTTAATATCAATATAAATTTATTAAAGAGAATCTAATTTTTTTTCTTGGATAGCTCTAAATGTAGTGATACTCTAATGAGAACTACCTATAAGTTGGATCTTGATAAAAATGATAAATTTGTTGATCAAACCATTATAGAGGAATGATTAGATGTTTACTCAACTTAACTACTAGTTATCCTAATATTAGGTTTAGTGTTTTCATGTTTATACATTTTAAAACAACCCACAATGAGTATCATTTAAATGTTGTTAAAAGTATTTTCAAATACCTCAAACAGTACATAAAATTTAAGACTATTTTATCCTAGAGGACAACCATTTGACTTATTTGTCTATTTAGATACTGATTTTGGTGGTTTTAAGAGAGATAGAAAAATCCCCTTCGGAACATGTCACCATTTTTGAAAGTCTCTAGTATCATGGTGTAGTAATAAACAAAACATTGGTACATTATCTTCCGTTGAATCTGAATACATAGTTTTTGGTAGTTTTTGTGCATATATTTTGTGGATAAAACAAACATTACTATACTGTAGATATCAATTTAGACATGTACCTATCAATTGTGACAATTCAAGTGATATTAACATTTCAAAGAATATTTTTTTACATTCCAGGACTAAACATATTAATTTACAGAATCACTTTTTGAGATATCATTAACCAAAATGTGATATCACTTTCGAGTTCATTTTCACTGCACATCATCTTGATAATATATTCAGTATAGCGTTAAATTATGAAAGGATAAATTACATCATACATGAATTAGGGATGAAAAGTCTTATGTGAATGTGTTAACGTATCACAGTTTATGGTCACACTCCTACTGTCTCACAGTTACTGACTTACATCTATTGTATTAATGATACGATCACATCATCACACCATTTTTATGACATCGTAACTACCTATTATGGTCTCACTATAATGACTCAGATTTCTTTTTTATATTTTTTATATCCTTAGTCTTGATAATTTTATTGATTTTATATCGCATTTTTGTTTCCTAATATTGAAGTCCCTAAATTATAAAAACCTTTTCACTTCACTTCTTACTTAACTCGAGCCGTCTACCCTCGAAATCAAAATCCATTTCTCTCAAACCTCTTTCTTCCCTTCAACAATTTCTCATTATCAAACCTACATTGGATGCCTAGAATAAAGCATATGTCTTTTTTGACTCTTGAGAAGATAATGTCTCAGTAGAAAGGGAAAAAGGATAAAAAGAGATTGAGGGACCACTGAATCCAATCCTTGCGGATGAAATAGTAGTTCCAGAGAATGGAGTTTGTCTGATGTTACTATTGAAAAGTAAGTCCCAGATTTTGAATGTTTGTGATGAGCAAGGATGGTTGAAATGGTTAACTAAAGATATGAGACCCATTTATCCAAATAATTTATACTAGTTTTATCAGTAAATTTAGTTCTCCTACGACTCGACATATGATTTCATTGTTGGAATATGGATAAATTGGAAAAGGAGTACCTTATCATCAAGGATGGGGGATGACTATCTTGAAATACCTGAGAAAAGAATTTATAATATTCATCAGGGAGGATCTCCTCCTCCTATTGATGTTTTGAACCTAAAAGAGGTGTTGGGAAGCCTAACTTGAATTGAGAATAGAATAATGCCAATTGCACCAGAATTAGATGGAGAATCAAGGCTATAGGTCATGTTTATTCAATATTTGATTTTCCAATGGAAGGGGGATTTTACAACCAAGATGTATCAATATGTATTTATGATACCACATACAAAAAATGGCCTAAAGATCAACTTATGTAAGTACATCATTCTGCACATCAGTGATATGGTCAAGACCACTTCCAAATAATCCTACCAGTTTTATTCTAGATTTATTTCTAAAATGTATTTATCCAATAATTTTTTCCCAAATAAAGAAGTTATTGGTGATTATGATTTTTTTATCACTAAGGACACAATTATAAGGATGAAAATTAGATTTAATCCTTGAAAAAAAGCCTTGGGTGGAAGAAAATAAATTATTGTATAAGATGTTTAATCCAATTGGGAATCATTTAAAAGCTAATAAAATATATGAACCTAGATTAGAACTAAATGAATTAGTTGAATACTCAGATGAGGAGACTATGGATGCAGTTGTTGTGCTAGAGGAATGAACTATCATAGAAGAAGAAGACAGTAGCATAGCTGACCCAATAGTTGCTGATGTGGCTGAAGATGCTGATGTTACGTAATATGTTGTTGCTAAAGATGTACATGATTATTTTATTTGAGGAACATGACATTTCTGAGGAACATTTAGTAGAATCAGTGGAGCCATAAGTTCTTATTTCTGGTGTGTAAAGTATTGAGTAACCTTTTAAATTTTCTAAAGAAGTGCTTGAACCTTCCCCAATAGAAGAGATGGAATTAAGACAAATGTCTATGTCTCTTAGTCCCAATAGAGACTCACCTATTGTGGGGGAGAAAATAAATTTTTTGAAAGTAATCAAGTAAATTTCATGTAGAAACAAACCCTGAAGACCCATCCTATAAATTCCCCAGTAACATTGATGTCGTTGATTCTCGTTTGGCTTCAGTGAGAGGAAATGATCTCAGAATAACTTTTCAATTGAAAATAATTTCGATAATATAAGTAATTACTTCAAAAGAATCAGTGTTTATTTCATTTTTTACCTGAGGTTACAGAAGAAGATCCACAATTTGTAATCCATGATGATTTAAATGTATTTGGTGAAATTAAGATGGATGGATTTGAAAATCTTTATAAATCTCAACCTAATCCTTTAACTCATCTAAGTCAACATGATGATGAAATTATTTTGGATACACTTATATGGAAGAACCAACCATGGATTCTTCATGAAATTCAAGAAGTTAGGAATTAAAATTAGTAATTGTGTGACTAAGTGAAAACCTTAAAATTTGTGATTGAGGAAATGAACAAGGAATTTAAAATGGTTGAACCCCCTACTACACATTTTTACACCGAATATTATAAAAACAATTCAAAAACTGTTGTGAATATAATATATCCTAGATTGGATACTATTGTAGAGAATATAGTAGAAAACAACTCTATGTTGGAAAATTATGTTTGAAGATTGGTATCTTCAATTAGTGATTTGACTGGTGATTTGAAGAACTCATTAGAGAATTTTCACAAGAGCCTTCATGTACTCTCTATAGTCATCTCAAATCCTTATTCCTATACTAAACCTGGTTAACCATCTCAACTATCCGATAGTGCAATGCTATGAAATGTGATAATATAAGTGCTTTAGTTTTTAAAAGTTTAGTATTTTCAAGAGATCCTACCCATGATTGTACAAAACATTGAGCATGTCTATGACATGGGTCGACTGTATTCAAAGGAAGACTCTACAACCTATAATGATATTATTAAAAAGGTTGATTTATATTTCATGTAGATCTATTCAAAGTGTCAATTGAAAATCCATTTCATATAACTTTTGGGAATTCTCATATTGCCCACTGTTACTCAATCCTTTAAGGAACAAGTGTAGAAAATAAAAGAGTTCACACCTTCTTTGAGAAAATATTATTGAAAAATAAATATGATTTTGAAAAGGATTTGAAATATGGAGGTGAAGGCATCACTAATTATATCAAATTTTTAAAGCCTTATCTCCATGAGAAAAGCACTGCAACAGTGGGTCCAACAACTACCCCTTTCTGGCCAGGTCTCATTCCTTCTACAGCTCCTTTCTCATCCACTGCCTTTGCTCCTACTTCCATGTCTATATATCAGGCTCTGAGCTAGATCAGACCTATAATTATTGAGTTATCCTTACCTAGATCATCCACCATACTATCTCTTTACACTTATATTTTAAAGGCACGACTCTCCCTTCTCCCACAGTTTGACCTATACTTTCTCCAAACTCAACATCTGCTCCTATTGAAATCTATACCAAGGGAAAATAGAAGACTAATGGTGCTGATGAGATGAGAAAGCTGTATTTTTAGAGGGATGTATTTTAATTTTCCTCATTCATGTAAATAAATCCATATTTCTATCCAATACAATATGCACTATTACTATTTATTTTTTAATTACCACCATTCAGTGTTTATTTAATTTTTATATTCTCTTTTTTGATAAAACCAAAAGGAGGAGAAATAAGAAAATTCATACATAGAAAAATAATCTTTTTGGGAGAAGAAATTTTTATACATATTATCACATATATTCTGAATATATTTTAATTATTACACTATATGGCTTATAAATTCCACGATTTGTGATCATCAAAAGGGGGAGACGGTTGGGATCCTCATGTATTACTGATCAAAAATCACTTAAACATCTTACAAATCACATATGGACCTTATATACTATGCATTATCTTGTCCTATTATGTTTTATTATATTAATGCTTAAGCCTAACCCATTCTCTGAGTATTACTTCTTGAAACAATTTATAGATATTTTCTTAAATACGAGACATCGCTTCTATGATCATTGTCTCACCATTTGTGTGAATGATTCGCTATGTCCCAGACATCGTAACACAAACATTGTAACACTGACACCATAACCCAGACATAGTATCTATGACACCGTATCCCAAATACCGTAACCCTAGCACTCTTCTACTAGTTCATGATTTAGCAATGGATTTTCTACCATACTGATTATTACTGTAACCCATGATATTGTGACCATGCTACTGGTTTCAAACTTCACAAATGATATTTTATCGCGAACCTGCTAATAATACCCCGTGATACCAGTTCCAAAATTGACAATGGATATGACACTATTTCCAATGACACCATTTCAAGGAAAATGGTGACACCATTCCTTACATATTTTTCTATTATTTTTACTTTTTAATTAAATCTAAAGTTGATTCTAATTGTCATATTAGAGTCATTTAATGAAACAGATATAATAAATTATATTTTGTAGTCCTGTCAATATGAAATATGAGGTACGAGGTGTAAGGATCATGATTTCTATCGGCCATAACAAAGAAATCATAAATATAAAACACATGGTGGTTCATGAGCTGAAATTTTTTTGGAGCAGTGGATTACATTAAAAAAAGAGCATAAAATACATACACTGAAGAACACATAATGAACTCTAAATTCAGGGTGACTAAACTATCATAGATCAATACCTATAACATCCTCTATGCAGTGGAACTATCAATAACAAGAGCTATAATACACATCTCATTGAACTAGAAACAAAACACGAGTCCCATGATAATTGTTTTCACAAGAGGACTCTAAAATCACATCTTATACATCCTAAAAGTCCATAGCTTCATAGAACAAAACTGCGATCATTTATAATCCTTTCTCATTATCTTTTCTCTATTATGTACTATTTTTATTACATTTAAAGCAGTGTGTGTATCTTTATTAAAACAAACTCTGTCACCTGAATTAAACTATATAATATATGATATCCTCACTCAAATTACTTTTCTTCCTTATTTCACCCACATATAATTGTGGAAGAGTTGATGTGTGACATGGTTATTATTTTTCCCATGTAGAACAGTGGAAGTTGTATTGTGGCCTAGATAGTCTTGTGTACTATTGTTAGTTTTTCCATGTAGAGGAAAAGGGGGTTTTCAATAAAAATTTAGTATTTTCCACTATTCATCAAAAAAAATCAAAATTTTAAGAAAAATCTAAAAATTACCCAAATATAATTTTTACATTCTCAAATTATAAATAAATATTATTTTATATAATGTATTTTATAAAATTTTCAAAAATTATTTCTATTATAATTCATATAATTACATAAAATAAAGATATTTTGAGAAAAACAGTGTTTTAAAAATATATAAAAACATTATGGAAAATTTAATTTTTTTAATAAATATGTTTTATTTATATAAAAATAGTAAAAATAAAATTCAAAAATTAGTTATTATTGTAACGACCCAAAGTTTTTCAATGGAAATTCCCTTCTTATATTTATGTCATAAAATAACATGATAACACAACATAATAAACTACTACATGATAAGTGACCCTTAAACATAAGATTGTCACTCCAATGTTTGTAATTTCGAAAGTCTGACATACACGGTTGTGTTCAAGATGATTTTTGGAGTCTAATGAAATAAAAATAATTTTTTGTGAATAGTGACCTAACCTTATGAATAGTAACATACCCTTATGAATAGTAATATGACCCTTCTGAATAGTAAATCATCCAACATAAGAGTAACATTACCTATGAATAATTAAATAAAATTTAGACATCTTTGAATGTGACAATTTGACCTTAGTAAATGTTTTCTTATTTTTTAAGTCATAAATAATTAATTATAATTAAGTAATTAATTTAAAAGAATATTTATATCCCTAAAAAGTATTCATAAATTATTGAATCAATGTCTTATAGTTTTAGATAATTTTATAAGACCCTGTGAAATTTTTGAAAGCACTATAAAATCATTTTTAACTTTTAAAAACTATTTTTTAAAGTAAATTATGATTTTATTTAAATATTAAATTAATAATATTTAGAAAATTATTTTTGAAAAATGGAATTAATTTTTGGAATCAACACATCCAAAAATTTTAGGGGTAAATTTTTGGGTTTTTTTTTCTGAAATACTTCAAATTTCGGGTGAATAATAAAAAATACTGTTTTTCGCATAATCGGTGTATACTAAATTGCATCATTAATGATGCAATGATGAAAAAAACATTATAGAACTTTATTTTCGGCCAAATTATATTAAATATCATTAATGGTTCCTTAAAATACAATAAATCCATTTCTCAAACCTAAAACGAACTTTCTAAAACCTAAAGTCAAAAGGTGATTTCTTAAAGTGTCTTTTTCTCTTTCTTTCACTTTCCTTTTAATAAATTAATGAATTAGAATTATAAAGATTAATTAAAGCCTAAAAAGAATTATTTTATATTAATATATGATTTGGGATGTCAAAAAACAACTATTACAACTACATCTTTTGATATATTATTTTATTTTAAATTTTATACTAAAAACACATCCCTCCTCATGTATAAATAAGCCCTCCCCAACCCCTAGCCAAACCACACCTCTCAAGCTTCAATAATAGCCTATGATCTACCCAATCATCTCCCCTAGCCCATACCCCACGTCCAAGATCTTCGGGTGTCATCAAAAGTAATAGCTTATTCCCTTAAGAAGGTTCTCAAGAGAAGGATTTAAGAGGTAATTTCCCCCCCTCTTCTTCTTTAATTCCCATTCAAGTTCAAGTTCATTTCTTGATATCTCCCCACCTATCTTCATCCAAATTGTATTTTAACTCCATTATTATACATATAGAGTAATTTTATGATTCTAATTGGATATTATATCACCCAACCCCCTTTCCCACTTCCTTTTATTTTATTAAAGAGAACGCTGTTCGTGAGGTGTTAATTTATCACCTTCAAGAACAACATGCCTTCTTCTTCCATTTCTACCTTCAGATCTAGTCATGAAACCATTTTTATGGTTGAAACAGAATACTTTACATGTATTATGTTCTATTTAATGTTTTTGAAATAACCTATTGCCATATTACTAAGTGAAAAGTTAAAACAAGTTCGTTGTGATGCAAAAAATGCTTAAATTAACCAAAATAACCATCATTTAATTATTATCTAATTATTCATCCACATGGATCTAATATAATTCATTATAAAATAATTAAATATTATGTAATATAATTAATAACATGTAATATTATTTCTGGATGTTAACTCATGTTCTACCCAAACATCAATTTAAGAATACAAGTGAACCACCCAAAAAAACCATAAAAACGAACATCCCCAAACAATGTTTTTAAACTCTATAAGTCATCCAAAGGAACATAATATGACATAATGAAACCAGAATAAACCCTATTAATGTAAACATGGTTCTGGATTTCTAATTAATGAATATAATGTCATTATACAAGACATTAAGGAGAAGGAATCATTCAGGTACAAGGTAAGGGAAATCTCGAACTCAATTTTCTTCCTTCGGGTTCCCCACTTTCACTGCATTTTTGATATAGTTACTCCTAAAAGATCATTTTTTCATCATTTCCTTTACTTTTTTGGGATATACAATTTTTTCACTGGTTTTTATGTCAATCAAAATGTTTTCCAAAAGAAATATTATTTTAAGAACACCCCTTTTACTTCTCACTCAAGGTGGGCGGTTCTTGTAACATGTATGTTATTCCCTCTTTATTTTAGGGAACCCAAAGATTATGAATGTGTTATTATGAGATGAAACCAATTCCTTTTCATGGGTTTATTATTTTAATTTATGATATATGTTCATTGTGGCATGCATGATAAATGATAATGTTATGATGCGACAGGTGCGCCTGGAATTTTATAGCACAATATGAATGTTTAAATGTGTTGGGTGCACCCAGAATTATATAGCACTCCAATGCATTGAGTAAAGTGATGAATCTCATGATTAAATGTAAAATTATGTGTGAACATGATTCTAGCTTGGTTCACAAGTATGTGTGGTAGTTAACCACTAATAAATGATTATTCATTTTTATGCATTGGCACACTTCAAGTATTTTATTTATACTCCTCTCATGTTCATGATCTTTTGCCTATGTTATGATTATGCTCATCTGATGATATATTGTTTTTATCTATCCTCTTACAGTGCTTCTAGATCACCCCATTTTATGTATATCCTCATGTGGCTACATGTACTAAGGAGAGGACAAGTTCCACTTAGAATCTAGAGAAGAAAAAATTAAATAAATGTTTATGGTTGATGATGTATTTGTTATGTATGGTCCTTGTTTTCCCAAGAAACTAAACCTTTGGATCCTCTATGTGTAATACTATTATGTGGTTTATCTTTGTAATGAATTAATAGTAATTTACGAAAAGGCCGGGTCGCTATATTTCGTATCAGAGGCAAGGATTAGTTAATTTGGGAATTAGGATTAGTGAACCCTAGGGAAAACCTCCTGCATGAGACTAAGTACAAATATGCACACATGAATACATACCTAGGGATAACATATTTTATGTTTTTGGTATAAATTTTTTAAATTAATAAATTATTCATGACTTGTTTACTCTGTTTTGTGCTAACATTTTCTATTTTAGAAAATGGCGGGAACCAAGAGAAATCATGCTAAAAACTCATGTGAGGGCCAATGCAACAATTTCTCGAACAACATCCCTAATTATTTGGGTGGTGGAGTTCAAAAAAATCATGGAAATTATTACACAATTATCAAAGGTTATGAATAATAACCATAATAATGGGGAACATCCTCCCTCACCAAATAGGGAGCAACTGACTATCGAATGTTTTATGTGGCAACGACCACCGATGTTTTGTGGATCTTCCAATCCACTAGTTGTGGAATAGTGGGTCAACTCCATGGAGGAGATCTTTTCTGTGCTTCACTATTCTGAGACGGAGAAGGTGAATCTAGCCGTTTATTGTTTAGATGGATAAGCCGATCAATAGTGGGATTTGATTAAGAACACCAAGCTAAGGGAGGAAATTTAAGAGATGGAATGGGAAGACTTTAAGAAAATGTTTCTTAATAAGTTTTTCACATGAACATTTCACACGAAGATGGAGAGAGAATTCATAGAGCTCAAGAAAAAATAAGGAGAATCTGTCACAACCTATGAAGAGAATTTCACAAGGATCACAAGGTATGCTTCGGATTTTGTTATCAACAATTATAGGAAAATTGATAGATTATTTAGTAGATTAAAACCACACCTTCGAAAGGATCTTGCAATTTGGGAATTTGGGAGTTATGAAGAATATGTTCAGTGTGCTCTCGAAGTGGATATGGAGTTTGGAGAATGGTCCCATGGCTATGGTGATAAGAAAATAAAGATGGATTTTCAAGCTGGTTGATCTAATGACAAAGGCGAGAAAAAAAATCATCGACCCACATGCCAAAAATGAGGGAAGTTTCACCCTGGGAACTGCCTTAAAGGTACTGGGAAATGCTTCAAGTGTGGGAAAGAAGGACACCATGCCCATGAGTGTTGAAAATACACGAAAAAGAAGGAGAATGTAGCCGATGAAAGGAGAGAACCACCCACGGTTCAATGCTACAACTGTAGGGAGATAAGGCACTATGCAAACCATTGCACTAAACCTCGAGCCCTTGAGGGTAATCAGCATTTGCAGCCACCAAAGCCAAAGGAACAAGTGAAGGCTTATGCCATCACTACTACAGAGGTGGAGCATGATAATGAAGTCGTACAAGGTACACTTTCTATTCACTAAAGAATGGAAAAAGTCTTATTTGATTCTGGTTCTACGCATTCCTTTATATCTGGAAAGTTTTCTAGAACTACAAAATCAAAGCCCTGAAACCTTGAAGTAGAGATATCTGTAAAAACACAAAGTGGTGCAATCATTGAAACCCAAGTGTTTGACTGTTCCCCTATTGGCGTATGTGTGAATATTCTTCCGAAAAATCTTATCATACTTCCCTTGGTGGAATTCGATGCTATAGTGGGAATGGACTGGCTCTTGTTATATAGAGCACATATCACCTGTCGGGAAAAGTAAATATCTTTTCATATTCCGAATCATCCCATTCTTCTCTACAAATTCAAGGAAGACCATGAATCTCCTTTGAAAAATCCTTCAATGGTAACGGTGTTGATTCCCTACGAAGAAGCATACCTCACCCAAATGGTTGAGTTGAAGGAAAGTTACAACCTAGAGGAAATGCTTATCGTAAGGGAATACGGTGATGTATTTCATGAAGAGTTACCCAGAATTCCCCAGTATCGTGAGGTAGAGTTCTCAATTGAACTCATACCTGGAGCAACTCCTATCTCGGAGTGCCCCTATAGGATGGATCCTATTGAACTGGAGGAGTTAAAGAAGCATCTACAAGAGCATCTGAAAAAATTGTTCATACTCCCTAGTGCATCACCTTGGGGTGCACCAGTGCTCTTTGTGAAGAAGAAGAAGGATGGAACAATGCGATTTTGTGTCGATTATCAGGAACTCAACAAGATCACTATAAAGAACAAGTATCCTCTCCCAGGGATTGATGACTTGTTCGACTAGTTAAGAGGATCTCAATACTTCTCAAAGGTGGATCTTCGTTCTGGATATCATCAAGTAAAGGTGATGAAGGAAGATATTCATAAGACTACCTTTCGTACAAGGTATGTGCACTATGGGTTTTTGGTGATGCACTTTGGACTTACTAATGCCCCTGCAATATTCATGGATTTGATGAATAGAGTCTTTAGACATTACCTCTACAAATTTGTTGTAGTGTTTACCGATGATATTCTCATCAAATCCATGATCATGGAGGAACATGAAGAACATATAAGACGTGTGTTGGCAACATTAATAAAGGACAATTTATACTCCAAGTTCCAAAAGTGTGACTTTTGGATGAATCAATTCACGTTCTTGGGACATGTGATCACAAGTGAGGGAATTTCTGTGGATCCTTCAAAGAAAAAGGAAATTGAGGAATGGCACAGTCCCTCTAGTTTCACAGAAATCCGTAGTCTTCTTGGATTAGCTGGTTACTATAGACGTTTTGTGAGAAACTTCTCTTGATTGTCAATCCCACTAACTAGGTTAACAGGGAATGGGGTAAAGTATGTCTGGACGGAAGAATGTGAGGGAAGCTTCAAGGAGATAAAGAGAAGGCCGATCACTGCACCTGTACTCACACTACCGAAACGTAGAGAAAGTTTTGTGATATACAGTGATGCTTCAAAGAAAGGCATGAGTTTTGTACTCATGAATCATGATAATGTGATAGCCTACTCCTCACGAAAGTTGAATATCCATGAGAAGCACTACACGACTCATGATCTAGTGCTGGAAGCCGTGATTTTTTCCTTGAAAATATGGTGATACTACCTTTATGGAAATAAGTGTTACATATACACCGACCACAAGATCCTAAAGTATATATTCACACAAAAGGATCTCAACATGCGTCAAAGGAGGTGGATAGAGATAATCAAGGATTATGATTTCTTTATTCAATATAATCCTAGAAAGGCAAACAAGGTAGATGATGCTCTAAGCAGAAAAGAACCTTCTACTCTATCCATGCTGTGGATTGAGAAAGACCCTATCATTGTGGATATGAAAAGGATGGAATGTGTAATCGTAAGGGTAGGGGATACATCCTACCTTGCCCAAATGATTTCACAACCATCCATCCAAGAAAAGATTAAGGAATCACAAATGGATGATGTGGAGATACAAAAGAGGGTGAATGCAGTAAAGGAAGGGAAGCTACAAGAGTTCCATATCGACGATGATGGTGTGATTCAGTTTGGAATGCAGCTTTGTGTGCCTTCATCAGCCGAGATAAAGAAGGAGATATTGGATAATGCACATAGCTCAACTTTCCCTATACATCATGGGAGTACCAAGATGTACAGTGATCTCCAATAACACTTCTGGCGGGATAACATGAAGAAGAAGATTGCAGAATATATATCAAGGTGCTCGGTATGTCAGAAAGTTAAAGCTGAGCAACAAAAGTCCAAAGGTATGATGCAGCCATTGCCTACACCCATGTGGAAATGGGAAAATGTTACTATGGAATTTGTCATAGGTCTCCTGAAGACATCAATGGGAAGTAATGTGATATGGGTTATGGTTGACCGACTCACCAAGACTGCCCATTTTATCGCTATTCGGGAAGATCTCTTGCTTGATCAACATGAAAAGATAAATGTGAAGGAAGTGGTGAGATTGTATGGTGTTCCACTCTCAATTGCCTCTGACCATGATCCAAGGTTCACATCTAAATTTTGGTTGAGCCTTCAACATGTTTTGAGTACTGAATTAAATTTCAGCACAACCTATCACCCCAAAACCGATGCCCAGTCTGAAAGGACTATTTAGACGCTTGAAGATATGCTAAGAGCCTCATCTCTTGAATTCAAAGGTGGTCGGGATCAGCATCTCCCATTGGTTGAGTTCTCATTCAAAAATAGCTTCCACTCGACTATTCATATTGCTCCGTATGAAGCCCTTTATGGGAAGAGATTTAGAACTACAATCTATTGGGATGAAGTTGGAGAAAGAAAGCTAATTGGGCCCAATCTTATTCAAGAGATGACCGAAAAGGTTCATGTAATCCAGAAACACATCAAAGATGCTCAATGTCGTAAAAAGGGCTACGCTGACAAACGTCGAAGGGACTTGGAGTTTGATGTTGGAGATAAAGCCATCCGTCATATATCTCCATGGAAGAGAGTCATTCGATTCGGGAAGAAAGGGAAGTTAAGCCCATGGTATATTGGCCCCTTTGAGATCCTTGACCGCATAGGAGGTGTGGCCTATCATCTAGCACTTCCACCGAATATGGCTCAAGTTCATGATTTTTTTCATGTATCACTACTGAGGAAGTACAAACCAGACCCCTCACATGTACTAAACTAAAAGGTAGTGGAGCTGGAAGATATTCTCTCCTATGAGGAGCACCCAGTAAAATTATGGATCAGAGAGATAAGGTTCTACACTTCAAGAGAACCCATCATGTCAAAGTGTTGTGGAGGAACCATAAGTTTGAGGAAGCAACTTGGGAACTAGAAGAGGCAATGAAGGTAAAGTACCCTCACCTGTTTGTGTAAAGTGAAATTTCGGGGGTGAAATTTCTAAAGGGGGGAAGAACGTAATGACCCAAAGTTTTTCAATGGAAATTCCCTTCTTATATTTATGTCATAAAATAACATGAAAACACAACACAATAAACTACTAAGTGATAAGGGACCTTTAAACATAAGATTTTCACTCATATTTTTGGAATTTCGAAAATCCAACATACACGGTTGTGTTCGAGATGATTTTTGGAGTCTAATGAAAAAAAATAATTTTTGGCGAATAGTGACCTAATCTTATGAATAGTAACATACCCTTATAAATATTAATATGACCATTATGAATATTAAATCATCCAACATAAGAGTAAAATTACTTATGAATAATTAAATAAAATTTATACATCTTTGAAAGTGACAATTTGACCTTAGTAAACGTTTTGGTATTTTGTAAGTCATAAATAATTAATTATAATAAATTAATTATTTTAAAATAATATTGATTTCCCTAAAATTTATTCATATATTATTTAATCAATGTCTTAGAGTTTTAGATAATTTGTAAGACCTCGTGTAATTTTTGAAAGCACTATAAAATCTTTTTTTACAATTAAATACTGTTTTTAAGTAAATTATGATTTTAATTAAATATTAAATTAATAATATTTAGAAAATTATTTTTGAAAATTGGTATTCATTTTTTTTATTCTACATGTTGATAAATGATAGGGGTAAATCTTTTGGTTTTTTTGAAATACTTCAATTTTCGGGTGAATAGTAAAAAAATACAGTTTTTCGCATAATCGGTGTATACTAAATTGCATCATTAATGATGTAGTGATGAAATAAACATTATAAAACTTTAGTTTCGTCCAAATTATATTAAATTTCATAAATGGTTATTTAAAATACAATAAATCCAATTCTCAAACCTAAAAAAGAACTTTCCAATGCCTAAAGTCAAAAGGTGATTTCTTAATGTGTCTTTTTCTCTTTCTTTCACGTTCTTTTTAATAAATTAATGATTTAGAATTATAAAGAAGAATTAAAGCCTAAAACGAAATATATTATATTAATATATGATTTGGGATGTCAAAAAACTTCTATTACAGGTCCAACTTTTGATATATTATTTTATTTGATATTTTATACTAAAAACACCTCCCTCCTCATGTATAAATAAGCCCTCCCCCTCCTCTTGCCAAAACAAACCTCTAAAGATTCAATAATTGCCTAATATCTACCCAATAATCTTCCCTAGAACATACCCCATGTACAAGAGCTACTGGTCTCATCAAAAGGCTAAGCTTAGGCCCTTAAGGAGGTTCTTAAGAGAAGGATTTAAGTGGTAATTTCCCTCCCTCTTCTTCTTTAATTCCCTTTCAAGTTCAAGTTCATTTCATTATCTCTCCCCATCAATCTTCATCCAAATTGTGTTTTAACTCTAGTATTATAAATATACTATAATTTTATGATTATAATTGGATAATATATCAACCAACCCCCTTTCCCTCTTCCTTTTATTTTATTAAAGAGAATGGTGTTCGTGAGGTGTTAATTTATCACCTTCATGAACAACATGCCTTCTTCTTCCATTTATACCTTCAGATCTGATCGTGAAACCATTTTTATGGTTGAAACAGAATATTTAATATGAACTATTTTCTATTTAAAGTTCTGTAAATAACACAGGTCCATATTACTATGTGAAAAGTTAAAACAAGTTCGTTGTGATCCAAAAACTGCTCAAATTAACCCAAATAAACATCATTTAATTATTATATAATTATTCATCCACATGGGTCTAATACAATTAATTATAAATTAATTAAAGATCCTTTAATATCATTAATAACATGTAATATCATTTCTGTATTTTTACTCATGTTCTACCCAAACATCAATTTAAGAATACAATTGAACCACCCAAGAAAAACCATAAAAACGAACATCCCCGAACAATGTTTTTAAACTCTACAAGTCATCCAAAGGATCATAATATGAAATAATGAAACCATACTGAACCCTATTAATGTACACATGGTTATGGATTTATAATTAATGAGTATAATTTAATTATATATGATATTAAAGAGAAGGAATCATTTGGGTAAAAGGTAAGGGAAATCTCGAACCCAATTGTCTTCCTTCCGGTTCTCCCTCTGTCACTCCATTTTTGATATATTAACTCCTCAAATATAATTTTTTCGTAATTTCCTTAACTTTTCTGGGGTATACATGTTTGTCACTAGTTTTTATGTCTATAAAATTTTTTTCTAAAATAACCCTTCTTTTAAGAACGCCCCTTTTACTTCTCACTCAAGGTGGATGGTTCCTATAACATGTATGTTATTCCCTCTTTATTTTAGGGAACCCAAAGCTTATGAATGTGTTATTATGAGATGAAACCCATTCCTTTTCATGGGTTCATTATGTTAATTTATGATATATGTTCATTCTGGCATGCATGATAAAGGATAATGTTATGATGCGACGGGTGCACCCGGAATTATATAGAGCTCCAATGCATTGGGTAAAGTGATGAATCTCATGAGTAAATGTAAAATGATGTGTGACAAAATGATAGATTTTCTCAAAAGTATGTGTGAATGATAACCACTAAGACATGATGTTTAATTTTTATGCATTTCCACATTTCAAGTATTTTATTTATGCTCCTCTCATATTCATGATCTTTTGCCTATGTTATGATTATGCTCACCCCATGATATTTTTTTACCTATCCTCTTAATAGTATTATAGATCAACCCTTTTGATGTATATCTTCATATGGCTACATTAACTAAGGAGAGGACATGTGCCACTTAGAAGCTATAGAAGAAGAAATTAAATAAATGTTTATGGTTGATGATGTATTTGTTATTTATGTCCCTAGTTTTCCCAAGACACTAAACATTTGGATCCTTTATGTGTAATACTATTATGTTGTTTATATTTGGAATGATTTAATAGTAATTTAAGAAAAGGCTGCATCACTATAATTTTTATTCATATCACTAATTTAAATTATACGTTATAGTGGTTGAGTTTAAATAAATTTAATAATAATATATGTTGGTTTTGTTAAAACTCAGTGTCATGTGAACTGCAAGTTATCCTATTGATTCTTGTATCTTATGACTAAATTGGTGACGTATATAACCAAATATTCACTTTGTATTGATTTGAACAGAATACATCAATGAAATTTAATTTATATGAAGAATAATAATTCATAAAAACTTAGGTTGTTACATTCTACCCCCCATAAACTGAATTTCTCCATCAAAATTAATTATTTTAATAAAAACAAATGAGGATGATACTACCTCATCATATCCGTAAGTTCCCACGTCGAATTATAAAACTAATGGTTTTACCAATAACTTTTACTAGGTCAATGTTCTAGTTTCCAAGAAATATCTCAGTACGATCCAGAATCTCCATTGGTTATTTCTCATTGGAAATATCTTGTTCGAGAGTTATGATCTATGAGTACAATTCATGTCAGGGGTCTTGTATTTATTATTAAGGTGAATTACATGAAAAAATTATAATAATGGGGAGAGATTTTGTGGATTCTCCTAGTTATGGGTTTCATTCAAGATATGATCAACAATTTTTAAGGCACTGGTATACCTGGGGGTTAATTTCCCTCTCTTCCTAAATCCCATAACATTATTCCATAGACAAATTATTAGAAATACCTTATCCCCAACATCAAATACTATATCATGCCAGTAATTTTCAGCATAAATTTTCATTCGACTCCATGATTTATTGATGTGAAGTCAAATGCCGCTAACTTTCTCTATCATTTCATTATTTACTTCAAGTCCCAATATCTTTCTTTCCCCAACATAATTCTAGCACATTGGACCTTTTTATATCATTACATAAAGGTATTAATAAGTAGTTTTATGTGTGCATGACTAAAATATATTTATGTAAGGAAACTCAACTTGAGGAAGGTGTTGATCCCAACCCCCTTTTAAATCCAATGAATAAGATCTAGAAATATACTACAGGGTTTTACTGTTTCTTTTAAAATAAAAATATGTTTGGAGATGATACATAGCACTGATACACAAATATATATGAAGACATTGATGAATACATCACTTTAACATTGAGGTAAAATTGGTATCCCAATCATACTCAATGGAATGTGGAACTCTATGAAACCTAGCCAGTTCCTGAATATATATCCTAAAAGCTAATACAGAGATATGTCTTATCTAATAGAAATTACATGGGATGACTTATTAAGATGATCGATAAAAAATCATATTGTATTCTCTACTTTATACATTTTTTGGTGTCCAATGAAAAAATCCAGGTTGATGTTCTTCCATTTCCATTATGGTATGTGAAATGGATGTCACATCCTCTTATACATTTTTCTTTCATATTTAACATACATACATACTAAAAACTAAGATAAAAACTCCATGATAAATCTCTTCGTTCCATCCCACCAGAAGTATTCTTTAAAATATCTCTATATCAATGTACATGTACGATTAATAGAGAATTAAGAACTATGAGATTCCGCTAAAATATTCTTCTGCATGTCTGTTATGGAAGGAACTTGTTGATGATTCTTGAACCATATCATCTCATCATGATCAAGGTGAATCTCATGAACATTTCTGACCTTCCATTGTGTGTCTACATCTTTATTCATCACGCTTTTAATCATCACTAGGAAATATGGTCTAAACATTGAATTGAGAAAGATAATATTTTTACCTCCCTTTCAGGTTTCAATATATATTCTTTGTAAATATTTAAATATTGGATATTTTTTATCATCATCATGGATAAACTAGTATGTTCCTTTTGACTCAAAGCATCATCCACCTTGTTTACCTACCTAGGGAGATAATGTATTGAGATGTTATAATATATAATCATCTCTAACCATATTTTTTTTGTTCATGATCAACTGCTTCATTGTGAATACATACATTATACTTTTTGATTGGTATATATATCACAATTTAATCCATAAATAAAATTTCTCCATATTTTTAATGAAAAAATTACCACACCTAACTCCAAACCATGATTTCTGTACTTTTTCTCATGATTCATCATTTTCGGTGTTTCATAATCTCTAACCATCCTATTCAACATAATAAGACATCCAAATCCATTCATTTATGAATCTATATAGATTAAAATCCATTATCCATTATTGAGTAATGTATTTACATGTGTTCTTTTTAAACATCCATTAAAGATCCTTGAAATATTCCTCACATTAATTTGTCCAGAATAACATGGATCCCTACTAAGTTACCTTGGTTATACGGTCAGATAGTAATGGTAAATTCTTTTTAAAAAATTAACAATAAAAAAATAACCAAGGAAACGATGGATCTCAGTAACCGTGGTTGGTCTCGACCAGCATTAAATTGCCTCAGTCTTTGATGGATCTACTAATATTCCTTCTCTTGATATTATATGATCCAACAATTTATGGAAAAATTCATACATTTTAATTTTTAAAATATACTCACCTTCCATAGTGTATTTATTACAATTCACAGTTGTTTATCACTCTCTTAAATTTTCTTTTTATAGATAAGAATATCATATATATAAAGACTACCACAATTTGATAAAGATAATATCTAATGAATATATTTGATAATTCTATAAAAATAACAAGGTAATTATAAGAACAAATAGAATAAATACATATTTATAATTCCTATAACTTATTTGGAAGGTTGTGTTTAGTATATTAACCTTCTTGAAATTTTATTGATGGTATTTTGAAATAAGGTAAATCTTTGAAAATTATTTTTCTTTGTGCAGTTGATCAAATAAATCATCAATAAGAGGAAGAGATTACTGGTTCATAATTATGTTCTTGTTCAAATATATATAATAAATGCATAGCCACATAGATCGATATTTTTTAAAACAAAAAGAATAGGTTCTCCCCATGGTGACACACTTGGCTGGATAAATCCCTTCTCAGGGTTTCCCAGGAGTTATTTCTTCAATTTATATTACATCACCATGATTTTATATAGGGTGTCTATTAAATTAGTGTGTTACCATGTATGAGTTATATTGGGAATTCAAATTCATATTCTTGTGGAGGACTGTAAAATTCTTCTGTAAATACATTAACAAATTAAGGAAAAATATTCATATCTTCAATATCAATTTTCTCCCCAACCATCTGAGATAAACACCCCTCAAAATGGGAATTAATACCCACAAAATGGATGTAATCTCCATAGAAATTCCACACATATCATCACATGAATAGAATATCTATTGTTGGTTTGGAATACATGTGTGACATACCATCCTTGAAAATTGATTTGAGCTTTATGGAGGTAATAAAAATCCATACCTATGATGATATCAAACTCAATCGAAGGAATAATGACCTGATTTTAGGGAATAATGTTCCCACCAACATCTACAAGTGATGAATAATAAAAGTAATATGCGATCATCATTCATTTCAGATATTCAGTACTAATTCCATATATAATAATTTAGGTGGTATATAGATACCCTTAAAAAAATTTAGAATGATGGAATGGGTAGATCTGTAATAAAATAAGAAATTATATGTTCGACTATTCCCGGTAAATGTACCTTCCATCATGCCGTTATAACACCCCTTGATATAAATTATGACCACATGATTTTTATCCTTGTACCATAGTTTATGTTGTTGAAAAATATTATCATCACTAATAACCTTGAGTTTTGACGAATGGTTATCATTATTCCAATTTACCTTACCTGTAATGAACCGAAGTATGAGAGGTGCATTATTTACATCTTTCTCTTTATTCGCATATTTACCCAAATTCGGCCCATCACATAAGAAATTGACTACCTGATGACTATCCCCACCACAATTAAAACAACATCTAATCCCCATGATTATATTTACTTCATTCTTCTTACAACAATATTAGCATTAAAGAATGATCATCTTCTTCAATAAATGGTTTTTAGATTTTAATTTGTTCTCCGTCTTGTTTTTCTTGTTGAAACTGTATGATTGATATATACATCCAACCTCAATTTACACCTTGATAGTAAATTGAAAAAACTATTCATATCTAATGAGGTCTCTTATGGATAATAGCCTTTAGAAACTTGGTTATAATCCATTGAATAATTAATAAAAACTACATTCAATTTTGATGATATTACTAGATTTGTACCTCAAAATTCATGTAAAATGTTACACATTGATACCAATAGATTCATCATTCATTTTATTATTCTCATGTAACTCCTTATCTATATTTGAATATTGAATACAAGGAATGTTATTAGTCAAAAATAATTTCTAGAACTTTTCCTGATCCATGGATTCAATTATATCATATTACCTCATTTTCTTATTAAGAGTCCACCATTTTTCAATTTGACATTCAGAACTGTAGAAATCCAAAATGGGTTTTTCCTATTATCAACACTAGAGAATGGAAAATATCATTGATGTGGTACTGACCTATTATTGAGAAACTAGTGGATTAAAAGACCCACTAAAATAAGATTTCCATTTCTCATGAGATAATCAACAAAATTTTGTTACCTCCTTTGTTCGTTTGGAAGTCCAACATGATTCATAACCTATGAACATTGTGTGAGAATAGAAACATGGTTTTTAATCCCTCTCCAATAAATTTTCGATTCTTAGAAGGAAAATCATTTTAGTTTTAATCACACTCACCATTAATTTATTTTTTTAGGTTACATCCATTTACTAAAACCAAAAAACCATTTTACAAAACAATTATCCTTGTGGGGAACCACAAATTCATGAGTAATAACTTAAAGGATTTCTATATCATGACACATTATTTATTAATCAATAAATTCATAGGTTTATACTAGTTCTTTCATATTCATGTTCTATTTAAATCCGCCATGATGGTTTGTAATGATTTTGTGAATTTCCATAGAACATACACCGGTAGTGTCAAAAAAGGTGTGTAGTAAGGCCCATTATCGTGAACAAGTTTCAGATTGATTCTAGCTCAGTACTAGGTTTTGTGGGTTCTTACCCCTAGGTATATTTGTTTCCTATAGATACATCCACTTGTAGTATCCCAATAGGGATGTACTTCTCAAATACCACTTACTCAGTCCTTTACCAAAATTCTAGGGCATTTTCATATACTATGAATCATCAATGGAGTTATACATAGACATGTCCTTTAGGATATAACTAAGGTTTTCCCATCATAAATTCTAAAGGTTAACTAAAAATTTAATCTGATAAAAACTATAACAAACTATAATTTCCAAACATATATATTACATGAGTTTTTATGAATTTTTAATTAAATAGTAAATATATTCATGTGAACCATAATAGTTCAGTTCCATTTGAATCATGGACAATTAAACACTATTCCATAAATGAGATAAGACATCTTTAACTATATTCTTCATAATTAAATCCATTCATAGAGATATCATACATAATACATATCTTCATAAACTAGGGAAATAAAAAATAATAAATGGTGAGCTTATATGATCAGTAAGGGAAAATGAGGGAGATATGTAAGAACAAAATTAACATATGTGTATGAGAACATGAGATTAACATTTGAAACCCATATCTTATATATCCAAGATCGCATTAAAGAGTCGTGGAATAAGTATTATATGTACAAAAGATATTAATCATAAGGGAATCAGATAAATGATCCATGAGATCATAAAGAAGGGAATTTCTTGCATACACAAAATCATAGAAAATAATTTCCATATTAGTTATGAATAACTACTAACAATATCATACTGTACAATGTTTTTTACTGAACTTGGTTCACTCCCCATTCTAGCACTGTATTATTGGACTGGGTTCACTCCCTTTTCCAACACTATATTATTAAAACGGGTTCACTTCCCGTTCAATATCTATATTACTAAATTAGTTTAACAAACCTCTGTAGTCCTATTTGTATAATGAGATATAAATATTTATTCACTTCATTGGAGTTAGATGTTGATTCTATAAGTCACATAATGAAAACTATATTTCTCTAGGCCACAAGATTATAAATAGTCAACATATCATAACCCATGAAATAAAATGATTATCACTAATATTTCATCATATCTCAACCTGTGGAAAATATACACTTTTAATAATCATTTCATCATAACATAACCCATGAAAAGAAGAAAATTTCATAAGTATTTTGTCAGGGTAAAAATCATGGAAGAAAATCAACTTCCATAAACATCAATACATCAAAACATAAACCATCCAAAGAAATAATTTGAATTTTATCTGTGGATCATATCCCCAATAAGGAATTGGTGACATTATTGAATGTCAACAAAGATGGTAAATAATTTTGAAATATTATTCAAATAAATCATGATGAATATTACATTTCATGAAAAATTATTTACATAAATAATTTTTGATTTTTTATTGGAAATAACCATAAATTCTAATAAAAGATGCTTTATAACTAATTTTAAACATTTCTCGAAGACAATAAAATTTTTTATTTAAAAAAATGCATAAATCATTTTAAAAACCTTTTTTTGAAATGTAACTTGATAATTTATAATTAAATAATTTATTAAATGATTGGTCATGACATTGTATAATTTTATTCATGTCTAACATATTAAAATGAAGGTTCATTTCATTTTTTCCACAAAATCCAAGGGGTAATTTTTTGGAAATTGGATGGAATATTCCATTAAAAAAATAATAATAATTAAAACATGGGTAAAAAATTATTTCAAAAATGATGAGTAATAAATAATTTCATAATAAATTTTTGAAAGCATGGTTTTAATTTAATATAGATTTTCAACCTAAGAGAAAAATATAATCCTCTTTTCCTGAAAACATTTTCTTAATGATTTATAGTACCAAATATTGTAAAAAAGTAAAACATACATGGAGATATCATGAATAAAAATAGAAGAATAAAATTCATGAGAATTATTGAGATATAGATCTTTATATTTCATCCTTTGAGGATTAATCATAAACAATCTTAATAGATGATGATATTGTAACATAAAACTATTACAAATTTTTTGACATTGAATCATAATCCCCATGAAGAAATAATATAAATAGAAACCTATAGTATCATGGGGATGAAGAAATTATTGATATCACATGTCAAAGGTGTTTTATATAAACCTCATTAATGAATATAGATTCAAAACCTAACGTATGTCTCAAAAAATGAAAATTTAGACAAAAATCCATTATATAAGTATTGACTTCCTCCATACTCATTCAAAACTCATGTAAAATAAATATAATTTATTATACATATATTAATGAGTTATATAAATATATATACAATATAATAATATTTTTATGACCTTTTATTACCTATTTATTAATGATTCTAGGTTAAAGGTATGCTTTGGGAAATAACAGCTTCGTTTTTTGTAAATGTTTTGATTGTTTATATATTTTATTATCTTAATTTAATCAAAATTTAATCATATAAATAATGATAAAAATTATATACATATATTATATATTCATTATATATTTATTTATTATAATATATTAATCCTATAAATATGAAATAAAATACATTGTTATTGAGACGATGGGTTGTATGTACACATGTACATTGTTTCAGTTTTTTTGAATAATTGAATGAAATAAAAATATATCATAAATTATAATTAAAAATGATTTTTCATTTATTATATATCAGATATGTTTATCAAATCCATATTTAATACATTACATGCAATGAGTTAATGAATCACATCACTTTGGGATGAGGAAGTTGATCGTACACACAAACAACGTTATCATATTCTTAAAAATGGAAAGCATGATTGTGTGTGTGATATAAAATTAAAGAATCGTAATAAAATCAAAAAAATAAAAAATATAACTTATAAATAATAATTACATCATTATGATGCGCCTTTATAGGAGGTAATGGAAAAGTGAAGTATATCGGTTCCCGAGGTCATAGTACCCCATACACACAAACTATGAATTTGTAAACATTTGATATAATTTGATATGATTATAGGTAACACCTTAAAAAATTAATATCATATAGAAGATACTAATGTTATTATATAATCATGATTTAAATATATATTTATGGGGTTTGAGGAAAAATAATACAATAACACTAATTGATGATTGTTAGCTCTTCTTTGGGTACACTACAACAGTTTTCAATAAAATCATTCCTATTATAGATTTCTACCAAAAATCATGCTTATATGATAAATAGAGATAATTTAGTAAGTTAATTTTGTAGTTATTGGACAAACCACTAATGTTTGATGGTGTGGAGAAGAGATGATAGGGGTGGCCTTTTATAAGTGTTGAAGATGACAAACTTGGTACGTTTGAGCAGAAATAAGTGCTCCAATATTTATAAAATGTAACAATAATAAAACATATCATATTATCAAAAATATAGTTTTAATTATCTAAATACATCCATACATATATTTATAAATCATTAAAGGATATTTTTACCCTTATCATTTAATTTTAACACCCGGTAAACTCATTTTTACCATAACCATGAAAATTAGTTTTTACTTTATTCACTATTTATTTTGGAAAAAATAAGTTGAAAATCATAGATATGATAAAATATCTTGATTAAAAATATAGAATATTTTTTTTCAAAATCCATTCACCTACATGGAATAAATTATTATATAATTAATCCCTTGGGGGAGAGGAGAAAAATGATTTTTCAATTGAAAAAGTTCAAATGTTTCAAAACAATTTAAAATTTCTTCCTGAAATTGATTCTAATTACGTAAATTTTATTATTGGGTATAGAGTTCAAGAAATTATACATTAAATAATTTGAATCATTCCATAACATTAAAAGTCAATTAAATGAAATGGTCATTTTCGATTAATATTTAGTATTCTTCACAATTAATCAAAAAAATAAACATTCCAGAAAAATATCAAAAATTAATACTAAGATAATTTTGAAAATTTTAATTAAAAAGGATTCATTTTTTTAAAATTTGATCTCTATAAGTTTCAACAAAATAATTTTATTAATTCTCACAAAAATTAATAAAAAAGAAAACTTTTTAGAAATTAGTGATTTCAAAATATGTAAAGACGTTAATGAAAATTTAATTATATTTTTATTAAAATTTATTATTTATAAAATATATATATATATATTTAATTTAGTTATTACTATTCAAATCACTATGTTAATGGTTAGGTGATACCTGTCTTTTTTAAATAACTATATTAATAATAAATTGTGCCTTTATTAAACTCAGGGCCATGCATAGTTCATGACAACCTAGTGTTACATATAACACAAGACTAACAATGTTTTCAATAATATGAAATATTGACTTGGTATTTCATGTATCACAATCAAATAATGAAATTAAATTTACTCAAAAAATAATAATAGTAATAACTGGGGGTGTTACAGTTTATATTATCGATATGAGCTCTATTTTTGGCATTCCAAAGGCACTAGAAACCAGCAGACAATTGGATGGCCATAGCCTTCATATTGAGAGAGTTACTCCCCATTCCATTGATCTATGACTGGAATAAATCAACAATATTATTTTATATTGTCTCATTCGTGATGAAGACACCCCGAAGACTACACACATTGGATGACCACTCCCCACAAAAAAATATGATTATAAATCTCCTCCATTGTGCTCGGAATAAAAGGAACTTATACATAAGATTAACCCATTTATTCATGATCAATTCATCTTTAAACAACACTTTTATCTTGATACCCCTATCTATAATGTTTAAATTATCTCATATTTTATTTCACTAGATATTTATTCCCAAAACATCTTACCCATGGTTCTTGTGAAGGGCGTTATGTTATGCTTTGAATGAGAAGATGCCTAATAGGTCTACTATCATGACAAAAATACGATGTTTCTCAAAGAGTTGATTGTTATTAAAGATATTGTGTTTTTTTAATGAACGATTTACTTGATGATTGTTTTATTCTTTTTGTCCTGATAAAATGATAAGTTAGGTGTTGGTTACAGTGGTAACCCAATTACGACGTCTACCAAATTATGATTCCAGATATTTATCTCCCTATAATAAATAATCCTTTCAACCTATAGCTTTTAATTAGGTAAATTACCCTCTAAATCTTCTAAATTTTTTAAATACATCACTTAGATGATTCCAAGACATCTCTACATTTCCCCGTGATGAACTTTACCTATAGAGAACTTCCTTCCAAAACCACTGTAACTATCTTGGTTTGAAGTAATTTCGAAGATCCCCCCATATTTTAGAGTTTGAAACCTCTCAAATCCACATGTTTTTCCATACTTCACTAAGAGGCCCAAAACAACCTTCCATTCATTTGGACATCCCATAGCATGGATTCTATTGTCGTCTCAATTTTCTTAACCATAGTCTTCAGTAACCTGAGAATAGAGATATTCTACATGTGAATTAGAGTGATAAAACAATTAAAAATAGTTATATGTCCCTCATAAGATAACAAATATTCTCTAATTTGTTAGTAAGAGAAGATATTCCATCAAGAATCCCTACTTAATGTAAAATACAGTTTTAAAGTGGATATAGGATCTCCAAAATATTCAATAGGATAGTTTCTTCTACTAATACTAATAAGATCTTTATTTTTATTTACCCATTTATCATAATTTCATGTTTGTAAATACACACTACTTTTTTCATGATTAATGTTATGGACTATCCACATTCAATATTCATCCATGATGATTTTAATTCATCAAATTAATAAATTTATCCCATTATTGTATGTGAAAAATTTCACCAGTGAAGTGGAGATATGAGATTCCATTATGTTTGATGATACATATACAGAGAAAGATGTTCCCTATATGCATATCATTAGTTTAATATATTTTATATAATCATTAATTACTTAAATTGTTTATTTCTATAGGATATAACACACAGCAAAAAAATTAAATTATTTATCAATGTATAATATAAATGTTAACTTCTATTTATTTCATTATGGGTATTTAATGGGAAAAACTCTTTTAATATTCAACAACACCTGCTGCAATTTTATGTAGTTGAACTATAAGAGATACATATTCAAAAAAATTATGGGGATGCCAAATTTTGGAATCACATTCTATATTATATTAATATATTAGAGTTTTGGTAATCATAAAGAAATGTAATGAAGGAGGATAATATAATTGTTTACTAAAATAAGGGTCAATGTTCCATTTGTAGAAATGATTTACAATAATCCATCATATATAATGCCTTTTAAAGAATAATTTCTAAAAATAATAGGATCAATGAATTTTTTTAGATAAATTGGACTGAATATCAAATTTATAAAACTCAATGAAATATCACATAAAAACTGAAGGACATATTGAGTTTCATGATTCCATGTGAATTTTAGGTCAATAATACATTACCTTATCTGATGGTTTTAGGAGAAGGAATAAATTTAATTCCTTTTCACATTTATGAAGTATATGGAAAAATGGATTCAAATCCTAAAATTTTAACAATATTGTTAGTATACATATAAATTACATGCATATCGATTATCATTAAAAATATTCTTTTCAAGGATGATAAAGTATTACTAGAAAATAACATTATATTATATAACATTGAAAGAGAAGAATATGTGTCAGTAATACTGGAAATTTTTATTTTTAGAACCTTTCTATCCCTATATTTATCAATAAGAATAAAAACACATTTTTTATTTTAATTTTTGTGAGAATATTCTCTATATAATTCAATAATTTAACAACAAAGGATTATATGTCTGATTTTTAGTGAATATCATTTATCGAGAGTTAAAATGAGCTTCATATTACATTTATTATTGGGTTAGATAAGAAAAATCAAATAAAATAATTGATATATGGACAGCCTAAGGCATTGTAAAATATTTATTATACTCCTACAATTAGGAATTTAAATGGAAATTAGATAAGTGCGTATAGATTATATGTAATATTCTTGAAATATATATACGTAGGTGAAAAAAAGACATATCATGTAATTATATTAGTATATATAGAGATAATATTAGGAATAAAGACTGATTTAAGATATTAGGAAGTAAAAGTGTACCATTTGATAAACTATATTCTTTATTAAAGGCATAAATCCACCTAACTATACCCATAATATACTTATATAAGATGAAGTGAAACCTACTTTTGAAAGTTAGAGACCACTCAATCGGAATATGAAGGAATATTTCATCAAAATTTTGGATCCATAAGTAATTTAACTAATATTATATAGTGTATGTATAAGTCCATGTAATGACCAAAAAAATATAAATGAAATTACATTTTTAAATGAATAAATTCCTTATTTGTGTAATCTAGTAATTGAAAACAGATGACCTACTTGGTTATATTGTACTATTATAAGATATAACCTATCATATTAAATAGGCCATTATGCATAATAAATTATCTTATCATAGTTGTTGAATAGTGGTCATGTGGTTGTTATATACTAACAGTTATGATAAGGTCCTATTGACACATGAAAAATAAGTAACAGATTCAACAAATAGGATTGTACCCTATGATCCACATTTATCAGAGCATCTGAGGTTGAGAGGATATCTAGGATTTTATATTGACCATAACCAACATTAGATTAAAAAATTGTAGAATTATTTGAGCTATTTAAAAGATAAATTTACATTCATCGAGATCACCCCCAAACCATATTCATCGAACCAGGCCATGAAAATCACACTATAACACACCTTACACTTAAAGAGTTCTCTGATGTAATAAAGAGAGATATATATAGACCCTCATAGTATGAAAATTCATATTTTATGTTACATAAAATAATAATTACATTTAACTCTTTTTTTCCTTATAAAAAAATTAATTTTGGATTTTGATAAAAAAAATCAATTTTAATATGATAAAACAAAAAAATTATTTTGAATAATATATAGTTTCAATCAAGACACTATCTGAATTATTTATCTAATTTATGAAATAAATAACTTTTTAAAGATAATTTATCATTCATATTATATATATTAAATATAATTTATAATATAATATTATGAAGTGAAAATATAAATATTAAAAAGATCATTAAAATTTTACTATTAAAAAAATAATATTTTTCAATAAACAATGATTTTAAATCAAAAGATTAATTGATAATATTTAGAGAAATATTTGGTTAAAATTAATATTATTTTAGGAATCATAAAATATAAATTATAGAAAGGTGAATTTTCTATAAGATTTTGAGGTAGATTAATTTTCATGAGAAAATTAAATATGATATTACTAAATCAGAAGTATTATGAAATCATAATGAACCAAAAGTGATTTATTATATTCCATAAAATGTATGAATGAAAAAATTTATATTTCCCCTTCAAAATAATTCTTTTGGTGATTCGATTAATTTTTTAAATCCTTTATATATTTTCAAAAAAATATATATTATTTAATAAGGTTTAATAATAGATTATTTTCAAACATGAATCGATTCCACATCACAAAGGGTGAATAATTAATGATTTAAATTAATTGATTTATAAAATAATTAAAACCAATTATATTTTGAATAAAACATGATCAAAACACATTGGAAGGTTTTTTTGTTTTCATTACATTATTATCTAAAATCAAAATCCTATGTTTTGAAATTAATAAAGAACTCCTCACTCTTTTGTTATATAACCCCAATTAATATCACATTTATCTTAACTCAAAAATGTGGTGGAACAATATTTTATATACCATTCCTCTTTAGAGACCTCTAATTATTTCACAATCTCTCAAGCATATCTGCCAATGTTTTTTGAATCCTCTCAAGGTAAGGGATCTCCCTATATTATTTTAAATATAAAAACTGTGTTTGCAATTAGCCTTTTCAATCTCTGTTGCTGACATTTTCCTTATATTATAAACATACCTTTATATCCAATTTTATGATCAAATATTGATATATCAATTATAACAACTCAGTATTACCATTACCTATGTCGTTACCGTGCCAACAGTAAGTGATCCTCTCATTCCCCGCTTTATTCAATCATGTTACTCTTCTAATGACTTTTAATTCACAGTTTTTCATCTTGGATTAAGTTCTTATATATAATTAACACTAAAAATATTATTTATATTTGATTATTACCCCTTTCAATCCCATTTAACCCTCCCTCTATTTATTATGTACCTTATTTATTCCACTAAAAGTGTCATATTATTTTTCCATGCCAAAACGTTATATTTGAATACAACCACCATTTACCGTAAAATATATTCTCCTAAATATACATATTCTTATTTTATTGGGAAAATTAATGTATTTATTCAAAATTCATTAATTGTGAGATTAAATGTGATGAAATATGGTCATATTTTCAATGAACTATATAGAACACTTATTAATGTGCATGATATAAAAGTGACATGTTTTTCTGAAATTATATAGTGCTTTAATTATTTGGGTAATGTTTTAGCCTCATGATATTTCATTTATATGATTATGGAGTAAACATCATTCATTAGGTGAGTTTATACATTATGTTATAATTATTTGTAGTTGTACTTGACCAATATTTATCATATCATATTTAATTTTGTTTCAAAATTCAAATGATAGCATTATATTATCATGTTATATCATGCCTCATTATTTAGGATTATTATTTTCAAAAAAAAATTATATTTTTAGGCCACATTACTCATATTTATTGATTTTCCAAATATCAATCATTTTTTATTCCCATACTGGGATTTATATCTCACCTTTTTCTTGTGTATGTCCACAGGTTATCCCTTGCAGTTTTAAAAACAATGGAATATTAAAAACATGATATGGATGTTTTCGATAATGTTATTGTAACCATTTATAAAGTTTATATTCAATAAAAATATTACATTTAAATAATTGGCTGAATTTTCATCATGGTTGTACAATTTTTTATAATAAATCAAAAAATTAATAGTAATAATGATATGGGTTGTCATTATTTCTATAAGTGGAAAGTATATTTATTTTTTGGATTAGGATTAGAAAAAATTAAATAAAATCATATGGATAATACCAAATATAATAATAAATCTGTAAAGTTTTGTATAGTATTGAGTAAGTGGGTTCCATAAAAATACATCACTTTCTTGATACTATATGGGGATTTGGTTCGGGCATATTTGTAGCCTAGGGTAACCACCCCAAAAAACTATATTGATATAATTATGATTCGGAAGTATTCAGTGAAAATATGTCTTGTTTGAAAACTATTTTGACACTCCTACAGTATATTATTTGTTAAATCCACAAGATCATTACGAACCATTATTAAGGGAATAAAAATGATCAAAAGAATTTATATTAAGAATTATATAATTGATACTATAGATTGGAAATCTTGAAATTTATATGGTTAAGATTATAGGAAATTTAATAGTTATCACATTAATTTTAAAGGTATCCATTCTATTTGTTCAAAAATTTAAAAAATATCATACCTAATTTTCCATTATCTCTATTCAATGGCTGGAAATATGAAGAACCGATTCAGTAATCAATGTGAGGGGCAATGAGATAAATTCCTAAAAAATATTCCCTACTCAATGGGGTGGGAATAAAAAACATCATGCTTGTACACTCTCAATTGACACAATTTTTGTACCAAAACCCAAATCAATTGGAATACACAAATCCCCCTAAGAAATAGAAAGTTTCAATTGATACATTCATTCAACAAAGGCCTTCAAATTTCATTTGATCTTATGATCCATTAATTTTACAATAATGGATGAGATCCATTAAAAATATATTCTGATTCTACAATTACATGACCAATAGAAGGTTATTATATATGTTTATCATATTAAAGGATAAGCAGATCAATGGTGTATTTTGGTTAGGAATATGAAGCTTGAGGAGGAAATCAAAGTGATGGAGTGGACAAAATTCTATAAAATAAATTTCATATATTGAAAATAGAGAAGATGATGTAAATTATTTAATATGTATGATTTTAGATAAATGAAGAACAACTAAACTATGTAACTTAAAAAAATGGTATTTTTTGAGCTTCTAAACTCTGTAGGGAAATGTACGCCTCATAACAATGAGAATTAAGTGAATGATAAAACATAACACATTGCACAAAAATTTCTATTATCATAAAAATAATAGTTAAATTGTTTATAATATGGATATTAATATTACAATGGTTTGATTTATAGGTAAAATATAAGAATAGATTTTATAATTATATCATTGATCAACATTCAAGGATAAATTAATTGGTGTAATATCACTCTAAACTAATCATGACAGAGTTCCTTAATGAAAAATTGATTGATGTTAAAACAAAAATCATTCCAAAGTACTCAAAAACGTAAAAATAATTTATTTCATGGGTATTACAGAAGGAATTTATATGAATTCGAATAAGATATTATATTCATATAGGAAAATTTACCGGTGGAAAGAAAAAGAATACACACGCACACACACATATATATATGTATACATATATAAAAAAAATGTTGATGGGATTATCAGATTGAATCATCATAAGGAAGAGTTTTTATAAAGAATTAATAGCATCAACACCCTTCCATGAAAAAAAAATATTTGAGAATTTTTATAAATTCATTTAATTTACTATAATTCAGGCATTTCTGACCTATAATTTTCAAACCTACAGTGGTGTTTGGGTTGTATTAAGATAACTATAAAGGGAAAGGTAATATTAGGAGAATACAAGAAATTAAACTACATTATATTATAAAAAAGGAGATTTATTAAATAATGAGGTTATAATTTATGGAATAATTCTCAAAATCAAGCATTAATTATTTTAATTTGAATAAGGAAGGAAATTTATAAAAGCAGCTTAAAGGAATTTCCAAACAAGGAAAATTGGCTCTTCTATGGTGAAATATTTCCATTATAAATTTAATTTATAGATATGGAGTTAAAATAGAAATAAGAAGTTATAATTGAGTCCACATTCATAGTTATTAATTTAGATATTTAATATGTATTATGAGAGTAATACTAAGACTCTTACTATCTATAATAATCTAACCACTATACAATTGTACGTATCAAAAAATAATTTAAAACACAATTTTAGAAAAATTATTGGGAGACTCTATAAGTGATTTATATTTTAATTTGGTGAGTACACTTTCAGTATATACGATAATATATAAAACACCCATTGGGAAATCAACTCATCATAAGTTATTTCGAAAATATTTTCATCTTCTACTAGAGATTGATCATACATAATTTTTGGATACAATGAATATCAATTAAGATTACATGATTTCATCTAAGAAGATATGTGTTCATTTAAATATAATTCAATAATCCCAAAATGAATGAATTGGAATGGAATAAAGATAAATAAAATCCTTAAATTTTTTTCATAATAATTAAATGAAGAAAGGACAGGTGGTCTATTTATTTATTTCAAGACAAAATATGTTTTCAATTAATTTAATATCCCTAGGGTGTTTGTAGTTTAATGTAATATAATTAAACCCCAATAGTGTTTAAATTTTAGTTGGAGAAGATTGAGATCTATTTACTACCAGTGGATATATAATTAATGTTTATTTATATGTGGTTTAGTTGAAAAAATCCACAACTATTCAATAGGAAAATTGAAATACATTTCATTTATGCTTAATGAACATAAAAAATCACTCTAGGAGGAAACCAATGAAACATGCTTTTCATTTTATTATTTATCAATTTTGAATAAGCCTCTCTTTCCTCCAATTAGGACTGTTACTAATAATTTATAGGATGAAACAAAAAAAAGAAAAATTATTAGAAACAAAGGGAAATGGAACACATCACATAGAAGGAGGTAAAAAAATTGGAGTAGTATGTATCCCCTATCATTTTATTTAGACAATACCTTAATATTATATATGAATCAACCTCTATCAACTATCATAATGTGATAAATATCATCCAGGGGACAATAGTATTTTTGTTTTGGTTAATTTAATTAAATTATATCAATTAGTAATAATGGAAATTAATTATTTTTAAAATATTGATTCTCATGTATTTGAATAGGGTATGTGAATTTAAAATTATAGCTTTTCGGAAAGAATATATTTTAGATTTTTCAAGCATGATTAAATAACTCAGGTTGTGAATAATTGTTTACTATAAGGAAATAATATATTCACGAATCAATTTAAATTATAATTAGAAAATTATATTTGAGTTTGAAAATAATGGGATGTTAGGAATAAATTTTATTTTTTCAATGATAATTAAGAATATGGTGTGTTTGTGTGTGTGTGAAAAATAAATTCCCTGAATAAATTCTGTTCAAAAAATTTAGAGATGGTTACCCAACTTGGCTTCCATGCATATGTTAATACAGATATCCCTACAATATGCCTACTATTTGGATTAAATAATTATATATAATTTACACTCATTGGATAAGTGAAACCCATATGTGATATAATTAAAATAATAAAAATAGTTTATGTTCTCAATTATTATAGGTGATTGAATGTGAGGTGAATATTAGATATGGAAAAATAATGGGAAAGTGACTTATATGAAAATTGTATACACTTCTTCAAGTATTTTTAACATTAAATAATAGAAAATGGCCTTTGGGAAGAGTGAATTATGTAAGAGTTATATATTGAATTCATAATTCATATAATTTCATTTCAAATAATCATTAAAGAATATTGATTCATTCTTGAGAAAAAGTGATATATTTTCATAATATGTTTAGAGAAATTACTTTAGGATTAGAAGACACTAATTTGTGTGGGAATTTTCATCTAGCATGTTTATCTTTGATTTTTCAGGGATTTCTAAAAAAAATTAAAATTTTCTTGTTAGTTTTAGTTTTTATGTTTAATGTTAAATACGTTTGAAGAATTTTAAAATATTTATTTAATATGGGTAATTTATGAATATATTTTAATTTATTGATCAAATTATTTGAAACACAATTCATTTGAATATATTTCACTAATAATTTTATGTTACATTCTGTAATAAATGATACTATAAAGGAATAAATAAAAGGTTTAAATACTATGTAAAATTAATAATTGACGGTCAAACTAGAATCAATGGAAATTTTATTACAAGTCTAGAGTATGACATAACATTTTAAATTTAGTTATTTATATGAATACAATTTAAGAGTGTGTAATCATGCCAACATAGCTATAACCTTCACTTTTATAGTACATCAAAGAAAAAACTACCTCACAACTAGTTTTACGAGGATCCAAATAACCAATAGTTGACTCAAAATAATTATCTCATATTCTCTAAATTTAGTAACCATTAATGCATTGAAAATTCATTAAAAGTCATTCGTAATGAAATATAGGCAAAACGAGTGAGAGTATATCTATTGCAAAGAGATTTGGAATTTTCCAATGATTTTTTTTTCAAATAAATAGTAGCCATGTATTAAACATAAGATATAATTATCATGAGAACATAATATGTGTCACATAAACATTTTTTAATTGTATTATTAATGTAGTGCTATTAATATTATGGTAAACCTTCCCCCACTGAAGCATCACACCTTAAGGCATCATTATCTACTATATATTAGGATGATGAATTTTAGGACCCCTTCTATCTATAATATTTTTTCAATAACTATTTTTTCACTATAAGATATTATTAAAAAAATTAAATATAGTCTTTGATTCAAGCTTTAGAATCCATGATATAAAAAACCAACAATTACATGACTTATAGGAAATATTTATTTACATACATACCCATGACCTTTTCAGTTTAATGATTTATATAATTTTGAAATATGATAAAATAATAAATCCCATATCTTTATCAAATAACATACACATTCCCCAACAATATTAGAAAACACACACTCCATAATAATTATTCATCGAATCCCACAAAATCTCCCCAAAACCTATTCTATTACACTTTTAATCTATAATTAATTTATTCATGGTCTAGGAAAATGGAAGTAGAACAAGGTGTGAGCTCAAAAACACAATAAGGGTAAAAATAATACATAATAATAAAATATCATATGTTATAAAAATATGGCCTTAAATTATATTATGGGAATTGAAAGAGAAAAATAATTCCATGATTGAATGGAATTTAAATTAAATATACCCATGAATAATAATAGAAAATAGAATTTACCATGGACAAAAATAAATGGGTTCTTGGAGATAAAATTAATAATTCTGAAAAAAATATCATATTCCCATATCCAAGATAAGATTATCTTAGTTATCTTGATCATATTATCTAGGACATGTGACTAAATAATGCCTAATTTAGGGTAGGTATACACTAAAACACATGTACTAGTAGTCTCATGAGTCATATTGATAAATCAAGGGGATATTTTGGACCCCACACCTAACTAATTAATTGATATTCATTCATCATATTAAATAATGAATAAAATATATAATTTATAACCCACATTCCTTAGTTATCCAAAAAACATCCATATTTAAATAATAGGTATACAGATTATAATTATTTCAAATATTAATAAATGGAATATCATTATATGAAATAATTCCATCAAACTAACTTATTATAGATTAATTATGTATTATTAATTTAATAATTTTCTTAATAGATAAATTTATGGTTATATTACTGAATTCCTTTTAATGAAATAAAAAATATGGGTTTTATATATGAATGGAATTGTTAGAATAAAGAGTCTTATATGTGGTGGATGGTTATAAAAGACAAACATGGTAATTGATTTCCCATGATCATAATCCAACAATGGAAAATTGAATGAAATTATAGGCAATTTAATCCTTAAAATAGACTCTTATTTTGGAATCAATCATTCTTCGAAGAAAAGATTCAAAAACAACATTATAAATAAATAAAATTAGAGTTGAGTTATGAAAATTATTTATTGATTACCTACAATTTCATTCAAAACATATTGAAATAGAAAACATGAAATTGAAATTTTAATACCTTGAAATTTTTTAATTAATGATATAATATATCAAATATATAGTAGAATCACTATATAAATGAAATTAGGTGTATCATAAAAAATGTGCATCAAAACCATTGAGATTGAAAACCCTTAAAAATTATGGTAACTAAATAATCAAAAGGATGCAATGGTGGTCATTAATAAAATAGATTAATAGACAGTCAAATAATCATTAATATTAATAATAAAATATAATTGTCTAGTAATTACCATATATACAAGGAATTATGGTGTGAAATATAAATGTATTTAAAAATTATGACAAAGAAAACCTTACAGCTTGAGATTCATAATTAATCAATACCACTGAAGAAGAAATATAATTAAGCATAAATTTAAATACAATGATATATAATTAATGGTATAATATAATAAATATGAATTATATACAAATTATAAATGTAAACTGTTTCACAACAAGAATCGTGTCTCCAAAAATTGGAATTGAGACCCAGAAAACCCATTGAAGTAACATAATCTTTCAGGTATTATTAATTTGATAAAGTGGTCATAAATAAGAAATTTCTAAATCAGGAAAATAAGGAGGAAACACTATTAAAACAATTCAATAGGTAAATTAATTTAAACTATGAAAAATAGAGTTTAATTAGAGAGTTTGTGACTCGATAGAAGGAGATTGAGTTATCCGAAACACATAACTTAATTATTGACTCCAATTAAAGAAATTGAATCTCTTATATATAAAAATTATCATAATCACCTATTTAAGAACCATTTTCAAATATATAACAATTTATAAATTTCATTTATAATTGTTTTCTATATTTATATCACATATTTATTATCTACTTTCAGTACCGGTTGTGGGTAATCATTACCATTTTGAACTAGTTTCATAATAGATGCATTATTATACATTATTCTCCAAATTTTCATCATTATAAGATCATACATAATACTATAATTAATTTTTTTATTAATTATAATGATATAATTTCATTCAATGTCTTTTTTGGTTATGATAATTCAATATGATATCAGTGATAAGCATGATTTACTGATTTTTAACAAATGAACAATGGTATCTTAAGTAATTAGGTTAATATTAATGTTACCGTTAACAAATAAAAATAAAATATTTATCTTTATTTTTTTATCATATATTATTAGTAATAATTTTCTTATAGTCATCCATGATATTAATTTAAAATAATTTTCAAGTGGTAAGACCGACCAAAACATGAAAGTATTATGATTAATAACTCATTGTGAATGTGATTCATTTTGTTCATAATATCAGTTTTATATAAATATAGACAAATTAATAAGTAAAATTTAATATTTTTAAACATATTTAAAGAGTATTAATAGAAAATAAATTGTCTAACGGAAAAATATATTTGTATCATCAAAGTAGTGGTTGTTCGTACAACACGCAATTAACTTTTATTTTGAAAAGAATGAGAGGCATTGATGGTGGATTATAATATTTAACTTAATAATTATTTTTATGTTATATATATAAATATATATCTCATTTATTCTTCAATTCAACACTTATAATTAGTGAGTACATGTGGTGGTGTTGGTGGTGGTGGTTAATAAATATTCTGTTATAAAATTATCAAACAGTATAAAACCAATACTGATTTCATTAAATATTTATTTAAAAAAATTATTTGGTAAATAAGTAATAAAATAAAAAAAATTTGGAAGAAAATATCACTTTTAATGAGTTATTTGGATTTCCCTTAGAAATATACAAAAATTGGACGATTTTGGCCAATCTCTTATGACCAGAGTCTCAAAGAAAAGAAATCTGATTTTATGTTAAATTAAAAAGGATTATTTGAAAGAGGAAAATGAATTAAGGGTTTGGTCTCTAAGGGTTGGTGAGACACTACAAAATATTTAATTTTTTCAAATATGGATATATTTGTTTTGTAAAAATTCATTTTATATTAGTAAAACATTTTACTGCCACATATCTTCAGTTCACTATACTGTCAATAAATACTCTTTCCCTAAATTTGTTTGTGACATGTAAAATTGATATATTATAATTAAAATTATAATAATAGATAATATATATGTTTTTTAATTTGTTTATTAATAGTTTATTATGTCAAATTTTTTTGTTCTTAATAATATTACCCATGAAAAAATCTATTTATAATTTATATTTGAATAAAAATTATAAATTTTTATTTCTATAAAAATTTAATATTTTATTTATTAATTTTACATATATAATTCATCTATCTTAATCATTATTATGAATTAAATTTACTATGCTATTCAAAATTATGAATAAAAATTAACTATATTAATAAATAAATTAAATAAATACAAGAATGTAGGATCCTTCCCCTAATAGATTCCGTCAACCTCCAACATGTACTAGTAAAAAACCCATTCCCAATATATGTCCATGCCCTAGTACTAGTGATGAAGCATCATCACTAGTGTCACATCCATTCCCCAGGTCCAATGAGCCTGCTCAAATGGTACAGCATCCTTCAACTCACTATCACCAGCAACCTATCTGTGCCCCATGACCAGTGATCCTTCTCCGGCACCAACGAGAAACATCAACTAGATGCTACATTATTGCTTTATGCTCCACAATCTCTACCACACACAACCAAGTTGCATACAACAAGTGGTCCATCTCTAGTACAATTGGGATGAAAATCTACCCAACTCCAATAAAATTGAGAAACCTCCATTCAATGCTATGATAAACACTGTATCTTGAATATCTATATAACAAACGACCAAAAAAATACCTAAAAATGAATGAAAAATATTTTTATGAATGGAAAAAAATAAATATAAATGTTATTATAAAAAAAATATTAACATAGTCATTATTTTTCATCATCTTTATTGACATCTCAATGATTTTAGAAAAGGGATATAACATTCACAAATTAGTACTCAAATAGGTAATAAGATAGAGACATAATGATTATTGGAAGTAAATTTTCTAAAGAGGTGTTTCACAACATTATTTGGGAAGTATTTGAAGAAATTTGAGTGTCTACCTCATCCATAAGAACACCATCCATTATTGGTGTTTCCCATTGGGTGTTGAGTGTTAGGCCTATGACATTATTCATTATTAAATAAAGCCTCTATTATGATGAAATATCTTGGATCTACTCTATTACATTGTACGGTTATGATTCAATAGTAATTTTCATGGTTTCAATGGATGAATTAGAGGATATTTTGTCTATAATATCAGGATATCACCATGCCGGGTTCACTCCCAATAAATTTATGGTTGACTCTAATAAAGGAAGTAGATGGGGAAATTATTTTTGTTACCCAATTATCTATTTTTTATTAAAGACTTAAAAATATAATTTTTATTGTTCTAGAGATTATTTTTGTTATAGAAAAAGTTAAAACGTTTATAAGTAGAAAAATATGTTTTATAAGGTAGATCCATTGCCCGTTTTTCAACGAAACAAAAAACCAAACATGTGGAAGCTCACAAAAAATAAGATTAAAACACAAATAATAAACTTTTTACCTTAATTGAATGAATCAAAAACGTAAAATGTCTATCTCATGTAAACCATTAATAATGGCCTTTAATCATAACTCTAGATGTATGATAGTGATTCCCAAACTTCAAGCTTTCACCCACTAGAGTTTAGTGGTACGTAAACCATTCTGTGAGAGCCTGTCGTGACCCAAACATTTTATTCTGCATCCCTACATCCATTTCTCTCTCCTAAACACCAGTTAATTAATGGACATGGTTAAATTATATAAATATAAACATTAATAACATTTTTTTCAGAAAATTTTTATTTTATAATACATATGGAATCCCACAAAAAATTTAACATTTGAACAACATCTTAAAAATTTTGGTACATTTATGTGTTAGAAATAGACTAATGGAAAATATAACATTATTAATTTTTTTTGATTTTAAATGAATATGATATGATAAAGTTATTTTCTATATTAAAAGAAAATATATAACACTGAATATGTACTGATAAGAATTGGATATAAAGAATACAGTGATTTCTGTCATGATATATGAATGAGTGCAAAAAATAATTTTATTAATATGTAAAAGAACATGAATGATTGGTAAATTAAAAATAGATATTGAAAGTATCACCATGAGTAAGATAGTATTCTTAAATATGGTCCTAGATTTTTAGTCATAGTATAATTATTAATTTTTTTGATCAACCACATTTCAATCATATTAACCACAAATATCTTGAAATTACAAAAATATATATAATATTTTACCCTATTATTAAACCAAACAATCATTTAATATGTTAATTATGGAAAATTAATGTATAAGTTAGAAAAATAGGTATTACTAATTCAATATTTTCATATTAAAGAACTTTGGTTACTAATACATGGTCTCCGAGATTCAATGTAAATAATTTTAACTATATAACCAAAATTTTAACGATGAAATATCAAACCACCACAAACATTACAGCACTAGGAATTTAAAAAACAATGGTAACATTTCTGGAGGCAATACAATGAACACCTAAACTGTAGCTATACAAAATAAATGAATTAAAATAAATAAACCTATGTAATCATTCTAAGAACAATGAACCAAAATTTAATAAAAAACATTGAAAGGATGAAAAATACTAGATCAATATATAAACTATCCCTAACATGAAAATCATAAAAATTTATAAACCCAGTGAATCAAAATGAAATCAGATACTAAAAATGATACTAGAAGGTGATTAGGGAACCAAAGTAGATATGTGTGATGCAAGAGAGAACCGATGAACAACTGATGTCAACATGGGGATATTGGGTATCCTACTAGTGTGTAATTACAAATGGGTTTTTTCATTGAGGATATTAGTGGAGAATACAGAGGGTGTTCAAATGGTGATGTCTGAGGGTGATGTGATCTTGGAAAAGGAAGGGGTTGTTTTTGAGAAGATGTCAACATTGAATTTCCACTAGTAATAATACAGGAAATACTATGAGGAGGTCCATGAGGAAAGTTATCCATGGGGAACACCAACCTCAGGGAACATTATCTGTGGGGAACTACATCCTCAAGGAATGGGGTAAGGCCACGTGGAACAAGGTTAGGTTGAGGGAATGAGAGTGGGTTTGGGGGAGTCATGGGGAATGGCAGTTAGGTTGGGGGAGGGTTGATTTTGGGAACATTAGGGTTTTCTTTCAATTTTTGTCATATATATATTTATTTAATATATATATATATAATTTATGAATTTACATTAAAAATCAAATTTTACATTGAATATGTATATATTTATCTATATAAATATTACCAATAAATATTACTAAATTATAGATATTTTAATTAATTATATATTTTTTATCTAAATTATATGCTTGTAATGTGTCATATATATATCTATATATTAAATTAATTGAAAAATATTTAATATTATTGAATAATTTATTTGTAACAATTCGTTATAATGCTGAAATGTTTCTTGGTAACAATAATTAATAACAACAGATTCATTTATCAGTAAATCAATTACTGGTATTATTATGATATGGATGCAAATTTAAATATTAGATAAAGATTTATAGGTATTTATATACAAAAATAAATTGATATATTTGTTGATAAAAATAATTATTGTTACATATAATTAATGTAAATATAATTTCATATCAATTGGAATTAATAATTTTTATAAATAGATATATTAACTTTTAGTAATTTTCATTTTGTAAAAGTCACTTATGGGTTGTGAGAGGCCCCTTTTATAAGCTATGAGAAAGGTATTTTGGAAATTATTTCTACTTAATTGAATGTTTTAACATGTTTCATGTGTTAATAAGTCATCAGAATTGAAAATTATGGAGTATAGGATGTTATAAGTTCAATAATACCTCAACCATTAATTTTAAGACAAGTTTTAATAATGTTTTTATGTCCATTACTCATATAATTTTAACTTTTACCAAGTTTTTTTTTCATTGTGGTAACTATTTTTTACCGAAGTAATATATTTTTAAAGAATAAAAAAAATTGGAATTTAAAATAATATTTATTATGTGAAGAAAAAAATGTATACATTTTTTCATAAAATATAATTTTAATTATGAAAAATTTATTTTAACATTAACGAATATAACATGTAAAACCCCATTTTTAGAACATGTCTATTTTTAAGAGAGGAATATTTTTATAGGATAAAAATATCAATATATTTTATTTTAATGATATAAATTAGATTAAAAAAATAAGTGTATTTCATAAAAAAACAAAACAAAATTTTATTAAAATTTTATTTTATTTTGAATATAAAATAAAATATTTTTCAAAGGAAAATAACTTTTCAAAAAAATTAATTATTGTTTTCATTATTATATATTACTTAAAATTATACTAGTGTGAATGTATTATTAATAACAGAAAAATATTTTATCGATTATATATTTATTTCCTTAAAAAATCATAAAAATCTGGCATTTAGAAAGGTAACAATTAAAATCACAAAATAATGTTAATATTTATTTATATATAATAATTTAATATTCATCAATGAATTAATATTAATAAAGAATTATATTTGTTTCTAAATATATTTCATAATTTAGTTAAATCTATTTTTACCATCAAATATTGCAGATACCTTTTAAGGACTACATAATGTTTTGTTTCTTTTTTGTTTTCTATTGTGTATTAAGAATTCTATTGAACGAATTAGGTGTTAAAGTAAAAAATTTACTTTTAAATAATGATGTGTTACACTATCCCCTAAATAAATATTTCCTTCCAAACATTTTTAATTACCACTTAATAAGAGAAATTGTTTTATTATTTCTAAAAGATAAACATAACTCAACATATAATTTCAAATATGGATATTGCCTTATTATTTTTTGTATGACTACAAAACATGTAGATAATTTAATTCTAGAAATATAATAATATTTTCAGCTATATTTTTGGAATATGATTTCTTATATTATAATGAGTAATGATATTTTCTAGGGTAAATAATTATTAAAATTATTATCATAATGCACTCAAATATTATTTTCTCTTTTTGAGGCTCAAATGTTCTCAGTGTCACATCTATGAGCTAAAAAATAAATCATAAGGTTTTTAAACTCACCAAAATGTTATTTCAAATCACACATGATACATCCTTTTTGAAATTAATGTCAATAATGACAAATATTTCCGTCAAGTTCTGAATTTTGTACATATTTGTTTTATAAATTTTATTTTGGAATCATTTTCCTTAAGACCGTTAAAAATAATCAAAGTATAATGGTTGAAAACATTTTTAGTTCTAAAAGTATGAAAAATATCATCTAATTTGTAAAATAAGGTATTTATCTTCTACCATGACATCAATATCTTTGATATCATTTCAAATGATGATAAAAATACTTTTTTATTCACATTATTAAATATAAATAATATCCCTTTTGATAATCCCTAAATTGAGTAATACGAGAAATGTAATCATAAATATATGTCCGAAATAATTGATTTTCGCATTATAATATCAAAGGATATGATAAAAATAAGATATATTGTAATGTAACATCTGAGTAAGATGAATTGTATAAAATATAGAGGATCACTCGAACAATATTTTGAAATAAATTTTGAAATTAAATCATATAGGATTGATGGGAGAGTCTTGTGACATTTACTTCCTTCCAACTTGATAACAGATTGTCTATATGTCGAAAAAACAAAATTATTTCTTAAAATGAACTACCTAATAACTATTTTTAATATAATCAGATAAATATTATTTCATGTAAACAAATAAAACAAAAATAATCAATTATTAGTGATATACAATATCTAAATAAAATCAAGGTAAATAATTTTAAAATTTTGGAATAATACAACTTATAAAAATATATTTTCTCAAAATTTTTTACTATGATATTCATAGTTTGACCATAAAAAATCTGGGTCCAAACTATATTCTATAGGTTTGGTTCTCTAATATTCCTTAACTTAATTCCTTAGCATAATAAATCGTTAATAATGGATTGTATCAACAATTTGATCAACCAGTGAATATCACCTATGATGTCTTATCCATGTAGAAATATTAGACCCATAAATCTTGTATCATTTGATGATTTAGTTTATACTCAACCATTATTTCTCAAGGTGATTAATCCTATGGTCATATCCTCCATAAGAGAATCTATTTTCCAATATCTAGACAAGGATATAATCATAATATGATCCACACTTTCTCAACCTAATCAATAATTATAGATGTTACAAAATATGTAGAGTTATACTATAGTCTTAACCCATGGTATTAACTACTGTTATCATATCCCAATTCCTAAAATTTCGAACATTAAATCCGATAACCTAATGGATTATATATTTCATTGATATTGTAATCAACATTAACTTATCATCTATTAATTTATCCTCAAATGACATCATATCCTCTGATGTTAACTGAATCCAGCATTGATCCGAAATCTGACTCCATAGACATGATCTCCCATATATGGTACAAAAAACAAAAACATTAGATACATTATTTGATACCAATTATAGATTCAGGGACACAAATATTTTATATTTACATTAATTAAATAAAATATTACATTATATACACTCCAATGACATTTTATGTATAAAAAATTTCCTAATTATTGAAAAAATAAACCAATTATGTTAATTTAATTATAAAATAATGTATAATTTTCCTAAAAAAATAATATATTTCTTAATAAGAAAAAATTATTCAATATCTCCTGAAAAATATCTACACAAGTTATTCTGTTATGATTATCAGGTGAAATACAATTCGTCATGAACAACAAAAATGAAAAAAAAAATATAAAGAGGCGAGCTCTAATAATCATTAATCGTAAAAATAAGTGATACTAATTATATATCATCAGCCATCATTGGAATATAATAAGTAGTATAGTAGTAATAAATATTCAAAAATGATTCCATAATTTAATGGAACTCAATTCATAATATAACTATGGATAATAATGGAAATAAAAGTACCAAAAATATTCCAATAATTAGTTCCATAGTGATAATATGAAAAATTTTAGATAGATAATTACATTCCCTAATCTAAGAAATCATTATATTAGATATCATTATCTTTCCATCAAGGGAATGTTCCTAGGAAATATTTTGTTCACAGGAGGCATACACAAAAATACCCATGTTATATTGTCTCATAAGACCTATCTACATATAAAGGATCTATTTTGAGTGCCCCACACTAAATTAGACCAATTAAATAACCATATTAAGGAATGAATAAACTATAAAATTAATAAATATCATTCCTTTGTAATAAGAATACAAATGTACTAAAATAGAAGGTATGTGGATTTTTAATATTCCAATTTTCAATATAAAAAATGTCATTCTATTTTAGCATCCATAAAACCATCACCATATAGAGTAATGTTATATGGTTTTCTCAGTAATTTCCTCAATCATTTAATATATATGAATCTTGGAGAATTCCCATTAATTAAATGAATAATATGGTATTCATAGATGAATGGAATTTGTGAAACAATCATTCCTATACATAGTGGATGATTTTTTAAGATAAAAGTATTAATGGATTTACCATGAGCATAATCACCCAAAATAACATAGTATGAGAAGATTTACATGGTAATCTTTGACATAAAATGATATAGTAGAAGAATCCATTATTGGAGGCATGATGATCAAGATGAATCATTATATCTCAACGAAGAGATATATGAGTTATCAAAATCCTTAACAGGTTCTCTAATATTTCAAAAAAATCATTCTAATGGGATTTTTTAAAATTAACATTAAATACTACTACTAAATGTTAATTCATGATTCAATGTATCAAATAGGTAGTATACTACCCATTTAGATGAATTTAATTTTAAAATACAAAACATGTGTCAAAAAATTATTTTTAGAGTAAGAATCATTTGGAATATTTATTACAGTATATAATAAAGGATAATAATGACTGATATATAAAGATATTTGAAAATACAATTAAATAAACATAAATTTAAATAATATAATTCAATGTGGTAGTTTTTGAACCATATAAAATAAATCATGGTGTGAAATATCAACTAGGTCTCATAGATTATAAAATTAATGAAAATAAACCATTAATACTTGAATATAAATAAAATAAAACCATGGTAGGAGAAAGAGCCTCAATATAAAATCACATAATATGAAATATTTTTCATAAAACAGTATAACAATGAATGTATACATACACCATATAAAATTAAATTCATGCATAATAAGAAACATATATCAAGAAATAGTAATTGAGACCAATAAATACCTTTCAAGAAAAATGATATTTGAGTTAAGAATCATTTAATATTGTGATTTTGTTACATCATTAGATACTAAAAGTGGGGAATTTTGTTCGATATCGTATTCAACATGCAGCACTGAACCTAAATGAATAGCCAAATACAAAATTATTATAACCTAGATATAAAATTGGATAATATGAAAATTATTAAAAATTTTCTGAAATATATATATATATATATATCCTACATATTATAAATTTTTTTATAAATTTTTAGTAAGCAATCAGTAAATTTTTATTAAATTAATTTTGTTCTTCAAAAATACATATTCTTTAAAAAAATTCTATTTTTTTGTTAGAAAATATCATAATATATTTTTGAAATGGCTATAAAATTTATTTGATAAAATGTACATCATTATTAAAATAATAATATAAAAATTAACTAATTGTGAAATTTTGGTATTATCTTCAATGTATTGATTTTTAGTGAATAGTGAAAAATACCGCTTTTTGTAAAACTATAATTTACTTTTAAAAAATAAAGTAATTTAAAAATACAATATATTTTTAATATTAATTAACATAAAATAATTATTATTTAATTATATTTAATCAAATTATTTACACTTGAATTAAAATAATATTTTAATTTAGTATAATTTTTTTTGGTCTCAAACACGTGTTTTTTCTGAACATTATTTTTTACTGCATCATGAATCTCATTTTTAAGTAATTAATACACCCCTAATGAAGAAGTATTTAAATTAACTTTATATATTATATATCAATAAATATTAATGGGTATTAATACAATGATAATTATTAGTCATATATTTAATACATAATTATCTTTTTCTTGAAAAAATACACTACTTTCAAACCTGCTTTATCGTCGTGTATGCGTATATTGTTATTAATTAAAAAAAATTGATTATATGAATTTAATTTGGAAATTTGAATTAAATATCTATAATAATATTAATTTATATTATAAAATAATTTCAAAATAATTTTTGTCCATTATTAATAGTGAAATTATTAGAAATTATTTATAGTGGTCTTGCTAAAAAATAGATCACTAGGGTATTAATAAAAAAGTATAAGTTAAAAAGACCAAAAAAATATTAAATTAATATTAATTTCCATATTTATACCTTATAATATCCTATTCTCATAAATTTTCCATTTTTTAGAATCCTAGAATTTTGAAAATCTAGGAATAGCTTTATCTTTTCAAACATTACAAGTTTGCCACTCTCCTCACATATAAATGTCCACCCCATATCCTACAATTTTTACACATTTATTTACATTTAAAACTAAAAATACCTACCCATATGTCTTTCTAACATCTCTCCCCACATTTAATATCCCTTGTTTTTATTCAAAATCCATTCTAATAAGACTTATGGGGATTACTTAATGAGGATTTCTAAATAATAGATATAATGATTATAAAAGTATTTTTTTATTTCTTCATCCACCTCATAATATTTTTAAATTATGATTATATAATAAAAAATTTATTCACCGTATTTTAAAAATTTATTTTGTTAATGAAATAATCTAAATCCATATCATGTGGTATTATAAGGGATAAAAAATCATCATTTTTGTGTACGTCAGACTACCGCATCATGAAATGATGTAATAATTTTTTGATCTTTGACTCTTGTTGATAGATATAATGACTAATTTAAATTATTAATATGATATTTGTTACATATTTATACTTCTAGAAACATTATATCATATATAAATCGTTTTTCTTCCAATTCATTAGGGCATAAGATAACATTTTTTTTGTGTACGGTGGTCTCCTTCCTCACAAGGTGATTGGATTCATTTTTCCCTAACCCCTTTCAATGAAAGTAAAAATGATAAAATGAAATAATATATTTTACATATATTAAATAATTATTTTATGAATTTTATATTTATCATTCATAATATATTATATATCATTTACTTTCTTACACTGAAAAATGATAACATACTTCTTGCACACATGTGCGCTACCGCCACCATAAAGCGATGTGATTCTTTTTGCAACCCCACAACACATTGATAATATAAATAAGTATATTTAATTTAATAAAAAGTTATATATTATATTATAATAATTTTATAAATTTAGAATGATAGATATATTCTCTTCAAAATGATCATTGTAAAATGGAAATGTAACCCATGTGTACGTACTGCTAACCATTTCAAAGATCGTAGTATAGTTCATTTTTCAAAAAAATATTCCTTGATTAGTTTTAAAAGAATAAATTATGATTAAATATGATAATTATTTCGTTATTAATATGTTTTTGACTTTGAAACAATGTTGTCTTTGACCATGGTTAATATACTAAATTCATTTCAAAACAATTAATCGAACATCCTCAAAACACATGATGTGGACTTCAAAGGGTAATTATTTTAAATTTCATTGAAAATGCATAAAATAAATGATTTATGTATAAGGTATTAAACCTATAAATTTTTCTTAATAAATAAAACCATCAATGTTAGCCTATTATATATAATTTAAAGTACATACATGGAATGTATGTTCCCAAGGTATGGGTTTCTCATTTCACTTTTTTTATATATGACACATATTCAAATTCATCACTTTATTTTTATTATATGATATATATACTTCCCCTTAATATGATAAACTATAATTTTTATAAATGTTATTGGAATTTCAAAATTTAGATTATTTTATTCCATTAATTAGGTTTTGATCAAGATATTGACAAATTTGTAAGGGACTTCATCTCAATTTTCTATCATTGAGCCATACTATAATGTTACAGACATATATTTATTTTTTATGTGTATCTACTACCAATTTTAAACCTAATATAATTAGTATTATTATTTTATTTATACATAATGTTTTATTTGGTTTTATTATTTCATGGGTATTATAATTGAAAGGTTACCAAAGTGGAAAAGTCTTTTCTTTACAATCTCATTTCTTTCAGGATTTTTTATGTTTAATGTTACTTTAGAAGAAATAATATGATCTTTTTTTAACCACATATATATCTTCTCCATAGTTTTTGAATGTTTATAATATTTTTTTAATTCCATTTCCTCCCATATTTATTTAATAAACAACAATAAATTTATTTTTATGTGATAAAAATCCTGTATCTTATTTTAAATTAGGAATATTTCTCCTCAAATATCCATGTTTTCTAATATCATTTAAAATTAAATTTCAAAAAAGATTTCAAAAATAATTGAAAACACATTCTATGAATTTTTTAACTCATTTATACACATAATTGGGTTTTATAAAATGTTTTAAAATTAATCCTTTCTTGTTTTTCTAAAAATTAACTTTTTAATATTTTGTACAAATAATGTGAAAGGAATATTCATTTATAGCATTTTAGGCATGGAAAAAATTTTACTCCATCAATAACACTCAATAGTTTTGTGAATCCTTTTTATGTATAAAGGTTATATTCAACGAAAATATTTTATTAAATGGTTGAAAATATTTTTTATTTAAAATCAGTGACTTCAAAAACAAAGGGATATTTTCTTTAAGAAATGATCCAAGTGATCATTAAAAATAATTTTTTCCATTTAAAATTATTTCCTTTTATATTAATCAAAATTAAAAGCTTATTTTCATCAATAATGTTTTTATTGATTTTTTAAAGGTATTTATAATCATCAATTTTAACAAACCATGATGTTACTTATACTCTGTTGGGGATAAGTTGAAATGATACCATCCTCAATCTTTCATTAGTAGGATTAAAATTGTTTGGAAGAGATTTTTCATGGAATCCTCTTATTTTCACAAGTTAATAAAGTTATTAAATGAATAATGGATGTTTTATGGGTTTAACAATGACATTTAAGATCCATATACTTTATTCATGTAGTGGTTTTTTGACATTATGTATGATTGGTGTGCCTAGATAACATCATCTAAGACCTATATAGCTTTTATAATGGGTGTAACGAGATATAACTCCAACTCATTGGGTAATGAATATGTTTTCTAGAAAATTATATTGGAATTTTTCATATGATTATTCAAAATTTAAATTTTTGGTAGGGGTTTTATGAAGATACTATTCCAAAAAACCAATATGTTTTCATCATTCTTATTATTGTTATAAATGTTTCCTTTGATCAATGTTGACATCTCATCACTAAATATTATTGATTTTGACGACACTTCCCTTTATTGATGCCTTATTACCTATTTTCATGATTGATGATCCAAGTATTGATGGGTATGAATATTAATATTTTATGATCATAAAATTTTCTATTTTTATCATACTCTTATTCTCTCCTTATAAGAACTGATGTCAATCAAATAATAATTTTTATGTTTACCCTGACTGAGAATTTTAGTCCAAAATTTTTATTTATATTTTCCCTAAGCTATCAAAAATATCTATAATGAATTTTTCCTAGAAGTGTTTCAGGATAACGATGATAATGAACTAATGTGAAATAATAAAAAATAGTTGAAGTACGATAAAATCTCTTTTATTGACATGGGTATAGTTTATGTAAGATATTTACTAATTTATTAAAACTATAGACCTAAAATTTACATGAGAATTTAAGTTAATTAAATATTTCATTTTTATGTCTTATGTTTTGGATATCAAAAATTTTGTCACCTTCATTGGTATGATATCATAAAATGTAATTTTTTAGGATATCAAAAACGGATTAGGGAGTACAGGTTTGAGGCAATAAAATTTTGTATCAGAGGTGGGATTAGATAGCTTTGTAGATGATGAAATTTAATTTTATGTTATCTTAAGTGTAATGGATACCATAATTGGTCTATAATATTAACTATTATCATTAGTTTGAAGTCTTATTCACCCCTTTCATGTTTTATGTGATGAGATCTAAAAGAAATTAATGATATTTCTGGGGCCTCTTTATTAGGATAAAGTATATATAAATATTTTTTTTACAACTAATTTGAATTTATATTTTTATGAAATAATATTTTAGGTATTGAGAACCATTAGGGTTTATATGATCTTTAATATTGATGTATTTATTAGAACACAAGTTTCATCATATTTATAACCACGTGAATGAAAAGTGATTTCGTGACAAAGTAATTAATGTTATTTTAAAATAATATCAACATAATTTATCACTGGAAATCTGAAAGATATGAATTAAAATTTGTGGTTAAAACGCTATATAATTTTGATTTCATTTATGATTTTTTTACTTTGGGTATTAATATTAAATTTTTGATAATAATGTATTATTTTACCATATGAAGATTTATTCATTTTGGTAATTACCTTACCTTTTTCTATCCATTTTTATTTTGGTTAATTTTTTAAGATGGGAAGAATAAAATTTAATCCCTTCTATAGTTATGTGACCCTTTAAAATTTTGTTTTAGAGATTCGATAATAAGAAAACATGTTGAAAACTCATCATTTCGAGAAAACAAATATATTGTGGTAGAAAATGAAAAAAGGATGAAATTATACTCATAAGTTAAGTAAATTTAATTATTCTTCTATTATAGATATAAAAGTAATTACTAAAATTATGTCTAATTATATTGATATAAAATTTTCTTATTACCATCTTTTATGATGATGTCAATGACCTTTTTCAATCCAAATTGGTTTATGGTTTTGTGGTTTTTAACATTATATTAATCTTTCATTTTATTGTGATAAATGATCTATGTAACTCTACATCATTATATAGTAAATAAAATTACTTTCCATTTCCATATATTTATGTCCCTAATATGTTCACTTGGTATCCTAATTATGTGTTATTCCATATGACTATTATGATTCCCTTTTCTCTATTATTAATAGGATATTTTATAGAACCATTTTATAGTGTGGTTTCCATCGAAGATAATTTAAAATGTCCAACCTTTTATTACCATGATCAAGTTGAAATTTTAAGGAACCAAATTATTTAAGGGTTTAGGAATAATCTGTTATTGATTTTAAAACGAGAATTTTATGTTTGATATCATATTCATCATGCAACAACGAACATAAACAATCCAAAACATATAAAAACGTCAAAACCTTGTCATTAAATTGTAGGGTATGAATAGTATTAAATAATTTATAGAATATATATATATAAATTCATATAAAATATAAATTATTGATAAATTATTAATAAATAATCAATCAATTTTTACTAAAGTTATTTTATTCTTCAAAAATGTGTTTCCCTCAAAAATTATTTCTATTGCATTTGGTGTGAAAATATTGTAATAAATTTTTTAAAGTTATAGAAAATGTATTTTTTAAAATTACCATAATTTTTTATATCATAATATAATGCTTATCTTAGTTTGAAATGGGGGTATTTTTTAGAAAGTATTAATTTTCCAATAAATAGTGAAAATATAGATTTATTAATTCTTTATTTTATTTTCAAAAAATTAATTAATTTAAAAGATACATTAGGTTTTGGATATAATTAAATGTAAAATAAGTATTATATAATATTATTTAATGCACTTAATTAAATTTTTACCATATTTATATTGGATTTTAGTATAGTTTAATTATTTTTAAAAATGATATTTTTCTAAAAAAAAATTAAAGTTAAAATTGATTCTATATTTAATTAATTAAAAAATGTAATATGGAATTATAAAAATTAAATTTAAAAATTTTATATCAATTAATATTAAATTTAATTAATAAAATGATTATTATTAGTCTTAGAGTTAATATAAAATCTTTTTTTCATGAGAAAATATATTTCTTGAAACCCCACTTTTTGTAGCATCTTCAAGTTTTGTTTTAAATTAAAATATCCCAAATATGGGAATTTAATTTGGGAAAATGGATTTAATAAGTTTAATAATAAAATTAATAAATATTATATTATAATTCCACTTTATTAGTTAAAAAAATGAAAATTAAAAATGGTTGAAATTATTTACCACAATTAAGGTAAAAATGAGATCGTTGGTTGTTAAACTGAAAGGATAAGAAATAAATGACCTAAGAACTAGGATGAAATAAATTGTGTATAAATATTTATTCTATATATTTTTTATGTCACTAAAATGAACTATTTTAGAGTCTCTTATCTTGTAAAAAACATTGGAAAAACTTTTTATTTTTAAAAAATTTAACTATGAAACTCACTACACTTGTAAAAGGAAACCGCTATACTCTAATATTCACACAATAAAATCCCTTTAAATGCAAAAATATCTAGCTAAATTTATTCTTTAATTACCCTTCCACATCCTATAGGCCTTAGTTTGACCAAAAATTTAACTTAAAAAAGATTTTGTGCTAACTTAAGGAGGTTGTCTAAAGAAGAGGTATTGTTTTCAACAAAGTGTATTTATATTATTTCTTATTAATCCTATTTCTAAGATTATTAAATTATGAGTATATAATTAAAAATGTATATAACATATAAATATAGGTTATTATTTTAATTTCATAACCTAAATCCATCTTCTCTTCCTCCAAATGGGATATGAAATCATCCTACATGTGTACGCTGGACTACCGCCTCGCGAACTAATATCATTTTCATTCCTTCATCACCTCTAAATGCTTGATATAATGACGTATTGAGAGTATATATTTTATATTGATAAAATATTTATACCTTTTTAAATATTTTATCACATATTCATTTTTAAATTTCATTTTATGGGGGATATAGTAATGTCACTCTTTTTTTTCGGACACTAAAAAATGATAACATTGATTGGGTACACAAGTGGACTATCACCTCCACAAAAATATGTGATTTTTATTCATCACCATAATAAATGAATGATATATAAGTATATTTAATTAAATAATATTTAATTATTTAAATTATTATAATTCTATAAATATAACAAAATACATTTTAAGAACCAACTCAGGTTGACCCTTGAATGATCACCTGAGATAGCCCACAACATGGCCAGAGAGGCATTCCCAATCATCCCAGGTTGGAAACTAGTTTCAAAAATAAAGAAGAACTAATTTGGGAAATATATAGAATGTAAAAAAGATGTAAAAAAATTATAATGAAAATAAATTTATAAGTAGAAAGGAAATAAAATGTAGGAATATTTCCATGTGACCTCATGGGTCACCTCCCACCCAAGAACCACATTTGATCCATGAGCGATCCAGAACTAAGAGAACCTGGAGATGAAAAATTATAAATAATGTAGGAATTAGCACGAAGATACTAAGTAGTGATGTGGTGGATAAACAGAACCTCGTTTCAATCCTTTAATGTGAAATATGATCTTTCATGTTTTAAAATAAGAGAGAGAGATATATATATATAGTGTTTTCTACACTATATAAGTATCAGACATCCATATTGAGAGAATCTACATTCCATCACATTTTCAAAATAATTTTCAAATAATTTAATACAATTAAATTTATTTATTTATAAAATTAATTATATCTAAAAAGCTATCATGTTATGAAAAACAAATAAGATTAGTTATTTTAGAGTGAGAAAATATTACAACATAAAATAACAAACATATAAAATAAGCGTCATGGGTTCTCATGTGCTAGTTGAGTTGACTAAGAAAAAATCAAAATAATATATCATTATCATTCCCTGTCTTCACGAGTTATCCATAATCACTTTTATAACACTTAACAAAACCCACATTCGTTCAACCAAGAGACACATCCTAAAAGAAGTCAGATTATCTACATAGGGAAACAAGCTAGTGAATAATATAAACTACTGTAGAAAGTGTACATAAGATCCCAACTACCCACCCATGTATTACCATGATAATAAAATAAAGGTGATTTTATCCAAGATATCGTATACCCACATATCATTAACTTTTCAAAAAAAACAATCTATCACTTCCTATACCCATCCTCCCTCTTTAAGTGCATCCTATATTTCAAATCCAATAATCAATCCATAATACTTTACAAGAGGGACATTGAATGAATCCTAAAAAACCAAGGGGCGTTCTTTAAGGGACTTTTTACATTTCAATTAAAAAAATCAATGTTTTATATGGACATAATTATTTCGAAGGAAACTCTTTTACATTATAAGAAACGACTTCCCAAAACATATCTCATTCCAAAACCGCACCCAGGACTTATGGAATATAAAAATACACCCTTATATATAAATGTGTGTGTGTGTGCCTATGTAACATGTTTTCACCCCATGCACATATTACACATTACATAATTGAATATGTAAAAATGATTCACTTATATATTCATATATATATATATATGTGTGTGTGTGTGTAAAGGCCCAATACTCATGGTTTGAGAATTCCCTAGGGATTTATCTGAGAATAATCTACACAATTAAACCATTTTTATAAATCCCACCAAAAAGAATAGAAAATTCTGAAAATTAAACCTTCTATTAAAAAAACATTTGAAAAATCAATTCAAGATTTATTTTCATTCAAAAACAGGCTTTAAAACACAATTAAAAAGAATAAAATTCATGATGTAGGATATTGGAATTTTTTTTTAAAACAAATTAGAAACCAATTATAATGATGTCAACATTTAAATTACATACACATTTAATATAACCAGAATACACCCATTAAACCACCATTAACTAATGGAAATCATGTTAAATGTTTTTTAGACATAGGGCATAACTACCTGAAATCATGGTTCGAATGGAGATTGAAACTAAAAATCACCTCTAATAAGCCATGTGAAGATAAAGGAATAAAAAATAAAACTAAAAGATAAAAAACCCAAATTTAAAATTTTGGAAACATGAACACTAGCTTATATGGACCCAAGGAGTGAGAAGAATAAGAATAATATGGATGAAAAATGAATAAAGATAAGCAAGGATGGGTTACCTTGGAAGATCCACCTCAAATATTGATGAAATGTCATTATTTAACCATGTTGAAGGGTAATAACATAAATAAAACTAATGGGAGGAGTTTCAAGATAGTTGGGGGTCAAATGTGGGAGGAATATGGGTGTTTTGGGTTAAAAACAATGCGATAAAAGTTATAAATTACAACTTTTTAACTAAACTAAAAGATTATATGGTGTGGATGCATGATCCACCACATAGTACTATAACTATGTGGTGGCCTATGACCAAATGAGGGGGTATCTTCAAGGTTTCTAGGATGTGGTCTCACAGTTGTGCATCTAACCATGAGGATGCACCTAGATTCTATCTATGCCACACTATTGAAAGGGATATGGCACAATGTCTTACATCGATGCATGAGATCTTTCAAATACCAATGTTTGAGCCTCATTTTTTGGATGGGGATTGAAAATGGTTTCTAATAACCATGTTCCACCCCTTCTTTGTCGGGAAATAACCATTTCTCCAATGACTCTAGATAAAACTCAGAGAAACCATAATGTGTCAAAAATGAATAAAATAACATGATTTTTTCAGGTATGTAAATGAAAATTCTCCCTACCATTAACACATTATTCCCCATAAATTTACAAAATATATGGAAAACCAAAACATGAGACAAGGAAAATTACCCCAAATAATGCCTCTCTCACTAGAAGTCCTAAAACCAAAAAAAATATCACCTTCCATCGAACCCTCAAAACTAAAAGGATCATAGAATCTGATAAGAATATTCTTAAGGAACTATTACAAAACTCATAGGAATAATTGATGATACTATGTAACCCAACCTACCAACATAATAACAAAGATTGAGAGAGTCATAACTGCATAAACTCCAAAATCATGGAAAACTCAAACCCTTAACATGTTAAACATGAATGGACATCATTGAAGTTCATGACAGATTTTGGTAAGGATCCTCTATTTGACCATAATAGATAACCAGTTAACATTGTTGGGGTTGCGTGGGTTGGGGTAAAGAATAAAGCTAGTAAACTAAGATTACCACAATATAATCCATGGTTTCCTCCCCACCACATTCATTATCTGGTTTAGCATTGATTCATTAAACTATAATAATCTCCCAAATTCAAAGGAAAACAAAATCTATGATTTATGAAATAAAAAACAAAAAATATTTCTATTCCACATTCACATGTTTCAAAAATTATTGATGAAGATCTTATAGAGAATAGTACTTCCCAAAAGGCATACAACATATTCACCCATACCCAGAAAATGAACACACCACTATTATCAACAGCCAAAAAAAAAGAAAAAATTCACAAGAAATGAAATTCTAAATAGAGCCCACATCATCTCTATTATTCTCTAAATGGGATGGAGGTTCATTTATGTAATGACCAGCCAATTATCATCGGCTTGAGAGTACAAAAAGTTATTACTTGGACTTAAGCTACATCCCCAAGATGCCAAAGGTTGGTAACAAATTTCGAAGGGTTTCAATACAAGTTAGGGGACGATTTTCCTTTTAAGAAATAACCCATAAACCAACCAAGAATAATGAAACATTCACTATATGATTCATGAAAATTGAATGACAAATAAACAACTTCATTTATGTCAAACAACATCAAGTACACGATAGTGGAAGACCAACCCAAACATCAATGTACAAAGTGGAAGAACAACTCAACAAACTCAAAAAAAACCAAAACTCAATGCTCTACCAGCTCCAAGCTCCACAATCACCGAACCACCCCAATCATCACAAGGTAGTACTAAAAACACGGGATGCGTTACCTTTTCCCATGTCATGGAAAATTGCATCTGCAAAAATACCCTAGTTCCAAAGCAAGGGTGAGTATAAAACTCATTAGGTTTCCTCAATGACTTCCGAACTCATGCGACCAGGATAGAGGAGTTAGCAACATTTATATAAATACAGTTCATATAAAACATTTTCACAAAGAAGTTTATAACTAATTATAATCAATTTTCCCAAAACCACTTATTACCAAAAGAATTCAAATGCAAAAGAAACCAATTTTAGAGCGAGTTATTTTTCTATAAAAAATAACTAAACAGGATTTAGAACCATTTTACAAACATCCCATTTTGGTATATCAAACCATTTCCCAACCAGTGCAACCAACCATGGATGCTTCATTATGAAAGTTCCATACTCATGAGCAGTTTCTCATCGATCGACCTAGTCATCACAAGGTAATTGTTTCCCATGTGACATAACATCTTTGGCACCGATCACATGGTCATATTTCAACCAAGCCTCATACATATAGTTACCATGTCGCATTAAATGTTTGGCACTGAGCACAAGGTCCTATGTCAACTAATCCTCGCACATGCAACATGAACAAAAGACACATATGCCCATAAATCAATCCAAAACACCCTTTCAATAAAAAAAACCCTTTTTATTGATAACCATTTATATCAAAACCAATTCAATTCCAAACCATTTCAATAAAACTCCCTTTTTATTGAAAACAGTTTCCATCAAAACCATTTCAATGAAAAACCATTTCAATTCCAAATCATTTCAATAAAACTCTATTTTTATTGAAACCCCATTTTTCATAAAAACCATTTAAATTCTTAGAAAATTTATAATTTAGAATCGACATTTTAAATTCAATAAGACAAATCACTTACACAAAAATTCACCATGATTTCACAATTTCACTAAAACCATTAATCATCACTAAAAATGATTTATTCTATGAATTTAACAATAAATTCCATTAAAATAACCCAATTTAAAACTAAAAAAATCAATTCAAATAAGAGGAGTCGAGAGAAAATCCACCTACCTTTATGGTTTTGACGAAAACCACAACGAATGAGGAATGCACAAGAAAACTGGGTTGCTTCTTCAAAAACTCGCCTTAGATCTCTTCTCCTAGAAAGTCCAAGACCAAATCTCATCATATTTGGAATCCACACACTATGATATACCCATAACAGGCTTGTATCTAAGAAACTGATAGACTAAGGGAAGAAGATCTAGGTAGATCTAAGAAACCGAACAAGAACGATGAAGAACGATCACAAACCTCAAGAATCCAGCTTCGATTCACCAAGAGAAGCCTTCTGATCACCTCTGTAATGATGGGAGAACCCTCTTTGATCTTAGGAGTAGAAAATTCCTGAGTTAGGGCGGCTTAGGAGGAAAAAAGATCCACTTAGAGGCAAAAATGCGTGAGATCCACCTTTATAGGATCTCATTTAAGTGGCAGCAAGGTTTGTTTGCACAGTTAGACAAACCATGCACTAACCATGCGTTATCCACTGCCTCAGCAGACCCTCCACGCATGGTTTGGCCGCATTGTTAGAAAAACTGGGCACCTCCCATGCGGAAGCTACTGCCTCCAAACCATCCACGCACAGTTTTGCTGCACGGTTTATAAAAATCGTGTGTCGCCCGTCCAACTTCCCCTTTGCCTAAAAACTTCATTTGAAGTTCTCCTCACTCTCCCATTCATCACCCTTAACTTTAAAACCATGACAAGCATCATGTAAGGGTTATATATTGGAACCATGGAGTTCTACATTCTCCCCACCATTGGTCTTTCCATCCTCAGAAAGTAGAAAACCTTCACCCAACTAAAAGAGTTCAGGACAATGCTCTTTCATTTCATCTTTACGTTCCCAGGTCTCATCCTAAATCTGACCATGATACCATAAAACCCACACTAGACCGATTATTTTTTCACACAAGATATTATCTTTCCTATCCACAATCCATACTGGGATACGTATCAACGAACCCCCAAGCTGTAGGTCAACGTGATCCCATCTGATCACATGGTCAAGATCGAGCTGATACTTTTTCAACTGAGATACATGGAACACATTTTTCACCAAACTGAACCATGGTGGTAATTCCAACCGATATTCCACCTCTCCAACCCATTCCAGTATCTCAAAATGGACAATTTACCTTGGAGATAACTTTCCCTTCTCCCTAAAATGAGGATGTCCAATCCGTGTAGAGATCCTCAAGAAGACATGATCACCCACAAAAAATGACAACGGTCTTCAACGGTGATCTGAAAAAGATTTATGATGACTTTGAGTTGTCACCATCCCTTTTCTAATAAACTGGATCTTCTGTATTTTTCTTGGACAAGGCTTGGCCCAATCATTGAAGTTTCTCCCGTTTCCACCCAGCATAGTGGAGAATGAAAAGGACGCCTTTACAATGGTTCAAACAGATCCATGCGTATTGAGGCGTGATAGATGTTATTGTATGATAACTCCAATAAGGGTATATAATCCTCCCATGAGCCACTGAAATCCAATACATAATTCCACAACATGTATTCCATTGTTTGTATCGTCTACTCAAATTTCCCATCCGTTTGAGGATGATACGATATGCTCATAAACAACTGAGTTCCAAGGGCTTGCTGTAATGTTTTTTAGAAATGACATGTGAACCTCGGATCTCTATTTGAGATGATAGACACTGGTACACCATGCCTCTTTACAACTTCTCAGATATAGATTTTTTAGTGATCCTCCACTAAATGAGTTTTACGAATGGGGATGAAATGGGCTGACTTGGTTAGATGATCAACTATTACCCAAAAGGAATCATGTTTCCAGACCATTCTTGGATGACCTATAACAAAATCCATTGCCATCAGATCCCATTTCCACACTGGGATGGATAAATATTGTAACATACCAGCTAGTCACTGATGCTCTACTTTAACCTGCTGACAAGTTAAACACCACAATAAAAACTCGGCCACCTTTTTTTTCATGCCGCTCCACCAAAAATGTGTCTTTAACACCTTATACATATTTTATGTACCTGGATGTACAACCCACCATGAATGGTGGTAATCATGAAGGAGTGGTTCTTAAAAATAAATAGGTACAACCATCTGATCTCTGAAACATAAAAGTGAACCCCCATCAAGCTTACAACCCTCAATGGTCTCCCCACCATTGAGTTTTGAAATTACATCCAAACATTCAACATCATATTTTTGTGCTTCTTTGACAATTTTTACTAGATCAGGAACATGTTTATCAGAAAAGAAGACGACAACATCACCCCAGTCATCACACTCCAAATGCATGTCAGCTAAGACCGACATCAACTTCCATTCATCTGAAGCTTATTTCGCCAAATGAGCATATGAATTTCTACTCAATGAATCTACCACATAATTTCCTTTCCCTGGTGTGTAAATCAAGTAAAATTCAAACATCTAGAGATATTGCATCCATCTCATTTGCCTAAGATTCAAATCTTGATGTGAGAAAATTTGTTTCAATCTTTTGTGATCCGTAAACACATAAAATTTCTCACCAAAGAGATAATGTCTCCATGATTTCAAAGCATGGACAACTACAGCTAACTCCAAATAATGTGTTGGTTAATTCTTCTCATGCACCCTCAACTGCTATGAACCATAAACAGCCACATGGTCTCCTTGCATGAGAACACAGCCCAACCCTGATCTCGAGGAATCACAGTACACCATATACCCCTATCCTGATTTTGGAAAAATCAAGATAGATGCTGATGTAAGCTGAACATTCAGTTCTGGGAATGATTTCCCACATTCTTCTGTCCATAGGAATTGGGCTTTATTCTTTGTTAGAGCTGTAATTTGTGAATCTAGTCATGAGAAATCATGCAAAAAGCGTCGGTAGTAACGATCTAGACCAACAAAACGTCGTATCTCAAACACATTATTCGGTGGTTGCTAAGAGATAAAAGCTTCAGTCTCTTCAAGATCAATAAGAAGGCCTTTATCAGAAATGACATGGACAAGGAAACGTACTTCTTGTATCCAAAAATCACACTTTGATAATTTGGCATACAAGATATGATCTCTCAATATTTTTTACTCATTTTCCAGGTTCACCTCATGATCAGCCCTTGTCTTTGAATGGACCAAAATCTTGTCCACAAAGACCATAACGATAGAATCCAGATATAGTTGAAATACCAGATTAATCAATGTCGTGAAGACTACTGGTGCATTTTTTATACCGAAAGGAATGACTACATATTAATAATGGCCATATCTATATCTAAAAGTTGTCTTCGTAATATCCTCCTTCTGAAATCGCAATTGGTGATATCTTTATCGCAAGTCAATATTGGAGAACCACTAAGATCCCCTTAATTTATCGAACAGATCATCAATGCGTGGAATTTGATATCTATTCTTTAGCGTAACTTGGTTATGATTATGATAATCAATACACAACCAAAGTGTTCCATCTTCTTTCTTCAAAAACAAAACCGGTGATGCCCATGGAGGTGTACTTGGTCGAATAAACCCATTTCTTTCCAGTTACTCTAACTACACATTCAATTCCCACAACTCTGTTGGTGACATCCTATAAGATGGAAGGGAAATAGGACTGGTCCTCGGAAGGTGATCAATCGTAAAATCCACTTCCCTTAGATGTGGTATCCCTGAGAAGTTGTTAGGAAATACATCATGAAATTGATCCACAATAGCTGGAAATATATGTACCTTGATCTCTTCCATTGATGCAAAAGTTATTTCTAGTAATTGGTAAGAGATTGTTTTTACCGTTGGTACCAAAATGCTCTTTACTCCCCCCTTAACAATCCTCTCTCATCTACATAGATGCTCGATGCTGATCATAGCCATGAAAATAACTGTTCTCGTACAACAGTTGACTTGAGCCTTGAACATTGTCAACCAATCCATACCAAGGATTTTTTCATAGACATACGTCTCCAACATTGAGAAGTCCCAGTTTACCTTAGCTTTATCAATAGTAATAGCACATTATCTAAACACAAATACTTGAAATTATCTTTCACCAAGAGGAGTTTGTAGATTCAAAATAGAAGGCATTATTTCCCGTTTTAAACATAGAATGTCAACAGCACATGAATCATTGAAGGAATGTGACGAACCAGTATCAAACAACACTTTCAAAAAGGTATAATTCAAAAATAATTGTACCTCTTACTATAGATGGTCTAGCATGATCATCAACAATCAACTGCTCAGCTCCATACAATCGCATATTCACTATACTATTCTCCTTGATTCCTTGGTGAGGTTGCCCTAGTTGAGAAGTCATGGTATTTCACGAATCACCATTTCTTGCTCTGTTATGATGACTAGATGGACTCTGTTTTCCTCGTCCTGTCAAATCATACGATGCTGGTGAGGCCTAGTAAGTGTCACGCGCACCCGTCCTCAGAGCATTCCTATAATAGAGTAGTAGATGCCCCATTTTCTTGCAATTGTGACATGCTCGAAGTTGTTCTAGACAGTCCCGTTTTATGTGTTCTTGAGAACCACATTGAAAACAACATGCTTTTCTCTAGGGTTGTGGAGGAAGGTTCACTAATCACGCTGTTTGGTTCTAATTTCCACTTGTACCTTGGAAATAGGTGTACCTTTTACCTCTTGTTCCAAGAGGTAGAGTTCCCACCATTTCCTGTAAGTATAATAATTCCTCCTCCTATAGTTCCTGAGATATCACACTCATCAACAGTGGCTCTATTCACCATTTTTTGTATAATCTGTAATACAGAGCATCACAATCTTTAATCGAATCTCCTGAATTTTCCCCAATTCGATGATGCATGCCTTCAATGACGCACATGCCACAACCTCTAGTGAAAAACTGACTAAATTCATGAACATAGCCGTATAATCTGTGATATAGAGGCTCTCCTATTTTAGGCTGAAAAGCCCATTGTTTTATTGATTTTGAACGTGTGAGGATATAATTGTTCGTTGAAAAATTATTCAAAATCCTCCCATGTAAGGCCTTCATCCAATTTATCCTCCATCGTCAAATCCAACCATTTACATGAAAGATCTTCAAGCATATACATCACAAACATGACCTTGAGCTCAGATGGTGTGCTGATGAAATTGATGATACAATTCATCCTACTTCGCCACACCTCCGCCTTTTCGGGTTCATCATCACCACAAATGATTGGTGGATTCTACTTCATGAACTGGATGGTATGATCCACATGACTTGGTTCATTCCTTTGGTTCCCCATATCCACATCATGAAAAGCCTGGAAAATAATCTGAACCAGATCATTGTTCACCCGTGGTTTAGGTGCAACCACATTCTCCGCAGCTTCTTTGGGTCGATTTCGATGACGCCTACCGGGTTCCTTTTTTTAAACCAAAAACATCCTCCTTCAATCTTAATCTCTAGCAACTGATGGCTTAGCATTTCAAATTATATCACATCAACCATCACAAAATTGTTTTCCAAAACATCCTTCTTCCATGTTCAAATATTTTTGAAATCATTAAACATGCCTTTTTGAAAATCACCCCATTTTTAAAATACACCAAATATCATATTTTCAAAAGCATTCACTTAAAAGAATTTCCGCATTTTTTTTGTTTTCTAAAATTACCACCTTGCAGAAAATCATAAGACATTCCTCACAATGAGATATGAAATACTTGTGTGAATCCATTCCTCTACAATGCATGCCATGCTCGTCTCATTGGCTAAACCCATGACAATGAGATTTCCAGCATTCTAGAAGTGTAACCAAAACACTTATGTACCCAACACCCTGGTAACTTGAAGTTCAACATAAACAGGTTAGCTATGCCCTTTTATGCTATACATTTCAGGTTCCGACAATCCTACTCCTGTCTAAGATTTCAACCCAAGTAATAGACAAGAATGAATGTCAACTCCATGTCTAGGAACATCGTTGATTACGTGTTAAGAAGGGACCGAACAAGCTGATACCATTTGTAATGACCCGTCGATTCTCATTGGATGGAGAGTACAACGAGTCATTACTTGTCTTTAAGCGACGTCCCCAAGATGCCAAAGGCTATCAATAATTACCTAAGGGTTTCAATACAAGTTGGGGGATTATTTACCCTTTTACCCTTTAAGAAATAACCCATAAACAAACCATGAATAACCAAACATTCACTATATGGTGCAAGAAAAAATTAATGACAACTAAACAGCTTCCTTTATGTCAAACCCCATCAAGTACATAATAGCCGCAGACCAAACCAAACATCAATGTACATAGTGGAAGAACAACTCAAGACTCTCAAAAGACACTAAAACTCCATGCTCCACAATCTCCAAGATCCACTATCACCGAAGAACCCCAACCATCATGAGGTAGTACTAAAAACATTTGAAGCATTACCTTTACCATTGTCCTGGAAAATAGCATCTGCAAAAGAACCAAAGTTCCAAAGCAGGGGTGAGTATAAAACTCAGTAGGTTTCCCTAATGACTTTTCTACTCACTCCACTAGGATAGAAGAGTTTTCAATATTTATATAAAAACCGTTTATATAAATCATTTTCTCAATGAAGTTTATAACTAAACATAAACAAGTTTCCCAAAACCACTAATAACCGAAATCATTCAAATGAATATGAAATCAATTTTCCAGCATGTTATTTTTTCAGAAAAATAACTAAACCAGCTTTAGAACCATTTTACCAACATCACATTTTGGCATATCCAACCATTTCCAAACCCGTACGAACAACCATGCATGCTTTGTTATGATAGTACCATACTCATGAGTGGTTTCTAGTTGATCTACCAAGTCGTCACAAGGTAAATGTATCCCATGTTCCATTACACCTTTGGCACTGAGCAAAAGTTCATATATCAACCAAACATTGTACATATAGTTACCATGTTCCATTAAAGGTTTGGCACCGAGCACAAGGTCATATTTCAACCAAGCCTCATACATGCTACATGAACACACACCATATATGCCCATCAATTATGCCAAAACACCATTTCAATAAAAAGTCCCTATTTATTGAAAACCATTTCCATCAAAACCATTTCAATGCCAAACCATTTCAATTCCAACCCATTTCAATAAAACCCCCTTTTTATTGAAAACCACTTCCATCAAAACCATTTCAAGGCCAAATCATTTCTATTCCAAACCATTTCAATAAAACTCCATTTTTATTTAAACACCATTTTTCATCAAAACCATTTACAATTTCAGAAACTCCATATTTTAAAATCAATATTTTAAATTCAAGAAGACAAATCACTTGCACAACAATTCACCAAGATTACACAATTTCACTAAAACCATAAATCATCACTAAAGAAGATTTCTTCTATTAATTTAACAATCAATTACATTCAAATAAATCAATTTGAAACTAATAAAATAAATTCAAACAAGAGGATTTGAGAGCAAAGCCATCTACCTTTATGGTTTTGATGAAAACCACAACGAACAAAGAATGCACAGGAAAACTAGGATGCTTCTTCAAAAATTCTCCTTATATCTATTCTCGTAGAATTTCCAAGACCAAATCTCATCATATTTTTCATCCAAACACTTATATCTATGAATAACGGGTGTATATCTACGAAACCAAGAGAAGAGGAGAAGTAGATCTATGTAGATCTAAGAAACTAAACAAGAACGTTGATGAACGATCACATACCTCAATAATCCTGCTTTGATTAGCCAATAGAAGCCTTTGGGATGCCTCCGGAATAATGGGAGAATCCTCTTTAACCTTAGGAGCAGCAAAATCCCGAGTTAGGGCCGCTTGGGAGGAAAAACAATCCACTTAGAGTCAAAAACAAGTGAGATCCACCTTTATTGGATCTCATTTAAGTGGTCGCACGGTTTTCTCGCATGGTTAGACAAACCGTGCACTAACCATGCATTAGACACTACCTCGGAAGATCCTCCATGCATGGTTTGCCCGCATGGTTAGACAAACCTTGCGTCACTCCTGTGGAAGCTACTACCTCCAAGACCAACCATGCACAATTTTACGGTATGGTTTAGACAAACTGTGCGTCGTCCGTGCGACTTCCCCTTTGCATCAAATCATGATTAAATGTTCCCCCGACTCTCCCATTCATCACCATTAACATTAAAACCATGTATTTCATCAAGTAAGGGTTACATACCAGAAATCGGGTGTACTACAATTTATGGGGTGATCTTCCTCCACATCACTTCCTCGAGACACCCCATTAAAAATCATTCAAATTACCCAAGAATCATCATGTATGATTTGTATTTGGTTCTTATAGAAACAACATATTTATATACCCCATATTTCCACACAACTGGTTGAATATTACCTTACTTACAGATGATTCTATTGAAAAGAAACACCACGACCTCTTACCCTTCCCTATATTGGAACCATCGATACCACTTCCTTGAATGGATGGAACATCGATCACCTTTGGTTATCTAGCTAAACGTGCTTTATTATGAATATCCTTCCATACATATAGTTTTAGGGAAATTATGACACCACATGAAATAGTTTTGGTCAATGTACATTTTAAAATAATCGAACCTTAAAGGATTCCTATTAAGAATGTTCTAAGAGATATGACACCATCTCAAAAAAACACTTAGCATACTCCAAAACTGTTGAAAATCCCCAACTAAAAGGGTACAAATGCATCACCTTTTTGTACACTAATGACATTAGATAAATACTACTATATGAATGAGGCCTTTAAGTCTTCCCACGAATGCTCCTTTTGTGGTTTGGACTGGAAAACCAACTTCCACCACATCCATCATGATGTTTCTAATATTATGGTTGTGAAAATTAGATTAATATTCATAGGTAACTCAATATGGATTAATATATTCTCAATTATTCACATCCATTATTTATATTTCTCAACTATGGATACCCAACGAAATGAGTAGGGTTTGTCTCTTTGGGAATCTAGATGATTTTCTAGTACAACGGACTATCAGGCTTCATATAAACTAAATTAATATGGAAAGACTTGATCATCAAAACAACATGTGATGAGAAAACCAATAGAAATATATTTTTATAACCCCTTAGAACTCTATGTGAGAATACCCTGAAAACAAGAAGTGCAAGAATAATGGAATGAAAAACCCAATCTAAACCCCACTTCCCAATGATGAATCAAGGACCCAAATTCAAAAACATTCAACATCACTTCTTATATAACAAAACTAATGAGTCAAAAATATAACCCAAAACATAAAAAGATTGAATCACTACATATCCATTTTATAAATCATTAAATCCATCCTTTTGAAAAATATAACTAGAAAAAAAATCCATACAAATTGAACACTTACTATTCCATGAAGCCTCACATATACATACGTCCCTGCTAGCTCAATCACACCTCCACACGTACATCCACAAATCAATATTGGTCTATGGACATCGTAATACAAATGCTTAAAGAAATATATTCCAATGTCAAAAATAATTCATTCACCCCTAGTTTTGAATTACTAATTTATATCCCACTATACATTTTATGAAACATCCCATTACAAAACACAATTTCCATTCAATTTTAAATAAAATACAATTTCTTTTATCGAAACTCAAATATTCAATTTAGAAACCAATTTTGATTAAGAAAACCACAATATAGAATAAAAAATAAATACCTCAAAACCAAACCAAACTCAAACCCTAGTAAGCAATAGAAAATTGAGGCTTAATTGGTTATAATTCACAAAAAATAGAAAGATGGATTCTACACATAGATTTTCTACATGGGTTTTAGGTTTATATGTAATTCATGTGAGAATAATAGAGGTCAATAATGGTAGATTCATGGTTTGTTAATGGTTTTTCTAGATCATGCATGGTAACCATGAAACCTCTAAAACCCTCCCATAATTACTATAAAATCTTCAAAACCTGCTATAATTTCTCACGTAAAAATCAAGAACCTCCAAAACCTATGATAAACAAGCTCAGATTTTGAGACATTACCAGCCCAGAATATCATTAAAATTCAAGTTTCATTCAATATAGGTGGTGATCAATAATATCTCAGGGATAAACACATGAATTATGATAGTACTATCTCTAATATATTGGACTTCCCCAAATAAAAATTTCTAATTCTCTGGTACAATTTTATTATGACCCATCCCAGGTCTACAAAAGAGAATTCCCTTGTTTCGGCCTACAATAAGTCCCAAGAGGTATTCATGATCATCCCAAGCTATAATATTTTATTAGGAACAAGAAAAACTCAATTAGTAATGATTTATCCCATAAAGAGATACAATAATAAAAAATAAGGAACAAATGGTAATGGAATGAAAATAAAAACAGAACATACCTCCATGTTACCTTAAGGGTCACCTCCCACCAATGAACCACATTCGCTGCATGATACATATAGAACATAGATAAACTAATGTTGAAAAATGATAAATAATGTAGGCTTCAACAGCTATATTATTCCTAGGAATTTCAAGGATAAAAATATCATTTTTCATTTATTTAAATTTTAATTTTTTATTGATAGTTTGAAAATATGTTATATATAAAAATTGGGTTTTCTACACATTAAAGAAAAATAAGTATCAAGTTTCCATATTAAGTGAATCTAATTTCCATCACAATTTCAAAATAGTTTTCAAATAATTAATTACATTTAAATTGCGTAAATTAAAAAATAAATCATTTCTTAATAGGTACCATGTAATGAAAAACAAAGCAGAAGAGTTATTTTAGGAAGAGTCTAAATTGAAATAAAAATATCATACATGTAAAACATGAGCCATGGGTTATTAGATGTTGGTAAACACAACCTACAAAAAAGATAAAATACTATATCATAATCATTCACAACTATAACTTTTTGTCCATAATCACTAAAATAACACTCACTAACACCCTCAATAGTTCGACCGATAGGCACAACTCAAAAGTTGTTAGAATACCTAATTTAGTCCAATAGATATTGCATACTCTAAAATATTGAATAAAGTGTACCTAGTATCCCACCTAACTGAAAAACACTTCCCATGGGAAATAAACTACTGGATCATTTTACCAAGATATCATTATACAATTTCCACTAGACCAATCAACCAATTCTCACCTCCAAACTCCTTTTTTTTGTGCATCCCCTATTTCAAATCAAACAATCACGGCATAATATTTTCCATAATTAACATAGAAAAAATAATACATAACCAATTGTTATCCACTGTGTTTGTTTCTATTTATATAAATATAATTAATAGTGAAAATCAGGCCACATTATTTTAAAGGAAACAATTTTACATTCAAAAACATGATTTTCCAAAGCTACCCACATTCCAAAATTACACCACTTATGTATAAAATATTCAAATTGACCCATATATATATTTACATATATATATATATCTACATATTTGTGTGTACAAAATATCATTTTTTCACTCACTGCGCATATTCCACTCTTCTTGAGTGAAAATGTGAAAAAGAGTGTCCTATACATTCATATATATATATATATAGGGGAATATGTACATAAATAATTGTTTCAAAATTCCCCAAGGATTCCTTGGGGAATTACCAAACCCATTATCCCTTTTTATAAAACCCAAATTCCATATAGAAACCACTGTTGAAAATTCCTCCTTATTTGAATAAAACCATTTTAATATTAACTTGAACAATTAATATGTCTTTCCTCTCAAAAATATCCTTTAAAAGATGATTTAATCCAATGAAATTATCGATTAAGGCTATAGGGGAATTTTATAAAACAAATAAGAACCCAATTCGAAGGATGTAAACATTAAAAATGATTATACATTTCATATAACCATAAAAAACCAATTACAAACACCAAGAAATATTTTAATTGATGTTAAAATTTTAGACATAGGGAATCCCTACCTAAATTATTGGTTCACATGATGATGGAAACTAAAAAATCCTATAAGAACCCCAAGAAAGGGATATGAATAAAGAAGAACCCTATAATATGAATACCCCAAATTTAAAATCATGGTAACATGAACCCTCGGTTATAGGGACCCAAGGAGGATGAAGAAAAATAGGAAGAAGGAAGAATGAAAAATGATGAGCAAGGAATGATTTCCTTTGAATAGCCACCTCAAATCCTTAATAAATGTCAATATTTCACCATGGAAAAGGGTATGAACCCAAGTGAGGGGCCTGGTAGGAGGTCCATGGTTATTGGTGGTTGATTGTGGGAGGAATATGTGTGTTTTTTAGTTAAAAATTGAGAGAGTATAAGTGTAAATTATTAATTTTTAGGTTTTAAAGATGATCACATGGTTTGGACACACGGTCTTCTAGGTTATGCATCAAGCATGAAGTAGTTGTTTCAAAAGGAGGGGGAAGCTGCACGACTTCGTGGAAGTGGTCACATGGTCATGTGGATAACCACGTAGGATTGAAAAAACTTCTCGCTAGAATATGTGTTTAGAAGGTAGATGTCTCATGGCCATTCCCTTTATTCTATGGTCATGACCAACCCAATTTATAGGGCTCATAGTTTTAAGGGGGGTGGTTCACAGTTTCTAATAACCATGCACTAACTATGTGCCACCCTCGTCCCTGGTCAGAAACATCCCTTTCTTTAAAAACATCTTGGAATACTGATTGAAAAAAATTAATAAAATATTTATAAAATAAATACGTTGTGTGATTTTTTGGTTTCATAATACATACCTTCACTCTATAATGATCATTGAAAAATGTAATTGTTACTCATTCATTCATATGACCTACTATCTCTGTGATTTTAACATTGTTATTCTTCATAACTATCTTTCGTAGCATGTTTTAAAAGTATAGTTGATTTATAATAAGATTATTATTTTATAATTATTATTATTATGTAGATATTGAAAAAATAACCAAATTGACCACGGTTAATGCACCAAATATCCTTTGATATGATGAACTAAAAATCCACAAAATATCAGATATGGACTTAATTGATTACATATTTAAATATTTCATTAAAAAATAAAATAAATTTTTTAATTATAAGAATTTAAACCTTTAAAAGTTTCTTAAAAATAAAATTATTATTTTAATATTTTTATATATGAGTTAAAGTAAATACAATAAAATTCTATACTGATGGTAAGGTTTTCTCGTTTCACTAATTATTTTATTGATTCATATGTCATAATCACCCCTTGATTTTTAATTGTGTGATGTATATATATCCCATGAATGTAATTTATGATAATTACTAATAAAATTATTTGGATTTCAATTCCATATGAGGTTCTCCATTTTATGAGGTTTTTATTTGTAGATTTCCAAAGTTTTAAGGGTATTCCTCTAAATTTCCTTTTATTAAGTCATATCATAATGTTAAACACCTATACTATTTTATGAGTTGTATATACCACCATTTCACATTTCATATAACAAATATCATTTTTTTATATTTAATATTATATTAGAATTTATTCTTTTATGGGGCTTGTAATTTAAAAGTTACCAATGTGAAAATGGATTTATGTTACCATCTCCTTTCTTCTTGGATAGTTTATGTTGAAGGTTACATTGGAGGAAATCATAAGATCTTACATTCATGAACCACGTCACTTTATAATAAAATTATTATAATTTTTTAAACATATTTAATTTTCTATCATCTCCTGATGATTAAATTAACATCAAGAAATTCATTTTTAAGTGATATCTATCTTGAACTATCTTTTAGATCAAGAATATTTCACTTCCAATAATAATTTTTTACAAAATGTCTTCAAAAATATTTTTAATAAAGTTTTACAATTAATGTTTAAGATTATTTTTACTAATAATAGGTTTCTAAAATATGATTTAAAAGTAATTTTCATGTATTTTAATGAACAAATAACTTTTTTTATTTTTCATATAAAAAGGTATAAGTAATAATTATTTTTAATGTTTTAATCACAGATGGAACTTTCTAAAGTCATAACCACTAATTTTTTGAAAGATTCCATTTTAATTTATATGTTAATATTAAAATATACTATTATATTAAATGTTTGATAAAAAATTATATTTTAAATTAGTTTTTTTTAAAATAGAACGTATATTTTCCTCAATAAATTTTCCAGGTGATATTTCAAAATCATTTTTATATTTAAGATTTCATCCTTTTATGATAATCAAAATGAAATGTTAGTTTTCAGGAAAATTGTTTTCCAAATATTTTAATGGTATTTCTATTAAATAATGTGAACAACCCTTAATGCTACTTATTATCCATTGGGGATATGTTTTAATGATATAACGTAATTCTTTCCCTGGATATATTATTATAATTTCAAGGAGATTTTTCATGCAAACAATTTCTTTTCCAAGGTTAATTATATTTTTATGGGAATAATGGTTGTCTAATGATTATTATGATGAAATATAACATCTATGTAGTTTATTCATCTTCGGGTTCATAGAAATTATATACAATTGGTGCACCCAGATAGCATTGGGTGAGACAAATATAGTTTACACGATGGGTGCACCCAAATAGTGTTGGGTTATCCTATTATACATAATCGGATGGGTATTCCTAGATAAAAGTTCAAATAATTTTGTAATGATTATGCTCTCTAGAGAATCATAATGGATTTTAAATATATGGCTATTCCAATTTCAATGGTTCCATAATAATTCTATGAATATAATAGTTCAAGATAACAATACATTTTCATTATGCATATTGTTGTTATAAATGATTCTTTTAATCAAGATTGATATCACATAGATCATTATTATTTATTTCCATGAATATTTCATTTTTAATCATTATTCCATGTTTTCATGTTTTATGACACTTGTATTTATGTATATGAATATTATTATTATTTTCTCATCAACTTTTTATATGTCATTTTATCATTATGCTCTCTTTATACTCACTGATGACGTTCAATGGTTATCTATTATATTTAATCTGAATGAGTATTTAAGATCACCTCTATTTTTTATCATTTCCCTAGGTTATCAATATTTTTTTGAATGATTTAGGTCTAGATGTGCTTCTGATGGATGATGAATATTAACTAATGCGAAATAATCAAAGATTGGTTATGTGGGATAATGATCTTTTCAAGAAATAGGTATAATTAATGTATGATTTTACCTAATTCAATAATAATATATACCATAAACATATATAATAATTTAATTGAACAAATATTTCATTTTTATGATGTAATGTTTTATAGAGAAAATTAGTTCACCTTCATTTATACTAAATCGATAAATGTAAATGTTTGTGACCGCACACCTGATCTAATATTTTGTTATTGGGGATATTATAGGCTATAAATAACATCATTAATAGTATAAAAAATAAGGAAATATAATTAAATATAATCATTATGTATAATAAATTTATCTTGTAACTATAGATTTCAATAATATTTCATATAACTTAGTGGAAGAAAATTGAGTTACAATAAACAATTATCATAATTATTGACTTACAGTATAGAACTTGGATCTCTTTTATTATACAAATAAATCTGCTTACAAAAAATTCCCTAGAATTTATCAAATCAATGAAATTTTATAAAAATCAATCTAAAAATTAAATATATGTAAATCAGTTAGTTATTATTTATTTTTAATATAGAGTGCTTATAATTGAGATCGTTTTGAACTAGATTTATAATATAGTTGATTTTCATTGTTATCCTTCAAAATTTCACCTTTATATGATCATTAAAGGTATCCAAATTGATGTTTAAAAATTATTTATAGTTTTATAATTTCATTCAATGGTATTTTTAGTCATGACCGTTAATGATAAAAATGGCGATTAGCATGTTTCTGTGATTTTTAACAAATGAATAATTGTGTACTAATTAATGATTTTAATAATAATGTTACCATTATAGAACCAAAAAATATCTATATTCTCATATATATCTATATTTTATATTATCTATAATTATTTTCCCATAAATATTAATGATATTATTTTATAGCATTGGTCATTGATGTGGTTAGACCAACCCAAATACAAACATATAATAAATAATGGAAGATTTTTTATTATGTATGTGATTTATGCGGGTAATACATAATTAAAACAGAATAATATGGAAATAAATTATATATATTAAATTTTTTGCATGATATTTTAAGATTTTTTATTAATAATAATGAAACTAAAAGAAATTTGAGAGTCATTAATTCATGGAAAATGTGATAGGCACTACACATGGTTAACATTTCATTTTATCGAATAATGAATGGGAAAGTGGATGGATTATAATTTTTTCTTCATTATTATAACTATAAAATATTTAAAAACTTTATTCTTATATTAATCAATTATAATTAGTGAAGATTTGTGTCTTTGAAAAAATTCATTCTCTCATGGAGGTCATAGTTTACACGACCCCCAAATGACATTTTTTGTTTTTCTTAATAGAATATAGAAAAGGTGGGTAATATATCTAAAAATATAATAATAATATTAAATATAAAAAATAAATTTTTATATAGGAATTAGAAAAATAAATTTTACATAGGGATTAAAAAAGAAAATATTTTAGAAAAAATATGTAATACACAAGTTGGGGACTTGTGTATTCCATTGGAAAACTCTGTGGAAATGGAGGTATTAAGAAAATATCATATAACATGAGACCTTTAGAAAATTATTTGGATTATAGGGGTACTAAGTGGGAATATTTGAAGTTGAATCCTAATTTCGAGAGTGGTATTGAAAGGCCAATGAGATGCCACTTTATATTTGGTTAGAATGACATTATTGTATATATTTTAACATAATATAAATAGATCATGTGTTTCACATATCAAGAAAAATACATAATTTAATATAAATGGTTAAGGATGAGATATATTTAGTAAATCCACAACCATTAATTTGAATGCATGTTTTAATATTTTTTTGTATGTCCATTAATCCAAAATTTTTCTCTTTTACAATATTTGGATTTACTGTAGTATCTAATTTTAACATATGTATCTTAATTTTAATAAACAAAAATCAATTTTACCTTTTAGACTAATTTTTCCTTCTAATTCAAATTATGAAATCAAATTTATTTGATGATATTTTTTTATTAAAAATTACATTTAATAATATCACATCCAACCCAAATTGTTTTTTATAGAAAATGGTTATATTAATTATAAAACATATTTATTAGTTAAATTATCATTTTATTTGGTTTTAATAATATATATTATGTTATAATAAAACATATTGATGTTTTTTAGCTTTCAAATCAAGCAAAAACTGAATATCACTAAAATAAAATTTAATCGAAATAAAAGATCATAAAGAGTTTTAATTGGAAGATATTAGTTAAGTTGTTTAAAATAGGTTTAACAAATCCATATAAATATGATAAAATAAATAGTTTCACTCCATAAATACATATCTCTTCTAATAGAATGTTTTATAAAAATCATGGTCATTCTTATGTAATTAAATGCAATAAAATTTATAGATTTTGTAAAAAAATAATTTTTTGGTATTAACATAAAAAACAACTACTTCATAAAATTACAGAAAAATATATCATAATATAATATATAAATTTTTAATATAAAAATGAATATTCTGTTTGAAAATTGATATTCGATAATTTTATAATTTTACCTTAATATGAAAATATAATAAAAGGAAATTCTTTTCATAGGAAAGTGACTTTTAAAAAAATATAAATTATTTTTAATATTTATTCCTATAATATACTAATCTAATTAGTGTCAAATTAATTTCAGAATAATTAATATTATTTATACATAATATAATTAGGTCCTTAATAAAATAAAAAAATCCATCTTTTAGAATGGCTAAATTTTAAATAATAAATAAAACTTTTTATTTAGGTTTCTACACTATAAAAATAATCATCAATGTGTATGTATCAACAATGAAATGTATTTTCATTTTTAAAAATATTTTTTAATTTAGTTAAATATATATTTACACCTAATTTTATGGATAAATTCTTAGGATTATGTAATGAGAAATTGTTTTTTTTTGGATTATGTACTATGTGTAAAGAGTGCCCTTAAATGCATTAGGTTTTATAGGAAAACATATAATTAACAATATCATGGTGTTAAATTTTTTTTTGAGGAATCTAATCACAAAACCAAACCATTACTCTAATATATATTTAGTATCCAATCCACACTATATTAAAACCAATGTTCTCTTAGGGATACAAATTATAGAATTTATACATTAAAAATAGTTTGATACTAGAGTTAACATAGATGGGTTTCTTATAATCCAGAAACCTAAGAAATGGTCTCAAAGTATTAAATGTATTCAATGATGATAAATAAAAAAATGGTTCCAATTATTAATAATTGTGCCTTGTGGAAGAAATAAAATACTTATCGGGAACAATAAAATCATTGTGTACTCATGCCTAACTGAAGAACACAATTCAGGAACAAGTTGAATGTCGGGATGTTTTTAAATTTGAGATATATGATAATCTACATTAGTGATGGTAGTGAATATTAACCAATGAATTAATGATTTTGATAATATGAAATAGTCTAAACACTTTGCTTCCTATATGGATAAATCACAATATTGAGAGAATTAGTTAAAATTGGAGATCCCATGCATAGATACTGAAAGTAAAAATCTTTCAGATTTTAGAGCTCATAAAACTATAATTTTAGAGACCTCATACATGGTGTGAATCTCCATCCATAAATTAGTATATATAAGTATTCTAATACACATTATAATCCTATTTAGTTTGAGAATATTTGGATAAACTTATAGTGGTGTTTGAGTGAGGGGTAATTATGGATTTCAATTATTTCTTGGTAAAATATATTCCCTCCAATTTTATTTAAATGTTTTCAATGATTCACTATATTAATCACCAAACGTATAAACATAGAGGTTTATATGATGTAGAATGCATGGAAGTAAAAAAAACTCACCCGAGGAGGAATTTAATTTTTTATAGAACTAGGGTATCTTGATGGGACAAGAGACTAAAAAGCCACAACATGATGTTTGAACTACTTTATTATAACTATAAAAAGAAACCCAGTTTGAATCTATTTTTCTGATAAGGATTTAATGATTGTATAGAAAGAGAATATGATATATTGTGTGGTGGTGATTGTATAGAAATTACCAAATCATGATTAAATGATATGAAGAAATAAAACCAATACAAATTCCACTATTGATTCTTAACTGTTTCATTTAATCCAATATCCTTCCTCATGTACATATCTTCACTTAAATATATTAATTATACTCTTTGGATATATTTATTTCTTGTTACTAAATGTTACATCACACACCAAAATAGTTTATTACCTTTCAAAATAAAACTATAACTATGAAATTTTTTCATCCCTATGAAAATTATGGGGGTAAAATCATTTAAAAAAGATAAAACACCCTTTAGAATTGAAAATTAAGTCTTATAGTTCCCCAATTTAGTTTCGCATCATTTAGTGAGTATGTTTTTTATTATTAAAATTTTTGGTTCTTTTTTTATGCCAATAATTAACAAATTAAATATATATTATGGATTGTACATATGATCTTTGGAGGTCAATAAATGTGTTTAATAATTATATAAATAATTAAATTAATAATTATATAAATAATTTCATTTAGGTATGGGGCGGACTCATATTGAGTATCTGGTTGAATTTTTTATATTAAATATTTTTATCTTATTTTATTATTATTTTTGTGATTTTGTGACATGGTAGGACATCCTTCCATAATTTTTATATCACTGCAATAGAATAATTTAAAATAAGTACTATATTCATTATAGAATTATTTTACGATGGACCCTTGGTCTAATGAATGTCAATGTACTAATATATGATCTTTTCAATTTTTTGAGTTTACATTTTAAGGATAAATTGTTTCATTCATTTTAAATATGTCTTAAAAAGGGATTTTAGTTTAATGAGTAATATCAGTGAAATAGATTTGTTTCCTTTAAATTTAATTTAAATTATTATTTTTTCACAAAAATGAGAAATATAAATAACATTTATTGAAATATAATTTTGAAATGAAAGTGTTTACAAAAGGATTTGGTATTGAAATGTTCTCTAAAATAAATGTTGGGATTCCAAATATGGGTATAAGGGTTTTTCCCAAGTGACAGGGGTGAGTAATATAGTTTTTGATTCCTCTCTTAGATGATTAGATTGTGTTTGTTTTTTACTTGTATTTTTTGAATGAATGATAGAGGATTTGTTTTAGTAAAATATTTGGTACTTTTGAACTCATGTGGGAAATTTATTATTATTAATATCTTGTATTATTATGTAGCAATAATTTTTATTACATTATTATATGTTATCACTAATTGTGTTATGATTCTTGATAATATTTCCATAGAGAAATTTATGTTTATTTTAATGATAATTTGTTAACCATAGTAGTTATATGAGTTCTATATTTATTGGACACCATTGGATAATAGTGGAGATGGTCCCATTGATATTTTTTGTTTGGTTAAGTCTAGCTTCATATTTAGTATACCAATTATTGGAACAACCATTACTATAGATCATGATATGGTATTATTATATGGTAGCATTCATCCTGCATACTATTAGATTTGAGGATAGTGGGATAATTTTTTTTTGAAACATTTTTTTACCATTTATGATAATGTGGCATTGAACATAACATAAGATGTAGAGAGCCTAGTATAATGAGAATTAGTAATGAGATATGATTCTTATAGGATATAATTATAAGGACTTACTAATGTTTTTATTTTTAGATTGATATTTATGTTTACTATTAATTATCATTCCATATATACTAATATATTTTCTAAATATAGGCTTTGACATTTCTTATATATTCTATTACCAATGAGAATATGTATTCGAATTGATAACTAAAGAGTCTCTATGGGAGTTCTACTATACTATTGGATGTTAATTTTGGATTGTATAAATAATGTTGACCCACTTCGAGATATAGTTCTACATGAGAATAGACCATGGTCATGGAATACACGCTTCATTTTATGATGATGATGTATAATATGGGGTTCAATATGTAGCCTAGTCCTTTTCCATCAATATTATGATCTAGAAAATGGAATGGAATGATATATATGGGATATAGCTGGAGTTAATCCAGGGATTTTTTTGTATATGTATAGAATTAGGATTGGGGGATGTGACGTAACATAGAATGGGTCTTTCCAATACTATTTCATATGGATAAGACCTTCTATTTATTTTTCACATTTTATTTCATTTGATTGTATAATAGTTATTATGTGATGTTTTTTGGAATATTTCACATCATTTATTTTCATTATAATTTCACATTTTCCACCAAATACGGGGACATATTTTATTGTATGATTTTATTCATGGAAAATATTATTATTTTAAATTATTTTTTAGGATTTAGTTTCCTAATGAGTGATATGCATGATGTGTTAGGTGGTATTTTGATTTTTGATTATTTTAGATAAAGCTGAGACCTCTAGATGATTACATATATTGAAATTAAGGTTACTATGTTTCATAACTGATTGGGTTTGGAGGTTATTCATGTTAATAATTTTTATATAGGTAGGTCATGTATTGACTGGGGTAGTATTATATATTTCTTCATTGTGCATGCTTCTTTTGGACATGTCGTCATGTATGTATACATTTTCATGATAATTCATTGTTTTTATTTCTAATTTTTGGAGTGTCACTTATCAAAAAGTTTTAACCATCCAGTATATGCACACACATTCACATGATCAATGCTACATGATGTGTTCAAAGTTATATGGGAATTCTATAGGGTCAATAGAATAAGCACCTACACCTGTTCAAAATATGGGTTTTGAACTATGTGGATATACCTTCATTTTATCTCTTTGGAACATGTATCACCTTAGATCATGATTCCTAGATCTATATGAGTATTCTAAAAGAGGATTACGGTTTAGTAATATCTTGACCATGATTTTTTCTGAGAAGGAATTTAATATTTATTTCATTTTTTACACTAAGTTGGTCTTGATAGGTGTGTTGCCTATTTTTTGTTTATTCTGATGATTTGTGATATAAACTATTATATGAATTTATAATTAGTTCGGTTGTGACATACCATGTAGATGGTTTAATTTTTTTTAAACTATGGTATTGACCTTGGGATCATTATTTATTCCCCACTAGTTTTTATATAACCTTCATGTCAAGGGATTATGACAAAATTCCAATTGATTTGAGAAAAGTCCTTTTAATTGGTTTTCAAGGGAATAATATTTATAGAACTATATAAGGATATTTATAAATGTCTATATCCTAAGAAATATAAGTTTGTTCTCGTGATTTCATGTGGATCCCTAGACTCAATAAAGTTCATATTGATCTATCAGCAGTATTACAACGTGGTATCATAGCATGTATTTGGCTAGTATAATGTTCGTTAGTGGTGGAGATTGTATGTCAGGACATGGGAGGTATATTATGTGGATTTAGTTAAATCATATATTATGTTAACATCCATTTCTAAAGGGGATATATTTTTTAGTATGATTTACTCTTGGTTAAGGAAGTAATTTTACTAGGAATCTCAAAATCGGATAAATTAGATTATTGATGAGAGATAGGGCTTAGATGGGATCACGTTTCATTGATCATAAATCATCAATGTTTAATTATTATGGTATAATTCTTTTAAAAATAAGTATTATAGTTTTAAAAATTATTTCATAAATATATATATTATAAATTAAAAAAACTTATTATTAATTTTATTTTTTTACTAAATCAATTATAAATGGTGATTTGATTAGTATGTGTTTGTGGATTTTTCTTATGATATTACTGATTTTATATGATTTTTAAAATGGAATAAACAAATAGTTTTTGGGATTTTGTATTATTGAGGATGAAATAGTTTTTCAGAGAAAATATATGTTGTTAACATCGGAATTTAAAATAGGTTTTTATAAATTAATTCACTAGAAAATATAAACTGGATCCAATGATTTGATTATATTATATGATTTATATGTTTTGAGAAAATGAAAAGGAATATTTTTAAAATGGATTCCACAAAGGGTTTGGTGACATGTTTTTTTATAATATTATAGCTTATAAACATATTTCATGATTTTTTGTTATGATGAAAACCAATTGATTCCAATGTTTTTCTAGGGGACAATATGGGGTTTTGTACATAAATGATTTTTGGTGGTCATTAAATTATGGAGTAGTATTGTAAAAAATCTTCTTGAAAATGTAGATGAGATTATTAAAAAATGTTTATTTTTTATATATTTTTTTAAGAGATAGGTATATAGTTTAGTATTAATGAAAAAAGATTATTATAAGGCATATAAACCAATAATTGAATGATCATGATTCATTTATTAGACTTCAAGGATTTATATTAGTTTGGATATTCTTATATTATGGAGAACCATTAATTTAAATGGGATTTTAGTACTGTGTTTTTATATTATAAAGCAATAAAATACTATATATTGGTAGATAGTAATTTTTTTGGGGTCAATGGGTGTTTTCATGCCCCATCATTATGTTTTCATGATTAATATGAGAGGGTACATGGGTGTATAGAATTTGATTTTTATAGTTTAATATAGAATCTCAAGGTAATGAAACTAATGAGAGTATTAAGAAGAGATATTGTTTTATATAAGTAAATGTGAACTACCATTGATGTTTCTATAGAATACTGATTTCAACTATAGAATTCGTGCATCATAATCCTAATTAATAGACATGGATTGAACATTGAAATTTAGAAATAAAATAATTTATCATTTAATATATGTTTTATGCTTAAATTACCTTAATATATATTCTCTATGACAATAATAATTATGGTGATAAATTTTTAATTACTTTCAATATTTTCGGTAAGTAAATTAGTGGTAGTATTATATTTTTAGAAAATGGAGTAGATGTTTGTTTTATAAATGTGTTTTATATTATTTTTTAAAGGAAAGGGTGTATCTAATGTGTTGTTAGAATGTGTAAAAAGGTTTATAATGGTGCTTTGGTGTTTAGGTAAAGGATGTAGATAGTGGTATGTTGATGATATTCTATTAGTTGCCACTTTTGTTTTGGAATATAGCCATAGTGTACATGGTGATGCTGGAACAATGGGAGTAAAACTTCACGTTCAATCATGTCGCTGGTAGAACCCCATCATATTTTCAGGGGCCTACCAAGAACTCAAAATTGGTCATCAAGTATCTAGAAGTGAATTATAATAATATTTTGTGGTTGGATGGGTTATTTTAGAACCATTGTTTAAAAACGTCACCTTCTTGTGTTCTTTCTTCCCATCCCACATAGTATTAATGGGAGACAACACCTTTCCTTTCATTCTTATTTCTTTACTCACACATGCCAACCTGGTTTTATTATTACAGTGTTGTTAGTTTAGGTATTATATTATCCTTCATTATCCCTTATTCTTCTCCATCCATTTTTCTAATACATTTGTTAAAATTTATTTATTAGTGAGTGATTACACCAGAGTATTGTGGAATCACATCGATATGGAGGGTATTTATTTGAATTCCTTCATGATGTTTGGGAAATATGTAATATCATCACCCCTTTTCATTCATCGTGATTTATGATACATAATGGATTTATATAGTGAATTTGGAGAATTGAGATTAAAGTTACTATTGAGTTATTTTAGTTAACTGGATCCTTTTATCCAAAATGATTAAGAAACTATTTTGAGTTTTCTCCTATAATTACTTTTGGGTTCAACAACATAGAGTTTATCAGTGAGTTTGGAATTGATTAATTGATTCTTTTATTTAATAGTGGATGTTTAATTTGATATCATTTTTTGATAATACATGTACTCATTTCTTCAAAATAGGATGGTACAAGATTTCTTTAATTAAAAGAGTTTAGTTATTAAGGTAGTTGTCATTTTCTTATTAATTCTATTGATTATTTTGATTAAATTATATATATTATTTATTTTTAATAATATTTTTATCTTGATTGTGGGACTTAATATAACATCCTATCATAATAAGTATTGGATCTCATTAACTTAATTGTCAATAAGAATTGTATTACTAGTTAAATAGTTCATTAGACAAACCTTGGGGTAATGATTTTATCCAGACAAATATATATATTTCATGGTGGTGTGGAATTATTTTTTAAATGTAAAATATTTCTTTCTTTTTAAATTTTGTTTAAAAATAGTTTGTGATTATAATGAAATAAAAGTAAATTTTTTTTAAATTCAACCAAATGGAATTGAAGGGTTCATCATATTTAAATTTTATTAATAATAATATTGATTTAATAAATTATTTATTTGAATTCTACGACTTAAGGAGGTGGTAATTAAATTATTTTAAAAATAAAATATGAATTATACAAAGAGGGTATTAAGAGGTTTGAGATATGTGACTTATGTGGCTAAGATGATCTGTGATGCCTTCTATAAATGATTTTAAAATTATAGTTTTTTGTAACAACTCAATATTTTAAACAAATAATAGTTTGTTAGTTTTTGTGCATTACATGAAAAAATAATCTTAGATGATAATGTTACGCCCAGACGCATTATGATATATTTATTTTAAAATAAATTTCATCCCTTCGATATCTTGTGGTACATTTCACTCCAAGTCTAAATAAACTGTAATATAATGTACCTTTATAACCACGCTGTAAAATTGGTTGGATAGAATTGTGATAACTAAATTTTTAATTTTATTTTCATATATTGTTTATAAATTAAAAAAAATAATCATTTAAATAAAAAATAAATGTTTTTTGAGGAACTACATTTTTCAAAAAAATGGATAACTCGTGCATTCCATACATAATTTAAAAATAATTTTACCACTTCTAAAATATTTATTTTATAAAATAAAATTCAAATTTGAAATGATCATATCATCAGGATACTTTTTGGATTTTTTCCAAAAAGATACATTTTGTAAGGAATTGTGAAAAATACTAATTTTTTAATTTAAAACATCATTTACAATAAATTAATTTACATGGTTAAATTATATTTAAAACTGGAATTGAAGTACAATTTTTATAAATATATTACAATTTATCTAATTTATTTCATTTCAATCAATTTCATACTGAATTTTTATATTGAATCAGTGTATACTTATGAAAATTTTCTCATTGGAAACATGCATTTTCATTATATCTATTGTTATAATTTTCAATTGGATGCCTTGACTTCTTTAAAATGAATTTTTGAAAACATATTCCATATTTGGAATCCAAATTATTTATATTATCTAATATGATCAACCTATGTTTTGACCATTAGATATTTTAAAAGAAATTAATATTAATTACCACTATTAAGATGAAAAATAATTTACCAGGGGATAAAATAAAAATTTATAGGTATAAATGACCTAGAACTTGTCTAGAAACCATTTTAGGGAAATATTGCCACCTTATAACATTTATGGGTTGATAATGAAAAATTATTTTGTCTTCTATCCTGATAAAATATGAGTTTAATTGAATCGATCCATAAATTAAATGTGTGTCCTCTCCCCCACTAATAAAAGTCTACCCCCGATCCTCCCATATTCACACTTAAATTCCATTTTTTTATAATGACTACCTAAATAAATTACATATTCTCCTTCCAAAATCCAATATCCATCATATTAATCAAATATCTATCCTAATAAGGATTTTGGTTAAAAATCATTGATGTTTTCTAATTAAAATGAAACTTTCTTAAACAAGAATTTTTATTATATTTATTCTTTCAAATATGTCAACTATAATTAAATGATGATTAATTAATAACCATTTTATCTTAAATATTATTATATTTTTATATGTTATTTAATTGACCTAAATCCATCTCCTCTTCCATCAAATGGAAACAAACCCATTGATCGTGTGTAGGGAGGTCTACCACCTCACGAACCAATGTAATTAATTTTCCATTGTTAACTATCAATATAAGATATAATGATGGATTAATAAATTAAATTATATGTTTGATATTATTATAATTATATAATTTTAATATAACATATTACTTACTATGTTCCATTTTCATTTAAATATGATAACATCGCTCGTATATGTGAAGAGGTTGATGTATCCAAGTTTCCAGTTGAGTGGTTCTAGATCAACATTGGGGAAGAGTTTAATAGAAAACAACCTGTTATAATTGAATCGTAGATAGAATACTATATTTCTTGAAAATTCATGGTTTATCACCCTCATAAATTTTGGTGATGTGGTATATAGTGACTAAATGATCATTCTTCGACAACTTAGAAACTACCTATATATGAAAATGTTATTGGTACCACTACAGGGAAAAAGGGTACTCATGATCCTGTTCCATAAAATTCCATAAAAAGGCTCAAGACCCAGGAATGTTGATCCAAAGGTGGATAACATCTTCACCACCATTAGGGATGAGATGGTTGACCCCAAGAAAATAGTGTATTCCCCTCTAGACCCAGTGGGAACTGAGGAGGTGAGTGTTGAATATGTTCAGGAACTCAACTCCAACTCTATGAATACTAACTCTTTTGAATGGGTTGTGAGAGATACCATTGTAAATACTCTAACAGTGGTGGTATCATCTCTAAAATAATGATTTATAATGGGTTTCAAGTGATGGGAGAGTTCATTTCAATGTATTTAGGTCTGAATGCCTATTGTGAATGGCCTTATAATAGGAAGTTTCTTGACTAGTTTAAACCTGCTCAATTGATTTGAAGGTTGGTAGGGGATAATTCAGGACCATGGTGAACTAGTTAGAGTTCTTAATTCCAATGAGGTGCATGGACTTCTTCAAGATAAATCAATTGATGAGGATTATGACATGCTTTAGGGTGATAGTGATGAAGGATTCCATGAAATATGGCATCACAGCCGGGGAAGGAGGAAGGGGGGGAAAAGAAATAGGGACATGGGGAGAATCATTCCAGTCATGGGAAAAAAATGGTGAAAATATTATTTTCATCCTCCCAAAACCAAGGATAAATGATATTCCATGAAGTTGGGACAATGGAAGCATCTCCAATTAAAAAGAGTATGAATCTAATGGTGGAGCTTCAAAGGATCAAGATCATGCTTGTGGTCTGTTGCGAGTTCCTAATCAAATGCTGTAAAGTAAATAGTGGTGGATATTGGGAAAATTTATTGGTTTTCTGATTTGAATTGTGATGTAGATAAGGAATTTGTCTATAAGGGGACAACGTGGGAGCTTATCAACCACTCTTAAGAAGAAATTCCTAATGAACCATTTGCGATTAAGGACCCTATAGAGGTTGTTGAATGAATTTATGAGAGATCCATACATGTGGAATCTAATAGATATAAGTTCAATTGGATCAACAAGAATGATCTCATCCAAATTAGAGGGTTTAATGAAAGAAAGATAAATGTTGAGAAGTCCATTCAAATGTGGGACACAATGACCTATTGGTTTTAAGATTATCTCAATGATGACCCAAATACATAGGTAAGTTCTATCCAATGAAACTTTTATAGGGATAAAACATCAAAAAAGCTGACGATTTAGTTTAATGGTTCATCTGTTTCTTTTTCATAACTAGAATTTTGTGGTAAAATTTTTGGTTTCTCAATTTTCCCTTTAAAATAATGTGAAAAAAATAAAAAATTAATTTCCAGTTACTCATATAAAGAAGAATCACTTATATATTAATTTCCTTTGAAGGAAATCATTTGATATTTTTATAATAATACAATTTTATTTTATTCCCCTCTAATTATTCCTTAAATTGTCCACTAAAAGTTCCATATTCATCTATTTCTTATAAAAATTGTTTAAAGTTCTTTTAATACAATTTGGAATCATTTCTCTCTTCGATAGAAAATAGTTTTTTATCCAAACCCATATTTTCGAAAAAAAAATATTTTTTATGATAATAAAAATTATTTCTTAAAAAATTACCCATAAATGATTTTTTTTTCAAAAATAATTTACAGGAATCTTGATGTTATTTTCAAATCAAGGAATATTTTTCTTTTACTAAAAATTTTAATGGAATCCTTATATCAGCCTTTACAACATGTATGGGATTTCCCTTCATCATGACTACTAGATGATTTAATGCATATGTTAGAAGTATTAGAAGATAATTTAAATAATGTGTATCTTCACAGTATTTTTTGATTTTTAATTTTTGAAAAAATATTTTCAAACAAAAATAGATATTTTCTTTAATAATGTTTTTGAAGATATATTTATTGTACTTCTATTAATCAAAAGAACCTCTTATTTTACTTATACAAAAATAGGGATACCTTGAATTGATAAAATTCATATTCTTTCTATGGTTGGTTTATGATTATTTTGAATATAGAAGGAACTAAAATTAATATTATTGATTCCTTTTTAAAAGCATTTACTTTCCTATGATATATCTACTTTATAATGTTCATTGGAAAGTTAATTTCCCCTAAATATCCATATTATTTATCATGGATATACTTATTTCATAAACTATATATTCATATAGTGGTTTACAATGAATGTTATTGTACCGACTAAGGAAATATTGATAAATTCATATTCTTTAATCACTATGAATATTTTTTGATAAGACATATTGATCATAAATAATATCCATCATTATATATATAATGAATGTGTTATATGTATAGATATGGGTGGTCCTGATTATAGATAGTCACCCAATGTGTAGATTGTGTCATGAGAAGAGTTAGTTTAATATCCATCGTCAAATGGGTTTTTATTGTATACCTACCCATTAGTTTTAAAATGACTTTAGAAATGTCCAGATAGTATAGGTATCATGATTCCTGAGATCATGAAAACCAATAATTAAAATTTTCTTTCATTATGAATTCAGTAATTATTATCAATCCGATGTTAAAAATTCTATTATAGATAATTCTATTTCATTCTCAATATATTTATTAAATGTATTATTTTTATATATTTTACCTTTCCATATTGATTATTCCTTATCTAGTTATGATAGTCATTTCATTGATTAAATTTAACATGTTTTCATTTTTTTATGTTTCCATATTGATTATTCCGGATAAGATATTTAAATTCCATTTGTGTTCATTATTTTACTTTCCATTTTAATTATACAAATTGATTCATGATATCATTTTTTGTACTTAACCATTACTGATAAATTCAGATCACCCAAATTTTCTTTCATTTCCAAAAAATTTATCATGTTTACTATGATTGATATGATAGGATATACACGATGGAATAATTTTATTCATGATAAAAACGTTATGTTTCACACAATGTTTTTGAAATGTAATATGAGAATCATGTATTTATCTCCTTTACCAAGACTACTAAACTATGAAGTCCTTCAAGATGTGATTACCTTTATATTATTCATATGAAATAAATCATACACTAGATCTGGGTTACTAGGATCATGGTAATTGTAGTTTATATCAGAGGAAGTTCTATAGAAACCATGGAAATAGATTTAGAAAAACATGGATTAGAGAATATATCCCAATGATATACATTTAGGATAAGAATTAAAGATAATACTACCATTTTTAAGGTAAATATTATGTTGTTTTCTCTTCGAATTACATTCCTATTTAGATTCTACATGTGGACATGGTTCTCACATAGATGTACCTATGTGTAATAACTCTATGAATGGATAATTAGGATTGACTTTATTATCATCAGGTAAATGAAAATGTTCCTTTATAAACCCCAATTTTGAATCTCTAGGGGGATATGCGGTGACACATAAAAACACGTGTCATTGGATTGGTCGAGGAAGGAAAGAACAGTTGAGAGTGAATCTTGGACGAAATGTCAAAATAATATATTTAAGGGACTGAATTCGTGAAATTCACCACATTTGAAAATGGATGTGGATCGTAAATTCCATGTATACAAGAAGGGTTGAAGGTAACCTGCTCACAACATAACTCTGAACTCATGGAACACCGTTTTCATCCATGTGAAGCATTAATGGTAACCCTTGTGAAGCACCATTCGGATTCACCGAACCCCACCAGTTCACAAAGTTCATAAATATTCACAAATTCCTCTGTCTTTTATAAAACACATTTTCTAGTCCCTATATGTCCTAAAAATACCCATCTAAGTATGAATTTTATTGTATGGGATAGTTTTACTTCCGAAAAAAGATCAGATGTCATGATACTCGGATGCTTCATGAGTGCTAGAGGAGACATATTTCCCATGTTATAAATCCTTCATAAAACAACCTCAAAAGGGTTCTTAATAACCTCTCCCATTGTAGATATTCCTTTGGCAATGATCCATGAACTTCATAGAAGAAGAAGGGATATTTTAGTTCTTTTTTATTCGAAAGAAAAATATAATTCAGGAAACCAAACCCATGGAAACCAAGTCAGTTCCTTGAGGTTGGGACACCATATTTTAGGAAACATACTAGTTCAGAATACCCCTACCAATTTCAAGCCCCTTGGCCATCGTAAAGCTCCAAACATAATTGAATTTGAAACCATTGTGAATCCCCTCCTCATGGCCTCTGAGTTGTTCCTCCTTTCAGCTAACCCTCTTTTGTGAAAGTTGTGTGATCATGGCCTCTATTTCCATACAAAACTGGTACAACCACACACAAATTATTCATTTGGTTAGTGACCTATCATCTACATTTTTTCTATAAAGAATAGGTACACTAATTCATATTTCTCATAATCATAGGTACCGTATTGCCATACCTCGGGATTTCCAATCCTCCATGGTAGATCCAATGCCATGTCCCACCCAGAGGTGCATGAGTGGTGGTCATGTAATACTTATAGGTGGCATAATCATAAAATTCCATTTAAATGTATTTGTAAATGGTATTTTTTCTGAATATTATTATAACCTTGATGTGGTCCCCAGTGGAGAGTAATCCGCATCCATATCATAGGTGAATGACATAAAACAACCTTTCTCAACATCCTTGTTGTAAGACATTAAACTACACAACAACATCTTCAGAAGAAGATGATAAATTTTAGCTTTGCCTTGTGTGATGACCACATGATACCCCTTGTACGATCATCATCGAATTCCAAGTTATCCCCCACCATGGGATGATCCTACTCCAAATGAAATATTCCATGTGTAATCCACACACCATTCACTAAAGAGTGATATTATTACATTATAAATGTTATATTAATTAGACCCACACCATCCCTCATATATCCTCTTTATGTGACATGAGCATCCTTAAAACATGATGTTAAACTGCATGGACCAATCCTGTCACACAAACATAATCCACTACATCAATATACATAGGTTTTTTCTCACTATATTGTAAAAAGGTTACATATGGTGCCTCCTCGAGGATCAATATTGGAAATGGTCACTTCTTGGTGTGAAATCATTTCTCCAAAGGGAATACCCATTGATATATCTAAATAGTACATACTAATCCATATCCATAAGAAATTAATTCAAGGACATGATCTATCTCAATAGGGAATTGTTTTTTCTCTCCACGATATTTTAAGAATGTTCTATGATCCATCTCAAGAGAAACATTTGATATATTACCAGAAGAAGTTAAAATTCCACCCATAATTAAAAATCCATACCCATTCAATAATTTTGATATTAGTGTGGTTTAATGTCTCTGAAGACATATGACCCTAGTGATAATTACCTCATGGATGACATGTAATTGCATGGTTTTTATTCCTACGATGAATCTTAAATTGTATTCCCTCCATAAGAGGGTTACATTATAGGTTCCCAATAAACCTAATGTCTATACAAGCCAAGAAGATCCCAACATGAGGACTCTCATGACTATAGTTTGCTTATTTATCAAGAAATAATCTTTGTAATTAACTATTATCAAACTCAATATAGTGATGAAAATGAGTTCTAAAAATAGGACAAAAGTCGTTGTGGTAGACCTGGTCATGAAAACAACTTCTACGGAGGGATCAATGAAAGGAGGTGCAGACATCCCATAATCATGTTTTGATCATGGAGAAAAATTTGCAATAAAAGTGATGAGTGTTTCCAACCTATGGAAAGAGTGAATGTAGGGAAATAAGAAGAAACCTATTCTCTACCAAGATGGGAGTATAGCATTATGCCTTGAGGAAATCATCGAAAATAGAATTGGTGAACCAGATGTTAATGCCTTCTCCACAACCATGGGGACTAGTAGATTATATGTAACCAATGAATTTTCATGTCATATGATCAAGATATTCAATGGTATGTCCCCCCAAGTATGTGGTGGGACCAATATAAATCTCACCTGAATGTTGGAATTGTTGTCATTGGAAATCCTTGGTCTCTAAAATCATCACCATTTACCCTTCTTCCATTATTATAAGAATTGATGAATTTTGGGCATTATGCATCGCTTCCCCTATTCATGAATTGTTGTCTGAATCTACAAGCCTTACTGAAATCAAGTAACATAAATCTAATGAACTCATTACGATAGACATATGAGAAAGGGGAATGTCAATGTGGAAATCCCACATGATTTCACCCATACCTGCCTTCCACTACATCATGAAATGTTTCACACCTACGCACCTCATCACCCTTTTATATCTTCTAGAGGAGGGTGATTAACACCCTCATTTTCTGGTACATGTTGGAATGGTTATTTCAAAAATGGGACATGGCCCTCCAATATCTTTAAGTATCATATCCTCCCTAACACCACCACCCGTGAGAATCATTCCGAGGAATCCTCCCCCCATTATAGTGGATAACCACTTCCAGATACTCCCCCCAAAGCACTCTGAAAGATCTTTCCCATACACTGAAGAGTTAGGGGATGCTTGAGCCACAACTGTAGTGGATACAACTTAGAAGCCACATAAGAGGTATCCCATAGTGATATACCAGTGTTTGGGCACACCGATCTCACAATTTGATTAATGAGTTGATATGATAATTTATCCACTAACACCAATTTATTTCACTCAGTGCTATCATCCGATGCTGGGCCATGACACTACCTAAAAAGGGGAGTATTTTATTGCTATTTCATCCCCTACCACCACCAAATTAACTTTTCTAAACCCTATAATGTGTGAATAGTGGTATTTATTTTCCCTCCTGGAATTATGATTCCATTAACCACATAGAAAGGTTAGGTTGACTCTCTTAGTCACTAGCACCATCAACATCCATTATGGGCCATTATTTGATGAAGAAAATCAATTTGAAGGTCCTAGCACCTGAAAAAACTGGATTGGAGGTCCCCCCATTTGATCATCAAACAAATAAGAGGTCCTCCAAACTCTATTTCAGAAATTCATGGAGGTCCTCCCCCGGCCAAAGACATAACATTCCATAAGGAACAATATCATTTCATTAGAGAAAACACCCTCCATTAGAGGTAGAATTCATGGAATTTCCATATCCTCATTGACCTCTTAGATTCCTGAGGTGATGGAACACTCAATGATGGATCCTTCACCCTTAATACTATAGTATGAAACAAAAGTCCAATAATAGAGGTATAAGATCCTAGAAACCAAGGTCCACAATATCCCCGGATTCCTCTATTGGTATAAGAAAGTGGAATATTTGTTATCCTCCTTACAGGGGCTCATAGTGAAGATGTCTTCATCACCACTAGTTTCCCTCCTCTATACCTCCACACAAGTATTTTGAGATATTTAAAGGTATATGTTGAAAAACTTGGATGGTGATCACTCCTCTAAACTACAAATAGATGTTGTATCCATTTCAATTTATGAAGTGGTGATGACTTTATCATATATCTATACTATATTAAGGATATATTCATGTCTAAGAGGAATCCATCTGTGTAGAAAATATATTACCTCAGAGACACTCCCTCTTCTAGTAAAGTAGCCACAAAATATCTCCACATTGGTTCCTACACAAATCTCTTTTCCTATGCAAATTGGGGCATGGGTCAACAATGTATAAGAACCCTCCTCTAAGAAATAAGGCCTTTGGGAAGCCATGTCTTCCGACCATCTGTCAAGGGTGCTATGGATACTTATGCCTCATGACTTATTCATCTCAGAGTCCCTTACAAAGCACTAGGAAGTGTTTTTTTAGATTAAATGGGAGACATTACACCACCGGTAGAGACCCGAATATTGACATACATGGAAATTATATTACTTTTGCAGAATACTTATTACATAACAAAAAGAGACACACAAGAACCGTAATAGTTTAGTGTCTTTGGAAACTTGGAATATAATCTTCTAATCGTGGTGAAAGGTCTTCAACATCTCCCATAAAGATCTTCCCCTTTTGTTTTCTTACCTAAAATCTTTCTTTATATCCGGGGAAAAAGAAAACATAAAAAGGGTGAGCTCGAATTCTCAGTAAGGGTAAGAATGGAGAAAATAAAAAAACCATATACATTTGAACATAAAACATGAACATAATGTTTAAACATTGAAATATTGAACAATGAAATGAAACATGGCAACACGTAAGGCATAGATCAAAATAGAACATCAATCATGATAAAATCGCTTGTAAATAAATCTTCTAATTTTGGAAAAACATTAAGAACATGATATGATGTCTATAGTATACAAGGAATTTCTACCAAAACCATCTTAGTGGACAAAGTCCCCTTCTAAATCGAGTTCACTCCGCATTCCAGTCCTGTAACACTAAACTGGATTTACTTACCATTCCAGCCATGTCTATCTCATGAGATATAAATCTTTACCCAATGAATTGGAGGGAGATATAGGTCCCACCCATCTCATAATGAAATCATTCTTACTTGTGCTACAAATTAAACAAAAATCATTCATCATAATCCAAAGAATAAAATGGGTTTCATAAACATCATCCCATCATAACATAATCCATATAAAAAAATGGATATAAATTCATCATAAGTGAAGTGAAACCATGTAAATCATAGAGACATTATACTTGAAACATAAACATATGAAATAATGTCATCATAGATGGAAAATGGTTTTGATAAAACACTTGAAATGATTTCATGAGGAAAATATCATTTCTTCTTCAAAATCATTTTCTTTTCACAAAATTCAATGCAATTTTAAATGAAAAGGGTTTTATTGAAAATAATCATGCAATCTTGTAGAGTAATATTCATGAAAATGAGGCGTTATGTAACTGTAAAAATCCTTTCATGCCATATAATTTTAAAATAACATTCTCCTCATACTTTTGTCAGAAAAGTCAAAAAGTACATCATATGGTAAAAAAAGAAAGATTCCTTACATACCAAGTAGTAAAAGTCAAAAATGGTTAAGAAGGAATTTAAGGATACATGAAACCATTTTTAGGAAACATGGACATGGATGATAATAATAACCCCAGTAAATACTTACTAATAAAAAATCTTGGATAAGAACGAGATTCGAATAGTTATCCCTTACCTTACGTCCAATATGCTTCATATGTATCCGAACCTCTTGTATAATGATTTAAATAATTTCATTGACTTATTACAGAATAATATTCATTATTATGATATCATATATGGTTCACTTATAACTTTATATTACCCATTCTTTTGTAAATTCCATGTTAAAGCTACATTTTGGGTAAAATAGTTTCATTTATCATACGTGTTTCGACTTGTTGTTCTTGATATTATTACTTATATACTGATTTACATAATTCCCGAATGTAAAACATGATTTCTATATAATATATATTCATCAAATACATATATATATGTGATAGATCTATAAATTTAATGAAATACACCGTTCATGGAGATGGTAGGTCGTACGTACGCATGAGCGCTGTTTTCGTTTCCTTATTGAATTGAATAGAATTAAGTAGATGACACACATATATATATACATAAATACAGTATCATTATTATGTCATATATTTCATTATTATTCATTATATATACTTTATAATCATTAATGAATGGTTAACATGGAGAATGAATCTCATCGCGTCGTGGAGACGGTAGTCCGTACATACGCATGAGCGATGATATCATTCCCATGATAGTAAAATTGTATTGAAGAGTATGTATAATATTCCATAATCAATATCACTTTAAAATAATAATATATACTTATTTATTTACACCATTATACCCATCCAAGTAAGGTGGTGGTCGAAAACAGATTACACCACGGCGTGGAGACTGTATTCTGTACATACGCACGCGCGGTGATTTCATTTTCCGTAGGATGGATAGGAGGTGAAACAAGGTTGTTTCATATTTATAATAACATGTAAGTATATAATTAATACTGATGTTATTACTTTATAATGAGAAAACTAAATAGAAATAAGTAGAAGAAGAAATAAACTTGAGATAATCGGATGAATAGATTACCTCTTCTTCGACACACTTCCTTTAAAATTCCACTTAAGGAAGTAGAGTTGGTCTTTAGAAGATGTCCCGAACCTCCAGAATGTTTCTATGGAAGTGGAGAAGAAAAATGGGCAGGGTTTGTCCGAGCATCAAGGCTCAAAAGGGTGTGAAGAGAAGAGGAAGGGGTTCCCTTTTTATAAGGGAGCAGAGGGGCACCATTGGAAAAACATAAAAATATTATTTTATAATATATTCATATTAGATTTTTAATAGATCCAAATTGATTTATTTAAAATCTAAGGGGTATGGGTCGAAAGCTTCTCATAAAATAGATTTTAGACAGGATTGGGTCATTATATTAACCTTATCTTTTAGTTTTAACTCTTAGTTAATTAGATTGACAATTACCATGTCACTTTGTATTTTTATATTATATAGTTAATAAACTGACCATATACATCCAAGAGACCCCCAAGTGGTCCATTAATGATACAAATATCATGATATAAGTATCTTGTCCAAGCCTTAGATTTTTAGGAATATAATGACAATTAATAATATAATATTTGTTTTAAAAACTATTTTATGTCAATTTTGACACTATTTGTTAATAGATTTTTGTGAAAATCATAACAACATTATTAGTTCAAAAAAAGTTAATTAATTCAATAATAACATGTCATATTAACCTATAAAATTATTTTAATTCATAAAAAGTCTCATATTACATTAATTTGGGTATTTATAACATCAATTATTATAATATTTCATTATTTAGGTAATTACTACATCACCATTGTGTCATATATAACATATATTATTTAATGTCTAAAAATTCTAAATAAAATTTCATTAGGTATTAAATCTTTTTATATTTCTAATTAATATTTATAGTCTAATTTATCTTATGTAAAACCCTATATTAAAAATGATTTAGGTATTAAATTTTGATTTTAACTATTTTAATGCTTCTTTAAATAAATTAATAATAAATGTCCAAATCTAATCGAAGTGGACCTAAATGGTCATATTTTATTCCTAAGGTTGTTTTTGGTCTAATTACACTTATCCAATAGAATTAGGACATGTGTTACGATAATAATAATATCATTTTTACCCTTAATTACCCTATTTACTTTTAATCGTGGTAAATAGAAGTAAATAAGTTACTATTCACCAAGAATTACATTCATCTCATTGAACCACAATTTAGTGCTTCATATTATCCGTGTCTCTCGGAATTTTGAAATTCCACTCACAGAAGCGGTAAAATTAAGTTTTATGTGAATTTCAAAATTCTCCTAGGATGTGGGTAAAAGACGGTGAAAAGTTCAATAAAATTTTTATATATCTAAAATTATTATAAAATTACTCCAATTAATTTCATTGAACATATATAAGTATTATGTATCTATTTTTACCTAAAAGAAATTTAAATCAAAAAAATGATTATTTAAATAAAAAGTTGGTTTTAACCAAAAACTTAGTGTTATCACTATTCATCTAAAATTTAATTTTTTCAGAAAAATACATAAAATTCATCCTAAGCAATATTTGATACTCTGAATTCAAAAATGATTTCCATTTTTCCATATTCAAAACATAGAAGTTCCATTAATTAATTTAAAAAGTAATTTCTGGTATCAAAATAAATAGGTTGTTTTTAAGAAATAATAACTATCAAAAGACCGACACTTGTTTATGTCCAATTTCAAAGTGAAATTAATTCCAATGACTAACCTTGGATTAAATAGTAAAAATATATTCTAATTACACTTTAAAACCAATTAAAAAGATAAACTAACCATAAAAATTATTGGGTTAAAAAAGTTGCTTTTAATTAAAATATAGCGTGTTTTTACTATTCATCAAAATATGAAAGTTATTAGAATAATATGAAAAATTTATCCAAAGTAAATTTTTATATAATTATTCCAAAAAGATTTTTATTTTGTCAAATTGAAAAAATAAACATATCAAAAATTAGATTTAAAAAGGGTGCATAATCAAAAGGCGGAAAAACTACATTTTTTTAAAATTACTTATTTTACCCGAAAAATTTATTGTGTTCTCATACCATGTTCTAGAAAATGTGTAAGATGAATAATAATGTTATAAAATTCAAAATGTAATTAATAATATTCATAACGGCTAGTCCATATTAACAATATATCATTGTTTAGGGAAATCTGGTATTGCGTACTACACACGCTATCGAGAAAGGTCGTGATTGCATGTAATGCAAGCCAAGTACGGGTGAAATGTAGTGAAAGACTCCTTTGTTGTTTATTATAACAAAATACATCCATATTTCATTTATATTTTAAAAAAATCTATACTTAATGTTTCATAGAATAATTTCTACAAACGAACTTGAAATTCTCTGTAACACGAGCCAAGAATAGTGTTCTGTATACTGCAAGATAATACGGTGTTGCGTATAGTGAAAGATAATCATGGTGTAGTGTACAAAAGAAGACTTAAATGAAAAAAAAGAATAATTATAATAAAATATTAGGTTGTTACATTCTACCTCCCTTAAAATGAATTTTGCCCTCAAAATTCATCGGGGTTATAAATGGTTTACTACTTGAATGTTTCTTTCATAGAAACCCACATTGTAAAATAGAATACCAAAACGTGTCTTTAAAAATTAAAGTATGAAATGTAATGGTTACACAAATTAACTAATCACTGGGTTTCTACATAAGAGGACATAGGTGAAAACATGTATATGGAAGAGAAATATAACCATCAACTTCTGATGAAGAGTGGTAGAGGACATGGATATGAAAAATCAAACAATCACAAATCCATAAATTTGAGATGATATAAGGTAACGTCCGATTCATCATATATGAGAGCACTAGGACAACATTTTTTTGTCTTCATGATCATTTCCCTAAAGCTGGAGAATTTAAATTAGAAGAAATACATACTTTATTTTGGAATCATCTCACCGTTTCTCGTGTCTTGAACAATTTCCACTTCATCTCTTAAAGAAATAAAGTTGAATTTGTCTTCTGTGGAGTGTAAGCAGATTATGAGATATAATGATAGGTCATTCCATCTATTTCCATCACAAAAAGTTTAGCACAATTTATTAAATATACAGAAGTCCATCTATGCTAAGATTAATCATATATGGTTGCTAAAATGGACTTATACATCAGCTATCATAGAGCTTAATAAAATAAAACTAGTTTTTACTAACCAGGGACTTCCTGTAGTCCAGTGGTAGGCGATAAAGGCCTGTCGCACTTCAGTTGTGGGTTCGATTCCCACAACATTGTCCGACGCGATGGGTTGTCTCATGTCCTGCAGGTTGTCCTTTTTCTAAAACTACATAATTATAACATTCCAACAATAATATCGAAAACTATTCTATCCTTATACAATACAAACTTATGTCCAACATAATTCATTTGAAATCTTTAGGCTTATCAAAAATACTTTTGTCTGATTAATATAAATGTCATCCACCGATAATCTGAATTCATTCATTATTCCCCTATATATCATAAGATATATCTTGTTTTTGGTCACATTACAAACATTTGAATACCTTAATCATGTATTCTCTTGAATAATGAATACCCATTAAACCTTATTGAAAACTTGAATGCTACAAAAATATAACTCTTTCCACATACCAAAATCCAAAAATTATATATACCCAAAACATGACATAACTTTGTCCTTATATCAGTCATGGGCTCATGAATACTGACAAACATTTCATTTTCTCCTTATCCCTTCATTATGCACATATCATCTTCTTTCCCAAAATATCTCAATAGCTTTCCATGGTTACCGGTACCATAAAATTATTGAAAACCACAATAGGCCAATACATAAATATTCAAATATTCCATGATACTATATACACCTACATTTTGGAATCCCATTACCTAAACACTTAATCATTCCACCACAACGTTGTCATATTAAACATCACCAATAGTGATAGCATGTGACTTCTCTTTGTTCTTTGACTTATGTGGTTGCTCATGTTGATCATCATTAACCCTTGGATTAGGGCATTGATTACCATAATTCCCCATTTCATTGCACTTGAAGCATTGAAATGTCGGTGGTGCGTTCTCTGTAGTCTTTTCTTTATTCACATCATTAGAAACCCTTTTTCCATTTCTTCGACACTCAGTTGCTAGATGAACTTCTTTTCCACACATAAAACATTTTCTAGTCCCTTTAAGTCAATATCCACCATTCTTCTTTCCACACATTGAGCATAAAGAAACATTCATATTCTTTTCACCATTGTTATTAGATTTCTCCTTGAACTCCATCTTTAGTTTCTTTTCCAAACCATGAGATGGATATGTAACACCAACTTCCATTTCTACCTTGATAGCACAAGACACAATTTCTTCATAGCTACTGAAGACTCCTATAGATAATGCCCTTAGAAGATTTGGTTTTAAGCCACTGAAGAATCGATCAAATTTACTTTCAGGTTGGATGATAAATCCAGATGCATACCTTGCAGTCCTCGTAAAATTTGCTTCGTATATACCAACAGATTTATCATCCTTTTGCTTAAGCTCAAGGAACTCCTTTTCCATATTTTTTCGAAGAATATGTGAGATGCACTTACTGAAAAACAAGTTCTTTATCTCATCCCATTCCATGGTTCCAATTTCATATTGGGGCCTTTTATTCTTAATTAGAGTCCACCACTGGCCTGCTTCACCTTCTAAACGATAAAAAGCTAGAATGACTTTATCATGTTCCAAACAGCGTAGTATGTAAAATATCTTTTCAATGGTACTGATCCATTTTTCAGAAACAAGTGGATCTGAAGACCCATTGAAAGAAGGTGGGCGTTACCTCATGACAGACTCAATAGAATATTGTTCCCTTCTCTGCTCATTTGGAAGTCCAGAATGATTCATAGATTTTTTAAGTATAACAATAAGATTTTTCACTCCATCTCCCAGAACATTTCTTCGTACAAGAGGACAATCATTGGATTTTCCATTACATTGATCAACACGGTTCCTTCGGGTTCCAACCATCGTCTAAAACCCAAAAAGAATAGTGTGAGAGGAAAAAATCATGCTAGGGAAAACAACATAATAAAGGGGGAGTACCATCGATATCTAACATCTTGGGTATAATTCTAATATCATTACCATAATTCTAGGACTATAACCAATACATATACTTAACCTTAGGGAAATCCCTAGACATACCTTAGAAATATCTCTAGGGATCTCACAAAAGTGTTTGCATCCTAGTTTCTAAAGTTTAACTAAACCTTTCCTCTGATACCAAATGTAGAGACCTGAATCTTGATGTACATGGACATTACATTACTTTTGCAGAATACTTAATACATAACAAAAAAAGACACACAAGGGCTGTAATAGTATAGTGTATTTGGAAACTTAGAATATAATCTTCTAATCGTAGTGAAAGATCTTTAACATCTCCCATAAAGATCTTCCCCTTTTGTTTTTGTACCTAAAACCATTCTTTATATCCTAGGGAAAAGAAAATAAAAAAAGGGTGAGCTCGAATGCTCAGTAAGGGTAAACATGGAGAAAATAAAACAGACTATATACATTTGAACATAAAACATGAACACAATGTTTAAACATCTAAATCATGAGCAATGAAATGAAACATGGAAACACGTAAGGCATCGATCATAATAGAACATCAATCATGATAAAATAGCTTGTAAATAAATCTTGTAATTGTGGAAAAAAATTAAGCACTTGATATGATTTCCATAGTAGCCAAATAATTGTTGCTAAGACCATATTAGTGGACAAAGTCCCTTTCCGAATCGAGTTCACTCCTCGTTCTAGTCCTGTAATGCTTATCCAGATTAACTTACCACTCCAACCATGTCTATCTAATAAGATATAAATCTTTACCCAATGCATTGGAGGGAGATATAGGTCCCACCCATATCATAAGGAAATCATTCTTACTTGTGCCACAATTTAACCATAAATCATTCATCATATCCCAAAGAATAAAATGTGTTTCATAAACATCATCCCATCATAACATACTCCATATAAAATAAATGGATATCCTTTCATCATAAGAGAAGTGAAACCACGTAAATCATAGAGACATTATACATGAATCATACACATATGAAATAATGTCATCTTAGATGGAAAATGGTTTTGATAAACCACATGAAATGAATTCTTGAGGAAAATATCCTTTCTTCTTCAAAATCATTTTTTTTCACAAAATGCCATGTAATTTTAAAAGAAAAGGGTTCTATTGAAAATAATAATGCAATCTTGTCGAGGAAGCTTCATGAGACTGAGGCATTATGAAACCATAAATATCAGTTCACGTTGTATAAGTTAAAAATAACATTCTCCTCGTACTTTTGTCTGAAAAGTCAAAAAGTACCTTATATGGTAAAAAAAGAAATATTCCGTACATACCATGTAGTAAAAGTCAAAAATGGTTAAAAATGACTTTAAACAAACATTAAGTCGTTTTTAAGAAACATGGACATGGATGATAACAATATCCCCAGTAAATACTTACATATAAACAATCTCGGATAAGAACGAGTTTGGAATAGTTTTCCCTTACCTTATGTCTGATATGCTTCATATGTATCCGAAACTTCTATATAATGATTTAAATAATTTCATTGACTTATTACAGAATTATATTCACTGTTATGATATCATATATGGTTCACATATGACTTTATATTACCCGTTCTTCTGTATATTCCATGTTAAAGTAGCATTTTGGGTAAAATCATTTCATTTATCGTATGTGTTTCGACTTTTTGTTCATGATATTATTACTTATATAATGATTTTCATAATTCTAGAATGTAAAACATGGTCTATATATATTATATATTCATCATATACATATATATATGATAGATCGATAAATGGAGTGAAATACACCCTTCATGGAGATGGTAGTCCGTACGTACGAATGAACGCTGTTTTCATTTCCTTATTGAATTGAATGAAATTAAGTAGATGACACAAATATATAAAAAAAATCCAGTATCATTATTATGTCATATATTTTATTATAATTCATTATATATACTTTCTAATCATTCATGAATGGTTAACATGGATAATGAATCTCATCTCGTCGTGGAGAAGGTAGTCCGTACGTACGCACGAGCGATGATATCATTCCCATGATCGTGGAATTTTATTGAAGTGTCCGTATAATATTCCAGAATCAATATAACTTTACAATAATCATATATAGTTATTTATTTACACCATTATACCCAACCAAGTATGGTGGTGGTCGAAAACATATTACACCACGATGTGGAGATGGTATTCCATACATACGCACGCACGGTGATTTCTTTTTCTGTAGGATGGATAGAAGGTGAAATAAGGTTGTTTCATATTTATAATAACATATCAGTATATAATTAATACTGATGTTATTACTTAATAATGATACAACTAAACAAGAAGAAGTACAAGAAGAATGATACTTGAAATAATCGGAAGAAGAGATTACATCTTCTTCGACGCACCTCCTTTAAGATTCCTCTTAAGGAAGTACAGTTGGACTTTTGAGAAGAACGAAACCTCCAAAATGTTTCTAGGGAAGTGGAGAAGAGAAATGGTCTTGGGTTGGCTGAGATTCAATGCTAAAAAGTGTGTTAAGAGAAGAGGTAAGGGGTTCGCTTTTTATAAGGGAGGAGAGGGGCACCTTTGAAAAAACATAAAATATTATTTTATAATAAATTTATATTCGGTTTTAATAGCTCCAAATTGATTTATTTCTAATATAATGTGGGGATGGGTCTAAATCCTCTAAAAAAATAGATTTTAGACAGGTTTGGGTAATTATAGTAACCTTATATTTTAGGTTTAACTCTTAGTTAATTAGATTGACATTTACCATGTCACGTTGTATTCATATATTATATAGTTAATAAACATACCATATACATCCAAGAGACCCCCAAGTGGTCAATTGATGATAAAAATATCATGATATATGTATCTTGGCTGATCCTTAGATTTTTAGGAATATAATAACAATTATTAATATAATATTTGTTTTAAAAACTATTTTATGTCAATTCTGACACTATTTGGTAATGGATTTTTGTGAAAATCATAACAGCCAGATTAGTTCAAACAAAGTAAATTAATTAAATAATAACATGTCAAATTAACCTAGAAATTAGTTTAATTTATAAGAAGTCTCAAATTAAATTTATTTGGGTATTTATAACATCAATTAATTTAATATTTCATTATTTAGGTAATTACTGTATCACCATTGAGTCATAAATAACATATATTATATAATGTCTAAAAATTATAAATAAAATACCATCATGTAGGAAATATTTTTATATTTCTAATGAATATTTATAGTCTAATTTATCTTATGTATAACCCAATATTAAAAATTATTTAGTTATTAAACATTCATTTAAACTACATTAACCCTTCTTTAAATAAATTAATAATAAATGTCCTAATCTAATCCAGGAGGACCAAAATGGATATATTTTATTTATAAGGTTTTTTTTGGTCTAATTAAACTTATCCAATAGAATTAGGAAATGTGTTAGGATAATACTAATATCATTTTTACCCTTAATTACCATATTTAATTTTTACCGTGGTAAATAACAGTAAATAGTTACTATTGGGAAAAACTTATTTTCTTCTCATTGAACCACATTTTAGTCCCTGATATTAACCATGTCTCTTGGATTATCTACATTCCACACAGAGAAGCGGTAAAATTATGTTTTATGTGAATTTCCAAAATCTCCTAGAAGGTGGGTAAAAGACGGTGAAGAGTTCAATAAAATTTTTATATATCTAAAATTATTATAAAATGACTCCAATGAATTTCATTGAACTTATATAAGTATTATGTATCTATTTTTACCTAGAATAAATTTAAATCAAACAAATGATTTTTTAAATAAAAAGTCTGTTTTAACCAAAAACTCAGTGTTTTCACTATTCATATAAAATTTATGTTTTTCAAAAAAATACCAAAAATTTAGCCTAAGCTATATTTGATATTCCAAATTAAAAAATAATTTCTATTTTTTCAAATTCAAAACATATAAGTGGAATTAATTAATTTTAAAATTAATTCTCGTTATCAAAACAAATAGCGTGTTTTTATGAAACAATAACTATCAAAAGACCAACACTTGTTTATGTCCAATTTCAAAGTGAAATTAATTCCAATGACCAAAATTGGATTAAATGGTAAAAATATATTCTAATTACACTTTAAAACCAACTAAAAAGGTGATCTAACCATATAAATTATTTTGATGAAAAAAGTTGTTTTTAATTAAAATATAGCGTGTTTTAACTATTCATCAAAATATGAAAGTTATCATAATAATATGAAAAATTTATTCAAAGTAAATTTTTAAATCCTGATTCCAAAAAGAGTTTTATTTTTTCAAATTTAACTTATAAACTTGTCATAAATTAGATTTAAAAAGGGTGTGCCATCAAAAGACGGAAAAACTACATTTTTTTCAATAAAAACTAATTTTACCCGAAAAATTTATTTTGTTCTCATACTGTGTTCTAGAAAATGTGTAAGATAAATAATAATGTTATAAAATTAAAAATTTAGTTAATACTATTCATAAAGGCTAGCCCATATTGAAAGTATATCGTTGTTTAGGGAAATCCGGTATTGCATGCTACACACGCTATCGAGAAAGGTTGCGACTGCGTGTAATGCAATCCAAGTCAGGGTGACGTGTAGTGCAAGACTCCTTTGTTGTTGAATATAAATAAATACAACCATATTTCATTTATACCTTAAAAAATATGGACATAATGTTGCGTAGAATAATTTCTACAAAACGAACATGAAATTGTGTGTCACACGAGCCCAGAATTGTGTTGTGTATACTGCAAGCTAATACGGTGTTGCGTATAGCGCAAGATAATATTGGTGTAGCGTACAACATAAGACATCAATGAAAAAAAAGAATAATTCTAATAAAATCTCAGGTTATTACACCACCTCTGTGATCACCACATGAACTACCTAGGGAGTCAAGATCACCTTTGTAAGAACCTATAACATAATTTCACGTTTATATCTTTATATCAAGGTGTTTTTTAGGGAAAGGGAAGAATTTGGTAATCTTATAAGCACATGCCATGTTCCTTTGAGTACACACACCATGTACTTTTGAGTACACACCATGTATCTAGTTGTTGTTTGTGGTCATGTACAGGTCGTGTAACGGTTGAGTACATGACTGTGTAGAAGACCTAGAAGACCACTTAAATAGGGGGTCGGTGGAGTCTATTACATGGTGTGTACATTAAATGAAAACTCAATGTACTTTTCTTTTAATTTTATAAATCAGATCTGGGTTGCGTCTCATGTCCAGAACACCCTTCTTCCCCCTGTGCTTTTTACAGGAGGGCGTCTAATGGATAACGAACTTCATGCTCCTAATTTTTATCTGTCCTAACCCTGATTGAGATGTCTTCAGGTGCATTGGATTCCCACTTGTCAGTTCTCTCATTCTCTATCTCCTCTATTCCTAACTCCTCTCTCGTGGTTATTTCAAGGATGATAATTTTCACCTATTTTGTAGATCTACATCATTCTAGGCCGATTAAAGGGTCGGCGTTCAAGATTTTTCATTGTATAACATCGAGGTAGGTTGTTTGTGACTTTCTTTGATATTATTTTGATTATATATGTTGGTAGTTCCGAATATCCCTGTTTGGGGATTTTATTTTTTGTATTTAACAATTTTTAATACCTTCTATGGTTTCTTTGTTTTAGAAAAAGGTTATTTTTTATGTATAAGGTTTTATACATTGATTATGGGTGTGTTTCTATTGTTTGATCGATTATGTACATTGGTCTAGAATACCTATTAGGTTTAATTAATTTTTCATTCCACGTGTTGTTAGAATGGAGTTACTGTTTACATGAGATTCATTTGATTCACGTTTTGAAAGTATGGACAAAGGAATTTGACTGTTGGATCTTACCGAGGTAGGGTTATGTATGTATAAATTGTTGTTATATTGACCCAGGGGTTTTGGATGTTATAGCTGCTCAGTGGACATAGACCAGAGGGGTTACACTATGAAAGCAACCCAGAGGGTCATTATTTAATGAATGTTGGAACCTAGGGCATTTACTATAAGAGCTACCATGTGGTCATTATATATTATACTTTTTATGTCGACCAAGGGGGTATTGACTGTGAGAAGTTCCCAGGTTGTCATTTGTAAATGATTAGTGACATGTGGGACCAAAGGGGTTAGACTATGTGAGATTTTCTAGAGGTTCATTATTTATTTAATAAATGAGATGTTAAACTAGAGGGGTTAGACTATTAGAACATTATTATAGGGTTTCTTATGAATACACTAATGATTATGATGAGTCTTCAAAGCCAAAGAACAAGCTTGGACTTAGTCATACGTGATTGTTAGATTGTCTTCTAAGATGTCTGTTGTTACTATTACTCTAATGGATGTGGAGCATAGGCTAGATCCTAGAATTATTTATTCAAATATTTCAATAATTAGTATATAAAACAGAATGTAATTGAAAACTCTTTGTTTTTTAATATTGAGTACTTATTAGTTTATTATTTTATTTCAATATATTTCATGTTATATATATTCACTGACTTTTAGGCATAGATATTTTGGTGCTTTCCTACTAGATTCCTCTCACACATTGTTTGGGTTATTATTTTGTGCCCAAATAGATTATATGGTTGTAGATATAGATAATGGAAAATCCCCTTATTTATCAGGTACTTAATTGTTTTTGGAGTTTGAGAGCATGGGACCAAGTTGAGGCTTGAGATACGGTTGGAGTTTTCTACATTTATGTACATTGTTTATAGTACTATATTTCCATAATTGTGACTTTTTTGGATGCTTTCCTAGACCCATTTGACATGCATCATTTATTTATATATGTTGTCGTTGTTTATACTATCCTTCATATGTTGTTTACTTCTGTTGTATAGTATTACAACATATATTATTGTATACTATTCTTTATTCCTCTATGTATACTCTATCAAAGATAGAATGGTTTCCTTATTATAAGACCATATACATCATTGTTAGTCGACATCCTCTAGAATTTGGGAAAATGAGGTTTAGGTCATGTGACCAACCGGGTATGGGGAACCTTTAGGCGGCACCCAGATCATGGACGTTACAAGTGGTATAAGATGAGTCTCTCTCGTGATTTTTCATACAATTTAGGGAATATAAACAAGGATAGAAAGAAATAGATAGTTGGTAATAAGCTATACCCATGAGTAGCTGACCCGTATATAGAAAAAAAACTATTTTCCTCGAATATTTCAATTTTTCTGGTTTTTCAATTTTTACAGTTGATTTGATTTCATTATTTGGTGATACACATGTATTGTGTTGTTATCATTTATATTATTAAGGTTATATTTTTGTTGAAACATGGTGAGATTATGGTATTCCATCCCATTCATGATATAGGTACTTCCTAGAGATCACATGTCATGCATTCCTGTAATGTAATTTTGGATGCATTACTGATTTCATATTGTTGTGACAGACAGTGTGCCAGATACACATGCTATTGTGATAGATATTGTTATATAACTACATGATATTTCGATAGGGAATGGTTATATGTTGAGTTTCATTTGTATGGACATCAACAATTTATCTTTGAGGTGTTATGGGCCCTCTTAGATATGAATTTGGTGGATCATGTTAAACATTAATTAAATTTTGTTAGGTTATGATGAGGAAATGGTTTCCAACAATTTATTTGTGGGGATTATGGGATCCCACAGGTCTGAATTTGTCATTCCATGAACAAAATTTTATGTTTTTATGTTTTCCAGAGTTGTATCACATGACTATAGTCTGGAACCCCAGACAACACAGCGTGTGATGTTATGAACACACACCATGTGTTCTTCTGTTCTGGAAGTAACAACTTTACTTAAGTACACACCGTGTATAGGGAGTACATATTGTATAGTACATGACAGTGTGCCTAACTGTGTGGGAAGAGACACAGGGTTGGGAAACTTTTGGTAGGACACACTGTGTCAAGATTGTACATGTTGTGGTACAAAGAAATGTGTATATGGACATGTGACAAATGACATGAGTGAATGAAACATAGGTTGTACACAAAATCTATAACATGTACCCACTATTTAGTTATCAATCGTCTATCGGTCCATGTGACCAACAACACGGGTGGATGTGAGTTCAGTGGTAATTTCCATTTGTAGAGTATGCACCACCTGAAGTGTTACAGAGGGAGAGAAAAATGTATACTAGCCATGTAGAATCACATATGAATTGGAGAAAATTCAAGTGAATGTCGTATCCTAGGTGGAACATTTCGTGTGTAAGGGTGTTACATGACCATATTTGGAAGAGCTATATGCCATGTTAAATTCTTAAGGGAAGACAATGTGTAGAGGTTGTAAATGCCATGTGACCCTGCTTTGAAACACATGAATTATTTCTTCTCATATTCCTTTATTCCACTTTTTAGTTGATGTCCTTGATAATCTTGATCTGAGATGGGCTCCTGAACTTGTAGATTCATGCCCCCAAAACGTCCTCTAGCTGTACATCAGTTATAGGGCGATGATAAAACACATAAAATGGTAGATCAGGGACTACCGGTAGATCCTTCCATCATTCCCATCTTGAAACTAGGTGTTATAGTAGAAATAGGTGTTGATTCACAGTACTATGAAGGATTTTTGAGGAAGCAACATACTTTTTATGGATCACTGCATTCTACCTCGTCTATGAAAGAGTTGACATGGGTGTTCGAGAAGTAGCATCCTCCCACTTTTTCTGGGGATGGAGGACCACAAGTTGTAGATTTAGGGATGAAGTCCAGGCTTGATATCTATGAGAATATGGATATGCCTCTGGAGAGGAGAGTTAATATTGTGACTAACATGGTACATGATTCCACCAAGATATGGTGTGATGTTTTCTCACAGGTGGGATGTAATCAGGATATGTCTTCTGAAGAGTTTCAGAGGACCTTTTATGAATACTTTTATCCTAAGACGTTGAGGACTGATCGAGCTCAAGATTTAATAAATATGGAGAAGGGTGCTCTTTCAGTGAAGGACTACTCTTATTGTTTTACAGAGCTTCATCTCTTCGCACCTGTTCTAAGAGGTTACGAGTTATCTTTGACTAGGTTATTTGAGGATGGTCATATGTAGGACATCTGATCACAGGTGAATGTTTTATAGATAACTTTGGTGATGGCTATAATGAACCAGGCACTGATTAATTTGTGAAATTTGAGGGAGTTGAAACTTTGATCTAGGGGATTCTAGCATCCAGGGATTGTACTCCATTCACAGATACCTGAAAACATCGTAGGGAGATTTCAGGAAATGTTTCTTTAGGTATCCCTGTGGTATGCTACTAGTGTGGGAAGAGTGGGAATACGAGACCACATTTCACAAAGGACCCAGTAGAGTGTCATTTTTGGGGCAAGATGGGTCACCTTTAGATTTTTCTAGGAAATTCTCACCGGCAGCAGTTGATATGGGTTCTGTTTTGACACCACATTCTGGAAGGGGACCACCATATTTTCATCAGTCAGGGAATTGGAGTTCATTAGGTAATTTAGGTCGAGGAGGTGGTCAATGTCATAGTATTCAGGTTACACATTTTCAGTGACATTAGGGTGAATTAGCTCAAGATATTTATGTAGGGATGTAGTGCTAGCGTTACATGTTAGATTTATGCAGTTGAGAAAACCCAGTAGGTGCAGGATTCCGAACCCACTACAGTTAAAGGTATGATTCTAGATGCCTTAGTTTTAGCTTCTTCTCTTATCTATATAACATATTCCCATAGTTTTATATCTATTTTTATTGGGGAGAGCCATGAGCTCTTTTTCCTTACTTCTAAGGATATTATATTGCTAGCCACTATGTTGAGAATTAATACAGTTAGTGTACGTCAGTGTAAAAAGTTCTATATTGAGGTTGGTGGGTGTCAATTATTATGGGACCTCTATGTCTTATAGAAGATAGTTTTTGATTTTATTCACGTAATAGATTGGTTGGTCTCCTTTCAGGACTTTTTTGAATTCTATCTCTGTAGTTTGAGTTTCACGTCACCATAGGGTGGGTCTTTTCTACACAAGGTAGAATGGGATGTCTTGGAAATAAGAGATAAACCCAAGCATCACGGGTTGGGAGGAACTATAGTTTAGATTGCTAGTTTATATCTGGATGACTAGGGGACAACAAAAACAAACTTTCCTTCAGCAGTGGATCATTACAGAGATGGCATTCTTGATGCCTTTTCATGTTCACCTTGGAAGATAGAGGAAGATTTATCTACTGAGCTTTTTTCAAGTGTGGAACCAGTTTCCATTCTTCCTTATAGGATAGATACAATAGAGTTACAGGAGTTCAAGAAGTATTTAGAGGAGTTGTAGTCATTGTTTTTCATCCAACTTGGTACTTCTCCAAGGGGTTTTCATGTCCTTTTTCTGAATAAGGCAGATGGTACCCTTAGAATTTGTGTGGATTATTGGAAGCTAAACCTATTGATGGTCAAGAACTGATATCCATTACTGAGGATTGATGATAAATTTGATCATATTTGAGGATCCTGAGTGTTCTTGAATGTTTAATTGAGATTGGGTTATCATCAGTTGTGCGTTAGACTATAATATATAACTATTATAGCCATTCGGATCAGGTATGTTCTATATGATTATTTTGATATGCCATTTAGTCTCACTAAAGTGTTGGTAGTTTTTAGGGCACTGCTAAACCGAGTGTTCAATCCAGACATGGATTTTTTTGGTTGTCTTCGTGGATGAAATCTTGGTGTACTCTCACACTCGACATGACCATTCCATCAATCCTGATATCTTGAAAGAGTAAACTGATATTGAATCAGTTTTATTATAAGCTATCAAAATTTTAATTTTGGATGGACTAGAATCACTTTTGGGTGATGTTATCTTGGAAAAAAGAGTATCAGTAGACGAAGAGAAAGTGAGAGCGTTAGTTTCCTAGGAGCATCAATACAATGCCTTTGAGGTACAATGTTTTCTAGGGCTGGTCGGTTACTACATGTGCTTTTTCATACTTTTCACCCATAGTAGTTCCATTGATGGGCCTAACTACAAAGGGTGCAAAGTAATTGTGGATAGATTACAGTGATTCAGTCTTTTGACTTTGAGCTTAGCTACACACCTAGAAAAGGCAATGTAGTGGAAGATTCATTGAGTAGGATGAATCCAATATATGCAGTTCAGGAGGCCAGAAGTGAGTGGAAGCTTGTGGTTCTGTTCAATGAGATGCATTTTGAGGTGCATGAAAAACATGGTCATATGTTTCTGTATTCTATAGTTGTTACTTCATCTATTATAGATTCAGTGAGAATAAGGATTGTATTAGACTATGAATGCCTAGTCCCGTAGGAGAGTGTGTTAGTAGAGGACCCTACTCCTGGGTGGACCATAGGAAAGGATGAGGTTTGGCATTTTCAGGGATTTGTATGGGTGTCAGCAGATATATGTGTGAGGATGTTGCGAGAAATTCATGCCTTAGCATGGGAATTTCATCCAGGTGTCACCAAGATGTATCTAGGTCTACACTATTAGTATTGGTGGTCAACTATGAAGAGAGATATTGCTGATTTTGTTATGAGATGTTCCACCTATCAGCAGGTGAAGGAGGAGCATCAGCAATCAATAAGTATTTTACAACAGTTTACCATTCCCGAGTGAAGTTGAATGATGTCATGATGGATTTCATAACCGTTTTACCAAGGTCCCCTCAAGGGAATTATGTAGTTCGGATTGTTATCAATAGGATTATTTAGGTTTCAATCTTCTAACTAGTTAAGGAAATATTTTAGTGTTGTTGTGCTGTAACGGTTGTACATCGGAGAGATTTTACATTTTCATGGGGTTCTGTAAACTATTTTCTTAGATAGGGTTGTTTTCTATACCTCTCATGTTTTACAGGGACTACAGAGGGATTCGGGTACCTCGGTACTTCTGAGTGCAACATACAATTTTTAAACCGATGGCCAACCCGAGTGCACGATTCAGGTTTTGCAAGGCATGCTCCGAGCATGAATATTGGATTTTGGGGGCTCTTGGGAGAGACACATAACCCTAGTGGGGTTTTACTACAATAACAATTTTAAAGATAATATTTAGATGCAACCTTATGATGCTTTGTAGGGTTGGAAATGATGATAACCCCTATGTTGGATCGAGGCTGGAGAGGCAGCTATATTAGGACCACATCTTGTCCAGGATACCACAGAGCTGGTGGAGTTGATTTAGAAGAGAATTCCTACTATATTGTCCTAGAAGAAATCATTTGCAGAATGATGGATACAACCTATGGAGTCGGAGGATGTAGATCAGGTATTCTGATCTGTCACACTGAGGTTGGGACCCAGGAGGATTAAGAGGCATGGGAAATTTTGAACGAGATATGTTGGGCTATTTGAGATTTTTTATAGATTTGGGAATTTTTCATATTGGTTGATGTTACCTTAGTGGTATTGGGCTATCGATAATGTATTTCATGTTTCTAAGCTACATATACTTTTCAAACTCATCTCATGTTATCCAACCAGAGGAGTTGGAGATAGAGGGGGATTCATCATTCAAAAAGCACCCTATTCAGATTGTGGATAACTGCACGAAGGTCCTCTATAGAAATTATATTCCTATGGAATGGGTGTTATGGTAGCATGGGTGAGTACAGAATGATACATGGGAGAGGGAGGTGAATGTAAGATCCCAGTGGCGATAGTTGTTTGAAATTTATTCTTCACCAACTATGGAAGGGAAATTTGAGGATGAATTTCATTAAGGGGGATTTTTGTAATAATTAAAATATTCAATTTAGGTATTGATCTTTATTTTGTGTTGTTTTTTCAGAAAAAGAAATAATTTTAAAATTTTCTATGCATGTGTCGTGTTCCTCGTTGCCTCATGTAGTCATGTACTAGCCGTGTAACTGTTGAATGTAGGTGACCTGTTAGATCACCTAAAGTGGGGTCTGCTTGTGGCTAGTACACGGCATGTAAATTATATGAACACAGCATGTAATTTTATTTTTATTATATAAATCTAAGTGTGGTCATCTCACACATTCAGAAAACCCTTATTCTCCTTGTGTTTCAAACAGGAGAGTAAAAAGATGAGGATCTTCGAGCTCTACTCGATTATCTGTCTGACCTCCAATTGAGATTCAATCAGGTGTCATAGATTCCCACTGATGATTTATTTATTTTCACAGAGCCTCTCTTCCTAATTCCTCCTTTCTCATGGGTATTTCAAGGATCAACCTTTTTACCCTTTTATAGATCTACGTCATTTTAGGGCTATTCACGGGAAAATGTTCAAGAGTATTCATCATACACAATCAAGGTAGATGGTTTAGGCCTTTCTTTCATTGTCCTTGGATTATATATTATTAAAGGGTATAATACCCATGTTTGGAGTATTGCGTGGTTTGTAATTTTACCAAATTTAATACCTGGTATGGTTCTTTTGTTTTTGAAAGGTGTTATTTCTTATGCCTATGGTTTTATACCTTGATTATGGGTGTGTCTCTCTTGTTTGATCGATTATGGTTGTTTGGTCTAGATGCCTTTTAGGCTTGATTTTTTCCTTGACTCTTGTTGTAAATATGGAGTTTCTGATTATATGAGATGTATGTGATTTTCATTTTGAATGTATGACCATGGGGAATATGAAAAATATTGATTTCCCGAGGAAGGGTAATTTATGTATAAATTGTTGTTATGTTTACCTATAGGTATTGATTGTGAGAACTATCGGGTGGTCATAGACTAGAGGGGTTAGACCTTGACAACTACTCATAGGGTGGTTATTAAATGAAATATTGGACCCTAGGGCATTGACTGTGAGAGCTATGATGTGGTCATTATATTTTATTTTTTCTATGAATTCAAATGGGGTATTAACCGTATGAGATACCCATGTAGTCATTTATAAATGATTAGGGCCATGTGGGACCAAAGGTATCATAGTGTGTGAGATTTTCCAGAGGGTCATTACTTATTGAATTAATGAGATGCTAAACCAGATGTGTTAGACCGTGAGAACATTCATATGGCGTTAGTTATGAATAAATGAATTATTGTGACATGTCTTAAAAGACAAATCACACTATTTTACTCAGTCTTACTTGATTTTTAGATGGTCTTCTGAGACGCCTATTGTTACTTTTACACAGAGGGATACTTTGTTTAGGCTAGATCTCGGTATTCATTATTCAATTGTTTGAATTATTAATATATGAAAATTAATGTAATTGAAAACTGTAGGTTTTTTTACTTTTAAGTACTACTTAATTTATTAATTCCATTCTACATATTTCCTTTAGTATTTAATCACTGACTATTAGGAACATATCTTTTTGTGGATTCTTACAAGGATTCATCGCACAATCTATTTGGGTCATGATTTTTGGCTCAAACATTTTATATGGTGGAAGATATAGATAAGTTCATGTGACTTTCTTCAACAGGTACATGATTGTTGTTGGAGCTCGAGAGCATGGCACCAAGTGAAGCCTTTCTATGCTGTTGGAGTTTATAGATTTTATGTACATTAGTTTTAGTAATTTATGTCCAGCATTGTGAATTGTTTGGTTACTTTCCTACACACATGTTACATGAAAAATTTATTTATATATGTTTTTGTTGTTAATACTATCAGTCGTCCTCTATTTACCTGTGTTGTATTTTATTAGTGCTTCTGTTTTTTTATATTTGTTTTTTCGGTGTGTATAATATGTCAATGATGGAATTGTTTCCCCATTATCAGAACATGGACCTCGCTTCTAGTCGGCATCCTCTTGCGTTTGGGGAAATGTGCATGAGTTCCTTTGACAAGCCAGGTATGGGGAACCTTTGGGCAGCTCCTAGATATATAATGTTACAACCTTGATGTTGTTGACCAACATTACATAAGGGTTTAGATCGCAATACTCCATGTGGCTCAATTCCCTACGTTATATGGTAACCACAAAAATTTCTAGAATAAAATTGTCAAGAGCCTCACCATGCTTCACATTTTTATGGAAGAGGTGCCTCTACATGTATAGATAAGAGGATAAGGGTACTATATAGCCCTAGGATTCATCCCGATCATATGAAAGAAACACGAAATTCTATATACAATATCTATAAATAGTGATAACTCTACTCTGACTACCTCCATGTTAATAATGTTCATCATAAACCTTTAATAGGAATTGAGGAATAGGGAATAACCACCTCAAGGGTTGAAACATTACTAGATAGACCCCCTAGTAAGTGTCATATCTTATTAGTAGAGATGGTAACATGACCTTAGACCTCCCCCTATAAGGTGTTTCCTAATTATCAGTACATGTATAAATGTAAGGGACATGTAAAAACCTTCAAACCATTCGAGGATTCACCAAATGATGTAAAAAACTCCCATGGTAGAAACCCTTATCTAGCATCTATAGGGATGTAAATGGAGTATAGTTGATCACGTTGTTTAGTAGCGCATAGATCAAAATAATGAATTGAGAGACCATTTCTCTCCTATAATGGGGTACCCAATTATCTATGGATATATTACCTAAATTAAATAGTTTGATCATACACACACAGTCAGGGAATAAGTTGTGGAATATAGTAGGAGACCAATATATGAGTCACCCACCTGACATAATCAGCTTGATAAAATGGATTATCCACTTCAAGATTCAGGTCCCATTTACCCACAAGTCAATGAGGATCTCAATGTGTAAGTATCTAGAGTCCCTTGTTTGGAAGACATTATAACCACTCATATTTATCTCTTTCAGGATATGGAAACTTAGAAGTTGGTAATACAATCTGATGGAAATACATGCCCACCATGGGTGGACAACGTCCAAGCACCCCTGGTGTTTGGCAATATCGGCTTCACCCTGTTAAATGGGATGGGTGGCCAATTACATTATCTAGACCACATCACCCCAAGGAGTGGCCCAATGTTAGGATCCTTAGAATGGTATTATGTCTTTAATATCGGGTTCTTCATTGAAATTGTGTAATAGACCACATTTTTCTGGTAGATCCATATACTCATAGGGTTCATTACCAATTCAGAGGATCATCAACGACTGTTCATATGCATGTTAATATAATGCTTGAGAAATAAAAGTTTCATCAAACTCTTCATGTGAAAGTAGAGGCCTGATGAGAAATTTGTTTACTTCATCTTCTAGTTGAATGGCCTCATGTTCCCACTCTACATGTCTTTATTCCTAAAACAGCTACGAGCAATGTTTATAGAAAATATTAGGAATGATATGGTGTCAAACATAATAACCTTGAACAAAGTAGGGGGTTTTTTATAATTATCTGAAAATGCTATGAATCTGGATGAATCCTTGTAGTGAACTTTAATTTAGTCACATAAATTTCCCATTCCTTGTCATATGAAAATAACAGTGAATGCAGAGAAAACCACTAAAGGGAATGCAAAGGTTCCAAAACTGGTACACCTATTGGCCCATTTTATGGATGAAACACACTATGTGAATCCCTATAAAGTGTCCCATCATCCAAATAAACCTTTCTAATCACCTTCATTCCATGATAATACCTTTATATTAGAGAATTTGGCTCCAAATCTCTGTCATTACCAGTCACTTAGGGTGCCTTTCCCAGAATAAAGAAACATGACTTATTGCCTTATATATTCACAGGTCCCAGCATACTTCATTTATGGCCTCGGTAAAGGATTCATGATTTGTTAGAATATAAAGACCTCTGGAGGCCTAGAAAACTATACATATCAACCATTTATCATATCAAAATATCCTTGGACACACCATCTTTTACTTCCTGGTTTTAAATTATTAGCTCTAGAGAAAGTGGATCATGGTCTGGTCAAGTTGGTCTACATTCCTGCAAAGGAGTCACATGTATCTACTATATCCAATAGTTAAAGGGAAGGATCCAGTGATAGGAAACCATCTCCTAGCCATGGATTATCTAAGTACAATGATTGGATGTCTTTTAAGGTAGTATCTAACACCAATTGAATTAACTGTGCCCATTTGAGTAAACATGAAGCTTGTGTGTTTGTTGATTCTCCTCCAACCACTACCTCCACATATGAATCACATCCTTTGAAATTTTTAAAGAACCAAAACTAATGTAATAATAAAAATTGGAGTCCCCCTATAATGTTGAAACCACCTCACACTATTGGTGACTTCATGCCTCCCAAGATAGGATATAAGCATAAAGTATGTACCATTCCAAACTATTACATGGATAAGGAATTTGAGAACACCTCTATGAATGATATTAGGCTAGTAGACCGGATTAGAATTCTGGATAGCAAGTTGGGTATTTGGAATAACATTATTTTAAAGTAACTAGAGGATATACGAGCCATCATATTGACCATTGCAATGTTTCCAACCAAATCCTGACCTAGATTCTCCATATGCTAGGACTACCAGAATATGATTTGGATCCCTCTTGTTAGAAGATGTAGGCATATGATAATATTAACTAGAAATCATATAGAGATATTTGAATGGAGAATATTTTTTGTTCCTGATATTAAGAATCGAGTTCATGGTAGTTTAGCAAGACACCACTTATAATTGTCTGCTAGAAAGACCCTAGATTTATTTTCATGAAGAAGTTTACTCTTCATACCACCAATTACCCATATTATCCCTCAATTGTTGAGTATAGGTACTACATGGTGATTCATCCCACTTCGAGTCTTGTGAGGAATATTACTAATATTTCTGTATGATTAGAATGAAGATAACAAGGTCTTTATTAAAGGTGTCGAGTGCATTAATTCTCTAAATGATCTGGTGGCCACTACATCTGATCCTTGGGTAGACTAGTGGGAATCCTTCATCCTACCGATTCATTAGTTCGAACCCACAACCCTAGACCAAGGATGGTGTTTTTTTGTCTTCAGGAAAATTTTTTCAGTATCTCTATGATAAATAATTGACTGTATTTTATCTCATACTCATACGTTGGGTCGGATCGGGTTGTACTTGAAGACCCTACTCTAATTATGTACCTTGATGTTGGACCCATGTCTACCATTCTATGACATTCACACATGATTCAAAAAATGGTGATGAATTGACAAAGTATGCCTCATCACCATGGCATCAAAATCAATAATAGAACTTACATTATGAGGCTATATGGAATTGGTTCGATAAATGTTCTCACCAATATCTCTATATGTGTAGAAACCCTCAAAAAGAATTTAATATAAGCCTTTATGGCCACAAATTCTCCCTTATATCGAATGTCCTATAAGATCCACTTCCTCCCTTTGTTTACCCTATATAAAATGATGAAGTGGATTTGGAATACACTCCTTCTCTGTTTATAGATGGTGTCTCCACCACCATTAAAGTTTTAACCCAGGTAATATTTTGTACCAAGGAAAATTAATGGATGACACCGATCAAAAAAATCCATTTTTCTACTGAAAACTAATAATATGTGGCCTTCATATGATTGTAACATGATGCATTTACTTGGAGAAATGATGAGATTTTAGGGTTGGATTCTCATGTCACCATTCTCCATATTGGCCTTATAGTGATTCATCACTTGTTCAAGAAACCACCCAAAAAATTCACCCTCCCACGGTGTTATGGTTAAGGCCAAAGTGAAAAAGCTTATCAAATCCAAGATCATTAGGGATGGCTAGTATGCTAGATTTCTAGGAAACATCATCATATTTAGAAAGAATAATGGGAAGTTAATGGAATATATTGACTTCTGGGACCTCCACCACCATTATATAAATGAATATTTTCCCCTTTTAGTGATATATCTATTTTAACAATGTTATAGTAGTGTTCCAAGACCTCTTAATATTGGATAGATATTCTGGATTCAACTAGATCCAGATGTGCTTTGACGATGAGGAGTACACAACCTTCAGGGCACCCTAGAGGTCTTTATACTATCTAGTAATTTCCTATAGGTTTAAGAATGCGGGAATCACTTTTTAGGGTTCCATGGAAAAGATATTCAATCAATTTCTCATGAAATCGGTGGAGTGTTACATCAATGATTTGGTGGCCAAAATCTTCCAACTTTAGGAACATCACAATGAACATCAAAAAAATTCAGCTTCCTCCACACCTAACATAGGAAGATGAACGCATTGAAGTGTGGATTTGAGGTTACCTCTATAAAATTACTTAGCTTCATCAAAAGATATAGATGAATCATGATTGTCCTAAAGAAGATCAATCCCATTAATCGAATGCCTCCACCAAGCAGTCATTGGGATTTCCATGGTCATTACAGATACTTATCCTACATTTTCTTATTTACGAAAACAATTTATAGAAAATGTAAGACCTTATTGTGGATTGTGAAGAATGGCATGATTTAACTATTGGATGGGGATTGTTAGACTGCCCTTTTGAACATCAGGTAGTATTTGTTATAGCCTCTGATGCTGATTTCACCCCTATCAGAAAAGCCTTTAGTCCATTATGTGACGAATTTAAAATTGTTTCTTAACACCTTTTTAACCCAAAAATAATAAATACGGATTGTAAATCAAACAATACTATATCAGTAACATGATCCTCTACATGTGGTCTAATTAATCGTCCATTTAGAAGAGTTACCTCACACTTTTTTAACAATGCATAAGTTGAGACAATATTTATAACATCATGATATATAGATGGTGTCACATGTAGATACTATAAAATTTATCCTCAGTTTACCCATACTAATAGTATGATTAGAATAATGGAATTTGATCCTCCAGCCGTACGACATCATATTTGTTCCTCAAAAGGCCTTCAATGTCCAAGAATTGGTAGAATTTATGTCTACACATCCCACACCAGAATAAATAACCCTAGATGATGAATTAGTAGATGAGGATATCCTCTCAATGGACCATGTTGTTCCATGTTGGAAAATTTATTTTGGTGGAACCCTTGGGAGCTCGACCGGTAGAAGGTTTAACGATTCTAAACTCAATAGTGTAAGCCTGGGGATTGTCTTCAACACCCCAACAAAGGTTGTGTATCTATACTCATTCCTTATAATGACCCCAACCCCAGTAACCTAGAGATGGTTACTCACTTTATTACACCATCATAGATAAAATATTTAAATCCCAAATCACTGATTAGTTTAGAACTTTTGTAAGCCTGATTATATATATGGAAAGTGTATTAAAAATTAATTCACTAATTACAACATATTTTTTTCATTCTTCATTTGAGCACAACATTATTACATATATTTTACCCTTCCATATCATTCCTGAGTACACTTCTTGCAATCCTAGGAAAAAATAAAACATAATAAGGGGGTGATATCATATTCTTATAAAATGAATACATATATTATAAGAAATCATAGACAAGCATAAATTATTATAGAAATGTTATTAACTAAAACACATTCCATTAAATAAGCATCTTGAGTATATTATGACAGAAATTGAAGATGATCAAATAATTCCATATAAATAATCAGTTGAGAATAATACTTAACTTTGGAATTCAACTTGTCCAATAGTCACATGGATTATCTATAACTAATCCCATAATGGGGGAATTAATAATATCAGACATCATAAGCAAACCATTGATGATTTTTCCAAGACACCAAACATATACATGTAAGACATCAATGAATACTGAAACTAGTTTCTCTCATGAGACCTACTGATCCTTATATGAGCTATAGAAGGCCCCTATAATCACTTATTAATCCCAATTCATTCTTTTTATGAAAAAATAATCAACATCATCAATCGTATTAAAAAACAACCATAAAACATTTGAATACATTAACCATAAACTACGAATGGTATCAAAATACCACACCTACATTAAAAATAAATCACAAACCATTCATTGAAATATGATTAGTGATAAAATAAGATATCAAAAACTTGTATTCATAAGATTCAATAGAGTAATTTGAGATAGATGAAATACTTTAAAAAATTCATTACAATTTCATGGGAGAAACCGCCTTTTTACTCTAAAAATATTTATTCAGAAGGATGAAAAGTTTTGAGAGGAAACATTTTCATGGAAAATAATATTTTAAACATATAAATAAATATTCATAATGTTATGGTGGAATTATGGGGAAAAAATCCACTCATTCCGTATATTTGGAGAAAACATTATTCATTATTTTTATTGAAAAATTCATAAAGTACCTAGTTTGGAAAATGAAAAAAATATTCATTTCAAACCATTTAATGAAATGTAAAAGATTGGTAAAAATAAATTGAATATTTTTATGATAATAGTGTAAGTAGTTTGGAAATAATTTTTATGAAACATGGACTGTAATGATAAATATTCCCTAGTAGATACATATGGATAAACAATCCCAGATAATAATGAGATTGTAAAATTAAAACTCACTATGTACCTTCCAATAGATGGATGTGATTTAAAATATTAAATAATGGTTTAAATAATGTTATTACATTATAAAATAACCATATAAATATTTATGCTTTCATATATGATCTTCTTATATCATTTTGTTAATAATATTATTTTATTACACTTGTTTTGGGTGTTTACTTCTTTCTTTTTCTATTCATGTTTTGTTGTGTGAGTCAAATTTATTATAAATATGAAATATATATTTCCTATTAATACTGATATAAAGTTCACATTTATTATTTTTTAGAATTATAAACTATTTTATGCATTATTTTTAGGTAATTTTGGAAAATTATTCTCATCGCATCTTGGAGATGGTAGGTCATATGTTTGCACGAGCGATGATATAATTACCTTAATGTTGAAGGGGTAATGAAAATTTATGGTATATTAGTTATACATAATCAATATAATATCTTATTTAATATTTATATCCATTATATCCATCATTATACCCATCGAAATAATTTAGTGATGAAAAAAATTACCCTAAAACATGGAGACGATAAGTCGTACGCACGCACGCGGGATGATTTCATTTTTTAGATGATGGATAAAAGGTAGAATATGGTTGTACCGTATTCATGATAATGTCTCATATTATTTAGTATACTATATTTATTAATTTATAACTTAAATAACACATAAATATTAGGTATAAGAAGACATGAACGTGGTTGAGTTGGTAAAAACGATTACCTCTTCTTTGGCGAACTTCCTTGAGAATTTTTCTTATGTGATCTATGGATGGTAATTTTGGGAGACGAAAACCACTATAACATGGATAAGGACATTGGGAAGAGAAATTATAATGACATAGTTGAGCTATAATTCTCAATTTGGTATTAATAACTGATGGAGGTTGTACCCTTTGATAATTGATGTGAGTGGCTCTTTTGGAAATCCTCAAAATTTAAAATTTAATAAGTCTATTCTAGATAAAAAGACAATAATTGGAATATAAATAAATAGTGTAAGTCACGTATTATCATATATTATTCCATATTAAATTATTTAATATTTTTTTATTTTTAAACAATTTAATAAAATATTAATTCAATGATGTACCATTATTGTCAAATTTTGTACTATTTGATTAATTTTACTTCAAATATATAATGAAAAAGTGGGATTTTGAATATAATTATTTCAAAAAACTATAATATATCTTATATATCCATAAAATTATTTATAAACTTTTACCCATCGAAAATATATCATAATTAATATTATTAAAATCAACTATTTAATTTATCTCTTAATTAAATAAATAGAGTTTTAGTATTCATGAATCTTTTTAAGTAACTATATAATTTATAAGAAGTAAAAATAAATTTAGATAAAGAAAATAATTTCATTATAATACAAATAGATATTTATTTTTCTTCATATCTTAGTTTTGTCTATATATAGACACATAAGAGATATTAAATATACAGAGATTGATATTTTTAACAGTCATTGATTTAAATAATATACAAGTTATTTCCTCATAATGAGTTTCCATTAAACAACTCATATTTACTCCCAATGTGATAAAGGTGTAATCCTATTCATCCTATATTTTTTTTAAAAAGTTTTTATTTTTTAAAATTCATGTATTTTTTATTTAACTATTTTTAACCCCTTTAAATATTTCAATGATATCATGTATTGTATACATTATTGGTTAATATAGTTACTATAATATTTAAAAAGACCATTAAATGAGTAATTGATAAATTTTTGATACTTATGAAAATAATTTGAAAAAATTTCATATTTTTTTGACATTTTATATCATTTATTATAATATTATTTATTATAAAATATCAATAATGTCAGTTTTAATACTTTTCATTATTTATTATTAACCAAAAATTAGAACAATAATATGAACTCAAAAAAAACTTATAAAAAATTAATAACATGAAAAAGTCTTCATTAAAATTATTTCAAGAAATTAAATATTTAAAAAAATTATTTTAATATTTCTAATATCATTTATTTTTTCCAATAATTAATAAATTACTACATCATCATTATGTCAACATTTAATTAAATTATTTCTTTCCTAAAAAATATAAATTATTTAACATGATTTATTTAAAAAAAATATTTTTCTAAATAATATTTATAGTGGATCATATCATTTATTTTACCCCATATTAATTACATTTCCCTTGTTAAAAATAAATGTGTCGAATGGAGTTTTTCTTAATATAAAATAATAAATTCTCTACTATCATAAAAGTGAATTTAAAATTTTATAATCATGGAACAAGGATGATTTTACTCGACACAAACTCATTCAATGAAATTAGGACATGTTTTACGGTAATTTAATTATAGTTATAAAAAAACATTTATCTTTAATTACATAATTTACCATTAACTATGGAAACAAAAATATTACAATATTTACTATTCATACTCCCAAATATAAAAAACCTCTTTACATAATTTTTATCCACTTATTCTAAATATTTAATCCATTTTTTACTAATAAAAATAGACAAATTGAAAAAATTAATAAAAAATTAATCTCATTTATGTGGTGAAAAAATGAGTTTAATGTTTAAAACATGCAAAAGAATAGGAAACTTTAATGTCTATGTTAAATGTAAAATTGATACCAATGACCTATATTGGGTTATATGATAAAACAATAATCAATTAATTCTTTAAAATAATTCAAAAATATAATTTAACACTATAAATTATTCAGAAGATAAAAGTTGTTTTCAATTAAAATTTACTATTTTTCACAATTCTTCAATACATGAAACCAATTAGAAAAAAATAGTTAATTGAACCAAATTATGTTTCTATGTTCTTATTTGAAATATTAAGTTTGTTTTTTCAATTAATTTTTATAAAAGTATCAAAACATGTATTTAAAGTCAGTTCTCCATTTAAAGGTGGTAAAACTTCTTTTACAAAAATATTGGTCTTTGTATGTAATATTGGGGTTGTTCTTATATTATTCCTAAAAACATTACATAAAGATACAAAAAATATTTTGTTAAATATATAACATATATATTTCATTTATATCACTCACTAATAATAATTAATTTAATATATTATAATAAAATGTCTTTGTGAGTATAAAAATTGTTCTTTACAAAAACATTTCATATGTTTTCAATTTGTTCCTATCATAATTTCTAATTAATTTTTATTCAATTAATTCAACAATAAATCATCATAAGGCTGTTAATACTATTCATCACTACAAACTAAATTACGAGGTTATATCTTGTTATATTAGATAAGAATAATTAAATAATAAATTATTTTTCTGTAAACCTTGGCCTTCTATGTAACGCATGCCAAATCATTATTGTTTGTACTGTTGGATTATAATGGTGTTTTGTAAAACATAAGATATCATATAAATTAATTTTTTTGAAAGATACATACTTTAAAATCATTTGGTGTTACATTCTTTCCTCTTTCAATAAATTGTGTCCTCACAAATGGAATATGGGATCTATATCTAGGGGTTAGACTATTCAAAATATCTTTGTTGAAAAACCAAATTAGAAAAAGAATTAATGAGACCTCAAATTTAATATAAATAAATGTAATTACAAAGTTCATCAGTGATAACCCAAATTAGGGTTCCATGTAGGAAAACCTAGACATGTAGGAGAAATCTAACCATGATTTTGTGATGGAGAGTGATAGAAAACATGGTTCGGAAAAATTTTACAATCACAAAGATATAAATCTGTAATGATCCAATGCACCATTTGATTCATTGGATTACAAAGTTATTAGGATATCATTTTTGGTTTTATGTTTTTTAACCAAAAGTTTAATAATTCATTTATAGTTTCATCCTTTAATCAATATCCACCGAAAACTCAACATTTTCTCCAAATAATGAGAATTCGAGATATATTTTTTGCAATTAAATCAAAAGAGTAAACCTTCAATAGAAACACATAATCCATAAATGATTAAAAATTTACTTCTCCTATATTGACACATTAAGAAAATCAAAAAATGGGAAAATATAAGTTAATTATCCAAAAATAATAAATCATTTCATGAAGAAAAAGAAATTTAATTTCCAAAAAAATATAGTAATACCGAAATCTAAACATAGATCATTCAGAAAATAACTATCCTTCCTAAAAAAAATTCTATACTATGATTGAAGCCCAGAAATAAAAAGTATTTGATCACAGACTTCCAAGTAACATTAAGAACTCTTAATGGTCATACTAAAAATTAATTTTATAAATCGCATAATCTCTATGATATGATAATCATTTTTATAAATATCATGAATCACCATAAGTCCACAAAAGAATAATATTTTAATTGAAAATACAATTCAACCTTTTATCATCAATATATTCAGTTTAACATAATATTATAGGATTATAAAAATTAAAAAAAAATATTCTAAAATAAAATTAATAATATAATCACCAAATCATTTCCCAATCCCAATGTTATCTATTTGATAAAAAATCACTAAAATAAAAATAACCAATATCCCCTAGATATTTTAACTAACTAAAAAAATTCTTGTTGACCAGGCATTCTTGTAGTCCAGCAGTAGGGTTTGCACCCTTATTACCTTTCAGTTGTGGTTTCAAAACCTGTGGCATTTCTAGGAAATATTTTTTGTTACCCAGCCTATGGTTTTCCATTTTCTGAAACTACATTAATATAAATTCCAAAATATATATGATGGTTATCCTTAAAATAAGTTTAATCACTAAATATCGTTTTAACTATAGATTTCAATACAACCACAATATATAAATACAACATCCATGTTTTTCAACACAGATCCTTCCATGGTCTCGAGATTATCATATAGAATTGGGTATTTTACACAGGTAATGGTTCCCCACATTTAAGGATGTGAACTACCAATGTATTTTTTAGGTCAGTTTTATTTCCTTCCATTGTAATTTTCATTTTTCCTCAAACAAATTATTGTATGTACTAATTTCCCACATAAAAATCATTTCTCCATTCCGTTGGGACACATTATTGGGTGTCCCATTCTACATATCATGAATGATTGAAATTGAGCAGTATTTTCTCCATGGAATCCACCATTGAAACTATTTGTAGGATACATCATTCTATTCATTGGTGAGTTTAGGAGATTTTTAATGTATATTTCATTAATCATATCTCGGTAAAATTGATTAGGAATGAACATGATATCTTTATCTCATATAAACATTCCATTTGGTTTGACATGAACAACACCTTTTTAATAATGTCCAATGTTAACAGCATGCCTTTGGTTTCTATCCATTTACTATTACCAGAAGTCATAGTGCGGGTAACAACAGTCATTATGGGAAATATATATAATCATTTATAGAATATCATGCCATAATATTTTCGATCTAAAACACCTTAGGTTTAACCCAGGTTATTCATTTTCATAATATATACATATAGATTATGATTGTTTTTTTAAATAAAATTTTACTCATCCCATATATATCCCATAAGTGTGTCAAAATAGGTGTGCAGTAAGTCCTATTGTCATGTACCGGGCTACGCTGAGACAGGTTAGATGCACCTTGTCTGAGTTATTACCAAAAATATCATATGTGATAGATCCACTTCCACTTGTGGTAACCGAACATGGATTAATTTCTAAGAGGACCCTAGTAATCTTTACCTTATCAAAATTCATTGATGTTCTTATATACTTATCCTCAATGTCTATCTTAAGTTTATGTTCCCCAATCTATGTTTTCAAAATCTATTTCCGATGGTAAATACTAAACATCATTTGATACCAACTATAACAATCCCAACCCCCGTAACTCAGAGCCAGCGAATCACTTTATTAAAATGGAATAGATAAATGATTTTAATTCGAATGGAATAATAAGTTTAGAAGTTTTTGAAAAAAGTTTACATGCATGAAACTTTTATTACAAATGAATACAGTAATTACAACAAAATTTCTTTCTTTCTTTCTTTTGAGGATAACATTATTTTATTTAGAATATCAATGCATATCAATATGTAGTACACTTCATGGAATCCTAGGTAAAATTATTACAAGAAATGGGTGATATCATATACTCATAAAGTGGATAAATAGAGAGGAATCTATCATAAAAAAGCATAAATGATTATGGAATCGTTACTAACTAAACCAAATTCCATTAAATCAATAACCTAGTCATAATATGGTAGGAATGGATGATAATCAAATAATTCCATATAAATAATGATACGAGAATGAAACTTAACCATAAATATTTTACTAGTCGAATAATCAAATGGAATATCAATAACTAATCTCATAATGAGATAATCCCTAATGGTGGACATCATAAACATATCGTCAAGGTTTTATCTAATACACGATACATAAATGGGTAATACATCGGCCGATACTAAAATTATTTTGTCTCAAAAGGCCTACATATGCATCGAAAATCTAGAGAGGGACCCTCCCATCAAAAACTTATTCCAATGCATTCCTCATAAGAAAACATAATAAACATATATGAACATTTTAAAAAACTATAATAAAAAATATGAAAACATTGACCATAAACCATGAATGGTATCAAGATAGAACATCCACAATAAATTGTAATGATAAATCATTCGATAAAATCAGGTAAATTACATTATAATATATCAACCTCCAAAAATCATAACATTCAATAGAGGATGTTGACATAGATGGAAATTCTCTACTAAAATCCTTAAAATTTTCTTGATAAAAGAACCACTTTTTTACTTTGAAAAAAAATATTTGAAATGATAAAAATTAAAAAAAAAACATTTTATCTGAAAATAATATTGTAAAATTTTAATGAAAGCTTCATGAAATTATGTTTTTCATGATGGATAAAAATTCTTCCCATGTCGTATAAGTGAAAAAAACATTCCTCCGTTTTTTTCTTGAGAAATTCACAAAGTACCTCATTTGGAAAACAAAAAAAAGATTCCTTTAAAAATATTTTATTAAAACTCAAAAATGGATAAAAATAAATTAATTTATTTTACGATAATAATAATAAAAAATTGGAAATTTTTCATATGAATCATAGACATGGATGATAAATCTTCCCCATCTGATACAAATATATAAATAATTCAAGATTATAATTAATTTGTGAAATTAACCATTAAACTGTACTGTTATTTATTTAAATGTTATTTGACATCTTTTATAATGGTTTTCAATATCATAATACTTTATACAGTAACCATATGATTTTTTTATGATATCATATATGATCTTCTTTTGTCAGTTAGTTAATAATATTCTATTATTTCAATTCTTTCAGATGTTAACTAATTTATTTTACTTTGAACGTTTTTTCATGTGAGTATTAAATCGTATGAATATGACAAATATATTTTATATAAATAATGATATTAATTTCATATATATTATATTTACTCAATATATTCATTTATGAATTGTTATCATGGAAAATGACTCTGATCACGTCGAGGAGGCGGTAGGTCGTACATACGCACGTGCAATGATATCATTCCCTAAATGTTGAAAGGTTAACAAATTGTATGTTATATTAATTATAATGAATAAATATAATGTCATATTTTTTAAGTGTATCAATTATATCCATCATTATATGCATCCAAATAAAGTGATTATGAAAGACAAATTACACCACATCGCATAGACGGTAAATCGTATGTATGCAAGCATGATGATTTAATTTTTCGTAGGATGTATAAAAGGTGGAATGTAGTTGTCCCATAATCATTATAATATATATAATTATATATTATGTGGTATTTGATTCTTTATAATGGAAAAACACATAAATATTATGAATAAGAAGAAATTAACTTGGATAAGTTAGTGAAAACGATTACCTCTTCTTCGATGAACATCCTTTAGATCACTTCTTCATAGAACTAGGGTTAGTCTTTTTGAAAGACCATAAACTGTATAAATTGTATATAGATGTTTAGAGGAAAACATTTCTATACTTTTTTGAGCTATAACTCTCAATTTTGTGTGAATAACTGAGGGAGGAGACACCCTTTTATAATTGAGGTTAGGGGCATTTTTTGGAGGTCCCCAAAATATTAAAATATAAAAGACTATTAATGAGACAAAGTCTTCAAAATGACATATAAATGAATAAGAGAAATCATTTTAGACAATATATGATCCCATTTTAAATTAATAAATATTTTTATGATTTTTGAATAATTTAATAAAGTATAAATTCAATCAAGTACCATTATTGTTAAATTTGTTACTATTCATTTAATATGAATTTAAAGATATCAATACTAAGTGTGATTTCGAATATAATTATTTAAAACATATTTCATATTTCTCATAGATTTTTTAATGTTTTTATATATATTAAATGATCCAAAATATATCATAATTAATATTATTAATCAAGTATTTTATTTTTTTAATTAAATTAATAATATATTAGTATTGATGAAGGTATAATTGTAATTATATAGTTTATAAATATTAAAAATATATTAATATAACGAAAAAAAGTCATTAAAATAAAAATAGACAATTAATATCGTTCAGATCTTGGTTTTTTCCCAATATGGAGACAGAAAAATAATTACATACAAATAGAGTTGTATTTTTTAACTATCATTTATTTAAATAATATATATGTTGTTTTCAAATAATATTGTCCATTATAATCTCCAAATTGATCTTAAGGTGATTGGGGTCTAATCCTCTTCATTTAATAATTTTGGGACAAGTTTTCTTAATCCTTATCGGTTTTTAACTTTTATTTATCCCCTTTATCCCTTACCGTGATGTCATGCATTTTATAAATTAAGGGATAATATAATTACAATATAATTTAAAAATACCACTAAATTAGTCATTAATTAAATTGGATATTTACCCCAATTAATTGGATGAGTTTTATATTTTTTTATTTTTCATATCATTAAATAAAAAAATATTTATTTAAAAATATCAATAATATCAATTTTGATAATATTTTTTATTTTGTCTAATGAAAAATTAAAAGAACAAGATATATTTAAACCAATACTTTTAAAATATCACTATAATAGAAAATTCATAAATATAATTCTTTTATCACATTAGTTCTATAAAATTTATTTTATTTTAATTTTTTAATATCATTTATTAGATTCTTCCATTAATTAAGCTATTTCTGCATCATTACAATGATACCATTTAATTGAATTATTTATTCCCTAAAAAATTATAAATAAAATACCATGGTGTAGGAAAGAAATTTATATTTATAAATACTATTTATAGTTGAACACATTTTCTATATTTACCCATACTAAAAATATATTTCTTATTAAAATCAAAAGTGTGGAAAAATTGATTTTTTCTTTGAGTATAACATAATAAATTTCATATCACATCCATGTGCATTCCAAAGGTTATATTCATGGCCCAATGATTCTATTATTAGATTCACAATCATCCAATGACATTAGGGCTACTGTTAGGATAATTTTCTAATAGTTATAATATTATTTTTTACCCTCAATTACATGATTCACCCTTATCCGTTGTGATAAAAATATTACTAACTTTTCTATTCATATGGCCAAAAAATAAAAGTAACATATATACAATATAGAACCACCAATTCTAAATATTAATCCATTTTAAATAATTAGGAAAATCAAAATTGAAGAAAATAATTTAAAAAATAATATCCTTAATGGGGTGAGAAATTGGGTTAAAAGTTTACAATATGCAAAATATTGAATCTTTTTTAAATAAAGTTCAATCTAAAATATATTCTATTTACTAGATTTGTTTAAATTATTAGATAATAATTAATTTATACTTTATAACTAATAAAAAAATTAAATAACTAAATATTTCGACGAAAATTTGTTTTTTTCAATTAACATTTTATATGTTTCACTATTTATCAAAACATCAAATTTATCAGAAAAATATCATGAATTGAAAAAAAATTAATTTTTTGTACTCCTATATAAATGAAGATGTATTTTTTCAATTAATGTATATAAAATTTTCATAATGTGTATTTAAAACTGGTTTTCCATTAAAATGTGGTAAAACTTCTTTTATAAAAATATAAGTTCTTTGTGTGGAATGTTGGCTTTGTTCATATCTTATGTCTATCAAATCTATTGGATGAATATAAAAAATATTTGATTTAATAAATAAGATTTATATTTCATTAATATCATTCAATAATAGTAATTAATTAAATTATTAGAATAAAATTACTTTGAGAGGATAAACATAATTCCTTATAAAAACATTTAATATATATTTATTTTGTTCCTATATTCATTTATAATTAATTTGTAACCAATGAATTCAACCATATGTTTTCTTAAATTAGTTACTACTATTTATAACCAATAACATAAGGGCATGGTTATATATTATTATATTAATTAATAATATTTTAATAATATTTTGTTGTACGGTAAAACATGGCCTTACATGTCAGGAATGCCAACTCATTATTGTTTGTAGAATAATATTAAAATTGTGTTGTATACAATGTAAGCAATAAAATAAATTTAATGTATTTAGGAAGTTACATACTATAAAATGTTAGGGTGTTATTTTCCTATTATTCTAGGGATTTTCCAATAATGATGCAAATTATCAATCTCAATTACTCGTCTCGAATTGGCTGTCAAGATTTATGTCCCTAGTCTACATTTGATGGAAGAATCTGAGTTCATCATATAAAATATCAAAGTATAGCGTATCATTATAAGGAACGAGGATTCACTGCATCTATAATATACCTTCCCACTAGTGGTGTAGTTCTGTTATCATCCCAAGCTGACTCATTTCCCCTGGTCATAGAATGATCGAGCCAATGCATTTTCAATCCTAGTTGTGCCTCTCATTGAACCTAACAATGATAGCCCACTCATTCATTTGGAACATCAAATGGTAATCTCCTGTTCCACTTCATCTAATTGAAACCAATATATAAACCAACTGATTTTTAGTATTCATACACTAGAACCCCCAATCCCCCCTTTAGTAGAGGAAAGGATTGGTTAGATGACTCCATTCATTAATTATATCCAACATCACACTCTCCCACCAAATTAGACGGTGGGAGAGAGAAACATTTAGCATGTAGCATAATTCACCCTCCATAGTTAGCCATGAAGGACCTGAATGCAATAGAGTGGTGGCAGTTGGGAGGGCCCAACATTTTATTTTCTGTAATCGATGACCAGTACGGGATGAATAAGATAATAAACACATGTGTACATAGATTATGATAAAATAACTAGACAATAGAAAAAAGGGTGTTGGATACTATATAGAGGATGTTGTGCATCATGATTATAATTATTGGAAATAATATCTATAGATATTAAATACCTAGATCTTTGGTACTTTTATCATTGATGATGTTGATTATCCTGAACAACCCTTCTAGATTTCCTCATTTTTATTGTGAAGATCCAAACCACAATCCCTGTAGTGGTGATCCACACATGTTTCCATGGACTCCGATCGACACCACTAATTCATTGGGTTTCTTCATAGAGAAGCAGGGGTCTTGTGTTGGTCATTATTGATCACATGTTCTTCAGTTTTGAATAATGTCTCTCATTCTAGAGAGGGTAGAGGAGGTTCTTTCAGGGAGAAATTGCTTTGGATCAACAATTCTCTCCCCACTGGAAATTCAGTTCACCAGGAATAATGGTAAAATAATTGTGCCAATCTATATAATGACATGGGGTTTCAGTTATGACATTTATTTTTGCAAAATAAATTAAATAATTTCAAAACCTTAAAGAAAACCCATGCTACATAATAACAATAAAAGCACCATTATTCGTGGTTCTCCAACTTACACAAAATGGTATCATAAATGGAATCTCATCCCACATAATGATAACAGTTTAATTATTATTTTTATCTTCTATCAACTAGTTAAATAATTATTTACCATCTTGAAAATAATTATTTAACTACCATATTGTCCTAGGTCTACAAAAAAACCACTTCCATTTATTGAAAGCCTAAATAAATAAATAATTTTTTTTCTTAGGTAATTAATTTATTTACAAACTAGTAAATAAATAATAATTAAATGTTAAATAAAATAAATAAATATATTTATTTTCATTTATTTGATCATTTTTACTTAAATAAAACTTTCCCATGGTCTTGAGAATAATATTTATTCCACTAATTAAATTCAAAAATAATTTATTTGGGACAACAAGAAACACTTAGTGTTTGACCCTCTAGGATTATTTCAAATTAGAATTAGGTGAGCTTTCCTAAAGTCCACGAGTATTGTCTATAAATGGTAAAAGGCATGAAATAGAAAGAACCTGAAGTCCTAAGGATGACATCCATATATGAACGCTCGTTATGCTGTATAATCCCTTTTTCTCAATATCTCATCAATCAGGTTTCATGATTATGCCATCAACAAGTTTGAGTGATGCTTCTTTCACTGACTACCTGAAATAAAGTCATTGTTACACCATGGCCATAAACATTAGGGTAAGAGATCTATTTTAATCAAATGTTAATGATATAAACTCTAATAAATGGAAGCAGTAATTCTTTCCTCAACATATGCATTACTAACATGTCACTCGTGATGCACCAAACATACCCTACTTCCTGCCAACATATTGCATTATAGTTTTTATCAGTAAATCAATATGTGAAAGTGGTGACATGCATTATTGATAATATTAATATATATGGACCATTACACATGCTTTCATATAATAATATTTGATGAAACCAAAGTATGTAGAATTTCTACAGACGGGTATGTTTGCAATACCTCCCATATTAGAGATTTCAAAGTGAGATCTTCATGTGAAGAAGTCCCATCTTCTTATGAGTACTTACACTTAACGGTTTATATACTATGTTTCCCATCATAGTATTTCATCTATCCACAAAACTGTATTTAAAAATACTGGCATAACACTCCATGTTTCTCTTTATACTGGGAAACTGTTGTGACCTTTTCAATATAACAAATACTCTTGGAGATTATTATATTATTGTCATACTGAATTATGTATAATATGTAAAAATATATTTAGTATTTTAATAAAATAAATATTCATTTAATCAAATTATGAACAGTTGGTTCTAGGACACCAACTCTATGAAACTACCACTTATACTAGTGCCAACTTCCTACAGATTTTAGACCGCTAGAACTCACATGATGATCATGTTTCAGCTAAGTCAAGGATTTCGTCAAGGGGTCTACTATGTAGTCTTCCGTAGAAATTATTCTCACTTCATCTTCACCTCTATTTGAAAAATACCTCAAGAGATGATACTTTTTAATTATGTTCTTTGTCTATTTTTGTGTCCTTGGCTCTTTTGATAGAGTCACCACAGTAGTATTATCATGATAGAGTGTGATGGGATATTTACTACTATATACAACATCCAGATCTTGGATGAAGCTCTGAATCCAAATGGATTCTTTAGTTCCTCATATGTTGTGATATACATGGAATCTACTATAGAATCAGCGACCACACTCTACTTTTATCTCTTGTAGCTGACAAAACCTCTATTCAATGAGAAGATGTATCACTTCTGCAACTTCATGTCATCTTGATCAGTCTGGAACCTAAAAGTGGCATATCATACAATGACTAGTTCTTTATCTCCTCCATTAACCTGGAACATATCCTTAGTACTCCCCAAATACTTCAGGATTTTCTTGACTGTCAACCAATAGATGTCACATGGGACAAGTTGATATCTTTCTACCACACTAAATGTTTAGGTGACATCTAGCCTAGTATATAGCCTATCATACATGACTGACCCAATCACTGATGCATATTTATTCATTTCTATTGACTCTATTTACTAATTCGTCTAAGGACATAATTTTGTGGAAATATCGATTCCTTGTGACACTATAAACAATCCCTTCTTGGATTGTTCCACACTGAATCTCTTCAGTATCTTGTCAATTTATGTAATTTGACATAGGCACTGAAATATCTTAGATCTATCATGAGGAAACTTGATCACAAGAATATATGATGCCTTACCTATGTCCCTCATGTAGAATCATTGATACGACCATGCATTAACAGACTTTAACACCAGTATCTCATTTACAATAAGTAATATGTCATCAACATATACTAGTAGGAAAACGTTAGCACTTCCACTAAAATGTTGGTAGACACAAGGTTCACATTCATTGTTTATAAAGATAACTTCCATTATGGATTCATCCAAATGAATTTTCCATGACCTAGATTCTTTCTTTAATCCATAAATTTATTTCTACAACATGCATATCTTATTGGTAGCCTTTGGTGTCACAAACCCTCTAGGTTGTGTCATGTAGAGATCCTTCTGAAGCATCCCATTATGAAAGGATATTTTGACATCCAATTTCCAAATCTCATAGTCAAGGTATGAATAAATGGAAAATTGAATTCTGATGGATTTTTTCATCGGAACTGGTGAAAATATTCCATCGTAGTCAATTCCTCAACATTGTTTGAAACCATTTGTGCCTTATAGTCATTGACTTGTCCTTCCATGTCCAATTTTTTCTTGAATACCCATTTTGAACCAATAGGATTTACATCAACTAGAGGATCTTCCCAAATCCACACATAGTTTTCCTAAATGGAATACATTTTAGAATTCAAGGCTTCTTTCCAAATGGTAACATTTGTGCCACTTACTACTTCCTTGTAGGTTAGAGGGTCATTATTATCAACTAATAACGATTCACCATCCTAAGTAACTAGAAAACTATGTTGTTTAGGTTTTCTAACATATCTTGTAATCCTAAGCATCACTTGTGTCTCTGGAAAAAATATTTCTCCCATGTGGATTTTTGGAATATGCACTTATACCAACTCTGTTGTACCATGATCCTCAACTTCATCAAAGTCAATCTCACTCCCAATATCTCTTTTAGAGATGTTCCGTATAAAAAGTAATATCGAATGTAATTTTACGGTATACTTTTTGTATGAGGGGTTATATATGTTATATCCCTTATTTTACTTGGGGTATCACATAAAGGTACACCTTGTGCCTCTAGGTGATAATTGTTTACTTGAAAAATCCTTAACAAATGCTTTGATAGCCCACACATGTAAATTCATTAACATGGCTTTTCATCCACTCCAAATCTCATATAAAATAAAATTAATCTATTTAGTTGGAACTTGGTTTAGTCTGGGTGATACTGTTTTTAATGCATATCCTCAAAAGGATAATGGATGAATTTCATGACTCTTCATTGAACTGAACATTTCTAATAAGGTTTGGTTCCCCCTTTTTTACACCATTCCAATGAGGAGTATAAGTAGAAGTGATTTGGGATAGGATCCCAAACTCCTATAAGTAATCATTGAAGTCTTGATTAAGATAATCTCTTCCTTGGTCTAAGCATAGTTTCTTAATCTTCATATCAAGATGGTTCTCAACTTCATTCTTATAATACTTGAACTTGTCAAAAAAAATCTAACTTATAACTCATTAAGTAGATATATCCATATCTACTAAAATCATTAGTAAATGTTATGAAGTATGAGTACCCACCCCTTGATTCAACTGGAAATGATCCACACACATTAGTATGAACAAATTCAATAATCTCTTTCACACATTCACCATTCCCACTAGATGGGGAATTAGTCATTTTTACATGTAAACATTCATGGAATACACCAAGTGGTTTTAGTTTGAAAGAATATAAATAACCATATTTATGTAACTTCTTCTGGAACTTGTCTTTTACATGACCTTTCCAGTGATGCCAATGGTGGGTGTGGTATGAGTCATGTGAATTATCTTTTTTATCTATTGACATTACTTGGTTTTGGTTATTCCAACACATAAAGATTGTTGTATAAATGATTCCAACAAAAACAAATTCTATATTTGTAAAAGAAGCTACATTCATTTCCAAACATGAAAATGAATCCATCTGTATCTATTCTGGATATAGAATAATGTTTTTGGTCATTGAAGGCCCATAATAAAAATTATTTTACACTAAGATCATCCCATTTGGAAATGTGAGGTGGTAGTCCTTAATAGCTACAACAACAACTCTAGATCCATTGGATGCTCTTATATCACCCCCCCCCCCCGGTAAATTTTCTTGAATCAACATTGTTCCTATATTTAAATACATATGTGAGCACAAAAAGATGTATCTAATACCTAATTTTTAGAATTAAATAAATTTTACTCAATAAAAAACCCACCTAATGATTCCCCTTACCTCATTGGCTATGGGTAGTTTTTATTCCAGTGTCCCTTCTTGCCACATTAAAAAATAAGCTTCATGTTCCCTTTCCACCAAATTTATATTCCTTTTATTGGAATGGAGTTATGAATATTTGGTCTTAATTCTCTTCACATTCCCATTCCTCTTATTCACCTTAAGGAAATAATGGTTGTTTCGCTTCATATCTTTTTCCACTTGGTGAATGAGGATAAAGAACAAAAAATAGAGACTTTTCAATGTTGTTTGTATAGAAATAAACATCAAAATTATATATACAATGTGGGAGTGATGCAATAATAAGATCAGTACCTAGTTATTTGGGGAGTATAAACCATAGAACCTTCAGGCGGTCAATGTAGCCATTGTGCCTTACTACACGAGGCTCATCTGGGGCTCCCTCTCTAAGATTTCATTGAAAGAGTTCCTTGGATATCTCAAACCTTTCTTGTCTTTCCCTATTTGGGTAAAGACCACAATGGTTCTCGAGTATGCAATATGAATCCATGTTTTCATGAGACATAATGAGTTCACTCTACCTTGATGAAATCACCAAACATTGAACAATGACCATGTCATTCCTATTTTTCTCCTAGACCAGTAAATATTCATCACTTTCCTCTTTTAAACACGGATCAGGTAATGATGAATTCTATATATAAGACTTACGTTCCTGGAATAGAGAAACATGAAGGCCCCTAAACCATTCCTAGATGTTACTGTCAGTGACGATATTGTATTTATCTAGAATTGATCATATAGAAAGTGTGTTTGAACCTTTAATTTTATTCTATAATTAAAAGAGAAGATTATTAGTACATTCGTGATTAAATTTTATGAAAAATAATGAATTAATTTTATTAAATATATGACTATTTTATCAAGCCCCAATAGCCCTCACCTTTAAACTCAGAATGTATATTTTCTAGGACATTCTAGTGGAAAGGATTTATATTCCCCTTCACATAACCCCATCATGGTTTGGTTGAGCTATTTAATGGTATTTATATAGGAAGGTCTTCTCCTACTGTGGGATTTTAGGTCCTTGATCAGTTGTGTGGACTCCCTAATCATAAAATCCTATCTTGGATTTCCTCAATACCTGCCTCCAATATTACACCATGTCTATCGAGGGATACTCTTCATGATTTAATATTGTTATGTAAATCTAATAATTTCATAAGGGATTCATGTTTAAATGTATGTTCCCCAACAATTGTTGTTCAAACAAATTGTTTTACTATGTCTTTCCCATAATCGTGTAATGTAAGTCTTAGTCTGACTTAATAATTTGTTGAGGGATTTTTATCTCTTATGTATAAATTTCTTATTATCTTTATCACATGATTTTTAATATTAAGTGGAAATTACATAAGTGATTTACCATGTCCTGATAATATTTATGCATAAGCCTGGTTTATTTTAGTTCAATATTCCATGATTGTTTAATTCATTAATTATGTTATCGCGACAACACATCTGTAATGATAAAACATGAAACTAAAGAAAAAATAATAATGTAAAGGGAATCATTATGATATTTTCTAATGATTAGTATATATAGTGGTTGATAAGTTATCCCTATCCTAGGGGTGGAACACCTTGAACCATCTTGGTACATGTTTACAGCTTTCCACATGGCCACCTTAATATCTCCTAGGATTGGTTTCATCTCGGCTTCAGCTTGAACCACCTCCACTAGATTGGGAGCTCCATCCAGTGCATATTATTTTTAACTCAAACATATGTGAGGGGTAAAAAGGGGGTTTAAAGAAAATAAAAAATTTCCATGCAGGCCTCACATATTAATGAGGATATATGGCTCACATGGCAACAATCTAATTTAACAAATAAATTAAAATAATCCAATCAAGTATAAAGGTCTGGTATAGCTCATGATCATCCACATTCTTGAAAAAAATTACGCATTTAATAAAACTAGAATTTTATTCATTAGTCATTCTCATCAATATAAATTTTGATTGAATTGATTACTTATTATCTTTAATTAATCAATCCTTTTATCATAATTCCTTTTTTGAATTTCTTGGAGATTCTCATCATTTTACATAAATATAATTTGGCGGTAACATGGTGAATAGTTGTTAGAATCTACCCATCATATTTTTTCGAATAATGGTTTACTCTTCTGATATTAGACATACATGATTCTTCAATGCATAGAGTAATAACATGTAGTATTATTGATACATGATAAGTATTTATGAACATTAAAAAAATATTAATGTCTTTACCTTTTGTAATTTGTTAAATTACATGGCATGTAGTTCTGGAAATATGGAATGTACTACCTTCCATATCCTTCTGAAAGAACACACCTAGGGACTTGGCATGCGAGGAATAATTCTGGTATTTCAGAGTACACGACATGTTGAGTGGGATACACACCTTATTGTCTTTGTATTACAAGGTTATCGGTCAGCTCAATCTATATATGGGATACATGGATAGTCCTCTACCCGAAGGGAAAACATGTTGTTTCCAGTGGGACACATAGCATATAGTCTAGTAAGTGTGTTTTTTTCTCTCTCGATCTATATATAGTGTAAAATTAATTCCACAGAATGTAATAAATGCACATGTCTTGAGTAATTTCCAAATTACTCCCAATGTTCTGAACACAGATACATGGCATGTAGTTTTTATTACATAGCATGTATGGAAAATAACATGATGTGAATATCTGAACACACTGCATGTACATCCGTGTCAATTGGAAAAAATCGTTTTCACCTCCTGATGAGTTCCTCGCTTTAATTTTAATCAAAAAGTTATCCATTTTTTTAGATCTATGAGAAACAAAAGAGGAATAAGAGATCTCAAAATCCAAATTACAAGAATGATTAACCTTTAATTGAAAAACTAAATTATTAAATAATCAATCATCAATAAAATATTTAAATAATTATAAATGATTATGGCCTTGCTCTGATACCACATGAAGGATCTAAATTCAACAAATGCATGGTAGCTGGGAGGGACCTACTTTACCTTTACCATAATCGATGACCAATTCGGGATCAATATGATGATAAATCATAGTATCCAAAGATTTAGATCAAAGATCTTGAAAAACAAGATAAGAGTTTTAGATCATATTGAAAGGATCTTTCACATCATGTTTATAATTAGTTTAAATAATTTCTGTAGAAATTAAATACATGGATATTTACTACTTTCTTCATTGACGATGTTGATCATCCAAAATGACCATTCCATATTGTCTCATTGTGCTTCTTAGAATAAAAACTAGAATCCATCTAGCAGTCATTCACACGTTTTCCAATGGACTTTGATCAACACCACGCGTTCAATGGGTGCTAGTGCGGAGAAGCGACTGTATTTTTTCAGTCGTTCTTGATCGCCTTTTATTTTTTTCACAAAAAACATATCTCATTCATGAGGGTGGATAAGTGATAATTTTATAGAGAAATAATTTTAGCTCAAAAATTCTCCTACCACCAACAATTTGGTTCACCAGGAATTATGGCACTATATTCGTACCTGTCTATTTAAGGACAAGAATATTTTGTTACAATATTTAATTTTTTGAAAACAGTTAAATAAATTCATAACCCTTGAGAAAACCCATTGTACATAATAATAATAAAAGTGCCATTATTCTTGGTATGCCAACTTTTTTAAAATCGAATCATAAATGAAATCTCATGTCACATAATGATATTAGTGTTACTAATATTTTGTTTTGTGCCAAATTGTTAAATAATTATTTACATCCTTCAAATAATTATTTTAATATGAGACCGGACATGGTCTGAACAAAATACAATTCTATTTATTGAAGGCATGAATAAATAAATAAATAGTTTATTATATTAAATAAGTATTTTATTAAAAAACTTGTAAATACGTTTTTATTTTATTTAAAAAAAATAAGTAAATATATATAATTTAACTTGTGACATTATTTTAACATGAATGAAAATATTCCATAGTCTTGAGAATAATATTTCATCCATTAATTAAATTCAAATAGAATTTAATCAATCCCACAAGAAACACTTACTCTATGACCCACTAGGATTCATTTTTATTGGCATTGGTTAGTCTTTCCTAGTGTCTAAGAGTACTGTATAGCAATGTGTCTAGGAACCTAAGAAAATCAATATAAAGTTGCCACAATTAAATCCATATAATAAAGATCACATTGTAATACAATCCCTTTGTCTCAACATCTCATCAAAAAGGTTTCATGATGTAGTCATCAACCAATTTGCTTGATATTTCATTCTTTGACTACCTAAATAAACTCGTCATTACACTGTGGAAATTTAATTTAGGGAGATGGATCTATTATACTCAATAGGTCAAGATATCAACTTCCATAAATGGATATGATAAATCCTTCCTTGACTACTAAATTAATAACCTTCTCACCCATGAGACACCCAATGTACCCTAATTTCCTCCAACATTTGGTGGGACGGTTCTTGTCAATAAATCAAATTGTGCGAGTCCTGACAAGAATTGATGATAATATTAATGTCTAAGGACCATTACACCCGCTCACATATATGAATATTCAACGACACAAAAACATGCGGAATTCCAACAGGTGGTACTGTTATCATAACCTCTAATCTTGTAGATTACTATGTGAAAACATCAGGAGACGAAGTCTCATCTTCTTATGAGTACTCACACCTCACGTTATTAATACAATGTGTCCTATCATAGTATTTCATCTAACTGCTAAACTATATTCAAGAATATTATCATAGATCATTAAGGTTCTCATCATAGCGGGGAACTGCTATGACATTTTCAATACAAAAAATACTCTAGGAAATTATAACATTATTTAAATGAATAACTGTGACACCCCAAACTTCCACGGTATGCTTCTCTTTGAATAATACAGTAGCGTGTGTTTTACGCAACATTGAGTTCTCACACACCACAACCAATCAAACTAGCCGTTATGAATAGTAATACCCAATTTTTGAAATTTTATACATATTATATTTTAAAATAGACTCCATTTTTGGATTCATAATATCCAAATTAGCTTAGGTTGAATTATTGGTACCTTTCTGATAACTTTCATATTTTGGTGAATAGTGAAAATTAATAAATTTTAATTAAAAACTACTTTTTTAATCGAAATAATAGAGTGATAAATTATGAATTTGATTGATTTAAAATAATAATTAGATTATATTTTTACCATTTAATCTAATGTTGTACATTTGACATAATTTCACATTTAAACTGAAAATAATCAATTTCCAATCTTTTGATAGTTATTATTTTGAAAAAACACGCTTTTCATTTTTGACAATGGGAATTAATTTTAAATTAATTTCTTCCTCTTCTGTGTTTTGAATTTTGAAAAATGGATTCCATATTTAGAATCATGAGGTCCAAATTTTATAAAAGGGAATCTTTTATTTTTAGACATTTTGAATAATTACTTCTCTAAATATTTTATTTTTCATGATTAAAGGGTAAATCCAGTAAATAAGGGTAAATAAATAATATTACAAAAATATTAAATTACCCTAAAACGTGTCTTAACCCTATTTTTTGATACATATACGATCATGGGAATCTTGGGGTAGATTTTGGGACCCCATGGAGCCACTTGTAAGTGATAATGACACTTTATATAATCAAGTTAAAGTAAATACAAAAATGAAATAAGAATATATCTTTTAGGAAAACAAATTTTACATAGGGTTATATATGTTATATTTTCGACTATAAATATTTATTAGAAAGATAAAAAGATTTTTTTACATAATGTTGTTTTATTTATAATTTTTACACGTTGAAATAATTAATTTTTTTATGACACAAAAATTATGTAGTATTTTCCATATTAATGAAAGAATAAAATAATTGGTATTATAAATGTTCAAATAAATATAATTTAAAGTTTTGATGACATCCACGAATTTTATTGGTTAATATGACATGTTATTATTTCTTAAAGGAATTGGTTTCGAATTAATAAATTTTTTATGACTTTAACAAAAATTAATTATTAAATAGTGTCAAAATTGACATTAAAGAGTTTTTAAAACAAATATTATATTATAAATTTATATTCTATTACGAGAAATATAAGGATTGGCCAATAAAATTATATAATTATAGGTGTATCATTAATGAACCACTTGGTGTTCTCTTGGAATTTTATAGTGTGTTTATTAACCATATAATAGAAAAATACAAAGAGACATTGTATATGTCAAACCAATTAACTAAGTGTTAAGACGAAAAGATAATGATATAAAGTCACCCAAACTAGTATAAAACCTATTGGTTGAGCTGTTTTTGACCCAACCCAACCTTATCATTAATTAATCCACTTTTTAACCATTATAAGTTGAATATTATTTTATTATAAAATATTATTTCTATCTTTTCTTAAGGTGCCCCTCACCCTCTTATAAAAGGGCACTCCCCTTCTCTCTAATTCACAACTTCAAATCCATTTGGATCGACCATCCCCTACCCAAATATCCTATCAATTTCCCTCAATTCATATTAGGGGAATTTCTTTAGTCGTAAAGCCAACATAAGGAGCCCTTTTGATCAAATCAAAAGGAATAACTCGAAGAAGATGTAATGATTTCACCACCCTCTTTCAAGTTCCTTTATTCTTCCAATTCTCCATTCTTTGTAATTTCCATTCTAAAATAATAACTCAAATATCATCTATATACTGTGATGTTATTAAAAATATGGTACTACCATATTCAGTATTATATACATCCTTTGAATAACATGTCACCATATGTGTGTATGTACGGACTTCCGTCTCCAGGTCGTGGTGTAATTGTTATTCAATATATTATTATTTGGATGGGTATAATAATGATGTGTAACTCATGTAAATAATAAATATAGCATGATAATGATTCTGTATATATGATGTAATGACCCAAAGTTTCATTAATGGAAAATCCCTCTTGATCCAGTTAAATGTCTCTTTATGTTTATATAAGATGTCAACTTCTTTGGTTTTATGTTACGAATTTTGAACATTGCTAATATAGTCATTGAATAGTGATCACGTGATTAGTATAAATATAGGGTTTCAACACATCCAATTTTACATAGACAAAAGAAGCGATGGCCTCATCCAGTAGAATTGCTCCGTACTAAGCCCATTTGTCAGAGCTTGGAAAAGGGGTGGCATCCTTGGGATTCTCCTTTGATAAAGCCCATGCTGAGCTTCACCATGTCAAACTCGAACGAGACCGTCTACGGGAAAAGTGGAAGTTGATAGAGATTACCACTCGAGCGATGTTATCTGAGCCGCCCCAAGAGTTTGTCACCATCGCACACCTTACCCTTAGGTCTTATGCGGCTTTTTTAACGGTTTATGTAACAAATAAGTAGTACTATGTTCATGTACATTATTTTTGTATATAATAATGAATATAATTTCTAGTCATTTTTGATACATTGTAAATAGTTTTTAAAGTACAAATGGTGTTTTTAGTTATTACTTAATTAAGAAATTTATTTTATTAAATTAAGGGATTTTTGAATTAAATTTTATTTTAATAAAATAATAATAATATTATTAAATTAATTTTTATGAAATATAAATGATCTTATAATTTTATGAATGCAATTAAAATTTTTATTAAGGTTTGAAAGCCATTTCTGTCAAAACCCGTGAATTTTCGATAAATGGTGGTTTTTATTTTAAAAGTGAAAATTAACATATTTAGAAAATTATTTAGATAAAATAAATTTTATTTCTGGAATCAGGATGTCAAAATTATCCAACGGTGAATTTTTCATAATTTTCTGAGATAGTCAAATTTTTGGGTAAAAATTAAATAGTGTTTAAATATATAATGTGTTTTATGACATCCTAATGACCCAATAGTGATGTAATAAAATACTATAATCCTTATTTTCGGGCAATATAAGTTTTAACATTAATATAATGTGATTTTAGGTTTGTTTGACTTACTTTTGAAAGCATTAGTGGACCCCTCAAGACTTATTCAACACCTTGCCTTTTTGAAATTAATTTCCATGGGAGTGTAACTCACCTCCACATAAGCAACCCTAATATTTTAAGAAGTTCGGACTTTGGCCTTAAAAAATAATTTTTTCCTCTTCACTTTTACAAAAACCATGGGCAAAAACCATGGGATGGGTTGTCGTTTGGAATAATTTAATAAAAGGGGTCCCAAACCTAAATAATAAAGAACTCCCTCACATTTCCTATATAAACCCACCCAAGCTCCCACTTCCTCCTCACTCAAATACCTTTAAGTTCGTCCAACCTCTTTCCTACTCTCTCTAGAATCATCCCAAGGTTCCCCAAGCTCTCAAGAATCCTCTCACAAGCCTCTCTCTAGCCTTTGGTATCACACTTCCAAGTAAGGGTTTTTTCATCCTTTCCCATTTTTTTCAATTTTCATTAAGTTTTATTGACCATTTAATTTCAATTATGAATGTTGGGGTATGGTTTAGAACCTCCCACATAATTCACTCTTATTGTTTGGATGATGGGATACCCCTTTATCTCTCATTAAATTCCTCCCATGTATAACCGTTACTATGCCGAAATTCCGAAAGGAACTTCTCTCTCTTCTTTTACATTCAAGCAATAATTTTGTATCATGAGTCTAAATTACATTAAAATTGTTGGGACATGTATCTATATGACCTCCTTACTGTCCATTACATTTAAATATGATGAGGAACCCCTTTCTCTCTCATCCACCATTTCATTATGAATTCTTATGTCACGCTATTGCGCTGCTGAAATCGCACTGATTTTCTAAGCCAATGCCATTGTGTAGTGGATACCATGCCCATTTCTCCATCAAGGGTATACACATTTACGCACCATTAATTATTGATTAAAAAGTTTCAAGTATGAATTCCACATTCATTTATCGTGGAATAAATGTTTATGTTTTATGAATCCATGTTCTATGATCCATGTGGCACACTTATGCATGAAATGAAATGTTTAAGAAGGGTGCTCCCTTATTGAGCTCCAATGCATTGGGTAAAGTATAGTATAATGATACATAATTTTCAATGATTGTTGACTCATGCTAATTCAAGTGCAATGAAGGTTTACTCGTGCTTCATGTGAAATGAGGGTTACTCATGCTTTATGTGCAATGATCCTTGGCTCATGCTAATTCCATGTTAAGTGTTGTTGCCACATTTCCATGTTATGATTATCATGATTTATCATGCCTTTATGTAAATGTTTATTTTATTCTCTATTTATATGCCTATTGTATAACATTTATTGTACTCCTCATGTTATTCAATGTGTACTCCCTTACTGGGCATTATAGCTCACCCTTTTCTTATGCATGTCCTCAGGTTATCCCATGCAATGCTAAGTACGAGGGAATGTAGTGGTCATGTAAAAGAAGTTTTCAATAAAGATGTTGTATTTCATGTTCTAAGTTTTTATGTAATGATACTAAGCCCCAAATACAATAAACCTCTCAATCTTCTTTGTGTATCAAATAATGTTTTATGTAATAAATCATGTTTAAGTTGTAATAAAAAGCAGGGTTGTCATAGTTGGTATCGAAGGATAGGTTTAGTTATTTTTGGGATTAGGAAACCCTTGTAAAGCCTTAGAGACAAGACTATGTATAATAAAAACATCCCTATGTTTTGGTAAGTACTGAGTAAGTGGTTTATCAAACAAATACATCCTGTTTGGATACGAGCAGGTAGGGGCGGCTCTGGCACAGATGTATCCTAGGGGTAAAACCCAAAATCACCGCTTTGAGCTAGACTCGAATGGGAACTGGTGCACGAAAATGGGCCTTGCTGTACTCTTGGTTACGACACTCCCAGGGGATATGTTTTGATAAATTCACAAGCTTAGTATGAACCCTTATTAATGGAATTAAAAAAAATGCACCAAAGAATATATGTTAGAAATTAGATCATGAAAAGCATAGATTGAAGCCTATAGACTCATGAGTTATGGAAATGAATGTTTATTTACAAGTCATCAACTTTTGTCTTTGGATTACCCTTTATGTGTTACCCCTAACTTTCCTTTTATTCCAGCCAACGGACGGTAATAGGAGGACTCGGGCTAACAACCGTTGTGAAGATCAGTGTGATGATTGTACTAATGAGATGCCAAATCCAATGGGAGAGGTAATCTCAAACTTTGTCATGCTTCTCTCTCATCTAACTCAAGTTTTGAATAGAAACACAGGTCAAGAGGAACGTTCAACCCCCCATAAGAAAGAACAAGTCACTATCGAGAGCTTAATGAGACAAATGCCTCCTACTTTTAGTAGATCATCTGATCCCACGATCGCTGCACAATGGATCAACTCCATTAAAAATATCTTCTCCATCCTTCAATGTTCTGAACAAGAGAAGGTTCTCCTGGCAGCCTATCGTATGGAGGGTGAAGCTAATCAATGGTGGGCATTGATCAAAAATATGAATCCTGAGGAGGAGATCGAGGATTTGGAATGGAAGGATTTCCGGAAGATGTTTTTCGATAAATATTTTCCACGCACCCTCCGGCTTAAGATGGAAAGGGACTTACATTCCGTGAAGCAAAAAGATGAAGAATATGTTGGAGCGTATGAGGAAAACATCACAAGGCTTGCAAGATATGCTTCTAGCTTTTTCGTTACCACTGAATGAAAAGTTGACCGCTTCTTTGGTGGTATGAATCCTAGCTTGCGGAAAGCATTAGCAATCCGTGACATTGACAGCAATGAATAAATTGTCTGATGTTCCCTCATGGTTGAAATGGAGATCAGGGAATCACATGGGTATCATGGGGACAAGAAGAGTAAGGTGGACTTCAATACTGGTGGTCCGATGGATAAATCCAATGGTGCTAAGAAGATCCAGCACCCCACTTGCCAAAATTGTGGGAAGAAGCAACCTGGAAATTGCCTTTAAGGGGACGAGAAAATGCTTCAGGTGTGGAAGAGAAGCGCACCTAGCTATTAACTATCGGCAAGAAGGACCCACAGCTGCGAAAGTGGAGAGGAACGCTCCGTTCGAACCTCAACACGTCATTCAATACTACAAATTCAAAGAACCAGGTCATTTTGCAAATTAGTGCCCTAATCCAAGGGTTATCAGAGGTAACCAACAACCTTCAAGACAACAAGGAAGAGCATTTGCCATCACTTCTACCGAAGTGAACCCCGACAACGAAGTAGTGACAGGTACGCTAGTTATTCATTCAAGAATAGTGAACATACTTTTTGATTCAGGTTCTAGGAAATCTTTTATATCTCAAATGTTTAGTAGAACAATCCCAGCACCACCAAAAATCATAGAAGTAAAGATGTTGGTGACTACGGAAAATCGGGAAATCATTGCATCCCTTGAATATAAGTCCTCCCCTGTTATAATCTATGGATTGAATTTCCCGATAAAACATGTCATACTCCCTCTGGTGGAATTTTATTCAATTCATGGCATGGATTGGCTTTCCTTATATAGAGCCAACATAAATTTTCGGGAGAGGGAAATCACACTCCATATGGAGAATCGACCCCAGATTCTTCACAAGTGTTAGGAGGAAGATGAATCTACTTTAGCTCCATCATCTCAAGCATGGATATTACTGACTTATAATCACGCATATCTGGCTCAGATGAATGAGTCCAAGGAAGAAACCATCCTTGAAGAAATTCTTATTGTGAAGGAATTCACTGAAGTGTTTCCTGAGGAACTGCCTGGTCTTCCTCCAAGAAGAGATGTTGGGTTCTCAATTGAACTTTTACCTGGGGCGCTACCAATATCCAAGACTCCATATTGAATGGATTTTGATGAGATTGAAGAGCAGAAGAAACAACTATAGGGGAATCTGGATAAAGGGTTTATACGCCCAAGTGCTTCACCATGGGGTGCACCAGTCCTGTTTGTCAAGAAGAAGGATGGGTCAATGCGGCTTTGCATCGATTATCATCAACTTAACAAAATCACGATAAAGAAAAAGTATCCTATCCCATGAATCGTTGACTTGTTTGATCATCTAGGTGGAGCACAATACTTCTCCAAGGTGGATTTGCGGTCGGGATATTATCAAGTAAGGGTGAAGAAGGAAGATGTCCCCAAGACTGCTTTTCGTACAAGGCACGGGCACTATGAATTCATAGTAATGCCTTTTGGACTCACCAATGCTCCAGAAATATTCATGGAATTGATGAATAGAGTCTTTAGAAATTACCTTGACAAATTTGTGGTAGTCTTTATAGATGATATTCTAATATACTCCAAAACCAAGGAGGATCATGAGGAGCATTTGAAAACTGTACTAGAGACTTTGCGCAAGGAGAAGCTCTATGAAAAGTACATCAAGTTTGAGTTATGGTTAAAGGAGGTCTCATTCTTGGGCCATATCATCACAAGAAATGGGAAATCTGTGGACCCCTCCAAAACAGATGCAATTGAGGGATGACCGAGGCCAACATCTGTAATGGATATCCGTAGCTTCTTGGGGTTAGCTGGATACTATTGACGATTTGTGAGAAATTTCTCACGATTGTCCAACCCTCTTACCAAGCTAACTCAAAAGGAATTAAAGTTTTCTTGGAGTGATGAATGCGATAAATGCTTCAAAGAGTTGAAAAGGAGGCTTATCACTGTGCTCGTGCTCACTTTACCCACAAGTGGGGAACGTTTTGTGGTATTCAGTGATGCTTCAAAGAAGGGCTTAGGCTGTGTGCTGATGAAGAATGATAAAGTGATATCCTATGCCTCAAGGCAGTTGAAATTCCATGAGTGAAACTATCCAATGCATGATCTGGAGTTGGCGGCAATGATCTATGCCTTGAAAATCTTGCAGCATTATCTCTATGTAGAGAAATGTGAGACATATACTGACCACAATAGTCTTAAATATATATTCACACAGAAAGAGCTTAATATGCACCAGAGAAGATGGATAGAGCTCCTCAAGGATTATGACTGTTCAATACATTACCACCTTGGGAAAGCGAACAAGGTGGGAGATTCCCTAAGTAGAAAGGGCCCATCAATTCTATCAATGATGAGAATTGAGAAGGATCCAATCTTCTTAGACTTGATGAAGATGGACGTGGGAATCATAAAGAATGGAACATCATCAATACTTTCAAAAATGATTTCTCAACCATCTCTTTTGGAAAGGTTAAAGGATGCTCAAAAGGATGATGTGGGAATTCAGGAAAAAGTGGAAGCTATCATAAAAGGGAAATCCTCAGAGTTTAATGTTAATGAAGATGGAATTGTGCGCTTTGGGAAAAGACTATGTGTTCCATCAAGTCCAAAGCTGAAGAAGAAACTTTTGGATGAGAACATAGTTCAAATTTCTCTATTAACCCATGGAGCAAAAAGATGTATCGAGATCTCTGAGAATACTTTTGTTGGGATAATATGAAGAAGGAGATCGCTGAATATACATCAAAGTGCCTGGTGTGTCAATAAGTGAAGGTAGAGAGGCAGAAGTCTAAGGGGATTATGCAACCATTGCCCATACCAGAATGGAAATGGGAGAACATCACCATGGACTTTGTCACCGGACATCCAAGGACATCCAAAGGCAACAATGAAATCTGGGTTCTTGTGGATCGTCTTACGAAGACTGCACACTTCATTGCTATTCGGGAGGATTTCTCTTTGGATCAACTGGCACATATATATATCAAGGAAGTGGTAAGGTTGCATGCAGTACCACTATCTATTGTGTCTGACCGAGATCCAAGATTCACCTCTATATTTTGGATGAGTCTTAAACATGCTCTGAATACTTAACTGAACTTCAGTATGGCCTATCATCCTCAAACTGATGGCCAATCCGAGCGGACTATCCAAACACTTGAGGACATGTTGAGAGCATGCTCAATGGAATTTAAGGGAGGATGGGATCAACATATTCCCCTGGTTGAGTTCTCTTATAATAACAGTTTCCACTCTAGCATCCAAATGGCACCATATGAAGCCCAGTTTGGGAAAAGGTGCAGAACACCAGCATGTTGGGATGAGTTCGGTGAACGTAAGCTGCTTGGACCAAAAATGGTCGAAGAAATGGTGAAGAAGGTTAAAACCATTCAGCAGCATATCAAGGCAGCCCAGAGTGGACATAAGAGTTATGCAGATAATTGTCAATGAGACCTTGAGTTTAAAGTTGGAGACATGGTTTTTCTACGCATATCTCCGTGGAAGAAGGTCATTAGGTTTGGAAAGAAAGGGACATTAAGTCCAAGGTACATCGGCCCCTTCGAGATTCTTGATCGTGTCGGGGATCTGGCCTATCGAATAGCACTTCCACCTACTATATCTAAGGTACATGATGTATTTCATGTATCCCTCTTATGAAAGTACATACTGGACCCTTCACATGTACTCTCTTCTGAGGTGGTACAATTGGGAGACGATCTTTCTTATGAGGAGCAACCAGTGAAGATTTAGATCATAGAGAAAAAGATCTACGAAATAAGACAATGCCCCTCGTCAAGGTGTTGTGGAGAAACCACAAGTTTGAAGAAGCAACTTGGGAATCAGAGGATCTGATGAAGCTGAGTTACCCACATTTGTTTTAGTGTGGGAAAAGGAAATTTTTTAGTGAAAAATTTCTTAAGGGGGGAATATTGTAATGACCCAAAGTTTCATTAATGGAAAATCCATCTTGATCGAGTTAAATGTCTCTTTATGTTTATATAAGATGTCAACTTCGTTGGTTTTATGTTAAGAATTTTGACTATTGCTAATATAGCCATTTAACAGTGATCACATGATTAGTATAAATATAAGGCTTTAACACATCCAATTTTACTTAGAAAAAAGAAGATATGGCCACGTCCAGTAGAATTGCTCCGTACAAAGCCCATTTGTTATAGCTCAAAAAAGAGGTGGCATCTTTGGGATTCACCCTTGACCAAGCCCAAGCTGAACTTCACCATGTCAAACATGAACGCGACCGCCTACGGGAAAAGTGCAAGTTGATAGAGAATACCACTCGAGTGATGTTATCCGAGCCGCCCCAAGAGTTTGTCACCATCACACACCTTACCCTTAGGTCTTATGCGGCTATTTTAAGGGGTTATGTAACAAATAAGTAGTACTATGTTCATGTTCTGTATTTTTGTATATAATAATGAATATAATATCTAGTCATTTTTGATACATTGTAAATAGTTTTTAAAGTACAAATGGTGTTTTTAGTTATTACTTAATTAAGAAATATATTTTATTAAATTAAGGGATTTTTTAATTAAATTATTTTTTAATAAAATAATAATATTATTATTAAATTAAATTTTATGAAATATAAATTATCTTATAATTTTATGAATGCAATTAAAATTTTTATTAAGGTTTCAAATCTATTTCTGTCAAAACCCGTGAATTTTCGACAAATGTCGGTTTTTATTTTAAAAGTGAAAATAAACATATTTATAAAATTATTTAGATAAAATAACTATTATTTCTGGAATGAGGATGTCGAAATTATCCATCGGTAAATTTTTCATAATTTTCTGAGACAGTCAAATTTTTGGGTAAAAATTAAATACCGTTTAAATATATAATGTATTTTATGACATCATAATGACCCAATAGTGATGTAATAAAATACTATAATCCTTATTTTCGGCCAATATATGTTTTAACATTAAAATAATGTGATTTTGGGTTTGTTTTACTTAGTTTCAAAGCATTAATGGACCCCTCAAGACTTATTCAACACCTTGCTGTTTTAGATTAATTTCCATGGGAGTGTGACTCACCTCCACATAAGCCACCCAAATATTTTAAGAATTTCGGACTTTAGCCTCATAAAATAATTTTTTACTCTTCTCTTTTCCAAAAACCATGGGCAAAACCCATGGGATTGTTTGTGGTTTGGATTAATTTAATATAAGGGGTCCCAAACCTAAATAATAAAGAATTCCCTCACCTTTCCTATATAAACCAACCCAAGCTCCCACTTCCTCCTCACTAAAAGCCCTTTAAGTTCGTCCAACCTCTGCCATACGCTCTCTAGAATCCTCCCAAGGTGCCCCAAGCTCCCAAAAATCATCTCACAAGCCTCTCTCAAGCCTTTGGAAGCACACTTCCAAGTAAGGGTTTTTTCTTCCTTTCTCGTTTTTGTCAATTTTCTTTAAGTTGTATTGACCTTTTAATTTCAATTATGAATGTTGGGGTATGGTTTCGCACCTCCCCCATACTGCCCTATTATTGTTTGGATGATGGAAGACCCCTTTTTCACTCATTAAGTTCCTCCCATGTACACCCGTTACTATGCCGAAATTCCAAAAGGAACTTCTCTCTCTTCTTTTACATTCAAGCATTAATTTTGTATCACTAATCTAAATTCCATTAAAATTGTTGGGACATGTATCTATATTACCTTCTTACTATCCATTACATGTAAATATGATGAGGAACCCCTTTCTCTTTCATCAACCATTTTTTTATGAATACTTATGTCATGCTGTTATGCTGCCGAAATCGCACCAATTTTCTAAGCAAATGCCATTGTGTAGTGGATACCATTCCCATTTCTCCATCAAGGTTATCCACCTTTATGCACCTTTACTTATTGATTACAAAGCTTCATGTATGAATTCCACATTCCTTTATCGTGGAATAAATGTTTATGTTTTATGAATCCATGTTTTATGATCCATGTGGCACACTTATGCCTGAAATGAAATGTTTAGGAAGGGTGAACCATTATATCTCTCCAATGAATTAGGTAAAGTATAGTATCATGATACGTCATGTGCAATGAGTGTTGACTCATGCTAATTCAAGTGCAACGAGGGTTTACTCGTGCTTCATGTGCAATGAGAATCAGGGTTTACTCGTGATGTTTTATGTAATAAATCTTGTTTAAGTTGTAATAAAAATCAGGGTTGTCATATATGATATATCATCCAATTATATATTATTTTAATATCCAAAGAATGATATTGTCGCTCGTGCGTACGTACAGATTACCGTCTCCACGAACACGATGAGATTCATTTCCCATCATATACATTAATGGCTAAATTTAATTTTATGATTAAAAATAATGTTTGGAGACATGATATCATTCAGGATATGAATAAGATACATCCCATACATAACGAATATGGCTCACATAATAATGAATATAAAGGAAAACGAATCTATTAACACCCGAAACGATGATAATACAAAGATATTATCAACAAATAAATGTTAAAAGATCATATATGATATCATATTAATGTATATTATTATGTTTTAGTTCAATAAAAATTATTTCACCATTATACAAGAGGATAACCTACCCTCGACCAAGGAAAAAGTAATATGTAAGGGGTTTCTTATATCCCTTTTAATTCCGTGAAGATTTCCGTTGTTCACCACTTATTTATTGCATGTGGTGTGTGTACTACACATGATTGTATTCATTGTGTAATATAATTTGCTTTATGGATATTTACATTATCATTGTATGATCCTTTTTTCATGGGTGTATGTTTCGTAAGATACCAAATCGATATGGGAATTTGAAATTTCAATTTTCATCCATTCGGCTTTATGCATACTTCATTGATTATTTTACTCCATGATTATGTGTGGAATAACTATTCATTTGCTTATGTCATAATTTCGACTCCCCTTTCATTGGATATAAATTTGATACACCTAATAACTCCATTCATAAATTCTCAAGTCATTGATATGAACTTGATAAGAGTAATTTTAACTCAATCTCCATTTTTGGAGTTAAATATCAAATTCATTGGTCTTGTTTTTACTAGAATATGTGTAAATGTCCTCTGATTCATTTACACTTAATATCCAATCATATTTAGTGTATTTATATTTGTCACACATAATTATGTCGATGATTTATCCTTTAACTAAGGATACAATCTTTATAAGATATTTCATCTCAATTTACATTCCATTGGGACTTCTTTGTTGTTACACACCAAATCACATTTATATGGTGTATATAATGCACCTTGACATAGTATATCATGAAACCCTTTATTATAATGATATTAAAAAGGATTGATTATCTCAATTATTTGTATTCAAGTGTCTCTCTTTTGGTTAGGAACTCTAACTAAAATATCATTTTAAATGTTTTAATGATTTATTATTCTAAATCATCTCATTAATGTCCATGTTTTAAAAATGGTTTTAATGATTTTTTTATATGGACATTGAAGTTTTAAAATTAAAATTCCTTTAAAAAGTTTCAATGTTGTATGGGACACTTTGATTTGAAAATCTATTTTTAAATGGCTTCTTGAAAAATAGTGTGACTTTAAAATGTTTTCAGGAAAAGGGGGATATTGCTCTCAAATAGTTTGGTTGATTGTTTTCATCTATGACAATATCATTCATTATTCTCAATTGAGGTTAATATATTACAATACAATCTTCCATATTGTATTGAATGGGTTATTTTTGACTGGGGATAAAGTACTGACATTTCATATGCTAGTTTTAATATGAATGTTTATGTTATGTTTCAAACTTTTCATATGTGGAATGCATTGGACTTAGTAAGTGATGGGTGGAGCCCGCTATAGCTCCTTGATTTATTGGTTGGTCTCATGAGACAAACAGGTGTCTTGGCACAAGGCCTTGACAAAATCTTATTCGTAGTCTTGGCCCAAGGCCTTGACTATGTAGTTATGATAGTATGGCATTATGCATTCCATCATTATGAAAGTGGCTATTGATATTTCATGTGATTATTCGACTTCTAGCTCATCCATGTGAATAAGTAAATGGAATTATTTCATTTTATCATTTCCATATTTTGCTGAAGTTTAGGTTTTAAAGGCTTTTGTTTTAGTTATTCATTGCCTTAAATGTTTATTCTTATTTATGAAAGTTTCTGCTATATTATTATCCTTACAGAACATCTGAGCTCACTCCTTTCTATGATTTATTTTTCCCAAGATGTGAAGAAGTATTTTATGAATGACCTGCAAGAATAGTATGAGGATATGAGTGCGGTTTATGGAGAGAACATGTTGTTCTATTTTTTCACTTAATCATGTAATGTAAGAGTTATTAATGTATCTAGTGTTTCTAAGGATACTAAACTAATCGGTTTTTCAAGACATCATCTTTAATGATTAGGCCAATGATACGTAATAATGCACCGACTCTGGGTAACTAGGTTCGGGGCATTACTATTGGAATCAAAGGAATTTTTGACCAAACCTTAGAAACTAGATTTAGATAAACTCTGATTAGAGAACATATTCCTAAGATGGACTTTGAAGATTAGTATAGAAGAACTTCCTAGAATTTTGGTATTGTATAGATTTTGGGCGTTTTATTTGAAATACATTCATGTATGGATACGAGCTGGTAGAGGCGGCTCTGGCACATATGTACCTAGGGGTTAAACCCAAAAACACCGCTTTGAGCTAGACTCGAACGGGAAGTGGTGACGACAACGAGACTTGTTGCACTCTTGGTTACGACACACCTGGGTGATATGCTTAGGATAATTTACATTTTCCTTACAAACATATTTGATTTGTTTTAATATAAGATGAGAGTAATTGACCATGGTTAATCCTAATGTGTTTCAAATTGAGAATATGATGATATGATATTCTCTAAATGATTTTATTGCTACTGTTACTCACATAATGCTTTCTGGTTTTAGTCAATGGCTGGATTCCAAGGAAGTCATAGTAACTTTGAGAATGATGTAGAAGGTGGAAACAGTGGTGGAAATGAGCAACAAAATGGAATTTTTATAGGCGTAAAAGATATAGTGTTCATGCCTAATCATTTTTCCAAAAATACGATCAACAACATATATATTAACCAACTCTTGGACTCAACAAAGAAGAGAAAGGTGATGAATGATAAGAGCTCTAGCAGTGGAGACCATGGAGAAAAAAATTCTCAATTTCCATCAACTGGGAAATGTGGAAGGCGACACCCAGGAAAGTGTCTCAATTGAACAATGATATACTTTAAGTGTGGGAAAGAAGAACATAAAGTGAATAATTTACGAGGAAAAATGAAGAGTACTATGGAAGAAAATAAAAATGGTCCCAAGAATCCATTTATAGTCATTTGTCGTAAATGTAGGGGACCTGGCCATTACCCGAGTGAATTCTCTATTCTATATGATATTTTCTTGGTCATTGAAGAAGCTATGTGGAAATTAATGGTTAGAGAATTATTTACAATAATTAGTGCTCCTTGTTGATTAGATTACTTTGAAATAATTTTCTCTTGTATTTGTAACCCTGCAGTTTTCCATATGAGAATGATATTTGAGGAAGACTTAACTTTTCACTTGTGGATATAGTTATAAATAACCATTTAGTTTTAAATAATCTTTGGGTTTGAGGCAATTACATGTTATTATATTTTGGTATGAAAATTCAACGTATGAGATAACATTTGTGGTTAAATTATGTTATCGTTATTGTGAAGAATTTATCCCATTTTGGTAATGTTATAAAATACAGTTTTTGAAAAAGGAAAACACGTAGATAGTGTGAAAACCCGCCGCGTCAGAAAAAGCTGTGGGAATCTAACCCACAACCAAAGTGCGACTGGGATTTATCGCTTACCACTAAACATTGTGAAGTCTCTGGTTAGTGTGACTAATTATTTTTAGTTAAATAATTTTATTGATCAATAATAAGTTGATTTGGGATCTAATTTCTTATCAAATTAATACCCTTATAATAGTAAAATGATTTGGTGATTAAGTGATATATGTTATTTTGGAAGAGGCTCGCTTTGTTGGGAAAACTATATTCCAAAGAAAAATATAATACTATGGGATTTAATTTGAGGAGTAATGGTGAATTTTGATCTATGTTTTTATTATGGATTTATAGTGATTTGGGTTATTTATGGAAATGATTAACCTATAATAGAGAATATGTAATTATGTTAATTGCATTTTTGTATGTGACTTTATGATTAGTTGTTGCCATTTGGGGATACCATTTAATGTGGATGACAACATAACCAAATTATTCTAAGTTTTAGTTTTCAAAATTATTTTGGATTATATTTAATGATTTTAAGGATAATTGTTTATTTAAGGATATTTATTTAACTTTGGGGTCTTGTCGGTTTAATTTGAGAAATTAAGATTAGTGTTTCATTCTCTAATGGAATAACCTTTTGGGGGATCTTCACATCTTATACTAACCATTTTGTTTTTGATTAATATCTAAAGACAGAGTAAATATATAGTTTATCCTTTGTGGATCATGTGATTCTATAAGAAGTTTTTTCTATCTCTTCTAGTGTGACCAAGTCTTCTAGAATACTCATCGTTTAAAAATGAGTTAGTAGGATAAATTTATTAAATAATGTAAATTTAAATAAAATGTAAGTATATATCTTTATGTTATTAGACAACCTCAGAAATGAATTCCTCATATTTAGGTAATGTAACTTAAAAATAAAAAATAAAAATGATTTCTATTTACTTTTCCTACTAGGAAACCAATGGCCGTTTGTCCAATCACAATTTTGTGGTTTTATTATTGTTAAATTTCTCCTGATCATGTTTTATATCCCTCTCCATAAAGACTTGAATCTTAGTTTATCATCAATATCTATGTTTTTCTACATGGAATACTAGTGTAGGTTACCTCAGGTGACCATTGTACTTCTCTTTCGTTCTTTTAAAGTGACCGTTTTATTGACTCTTTTTCCGATGTAGGACTTTCCATTATATGCCCAAGCCCAATTTTCAAAATTGTGAGGATGCAATATATTTAAGGAGGTGAGAATTTGACACCCCAATATTCCACTGTAAGCTTCTCTTTGAATAATGCAGTAGCATGTGTTTTACGCAACTTCGAGTTCTAACACACCACAACCAATCAAACGAGGCATTATGAATAGTAACACACACTTTTTGAAATTTTATACATTTTATCTTTTAAATTGGACTTCATTTTTAGATTCAATATATCGACATTATCTTTGGGTGAATTTTTGGTACTTTTCTGATAACATTCATACTTTGATGAATAGTGAAAATTACTAAATTTTAATTAAAAACAACTTTTTTAATCGAAATAATTAATTGTGATAAATTATGAATTCAAGTGATTTTAAAGTATAATTAGATTATATTTTTACCATTTAATCCAACTTTGGTCATTGGACATAATTTCACATTTAAACTGGACATAAGCAAGTGCTAATCTTTTTATAGTTATTATTTCTTAATAACATGCTTATTGTTTTAACAACGGAAATTAATTTTAAATTAATTTCTACCACTTCTGTCTTTTGAATTTAGAAAAATGGATTTAATATTTATAATCAGGAGGTCCAAATTATGTGTATAGGTAACTTTTATTTTTAGACATTTTGAATAATTATTTCGGTAAATATTTTATTTACCATGGTTAAAGGGTAAATCTGGTAAATAAGGGTAAATAAGTTATATTATAATAAAATTAAATTACACTAAAACATGTCCAAACCATATTGGTTGATATATATTCTACCATGGTAATCTTGGGGTCTATTTGGGGACCCCATGGAGCCACTTGTAAGAGATAATGACACTTTATATTAATTAAGTCAAAGTAAATACAAAAATGACATAAGCATGTATCTTTTAGAAAAAAAATATCTTCATAGGGTTATATATGTTATATTTTAGACTATAAATATTAATTACAAAGCTAAAATTATTTTAAACATAATGATATTTTATTAATAATTTTTGTACATTGAATAATTAATTTTTTTTGACACAATAATGATGTAGTATTTTCCATATTAATGAAAGAATCAAATAACTTGTATTATTAATGTTAAAATAAACATTATTTGAATGTTTTGATGACATTAAATAATTTTATTGGATAATATGAAATTTTAGTATTTCTTAAATGAATTTTTTTCGAATTAACAAAGTTGTTAAGACTTTACCCAAAATTAATTATTAAATAGTTTCAAAATTGACATAAAGGAGTTTTTAAAAAAAAATATTATATTATAAATTTATATTTTATCCCAAAAAAAATAATGTTCGGACGAAAGACTAATATAATGATAGGTGTATCATTAATGAACCACTTCGGGTTCGCTTGGAAGTATATAGTATGTTTATTAACAATATAATATAAAAATTCAAAGAGGCATGGTAACTGTCAAACTAATTAACTAAGAGTTAAAAATAAAATATAAGGTTAATAAAGTGACCCAAACCTGTCTAAAACCTATTGGTTGAGTTTTTTTGACCCATACCCACGTTCTCCTTTAAATAATACACTTTGTAACCATTAGAAACTAAAATTATTTTATTATAAAATAATATTTCAAGCTTTTCCCAAGGGGCCCCTCACCACTCTAATAAAATGGAACTCACCCTTCTCTCTAATTCACACCTTCAAATCCATTTGGCTCGACCAAAACCTGACCAAATATCATCTCAACTTTCATAACTTCATCCTAGAGGCATTACTTTAGTCATAAATCCACCTTAAGAATCCCTTTTGATCAAATCAAAATGAAGAACCTCAAGAAGAGGTAATGATTTCACCTCACTCTTTCAAGTTTCTTTCTGCTTCCACTTCTTATTTCTTTGTAATTTCCATTATATAATAATAACTCTAGTATATTCTATATACTGTGATGTTATTAAAAATATGGTACCACCATATTCAGTATTATATCCATCCTTTGAGTGACAAGTCACCATACATGCGTACGTACGACCTACCGTCTCCACGTCGTGGTGTAATTGTTATTCAATATATTATTATTTGGATGTGTATAATAATGATGTGTAACTCATGTAAATAATAAATATAAAATGATAATTATTCTGTATATATTATATACCATCCAATTATATATTATTTTAATATCAAAATAATGATATTGTCTCTCTTTCGTACGTACGGATTACCGTCTCCACGAACGCGATGAGATACATTCCCCATCATATCCATTCAAGAATAAATTTAATTTGATGATTAAAAATAATTTTTTAGACATTATATCATTCATAAAATTAGTAATATACATCTCATACATAATAAATATGGATAACATAAGAAATAATATAAAGTAAAACGAATCTGTACCCGGAACGACGATAATACTTAGATATTATCAACAAATAAATTTTAAAAGATTATATATGATATTATATTAATGTATATTATTATTATTTAATGAAATAAAAATTATTTCACCATTATGCAGGAGGTTAACCTACCCTTGACCAAGAAAAAAGTACAAAGTAAGGGGTTTCTTATCAAACTTTTAAATCTGTGAGATTCACATTTGTTCACCAGTTATTTATTGCATGTGGTGTGTGTACCACCTATGATTGTATTCATTGTGAAATATACTTTAATTTATGGATATTTACATTATCATTGTATGATCCTCATCCAGGGGTGTGTTTTTTGTAAGTTACCAAATCGATAATGGAATTTGAAATTTCAATTTCCACTCATTCTGCTTTACCCATACTTCATTGATTATTTTACTCCAAGATTATGTGTGGAATAACTATTCATTTTTTTATGTCATAATTTCCACTCCACTTTTTTGGATATACTTTTGATACACATAATAACTCCATTTATAAATTCTCAAGTCATTAATATGAACTTGATAAGAGTAATTTTAACTCAATCTATATTTGTTGAGTTAAATATCCAATTCACTGGTGTTGTTTTTACAAGAATATGTGTGAATGTACTCTGATTGATTTACATATAATATCCAATAATATTGAGTATATTTATATTTTTCACACATAATTATGTCGTCGATTTATCTTTAAACTAAGGATATGATCATTATATGTGATTTCATCTCAATTTACATTCCATTGAGACTTCTTTTTTGTTATACACCAAATCACTTTTATATGGTTTATATATTGTACCTTGACATAGTATATCATGAATCCCTTTATTCACATGATATTACAAAGTTTTGATTCTGTCAATTATTTTTATTCAAGTGTCTCTCTTTTGGTTAGAAACTCTAACTAAAATATTATTTTAAATGTTTTAAATATTTATTATTCTAAATATTTCTCATTAATGTCCATGTTTTAAAAATGGTGTTAAGTATTTATTTATATGAACATAAAAGTTTTAAAATTAAAATTCCTTTTTAAAGTTTCAAAGTGGTATTGGACACTTTGATTCAAAAATCTAGTTTTAAATGGCTTGTTGGCAAATAGTGTGACTTTTAAAAGTTTTCAAGAAAAAGGGGATATTTCTCTCAAATAGTTTTGATGATTATTTTCATCTATGAAAATATCCTTCATTATTCTCGACTGAGATTAATATATTACAATAAAATATTCCATATTGTATTGAATAAGTAATATTTTATTATGGATAAAGTATTGACATTTCGTATTCTAGTTTTAATATGAATGTCTATGTTATGTTTCAAACTTCTCATATGAGGAATGAATTGGACATAGTAAGTGACGGGTGGAGCCCGTTATAGCTCCTCGGTGCATCTGTAGGTCTCATGAGAAAAACTAGTTTCTTGGAACAAGGCCTTGACAAAATGTTATTTGTAGTCTTGTCAAAAGGCCTTGATTATGTGGTTATGATAGTCTGGCATTATTCATTCCATCATTATGAATGTGGCTATTGATATTGCATGTGATTATTCGACTAGTAGAATTTCCATTTGAATAAGTAAATGGAATTGTTTAATTTTATCATTTCCATATTATGCTGAAGTTAATTTTTAAAAAGATTTTGTTTTAGTTATACATTGCCTTAAATGTTTATGCTTATTTAAGGATGATTTTGCTTTATAGTTATCCTTACTGAGCATCTGAGCTCACCCCTTTCTATGTTTTTTTCTTCCAGGATGTGAAGATATATTTTATGAATATCATGCAGGGATAGTATGAGGATATGAGTGTGGTATATAGAGAAAATATGTTGTTTTATTTTTTCACTTAATCATGTAATATTAGACTTATGAATGTATCTATTGTTTCAACGACTACTAAACTAATCGGTATTTCGAGACATGATCTTTTATGATCATTCCAATGATACGCAATAATGAACCAACTCTGGGTAACTGGATTCGGGGCATTAAAATAACAATTAACAATATTTAATAAGATGTTTAATATTTAAATACATTAAATATTCAAGTAATCAAAGTACATTTTTTTCTGGGACACCAACTCTATCAGGCCGACCCTAGAGAAAACCCTTTACTAGTGTGGGTTTCATGGAATTCTCTGCTATTGCATTCTTGGAGATATGATCCCTCATTTTATGAAATATTTAAATCCCAATTTCTGTGGTTACCACCAAATTAGGATTGAATATATCCAAAAAAATTCAGCGGTTAGGATACTTCTATCCCATTATGGTTTATAATTGAATTGTGTTTTCCAGGAGGTGTTATGCATGTTATATCCATTCCTGTTTTGTGTATCAATTTTTGTAGCTCCACCATACCACAATGTATCCTTTTCCCTTTGTAGTGCGGGAACTTGACATCATGGGGCCATACTGACCTATGATATCTCAACTGTGCTTGTTCATATTGACCTAGACTAACTTCTTATCCAAATGGATATAACTTGTTTTCATTACATGACTCAAAGAACGCTACATGATCAAATTATTGATATACCCCAACATCTTTTGATTTGGAGTTCCGAATGCTATTATCAAAAAATTGAACCGACATCCACACTTCCGATTTGATGAAATTGTATGTGAAATACCACATCTATTATAACCATAATTATAGATCATATAAATAGGGAAATGGGATTATTGAGGCAACCAAAAATACCCTCTCTAACAACCTACAAAAATTGTTTTCCAAAAAAAAGTTTTTGGCCAGAGAAGCTCCCCAACACCATATGGGCCTATTGGATGACAACTAGTAATTCCATACAGGTTATCCCATATTCCCTATAATTGAAAATATAGGTATTCCTTCAAATATAGGTAAAATTTCCATCAGTTATAATTATTTTTTATGACTAGAATACACTGTTGAAAATGGAATTGACACAACTAGATGAACCAAATTATCTCGGGCAGAATAGCCTTCATGCCTTTCCCATCCTGGAGAGGCACCTAAATTGGATATAGAGTTTATTAAATAAGAATGGTTTCCTACAATACCTATTATATGGTATAGCGGTACTTTATCTTAGTATGTCGATGATGAATAATAAATATCCTCTAATAATAGAGCTTAGGTGCGATGGTCCATACATTGTCCATATGTTCTATTCCAACTGATCATACTTTTTGATAACCATGAATGGAGGGTGTATCACACCTTCCACCAATGAAACTTTTCTCAAAAATTACTTCATGTGAGGAGCATCATGATCTATGATCTACAACCTTAAACTAACTTCTTCCACAGTTCGTGTTGTGTGAATTTGAACTAAAAATTTCTACAATCCAAGTGCATTATGTCCATATTTTAACTTACCATATATCCAATCAATATTCCTCATATGAAATGTTATGATTTAAATCAACATCCCTTTAATGCAATGTTAACTTGTGATCTTACCCTTTGTAAAATTGGGATGTCTCATAAGATAAACAAGGAATGATTAAAAAGAATTTCACTGTATAAAATCAATATGCCTCATATGATGAACATGGGATTGTCCAAAACAAATTTACACATCACACAATATTAAGTTGTATCATTACCCCATGTCATAATCATGGGATGCCCCTTGAATACTATGGGATGCCTTAATACCAATGTCAAAATGGGTTTCGCTCACTTTATGTTTTGGCCTCCTGCCACACCGTGTCCTAGAACTACATGTGGATTTATTCCCATCCTCATGTAATATGTAGAAATTCCAAAAACATCTTGTCCCCTATACCATTTGCGGAATTACCAAACCATTTTCCCTTTTCCCCATTTACGTCTAGGAATTATGACCTTATACTATGTCGATTTTATCTGAAGGTATTTATATAGTATGTGTGCCTGCATGCCCTCAATTTTTGTTGGGTATTACCTCTTATATTCCATATAGATACCCTTTAGACATACAAACTTCTTGTCCAATAGTCATGAATTTAATTTTTTTCCAATTTTCCAAACCTCATGAAATTATACTATTTAAAAATGTCCCGACCTTACAAACTGAAACTATGTGAAAATGGATTCAAGATCACTTATTATGTTATAGGGACTCCTTGATTCATTTCAAATCATGTATTATCTCTTTTCAACACACAAACATTCTAAAATAACAGATCCATTGTCAATGTATTATGACTCTAAACTATATTCATTCACCCCACATTTTCATAGTTTTATTCACCCCTTGTGTTTTAGTAAGTATGTTCCCCCACCTCACTCTAGAACTACATATGTCATGATTCCCATTTCCATGGGATCCGTATTATTTCATACACATAATATCTCTCATCCCATCCAGGAAATAAAATCAAGACCATCTCTCACCTATAGTGATATGACCCCAAAATGCTCACATAGACCTCCTTTCTTCTTATTATCCCCATCAATGGTCTATAATCAATTAATGTGTTGAGATTCCCTAATGTCTTGACTTGAGTATGAAAGAAACTGGAAGGTCATGGAATAATCCCTATCAATATCCTTATCACATGACAATAAACGGTAGCCTTAACCCACATGAAATCACATGCCCCATACGGAATATATGCAATAAATAAAATCTGATGCCCAAAGAACGAGACGTTAAATTTTAGCCTTACCCTACACAAAATAAAGATACCTCATATGAAAATTATGGGACGTACAAAGAATTATTACCATATATAAATTTGTGATACCTCATGTCATCATATTAGATGATTCAGTGTCCTCACTCAATAGAAAAACCCCCATACATTGTCAGTATTCTAGTGCTCTTATATCCAAAACTACATATAGATTTATTCCCATCCCCATGAGATGCGTAGTGATTCATAAATAATTTATATATGTCTCGTCCCCTTAATTTCCTCATTCCAAGATCTTTTCATTTCGTAGAAACATGATGTTTCACTATGGTATATTTTTTCATTATTTTTAATGGAATATGGACCTTTTACCCCCCTGCCCTTCATGTCATGTTATCACCCTTTAATGCCACACATGCCTCCCATAAGACACCTGTTTTCCCCTTTTGTTCAATGTTATGTGACCATAAACAAACAATTGATCATATTGTATAATCTCTATGATCATAAACTAATAGCATCGATTATCCAAGTTATATGAATGTAAACTGAAAAAACCCAATATCCTTAATGCCCTATGTTAAAATGTGATCTTTTACCACATAAAACTAATATTTCCCAAAAGATATGTAAGAGATGACCCGAAAAATAATAGTACTATATAAAAATTTAGGATTCATAATATGATAAATATGTGATGGAAAAAGAATCTTCAGTACACATTGTAAAAATATAGCCTTACCCTATCTAAAACTATGATTCTAAATATGATAAATGTCGGAAAACCAAAAACATGTATTTTCCCATTTGAAACAATGATGCCTCAAATGATAATAGATACCACACTGGCTCTCCTATTATCAAAGTCTCATGCATCAAATGATATTTGGAAAAAAATATTGGATCCTATGTTTCAAACATGGTCAATAGTCGATACCACATTTTTTCACCTGTATTAAACCAGTACGTGTATAAAACCATTATTTTGAACATGGTCAACAGTTGTTCCCTATCCATCGATTATACAATCTATTATCCATGTCCTTAAAGTTTCTATGAATCTCTTAAGATTTTTTTTCCACTTTTTCCCCTAATTGGTTTCTCCATGGAAAATAAAAGGAACTCCATACCATTCCATATTTCTCTCACTGATCTTGAATCATATGGGCGTAGGATTTGGTGGAAGGTTTCCTTCAAGAAAGGTTGAGTCACAGATTTTACCTTCGGTATAATCATTATAACCTTAAAATAGTAGTTATATTCCATGAATTGTGACATAAAACTATAATCCAATCATCTTAGGAATATTTGTTATAATGTATGGCCTCCTTGGAACTCGCCTCTTATTTGGTTGTCACTCTATTTCACTACAATTTTCCTTTTTGGACTATCATGATTAGGTCCAAGCATGAAGACATTAAACTATTTAAAACTGAAACCGTGTGTTTTTCAAGGAACAGGTCCTCCCATGGATCCCCTTTCATTTTGGGATATTACTCTATCATACCACAAAAAAAACATTAGGGAACTCATGGTCAAAACTAAGTAAACATAAAATAGAAGCCCGTGTAAAAAAATCATGAATTCAATTTGTATTCAAGACAATCCTAGAATTTTTGGATCATCATTGTGCCTTCTTGTAACCTTTATTAAAATCAAGGTTATCAACCTTTTGTGGCTCAAATTCCCATTTGGGACACCCACCCTATTGTATAAGCATTATGTCCTAAGAAAATTTCTAATAGGTTCAAACTCGTTAACCTTAAAGTAAGAGCATATGTCTAAGAATCACAAACTAAAATTGTTTTCAAGATTTATTTGTGAAATTATATCTCTAAAGGCCTCTTATTCTTCTCATTAACATTAGGTTACCCCTCCCCTGTGTGACACATATTTCCTTTGAGAAATGAATGATATGAACTCTTCCAACATAAATTAAAAGCCTGATTCCAATAATCATGACTCTAAATTTTGTGAAAGACACCTTGAGAATATGTGGAATAATAATAAGTCTCCTTATCCCCTCAATTAATATTCAGTTTTTTCTCCTTTCCATACTACAAATTCCTTTTTCGGATGCACACCCTATGGTGAAATAAATATGAACATAAATAATTTTCTATAATTCCAAAATCTATAACCCTAAACATAGAGTTTAGGTATAATAATTATATCCTAAAAATATGAGAAACATTTCTTTGCGATATTATGTATTGAAGGGACTCCTACTCTCCTCATACACATTAAGTTACCTACCCCATATTTCATACATATCATTTGTGAGACATACAAATGGAAAAAGTATTATGAAATTGAACTATTTATCCCTTTTTTAAAAAAACTATTACCTTAAACAAAGATCGTATTGTAAAACTCCAATATTTTATGGTATGTCTCCTTTTAAATTTCCTCTCTCTGGTATCTTACGTTCCACGAAACACAAATCCTAAATTAACAATGATATATTATTATTACCTAGAATTTAAATTATTGAGAATTAATAATATTCATCAAATTATAAAATTTATATATTATATATTCAATAAAATTTTATAACACTAATTCAACTTATTTTATTGGCATAATATAAGAATAAATCTAATTTTAGTCATAAGAAACAATACTTTTCAAAATATAGTTTTTTTCATCTTTTAATGGTTCACTTGTTTTAAAAATAAATTTTGAAACATTATTTAATTATTTTTGACAAAAAATATTATTTTTAAAATAGAAATGCCAAAATTAGTATAGTCTTATTTTTTTTTGTGTTTTTCAAAAAATATTTATTTTACAGAAAATATTTAAAAATATTACATTTTAATTTAATATTTAATTTTCATCTAATTAATTGATAATGTTAAATTATACATTAAATTGGATTTAGAGTAAAATTAGATAAATTATATATCTATTGATCCAATTTTGGTTATTGAAATATTTTTTATATTGAATTTGAATATATATGCATTTCGAACTTATGAACATTTTCACTTTAAAATCCCACTTTCTTGTCACCTATATAAGATTATTTTCCAATTAATTGATCCACTTATGTGTTTTTTATTTTTTAAAATGGCCTCCAAATTTGTAATTTTATGTTCCAAATTTTGTAAATTGGTCCCTTATATTTTTGGAAAATATAAATAGTGACCATTGTAATTTTTATTGTCAAAGTTAAGGGTAAATATGATAATTAATGGAAAAAATTGTGATATGGATTATAAAGTAAAGACAAAACATTTACTAATTTTATTGGATGAGTTAGTGTCAAATAAAATAATCCATGGTCGGAATTTATGACCCATTTGGTCATCTTGGATGTCTTTAAGCGACCAATACTATTATATTTCATGAAAAGTAAAACTTGTCACACTAAAAATTTTTATAAGTATAACATTTTTCATATGTTGTAATATAGAGGTTATAATAAACAATAAATTTTATTTGGAAATATAAAATATTTAAATTCATTATAATACTTTATTTTCAATTTTTATTGATTAAATAGTTACCTTAAAGGCTTGCACATAAAAAATGCAATAATTATTAAATTAATGGAAATATAAAATAAATGATAAAAAATGTTAAACATTATATAATTGTGGACAATAAATGTCACAAAATAATTTTATATATGAATATGAAATATTGGGGATGTATTAAATGGGTTTTTATGATATATTTTTGAATTTATTTTTGTTAAAGTCAATGTAATGAACAATGTCAAAATTAACATTATTGATATTTTTAAATAATTAATAATTTATTAAATGATATAAACTTCATATAAATATAAATATAATCCAAATATTTATTACAAGGTGAAAATTTTCATTAATGATCCATTTTTTTAGTAACTACAAGAACCCTCAATGATTAAAAATCGTTGTTCTCATTTTAAGATATAAAGGGATTAAATAATGGTTCAAACCAAGAGATATGGGTATGACTGTGACATAAACTAGTCTAAAAATTATTGGATGAGATTTTTTCAAAAAATAATTATATTTCATTATATATAGATATTTTTTGTGATTTTATTAATTGAAAATTAATTTATATGATTTTAAGTTTTATGGTGTTTCCAAAAGTGGAACTCACCTCAATTAGAAAAGGGAACATCCTCCTTCAATTCTTTACAAAACATTGAGCATTATTGATCATCCAATAACTTCTCAAATAAACATCCAACATCTCTATAATCATCCTAGAAGTATATATTTTGGAATAATGAAAACTAAAGATTTTCGTTTAGAAAAAACAAAATGGAGTTAACTGAAGAAGAGGTAATGATATTCAATGAGAAATCCTTTTTTATTTCATTATCCACCCCTTAAATTATTATTATATATTTATTATATAATTAAATAAATATCCTAAATATACTTAGTCTTTAATTTAAATTATATAGCCTAAAACATCACACACTTCCATCAAATGTGATATGAAATCATCATTTGTGTGTGTGATGGACTACAACCTTGCCAACTGATGTCATCCATTCTTCAATTACAACCTTTAAAGGGTGAAAAAATATGGTTGTATAGTATATATATATATATATATATTATATTTATAATTCATTTATTCTAATTAAATTATTATATAACTCATTTCATCTTTCTTTCTATTTTGTGGAAATATGATAACATCATCTTTGGACGTGTGGACTACCACCTCCTCAAATCTATGCGATTTATTCATGCATTACATGGACTATTTTAAGAATTTGTTTAATAATAATATGAGACATATATGAGGAAAAAAAATATACTAGAATAATAATATACATATATATCATTTACTTTTCTAACTTCAATATGAAATAGATATTGAAACATCATTCATGAATACGTACGACCTACCGTCTCCAAGAATTGTGTCTTCTATTTTCTATACCCATTTATTATGGATTACTCTAAATGAAAATATATTGAATATATATGTTATTTATATCATTTTTTACATTCTTTTTATTACTAAATCATGATCTATATATTAGGAACAAAAAAATCAAAACAAAATAAAAGTAGATATTCCCCAAAATAATGAAAAATAATGACAAATTACTAATGAATGGTTAGTAATATTTTATATAAAATATCATATCTAATATCATAAATATTAATAAGATTATATAATTAGTTAATATTATTATTAAAAACTATACAGGAGGTTCAGACATGTATAGTGGAAATCAGACTGAATGTTTCAATTTCTCGTATCACATTTACTTCAATGAGACATATGTCATATTAACCACTTATATATTTTGTGTGCTGTATATTATACCATTTGATATATTATACTGTGAATATATTTTTAATCATGGTATATAGTGTATCATTTGAATTTAATTCTTTCATGACAAATACAATTCAACTGGTCACAAAACAGGTTTATTTCACAATGCCATCATTATTCAGGATTGTTTCTGTTTAAGTCTCCACAAGGGAATATTTCCCTTCAATGTCAATATTTTCAAAATATGATTTCTTAATTTTTTTATGATAATAGTATTTTTTTAATTCATTTATAATCATTAATTAATTTTTAAATAATTATTTGAAAGGTCTATTATTTACATTCTAAACATGGTTCGTTTGGGACTTTTCCGAAAAAAATGAAGGAATAGTTTTTTATATTGTATGGTTTGCGTGTATTTCCCCATTATAAAAAACAAATTAATGATTATAATATTACTTAAAAATCATAAATGGTTATTTTCGTTGAAAATTGTTTCTTTTATTATTTATTGGCAATTAAACATATGTGATTTTCAAAGTGAAAAATGTATTTTCCTCGTTATATATTCCAACAATAAATTTAATGTATTTTCATTAAAATAAAAATAAATTGTTAAATATTATGTTAAGGATAAACTATAATCGTATCATTCATAACATTTATTTATTTTTTTTATGATCAGTTTTATTGGGGAATTATTGATATTTCTTGTTACTAGTTATTCCACAACTAACAGTTATTAATTTTTTCAATTGTATTATTTATTCATGATAGGAATGAATTATACATATTAAGTTATATTAGGGTATTGATATTGAGCATATATGAATATTTAGGTCTAATGAGACTATATAGAATATGTTTTGGTCCATTCCTTACACAGTGATAAGATTCTTGGCACGAATCCTAAATGATGCTAGCTTTCTCGTGTGAAGCCTAAAAAATATGTTTTAGATATCAAACATTATGAATTATATAATTACGATATTAGTTTCTGATATATAAGTGTTTATTAAATTATTATAATACCTATGGATATGTTTCATAGATCTTATGATTATTTATATCAAACTATTTAATTTTCATTCTTTCTATACATATTATGCATAATTTACTGACTAAATGACATGTGTGTTTAATTGGAAACCTTTACAGGTTTATTATTCTCATTGATTAAAGATAGTTTATGTTTTTCATACTAATTATTAATCATTTTAGCTCACTGTTTTTATGTTTACCTTCTCCATGTTGTAAAGAAGAATTCTTGGAATGAATTTCACAGATGCGTAGCATTTTATTTTTTACGTATTAGGTATTATTTTATATTACCAATATAAAATGGGTTTAACATATGTATGTTTTTTTAAAAATACTACAAAACTATTCATTTCCTCAAGATGCGATTCTTCACAATCCTTACAATTTAATAAATGTAGGCACCTGCTCCATGCCTTTGGATTTTGGGTTGTTATAGTTGGTATCAAAGGATTGTTACTAAAAACCTTGCAAGTATATTTAGGAAATCACTTATTAGAAAACATAAAACTATGATTAAAATTGATTATAAGTCAAATATTTGTATATCATTCTATATATTTCATATTAACCATGGATAAACTATGTTATACCTATGTACTCATAGATTGAGAAGAACATTTCATGATTTTGATATCCTATAAATGATTTCATATCACTATATCAATATGATTAGTGTTTATCACAATGTGATTTCTGTTTTAGTCAATGGTTAGAATCAACGGTTACTAAATTAACAATGAATGTGATATGAAATGTGATGATCAGAAAACAAATGGAATGATGACCAGAGGAAAGTAAATTGTGATTATTCCTAATTAGTTATATTGTTATATGCTTAACAACATACAATTTATCCAACTCATTGACCCATCAAATAATAGAAGGATAGAGTTTCTTAGGAGTTCATGTGGTAAATACCGTAGAGGAAATAATATTTTCCTTACTATATTTCTATAATATGAGAAGAAGTATCCAAGTTAATAAATTTCAGGAATGGGAAGATGTTTTCACTGGAAGAATGAAGGATATAAAAATTTAATTTCCATGGAAACACTTTTACTTTAGAAATATCATTTACTTTTGAAAACACATAGACCCCTACATAAGTTCAAGTGAACATTGTGTCGTGTTATTTTAAATCAGGACACGTTATTTTGATGGAAATTCTATTACTTTATAAAACATTATTTTCCAAAGCTTTCTATATTCCAAAATTGCACCCCATACATAAACAATATATATGAAGACCCATATATATATATATTTTTACATATATATATCTATATATTATTGTGTATATAAGTTCATATTTTTCACTCAAAGTACATATTTCACTCTTCTTTAGTGAATATGTGAAATGGAGGGTCTTATACATTCATATATATATATATATATATATCCATTGGGGTATATGTACATAAATCATGGTTTGATAATTCCCCATGTATTCCTCAGGGAATAAACTAACCCATTAGAACTTTTAATAAATCCCAAACGTTAAACCAAAAACCCTTTAGTAAATTCGACCTTATATGAATAAAATCATTTAAACAATAACATCAAAAATTAAAATATATATCCATTAAAAAAACCGTAAAAACATGATTGAAGCCAATGAAAATCATGATGAAGGCTATATGAGATGTTTATGGAACAAATGAGAACCCAATTATAAGGATAGAAATTGAAAAAAAGATTATACATTTCATATAGCCATAAATCCCCATTAAAAACGATTAAATCTATTGATTAATGTTAAAATATTTGAAATAGAGAATACCTACCTCAATTATTGGTTTACAAGGGGATGAAAACTAAAAAATTCCAATAAAACATGCAAGGGAGATAAATGAATCTATAAGAACCCTAAAATAAAATACTCCAAATTTAAAATAAAGGGAACATGAACCCCAAGTTATTGGGACCCATGGAAGAAGAAAAAAATAGGTAGAATTAAGAATGATGAGGCAAGAGCAAGGAAGGATTAACTTTTAATATCCACCTAAAATATTAAATAAATGTCAATATTTCACCATGGAGAATGTGATGAACCCAAGGGAGGTGCATGGGAGGAGGTCTATGGTTGCTAGTGGTCGATTGTGAGAGGAATATGTGCATTTTTGTTTAAAAATTGGGAGTGGATAAGTGGTAATTTTTAATAATTATGTTTCATAGATGATCATATGGTTTGGCCACATGTTCTTCCAGGTTGTTCACCTACCATGCGGTGGTTGTTTCCAAAGGAATGGGAAGTCACACGACTTCTTGGAAGAGGTCACATGATCACAAAGATAACCTTGTGGGATTGAAGAAACTTCTATATAAGCTATGTGGTTAGAAGGAATATGTTGAGTGGCCATTCTCCTAGATATATGGTCATGACCAACCAAATTTCTTGGTTGAATTTTTTGAAGGGGGATACTGCACATTTTCTAATAATCAGGTGATAACTATGCGCCTCCCACTTCCATGTATGAAAACATTAATTTCTCTAAAAATTCCTGAGATAACACATTGAAAAAATGTCTTAAAAATATTTAAAATAAAAAGAGCGCATCATTTTTTGGTGTTATAATACATACCTTCAATCCACAATGACCATTTAAAAATGGAAATGTTACTCATGCATGCATATGACCTATTGTTTCTATGATTGTAACATTTATTTCATAACCATCATTCTTGTCTAGTTTTAAAAGTATAGTTGATTTATAAATATTATTATTAATTATTATTATTATTATGTAGATATTGAAACAATGACCACATTGACTATGTTCAACACTCCGAATCCCTTTTAAAATAATGAACTAAATGTCCACAAAACATGAGATATGGAATTAACTTATTAAGATTAAAAATATTTCATTAAAAATATTATTTATTTATAAGGTTTTAAACCTATAAAAAATTCTCAAAAAATAAAATATATATTTTAATCATTGTATATAGGTGTTAAGTTAAATATACTAAAAATATTTTTTGATGCTATGGGTTTCTCATCTCACTTTTTATTTTAGTGAGGCATATGTTATATTCAACACATGATTTTTAATCGTGTGAGGTATATACATCCAAGGAATTTAATTTCTGAAAAATTATATTAAAATTATTTTATTTTCAATTCCATATGAGGTTCTCCCTTTCGTGAGTTTATTATCCATAGATTGCCAAATCATTAGGGGAATTCCTCTCAATTTCCTTTCATTAAGGAATATCATAATGTCAAACACCTATCTTATTTTATGAGTTGTATATACTACCATTTGACATTTCATATAAAAAATATAATTTTTATTGATATCTAAAGTTATATTTGAATTGATTATTTCATGGGGCTTGTAATTGAAAAGTTACCAGTGTGAAAAAAGATTTATGTAACAATCTTTTTTCTGTCGAGATGGTTTATGTTCAAGGTTACATTAGAGTAAATCATATGTTCGTACTTTCATGAACCACATCACTTTATTATAAAAATGTTGTATTTTGTTAACATATTTAATTTCCTTTCCCCATTTAATGGTTAAATAAACATCAATAAATTCATATGTAAGTGATATCAATCTTGTATCATCATTTAGATAAAAAATATTTCCCTTCTAATAACCAGGTTTAATAAAATTTCTTAAAAAATATTTATAAAAAATGATTTTATATGAATGTTTAGATTAATTTTTACTAATAATATGTTTTTAAAATATGATTTAAAATGAATGTTCATGTATTTCAACGAACAAATATCTTTCTTATTGTTCTTACAAAAATGTGGAAGGAATCGTAGTTTTTAATGTTTTCATCACGGATGGAACATTCCAAAGTCATGACCACTCAATGTCTTAAAGATTCCTTTTTAATTTATAAATTTATTTTAAAAGAAAATATTTTATTAAATTTCTGATAAAAATATATATTTTAAATTAGTGTTTTCAAAATGGAATGTATATTTTCCTCTATATATGTTCCATGTGATCTTTTAAAATCATTTTTGCATTTAAGATGGTATTCTTTGTTGTTACGCAAAATGGAATGTTAATTTTCCTAAAAAATTATTTCAATAATATTTTAAGGGTATTGTCATTAAATAAAGTGAAAACACCTAGATGTTACTTATGATACATTGGGTATATTTTGTAATTGAACAATCATTATTTTTTTATTGGATATATTATTATAATTTCAAAGAGAATTTTCATGTAACCCATTTATTTTCTAGGGTTAATCAATTTATAAAAAGAATAATTGTTATTTTACTATTATTATAATGATATATAATATCCATGTACTTTATTAATTTTTTGGTTATTATACATTATATATGATGGGTGAACTGAGATAGCGCCAGGTGATACTGATGTAGATTATACAATGGGTTCCCCCAAATAGTGTTGGGTTTCCTAGTTATACATTATATTTTGGGTATTCCAAGAAAACACTCCAAATAATTGGGTAATGATTTTTTTTATAGAGAATCATATTGTAAGTTGACTATTTGGTTATTCTATTGTCAGGGATTCTGTAATCATTTTATGAATATTTTGGCCCATGATACCAATATATTTTTTTTATTCTTGATATTGTTATAAATGATTCTTTTAATCAAGATTGATATCACATGGATCGTTATTATTTATTTTCACGACTCTTGAGTTTTTTGAATTCTTATTCATTTTTTTTCAAGTTTTATGACCCATTTATTGATGGATATGAATATTATTATGTTATGCTCATAAACAATTTTTATGGTATTATATCATTATTCTCTCCCACTCTGTGATAAAATTATATTATTTTTTTATATTTAAAATTAATGAGTATTTAAGCTCACGCATGTTTTGTTTAATTAACAATGTTTTTTGAGAATTATTTTCATTGAATAATGTCTAGATTTGTTTCCAATGGATGATGAATATTACCTAATGTGAAATAATTTAAGATGGGTTATGTGGGATAAATGCTCATTTAAATACATGGGTATTATTTATGTAAAATTTGACCTAATTATTTAAAAATATATAACTAAAAAATATGTCAAAATTTAATTTAACATATATTTATTTATTATATTGTACTATTTTTATTGAGATAATTAGGTCACCTTCATTGGTATCAAATCTGTATATGTAAATGTTCGTGATTCTCACCCTAGATCTTGGATTTTTGTTGTTAGGGTTATTATAAGATATTAAGAATATTTTTAAAGCCATATAAATGAATGTGGATATACAATAAAATATAGTCATTATGTAGAATAAATATTTATTCGAACAATTGATTTGAATAATATTCATTATAACTTAGTTGAATAAAATTGAGTAACAAAAAACTACTGCCTTAATTAATAAATTACACCAAATAAACTGGATCTCGTGTATTATAAAAAAATATCCTCATAAAAATTTTCATCAAATTTTTCAAATATATTAATTTTTATAAAAATAATTCAAAATTTTCACAATATGTAAATCAGTTATTTATTATCTACATTTAATATTTTGTTCGTGTATTTATGATCGGTTTGAACTAGTTTCATAATATAGTTGTTTTCATCATTATTATACCGAATTTCTCCCATCCATGATCATTGAAGGTTCCCAAATTGATGTTTAATAATTATTAATATTATTATAATCTTATTATATGGTATTTTTAGTTAGGATCATTAATAATAAAATTGGTTATTAACATGTTTGAGTGATTTTTAAAAAATGAATAATTGTATGTTAATTAATGATTTTAATAATAATGTTAACATTATAGAACAAAACAAATATCATTATTTTTCTATATATATTTTATATTATCTATAATTATTTTCTCATAATCATTAAGGATATTATTTTATAGCATTGGTCATGTATGTGGTCATACCCACCAAAAATGGAACATACCATAATTAATGGAAGAGTTTTATTATGCATTTGATTTATGCGGGTAATACATAATTAAAACATAAGAATAATGATATTCTTTATATAATTTAATGTTGTTGAGTGATATTTAATGAGGTTTTTATTAATAATAATTAATCTAAATGAATATTGGGATACATTAATTCATGAATTATGTGGTTGGAATAACACATGGTTATCATTTCTATCCATCTAATAATGAGAGGGAAAGAGGTTGGATTGAAACTTTTTCTCCATAATTATAACTATACAATATATGACAATTTTATTATTATATTTAACAATTATAATCAGTGAAGAGTTGTGTCTCTGAAAAAAGTCATTGCCTTATAGAGGTTATAGTCTGCACAACCCCCAAATGCCGTTTTTTGTTTTTTTAATGGAAAAAAGAAAAGGTGGTTAATACATCATAACTTATAATAATAATATTAAATCAAAAAAATATTTTTTTATATTGAAATTAAAAAAGTAAATTCTAAATATGAATAAAATATGAAAATATTTTTAGATAAATATATAGCACACATGTTGGGGACTTAGATATTCCATTGGAAAACTCTGTAGAAATGGAGGTATTAAGACGATCTCATATGACCATAGGACTATAGAAAATTAATAGGATTATAGGGGTAGTAAAAGGTGAATATTTTATTTTTAACCCTAATTTTGAGAGTGGTATTGAACGGGCGGTGAGAGGACACTTTATAAGTGGTTAGAATAACAATTTTGTATATATTTCAACGTAATATAAACAGATCTCTTGCTTCACAAATTAATAAAAATAAATAATGTAATATAATTGGATAAATAAGATATATGTTTGGTAAAACCACATCCAATAATTTCAATACATGTTATTATATTTTTTGTATGTCCTTTAATCATAAAATTTTCTCTTTTACCATATTTGGTTTTATTGTGGTAAATATTTTTTCATAACTATCATATTTTTCAAGAGAAAAATAAATTTTCATCTTAAAATAAATTTTACCTACTAATTAAAATTATTAAATCCATTTTTGTTAATGATATTTCGTTTTTATTTAAAATTGAATTTAATAATGGCGCATACAACCAACAAAATTATGATTATAGAAAAAGATTATTTTAATTATTAAATATATTCCTTAAATAAAATTATCATTTTATTCGGATTTAAGGATTTATATTATGTTATAATAAAACATATAAAATTTCAGTGGCTTTCTAATCAAGCCAAAAAAATCACTAAAATATTATTTACTCGAAATAAAACACCATAATGAATTTTAATTAGAAGATATTAATTATGTTGTTAAAAATAAGTTTTGTAAATTCATAATAATATTTTGAAATAAATTGTTTTACCCCATAAATACATTATTTCTCAATTAAATGGTTTTATACACATCTTGGTCAATCTTATATAATAAAATGCAATGAAATTTATAGATTTTGTAAAAAAATTAATTTTCCCTTACTCACATAAAAAGCAAATACATCATAAAATTTCAAAAAAAAAACATAATATAATATTGAAATTTTTAATATAAAAATGAATTTTATTTTTTCAAATTGATGTTATTAAATTTTAGAATTTAACTTTTATATGAAAAAATCAAAATTAAAGGAATTTTTTTTCATAGAAATGTGACTTTTTAAAAGTATAATGTATTTATACTCTTATTTCCTATCATGTACTAATAAAATTAGTGTTAAAATATTTCTAAAATAAATAATATTTTTTATCCTTAATATATTTATTTCCCAAATAAAATAGGAATAAATTCATATTTTAGAAAGGTTTAATTATAAATCAAAAATCAAACTTTTTATTTATGTATTTACACTAACTGAATATCCATCGATGTGTTAGTATCAACAATAAAATATATATCTATTTTCAAATATATTTTTTTAAAATAGTTAATTCTATTTATACCACCATTTTTTTGGAATCATTCTTACGATTTTATAATTTAGCTTGTTTTTTTGGTTTATGTACTACATTTTAAGAGATCCATTATATGCATTAGGTTTTATGGAAAAAAATATAAGTTACAATGTTGGTGTGTAAAAATATTTTGAGAGGAATCTTATCACTTAACTAACACACTACTCTAATATATCTTGAGTATACAACATAGACTATATTAAAACCTATGTGATCTTAGGGATAAAAATTAAATAATTCATACATTACTAATAGTTTGATACTATAGTTAACTCTTATGGGTTTCTTTAACTTCATAAACCTAGGGAATGGTCTCAAATGATTAAATGTAAGGATGGTGGAAAATTAAAAAATGGGTTCATTTATTTATAATTGATCTATGTGGAATACATACATTACTTCTATGGACCTATAAAATCATTTTGTACTCATGCTTAACTGAATTACATAATTCATGAAGAAGTGGAATGTTTGGATATTAATATATGGAAGATATATTCTAGTCAACATATGTAATGGTATTGAATCATATCCAATAGATTAATGATTTAGAAAATTTGGAATAATTCAAACCAATTTTCCTATGTGTATTGATCACAAGATTTAGAAAATTATTTAAAATGGGAGATCCCATGAATAGAGATAGATAACATATATCGTCCATAGTTTAAAGATCATAAAATTAGAATTTTAGAGACCTCAAACTTTCTGTGAATCTATATAAATAAATCAGTATAGAGAAGTATTCTCTTACACATTATAATCCAATTTAGTTTGAGAATGTTTGGATAAACACGTAGTGGGGTACCAGTGAGGGGTAATTATGGATTTCAATTATTTCTTGGTAAAATCTATTCCCTAATATGTGATATAATAGTTTTTAATGTTTTACTAGCTTAATCACCGAATGTACAAACATAGAGGTTTTTATGATGCGAAAAGAGTGGAAGTCAAAAAAAATTACCCGAGGAGGAGTACAATTTTTTAAACAATATGGGTCTCTTGAAGTGGCAAGAGACTGAAAATTCAAAACCTGATGATTGAACTACTTTAGTATATCTAGATACAAACCTTATTTGGATCTTTGTTTATGATAAAGATCTAATGAGTTTATAGAAATATCGCATGATATATTTTGTGGTGGTGTTAGTGAATAAATTATAAAATCATGAGTAAATTATATGAATAAATAAAACTAATACAAATAAAATTATTGATACTTAATTTTTTAATTTAGACCAATATAATTTTCCATGTACATTTCATCAATTCCAACTATTCGTTGTACTCTTTGTATATATTAATTTATTAGTACTAAAAGATACAATACACACACCTAAATCTTTTAATCTCTTTGAAAATTAAACTAGAACTATGAAATTATATTGTTATCACTAAGAATATTATCAGGGTAATATCATATTAATATGTTATATCACCCATCACAAATTAAAATGATTCATTATAGTTTCCCTATCCAGCTTCACATCACTGATTGAGAATGGTTTTGATTAAAAGGCATAACGGTTCTTTTTTAATTCCAATGATTAAAAATTTATATTTAGTTTATGGATAATACATCTAATAAATGTAAGTCATTAAATGTGTTGAATAATTAAATTAATAATTAATTTTATAATTATATAAAAAAATTAATTTATGTATGGGGTCGACTCATTCTGAGTATCTGGATGAATTTTTTATATTAAATATTTTTTATCTTTTATTTATTTATTTTTTAGAATTATGTGACGTAGAATGACATACTTACATAATTGGGATATGTCTATAGTGTACTAATAGATAATGAGGACTCTATTTATTATTTAATGTTTATTTGAGGACTTGTGGTCTAATGAATGTCGATGGACTGATATTTGAACTTTTTTAGGGAGTAAGTTTACTTTTAAATGATAAATGGTTTTTTTTCATTTTAAATGTAACTTAAAAATATGTTTTAGTTAATTGAGGAATCTCATTGAATTGGATTTATTAATTTCAAATTGAATTTAAGTTATGTTTTTCTAATAAATGAGAAATATAAATAACATGTATTGAAATGGATTTTTGAAATAAATGTGGTTATTTATGGAGTTGGTATTAAAATGTTCTCTTAAATAGATTATGTAATTCCAAATATGTGTTTAAGGTGTTTTTTCCATGTGATGGGAGATAATGTTAGTTTGTGATGCCTATTCTAATTGATTTGAGTGGGTTTTTTTAAATTAGTTTTTGAATGTATGAGAGAGGCTTTGTTTCAGTAAAAGATTGGGTACTTTTGAACTTGTGTGGGAAATTTATTATGTCTAAAAAAATGTATTCTTATGTAAAAATTATTATTTATTAAATTATTATATGTTATCATTAATTATGTGATGATTAATGATAATATAGGAACCATCGTAGAAACCATTCCTTATGTTAGGATTGGTCTATGATTGATTTTTGGGATAGGTTATAAATCATTTTCCTTATAGAAATTTGAGTTAATTTTAATGATAAATTGTTGACCTTGGTATATATATGATTTATATCTTTGTTTTACATCATTGGGTAATGGTGGAGATAGTCCCCTTGATATTTTATGGATGGCTAAGTCTGGATTCATATTTAGTATACCATGTATTGTAAAAAACATTTATATAGATCATGATATGTTATTATTTTATGTGAGGATTCATCCTCCATAATATTGGATATGAGGATATTTGGATACATTTTCTTTGAAACATTTTTACCATATATGATAGAGTGACATGGAATGTAGAATAATAATTGGAGAACCAAGTATTAGGAGCCTCATTAAAGAGATGTGATTCTTATAGGAGAAACTTACGAGGACTTCCTTATGGTTTTATTTTTATATTAATATTAATGCTTACCATTAATTATGAAGCCGTGTATATGGATATATTTTATCAATATAGGCTTTGAATTTTTTTTATATTCTCTTACCCATCCAAATCAGTATTCAAATTGATAACTGAAGAGACTCTATGGGGATTTTAGTATACTATTGGGAGATAATTTTGGATTTTATGGGTAATGATGACCAAATTCACCATACAGTTCCACATGACAGGAGACCATGGTCATGGAATACACACATCAATTTATGATGATGATGTATAATATGGGGTTCAATATGTATCCTATTCCAATTACATCAATAGTATGATCTTGGTCCAATAATCGAAAGCTATATATGGGACATAGCTTGTGGTAATATAGGGTATGTTTTCTACATAGATAGAATTAGGATTTGTGGTATGTGATGCAACATGTAATGGGTATTGAAAATATTATTTCATATGAATAGTCTCTTCCATTTATTTTACACAGTTTTTCATTCAATTTTATTTTAGTTTATATGTGATTTTTTATGGAATATTTTACAACATTTATTTCATTATCATTTCAAATTTTCAACCAAATGATGTGACATATTTGACTATTTTTTCCTTGTAAATTTTTTTTACTAATTATATATTTGGTTTTAGCTACTTAACGAGGACTTATAGGTCTGATGGGTTAGGTGGTATTTGGAAGAGTTCTTATTTTAGTTATTGGAGATACCTCTAGATGATTACATATATTGAAATTATAGTTCTATATTGCATAAATCATTGGGTTATGAGGGTTTCTAGGTTAAATTTTTTTATATAGGTAGGTCATGTATTGATTTTGGTAGTGTTATTTGAGTCATCAGTGTGCATTATTCTTTTGGAAATGTTGGATTGTATGTATAGATTTTTTTGATAATTCATTATTTATTTTTATAGTTTGGGGAGTTTCACTTATCAAAAACATTCATGCTTCCAATATATGCATGAAAATTCACTTGATCACTAGTACACAATGTGTTAATGATTGTATGGGAGCCCTATAGGGTCATTGTAATAACCACCAACACTTGTACAAAATATGGGTTTTGATTTATGTTCATAGACCTTAATTTTACATCATAGGAACAAATATCTCCTTAGATATTGATTCCTAGATCTATATGAGTATTCTATAAGATGATTATGGTTTAGTAATAACTTAAACTTGATATTTTATATTTATATTTATTTTTTATTTGTACTACATATGTCTTGACATGTGTGTTGCCTAATATTTGTTTATTCTGATGATTTTTGTTATAAAATATAATGAAAATTTATAATCAGTTATTTTGTTACATACCATGTAGATAGTTTAATTTTTTTAAACTATGGGATTTTACTAGGGATATTTATTTCTTTCCCACTAGTTTATTATATTACCTTTATGTTAATGGTTTTTTCCAAAATTTTAAAATATTCTCGCATAAGACTTCTAATTTTTATTCAAGGGGATAGTGTTTATAAAACAATATTATTCTCTCTACAATATTCTTTATCATTTGAAATAGAAGTATGTTAATATGATTATTTGTGGAACTGTATACTCAACAGTGTTCATATTGATCTATCAGGGGTATTACAATGTGGTATTAGAGCCTGTATTTGGCCAATATAAGGTCTGTTAGTGGTGGATATTGTATGTTAAAACGTGGGAGGTATATTAAGATTATTTCCTTAAATCATAGATTATGTGGAATCTATGTTTACATGGGATATATTTTTTAGTATGAGGTACTCTAGCTTAAGGGATGCATTTTTTCTAAGAATCCCAAAATATTTTAAATTAGATTTTGGATGAGTGATAAGGTTAATAAAGGATCTAGTTTCTTTGGTCATACATCTTTAATGTTTAATTATTATGGTATGATTCATGTACAAATAAATCATAATTTTTTTAACATTACTTCATATATATATTAGTTATTAAAAAAACATATAGTCAATTTTATTTTTTACTAAATCAATTATAAAGGGTGATTTGATTAATATGTGTGTGTGGATTTTTCTTGTGATATTACTGATTTTCTAGGATTGTTCTAATAGAATAGAAAAATAGTATTTGAGAGATTGTATTATTGGGATAAATGATGTTTTTTAGGGGAAATTTATGTGATTAACTTAGAAATTTATAAAATGGTATAGTTAATTAATTAACTGGTAAATGTAAAATGGTTCCAATGTTTTGGTAATATTTTATGATATTGATGTTTTGATAAAATGAAGTGGAATATTTTTAAATAGGATTCCAAAAAGGGTATGGTAACATGTGTTGTTTATTTATAAGATTATACCTTTTAAAAAAATTTCATGATTTTTTGTTTTGATGAAAACCCATTGATTTCAAAGTCATTTTGAGGGACATTATATGGTTTCTGTGATTAAAATATTTTATGTGGTCATTAAATTAAGGACCACTATTGTAAAATATTTTTTTCCAATGTAAATTATAGTATTAAAAAATTAGTATTTTCTATTTATTTTAATTTTTATGAAAGAGGTATAAAGTTTAATCTCACTTAAAAATGATTATTATAAGGTTTAAATAGAAAATTTTAAATGATCGTGGTCCATTGATTTGAAAGCTATGATTCCGATTAGTTAAAATATTCTTATATTATGGAGAACCATTACATTAAATTGGATTTTAATAGTATTTTTTAGATTATATAGATCTAAAATACTGTATATTGGTTGATAGTCATTGTTTTTTGGTCTATGGGTGTGTCCAAGCACCATCATTATGTTTTTATGATTAATATGAGAGGGTACATGGGTGAGTGGAATTTGATTTTGAGATTTTTAACTAGAATATCAAGGTAATGATGATAATGAGAGTATTGATATCATATATAGTCATATAGAAGGAAATTTGAACTAGATTTGAAGTATATATAGAATTTTCATTTCGGTTATAGATGAAGTGAATCATAATCCTAATCTATAGTCATGTGTTGAACTTCAATAGGTGGAGATTAATTTATTAATGATTTAACTAAAGTTATATGGTTAAAGTTTCTCATTATAGATTCTCTATGATCAGAAATAATATTGTGGTGAATTTTTAATTACTTGATATATTTTGGCTTAGTAAATAAGTAGGAGTTTTATTTTTCTAGAAAAAGGAATAGATGGTGGTTTTATAAATGAGTTTTATATTAGTTTTTAAAGTCATGGACGTATCTAATGATTGATTAGAATGTTTAGAAATCTTTTGAAAAGAGTTATGGTGTTTATGTAATGGATGTACATAGTGGTATATTTAAGACATTATAGTAGTTTCCAATATTTTTTTGGTATAGAGACATAGTGTACCTAGTGTTGCTGGAATAATGGAATTAAAAATTCATGTTCAATTATGTGGCTAGTAGAACCCAATAATATTTTCAGGGGCTAACTAAGAACCCAAAATTTGTCATCAAGTAAATGGAAGTGCACTATAATATTTTTTTATTGGGGGAAAGCGTTATTTTAGACCATTTATTTATAAACTTCACCTTCATGTGTTCTTCCTTCCCATCCCCCAGACTATTAATGGGGGAACCACCTTTCTTTTCCTGCCTCATCCTTTACTTATACATGAAAAATTATCTAGGATTATTCAACTCTATATATTTTATTTAGGATCTTATCCTTCATTATCCCTTATTCTTCCCCTTATATTTCATCAAATATTGATGTCAATATTTGTAGATAGGTGAGGGATTCTACCAGATTATTGTGGAATCGCATTCGTATAAAGGGTACTTGTTTGAAGTGAATTAATGATGCTTAGAAATGATGTGATATCATCACCCCCTTTCATTAATCTTGATTTATGACACATGATGGATTTACATAGTGAATATGGAAAATTGAGATTAAATTTTCTAAAAAAATAGTTTTGATAATTGGATCCTTTTATCCAATAAGATTAAGAGTCTATTTTGAGTGTTTATCCTATCATTACTCTTGGATTCAACATCATAGAGTTGATAAGTTTTTAGGAATTGATTAATTGATTCTTTTATTATATAGTGGATGGTAAATTTGATATGTTTTTCAGAAAATACAAGTACTCATTTCCCCAAAAGAGGTTGGTACAAGAGTTTTCTAATTAAAGGGGTTGGGTTATTAAGGTAGTTGTCGTTTTAATATTAATTCTATTTATTATTTGAATTAAATTATATATATATTGTTTATTTTTATTACAATATTTTTTAAAGATTCTGTGACTTAATATAACATCCAATCATAATTAGTATGGGGTCACATTATCTAAATTGTCAATAAGAATTTCATTACTTGTTAAATGGTTCAATCGAAGAACCATTGTACAAATAGTTCTACTAGACCAATATATAGATTTTTTGGTGGTGTGAATTTATTTTTTAAAGGTAAATTTTTTTGTTATTTATAAAGTAAATTTAATTTTTTTTTATAATAAATTTTAAGGAAAATTAGTTAAATTCATATAAATGGAATTGAATGATGCATCATATTTAAATTTTATTTTTAAATAATATTGTTTCAATGGATTATTTAGTTGAGATTTATGACTTAAGTAGGTGTTAATAAATTTTTTCCAAATAAAATTTTCATTATACAAGGATGGTTACTATGGGTTTTGAGTAATGTGAATTATGTGGCTATGCTAATCTATGATGCCGTCTATAAATGATTTTAAAATTATGGATCTTTGTTACAACTCAAGATTTTTTTAAAATAAAATTTCTATTCAATGGTTTAAATTAAATGAAACATTATTCTAAGATTATAATGTGACACCCATATACATTATGATATATTTAATTTTCAATAAATTACATCCCTTGTCTTTTGGAACATACAACCCCGAGTCAAAATAAATCGCAATACAATGTACCATTATAACCTAGCCATAAAATTAGTGGGTAATAATTGTTATAAGTAAATTATGAAATTTACTTTTATAATTATTTTATAAATTAAATAATAATCCTTTAAATAAAAATGAAATGTTTTTTGAAAAACTTTATTTTTCTAAAAAATATCCAACTTGTGATTTTTGCACATAATGTAACAATTTCATTTCCACTTATAGAATATATTTTTGAAATAATGAAATTAATATTTTAGATAATTATATAAAAATTATTCTAGGGATAATTTTGGGGAATTTTTTAAAAAATTTCTCTTTTGGAAGAATTGTGAAAAATATTGAATTTTTAATTAAAACTTCCTTTACATTAAAGAAATTTAAATGGTTAAATTATATTTAAAATTGTTTATAAATAAAATTATGTATAATTATATTAAAATCTAACTAATTTATTTCATTGTAATCAATTTCGTATTAAATTATTATATTGAAGCATTCTATACTTATTAGTACTTTATCTTTTGATACTTTTTCGTCATATATGTTGTTATAGTTTTCAATTGGATGTAGTGAATTCATTGAATTGAATTTGTAAAAATTTATTCCATATGTTGAATATAAATAATTTATACTATCAATTATTTTCAACATAATTTTTGACCATTATGAATTTTAAATTTAATAAAAATTAATTACCACTATTAAGGTAATAAATAATTTATTGGGCGTTAAGATAAAAAATATATGTGTTTAACTGACGTCAAACTAGTATAGAACCCATTTTGTGTTCATATTAATACCTCATAACCTTTATGGGCCGAGAATTACACATTTTGGAGTCTTTATCATGATAATTTTTGGTTTTAATTGAATCCTTCCATAAATTAAATTGTGTCCTCTCCCCCAATAATAAAGGTCTACCCCCTATCCCCCCATATTCACACTGAAAAATCAATTTTTTCACAATTCCTACCTAAATAAACTACTTACTCTCCAAATAACAACATATATACCTCATATTAATCAAATATATGTCCATGGAATGATTTGTTTCCATACTTGTTGAATTTTTCTGATTAATATGTTACATTGTTAAATATGAATATTTTTAATGAATATTATTCCAACCCCATAAACTATAATTAAACAATGATTATATAATAACCATTGTGTCTTAAATATACTAATATTATAATATGATAAGTTTTTGACTTACATCCTTCTTCTCTTCTATCAAATGGGAAACAAACCCATTGATCGTGTGTACCTAGGACTACCACCTCACGTACCAATGTAATTTATTTTCCATCAGGAACATTGAAGAGTAGACATAATTATGGATTAAAAAATTATATTATATTGAAAATTTAATTATAAATATTATATTTTAATATAAAATATTACTTAATATGTTCCATTGTAATTAAAATATCGTAACATCGCTCGTATATGTGTTGAATTTGATGTATCTGAATTCCCAATTGAGTGGTTATTGATCGAAGTTGGGGAAGTTTTTAATTGCAAAAAGCATGTTATACTTTAATCATAAATATATTAATATATACATTTAATATTCATGGTTTATCACCCTCAAACATTATTCTGATGTGTTAAATTTTGACTCAATTATCATACTTCGACAACTCAACAACTATCTTGAAATGGGAAGGTTATTTGTACAACTACGGACATAGAGGGTACTCATGATCATCCTCCATCCAATTCAATCAAGAAAGGCTCAAGACCAGGTAATGATTATCTAAAGGTGGATAACATCTTTACCCACCCGAGGGATAAGATTGTCGACCCCAAGATAGTAGTAAAACCCCCTTTAGGGCATGTGGGACCTGAGGAGGTGACTGTTGAATCTGTTTGGTAAATCAACTCCAACTCTTTGAATATTGACTCCTATGAATGGGATACGATACCTACCACTATAAATTCTCCTATAGTGGTGGAACCATCTATAAAATAAGGATTTTTAATGGGTTCCAAGTTAAGGGAGAATTCATTTCATGGTACTGAGGGCCGGATGGCTATTGTGAAGGGCCTTAGTATAAGAAGATCATAGCACCCACACCATCCCTCATATATCCTTCATCTGGGACATGAGCATCCTTGCCAGATGTTTCTAAACTAAATGGACCAATACTATCATACAAAATTAAACCACAACATCAATATACATGGGTTTTGATCACTTTATCTTAAACAGGGTATGTAGGATGCCTCCCCAAGGTTCAATATTAGAAATTTTCACTACGAAGTGTGAAATCATCCCTCCTAAGGGCATATCTATCAGTTTGTCTTAATAGTACCTTCTAATAAATATCCATAATAAAATTATTTCCATGACTTGAAACATCTCAACAGGACATTTTTCTTTCTCTCCGCAATTAGTTAAGAATGTTACATGATCCATCACAGTAGGACCATTTGTTATTTTACCAGAAGTAGTTAAACTTCCACCCCCAATGAAAAATCTCCACCAATGATATAAATGTGGGATTTTTCAGTTTTAATTCCTCTGAAGACATGTGATCCTGATGTTAATTACCTCATTAATGGCATGTAATTCCATTGGTTATGTTCCTATGATGACAGATAAATGTTATTCCCTCTATAAAAGGATGAAATTATAGGTTCCCAATAAACCCAATGTCCAAACCTGGCTACAAGTTCCCAAAATGACTACTCTAATGAATGAATATTGATTCCCTATCATGTAATAAGTAATGTAAATAACTAGGATACACCTAAATATAGTTATGGAAATAAGTTCCAAAAAATTGACTTAAGTCAATGTGGTATACCTCGAATAGGAAACAAGATTCAAGGAGGATTCCATGGAAGGAGGAACTGACATCCCAACATCAATCTGTGATCATGAAGAATACATTATTGATGAAAGTGATGAATGCGTCCCACATTTTGAAAGAGTTAATTTAGGGAGATAAGAAGAAACATATTATCCACCATGAGGGAGGATAGCATTTTTCCCTATGGAACGCGTCGAAAACAGAATTGGTGAACCTAATGTAAAACTCTTCTCTACAACCATGGTGACTTGTATCTTATGTGGAACCAATAAATTTTCATGTCATATGATCAAGATATTCAATTATTGGTCCCCCCCCCCCAAATAATTTGGTTGGACCAATATGAAACTCACATGAAAATTGGCATAGTTAACATTGGGAATCCTGGGTCTATGAAATCATCAACATGTATTCTTATTCCATTATTATAAGATTGGATGATTTTTTAGCATTGGGAATTGATTTCCCAATACCTGTACTAACGTCTAAATCCACAATCCATATTGGAATAAAGATATCTAAATATAGTGACCTCATTCCAATAGGCATTAGGGAAAGGGGAATGTTAATGTTGAAATACCACATGATTACACCCCTACCCTAACTTCCAACACATCATCCAATGTTTTCACCCATGAACCTTCTCACCCATTGATATCTTCTAGAGGGGGTGATCGACACTCTCGTGAGATGGTATACATAAGAAAGTTTCAATCCAAAATGGTACATGGCCCTCTAATACCTCTAGGAATCATCACCTCTCTGACATCACCACCTGTGAGGATCGTATAGTGGAATCCTCCCACCATTCTGATGGAGAACCACTTCAGGAGACATGACAGATCACTCTGATAGATCTCTCTTGTACATATATGATTTGGGGGATATTTTATCAATGCATGTAGTGGCCACCACTCGGGAGACACATAGGAGGTCTCCCATCAGTATAAACTATTTTTTAGGTCACACTGATCCCACCAGATGATGAATTAGTTGATATAATACATTATCCACCGACACTGGTCTATAGCACTCAACGCCGGTATTGGGGGCTAGCCCATGACACTACCTAATAAAGGGATTCTTTTATAGCTCTTGTATCCCATACAACTACCATAATATCCTTCCTAGCCCCTATAATATGTTAATAGGGTTATTTTTTCTCTATAGTAATTAATATTCCTGCCACCTCATAGGATGGTTGGGTTTACTCTCTTAGTCACTAGTTCTATCAACAGCCATTATGAGTCATCCTATGATGACGCAAATCAATATGAACGGCCTCACACAACCACAAACTATTATGGAGGTCCCCACATGTCTCCATCAAATAAAGAAGAGTTCCTCCCAACTCCATTCAAAAATTTATTAGAGGTCCCCCTTGACAAAGACATAACATTCTTTGAGGAACCATCTCGTTCCAGTTGAGAAAAAATCCTACCATTATAGTTATAATTCATGGAATTTCTATGTCATCATTGACCTCTTAGATTCCGGCATGAGGAAAGTCCCAATTATGGATCCTTCACCCTTACAATTAGATTATGCACTAGATGTCTAATATTGAGGTTTACGACCCTAGAAACCAAGGCCCATAGAATCCCCAGATTCCACAATAGGTATCTGCATGTGGAATATGTGTTAGCCTCCTTCTAGAGTATCGTAGTGAAATTGTCTTCATCATTATCATTTTACCCCTTCCCGACATCCACAAAATACTTTTTAGATATTTTAAGGTATAAGATAAAACCTTCAGATGGTGAGAACTCCCCTAAGCTACAAATGGATGTTGTCTCACTTTAAAATTATTAAGTTGTGATAATTTTATCCTATATCGATGTTATCTTAAATTTAAATCCACCACTATGGGTCATCCATGTGTGCAGAAAATATTTGACCTATGATACACTCCCTCTTCTAATATAGTAGTCTCAAAAAATCTCAACATTAGTTCCTCCTCAAATCTCTAGGCATGTGAAAATTCAAGCAAGGGTCGACCAAGTATTGGACCCTTCTTCTGAGAAAGAGGGTATGTGAGAAGACATGTCTTCTGATCATCTATTAAAGGTGTTCTGGATAATTATGACTCATGAATTAGACATCTCGGAGTCCCTTAAATAGGACTAGGAATTTTTTTTCATATTATATGGGTGTTATTCCACCGCCTCTGTGATCATCAGATGACCTACCTAGGGAGTCGTGATCACCTCGATGTTATTGACCAACATTGAAGAAGGGTTTCGATCATAATTCTCATGATTGATCAATTCCTTGTCTTATATGGATACCACCAAAATTTATAGAATACCAATGTCAATTTCCATACCATGCACCACTAGGTTATCGAAGAGGTGTCTCGTCACATAGAGATTAAAGGACATGGTAGTATATAGCCCCGTAATTCAGCCCAATCCTATGAAAGAAACAATAACATCTATCTACAATATCAAAAAAGGGTGAACATTATATTTTAACTATAACACCCCAAGATTTCATTGTAAGTTATTTTCTTTAAGGTAATTCAATAACTAGCATCACACACAACACTGAGTTCGAGCGCACCACGACTTACCAAACGAGCCGTTCAAAAAACAGTTATGAATAGTAATAACTGCATTTTGAATTTTACATACTCCATATAATTTTAACATCGATATTATGTGATTCTTAAACATAATATAAGATCAAATTCAATTTTATAGATAAAAGAAGTATTTTTCAGAAAATTCGATTTTACTGACTTTTAATGGAGAACCATTTTTAAATTAAATAGTAACACTTTTATATCATTAATTTGACAAAATAGACCTCTTCTTTAGAAGTAGGACATAAAAATATATTTTTGATAAATTTTCTGTTCTTTTTTTAGAACATTTATATTTTCATGAATAGTGAAAAATACCAATAATTTTTTTAAAACAACATTTTTAATAATAAAAAATTAAAGTAAAAAATAATACATTTCAATGGGTTTGATGTATAATTAGATTATATTTTTATCATTTAATCCAATTTTGTTCATTTGAAGTAATTTTACTTTCAAATTTGACAAAAACACATATCAATCATTTGATAGTTTTTACTTCTCAAAAACCTGCTTTCTAGTTTTGACAATGGGAATATTTTTTGAATTAATTAATGTAACTTCTATATTTTTTATTTGGTAAAATAGACATAATTTTTGAATTATTAATATCAAAATTAACATTGGGTGAATTTTTGGTACTTTTCTAAAAACATTCAATTTTTGATGAATAGTAAATAAACTGGGTTATTTGTTAAAGATGGAATTTTATTAAAATAATTTTTTAATTTCAATTTATTTTAAAGTAAATATATATATATATAATATCTATATTTGTTCCATTTAATTCATTTATGTCATTTTATAATAATATTATATATATATAATTTATTCAAACGTTTTACCGTCTTTTACTTACCTTCTAGGTACATTTTCATATTTATAAAACATAATTTTACCACTTCTATGAATTGAATTTCAAAATCAGAGAGACAACGATGAAATCTTTAAGTAAAATTTGGTTCAAAGGGATGAAAATAATTTTTGGTGAATAGTAATATTTTATTTTTATTTAACACAGTTAAAAGAAAATATAGTAATTAAAGTAAAAAATTATATTATATTTACTGTAAAACATTTACTAATTCTATTAGATAGGGGTATTTTGAAAAAAATAAAACCTAGAAATAAAATATGATCCTCTGATCCACATGGATTTGATTAGGACATTTATTATTATTATTATTATTATTATTAAAAAATTGTTATAAGTGTTAAATTCAATGTTATATAACTAAAATTTTTTTAATATAGTTTTATAGATAAGACAAAGTCAACTATAAATATTCATTACAAAGATAATAATATTTCCTACATCTTGTTATTTTATTTATAATTTTTATACATTAAATAATTAAATATATATATGACTCAATGATGATGTAATAATTTATTTATTAATGAAAAATTAAAATAATTGATAATATAAATATCAAAATAAATGTAAATTTAAAATTTTGATGAATTAAAAGAATTTTCATGGTAAATATTATATTTTAATGTTGATTTATTATATTTTTTCTAATTATTAATGTTTGGATGACTTCCACAAAAACCAAATACTAAATAGTGTAAAAATTAACATAAATGAGTATTTTAAACAAATACTATATTATTAAATGATATAATATTCCTAGAAATTTAAGGTTACTCAAAAAGAATTATATAATGATATATATTTCATTAATTAACCACTTTAGGTTATATTGGCATTTTATAGTATGTTTATGAACCCTGTAATATAAAAATACAAGAAGACATGGAAAGTGTTAATCTATTTAACTAAGAATTGAATATAAAAGATAAGGTTAATATGGTGACCTAAACTCATCTAAAACATATTGGTTGACATTATTTCGATCCAAACCCACCATAGACTATAAATTAATCCATTTTTATCCATTATAAGCCGGTAATTAATTTTTCATAATATAATATTTCCAGCTTTTCCTAAAGTGACTCTCAAATATCTTATAAAAGGTCACTTCACCTTCTCTAAAAATAATTACTTCAAGGCCATTTGGCTCAGCCAACCCCATCTAAAATAACCCCCCAACAACCATAACGTGAATCGATAGGCCTTAAATTGATCAGAAATTCAACCTAGGGAGCCCTTTTGATCAAATAAAAAGAAAGCACATGAAGAAGAGGTAATAATTTCATCACCTCTTTCATTGTTCTTTTCTTCTTCCACTTCTTCTTTAATTGTTGCTTCTGTACCAAAATAATAACTCCAATACCTTCTACATAATTTGATGTTATTATAAATATGGTACACCAATATTAATTATTCTATCCATCTTATGAATGACAATGTGACTATATGTGTGTACATACGGCTTACCGTCTCCATGTTGTAGTGTTGTTTTTTATTCAACACAGCATTTTTTGGATGGGTATAATAATGAGAATAACTTATTTAAATAATAAATATAATATGTTAATTATTTTTTTTATATAATATAGCATCCAATTACATATGATTTGACCACTAGCAGAAAGATATTGTTGGTTGTCCATACGTACGGATTACCGTCTCCGCGATGCAATGAAATTTCATTCACCATCGTAACCATTCAAGAATAATTTTCATTTGACTATGAACATAATATCATTCTATATATGAATAAAATATATCCTATCCATAACAAAGATGACTTATGTAACAGAAAATAAAAATGAATACGAATCAGTTAACACCCAAAATAATGATACTACTGAAATATCATTAACACAGAAATATTAAAAGATCATAAATGATATCATATATATGTATGTGGTTATTTTATAATTTAATAAAAATTATTTCACCATTAAAAATGAGGATAACCCACCCTTGACTATGAAAATCTTCAAGGTAATGGGTTTTCGTTTCACTTTTTATTCTCGTTAGACTCATGTTATATTTTCCATAATTTCCTTTTGTGTGGCGTATGTACTGCCCAAGATTGTATTAGTTGTTTAATATATATTAATTTATGGGTATTTACATCTTAATTTCATGATCTCTCTTTAATGTCTTGTATGTTTTGTAAGTTACCAAATTGATAATGGAATTTCATATTTCAATTTCTACTCAAAGGGTTTTACGCATACTTCATTGATTATATTACCCCAAGATTATGGGTGGAATCACTATATAATTATTTATGTAGTAATTTCTACTACCCTTGGTGTGGATATAATTTTGATACACATAATCACTCCACTGATAAATTCTCATGTCCTTGATATGAACTTGATAGGTGTAAACTTAACTCAATTTCAATTTATTGAGTTAAACATCAATGTCATTGGTTTTGTATTTACAAGAATATGTGTGAATGTCCTATGATAGATTTAAATTTAAGATGCAATAATATTTTGTTTATTTATATATGTTTCACATAATTATTTCATTTATTTATCCTTAATATAAGGATATGGTCTTTATAATGGATTTCATCTCAATTTCCATTCCAGTGAGACTTCATTGTTTTTATGTGCCAATTCACATTTATAGTGTAAATATTTTTCATTAACATTTTATATCATGAATCCATTTATTTTCATGATATTATAAAGTTTTTATTAATTTTATTCTTCAATTATTTTTATTCAATCATCTCTGATTTGGTCGGGAACTCTTTAACTAAAATATTGTTTAAAGTGTTTTAAATATTTATTCTTCTAAATCATTCTCATTGATTTCCATGTTTTAAAAATGGTTTTAAGGATTTATTTATTGGGAAATTAATTTTTTATAATTAAAATTTCCTCTCAATGTTTCAAAGTGGTATGGGACACATTGACTCAAAAATATATTTTAAATGAACTCTTTGATAAATAGTGCAACTTTTAAATGTTTTCAAGAAAAAAGGGATATTTCTCCCACATAGATTTACTAATTATTTTCATCTATGTCAATATCCTTAATTTTATTTTATTCATGATTGATGTTGATTTATTATAATAAAATCATACATATTGTATTGAATTAGTTTATTTTACTGTGGATGTGATATTTTTATACTATTCATGGTTTGTGGTTAAAGTATTGACATTTCTCTTGCTATTTTTAATATGAATCACTAGATTATGCTTCACCTGTTTCTTATAAGGAATGCATTGGACATAGTAAGTGACAGGAGGGGCCCACTATAGCCCGTCAAGGCATCAATATGTCTCATGAAACAAACAAGTGTATTGGCACAAGGACATTACAAAATCTTATTTGTAGTCTTGGCACATGCCTTGACTATCTGGTTATGATGTATGACATTATGCATTCTATCATTATGATATTTGATATTGATATTACATGTGATTATTCGACTAGTAAAATATTCATGTGAATAAGTAATTGACATTTTTTGACATATCTTTTCCATATTATGCTAAAGTTTATGTTTTAAATTCTTGAGTTTTATTCTTATACATTGCCTTAAATATTATGATTATTATTTTTAGATTCCTCTATATTGTTATCCCTACAGAGAATCTGAGTTCACCCATTTCTTATGATTTCTTTTCCCAGGATGTGAAGTAGTATATTATGATAACTATAATGGATATCCCAAAGGATATGAGTGAGCTTAAAGGGGACACACTATTGTTTTTCGTTATTTCATGATGTAATGTAAAACTTATGTATGTATATAGTACATTAGAGGATACTAATCTATTCGGTAATTCAAGAAATGATCTCTTATGATCTAGACACTGTTATTTAATAATGCACAGACTCTGGGTAACTAGGGTCGGGGTGTTACAGTTGGTATCAAAGGAAGTTTAGTACAAACCATGGAAGCTATATTTAGAAAAACTCTGATTAGAAAACACTAACCTAATATATACTGTTAGGATTAGTATAATAGAACATCCAAAAAATATGGTAATTTAACTATTATGTGTGTTTTCCAAGAAATACATCCATTTCTGGATATGAGCAGTTAGAGGTAGCTATGGAATAGATATACCCATGGCTAAAACCCAAAACCAATGCTTTGAGATAGACTTGAACAAAAACTCATACACGACAACATAACATTCTACACACTTGGTTACGACGCTCTTAGAGGATATTCTTAGGATTATTCACATTTTATTTAAAAACTAATTTGAAGGATTTTAATATAAGATGAGAATAAATAACAATCGTTAATCATAAGGTGTTTTAGATTGAAAATAAGGTGTCATGATATTCTCTAAATGATTTTATTATTATTGTTAATCCCACTGGCCATTAGGGTTTTAGTCAATGGCTGGATTTCAAGGAAGTCATAATAACATTGAACATTATGTACAAGGTGGGAACGGTGATGTAAATGAGTAACTAAATGGAACATTGATAGGCATAAAAGACATTGTGTTCATACCGAAGTAGGTTTCCAAAAATATGATCAACAATAAATACATTCACCAACTCCCAAACTCATCAAAGAAGAGAAACACAGAGAATGATAAGAGCTCTAGCAGTGGAGGTCATTGAGAAAAGGAAGCTCAATTTCCATTATGCTAGAACTGTGGAAGGATACACCAAGTAAATGTCTCAATGGAATAAAAAAATTATTTATGTGTTGGAAAGAAGGACATAACGTAATGAATTTCCATGAAAAAATGAAGAGTACTATGGAATAAAATAAAAATTGTACAAAGAATCCATTTACCATCATTTTCCATAAATATAGGGGACCTGGGCATTGTAGGAGTCAATTACCTATTCTATAGGATAACCACTAGGTCATGTAAGAACCTATGTGGAAATTAATGGATGGAGAAATGTCTAAAATTATTAATGTTATTTGTTAATTGGATTAGTTTAGAATAATTTTCCCTTTTATGTGTAACCCAAATATTTGTTATGTGAAAATGTTGTTTGAGGAAGAATTATCTTTTATTTTTTGTATATATTTATAAAGAACCATTTGGGTTTATGTGATCCTTGAATTTGAGGTAATTACAGATTATTAATTATTGGGATTAAAATGCGAGGTATGAGATAACACTTGTGGATAAATTATATAATGGTTATTTTGGGGAATTTATCTAGTTTTGGGAATTTTATAAAATATTGTTTTTAAAAAAGGGAAACATGCAGTCCATGTGACAACCCATTGCGTCGAACAAAAATGTGGGAATCGAACCCACAACCCAAGTTCAATTGGGATTTATCGCCTACCACTAGACTACGTGAAGTCCCTAGTGAGTGTGAATAATTATTTTGAGTGAAATGATTTTATTGATCTATAATAAGATGATTTTTTATCTTCTTTTTTATAAAATGGATATCATTATCGTAGGAAAATGATTTGGGGATTAAGTGATAAATGTTATTTTGGAAGACGTTCACTCTCTTGGGAACACTATATGCCTCAGGAAAAAAGAACACTATGGAATATCATTTGGGGAGTAATAGTGGATTTATTTTTTATTTTGGAATAATATATTTTTTATATAGAGATTAAGGTTATTAATGGAAATGATTAACCTATCATAAAGAATATGTGATTTGGTTAATTACACTAATGTATGAGAATTTTAGAGTAGTTGATTTTATTTGGAGACAAATGATATGATTTACTATGAAAGACTATGTGATTAAATTCTTCTATGTTTTGGGTTTCAATCTTAATTTTGATTATATTGATGGATTTTATGGATAATTGTTTATTGAATGGTCTTTATTTAACTATGAGTATTGTTTGTTTAATTTTAGAAATTATGAATAATATTTCTTTCTATAAAGGATTATCCATTATGGGGATCATCTGATCATGTACAAACCATTTGGTTTTGGTTAATCTCTAAACATAGATGAAATATATAGTTCACCATTCGTAGATTAGGTTATTCTCAAGAAGTTTATTATAGCACTTCAGGTGTGACCTATTAATTTTGAATACTCACCATTTGGAGAAAAGTTGATTAGTGGTAGAAATTTATTAAAGGATGAAACTCTAAATAAAAAGTAATTATATATCTTTATGTTATTAATCAATCTCATAAATAAATTCCTCAAATTTATGAAATTAATCTTTAAACAAAAAATGTTGTCCTTTTATATTTCCTATTGGGAAAATAATGACCATTTTACCCCTCAAAATATTTTGGTTTTATTGTTGTTAAATTTCTCATAATCAAGATTTATATCACTCTCTATCAGAACTTGACACTTTTTTTATCTTCCATATCCATGTTTCCCTTCATGGAATCCTAGTTTGGTTTATCTCAGGTGTCATTTTCTACTTCTATTTCTTTCTTTAAATGTGATAGTTTTATTGACTCTTTTTCCGATGTGGGACTTTAAATGAATTTCCCAAGCACAATTTTAAAATTGTGAGGATGCAATTTCCAAAAAGGGGTGAAGAATGTAACACCCAAAAATTTGATAGTATGCTATTTTCTTTAAGGTAATTCAATAGCTTGCACTACATGCAACACCGAGTTCGAGTACCGCATGACATTCTAAACAAGCCGTTCAAAAGAGGTTATGACTAGTACTATATGAATTTTTAATTTTATATACTCTATATAAATTTAGAATCCATATTATATGTTTCTTATACATAATATAATAAGAAATTCAATTTTTTAGATAAAACAAATATTTTTCAAAAAAATCAATTTTACCGCCTTTTAATGGTGAACCCTTTTTAAATCCAATATTTGAAACATTTAAATATTCATTTTGATAGAAAAACTTATTCTTTAGAATTGGGACATTAAAATTTTATATTGGATAAATTTTGGATTCTTTTTTGATAACTTTCCTATTTTGATGAATAGTGAAAAATAATAAATTTTAATTGAAAAAAAATTTAAATCAAAATGTTTTATAGTGTTAAATAATAAATTTAATGGTTTTGAAGTATATTTATATTATATATTTATCATATAATGCGATGTTGGTCATTGAAAGTAATTTTACATTTAAATTAGATGTAAACACATATCAATCTTTTGGTAGTATTTACTTCTCAAAAACCCGCTTTCCGATTTTGAAAATGAGAATATTTTGTTTAAATTAATTATTAGAACTTATATTTTTTGAATTTAATAAAACAGATATAATTTTTTATTTTGAAATATAAAAATTATCTTCGGGTGAATTTTTTGTATTTTTCTAAAAACAATCAATTTTTTATGAATAGTGATAAACAATGAGTTATTGTTTAAAGTTGAATTTTTATTAATTATTTATTATTTATTTAAATTTATTTAAAATTCAAAAAAGATAAATAATACCTATATTAGTTCATTTTAATTCATTGATGTCATTTTATAATAAGGTTAGATATATATATTTTATTGAACTTTTTACTATTTTTTACTCACCTTCGAGGCACATTTGTAAATTTGCATAAAACATAATTTTACCTATTCGGTGAATTGAATTACAAAAATCCGAGAAAAACAGTTGAATTCAGTATGTAAAATTTGGTTCAATAGAATGAAAATAATTTTTTGGTGAATAGTATCTTTTGAATTTTATTTACCAATATTAAAATAAAATAGGGTAATTGAAGGTAAAAATGATTTGATAATTATTGTAACACATGTCCTCATTATATTGGATAATTGTATTTTGATAAAATTCAATCCTAGGAATAAAATATGATCCTTTAATCTACATGGATTCGATTAAGATATTTATTATTATTTTATTTATATAAGACTTAAGAGTACTAAATTCAAAGTATAATAACTAAGCCATTTTTAATATAGAGATATACAAAAGATAATGTAGACTATAAATATTAATTATAAAGATAAAAATATTTCCTACGCCATGATATTTTATTTATAATTGTTACATATTAAATAATTAAATTTTTTTTATGAAACAATGATGATGTAGTAATTTTCTTAATAATGAATGATTAAAATAATTGATATTATAAATATTAAAAAATGTAATCTGCGACTTTTGATGAATTAAAAAAAAATTAGGTTAATATGACATTTTAGCATTTATTCAATGTATTTGTTTCAAATAATTTATGTTTTTTTGACATTTAAAAAAACCAAATTCTAAATAGTGTCCAAATTGAAAAAAATTAGTATTTAAAACAAATAATATTTTATTAAATGATATATTATTCCTAAAAATATAATTATAGGCCAAAGGACTTTTATAAGTATATAAATATCATTAACAAACCAATTTATATTCGCTTGGCATTTTCTAGTATGTTTACTACGGATGTAATATAAAAATACAAGAAAACATGGTTAAAGCTAAACTATTTAACTATGTAATAAATCTAAAAGGTAAGGTTAATATGGTGACCTAAACATTACTAAAACCTATTGGTTGAGATTATTTCGACCCATTCCCACCTTATCCTAGAAATTAATCCATTTTGAGTTATTATAAACCGAAAAGGGTTTTATAATAAAATAATATTTCAATCTTTTCTAAAAGTGACCCTCACCTCTCTTATAAAAGGGTAATTTCCCTTCTCTTAAAATAACAGCACCAAATCCATTGGAATCATCCAATACATGCTCAAATATCTTCCCAAATACCATCAATTTAACCTAGAGTCATTACATTGATCATAAATCCAACATATGGATCCCTTTTGATCAAATCCAAAGGAAGCACCCAATGAGGAGGTGATAATTATATCACCTCTTTCAATATTTTTTTCCTCTTCCACTTCCACTTTAATTGTCATCTACATAAAAAATAAAAACTCCAATACCTTCTACATTCTGGTGATGTTATTATAAATATGGTAAGACCATATTCATTATTCTATCATTCATATGAATGAAAAAGTCACCATATGTGCGTACATACGGCTTATCGTCTCCATGTCGTCGTGTAGTTTGTTATTCAACACTTCAACATTTGGATGGGTATAAAAATGAGTATAGCTGATGTAAATAATAAATATAATATGTTAATTATCTTTTATACATAATATACCATCCAATTACATACAATTTCAACACCAATAGAATGATATTGTCGCTCGTGCGTACGTATAGCTTACCGTCTCCACAACACGATGATATTTCTTTCCCCGTCATAACCATTCTAGATTAATTTTCATTTTATGATTAAGAATAATGTTTATGAACTAAATATCATTCTGTATATGAATCAAATACATCCTATCTATAAAAAACATGACTTACATAACAAAACATATAATGGAAAACGAACCAGTTAACACCCAATATAATGAAACTACAGAAATATCATTAACAAAGCAATATTAGAATATAATATATGATATCATATTTATGTATGTGGTTATTTTATAATTTATTAACAATTATTTTACCATTATACATGAGTTTAACCAAACCTCTACTAAGGAAAAGTACAATGTTTGGGGTTTTCATCTCACTTTTTATTTTTGTGAGATTCATGGTATATTTTCTACTATATCATTTGGTGTGGTGTATGTACCTCCCATTATGGTATTCTTTGGGTAATATACTTTAATATAAGGTTATTTAAATATTAAGTTTATGATCCTTCTTTCATGGGGTGTATGTTTCGTAAGTTACCAAATTGGTAAGGCAATTTCATATTTTAATTTCCACTCATTGGGTTTTATTCATACTTTATTGATTATTTTACCACAAGATTAATTGTGGAATCACTATTTATATATTTATATAGTAATTTCCATTAAAATTTGTGTGGATATACTTTTTATAAACAAAATATCTCCACTGATAAATTCTCTAGTCATTGATATGAACATGATAAGGGTAATCTTTACTCATTTTCCTTTCACTGATTTAAACATCCAAGTCATTGGGTTTGTTTTGACAATAATATTGTGAATGTACTATGGTTTATTTGCACTTAATATCCAATAACATTGGGTGTATTTCTTTTGGTAATACATAATTATGTCATTTATTTATCCTTAATCTAAAGATACGATATTTATAAGGGATTTCGTCTCAATTTACATACCATTGAGACTTCTTTATTGTTATGTGCCAATTAAACTTTATTTGGTGTATATACTTTCCTTTGACATATTATATAATGAATACATTTATTCTCATTATATTATAATGTATTTATTGATGTTATTCATCAATTATTTGTATTCAAGTGTCTCTCATTTGGTTAGGAATTCTTTAACTAAAATATCATTTTAAATGATTTAATGATTTATTCTTCTAAATATTTCTCATTGATATCCTTAAAATAAAAATGGTTTTAAGGACTTATTTATCAGAACATGAATTTTTTATAATTAAATATTTCTTTTAATGATTCGAAGTGGTATGAGAATATTTAATTCAAAAATCACTTTTAATCAAATTCTTTGATGAATAGTGTGACTTTTAAATGTTTTAAAGAAAAGGGGGATATTTCTCCCAAATCGATTTACTAATTATTTTCATCTATGTCAATATATTTTAATGTATTTTTATCTGGATTGAGGTTGAATTATTATAATATAGTCATTCATATTGAAAGGAGTGAGTTATGTTTGACTACAGATGTGCTATTTTTATACCATTCATGGTTTTTGGCTAGTGTATTGACATTACGTATGTTAGTTTTAATAAGAATATTTAGATTATGTTTCACCCATTTCATATGAGGAATGAATTGGACTTATTAAGTGATGGGTGAGGCCCTCGATATCCCCTCAATGCATCAGTAGGTCTCATGAGACAAACTAGTGTCTTGACACAAGGTGTTGAAAAAATATTATTTATACTCTTGGCTAGAGGACATGAAAATGTGGTTATGATGTCTGGTATTATGCATTCCATAAGTAGGAAATTATATGTTGATATTACATGTTATTATTTGACTATTAGAATATCCATGTGAATTAGTAACTGAAATTATTTGATTTATCTTTTCCATATTATACTGATTTTTTTGTTAAAAAGGATTGTGTTTTAGTATTATACATTTCCTTAAATGTTAACGATTATTTATTATAGTTTCTGCTATATTGTCATCCATATTGAGCATCTGAGCTCACCCATTTCATATGTTTTATTTTCCAAAGATGTGATAAAGTATATTATGAATAACCTGTAGGGATATCCCAAAGTAAATGAGTGTGTTCAAAGGGGAAAAAATATTATTTTTATTTATTTCATGATGTAATGTAAAACTAAGGTATGTATCAAGTACTTCCAAGGCTACTAAACTAATCATTTTTTCAAGACATGATCTCTTTTAATCATTCCAATGTTATATAATAATGCCTTGAATATGGGTAACTAGGGTCTTGGAGTTACACTAACTACCTCCATGGTAAATATGTTCATCATAGACTATTTATACAAATAAAGGAATTGGGAAGACGCACATCAAGGGTCAACTCATTACCAGATAGCCCCCCCTGATAGGTGACCTCACCCATTAGTAAATACCGTAACTCGACCTCAAAATTCCCCCCTATAAGGGATTTCAAAATTATCGATACATATGTAAATGTAAGGGACTGGTAAAACCCTCCAAACCATTCAAGGATTCACCAAATAAAGAGGAAATCCACATGTTAGCTGCCTTTATCTAACATATGTAAGAGTACACATGGAGTATGGTTCATCTCATTGATGAGAAGCACCTAGATCAAAATAATGCATTAATAGACCCTTTCTCTCCTACAATGGGGTGCCCAGTTCACAATGAAATGATTCCCTAATTAAAACAATGTTATATTACACACCTGGTAAGGGAAGTAGGTGGGGAATATAGTAAGAGACAAATATTAGAGTCACCCACCCCACTTAAGCAGCTTGAGAAAATGGATTGTCCACTTCAAGATCCAGTTCAAGTTTCTCCACAAGTCAATGATCCTATCAATGTGTTATTATATACAGACTCTTGTACGGTTGACCTGATAACCACTCACATATATCTCTTTTGGTATCTGAAAACTAATAAGGTTGTAAAATTACATAATGTAAATCCACGACCAACATGGGTGGACAATGCCCAAGGACCCATAGTGTTTAGTAATGTTTACTTCACAATGATAAATGGGATGGGTGACCAACTTCAGTATCTTGACCACATCACCCCAAGGGGTGGCCCAATGTTGGGAACCCTATAATAGTAGGAGGCCCCTAATCTCGTGTGTTTCATTGATATTGTGGAATGGTATGCATTGTTCTGGTACAACTATCTACTCACATGGTCCGTTACCAGCTAGGAGGATCGTTATCGACTGTTTCTCCTCCAGTTCATATCCACCATAATAAAGACAAGTATCATCTACCTCATTATGTAAATGTAAGGACCTAATGATAATGTTGTTGACTTCATCTCCTAGATGAAATTCCTCATGTTCTCACATTGCATGTCGCTATCCCTAAAACAGGTGATGATGATGTTCATAGAAAATGTTAGGAATTAGCTGGTCTCTACCATAACCTCCCTGAACTATCTAGGTGGATTTTGATAATTATCTAAAAAAGATCACCATCTAGGAGAATAATTTTAGTGAACAAGAAAATAGTCACACCCATTTCTCATTCCATGTCCAATGATAAAAATAGTGAAAGTAGAGATAGCCACCAGTGAGAATGCAACGGTTCCAGAACTGATACACATGATGTCAATTTTGTTAGATGAGTCTCACTATGTTCATCCATATCAAGTGTCAACTCATCCATCTCTAACATTAAAAACACCTCATTTCCAAGAGTATCCTCCTCGATGAGATAATGTGGCTCCAACTCTCTGTCATTACTAGGCACTTAGGGAACCTTTCCCAGAAGAAAGAAACATGACCTATTACCTTAGATATTCATAGGTCCCATCATACTTCATCTATTCCCTAGAGAAGGTATTCATTAATATTAATGAATTTAAAGACCATAGGAGGATAGGATAACTGGACATATCTACCATTGATCATATCAGAATATCATTGGAGACACCATCACAAAATGCTTCGTATTTAAAGATTAGCTCTTAAAAAATTGGATCACGGTCTGCTAAATTTGGTTGACGTTCTTGCAAAGGAGACACATGTGCCTACTAAGTAAAATTATTAAAGGGATGGTTCCTATGATTGGAAACTATCCCCTATCCACGGTGAATATAAGTACAATGATTGGATGGGTTGAAAGGTTGTATCTCACACCTTGAGAATTATCTATAACCTTTTGAGTAATCTCAAACCTCATGTGTTTGTTGCGGATCCTCCAACCACTACCTCCACAATGAATCAAAACAATTGATATCTTGAAAGAACCTTAACTGAAGAAACAATCAAACATAGGGTCTCCCTACAATGTTGAAACCACCTCAAACCCTTGGTGACTTCATTCCTCCTAGGTAAGGATTTGTGCACAAAGTTGGTACCATTCCAAACTATTCCATGGTTGATGAATATGAGAACGCATTATTGAATGAAATTTATCTAGTTGGTTGATTTAGAATTCTTTATAGTGAGTTTGGCACTTTAGAAAAACTTTGTTGTACAATAGGACGAGGACATGTGAGCCATCCTAGTGATCATTCTACTGTTTCCAACCAGGCCTTTCATGCTACTGAGGCCAGGTAGCTGGTATTTCATAGAACTCCGCAAGAATAGTCATCCATGTCTTCTCTATTGGGAATGCCACTCTATACAACATTTTTAGTTAACAATGTAGCTATATTATGACCATGTTTTAACCATCTACATCAAACCAAATCCCAAATTCAGCTGACTGATAGTGAACCTGTAGTTGTTAAAAGAGGTCCACCTAGCTAGCAACAATATATTTTTATTCACTAACCAGACTCCCATGGGTCATCCAATGGCATATGTTCTGCCCCTACCTTAGAGAAAACCTTGGTGGGAAATAAATACACCCCCAAAATGAAAATATGATGTTTTTAAGAATCTTTTCTGCATAACTTCACTACTATCAATCCTCATGGATCTCATTATATCAAGAAAAATGAGAAAATGCCTTGCTAAAGCAATGAAAATCCCTGTCTAATTTAAGACATTGGTAGCTACTATTGCGGTCTAAAATACATAGGATGAAAAGAAAGATGATTATTACTACTACATATCATTATCCAATGAAGATGAAGGTGTTATCATCTAGGAGAACATATGCCTATTGTAAATCATAGGTAAATTTAATGGCATGGGAATCTTCAACTAAATACTGGATACTTTCTCTAAGATCAACCACATACTCACCTGAATTCCCCATAATCTTGTAATATTAGAAGATGATTTTACTCCCTATAGTTAGAATATTTAGTCATGTGATAAGAGTAATGATAAGTAATGTAGAAATATTTGAATTAATAATCTTTTTAGTTCCTAATATTAAGGTTGGAGTTCATATTAGTCACGCAGGACATCGCTAAAAATTGGGTTCTAGGAAGACCCTGGATTTGTCTTCAAGATGAAGTGGCATCTTCATACCACTAGTTCCCCAAATGATCCCTCCGTGGTTGAGTATGGGTACTCCATGGGATTAATCCCACTTAGATCCATGTGATGAATGTTACAAAGATTTTTGGTAGAACCAAATAGAAGGTAAGTTGGTTCATATTAGAGGTTTCGAGCACGACAATGTTCCCAAGGATTTGGTGGCCACTACAACTGATATATGGGTAGACATGAAGGAATCCTTCAACCTACCAATTCATCGGTTGATACCCACAACCCTAGACCTGGGATTCTAGTTTTTTATCCCCATTAAAAATGGTTTTGATATCTCTATGAAAAATGAGTGTTTGTATTTTACCTCATACTCATACACTAGGTAGGGTTGGGTTGTACAGGAAGACACTACTCCAGTAAAGTACCATGAAGTTGGCCTAGTGTCTACCATTCTGTGAAATTGCACGTGATTCACAAAATGGAGATGAATTGAAAAAGTATAACCCATCACCATAGAATCAAAATCAATCATAGACCCAATAATATGAATCTAAATGGAATTTTCTGCACAGATATTCTCACCACAATCTTCATATGGCTAGAACCCCTCAAAAAAGAATTTTGTATTTGCTATCATGGACACAAATGCTCTCCCAAGATAGAATTTCCTGCAAGGGACACTTCCCCCCATTGTTTCCCCAATATCAAATGATGATGATGATTTGGAAAACACCCCTCTTATTTTTGAAGATAGTGTCTCCACCACAATTGAGGAGTTAACCCTTGTAAGCCTTGGTTTCAAGGAAGATTAGTGGATGAAACATATCAATGAAGCCATGTCTCTAGTGGAAAATTAGTAGTATGTGGCCTTCCTAAGATAGTAACCTGATGTATTGACTTGGAGATATGGTGTGATTTTAGGGTTGGATCCTCATGTCTCCATTCTTCATCTTGTCCTCCCAGTGTGTCATCTAGTGCTCAAGCAGCCTGATGTGGCTCTATTTTTACCATGTTATGCCACATATTTTATTTAATTTTTATCAATTTTATTAATTATTCTGACACTTTTTTAAAAAAAAGGGCACTTTTTGTAATTTAATCACTACATCTCTTAATTAATCATTTTTTATATTTAAATATGTATTTTTAGTTCATTTAAATAGTATTTCTAATTATTTTAATTATATTAAATTACTTTTTATTTATAAAATCTTAATCTGGTTTACTTTTCAATAATTTTTATATATTGATTAATTATTTAGTTGTTCAAGTTATTTGTAGTAGTCTAGTTTAGTTTTTATATTAAAACATTACTATTGAAAATAGAATTATTAAAAGAAATTAATTTTTTCTTTTATTTATTGATCTAGTTACTCTGTTTATTAAATAGGTTAAGAGATTAAGTTAATGATTAATAAAATAATTTGTTTTCAATCTTAAGGTTCATTTTTCATTTTACTAATTAACTTTTTCGTTTAATTTTATAAGTTAATTATAATTATTATAATTATATTTTTGAGATTTTTTATTTTTAGTTGTTCTGCATTTGTTTAGACATATATTTAAATAAACTTAACTTTTATTTTCTTAGTTAATAATTAAGAAACTTTATTTTTAGTTTGTTAAATAATTTAGTTAGTTTTTAGTTACAGTTAATTATTTAATGACAAACAATTTAGTTGATATTTATTTTATGTTAAATTATTAATGCTTTAACATTTTATTATCATCTTTAAATTAATGTTTAATGTTTTAATTTTTCAGACTGAACTTTTTATTTTATTTTATCGGTGAGTCGTGACTCACCGATTACATCGAAACACAATCAGTATCTTGTGACACACTGACCCTTTAATCAATTTCAGTTTCTCTTTTCATCGGTTTCAGTTTCTTATTATTTGTCGTGATGCACCGATTATTTTATCCTTTCCTCGGTGTCTTACGCACTCACTGATAATATTTAGTTCTTTTAGTCCCATTGCGTCTGATTATTATTCTTTCTATCGGTGAGTTAGACTCACCGATAGCCTAAATCATCATCAGTTTCACATCGTGCTGATTAATTACACTTTATTTTAATTATCAGTGACTCATTTTCTTTGTTTTTCTTCTATCGGTGAGTCACTGACTCCCTGATCTGTTTCAACTATCGATGTCTCATATTTTTTTCTCTCTAATGGTGTCTTACGCACACACCGATATTCATTACATTCGAATTTCATGCACCAACACATTTTCATGCACACACTGATGCATTCAGTGACTCACTGATTCTATCCTTATATTGGTCTCAACACCGGAAACTGATTTATTTCAGCATCCGTCAATCGATGTCTCACCGATCCTCATTGCTTCTCCACTAGTGCTGAACAAAATCGCACCTCCACTCAGTTTAATCCTTCACTGCTGATACACTAATGTTGTTGTTGCAACGTCGATCCTCATTATCCCTTCAACAAATTATACATTGGCTTCATCTTCTCATAGAAAACTACTATATTCCTGAAATACCCATCATCTTTCACAATTTTTCAACCTTTTCCTTAGAATTGATCCACAATGGCTTAAAACCAGGGAATCAGGATAACGCCTGAACATTTCAGACACGGACCAGTTTTTCACATAATATTCAATTAACAGATCTTTTGAAAAACCAATTTCAAAATTAACCATAGAATCAACCTTAGAACCGAACTATAGTTGGGAGGATGAAGCATTGAGTTGCAAGATTCCATTAGGGGAAACCTCGCCGCCACCACTATGAACCCGGATCCGTCTCGATCTAACGCCACATCGCACAAGGCCAAGACAACGTGCCACATTTGCCACTGGTCTCTATTATTTGCCACTGATGAAGAGAAACCACCGTATCTTCATGGATTTGGAGAAGATAAGGTCGAGCCAATCTGAACTGCTCGAGCTGCTGGAGCCACCACACCGCGTTGGAGCCGAGGGGAGCCAGACTGTCACTACTCTGTTTGGAAGAGAAATTGGAACCCTACCCTCCCCCCGGTGCACCGAAATGGGGGGAGGAAGAATATTTGGTTTGAAAAATGAATAATAATAAATTAAAAGGAAACTTAATTTAAAATAATAACAAATAATAATTTAACCTATATACTAAACAATTAAAATTTTGAATAAGTAATTAATTTAAGATAAAAAAACAAAATTTTTTATTTAAACTAAATTAATTAATAATAACCTCTAAATTAATTTTAGATTAATTATTGTGTTCCATACCAAATATTCATACTTTATTATCAATAATAATTTATAAATAAAATTCAATAAAGCAATAATGTTAACAATTTAATGTAAAAAATAATAATCATGTTAATAATTACTTTTTTTAATTAAAAAATATCTAATTAAATCTTGATTATAACATCTAGAACTAAAATTTTAATGACATATAAATTTATGTAAAGTGACATAATTTAATTAACTAATAAAATATTAAATAATTTAATTTACAATTAATTTTTACTTAAATTTATAACATAATTACTTAATAATTAATAATTAATTTAAATTTTCAAATTCAAATGTTTTGAGGAATAATTTAGTTTTTATTAATCAATTAAATAAATTTAATATATAATTAAATATTGTTATTATATTAATATTTAATCTCAAAATAATCTCTAAAATATAGATTCTAGTTTTTAAATTGTACAAATAATATAATTTATTTAACTACTTTAGTTAAAAATTTATTAATTATTTTAAACAACTTTTTAATAAGTGATCTTCTTAAATTATAAATATTTATTTCCATCGGGTTGTAACTAGGTTGGTTGTTTTTCTTGAATATGTTCATTTGAGATATGGGAATGCATCTAGGTTCACACAACTAACTCATTGGATGTTAGTTCGGAGGACAAAACGTGTGTGACATGCTAGTCGGGAAAAAACACACGTGTGAGGTGCACAAGTGAAGGATTTCTAAAGTCTATGGAATTGAGCAGCGACATGTGGTAGTGGATAGTTGATATATAATGTAGAGTCATAGCAGAATTATGGTGGACGCTCATTCATTCGATGAACACACTAGATTCTAGTGAATGATTTTATTCGATCATTCACTCAGAGAAGAGTATAGAAGCTAAAGCACTTCTCGGAGATCCATTCTTTGGAGTTACGAGGGCCAGGAGCAGTAGTTATTCATGCAAGTAGAGGGAGTATTCTTCCTCTATAATTTTTAATTATCTTTCTCTATAATTGAGTGATTTTAGTATATGTAATCGAAACAATTTTAGTCTAAATACTTCCAGTTTGGGGTAAAAATCATGTCTATTGGTTATCGTCCTTATCTCTTCTCATTATCATTTTTAATGTGATCAGAATTTATTAACGAGATCAGTTTTGATTGCATTCGATTACAATGTACCGCCTGAAATTAATATTGTAATTATACATTCATATGGTGAGTTCTAATGTGGATTAATTTTCATGACCTTTTTAATTGAAATTAAAGACTACAAAACATACAACGAGATTGTTCTTTCATCTTTTTCAAACTGGAATTCTCAAGTTAATTAATCTAGGAGTGGTGAACACTAATTTTTGTTGGCATGAGTGATTTTACTCATGGCGAGGGATATAAATATCTCATTTTTAGTGGTATTAGTTTTAATCACTATCGTGAGAAGGAATGTTTCAAAACTAATAGAGTTGATGTTTTCCCCAGACAAATTTCCCTTGATTGTTCACTTATCGACATTTTATCCCTATTTTTTTCACTATTTTTGGTCGTTTTCTTGATTAAATATACTTCAAAAAAATATTGTGATGTTTCATTTGTGCCTTATAATAAAAAAAATATAAAAAAAGAAAATTAGAAAATTCACTCCACTGCAGACAATAATGGAGCTTCAATTTTATTTTAGAAGATTAGTGGCCAAAATTTCCATCCTTGCGGGTTCGCCCCGGCATTCCACATATACTGTAGTTTGTAGGAATATAAATATTAAGTTTTATTGGCTTCAATTATGGTTTAGGTCATGTTCTAGGCATCGTTGCCGGTAATTTTGACCCTGCTTCTCTTTTTTTTAGATGATTAGTTGCCAAAATTACCTTCCTTGTGGGTTTGACTATGCTTGCCACATATACTGTAGTTAGTAATAATATAAATATTAAACCTTTACTGGCTTCAATGATGGTTTAGTTTAATATTTTGGCACCATTTCCGGGGAAGGCACGATAATTTTATGTAAAAAAAACTAAAAAAATTATATTAAAAAAAATAAAAAAAAAATTCAATTTTTTTTTAAAATTTTGAAAACTGTAAAAAAACTTTTACTTATCATTATGAACTGTAATTGTTGAGTGCTATTACTATTGTTTTCCTGAGCACAAGATCTTCTGGTGCTATATTAGAGGCTCTGAACATTGAATTAGATAAACATCTCACTGCTCTAAGAAAAAGAACAAAATTGAAATGGAAAACATAGATAATAGAGTTCCTACACCTAATAACTTTCAAAACTATCCAAAACTCATAGAATAAAATGAATTTCCTAGGACAAGGGAGTTTCAGCTTCTTCATGTTTCAATCAATCCATCTTCCATTAGAATTAGTCCTAGGGCCAGAAATTATGAATTGAAATAGCCACACATTTCACTACTTCCTGCATTTAATGGTCTCTCTAATGAGGACCCTCTTGCCTTCATTATAAACTTCTATAAGATTGTACAACAATTACCTCTTCTAGGACTCATAGAAAATAAACTTTGAATGATATTATTTCCAATTTTTATTAAATGTAATTCTAGGAATTGGTTTCTATGTCTAGATGAGACATATTTGAAAACTGGGATCATGTGGATAACTCTTTCATTATGAAATTTTATCCTGAAAGACATAAAGGTGACCATAGAACAAAGATAACTAGTTTTTATCTAGAGGATGGAGAATCTATTCATGATGCTTTGGATAGATTCCGGGATCTTCTTAGTTTGTGTCCCCATCATCAACTCCCGTCACACCTTCTTATGGATACATTCTATGAAGGGAAATCCTCCTCTGGAAAGAATCTAGTTGACCAAGAAACTGGAGGTAATTACAATGATAAAACTGATGAAGAACTTAGAAAGATCATTAAAAATCATTCACTAAATTCACACCATAAAAATTTAAGAAGAAAAATAGTCAAATAAAATTTTAATTCAAACACTGGTTCAATGAATGAAACTCAAGCTCAACTGGCTGAAATCACCAACCAACATCAATCTTTTATGAAACAAAATTCTAAGAAAACAGTTAACCAACTAGGATGTCAAAATACCAACCAATATTTAACGGAATAGTGTGCCTAGTTTGGTATGTTTGGGAATACTAAAAACTTCTGTCCTAACTATGATACGCCAGTCGAACAACAAGACAATTCCAACATTGTTAACTATGGTCTGAGGATGCATCCTAAAGAAGATCCATTTTCAAAAAACATTAACCAACGCTATAGTAACCACCATAATATGCCTGGGAAATACCAAGGATTAGTCAAACAATCCACTTCCCCTAATTAATCTAATCAACCAAGACCAAACATTCAAAATCCACAAAGGGGTGAGTCTTAAAATGTACAAGGAACCAATGATAATCACATGTCTTCTAAGCTTGATCTAATCTTGAATAAAATAACCTCTCAAGAAGAAAGATACATGAATCACCTAACCAAACATCAAAATCAATATGATTCTGATAAAATGAAAACTGATGTGGGAATTTAAAACATGGAAACACATCTTGGCCAACATGATAGAGATTTTTCATCTTGGAAAAAAGGTTGAATTCCAAGTACCACTGAGCTTAACCCTAGGGAGAATTACATGGTTGTTTTCCCTAGAATAAGGCTTAATACTCAAAATGATTTTGAAAAAGACCATTGAAATTCCCAGTATGGAAATATGCTTCAATCTAGAAATAAAAATCTGCTTTGCACCTATGCTGGAAATTCATAGAAAAGTCATGAAAATGATCTAGATATATTTTTTTCACCTGAAAATCAAACTAAAACTTCATCAAAAAATCAAAAGAATAATGGAAAAGAAATATTTGAGGAATAGGTGAGAGATATACCTAATGTGAATAAAAATTTTTCCCCACCCATTCCTTTCCCTGAGAATCTGAAACCACAAATTAACACCAAGTCTAAACTTCTTCAGTTCCTTGGCCTCCTTTCTAAAATTCATGTAAACATTCCATTCATTCTAGATTTAATTCAAATCCCATATTATCTGAAATATCTGAAGAAAATTATTTTGAACAAAAAAAAACTAGAAGAATTTTCTACTTACAACCACACTAAAGAGTGCAGTGTTGTAATTTAAAAGAATATCCCACCTAAACTGAAAGACCCATGTAGTTTTATCATACCTTGTACACTAGGAAACACTAATCAACTTAACTATTTGTGTGATTTTGGTGATAGCATTAATCTTCTCCCATACTCACTGTTTCAACAGTTGAGGTTGGGTGACCTTAAACCCACCATATTCATACTGCAGATAGCTGATAGATCATTCACTCATCCTGTTGGTAAGGTATATGATCTGGTAGTTGGGGTTGGGAAGCTATTTATGCCAGCAGACATTTTACTCTTGGATATGTAATGTAATCAAGAGGTTCCCATAATCTTGGGTAGGCCCTTTTTTTCCACAGGTGGTGCTGTTATTGATGCCTCTAAGGGTCAATTAATTTTTAAAATTGGAGAAAATCAAGTAGATTTCAATGTGTTTAAAAATGTTAATAGACCAATGTTTTCTGAATACTTTTCTATGTTAGAGTCCTTAAAATATGAGAACTAAACTGAATATATTGAAAAATATGAAAATCAATCCTCTACTGAAGAATATAATTTTGAAGCTTAAAATCCTGTTGAATTTGTTTTATAAGATGAAAATTCTGCTCAAACTCCAAATCTGGAAAAAAATTTAGAACTGGACAACTATCATGTTTCTACTATAGAAGTGTCCTCTATTTCTGAACATAAAATATTTTTGAGTGAATTTGAGGATGTTTCTGTCAATACAAACCTTTTTGAACACTTTGATGTTATTTAGGGAGAACTTATAAGACAATTAGATGATTCTGCTTTGATAAACCTGCGGAAATCAGATCTGCATAATTTGGATAGTGTACTGCCCACGCTAGACAGTGGCACTGTTACTTCTGAATATAAACATGAAATTGAAAATTATTCATCTTTCAATACTCTATACAAGAAATATTTTGAAGATATTGGAACTCCCATGCTTAAGAGTCTTCCTTCGAGTGTAGAACCACACACTCTTGAACTAAAACCAATCCCTTCCCATGTTAAATATTCATTTCTGGGAGAGAACTCCACTTTTCCTATAATAATTTCTGCTGAACTCAATGAAAATCAAGAAGAAAGATTATTAAATGTTTTGAATATGTTTAAATATTCCATATGCTAGACAATAGCCGATATCAAGGTTCTTAGTCCCTAATTTTGTATGCATATAATTCATATAGAACCTGATCATATGCCTAGGGTAGAGTGTCAAATAAGATTAAATACAAACATGAAACCAGTTGTGAGAGAAGAAGTGATTAAACTACTAGACAATGGAATGATTTATCCTATTTCAGATTGTGCTTGTGTTAGCGTTGTCCAGGTTGTCCCTATGAAGGGAGATTTTACAATTGTTAAAAATGAAAAAAATGAAGATTTCCAAGTTAGGAGATCCACAAAATGGAGAGTTTGTATAGATTATAGGAATCTTAATGAATCCACTAGGAATGACCATTTTCTAATTCCCTTCTTGGACTAGATGCTTGAGAGGCTTGCTAGAAATGAGTTTTTCTGTTTTCTCGAGGGGTATTCTAGTTAAAACCATATTCTTTTTGATATAGAGGATCATGAATCTCCACTTTCACATGCCCCTTTGGAACATTTGCATATAGGCAGATGTCCTTTGGGTTGTTTAGAGCTCCAGCCACCTTTCAAATGTGTATGATGGCTATCGTATCAGATATGATTGAAAAAATAATTAAGGTTTTCATGGATGATTTCTCCATTGTGGGTAGTACTTATAATACATGTCTTAAAAATATTGTGTTTGTTTTAGAAAGATGCATTTAAACAATCCTTGTTCTAAATTGGGAGAATTGTCTTTTCGTGGTTACAGAAGGAATTGTGCTTGGACATAAAGCGTCCAAAAGAGGTTTAGATGTTTATACTACTAAGACTGATGTTATTCAAAAACTGCCTCCTCATGTTAATGTCAAAGTTGTGAGAAGTTACCCAGGGAATGATGGTTTCTACCAGAGATTCATATAATATTTTTCTAAAATAACCAAAACCTTGTGTTCTTTGTTGTTCAAGGATGCACCTTTCAATTTTGATGAAAACTGTTTGAAATAATTTAATTTTCTTAAAGGGAAACTAACTACCTCACCTATAATCCATGCACCTGACTGGAAACTACCTTATGAACTTTTGTGTGATGCTAGTGATATAGTAGTAGGTTCTGTCCTTGGATAGAGGAAATATAGGAAACTAAATGTGGTGAATTGTGCTAGTAAATTTCTAGATGATGCCCAAAATAATTATACCATTACTGAAAAAGAATTATTAGTTGTTGTGTTTGATCTATAGAAGTTTAGATAGCACTTTTTATGCTCCAAAGATATCATCTTCACTAATCATTCTTCTTTTAAGTTCATGATATATAAGAAGGAAACTAAACTCGGGATTATTAGATGGATTATATTGTTACGAAGATATTGATTTAGATTTTATGGATGAACAGGGAGCTAAAAATTTTGTTACTGACCACCTTTCTAGGCTTCTTCTTACCCATTATGAAGATCCTAGGGAGATAAACACTTCCATTCTTGATGAGATGTTTCTTACAGTGTCAATCAAGCAATCTTCTTGGTTTGCATAATTTTACAACTACCTTGTAGCAGGTGTTTTTCCCAAAAATTTGTCCAATAACCAAAGAGAAATATTCATTTCTGAACTTAAATACTATTTTTGGGATGATCCCTTGCTGTTTAGGAGGTGTGCTTGATGGTACTCTTATGAGACGTATACATGAGGATGAAATTCTGCCTATTTTAGGACGTTTTCATTCTTCACCTTGGGGAGGTAACCATGGTAGTGAAATAACCACTCAAAAATTCTACAAATATGATTTCTATTGGCCTACCCTTTTTAAGTATTCTTGGAGCTTTGTGTTTAGTTGTGATATGTGCCATTGGCTGGGAAATATTGGTAGGAAGCAGGAGTTACCCCAAAAAGGAATTCTGGAAGTTGAAATTTTTGATGTCTGGGGTTTAGATTTCATGGGTCCATTTCCATCATCTCAGGGGAATGAGTATATTCTTGTTGTTGTTGACTATGTCTCGAAATGGTTTGTGGTAGTGGCACTGCCTAACAATAAAGTTAATTCTATAATTAAATTTATGAAAAAGAATATATTTACATGATTCAGAGTCCCAAGATCTTTTATCACTTATCATGGAACACATTTTAAGAACTATAAATTTAAATATTTGATGTAGAAAAATGGTAGTGTTCCTAAAAATGCTACTCCTTATCATTCACAGTCCAGTGGACAGGTAGAAATTTCTAAGAGGGAACTGAAAAAAAATACTGGAGAAAACTAGGTCAAACTCAAGGAAAGACTAGTCTCTTAAACTGGATAAAGATTTATGGGCTTATATAACTGCTATCAAGACCCAAATAGGTATGTCTCTTTATAGGATTTTGTTTGGGAAATGTAGTGATTTACCTGTGGAGTTGTAACATAAGTTTTATAGGGCACTTAAGGATCTAAACATTGACTTTAAAAGTGCCGGTGATAGGAGAGTTCTTGTGCTGAGTTAAATTAATGAGATTAGAAGAGAGATTTTTGATAATTCTAGGATTTATAATGAGAGGGCAAAAATCTCTCATGATTCGATCATTGAAAACAAAGAATTCAAACCTGGACAGAAGGTACTTCTCTTTAACTCAAGACTTAAACACTTTCCTAGAAAGATATAGTCCAAGTGGTCTGGACCTTTTACAATTGTGAGAGTTCTTAAAAATGGAACTTTAGAAATTGTAGTTGAAGAGAATAAACACATGTTGGTTAATGGGAAAAAAGTGAAACTTTATTTTGATGGATAGCCTAAAGGCTTGGATTCCATCACTGTGCTTGAAAACTATTCTTGAATAAAGTCTGGATGGGGACATTAAATCTTGCACTGTGTGGGAGGCAACCCATGGTTCTTTTTGTCTTTATGATGTTTCTTTTTAACATTGAATAAAGTGTTGCTTCTGTGCTCTGTTTTTGTGAAATACCTGTTACTACTTCTTCATTGTTTCTTGGTTCTGTATCAGGATGCTGATGTTGTGTCAATAACGAAGTGGAATTCCCATGATCATTTTTGGACAAGAATCTAGTCAGAGAAGTTCTTCATCTTTCTGCATTTATTTCTTCTTCTGTTTTTTCTAATAAAATTCTTCCCACTGAAAAATTCAGCTTGTATTAGAAAATTCTACTATATGTGTATTGAAAATCTTCCACATATGTTTCAATAAAAAACATTTGTTTAATGTCACTATGATGTGCTTAAAAGTTCTGCATGTTCCTCTTGCTGGAAGTTCGAATTCATTGGTAAATATTGAAATAATCATTCACTGTAGGAAATTAAGTGTGGGGGGTATATGCTTGCTAGTAGTTTGGTTGTTCATTGGAACTGATCAGTCTATAAGGTGTTTAGAATTCATCTTTCTACTATATTTAACATCCTTTTGAATCATACATTGCTAAAATTATTACTCCCAATTTAATTTTCAGTTACACTTCACATTTACTTTTAAACTTTAATGAAAAATTCATGTCACTGGACATACATTTTAATGTTTATGTCCAGATATGAACCTTCTATTAATTTCCTCATTGTGGTAAACAAAATTTTTTAATTTAAAAGAGACCCTTTATACAAGTCATATATCTACTTAATTGAAAATATGTTTTTAACCATAATTGATTAATTGTTCTTCTCCACTTTAGAAGTCAACATTGGGGACAAAGTTGGGTTTTATGTGTGGGGGAGGGTGTCAATTCATGACTATGTTGAACTATGCTTAATTGAAATCCCATAAATTCCCACTGAAACCTAATATTTCTGGTAAAATTGGAAAAAATTGTTAATTTTTTTTTAAAATTCATCGACAATTTTATGCTTTACATTGTGCTCAATTGGGTATTTCCTTAGGAAAATATCCTTGTTGGTTATTAGGAACTGCTCTAAATCTAAAATTAATGAGGTTGGATGATTGCTGAGTGATATTACTTAGTAGTTTTATGGAAATTGGGTTTAGGAACTACTTATGAAAGTGATATGGGTATCCTTTTAATGGAATTATAATCATAACCCTTGGAACTGGATGTTTGATTTTGATTATAGGGGCCTCATTCATCATTTAATTATTAAAAGTAATTTCTTTAATGAGCCAATGTAAATGATTTTTTATATAAATATTTTGAAACTTGATTAATTTGGGCATTTGGGATTCCACGTGGAGTCTCTAAGACCCTAGATGATGGGTGAATTTCTGTTTACTATTATCCCTCTGTACACCTTGAATAAGTGCATTGCACAGTGTTTAGCACAATGAAACGTAGCTTGGGAAAAATATAAAAAGTTTCTAGGGTTAAAAATGAGCTCATTAAGGTGAGGGGAATGATGATTGCCAGATGAATAAGGGATCATTTGGTTTATATGGGAGTCATTTAGGTTGTATCATTTTTGTGATTCACAAAAAAATTAACTATTTATAGAGTTTAGGTGAAAAAGTCAAAGTACAAATTTCCTTGGTTAAGGTCTTAATTCTATTGATGTTTTACCTCTTGTCATTCTTGGACTTAGAACTTAATCCTGGATTGAAGTGAGTCATTAAGTAGTATCAAATATGAGGCATGACATCATCATTGTTTGATGATTCATACCTTTCTTAATTACCCTTGATTATTTTTTATAGGCAAGATTCATATGAGTAATTCATTTTCTAAGACTATTGTTATGTTTTCTGCTCTATTTTTAAATGGTTGTACATGTTGTAGTGTGATCTTAATCATATGTAAAATTCCCTTATTTTCAAAGAAAACAAAACATGAGAATGTTTGAGGACAAACAATGCTAAAGTGTGGGGGAATTTGACGTGTCTCTATTTTATATACCTTTTCCACATATTTTATTTAATTTACATCAATTTAATTAATTATTTTGATACTTTTTAATAAATAAAGGCACTTTTCCTTTTTTTATCACTAATTCTCTTAATTAATCAATTTTTATAATTAAATAAGTGTGTTTAGTCCTTTTAGATAGTCTTTCTAATTATTATAATTATATTAAATTACTTTTTATTTTTAAAATCTTAATCTGGTTTAAATTTTAATTATTTTATATTCTCATTAATTAATTATTTATTCGTATTATTTTCAATAGTCTAGCTTAATTTTTATTTTAAATCATTAATATTAAAAATAGAATAATTAAATGAATTTAATTTTTCATTTTATTTATTGATCAAGATACTCTATTTATTAAATAAGTTAAGAAATTAAGTTATTGTTTAATTAAATAATGTGTTTTAATGTTAAGTTTCGTTTTTTCATTTAACTAGTTAACTTTTTCGTTTAATATCTTTAGTTAAGTATAATTATTTAAATTTTAAGTTTGTAGTTAATTATTTGTAGTTTTTATGTAGTTATTTAGACATATATTTAATTAAACTTAATGATTATTTTCTTATTTAATAATTAAATTACATTATTTTTAGTTTGTTAAATAATTTAGTTAGTTTTTAGTTATAGTTAATTATTTAATCTTAAAAAATTTAGTTAATATTTCTTTTCTTTAAATTAGTTAATGTTTCACTATTTTATTATCAGCTTTAAATTAATGGTTAATGTTTTAATTTGCCACACTGAAGTTTTTTTTATTTTGACAGTGAGTCGTGACTCAACGATTACATTGAAACACCATCGGTCTCTTGGGATGCACCAATGTTGCGACGCACTGACCCTTTCATCAGTTTCGGTTTCTCTTTTCATCGGTTTCGGTTTCTTATTTTTTGTCATCACGTATCGATTCTTTTATCCTTTCATTGGTGTCTTATGCACTCACTGATAGTATTTATTTCTTTTTGTCCCACTACATCTCATTATTATTCTTTCTATCTGTGATTTTGACTCACCGATATCCTAAATCATCATCAGTTTCACATCACAGTGATTAATTACCCTTTATTTTAATTATCAGTGACTCGTTTTCTTTATTTGTCTTCTATCGGTGAGTCACTAACTCACCAATCCATTTCAACTATCGATTTCTCATATTTGTTTTCTCTCCAATAGTGTCTTATGTACACACCGATATTCATTTCATTCTAATTTCTTGCACCGACTCATTTCACGCACACAATGATGCATTCATTAACTCACCGATTCCATCTTTCTATTGGTCTCATCCCCTGACACCGATTTATTTCTGCATCGGTCTCTCGATGTCTCACTTATCCTCGTTGCATCGCCACCAGTTCTGAACAGAATTGCTCCTCCACTCTGTTTCTTCCATCATTGATGATACACCGATGTTGTTGCTACAATATCGATCCTCCTAAGCCCTTCATATACTCATACATCAGCTCCATCTTCTCATCGACCACTTATCCATTCCTGAAATACCCATCATCCTTCAAAACATTTCCACCTTTTCCTTATAATTGATCGACAATATCATAAAACTAGAGAATCACCACAATGCCTATACATTTCAGACTCGGACCAGTTTTTTAAATAAGATTCAATTAAAAGATATTTTGCAAAACTAGATTCGAAATCAACCATAGATTCAACCATAGAATTGAACTGTAGTAGGGAGGTTGAATCATTGAATTTCAAGACGCCGTCAGGGGAAAACCATACCCCCACCACTGTGAACCAGGATCCGGCTCGATCTAACGCTGCATCGCACATGGATGGGAGAGCGCGCTACTTTTTCCGCTGGTCTCTCCTATTTGCCGCCACTAAAGAGAAAACACAGTCATTTCATGGATCTATAGAGGATAAGGCTGATACAATGTTCACTGATCAAGCATCTAAAGTCGCCATGCCGTGTTAGAGCCGACGAAATCTGGATCAACGCTACTCTGTTCGGAGGAGAAATTAGAACCCTACCCTCCCCCCTATGCACTGAAATTGGGGGAGGAAGAAGATTTTGTTTAAAAAACATATAATAATAAAGTAAAAGGAAACTTAATTTAAAATAATAACAAATAATAATTTAACCAATATACTAAACGATTATAATTTTGAATAAGTATTTAATTTATGATAATAAAATTGATTTTTTTATTTAAACTAAATTAATTAATAATATCTTTAAATTATTTTAAGTTTAATTTTTATTGTTCCCTACCAAAAACTCATACTTTATTATTAATAATTTATAAATAAAATTAAATAAAATATTAAAGTGAACAATTTAAGGTTCAAAATAATAACCAAGTTAATAATTATTTTTATTAATTTAAAAAATATATACTTAACTTTTGATTATAACATCCTGAACTGAAATTTTAACGAATTATAAATTTATATAAAGTAACATAATTAAGTTAACTAATAAAATATTTAATATTTTAATTTACAACTAAAATTTTACTTAAATTTATTTCTTAACTACTTAATAATTAATAATTAATTTAATTTTTTAAATTCAAATGTTTTGAAGATGAATTTTGTTTTTATTAATCAATTAAATAAATTTACTATATTATTAAATATTGTTATTATATTATTATTTCATCTTAAAATAACCTCTAAAATATGGTTCCTTGTATTTAAATTGTACTAATAATATAATTTATTTAACTACTTCAGTTAAATGTTTAATAATTATTTTAAAATAATTTTTAATAAGTTATATTCTTAAATTATAAATATTGATTTCCTTCGTGTTGTAACTATGATGATTGTTTTTCTTTCACATGTTCATTTGAGAGATGGGAATATGTCGAGGTCCATAAAAATAACTTTGTGGAAGTTAGTTACGAGGACAAAACTAGTGTGACGTGCCAGTCGCGAAAAAACACACGTTTGTTGTGCACAAGTGAAGGATTTTTAAAGTCGGTGGAAATGAGAGGTGACATACGGCAGTTGATAGCTAATATATAAAGCAGAGTATCTGTAGAATTAAAGAGGACACTCATTCATTTGATGGACACACCAGATTTGAGTGAAGGATTTCATTTAATCATTCACTCGGAGTAGAGTAGAGAACCTAAAGCACTTCTCGGAGAGCCATTCGTCAGAGTTATGAGGGCCAAGAGAAGCAGTGATTCATGCGAGTCGAGGGAGTTCTCTTCCTCTATTTTCTTTTAATTCTATTTCTCTATAATTGAGTGATTTTAGTATATGTAATTGAAACAATGTTAGGCTGAATACTTCTTGTTCGGGGTAAGAATATAGTCTACTGGTTATCATCCTTATCTCTTCTCATTATCATTTTTATTGTGATCAGAATTGATTGGCGAGATCGATTCTGATTGCATTCAATTGCAACGTACCACATACAATTAATCTTGTAATTCTATATTCATATGGTGAGTTTGAATGTGGATTAATTTTCATGACCTTTTTAATTGAAATAAAAGACTACAGAACATACGACGAGTTTCTTTTGTCATCTTTTTCAAGCTTGAATTCTCAAGTTGATTAATCTAGGAGTGGCAAACTCCAAGTTTTGTCGGTATGAGTGTTTTAACTCATGGAGAGGGATATAAATCACTCCTTTTCAGTTTTATTAGTTGTAATAACTATCATGAGAAGGAATGTTTTCAAAACCAGTAGATTTGATGTTTTCCCCGGACATATTTATCTTGATTTTTCACATATCGGTATTTTATATCTCTGTTTTTCACTGTTTTTAGTCGGTTTCTTGCTTCAATATAGTTCAGAACAAAAACAAAAAAAGATTGTGTTGTTTCATTTTTTCCTTATAATAAACAAAATATAAATATTGAAAAACATAAAATTCACTCCACTCCAAACAACAGTGATGCTTCCAGTTTTTTTAGAAGATTAATGGCCAAAATTACCTTCCCTATGGGTTCGACCCTGCTCGCCACATATACTGTAGTTAGTAGGAATATAAATATCAAAATTTTACCAAAAAAGGTCCAAAAACATGACCTAAACCGTCATTGAATCCATTAAAATTTTAATATTTATATTCCTACTAACTACAGTATATGTGGAAAGCAGGGTCGAACCCACAAGGAAGGTAATTTTGGCCACTAATCTTCTAAAAAAACTAGAAGCTCCACTGTTGTCTACAGTGGAGTGAATTTTCTATTTTTCACATTTTATATTTTTTTATTGTAAGGCACAAATTAATCATCACAATCTTTTTATGTTTTTATTCTGAACTATATTGAAGCAAGAAATAGACTAAAACAGTGAAAAACAGAGTGATAAAATGTCGATAAGTGAACGATCAAGATAAATATGTCCGGGGAAAACATAAACTCTACTAGTTTTGAAAAAGTTCTTTATCATGATAGTGATTACAACTAATACCACTGAAAAGGAGTGATTTATATCACTCTCCAGGAGTTAAATCACACAATCCGACAAATCGTGGAGTTCGCCACTCCTAGATTAATCAACTTGAGAGTTTCAATTTGAAAAATATGACATAACACAGCCTCCCAAAAGATAAACCCTCCCACGGTGTTATGGTTAAGGCCAATGTTAATAAGATTATCAAATCGTAGATAAAAAATGAGGTATAGTATTCTAGATTTTAAGACAACATCAACCTATTTATGAAGAAGAATGGGATGATCAGGGTCTACATGGCATTTTGGGACCTCCACCACCATTTTCCAAATGATGATTTTCCTCTTATAGTGAGAGAGACATTGAAAGATTCTATAATATTGTTCCAGGAACTATTATTATTGGATAGATATTCTCGATAAAACCAGATCCATATGGAACCTAAAGATGACGAGTCTGCAATATTCCGGGCACGCTTGGGGACTTTATGCTATCAAGAAATTTCATTTGGGTTGAAGAATGTGGGATTCACATATCATTGGGACATGCACCACATAATCAATCCAATTATCAAGACATTGATGGAGTGTTACAAGGACAAATTTGTGGTCAAAATATTCCAACATTAGGACCATCTCAATTATCATAAAAAATTTTCAATTTTCTTTTAGACCTAACACATGACGATGAACCCATTGAACTGTGAATTTGGGGTAACTTATATGAAATTTCTCAGATTCATCAAATTAAATAGAGACATCATGATTGACCCAAAGAATATCAAGTCCATCATTCGAATTCCTCCACCAAGAAATCATCGGGAGTTACATGGGCTTCAAGGTTAATTATCCTACATATGTTGATTTATGGAACAAAATTATACAACATATAAGCCCTTGTTGAGTCTCAAGAAGAAAGTCATGATTTACCTATTAGATGAGGATTCATAGACCACATTTGAGACCAAATTATAGTATCTTATACAGCCTTTGATGTTGATGCCAACCCGCTTAGAAAAAATATTATTCCTTTTTGGGACTAGTCTGAAATGGTACATCAGCACCTTTATAATTCAGAAAAATAATTAGTGAATGGAAAACAAACTATACAATCTTAGTCACAATATCATATACATGATTTTTGAATACACCCCCATTTAGAAGAGTTACCTCACAATTTTTTAAATATTTCAAAAGTTGAGACATTATTTGTAGCATCATGGGATATAGATGGTGTCTCGTATGGATCCTATAAAATATATCCCCAGCCTCCCCTTGCAGACAGTATGATTAGCATACTGGCATGTGATCCTCCAGCCGTACGACATCATATTTATCCCACAAACAGTCTTCAAGGGCCAATAATTGGCAGAATTTCTGGCTACACATCCTACACTAGAAGAACTTCCCCAAGATATTGAGTTATTAGATGAGGCTATTATCAAAATGTACCAAGTTGTTCCATATTGGAAGATGTATTTCTATGAAACATTTAGGATCCCAAACGGTAAAAGGTGAAATGATCCTAAGCTCAACTGTGATGGACTAGGTATTATTTTCAACACCCCAACACAGGTTTTCCATCCATACTCTTTCATTGTAATTTCCCAAACCCCATTAACCCATAGATGGTTCCTCAAATTATTACATTATCATAAATAAAATATTTAAATCCCAAAATGAATGAGTAGTTTATGTTTTTTCAAAACTATATTAAATACAATATAAGTGTATTAAAAATGAATTCACTAATTAAAATATTTTTTCATTATTCTTTTGAGGATAACTTTATTTCGTATAGATTATTATTTCATATCATTACATAGTACACTTCTTAAAATCCGGGGGAAAATAATACATATGATTGCGGTGATATCATATTCTTAGAAAATGTATACATACAAAGTAAAAATCATAAACAAGCATAAAATATTATGGAAAGGAGATTAATTGAAACACATGCTAGTAAATCAATATCCTGAGTAGAATATGGTAGGAATGGAAGTTGATCAAATAATTACATATAAATAATCACATGAGAATGAAACTTAACTATGGAATTATTCTAGTCCAATATTCACATGGTATATCAATAACTAATCTTATAATTGGTGAATAAATAATATCGGTCATCATAAGCATACCATCAAGGCTTCTTCCAAGACACCATACATAAACAGGTATGACATCAACTGACAGCCAAACTAGATTGTCTCATGAGACCTAATGATGAATCTATGGGTTTTATATAGCCTCTAAAATTACATACCATGTACAATTCATTCTTATTATGAAAATATAATCAACACAAACAATTGTTTTGAAAAACGAGCATACGAAATTTGAAGACATCAACCATAAACTAGGAATGGCATCCTAATAGAAAATACATAGTCAAACTAAATCATAAACCATTAAATGAAAAATGGAAAATTATATGATAATATATCAACATTAATTATTAGTAGGATTAAATAGAGGATGTTTAAATATAAGAAAATACACTATTAAAATCATTCAAATTTTCTTTAGAAAAAACCCCCTTTTTTACTCGAAGAATATTAATTTTAAAGGATGAAATTTTTTAAGAGAAAAAATTTTAATTTAAAATAATCATTTAAACATTAAATGGAATATTCAATACGTTATGGTGTCGTGATAGTGAAGAAAATCCACCCATTCCGTATATGTTAAAAAACATTCCTTTGTTTTTTTAAAAACCCATAATGTACACCTTTTGGAAAATGAAAAAAGTATTCATTTCTAACTATTTTATAAAAAGTCAAACATTGGTTAAAAACATTGAACATATTTTTGATAATAGTATAAATAGTTATGATACAATTTTAAGAAACATGGACATTGATGATATATATTCCCCAGAAAATACTTTTTTATAAATAATCTCTGCTAATAATGAGATTGTGAAATTAACCATAACTATGTACATTCCATTAGATGAAGGTGATTTAAAATCATATATAATGGTTTAAAACATGAAATTACTTTATAAAATAACTATATACATATTTTTTATTTCATATCTTGTCTTCATATATTGTTTTTAATAATATTTCATTGTTTACATTGTTTTCGGGGTTAAGTGATTCATTTTTATATTCATGTTTTGTCATGTGAACCATGCTTCTTGTGAATAGGAAATATATATTTCATATAAATAATGATATAATGTTAATATTTATTATATTTACTCATTATATACATTTTTTAGGAATTCATGAATGGTTATTGTGGAAAATGAATCTCATCGCATCGTCGGCACGGTAGGTCAAATGTATGCACGAGCAAAGATGGCATTCCCTTAATGTTGAAAGCATAAATAATTGTATGGTATATTAGTCATAATGAATCAATATCATGTTATATTTATTATTTATATCCATTATATACATCATTATACCCTTCCAAATAATGTGGTGATGAAAAAAAATTACACCACTATGTGCAGATTGTAAGTTGTACGTACAAACATTCGATGATTTCATTTTTCATAAGATGGATAAAAGGTGGAATATGGTTGTAACATAATCATAATAACGTCTCATAATATATATTATACTATAATTATTACTTTATAATTGAAATAACACATAAATAGGAGGTAGGAGAAGAAACGAACTTGGATGAGTTGGTTAAAATGACTACCACTTCTTCTGCAGACTTCCTTGAGATATTTTATTATGGGATTTAGGGGTGGTATTTTTGGGAGACCAAGACCTCTAAAACATAGATATATATGTTTTAAAGTGAAATTTTAAGGAAATAGTTTATCTATAATTCTCAAAGTTTCATGAATAACTGAGGGAGGAGGTTCCCTTTATTAATTGAGGTGAGGGACTATTTTTGAAATCTATAAAATTTAAAATATAATAAGCCTATAATAGGGACAAAGACATAAAAATGGAATATAAATGAATAGGGTAAATAACATTTGATCATATATTATATGATATTAAATCAATTAGTATTTTTTTATGTAATTTAAAAAATACTAATTCAATAAAGTACCATTATTGTCAATTTTGGTACAATTTGTTTAATTTGACATTAAATATATAATGAAAAAGTGATATTTTCAATATAATTATTTAAAAAATCTATAATTTATCTTATATATCTATAAAATGCATCATAAACATTATCTGATCAATAATATTTCATTTTTAATAACATTAAATTCAATTATCTTATTTATCAATTAATTAAAAAATAGAGTTTTAGTATTAATGAATCTTTTAAGGTAACTATATAATTTCTAAAAAATCAAAATAAATTTCAATAATGAAACTAATTTCAATATATTCAAAATTGAAAATTATTTTCCTTCATAGCTTTGTTTTTCTATATGTGGACACATAATAGATATTAAATACAAAGAGTGTGATATTTGTTTTAACTATATTTGATTTAAGTAATATATAAGTTATTTCCATAGAAAAGTGTCCATTAAACAACTCATATTTTATCCCAAGGTGATAAGGTTATAATATTATTCATCCATTAATTTTTGGACAAGTGTTTCTTTTGTTAAGATTATTATCGTTTTGTTTTAACCCTTATTTAACCCCTTTAACTCTTACCAAGATATCATCTATTTTATACATTAAGGGTTAATATAATTACATCAAAATGAAAAACAACCACTAAATGAGTCATTGATATAATTATGAGACTCATTAAAATTAGTTGGAATAATTTTTGTATTTTTTATATTTTATATAATTTAATATAATATAGTTTTTCAAAAATATCCACAATGTCAATTTTGAAACTATTCATTATATTGTTTTGTACAAAAATTAAAACAATAATATAAATTAAAAAAATATTTATAAAACATCAGAAACATTTAAAATTAATCAATATAAATATATTATTACATTAAATCTCTAAAATAATATTTTAATATTTCTAATATCCTTTATCTAACTCTTATATTAATAAAGAAATTACTGCATCATAATTGTGTGAACATTTATTTAAATTATTTCTTTCCTAAAAAAAATATATAAATTAACATGATGTATGTAAAAAAATTCCTTCTAAATACTATTTATAGTTGAATGTATATTTTATATTTCCCCATATTACTAGTATTTCTCTTTTTAAAAACAAGTGTGACAAAATAGAATTTTATAATATAACAAAATAAATTCTATAATCTCATCAAACTGGATTCAAAAGTTTATAATCATGTATCTAGGATGATTTTACTCGAAAAAAACTCATTCAATGACATTAGGATATGTTTTAGTGTAATTTTCTAAGAGTTATAATATTATATATTACCCTTAATTACGTAATTCACCCTTAACTACGTTAAAACATATTACTAGATTTACTATTAATATTCCCAAATATAAAAAACTTATTTATATTATTTATACCCACTTATTTCAAATATTTAATCTATTTTTTAAAATAAAAAACACTTAAATGGGAAAGAATTAATATTAATCTCATTGATGGGGTGAAAAATGATTTTAATGTTTAAAACATGGAAAATAATTAAAAAAATGTATATCTATGTTCTATATATAATATATTCCAATGGCCTACATTGTGTTAAATGATAAAAAACTATAAATTTATTCACTAAAACCATTCAAATGTTTAATTTAACACTAAAATTATTTCGATGATAAAAGATGTTTTCAATTAAAATTTAGCATTTATCACTATTCTTCAAAACCTGAAACCTATCCCAAAAACAATAAATTGAACCTAACAAATTTTCTATATTTCTATTTAAAATAATAAGTTTATATTTTCAATTAATTAATATAAATGTTTCCAAACATGTATTTAAAATAGGTTCTCCATTAAAAGGTCGTAAAACTTTTTTTACAAAAATATTTGTTTTTATGTGTAATATTGGGGTTGTTCATATCTAATGCCTATAAAATATATTAGATGAAGAAAAAAAATTATTGAATATATTAGATTTATATTTCATTTATATCAGTCACTAATATTAATTAATTTAATTTATTATAATAAAATGGATTTGTGAGCATAAAAATAGTTCTTTAAAAAACATTTCGTATATATTATATTAGTTCATGTAATCATTTATAATTAATTTTTAGCCAATAAATTCAACTATATATTTTCATAAGGTTTCTTATACTATTCATAACTACCATCTTAATGAAAAGGTTATATTTTAATATATTAATTAGTAATAATTTAATAATATATTATTTTTTCGAAAACATGGCATTTCTTGTAATGCAAGACAAATAATTGTTGTTTGTAGTGTAGGTTTGTCATGGTGTTGAGTATAATATAAGATATCAAATAAATTGAATTTATTTTGGAAGGTACATTTTTTAAAATCTTGGGGTGTTACATCCTCACCTCTTTCAATAAATTGTGTCCTGACAAATGGATCCTGGGATAAAATCTAGGGGTTTTACCATTAAAAATATCATTTTTGAAATATCACATTAGAAAAAGAATTAATGGGACCTCCAATTTAATTTAAATAATGGTAAGTAAAAATGTCACTAGTGATAACCCATACTAGGGTTCCATGATAGAAAACAAGGACATGGAAGAGAAATCTAACCATGATTTTGTGATTGAGAGTGATAGAGAACATGGTTAGGAGAAATTTTACAATAACAAAGATATAAATCTATGATGATCCAAAGTACCATTTGATTCATTAAAAAAGTACTATTATAACATCATATGTTTATAGTTCTATATCTAATTGGTTAAGAATTCATTTATATTTTCAACATGTAATCAATTTTTGCCACAAAATCATCTTTTTCATCAAATGATGAGTATTCAAGATAACTCTTTCCCAATTGAAGAACTATAATAAAATCTATAAAGAAACACATAATCAATAAAATATTAACTATATATTTCTCATATCTTGATACATTAAGAAAAAAATGGGATAATATAAGATAATTCTCCTAAAATAATAAACCATTGCATGAAAAAATCAATAATCTCAAAAATTCTATAGTAATACCTGATGGTAAACAAAGATCATTACAAAAATAAGTATCCTTCCTAAAAAATATTCTAGACTAAGATTGAAACCGAAAAATTAAAATTATTTGATCACATTATTCGAAGTAACAATAATAAATCTTAGTGAATCAATATAAAAATTAATTTCATAAATCAAATAATATTCATGATATGATGACTATTTTCCTAACTATCATGAGTCACCATAAGTCCAAAATTAAATCATATTTGACTCAAAAAAAATTCTAAATTTCTTATTTAATAAATTATATTCAACCTAATCTTATAGTATTCCAAAAATAACAAAAGTATTCCAGAATAACGTTAATCACTTAATCACCAAATCATTTCTGAATCCCAATGTTATCTGGTTGATAAAAAAATCCTTAAAATAAAAAAACGTTTATCCATCATATATTTTAACTAACTAAAAAATTCATATTGTCTAGGAATTCATGTAGACTAGTGTTAGGAGCTCCACCCTTTTCACACATTGGTTGTGGTTTCAAAGCCTATGGCATTTCTAGACGCGACATACTATTACCCAGTCTGGGAATTTCCCTTTTTCTGAAACTATATTAATATAACATCAAATATATATATGATATGTATCCTTGAAATAATGTTAATCAATAAATATCATTTTAACTATATATATAAATAAAAACACAATATATAAATACATCATCCATTTATTTCAACATAGTTCAAGATGTGGTCTAGATATTTTTTTATAGAATAGGGCATTGTCTAGGGTAATGACTAGGTTCCCTTTATTTAAGGCAATGAACTACCAATGGATTCATTGGGTAAGTTTTATTTCCTTCCATTATAATCATCATTATTCATCAAAAAAAATACTTTATGTACTTATTTCCCTCACATAAATCATTTATCCATTCCATTGTGACACATTATAAGGTGTCACCTTCCACATATCATGCATGATAGAAATTGATCATTCTTGTCTCCATGGTATCCAAAACTGGAGCTCTTAGAAGGATACACCCTTATCTTACTTGGTGAGTTTGGGAGTTGGTTAATGTAAATTTCTATAATAATATTTCATAAAAATTGGTTAAGAATGAAAAATATATGTTTATCTCCTTTAAATGTTCAATTTGGTTTCACACTGACATAACCATTTTTATGATATTCAATGTTAACATAACACCTTTGGGTTCATGTTGTTGACTAAAAGCAGATTTTATAATGTGAGTAATAATAGTCAATGTGGAAAAAACATATAATCATTTATTGAAAATCGTGACACCATATTTTCAATCTAAAACACCTTATTTTTAAACTAGGTTATCAATTTTCATTATATATACATATCCATTATAATTGTTTTTTTAATAAAATTTTTCTCATCCCATGAATATTCCCTAAGAGTGTCAAAATAGGTGTGAAGTAAGGCCCATTGTCATGTACCAGGTTACACTGAGTTAGGTGTGATGCACTTTGTTAGTGTTTTTACCCCAAACTCATATGTTCCCGAACGGATTCCTCTTATAGTGTACAGACGTGGATTAATTTCTTGGAGGACCCATGTAGTCTCTACCTTACCAAAATTCTATGATGTTCTTCTATACTTATCCTCGAAGTCTATATTAGGGTTATATTCCCCAGTCTATGTTTTCTAAATCTATTTTCCATGGTCACTACTAAACTTCATTTCCTACCAACTATAATAATCCCAACATGAGTAACTCGAAGCCAATAAATCACATTTTTACATTGCCATAGGTAAATTTTCTTAATCTCAAAGGACAAACGAGTTTAGTAATTTTTGAAACCATATTACAGGTATGAAAATTGTATTACAAATGAATACACTAACTACAATATAATTTTTTTATTTATTTCTTCTGAGGATAACTTTATTCCATCTAGAATATCCATGTATAGCATTCCTTATACCACTTTTGAGAATATTGGGGAAAATAAACACATTAAAGGGGTGATCTTATATACTCAGTTAGTGGATACATATAGTGTAAGTTATCATAAACAAGAATCAATGATTATGGAATGGTGAAAAACTAAAACACATCCCATTAAATAAATAACCTGAGAAAAATATGGCAGGAATGGAAGATGATCAAATTATTCTATATAAATAATCATATGAGAATAAAACATAACCATAGATATTATACTAGAAGAATAATCACATGGAATATCAATAACTAATCTAATAATGGGGAATTCATATTGTTGGACATCAAAAACATATTTTCACGGCATTATCTAAGAGACCTTCTATAAATGGGTAATACATTGACTAGTACCCAAACAATTTTGTCTCCAGTGACCTATTGTTGCATCGATGGGCTATAGAGGGACCTTCCCATCACATACTTAGTCCAATTCATTCCTCATAAGGGAACATAAACAATATAATCATTCAAATTAAAAAAATAAAACACAATATGTGAAATCATTGACCATAAACCATGAATGGTATCAAAATAGAACATCCATAGATAAATTGAATCGTAAACCATTCGATGAATTATGTTAAATTATATCATAATATATCAACATAAAATAATCATAAGATTCAATAGAGGATTTTTACAAAGATGAAAATACTCTAATTAAATCCTAAAAAACACTTGGCAGAAAACCCCCTTTTTACATATATTTTTTTTAAAGTCTAAAAGAAATTAACATTTTAATTGAAATTAAAATCATAAAATCTTAAGAAATTCTTCAAGACAATATGTTTTCATGATGGTATAATAATTATCTCATGTCGTATAAGTGAAAAAAAATCCTTCAATATTGTTTTCTAAAAATTCACAAAATACCACATTTGGAAAACAAAAAAAACTATTCATCTAGATGCATTTCATAAAAAATAAAACATATATAAAAAGACAATACAAATTTCAATGATTAAAATAAAAATTTTAAATTTATTATATGAATCATGTACATGGATGATAAATATTCCCCATCTGATACGTAAATATAAATAATAGAGGATAATAAAGAGATAGTGAAATTAACCCTTACCTTGAACGTTCCTTTAGTTGAATTTTATTCAACATCTTGTATAATGGTTTAAAACATGTTATTTCTTTATACTAGGACAATATAGTTTTTCATGATATCATATATGATCTTTTTGTATCATATTGTTAATAATATTACATTATTTCCCTTCTTTCAGTTGTTAACTGCTTTATTTTCCTGTTCATGTTTTTTCATGTGAGTATTATTTCTTATGAATAAGACATATATATTTTATAGAAATAATGACATTAATTTCATATATATTATATTTATTCATTATATTCATTTATATATTCATTCTTATATTGTTATCGTGTAAAATGATTCTCATCATGTCGAGGACATGGTAGGTCTTACATACTCAAAAGCAATGATAACATTCCCTAAATGTAGAAAGGGAAAATAATTTGATGGTATATTAATTATAAATAATAAATATATTGTCATATTTTTTATGTATATATATTATATCCAACATTATATGCATCCAATTAATGTGGTTATGAAAAACAAATTACACCGCATTGTGGAGACGGTTAGTCGTATGTAGGCACACGCGATGATTTAATTTTTCTTAGGACAGATAAAACGTGGATTTTGGTTGTCCCATAATCATAATAATATATCAGCATTTATATTTTTTTTATAGTGTAAATACCAAATAAATATGAGGTATAAGAAGTAATGAACTTGGATAAGATAGTGAAAATGATTTCCTCTTCTTCGACAGACTTCCTTAATAACATTTCTTCATAGGACAAGGTTTTGTCATTTTGGGAGACCAGAACCTATATACTCTGGATAAAGATGTGGATTGGAGAAATTTTATGTAGTTATTCGAGATCATTGGCTCAATTTGGTGTGAATAAGTGAGGAAAGTGGTCAGCTCTTATAATTCATGTTTGGGGTACTTTGGGTAATACTCAAAAATTTAAAATATAATATGGATATTCTAGAGCCAAGGACATCCAAATAGACTATAAATTAATATGATAAGTCATTTTAAACTTTATATTATCACATTTTAAATTAATTTATATTTTATGGTTTTTAAATCATTTAATAAAATATTAATTCAATCAAGTACTATTACGGTCAAATTTGGTTCTATTCATTTTATTTGACACTAAATATATCAATACTAAGTTTGATTTCAAATATAATGTTTTAAAGAATCTTTTATATATCTTATAGATCTATAATAGTTGGTTGAGACATTAAATGATCCAAAATATATCATAATTTATATTATTTAAATCAATTATTTCATTTATCTTATAATTAAATAAATACTTGATTAGTATTAAAGAAGCTATAAATGTAAATATACAGTTTTAAAATATTAAAAATATATATATAATGAAAAAAACATTCAATTAAAAATATACATTTAGGTTTTTCTTATCTTGGTTTTTTCCCTATTTGGACACGTAAAAATTATTAAATACAAAGAGAGTAATATTTTTTAACTATCACAATTTTAAATAATTTATATATTGTTTTCATAGAAGTGTTTCTATTAAACAACTCAAGTTTGATCTTAATGTGATAAGGGTATAATCCTCTTTATACAATAATGTGTTGACTAGTTTTTTAATCCTTATCTGTTTTTAACCATTATTTTCCCCTTTAACTCTAACTATGATATCTTTATTTTTATAATTTAAGGGTTAATATAATTGCTATAAAATTCTAAAGGACCAATAAGTGAATCACTAATGAAATTTTGAGACGTATCTCAATTAACTAGAATGATTTAATATTTTATATATTATATAACATTTAGTAAAATATAATTTATTTAAAAATATTAATAATGTCATTTTTGGTAATATTCTCTATTTTATATTATACAAAAAATTAAAAGAAAAATATAAATTGAAACGAATACTTTTAAAATATAATTATGTTGTAAAGTCCATAAATATATTCTTTTATCAAACTAACTCTCTGAAATTTAATTTATTTTAATATTTTTAATATCATTTATTTGATTTTTCCATTAATTATGCAATTTCTATATCATTATTATGTTACTGTTTAATTTAATTATTTATTCCCTAAAAATTATATATAAAATAAAATTATGTAGGTAAATATTTTATATTTATAAATTAAATTTATAATTGAAATAATCTTTTATATTATCCCATATTAAAAATATGTATCTTGTTTAAAACAGAAGTGTGACAATATATACTTTTATTTTAATTTAACGTAATAAATGTCAGAATATCATCCAAGTTACTTATAAAGGTTATAATCATGGCCCAAGGATGCTATGTTTCTATGAACAGTCATCAAATGACATTAGGTAAAGTGTTCGGGTAATTTTCTAATAGTCAAAATATTATTTTTTATCCTCGATTACATGATTTACCCCAGTCTGTTGTAATAAAAATATTACTAAATTTTCAATTAATATTCCAAAAAATAAAAGTACCCATTAAACATAATTTATACCCATGGATTAAAAATATGTAATCCATTTTAAAAAATTAGAAACATAGAAATTAAATAAATTAATTTAAAATTAATCTCCTTAACGGGGTGAGAAAACAAGTTTAAAGTTCAAAACAAGCAAAAGATTGAAATATTTTTATATATAAATTCAATGTAAAATTAATTAAATGAACTAAATAGGGTTAAATTATTAAACAATAATCCTTTTATACATTAAAACCATTTGAAAAAATAATTTAACATTATAAATTATATAAATAATTTTTTTTCAATTAAAAGTTAGTTTTTTTCACTATTAATCAAAACATGAAACTTATCAGAAATATACCATAAACTAAATGAAAGTAGTTTTTTGTATTCCACTATAATTTATTGTGTTTTCTTCATTTAATTTATATAAATGTGTCACAATGTGTATTTAAAATTAGTTTTCCAATAAATGGTGGTAAAACTTCTTTAATAAAAATATAGGGTTTTATGTGTAATGTTGGGTTTGTTCTAATATTATGTCTATCAAATCTATTGGATTAATATAGAAAAATATTTGATATAATATATAACATATATATTTCATTTTTATCATTCATTAATAGTAATGAATTTAATTTATTAGAATAAAATGACTTTGAGAGGATAAAAATAGTTTCTTATGAAAACATTTAATAAATATTTAGTTGGTTCCTATATTCATTGATAATTAATTTGTAACCAATGAGTTCAACCATATAATTTCATACGTTAGTTATTAATATTCACCAACAAAAACATAAGGGTTAGGTTATATCTTATTATATTAATTAAAAATATTTTAATAATAAATTGTTGTTCAGTAGAACTCACCCTTACATGTAATGAAAGCCAACTCATTGTAGTGTGTAGTGTAATCATATCATGTTGTTTCATACAATGTAAGCTATCAATGAAATTGAATTCATTTTGAAGAGACATAATATAACATTTTGGGGGTGTTAAATTCCTATTATTAGAGGTATTCACCAAAAATGACGCAAATTATAAATCTCAATTACTATTCTTGAAATGGTTGTCAAGATTGATGTCCCGAGTCAACATGTGAAGGGAGACTCTAAGTTAGCCATCATAAAAATCTGAGGTTAATATATAATTTGAAATAAAGAGATTGTGGTAATTCAAGAATATACCTTCTAACTAGTGATGTAGTTCCCTTCTAATATAAAGGTGACTCATTCCCCTCAGTCAAAGAATGATCAGGCCAATGAATTTTCAAGACTAGTCACGTCTCTCGTTAAACAAAACCAATATAACCCACTAATACATGTGGAACATTATATTTTCATCCCCCCTGGCAGTTTAGGTGATAGAAACCAATATATAAACCAATTGAATGTTAGTAGTCCTACACTAGAACCCTCATTCCTCCCTACTGTAGAGGAAATGCCAGATTAGATAACTCGATTCATCAATTGTCACCAACAGCGCACTCTCCCACCAAACTAAACAAGGGGAGGGAAAATTATTCTTCGTGTAACATATTTTACCCCCCAAAGTGGGCCATGAAGGGTCCAATCATAGTAGAAGAATGGATATTGGGAGGGAAAACTATTCATTTTTTATAATCGATGACCAATATGGGATCAATATCCCAATAAATTCCACTATCCACATATTAAGATCAAATATCTGTACAAAAGTAGAAAAAGGTGTAGGATCATAGAGAGAGGATCTTTCTCATCAGGTTTATAATTATTTTAAATAATTTCTACAGAATCTAAATACTAATATCATTATTACTTTCTTTATTGATGATGTTGATCGTCTGGAAAGACCCTTGTGGATTGCCTCATTGTTCGTGTGAGGATCCAAATGAGAATCCATCTAGTGGTGATCCACACATGTATTGATGGAATTTGATAGATAAAATTGATTCTCTAAGAGAGAGCGTGGTGAGTCAAGTGCTTGTGTGGGTCATTCTTGATCGCATGTTCTTTGGTCTTGAAGAATGTCTATTGTTCTTGAGATGTGGGAGGAGAGGATTCAAGATAGATTTTTTTGGATCAACAATTTTCTCACCACCATCAATTCAGTTCACTCGGCATAATGTCATAATAGATGTACCTATCAATTTGAAAACATGTGGTTTTAGTTAGAATATTTAATTGTATAGCATCAATTAAATACATTCATGACCTTAGATAAAACATAAGCTACCTAATAAAAATAACAACACCACATTCATGGTGTGCCAACATTCACGAAATGGAATCAAAAAATGAAATATCATTCCCAATAATGATAACGGTTTTATTATTATTTTTTTCTTGTTACAACTAATTAAATAATTATTTACAACTTTGTAAATAATTATTTTACTACTGGACTGGCCTTGGTCTGCTCAAACTCCACTTCCTTTTATTGAACACCCAAATAAATAAATAAATAATTTATTCTCATAAATAATTATTTTAGTTATAAACTAGTAAATAAATAGTTATTAAATGTTCAATAAAATTAATAAATATATTTAATTTAATTTATTTGATCATTTTAATTTGAATAATATTATCCCACGGTCTTGATAATAATATTTATTACATTTATTAAAGTAAGGTATAATTTAATTGAGACCAAAAGAAACACATAGTATGTGACCCTCTAGTATTCTTTCACATTGGAATTATGAGGGATTTCTTAAAGTACATGAGTATTTTCTGGAAACGGGTCAGGTCACCAAAGAGAAAGAAATTAAAGTCCCAACGATAACATAAAAATATGAATGATCATTGTGTAATATAATCACCTTTTCTCAATATCTCATCAATTTGGTATCATGATAGTGTCATCAACCTATTTTTGAGATATGACTTTATTTGACTACTTGAAATAAACTCGTCATTACACCATGGAAATGGAATTTAGGGAGATGGTTCTATTTCAATCAAAAGGATGAGATATCAACTTCCATAAATTGAAGTGATAAATCCTTCCCAAATTTATCTGTTAATAACATGTCAATCGTGATGCACCCAACGTACCCTACATCCTACCAACATATGGCATGATAGTTATCATTAGTAAATCAAAGTTCACTAGTTGTGACATGCATTAATGTTAATCTTATTGTCTAAACAACATCACACATGCTCACAGATATGAATATCTCTTGACACCAAAACATGTAGAATTCCTACAGGTGGTTCTGTTCTCATAACCTCCCATATGGGAGATTACTAAGTGTAATATTCGTGGGAATAAGTTGCATTTGCTTAGTATTTCTCTAACATAACGGTGTTTATACTATGTGTCCCAATATAGTTTATCATGCAACCACAGAACAATATTTAAGAATATTATCATAGCAATTCAAGGTTCTATTCATACCGGGGAACTACTATGACCTTTTCCATTCAAAAAATACTCTAGAACATTATTACATCATAGTCATTAGAATATTTAATAATATTTAATAATATTTTTATTACTTAAATACACTAAATATTTATGTAATAAATGTACTAACAATTGGTTCTAGGACACCAAATCTAACTAACTCCAACTTGGACTAGATCCAACTCCCTATGACTTTCAGTCCAGTAGACCCCAACTAATGATCATGTTTCTTCTGAGTGATGGATTTTTACAAGGGGTCCACCATATTGTCTTTTGTGGAAATGTTTCTCACTGCAACTTTACCTCTGAGATAATAATACCTCAACAGATTATACATACGAAGTATGTTCTTTTCCTACATATGTGAACTTGGATCTTTTGCAAGATCCACCACTGTTGTATTATCACAATAGAGTATGATGAGATATTTACCATTAAGATCCACATCCATCTCTTGTACAAAGCTTTGCATCCAAACTAATTCATTAGTTACCTCAGAATCTACAACATACTAAAAATCTGTTGTAGAATCTATGAACACACTCTTATTTGAGATCATTTAGCTTACACGTCCTCCATTTTAATGTGAAGATGTATTCTATCCACAACTTCATGACATCCTGATCAGTTTGGAAACTTTCAACTACATATCCTATGATGAGTAGTTTCTCATCACCTCTAAAAACACAGAACTTATCCTTAGTATGCCCCAGATACTTAAGGATAATATTGACTGCCATCAAATGGAAATCACATGGGTCATCTTGATATCTAACCTCCACACTCAATGTGTATATGAATTATATCCTAGTACATAGCATGAAATACATGAATTACCGAATCATTGATGTGTACGGAGTCCTTTCCATTCCCTCTCTTTCTTCATGTGTCTGAGGACACATTTTCTTGGAAAGATGAATTCCATGTGACATTAGAAACAATCCCCTTTTGGATTGTTCCATACTAAAACTCTTCAGTATCATTTTAATGTCTGTACTTTGACATAGGCCCAGTAATCTCTTAGATCTATCATGATGGATCTCGGTCCCAAGAATATATGGTTCATTCCCTAAGTCCCTAATGGAGATTCATTAATACAACCATGCCATAAGAGACTGTAAGACTAGTATCTCATTTCCAATAATTAATATGTCATCAATACATACTATTTCGAAAACGTTTTCACTTATACAAAACTTTTGGTAGAAACAATGTTCACATTCGTTCTTTATAAAACCAAATTTCTTTATGGATTCTTCAAAATGAATGTTCCATGACCTGGATTCTTTCTTAAATCCGTAAAAATAATTATTCAACTTTAATGTCTTATTGGCATCATTTGGAGCTCCAAAACCTTCAGGTTGATTCATGTCGACATCTTCCTGATGGATCCCATTAAGGAAGTCTATTTGGACATCGATTTTCAAAATCTCATAGTCATTCTAAAAAGCAATAGCCAATTTAATTCTGATGGAATTTATCATCAAAACTAGAGAAAAGGTTCCATTGTATTTAATTCCTTGACACTATTTGAGCCCTTTTGAAATCAGTTGTTCCTTAATGGTATTGAATTGTCCTTCTAGATCTAGATTCTTCTTGAAAACCCATTTAAAACAAACATAATTAAGATAAACTGGAAGATCTACCAAAATCTAGACATAGTTTTGGCACATGGTATAAATTTCATAATTAATGGATTCTTTTGGGTTAGAAACATCTGTTCCACTTACTGCTTCATTGTAGGTTATATGATCATTATTATCAACTAATAATGAGTCTCCTTCCACCAAAACTAAAAAACTATACCATTCAGGTTCTCTAATCTATCTTGAAATCCAACATAGTATATCTATCTCTGTAATAGATATTTTCTCCGTGAGGATTTGTGGAATCTTCTCATGTATCAACTCTTTTGTACCTTGTTCCTAAACATCTTCGAGTATATCTCACTCCCAATATCACTTTTGGAGATGTGCTCCCTCTGAAGGAATATGCCATGTCCTGCAACTATAACATTTTTGTCTGAGGGGTCATACATGTAATATCACCTTGTTTCGTTAGAGTATCCTATAAAGGTACACCTTGTGCCTCAAGGTTCAAATTTTTTACATGAAGAGGCCTTAAAAAAACATCACTACCCCACACTTGTAAATTCTATAACATGGATTTTATTCCACTCCAAATATCATATATAATAACATTTAACTATTTAGATGGAACATGGCTTAGTTTTTGTGCTTTTGTTTGTAATGCATATCCCTAAATGTATAATGGGATAATTGAAATGTTGATCACTAATCTCACCATGTCCAATAAGGCGTGGTTCCTCCTTTTTCTTACACTATTCCACCGAGGAATTTAAGGAGGATTGATTTTGTATAGGATCCCAAAATCCCATAAGTAATCAATAATTTTTTATTATGAAACTCTCCACCTCAGTCCGAGCAGAGTTTCTTAATATTCATACCAATTTGGTTCTCAACATAATACTTGTATTCCTGGAAAGTGTCCAATGAATCTGACTTATACCTCATTATATAGATATATTCATATCTACTAAAATCATTATTAAATGTTATGATGTATGAGTACCTAACCTTTACTTCAACTTGAAATGGTCTACACTAATCGGTATGAACTGACTCATGATGCTCATTGGACTTTTCACCTTTCCCCCTAAATGGGGATTTGGTCATTTTTTCTTATAAACAGCATGGAAAACACCAAGTGGTTTTAGTTTGAAATAATCTAAATATCCAAATTGATGCAACTTTGTCAGTTGTTTCTCATTTAAATGACATGGCTGGTGATTCCAATATTGGGTGTGGTATGAGTCATGTAAATTATCATTGTTATATATTTCCATTACTTGGTTTGTGTAATCCACCACATAAATACCATTGTATAACTTTTCCCTACCCTAAAAAAATCTATCTTTTTAAAAGAAGCCACATTCAGTTCCGAACAGGAATAAAAATCTATTTGTATCTTGTCCAAAAACAAAAATAATGTTTTTTGGTCATAGAAGGCACATAGTAACAAACATTTAACACCAAGACCATCCCAATCAGCAATGTGTGGTGGTAGTCCCTGATAGCTACCGCAGCAAGTCTAGCTCCATTAGTTACTCCTATATCTACCCCCTCCCCCTAGTCAATTTTCCTAAATCTATGTGGTTCTTTTATATGAATACATATGTGAGCACCACAAGCTGTATCCAATACCCAATTTTTAGAAACAGATAAATTGCACTTGATAAAAAATGCACCTAAATATTCCCCTTATTTTTATTGGATTAGTGTAGTTTTTATTCTAGTTTCCCTTCTTGCCACATGATAAACTAATATTTTCATGTTCCCTTCCCTCCCCTTTGATCTTCCTTTTATTTGAAGGGTGTGAAGAAGCTTTGGGCTTAAAGTTCTTGGCCTACCCGTTATTCTTATTCACAATAATTAAATATGGATTTTCATGCTTTATATATTTGTCAACTAGGAGAATGAGGATAATAATATCAGATAGTTACTTCTCAATTTTTTTCATATTGAAATTAATATCAATACTGGAGAAGCTATGAGGGAGTGTTGTTGGAGTGGGATAGGTACCTAGTTATTTGAAGAGTGTAAACCCTAGAACCTCCTGACGCTCAATGTAGCCAACGAGCCTCAATACCTGAGGCCTAGCTGAGGTACCCTTTCCATCCTTACACTGAAAGAGTTCCTTGGATATCAAACACCTTTCTTATCTTTCTCTCTCCTTTTAATGACGACATTTGTGCTTGACGATGCTATATGAATCCATTTTTTCATGAGATTTCATGAGTTCACTAGAAATTTATGAAATCAGAAAACATTGAACATCAAATGTGGAATTAATTTGTTTCTATTATACCATGAAATCCTCATCAATTGCCTCTTGGGTAGGCGGATTTGGTATTGCTGACTCCATAACATAAGACTTATGTTCATAGAATAGGGAAATCTGAAGTCATCTAAACCATTCCTAGTAGTTACTATCATTGAGGATGTCGTCTTTATCTATAATTCATCATTGGTATAGTATAGTTGAGCCTGTCATTTTATTATACATTTAAAGATCATATTATTAGAACTTTTTTTATTACATTTTATGAAAAATAATAATTTTATTTTATTAAGTCTCCCACTATCTTCTCTTGTCCCAATGACCCTCACACTTGATCTCGGAATGTCTAGTTTCATGGACATTCTATTAGAATGTATCCATATTCACCTTTTCATAACTCCAACAAGGGTTTTTCAATCTATTTGATGGTATTTAGGTAGGTAGGTCTTGGCCAACAGTGGGATTGTAGCTCCATGATCCATTGAGTAAACTTTCCAATACTAAAATCTCGTCTTCGATATCCTCAACACTTGCCTCCAATATTACACCAAGTCTATCAAGGGGCACTCCCCTTGATTTAATATTGTTAATTCAACCCAAAAATTTCATAAGGGCTTCCTGTATAAAATTATGTGTCCTAACAAGGTTTGGTAAAACATATAGTTTTATTGTGTCTTTCCCTTAATCAATAAATGTAAGGCTCTGTATGGATTAATATTTTATTTAGTATTTTTTATCTCTAATGCATAAATTTATTATTATCATTATCACATGAATTTTAATATTATGTGTTACTTACAAAAGTGATTAACAATATCTGGAAAATATTTATGCATAATCTTTGTTTATTTTAGTTCCATCTTGCATTCTTGTTTAATTCCTTAATTATGTGATCGTGACAACATATTTATAATGATAAACCATGAAAATGACAAAAATAAAATAAGGTAAAGAGAATCATCATGATATTTTCTAATGGTTAGTTTATCTACTGGTTGATAATCTAACCCTGACCTAGGAGAGAAACACCTAGATCCTTTTGGATTCATGTTTACAGCTTTCCACTTATCCACCATTGTATATCCCGTGATTGGTTTCATATGGGCTCCAGCTTCAATAGCCTCCACTAGATTGGGAGCTTCATCCATTACAAATTCTTTTTAACTCAAACATAGGTGATGGGGAAAATGGGGGTTTACATAAAATAAACCATTTTAATGCAAGACATACATATTAATGAGGAGGTATGGCTCTCATGACAACAATTTAATTTGACAAATAAATTGAAAGAAACCAATCACATACAATGTTCTAGTCTAGCTTATGATCATACACATAAATGAAATGAATTAAGAAACTAATAAAACAATAATAAAAATTTGTTAATCATTCTCATCAATATAAATCGTGATCAAATCAACTAATTAATATCATTCATTAATCAGTCCTTTTATCTTAATTAATTTCTTGAATTTCTTGGAAATTCTCATCCATTTACATAAATAACCCTTAGAGGTAACTTGGTGAATACTGTTTCAAATCTACCTAATATGAATTATATTCATATAAATTTTTACTCTTTCGAGATAGGACATACATTATGCTTCAATGCATAGAGTAACAACATTTTGAAGGATTTATACATGATTAGTAGTTCTGAACATTACACCAACATTAATGTTTTAACATTGTGTACATTGGTAAAGTACATGGTGCGTAGTTATGACTATATGGTGTGTACTACAGTTATAATCCTTCCTGAACTACACACCTAGGGACTCGGCATATGAGACGTAATTCATATATTCTAGAGTAAAAATAAATTTACAGTGGGCTACATTATTTTTTGTTTCCCCGCTACATAGTTATCGATCGGCTAAATCAATGTATGGGATACACGGATTGTCCCTTGACCCTAAGGGACTACATGTAGTGTCTAGGGGGGACACATAGTGTGTAATCTAGTAAGTGTGCGCCATCTATCAAGTTCAACATGTGGGGTAAAATTATTTACACTGTGTTTAAAAATGCACATGGATTGAGTAATTTCCGAATTACTCCCAATGCGTTGAACAAGAGTACCCTGCGTGTAGTCCATATTACACATCATTTATGGAATATAACACAATGTGAAAGTCTAAAATAATTGTTTTTACTTTCTTTTAAAATGGAAAAAAATCATTTTTTACTCATGATGAGTTCCTTCCTTTAATTTTAATCCAAAAATTATTCATTTTTGTATATGTTTTAGAAATGAAAGAGGAAGAAAAGATATCAAAATCCAAATTATAAGAATGATTAAATGTTAATTTACAATCTAAATTATTAAATCTCAAATCATCAAAAAATTATTTAAATAATTATAAACGATGATGAAGAAACTTTGATACCACTAGAAGGATCTAAACGCAGCAGAAGCATAGCATTTAGGAGGGCCCAAATTTTCCATTACCATAATCGACGTCCAATCCAAGATCAATATGAACATAAATTCTAGTATCCACTAATTAAGATCAAAGATCTTGAAAAAAATAAGAAAATGGTGATGGATCATAGAGAGAGGATCTATCACTTCAAGTTTATAATTATTTTAATTAATTTCTGTAGAAATTAAAGACACAGATCTTTAGAACATTATTCATTGATGATGTTGATCATCCATAATGAACTTTTCGAATTATCTCATTGTACTTGCAAGAATCCAAACCGGAATCCCTCTACCAGTCATCCATGCATGTTATGATAGCCTTTGACCAAGATCACTCATTCTCCAGGTGCTACCATAGAAAATAGAGTTTCATTAATCCATCATTCATGATCATCTATTATTCTATCTTGATGAACTTATCTCGTTCATGAGGATGGAGTGTAAAGGATTTGAGAGAGAAATTTTTTTGGCTCAACAATCTCGCCACCAGGAATTCGGTTCCCCAGGTGTAATGGGACAATAAACATACAAATCTATTTAACAACATGGGGTTTTGGTTACAATATTTAATAGTGTAAAATCAATTAAATACAGTCATAACCTTAGAGAATACACAAGCTATATAACAATAATAATAGCCCCATTATTTGTGGTGCGCCAACTTTCCCAAAATGGAATCCTAAATGAAATCTCATGGCACATAATGATAGAAGCATTATTATGATTTTTTCTTCTGAAAACTAGTGAGATAATTATTTTCCATCTTTTAAAGATTTATTTTAATACTAGACCAGCCCTTGTTATATCAAACTCCACATCCTTTTATTGAACATCCGAATAAATAAATAGATAATTTATTCTATTAAATAAAAATTTTATTTAAAAACTTGTAAATATATATTTATTAATTGTTCAATAAAATAAATAATATATTTTCTTTAATTTATGAAATTTTTTAAACATGAATAATATTATTCCACAGTCTTGTGAATAATATTTATTCCATTAATTAAATTCAAATATAATTTAATAGATACAATAAGAAGCACTCATTGTGTTGCCCTCTAAGATTTTTTTCCATTGACAATCGGCTAGTTATCCTAGAGTCCAAGAGTACTATATTGCAACGGGTCACAACACCCAAGAGAAAGAACATAATGTTACAATGAAGACATCCATATATGAATGCTCAATATGTGATATAATCCCTTTATCTCAATATCTCATCAAGTAGTTTTCATGATAGATTCATCAACCTGTTTTCTTGATACATCTTTCCTTAACTACCAGAAATAAACTCATCGTTACACCATAAACATGGTATTTAGGGTGATGGTTCTATTTCAATAAAATGGATGAGATATCAACTTCCATAAATTGATGTGAAAAATTGTTCCTCGACTAATCCCTTAATAACATATCACTCGTGACACACCAAAATCACCCTACTCCCCACCAACAACTGGCGTGAAGATTTTCATTCATAAATCAATGTGAGCGGTTCGTGACATACATTAATAGTATTCTTAACATATAAGGACCATTACACGTGCTCACATATAAGAATATCAGATGACACTAAAACATGCATAATTCTTACAGGCATATTTGTTCTCATAACCTCCCATCTTGCAGATTACCAAGCACGAAGATAGGAGAAGAAGTCTCATATGCTTATGAGTACTCACACCACAAGGTATGTATACTATATTTCCCATCATGGTATGTCCTCCATCTGTAGAACTATATTTAATAATATTTTCACGACACTTTAGGGTTATAATCATAGTGGGGAACTTTTAATGACCTTGTCGATATAGAAAATATGTTAGGACATTATTAGATCATAGTCATGTAGAAAAATGACCAATATGTAATAAGATGTTTACTATTAAAATACATTAAATATTCATGTAATAGATGATCAAACATTTGGTTCTAGGACACAAAATACAATAGGAAAATCCTAGAGAATACCCTCTATAGGCGTGGGTCTGATGGAATTATACTCCATTGCATTCCTGGAGATATGATCCCTCAGTTTATGAATGATGTAAATCCTTGTTTCTATAGTTTCAATCAATAAGGATTGAATCCCTCCCACAAAATTCGGAGGTTAGGATACTTCTATCCCACTATGGTATATGAATTCATTCTTCTTTCCAAGAGTTTTTATGTATGTTAGATCCATTCCAATTTTGTGCATCAATTTTTGTAGCTCCACCATACCAAAAAGTATCATTAGGTCTTTGTAGTTTGGGGACTCGACATCATAGGGCCATACCGATCAATGAAAGCTCTATAGTGCTTCTTCATATTGCCCCTCAAAAACTTCTTATCCAAATAAATAGTACTAGTTCCCCTTAATGAACTCCAATAATGGTACATGATCAAATTAGTAATCTCCCACAACATCTATTTATTTGTAGTTCCTCACACTATTCCCACAAACAATTGAATTGAAATTTAAACTTCTTAGTTGAAGAAATTGTATAAAAATTACCACATTGGTCTAAACATAATTCAAGATATTATGTATAGGGAAATGGGAATATTGTGGTCCCAAAAAAAATACCTTCTCTAATATCCTAAACAAATTTGGGATGAAACAAAATGATTTGGCCTGAGAATCTCTCAAACACCTACTGGGAAAACTGGATGTTGACTCAAAATTCCACCCTGGTGATCCCATATTCCCTAATATATGAAGCTGTGGTAGTATTTCCTATATAGGTATGGTTTTCATCCATTAAAATAGTTTTATAGAACTATAAGGCACCATAAAATGGAATTGTCCCAACTAGATGAATCAAAATATCTCGAGCAGAATAGCCTTCATGCCTTTCCCAACAAGGAGAGGCACCAAAATAGTATTGAATGAGAATTAAATAAGAATTTTCTCCTCAATTCCTTATTTTAGGGTGCAATGGTACAAGCTCTTTGGATGTAGATGATTCCCAATAAAAATCCTCAAACATTGGAGCCTAAGTGGGATGGTCCTTACATTATTCATAAGGTCTATTATAGTAGATCATACACTTTGTTCATCATGGATGGAGGGTTTATCATACATCCCTCTAATGATAATTTTTCTTAAGCTGTATTTCATGTGAGGTGCCTATGATCTGAGCTCTACAACCATAATCTAATTACTGCCGCCATCCGAATAGTATGAATTTAAACTATAAATTTCAATATTCTATGTACATTATGATAATATTTTTTCTTTCCCCCATATACAATCAGGATTCCTCATATTAAATGAGATTTGTAAAATCAGCATCGCTGGAACACAATGTTAACATGTGATCATACACTGTGTAAAATTGGGATGTCTCAAATGATTAGAATAGAATGATTAAAAATAATTTCCCCTTATAAAATAAATATGCCGCATACATTTATCATGGGATAGTAAAAAACCAATGTCTTCCTCAGACAATGTTAAACTGTATCCTTAACCCATGTCATAAGCATTGGATGTCCAATGAAATCTATAAGATACCTTAATGCCCTTGACATAAACAATTTTTCTCAATTCTGTTGTTGGTCTCTAGCCACGCCGTATCTCAGAAAAACATGTAGATTTATTCCCAGCCTCATGTGATATGTAGAAATGCCAAAACATATTGTCTCAATGACTTCTTGCAAATTTACCGATCTTTTTTCCCATTTCCCCATTTACGAACTTGGAATTATGACCTTAAACGATGTGAAGTGTGTCCCAAGGTATTTATATAGTACATGTTCTTACATTCCCTACATTCATGGAGTGTATTATCTATTCTTTCTAAATAGATACCCTTGATACATGAATCCTCCTAGTCCATGAATAATGAATTTTTTTCCCTGTAGTCCAAACCTTGTGAAATTAATCTATTTACAATGGTCCCGGACATAAAAAACAAAACTATGTGTGAATGGATTCAATATCTCTTTATGTGATGTAGGGACACTTTTCCACCATTCACACCGTGTTTTAGCTCTTTTTCACCACAAAAACATTCTCAAAGAACCCAACAATTTTCCTTGATTCAACACACTAAACTATGTTCATTAAACTCTCAATCTCATGATTTTCTTCCCCCATAGTGTTTTAGTAAATATGTTCCCCCACCTCAATCTATAACTACTTATGTCTTGATTCTTATTTCAACTAGATATGTATTATTTAATAAACATCCCATCTCTTGTCCCATATAGAAAATCACCTCAATAACATCTATAACCTATAGTGATATGACCCAAAAATGCCTCCATGGACCTTATTTTTAGTTATTATCCCCATCAATGGTCCATAACCAATTAATGGGCTGAGATTCACTCATGAACTAACATGAGGATCAAAGAAATGGGATGCTCAAGATGTAATCCCAACCAATATCCTTAGAACGGTAGCCTCAACCCACATTAAATTGCATGCCTCATATGGAATATATGCAATGAAAAAGATCCAACTCCCAAAGCCCAAGACATTATACTATAGCCTTACCCCATAAAAAATTGGGATACCTCATATGGAAAGTATGGGATGACCAAATAACAATTACCCTATATATATTTTGGTTACCTCATGTCATAATATTAGATGATTCAATGTCCTCACTCAAGAGAACATCCCCAATACCGTGTCAGCCTCCAAGTGCACTTCATTCCAAAACTACATAATGATTTATTCCCATACTCGTAAGATAAATAGCGATGCAAATATATTTTATATTTGAAACATCCCCCTTCTATGCCTCTTTACAGGATCGTTTCATTCTCTAGAAACATGATGTTGACATGTGGTATGTTTTTTCATGATTTTTATGGAATATAGACCTTTTATCCCCCCCCATTCATGCCATGTTATCAACCTTCCATTCCACAGAACCCTCTGTTAAGACACACATTCCTCCCTTTTGGTCAAAGTTATGTGACATTAAACAAAACATTTTCTCTATGTTCTAATCTCTATAGACTTAAACTAATAGAAGCCATTATTGAAGCTGAATGAATTTAAATTGAAAAGGCCAATACCCCTAGTGCACTATATTAAACTATGATATTTCCCTACATAAAACCAATATTTCCCATAAGATATGTAAGGGTTGACCTGAAAAATAATCTTACCCCATATAAAAATTGGGATTCATAATATGATAAAAATGGGATGAAAAAAAACATCCTCATCAAACAATGTCAAACTGTAACATTGCACCATATGAAACTGTAACTCTCCGTAATATATGTGTGGGATATCTAAAAACAAATATTACCACATTATAGAATAGAATGCCTCAAATGATAATTTTTGTATCACCACAAAACTATTTCCCCATACCAAATCGGGATGACTCTTAATTTGAGAAGATTTGATATCATATCTAGAGAAGATTTCAACCCTTTGGTGTCATCTTTTTACCTCACTATTTCTTGGAACTATTTGTGCATTGATTCCCATTCTCATCAGATACGTAGTTATTCCTAAAAATATCATCTTGGGCCCATCCCTACTATCGACACAATTGGGATCTTTTTTCCCTCTAGGTTAGGCTTGATTCTCTCTTATCCAATACTTGCAACCAATCCACTTGTTCACATTGAGGAGTAACTCATAGGGAACCTAGTATTCTCTTCAAGACATTCACCACATCCAATTCCATTCCTTCTCTATTTCTCTGATTTTGATAATCCTCATCCTCCTGATCTAAATAGGCCCCTAACAAAAGAGTCCCATGCCAGACTAGCTCTCAACCCAACAAGGGCTCAGGAATTAAAGGATATTCAGAATAATATAGTGGATCCAATATTTCAAAAATGGTCAATTGTTGATGCCTCATTTGTTCTCCCATCCTAAACAGATCAATGTATAAAACTGTTCTTTTGAACATGGTAAAAAGATGTTCCCCAACCATTGATTATACCATCTTTTATCCATGTCCTAAAAGTTTCATTCAACCTCACAAGATTTTTTATCTACTTTCTACCCTCATTGGGCTCTCCAATAAATGTAATAGGAACTCCATACCATTCCTTATTTCTCTCACTGATCATGGATCACATGGGCGTAGGATATTGGGGAAAGTTTCATTCAAGAATGGTTGAGACACTGAAGTTCACTAATATCCAATATTTATAACCTTCAAAAATTACTTATAATCCAAGAATAATGACTTGAAACTATCTTCCCATCATCCTAGGAATTTTTTGTATGAAGTTAGTCCTCCTTTCCCCTTACATCACATTTGGATGTCAATCTACTTCCCTAAACATATCCTTTTTGGATTATCATGACTAGGTCCATGCATTAAGACATTAAAGTATTTACAACCCACAACTTATATTATTTTGGGCATAGATCCTCCCTTGTCTCCCCTTTCATGTATGGTTATTACTATTTCTTACTATAACAAAAAAAATTAGAAACTCTTGGTCAAAACATCACAACCATAAACTAGAATCCCGAGTCAATGAATCATAACTCTAAATGGTATTCATTTCCACCCAAGAATGTGTGGCTCATCAATAGGACTTCATGGAACCTAATTTCAAAAAGTGGTTTTCACCATTCTCTTCCTCACATTCCCCTTTGGGAGGATCACTCTATGGTCTAAGAATTATGTCCTTAAAATATTTGAAATCGGTTCAAACTGTATGACCTTAAAGTAAGTGCCTATGTCTAATAATCAGGAACTAATTTTTTTTAAGATATCTTTTGGATATTCTATGTGTAAGGTTATCATATTCTTATTATTCTAATTGTTTTACCCCTCAAATGTATGACATGTATCCCCTTTGAGGAATATAATGGTCTGAACACTACAAACATAAACTAGAATCCTGATTCAAATAATTATGACTCTAAATTGTGGGAAAGACACCCTGAGAATGTGTGGAATGAATAATTGGTCTTCTTAGACCATCAATTCAAGCTGAGTTTGGAACCATTCTATACTATGTATTCCAATTTAGGATTCTCACCAAGTAGTGAAATAAATATGACCATAATCAATTTTCAATCAGTCCAAACATCATGAACATAAACTTAGAGTTTTGGTATAATACTTATAATGTTAATCTATGTGAATGATTTCTTTGGGATATTCTATATTGAAGGGCCTCCTAGGATCCTTATACATGTCAAGATACCCTACCGTATTTCATACATATGAGTGTTGAGACATAAAAATGGTCCATGAATTATGAAATTAAACTATTTCTCCCATTTTTGTACAAAAACTATGACCTTAAACTATGATCCTAATGTAACACCCCAATAATTTATGGTAACTCTCTTTTTGAATTTAATCTCTGCGGTATCTTACATTCCATGAAACACCAATTTTAAACGAGAAATGATATATTATAATAACATAGTATTTAAATTTTTGGGAATGAATAATATTCATACCATTATGAAATTTATATATTATATATTCAGTAAAAAAAATTTAACATTAATTCAATATATTTTATTGTCATATCATAAGAATAAATACAATTTTACATATAAAAATCAATATTTTTCTAAATACAATTCTATCGTGTTTTCATGGTTCACTTGTTTTAAAACTAAATTATGAATCATTTTTTTATTATTTTTTACAAAAAATATTTTTAAAATAGGCATGTTAAAATTAGTGTAGCCTTATTTTTTCCATGAAAATAGTTATTTTCTAGAAAATATTTAAAAATACTGTATTTTAATAGATAATTGTCTTTTCATCTAAGAAATTTATAAAATTAAATTATAATTCAAATTTGTTTTATACTAACATTAGGTAAATAATATATCTATTAATCCAATTTATTTCGTTGAAATAATTTTTATATTGAATTTGGATATAGACACATTATAAATTTATGAATATTTTAACTTTAAAATCACACTTTCTATCCCACTCTATATGAATAATTTCAAATTAATTTATCCAATTATGTGTTTTGAATTTTGAAAATGGGTTCTTTATTTGGAATTTGATGTTCCAAATTTTGTAAATATGTACCTTCTATTTTTGGACCATATGAATAGTGAACTTTTTAATATTTATTATCACCGTTATGTGTATATAAGAGAATTAAGGGCAAAAAAATATGATATGGATTAAAAAATTTAGATAACACATTTACTAATTTTATTTAACGATTTGTTGTCAAATAAATAACACTAGGTCTAAATTTATGACCCCTGGGATCTAATTGGATGTCATTAAGCCCCTTCTAGTATTATATTTCATGAAAAATAAAACATGTCACACTACTGATTTTTATAAGTAAAACATTTTTCATATGTAGTAATATAGAGGATATCTTAAACCATAAAAATTATATGTAAATATAAAATATTTATATTCACCCTATTATTTTATTTTCAAATTTTATGGATTAAATAATTACCTTAAAGGATTGCAGATTGATGGTGCAGTAATTATTAAATTAATGGAAATATTAAATAAAAGATATTAAAAATATTACAAATAATATAATTGGGGATAATTAATCTCATCAACTAATTTTCTATATGAATACGAAATGTTGGGGATAAATTATAATATTTTTTATTATATCTTATTGAATTGATTGTCTCTTAAGTCAAAGTAATGAATAGTTCAAATTAAAAATTAATGATATTTTTAAATAAATAATAATTTTTTAAATGATGTAAATTTATAAAAATTTTAAATTCATCCAAATATTTATTATAAAGTAAAATTTTTAATCAATTGTCCATTTATTTGTGTCTTTTTACTTTATAGTTACTACATTAACCTTCAATAGTTAAAAATCCTTGTTGTCACTATAAGAGTTAATGAGATTAAATAAGGGTTCAAACCAAAAGATAAGGGTAAGTATGTGAAATCAACTTGTATAAATATTATTGGATGATATTATATAAAACCATTCTCATATTAACTTATATATAACTAATTTTGGAGAAATTTTGAATGGAAAGTTAATTTATAATAATTTATGTTTTATTTAGTTTCCATAATTGGCACTCACCTCAATTAGAAAATAGCACATCCTCTCTCAGTTATTACAACATTTTGAGACATATTGATCATCCAATACCTTCCCAAATAAACTTCCAACATCACTATCATCAACCTATAAGACTCAAATTTGGAATAAATCAATCCAAGGACATCCTTTGGTAAAACCCAAAAGGAGTTACGTGAAGAGGAGGCAATAAATTTCTAACAAGAACTTGTTTGTTTTATTTCATTATTCAACCATTAAATTATTATTATATATTTATTATAAAATAAAATAATTATTAAAAATATAATTAGTTTTTTAATTTCAATTCTACAACCTAAAACATCACACACTTCCATCAAATGTGATACATAATTATCATTTGTATGTGTGATGAACTATAAAATCACCATTTGATGCCATCCATTCTTTCACAACCACCATTCAAGGGTGGGAAAAATGATGGATGTATAGTTTATATATTATATATATGATATTTTTAATTCATTAATAATTATTAAGTTATATCATAACACATTCGTTCATGCTTTTTATTTTGTGGAAATTTGATAACATCATTCGCGGACGTGTGGACTACTGCCTCCTCAAAGCGAAGTGATTCATTCATGCTTTACATGGAATATTTTAAGAGTGGGATTAATAAAAATATGTGAAATATTTGAAATAAATGTTATAGTATAATAATAATATACATATATATCATTTACCTTTCTTAATTCAATATGAAATTAAAATGCAAGCATCATTCATGTATATGTATCAGATATTGTCTCTAAGAATGGTGTCTTCCATTTTGTATCACCATATATTATGGATTACTCTAAATACATTAATGCTAAAAATATATATTATTTTTATCATGTTTTAGATTCTTTAGATTATAGAATCAGGATCAATATTAGAGTAACAAAAAATAAAATGTCTAAACATACTAAAAATTGTAATTATTACCTGAAACAATGAAAAATATTAAGATATTATTAATAAATGGGAAGTAATATGTTATGAAACATATCACATATAATTTCATAAATATTAATAATATTATTTAATAGGTCAATAATTTGATTAAAATATCTATAGAGGAGGTTACGACACATATGGTGGAAATCGAACCTAAGGTATGGGTTTCTCATCTCAATTTTACTTCATTGAGACATGTGTCATATTCACAACTTATTCATTTTGAGTGGTGTATATTATAACCTTTGATATATTATATCAAGATAATATTTGTATTCATGGTATCTAATGTTTCATTTGAAATTATTTCTTTCCTGAAGTATACAATTCAACTAATTATAATGTTATACATTTTTGTTTGACAAAGTCATCTTTATTCAGGATTATTTTTATTTAAGTCCCCACTGAGGAATAATTCCCACCCTTGTCCATGTTTTAAAAGAATTAATTAAATTTTTTATGATTTTAATATTTTTTAAATTCATTTATACTGATGTTTTAATTTTTTATAAATTGATTGAATGCTATATTTTTTGTTTTCTAAACAAGGTTCATTGGGAAGTTTCTGACAAAATACCAAAGAATTATCTTTTTTATTATATTTAGTATGAGTGTATTTTCCCACTATAATAATACCTTAATTATTTAAATCTTTCTTTTTAATTGTACACTGTTATTTTCAATGAATTTTTTTTCTTTTTTATTTTATTGTCTATTAAACATGAGTGATTTTCAAATTGAAAAAAGGTATTTTCCTCTAGAAATTTTCCAATAATATCTTTAAAATATTTTCATTAATATAAACATAAATTGTTAATTATTATGTTAGGATATAATCTAATTGTAACATTAATAATATTAATTTGGATGTTTTATGATCAGTTTGACTGGGGAAGTATTGATATTTCTTTGTGATTAGTTATGCCCCAAGGTACAGTTATTAATTTTTTAATTGTATTATTTATTCATTTGAGGAAGTAATTAGACTTAGTAAGTAATTGGTAGTGCTTGATATTGTGTATTTAATAATATGGAGGTCTCATGATAGAATTTTTATTGAATTTTGGCTGTTTCCATACACATTTATAAGATTCTTGGAATACAGCCTAAATAATATTAAAATTTTTGTTTGATGCCTCAACAGTATGTGTCAGATGTCCGTCATTATATATTCCATCATTATGATATTAGTTTGTGAATTAGATTTGATTATTAAATTATAATAATATATATGGATATATTTCATATCTCTAGAGATTTTTTATATTAAACTATTTAATCATATTCTATTTTAGAAATATTATTCTTTTTTTGTTGATTAAAAGAATGTGTGTTTAGTTAGCTACCTTTCCATGTTGATTATTCTCATTGATTCACGATAGTGTATGTTTTAAATAACCCTTATTGATCATTTTAGCTTACCCTTTTAATTTTTACCTACCCCCAGATATGAATAAGAATTTATGGAATGAATTTCCAGGTTGTTGAGAATTTTTTTTGTTTATGTATTATGTTTCATTTTCTATTCCCAATGTAAAATGGGTTTTAAATATCTATCTTTTTTTAACAAGACTACTGATATATTTAGTTCCTCAAGATTTTATTCTTTGTAATCTTTCCAATGTAATAAAGTAAGGAACCAGCTCCAAGATTCTAGATTTTGGGTTATTAAATTTGACATCAAAGGAAATTTACTAGAAACCTTGAAACTAGATTTAGGAAATCACATATTAGAAAACATAACCCTAGGATTGAGTTTAAGGATAAGTCTATGTTTGGTATATAAGCCTATATATTTCATAATAAAAATGGGAAACTAGGTTATACATATGTATTCATAGATTTAGAAGAGTGTTTTATGATTTAGATATCCAATAAATGATTCTTCATCACTATATCACTATGATTTGTGTTTCTCATAATGTGCTTTGGGTTTCATTAAATTTTTCGAATTGAAAGGTAATGAATTAATATTGAATGTGATATAAAATTAGATGATGAGAAACCAAATTAAATCATGACTAGACGAAAGGAAATTGTTGTTATTCCTAGTTAGTTATCATAGTGTATGATTAACAACATTCACTTTATCCAACTACATGACTCACCAAATAAGTGAAGGATAGTGTTCTCTAGTAGATCAGGTGGTAAATACGTTGGAGGAAAGAAGATATGATTTCTTATACATCAATAATATGATAAGAAAAATCCACATGAATGACTTATAGGAATGGGAAGATGTTTTGGGTGCAAGAAAAAGGGATATAAATTATGTAATTTCCATGTAAAAATGAAAAGTTAAGAATAGTGGTCTCCCTAAGGCATTTTTAATGGTTGATTATTTTAAATGTAGAAAATATGGGAATTAAGAAAATCTATTTCCTTGGATTAAAATCAAAAATAGTTCATAAATATTATATAATTTATTGTTACACTATTAATGAGGAAGAGACTATATATAACATATGAAAAATTAAGGAGGTATTAATGACGAATATGATGAAACATAGTCAATGGTTTAGAATTGAGTATAATAATTATTATTCATGTGTATATGGATTCAAGAATTACTTTATCAACGATTATATGGTTAAAATAATTTAGAGATACATAATTATTGTATTATAGTAGTTATTATTTAAGTATTTGGAATAATGTGATGAAGAGTACTAGTAACCAAGAGATGTGATTTTGTTGCAAGTTGATTTTTTTTAAAAAACATGATTTGTGGAAAATAATACTAAATATGTGACAATGATAAATATTTGATTATGGAATAGTATGGGTGACCATGGACTTGGTTATTAATTTAATTATTATAGAGTCTATGATTTTTTTGGATTTATGGAATAAATTTTAAAACCTGATACATTATTATTTTGATAAATTCATGTTTTTATTAAGGTTTTAAGGTGTTTAGATATTAATATATTTGATATGTGAAAAAATAGATACATTATATACTTTGGGGAATATAATGATTATTTGAATTTTGAAATTTAGTACCCTTCCATCAAAAATTTTGGACCTTGAATTTGGATAGATGTATTTTGTATGAGTGTTGAGATTTCCAAATTATGGAATAGATTATATTGAAATTTTAATATTATTTTTTATTGATAACATTTGATAACCATTTTTATTTTAGAAAATATTTAAAGGGTGAATGAATAACAGGTGGATCTCATGATTCATTAAAGTGCTTCAGGCATAAAAATTCATCTTGAATATCCATTTCTAAGATTAAGAGATGAATTTAAAAAAGATTAAAGAACAGCCAAGGGATTAGCTTATTCATATGACATCGAAAGAAATCAAGTAAATTTGTTTATCTCATGTGCTTATCTAGATAGTAAATTACTAGTTCAACTATAGTGAAATAATTTTAGAATGAAAGAAATATCCATTTAATTTTATTTTTTAGAAAACTATATCCTTTTAACTGATCAAAGATTTACATTTTTGTGATGATCAAATTTCCAATCACCATGTTCTTTATTACTCTCCATTTGAAATTTATAGTTTTACTTATCTTCTATGTCCATGTTTTCAATTTCATCTAATGTTATCATATTCTGATGAATAATTTTTCTATGACCTTCACATTTATATTCCCCTCTTATTAATTGGATGTTTTACTAACCCTTTTTACGATGTGGATTTCCCACAAATTAATATTCAAATATCAACACTTTATTTTAGAAGTACATTTTAAAACTACAGAGACTAATTTTATTGAAGGTGGAAGGAATTTAATTGCCTAATATTTTTTGATTTTCCACTTTTTATGTTTAATCTCTTTGGTAGATTAAGTTGTATACAACACCCAACTTAAATAAATAATGAAATATTATTATAACCTACAAATTTATATTGGTGGGAATGAATATTATTAAACACATTATGAAATTTATATATTATATATTCAACCAGTGTTTTTTAAATTCATCTAATAGATTTGATAGGTGTAATATAAGAATAAAAACAATTTTATGCATAAAAACCAATATTTTTATGAAGATAATATTAGTACCATTTATTGATGCACATAATTTAAAAATAAATTTTGAAAAATTATTATTAAATTTTTAAAAAATAATATTAATTTTTAATATCATTATTTTAAAATTATTTTAAGACAAATTTTTTATATTTTTCAAAAAAAAACTTATTTCATAGTGAATAGTGAAAAATACTATATTTTAATTGAAAACTAGATTTTCATCTCTATAAATTATAATGATACAATATATTTTAAATTATTTAATGTGAAAAATTAGATCGACTATACATCTATTAATCTAATATAAGACATCGGAAAATTTTAAACATTTACTTTGGATATAAAAACATTTCAAACATTTTCACATTTTCACATTAAAAACATGCTTTCTCACACCATCTATCAAATTATTTTTATGTTAATATTATTCACTTATTTGTTTTTAATTTTTTTAAAAATATATATCATATTTGGAAATATCAGGTCAAAATTTATTAAATAGGAATATTTTATTGGGACAATATGAGTAGTGGGCTTACTAATTTTTATTAACACGGTTAAGGGTAAATCGGGTAATCAAGAATAAAAATAATTTTGATATGGATTATAAAATAACCCAAACAATTGTCATAATTTTATTGTATGAGTTATTTTATACATAAATAATAATTTGAAATAATTTATGACCTTTTTGATCCACTTGGATGAATTTAATCCCCTTATAGTATTTTATTTTAAGAAAATCAAACTTCAAACACTAATGTTTTTAATAAGTATAACATTTTTAATATATAGTTATACAGAATAAATATTCTCCCATATATATTGTTTAATAATATAACATATTTAAATTTATCATGGTAATTTAATTTTAATTTTAATGGAATAAATAATTACATTAAAGGCTTCCACAATAATGTTTTATTAACTAATAAATTAATGGAAATATCGAATAAATGTTCATAAAACTATTAAAATAAATATAATTAGAAATAATTAATGTCATGCATGAATTTTGTAGATATAATATACATATTGGGGATTTATTAAAAGAGTTTTTTCTATAATATCTGGTTGTATTGATTTTATTAATTGTCAATGTAATGAATAGTATCAAAATTAACATTAATGATGTGTTCTGTAAATAATAATTTATTAAATGATATAGAATTATTAAATAATTAAATTTATAAAAAATATTTACATAAGGATAAAATGTCAAATATAATCCATTTATGTGTCTTTTGACATTTTATAATAACTACAATTACCCTCAATGATTAAAAATTCATGTTCTCATAGAAAGAGTTAATGTGAATAAATATTGGTTAAAACCAATAATAACTATACGAATGTTAACTAAATTTGTATAGAATTAATTATATTAGAGGGTATCGACCCATACTCATACTATGTTCTAATTAAATCATTCTTTATAAATTTTTAATTGAAAATTAATTTATAATGATTTAATCTGAATATTGTCTCCAAAAGATTCCCTCACCTCAATTATAAAAGGGAACCTCCTCCCTCAAATATTTACACGACATTCATCCATATATATCATCCAAAACCTGCACAAATAAACACCCAAAACTCCTCCCATTATCCCAAAATATTCACTTTGGGATGAAATCAATCCATAGATGTCCTTTGTTGAAAACCAAAAAGAAGTTACCCCAAAAAGAGGCAGCATTCTTCAATGATCACTTATCCATTATTTCTTTCTCCACCAATTAAATTATTATTTTTTATTTATTATATAATAACCTAAGTATATTAAATATATTGAGATATATTTATGTCAATGATACTACTTAAAACTTTACAAACATCCAAAAAATTGGATACACAATCAGCATTCATGTATGCAACAGACTTCCACCTCGAGAACTAATGTTGTTAAATCTTCAATTACCAACATTATAGGATGTTAATAATGATGGATTAACAGTTAATATATGATATATATGATATTTGTAATGTATTTATTCTTAATAAATTATTATATAACACATAACTTCATGATTTCCATTTTGTGGGATTATGATAACATCATTTGTGGACATGTGGGCTACTACCTCCTTAAAGCAATGTGATTCATTAAGGATTTACATGAAATGTATTATGTATCGGTTTAATGAAAATAGATGACATAAAATTTAAAATATAAGAATAATATACATATATATCATTTACTTTTCTTTCATTTTATACTATAAGAAAATCGAAATAATATCCATGCGTACATACGACCTACCATCTCTATAAACAGTGTATTCCATTTCGAATCACCAAATATTATGGATTCATATATATATATATATATATATATATATTATATTACATCATGTTTTAAATTTTATATATTATTAAATAATTAAATATGTAATAGGAATAAAAAAATAACATGTCAGAACATACTTGAAAAGTAAATTATTTGTTACCTAAAACAATGAAAATATTGAGAGATTATTAATCAATAGTTCATAATATGATTTAAAAGAATCATATATGATATAAAATATATTCATATGCTTTTATAATAAGTTAAAAATATGTTTTAAACCATTATATAGGAGTTTCAGCCATGTAGGGAAGAAATTAGACCTATGGATAGGGTTTCTCGCCTAACTTTTACTTCTATGTGGCATATGTCATATTCACCACTTATTCCTTTTATGAGTTGTATATTATGAAATATGGCATATTATATCATTAATATATTTTTAGTCATGGTATATGAAATATAAATTTATTTTATTTCTTTTATGTTAAATTTGATTCAACTAATTAGAATGTTGTAAGGGTTTATTTCACAATCTCATTGGAATTTTTTTACTTAAGTCTCCAGTAGGGAAAATTTATCTTCCATGACCATGTATTAAAAAAATAAAAAATATTTTTATTATCCTCATGTGATTGTATAATGTCATTTATTCTAGTGTTTTAATTTTTAATAATTTTCAGAATGGTATATTTTTTATTTGTCTAAAAAAGTTTCTTTGAGAATTTTACAACAAAATACGAAGGGAATGTTTTTTAACTTATACAGCATGAGTAGATTTTCTCACCATCAAAACCCCTAAATAATTTTATTATTTTATTAAAATATTACATTTTTAAATTCAAAGATATTTTTTATTTTATAATCATGTGGGATTTTTAACATAATGGATTTTCATTTTAGAAAATGGTATTTTCATCATGAAATATTAAAATAATCTTATTAAAGTATGATCATTCGTGTAATTTTTTTTTGTTAAATATAATGTTAAGGATTTACTGTAATGATACCCTTTATCACATTTATATTGGTTGTTTATGGTTATCTTTACTGTGGAATTATTGATATTTTTTATCGTTAGTCATTCCAATACAGATAGTTATTAATGTCTTCATTTGTATTATTTATTCATCTGGTTAATGAATTGAACATAGTAAGTGGTGGGTGGTGATTTTTTTAGCCCCTATAATTATTGGTAGGTCTCTTGAGACAATCTAGATTGGGTTTTTCCAATTCCTTTCCAATTAATTAGATTATTGACATGAATCCTTGATGATGTAAGATTCTTTTCGTGAAGCCTCGATTGTATGTTTCAGATTTCCCACATTATGTATTCCATCATTATGATATGAGTTATTAATTTAGACATTATTATTTTTTTATTATAATATCCATGGTTTAATATCCGGGATCATTTCATTATTTATATGGAATTATTTATTCATATCTAATATTGGTCATATTATGCTCAGTTTATTGATTAAATGGAATATGTGTCCAGTAATCAATCAATACATGTTTAATATGACAATTCATTCATGATAGTTTATACTATAATTAAAACACACTGACTATTTTAGATCACACTTATTATGATTCCTTTCCCCTAGATATGAAGATGAACTCCGGTAATGAATTTCATGAATATTGAGCAGTTTATTTTGTTATGAATTATGTTTCATTTTCTATTCCCAATGTAAATTGGGTTTCATGTATGTATCTAGTTTACCAAGACTAAAAAATTATTTGTTCCTTCGGGGTGAAATTAATTATAATCATTGAAATGTAATAATGTAAGGCACGGTCTTTAGGCTTCTACAGTTAGGGTCATTACACCTAATGTCCCAATCCCATAAAGCTAAACTATGTGATACAACATCCACACCATATAACGTTAAAATGTGTTTCCATTAACCTCACAGAATGACGTTAAACTGTGTTTACATTATCCCCATTCTAATATGTAAAACAACAAAGAATATTTCGTTATTTCTATGTATCCCCTTTCCTCTTTCGGTGTTAGTCACCTAACACATCATTCGTGATATTCAACCATCACTCAGAATCCAAGATGAAACTTCATAATGAAAATTAGTCTGAACAATGTTTAGACTGATACACATAACTAATATACTAAATTTTATAATGGCATAATTATGATTTTATTGTAATCCAATAGAAAATTCCATCTCCTCATCTCTAAACATTACATATCCCTTTATTTGTATCAACATCCTCAACCTTGGCCAAATGGGTCCCGCAAATGACATGTTCTCATGTCACACTGGCTCACCAACCATCCTTTTAATATTCCCTCAAAGGATATTGAAGATAATTTATGATTTTTTATATTTTTGAAACATTTTTAACTATCAACACTTAGATTTTTTGTCCCCATCCATGGAAAAACAAAGATGAACGTTATTTTTTGAACATGTTAAGCAATTATCCTCCATCGTCATGTCTCTCATATTGTGTTCTAGATATTAGGAATCATGGTTCACACTCTCTATTACCTTTTTCTAGTATAATTAAATGCACCACGTGCTACCCCATTAGTTAACAATCATACCTTCAGAAATAATGTTAGTTTTTCAGAGGTCCCTTATACTCCAGCTATTGAAGTTTCCCAATTAGGACACTATCGATGGTTGAAATAATGATCCATGTCCCCAAGTATTTAAAACTTATCAATTACTATTAGATAAATGATCAAACATATGTTTTTTCCTTTCTTCCGACCCTGATACCAGCCTAGGTTGGGTTAGGGATTCATTGTTTGTTATCATACCAATATGATCGAGATGAAGTAGAAATGACAGAAAATTATTCAAGGCATTGAATAATTTAATAACAATTAACTAGAGTTAGAAAGGGTTATCCACATATTTGAGACTCTCATTATTGTAGGATAAAACAATCCCCTATGGTTTGTGCCCAACAATTGAGTTCTCAAGCTCATCCAACATCTAGTGAGTATACTCTAGAGTCTCTTGCTGCTCCACCAGGTCAGCCACCTAATCATTGGATTTGGGATGGAATTATTTAAGATATATTCACATCTTCTCATACTCGTCTCAACACTCATCCACCAAGATGTTTTCCTCACTCACCTTATCCTTATCTACCTCCAACTGGGCCTTCATATAGATGATGATCTCATCTTGTGTTCCATTGATGGCCACATTATCCTACTTCTTCCCTTCTAAAAGGGAGGTCTCTTCTTCAGCTACATGAAACACCATGGATCCCTCATACTTGTACTTTTTTAATAAATATATAACCCCTACCACTCAATAAATTGCCACTAGAAAAGAAATTAATGATTAGGTTCTTGGAGGTTGATGGAATTCAACTCACTAGTCCCAAGGATGACGAGATGATGGTGGAGATAACTCACCTAATATGGCAGGTCATCCATCGGGGTGCGAGTGATGTAGTCCCACACACACCTGCATGCATTAGTATGCATGACTCAATTATACATGGAATCATCGAAGTTGTAATCATTAATTTCCTAATGATGTGTTTGTTTATACAGAGTAAAGTAATCCAGAACGTTAGTGGGTGGATTGTTTGTAGCCATGACCTCAAGCGGGATGAAAGACACTTTCATAGGAAATAGTTCTCCACCATCCACCCCTTCTATAGAAGCTGTCCCAGCTACCTCATGTGAAACCGTGAAGGTAGGATCATCCATTTTAACCTCCTCAATCACTTCCATTGATGACACAATCACATCCACCTCTATTAAGGCCTCAACTGTAATAGTTTCTTTTGCTGGAAATTTTGGATATGAGCATCCAATACAGCATTCCCTATCACCCCAATAGTTGTATTAATTCCTACGACATCCATTAATTACTTAGCTTCAATGGTTACCTTATGTGGTGATTCTATGAAATTATTATCCACCACAACCACCTTATCTAGCCCCATCATGGTAACCAACTCAACCCCTCCCTAGAGGGCATGTTCTCAAAAGTCCCTTACAATAGAACCTTCATTATTGTTTAAACATTTGTGTCCTCCCTAACCATTTCTACCCAGATAAAATCACTCATTGACATTTATTTGACTTGGGATCTACAGACCCAGACATCAATGCTAGTGGCTGATCCCAAAAAATTGTTTTAATTTCCATTTAAGTATGGGATAGTTAAACGAGGAAAGGTAAAGAGTGAGAGAAAAAGGATAATATTGGGAAATTATTAGGTGAATGGTATAGATTGGTAAGGATATTTGAAGGATTAATAAAAAATACCCCTAGTGAGGTAATTCAGCGAATGGTTTCCACCTCATTCACTGGTTATTCTTCAGCCAATGGTTTGCTGCTCGTGGCCACGATATCAAAGAGAGACCCCATGATCACCCAGTCTATAGTTGAGGCTCCATCACCCTTAGTCTGAGGTTCATCTTGAATATAACCCTCCTCTATGAAATTTGATAAGTATACAATTCAAAAAAAATTAGGGAGAAATTTTAATGGTTTGGTTAATTTAAAGTCATTAAATTTCAGAACATTTACTTGATCGATAGAAGGGACCCCTTCCATGGGAGAATCCCAATCGGTGTCTCCCCCTAGGACTCCTCTAAATCTTTTGGAATAGGTGTGTGAGAATCTAACTCACCTTACAAGAGATCTAGGGGAGAGTGAATTTATAATAGCACCTTCACATGTGTTATCATATGGAATGTAGTTCCCCGTTAGTGGACCAGATTCTCCAAATCTCTTATATATCACACAAAATAATCCTGAGAACATGGAATCCATTATTGGAATGACCCATCACATTAAGGAATATTCCACCTCTTCTAAGGTTCTACAAAATATTTTGTAGGGTGGTGATCTTTTTATAAACCCCCCAACTTTGACATGCTTCGGGAAATAAAATATCACTGTGCACATATGGGTAGCATATACTCTTTCATAGTCCTTAAGACTACCCTGAGGGAGTCACATTACAACCATGACCAATTTCCTAGGATATTTCAGAATGTATCCTCCCAAATCCTTATTACTATCCCTTTTTGGGTAAGGATTGTCAGCTCTTTAGCTTCTTCCCTACCCACCAATCCAACTCTCCCTCCACAGAGTTCTTCACATGCCACTCTTCCTTGAGCCTGTGGTAGTGAGACCCCTCCTTCATCATCTTGAGTGGTTTGGTTCTTTATTATTTCCCCAGGATATGAGCTCTCTTAAATCTATACATATTTATGGGTGATCGCATAAGTGGTTGTAGGAAGTGGTAGTTCATTGTGCCATTTTTCAATCTTCATGATTGAACTTTATCTAGATTTGTTTAAGATTGATGGTTAATGCACATATCTCAAATTTGTGTACACCATCAACATCAAATATTTAAGGCTTCAAAACAGCCATGCGAACCTGTGTAGGGTGTTTGGATCATAGATCGTCTTGGAGTTTACCCTCTCCAATAGTACCCCACCTTAGATGTATAGGATGTACGACCGCTAACCGAGGGTCCTAACACCTTCAACAGTTCTTTTCACCATAAATAGGGGTGAATAGGTAAAATATGATGTGTTATTATGACCCAATAATTTCAACTACATCCACTGTGTCCTAGTTGAGAAGGAATCTCATGGAGATGATTAGAATCTACAGTTATAAGATCATGTTGGGAGGCGATATGTGGTTTGGGTTCTTATATACCCCCATGTGTATGGTGACACAACCATACAGAAGGTGGAAGGGAAACCAAACATAAAGATAAGTCACCCCTTAGATGATGTGTAAGAGCACCATTTATAGATTATCCTATACTGGGACAACCAAGTTGATGTGCTTCCCCTTTGTCAGCATTGTTTCCACGATGAAGGTTCCCAAATAAACCCCCAAGTGTGCATCCATCATCATGAGAATCTATCCACAAATCAATTTATTCAAAAATTCATCCAACCTGACCATGGAATATTTGGTATTTTCATTGTAGTCACATAGAATCCACTAGTTCACCTCCATAATCCTATAGTATGACTACTTCTTAACCCACTGTAATTCCCCAAGGAATTACTAAGGCCTTCCAGGTAGTATGTCCATTGTTTATTATAAGAAGTAACTAAACCATTACATAGAAAGGGTATCCATAATCCCCAGATTATATTTTTTTTGTCTTCTACACAATCATAGTAGCGACCTCACCATGATTGGTAGTAATTATTGGTCCTCTGTAACATTCTTTGTGGGGAGGATTTTGACATACATTACTCCTTGAATTGGGTTCCCAGTAATTTGGTAAAGATGAAACAATATAATAATGACCCCTAAAGAGGTAGATTCAAAGTGTTGGTCTTTGGTGACCACCTTATTAGTAGCTCCAACACAATGTCCAGACGGCGATAGGCTTAAAACTATAAGGCCCATATCACCTCGTATAGCCTGACCTGCTTTAGAGTTGTCTCAAACTAAAAGCATGAATGTAATTCCCAATACATCAAGGTACACTCTTTTATGAGGTATCATCTTGGGTATAAATCATTAATATTTTCTCCCCCATTATCAGGTCCTCTATAATGATCATGATAATTTTTTAATGTTGGGTTTGGGAATCCTCTTCCTCAAACTCATTCCCATTGATGTTGCTTTGGTGGTTCCAGAGAGTCTTCACCATGGGAGATCCAAGATTCTTTAGGATGTATCCTACATCCTCCATATGTCACTGGTATATTCTGGGTGAGATCATGAACTAGTTGGTGGTCTTGTCTCTACCCACATAAGGGATGAACACATCATCCCTCATCCAAAATCCATAGATTGTTAGACTCTGGGATATGGGGTATTCTTCTAAAACCTCCATAAGTAGTGTAGTGAGTTTACTAAAATTGGACACACTCTAGATTCCATTCCAAATAATTATATTCTTTATCACCACCTATCTATGATTTAATGTTTCATTAGAACCTTCAATAACCATTTTGTTCAAGACTTCAAAATATTTAAGAAACTAGTTTGAGAAGGTTTGGTTGGGAAATATTGTATGCGATGGTTTATTCATGAATGTTGAGTTAATGGAACTATATTCTCAAAGGTCTTAATATTGATCCAAGATAGAGGAAGGATTCAGTTTCTTGAGAAATGGGGATTGAAATCGTAAAGTGATCGCAAAGGTCATGAGTATCATGAAAAGAGGGAAATGAGCCTCTCTTTTAGAAAAAGCACATGTTATCCTAAGGGATACCTACCATTTTTTATAGTCATATAACCAATCTAGATTCTATGAAGGAGTTTCATGAAAAGGTCTTAAAATTGATTATTTTCTGTAGTTTACCATTATAATCTATCTCTACTTTCCCTATAAACTCTAATTCTGAGGGGGGGGGGGGGGTTATTTCTAAAATACATGTATCATGAGATTGGTTAATGAAGGAATGACTAGATCAGAGTAAATTTTAGTGGAAATCGAATCAAAATCAATTTAAGGGACTGGATTCTTGAATTCCACCACCTTAATGAATGAATGTGACATATTAAATCCTATTATACTCCAAGGGTTGATGGAAACCTTCACGAAACATATGTATGGACATGCAGAGATCCATTTGTGACTATGAAATGTGTTTGTCATAACCTAAACTCAACCTTAATTCGATTCGTAGAAACCAACCATTTTTCATCTCACATAAAGATTCACTAATCCATCTATCTTTCACAAAACAAGCTCCTTTTCATCAACTAGTCTTATAAATAAACATTAATACTGAATTTTAAGGGGACACAACCTTTTAGATTCTACAAAACACATTAAATTTCTAATAACTAGATGATTCACAAGTGAGATACGATATGGTTTTTCTAAGGTAGTAATATTTTAACAAACAACCTCTTATGGGTTCTTGATAACCTCGCCCATGGTAGAGATGCCTTTTATGAATATATGTTCCCTTTATAGAAAAATAAATCCCTTTGTGGCTCTTGGGGGTTTTTGAGACACCTATCTTTCATGAAATCAACCTCCTAGGAACAACAAATTTACTTTAAGGCAGGGATAACCTATTTCACAAAACATAATTTTTCATGATACCCTTAAGCTATGTGATTCAAAACGTATTCTTGAATCTCTAAACATCCATGAAGCTTAAACCTTCCTAAAACCCCTCCATAGGGACTCTCCATGGAGCCTCATTTCTGCTGACCCCCTTATATGAAATTTGAGTGCTACAGGACCCTATATCCTTCCAGAACTAGTTCAACAACACCTAAAATAATATTTCAATTGATACCTCATGCTCTACCTTTTTCTCCTAAGCATATGTATGCTAATGAAAATTTCACCTATAAATAGGAACCCTAAAATCATGCCTCCTTATTTCTAATCATCGACAGGTATTCCAACACCATGACTCTCCGAGATGAGAAAGAGTAGTAGTCATGTAATCCCTAAATGTGGAATCATCACAGGAAAAAATCAACCTATCTTAGTAGATGTTCATTATTCTAGATCTTCATTCTACATTTACATGATCCCCCATCAGGTATAATCCCCAACCACATCCAAGCTAAATTTTGTAAATCTAACTAAGTTCATGTCCCAGTTGTATAATGTTAAACTGTATGATAATATCCTCTGGACATGAAATTTAATTTTAGCCTTATCCAATGTGATGAACAAAGGATGCCCCAGGTATGAACATAATGGGAATCCACCTTCTCCCCCACTACAGGATGATCATCTTTTTGAGGGAAGCTTCCACATGCAAGAAACAAAGTATTTCACAATGGGTGATCATCTAATATCGGTAAGATTCTATATGTAGGCCCCACACCATCAATCGTAGACACTCCTACTGCAACACGAGGGTCCTTATTGCATGAGATTAATCAACATGGATTGATCCATTAATACTACCATAAACTATGGAATTAAACTACATGGTTTTTCATCAATATCTTTAAATATAATGTGTAAGACCCATACATGTGGTTCAATCCCACAAAACGCCACTTCTAGGCTTGAAATCATCCCTCATTGGGAGACACCCATCAATCCATCTTAGTAAGATGATTCGAATCATCTCTAAAATATGTTCAACCCATGACCATATTTGTCTCAAAATTAAATTATGGTCATCTTCCACAAGATGTTAGTCATATGTCTCGATCATTCTCAATAGGTCATTATGATCCAATTATTCAAGACATTAAACTCGTGTCCTGATCTAGAATATCTACCAAATAAAATAAAAAATGGATGAATAAAGTAAAAATCCTTAGAATACATATTCTCCTAGCATTAATTACCATATGATAGACATGGGATACCTGGGGTTCTATGCTTAAGATGCCTCAAAAATCAGATTCCCCCCAAAAGAGGATTACATGATAGGTCCCCAATATACCCAATGTCCAGACATTCTCAAAAGTGACAAATGTGACTACTCTCCTAACTAAAGGTTGCTTCTCCATCAAGATATAAGTGGATCAATCAATTGGAATCAACCTTGAGATTATATCATGATCGAGTTCAGTGAACATGAATTATGACTTTGAGGGAGACCCGAACTAGAAAAATAGCTCAAAGGAGTAATCCATTGAAGGTTGAACCGACATCCCATCATCCTACATCAATCAAGGAGAATACGTCACCAAATAAAGTGATGAAATATCCATGGCATTATAAATAAAGAATACATAGAAATAAGAAGTATTGTGTCATCCATCAGGTGGAAGGATAAAATTTCAACACGATGAATGAATCATACAATATTTTCTTAAGATAATTTACATTTCATTTACAAACCATTGCGAATTATTTGAATGTATAATGAAAATGAATAACCTGGGTTAAACATAAGGTGACTTATATTGTGAATATGGTGTACTAATTTATACATCCTATAATTTATTCTTTATGAATATGTGGTTTCCGAGTATGATTATTGTTAATCACACTATGAATTATGGTTTTTGTCAATCGTTGGAACCTAAAGGAGTCATGATAACATTGAACAAGAATGAAAATGTGATTAATATGATTAATCAAATGAGATCATGATAGGAGTGAAGGATATTGTGATTATTCCTAATCAGTTATCATGAAATATTATTAACAACCTATACAAAAAATCAACTCCTACTATCAAATAAAAAAGAGGATGCATTTTTTTAATAGATCGAGTTGTGGATACCATGGAGAAAATAAGGATTTATTTTCTTCATGCAATAAATATATAAAGATACACTCATCCAAGATCTTAAACGGAACGGAAAAATGTATTATTTATAGAAAAAAAGCGCATAAAGTTATAAATTGCTGATGAAAAATGGAGATTATGACGGAAGGACATGAATTCCATCCAAGTGATTCATTTATAGTTTTTTGTATTAAAAGTGGAGAATCTAGGAATTATCCAAGTTAATGAATTCTTTTAATGGATAACTACTAGACCATGGAAGGACATATGTTGAAATATAATAGAAAAGTAATTATATATTGGGATTATAGAATTGTATTTTAGAAGTACTTTTACAAATTTTATTTTGGTTATAAAATCATGAAACTTTTATTGTTTTTGTTAAATTTTAGAATCAAATATTCCTTGATTAAAATAAGAGTTATAGATATAATCATGGGTTTACTTGTTTAAAGATTTTCATAAATTTTATGTATTAAACATCCATTTTCAAAATTTATTTTGTAGAAATATTACATGATTAAGGGTATTTATTGAAAATATTTATGGGAATAAAACCCATTGGTTAGTATATGTTTAGTAAAAAAAGCTGTTTAAGGAATAATGAACTTAATGTTTATGGGAATAAGTGTAAATGTATTTGAAACATTTAGGGTTTATATTATCTTTTGTATTTAGGTAAATATAGGTTATTACGCTTTGGTAATGATATATGAATTATATTAATATGGGTTTTGGAAAAAATAACATGTATGATGGGTGACAACCCTTCGCATATGGAAAGGTCATTAGGCTTGAACCCATAAAAAAGGGAGGAAATGGTGTTGTACATGCCACTAGACTATATGATTTCAAGATTAGTATTTCATTTTTTTTAGTTAATATGTTATATAAATTAATTTTAATTATGAACCAGTGGTGTTAATGTACAGTTTTAGAGATCAATAACTTCTGATAATGATAATGATTGTGGAAAACATTTAAAAATAGATCGAAATACTCATAACTCATTTATAGATATTTCGAATCATTAAAAGATAATTTTAGTGATTAAATTATAAAAAATATTTTTTGATATTCATGATGTGGACATATTTCAAAAAATAACTAGTGGATTAATTTCTTCTTTTGAAATAAAAATGTATCATGTGAGTATATTTCCTTATATTCATAGATACTAAATCAATTATTGAACATCATGAAAGGAATATTAAATATAATTTTTATCCAATTATATTCTTATATGATGAATCAATTGGGATTTTATATTTTCCCATGTTTATGGTTTTAAGGTTCTAAATGTTCCATTGATCACTAACTTTCTTATAATCAATAATCTCTAACACTCAATATAATTATTAAATATTTTTTATCGATGACCATCACTTCACATCCCACATATTTTATTCAACAGGGAAACCACTTTATGTGTGATTCTATACTTCCATCATATTTTCCTTTCTTTCCTATCAAGTGAATTTTTTTAAACATTTTATGTTATGATTTTTTCAAAAATGATATTTCGAAATGTCAATCCCTTGATTATTGAAATCAAGATTAAATTATGAGGAGAAAATAAATTAAATATCGGTAGAATGTAATGCCCATATATTTTAAAATAATAAAGTAGGTTTTGATATAATATATTACACACAACAATGGTCATATAAGATTATTTAACAATAATAGACATTATGATATATTTCTTTTTAAATATATTTATTCTCTTCTATATATTTCAGAACATACAAGTCTATGTCTAAATAAATGATAATATAGTATACCATTATCAACTAGACCTTAAATATGATTTCATGAATTAAAATTACTAAATTATGAAATTTATGGTAATTTATTTATTATAAAGAAAATAATATTCATTTAAAGGGAAAAAATCCAAAAAAATGTACTTTTCAAAAAAAATAGTTTATAAAAGCTTTGAAAACATAATTTAAAACTAATTTTTACCAATTATATTAAATTTATTTTAAAAAATGAAACTAATTATTTAAATGTTCATATCAAAATTATATTTGAGTGAATTTTTGTTATTTTTTTGAGAAGTTTTATTTTTTAATGAACAATAAAAAATATTGATTTTTTTTAAAGATACTTTTATATTAAATAATGTAGATGGTTAAATTATATTTTAAATTTTTTTTAATTAAATAATAATTAAAATTTATAACTATTTAAAAAATTTATTTAATTTTCATCAGTTTAATAATGAATTTTGAAATTGAAACATTCTATAATTATGAGAATTGTTTCTTTGGAAAACCCACTTTTTCATCATATTTGTGAGTATAATATTATATTAGATTCTAAAAATTATCCAAATTGAATTTGATCAAATATATTCTATATTTGAATAAAAAATCTATTAAATTACATTTGAGATAATTTATTTAATTTTAATCATTTTAAAAATACATTTTGAGATTGAAACTTTCTATAACTATGAGGAATTTTTCTTTGGAATACCCCTTTTTCTTTGGGTTTGGCGAGTATAATTTTAAATTAGATTCTACCAATTCATGGAATTCAATTTGAATAAATTTATTCCTTATATTTCATTGTATTAATTTATATTATCTAAAAATATCAAATTATTTTTTGACCATAATGTATTCTAAAAGACAGAAAACGTTACTTACTCTGTTTAAGGTAAACATTTATTTAACGAGGGTTAAACTAAAATTATAAGTGTAAAATGACCTAAAAACATTCAAAACCTCCATTTAATATCGATATTTCATAATATAACCTCTAATTAATGATAATTATTCCTTTTGGATGTTTTTTTCTTGATTGAAATGTGGTTGTAGTTGAATCTATCAAATATTCTATGTGTGTCCTCAACACATCTTATAAAAGTTCACACCTTTCCTTCACTATTCACAATCCCAAATCCATTTTTCTATACCAATAGATGCCAAAATAACTTCATTTCTCCTCTCCCAACATAATAGATCCATTTTATAATCCTAAATCCAACTTAGGATATATTTTGTTGAAAACCTAATCATGTTTTATGAAAAGAGCTATTGTTCATTAACACTCATTTTTTTGTTCTTAATCCACCTCATTAAAATATTATTAATCTATGATTATATAAATAATTTAATATTTTCTATATAATGATAATTTATTATGTTAATTTCATGACCTATATTTATATCCACTTCCATAAAATGATAAAATAGATCGTCGATCATGTGTACGAAAGACTACCGCCTCACAAATTTATGTAATTTGTTTTAAATAACCACCATTCACGGATAGATATAATGATTGATTGAAAACCTATATTGTCACGACCAGTCCCCGGGGCCTGTGCCGTGACTACCCCAAGCCCGTTTTCCATAGGCCAGGGGCTGGTGACTAGCACCAAAGGTGTAAGTCCCGATAAAAAGGGAAGGCATTGCCTTTATGAAATGTAAACACACATAACCAGAGTACAAGAGGAAGCAGACACTAAGTAAGCAGTATAACATGTGTTTTGAAAGTACAAAGGGGCCAAAATACAATCCCAACAGTAAAGTATAAGGAAAAGACAAAACAGCAGGAAGGTGTCAAGCTACTCCTAGATCATCCTCTAGAGTTCCTACCTGAAAGGTAAGTATAGATGGACACATCAGATCTCCATGTCTATCAGTTACCTTCAGGTACTGTCTCATCGTGAAGTCCACCTCCGGGTACCGTCCAGCTCTACAGGCCTAAACCACGATCAGTGTTGTCCGTCGTCTGCATCCAACACAACGAGGTGCGGGCATAACCCGTGCAGGGGTGAGTATAACAATACTCAGTAGGGACCCCGAGACCCTCAAGGTCTTAGTAAATCCAAAAATGATAAACCACAAAGAAATATCTCAGCAGATAACCTTTACTTAGTTATATGTCCATACATATACCTAAGTTATCATGTAACCCTTCTCAATCATGAGGAAAAAAAAAGGTTATTAACTCAGCTCAAACCAGGATTTTTATTCATGATGTCAAAAACGTGGCTGCTGGATAACTCCTCCTCGGTCGAGAACACTAGTCCTCTCATGACTCTAAGGTGCTACTCACTAACCTTAGACTGATGAGGTACTCCTCCTCTATCGAGTACCGCAGGTCTGCCACCCCAACATAGTAGTACTCCTCGCAATGGTTCTGCCGCCCCAACACAGTAGCACTCCCCCTGATAGCCTACAGAGGTACTCCTAATATCGAGTACCGCGGTTCTACCACCCCAACATATTACTGCTCCCCACTGGGATATTCAAGTAACTTTGAAACGAATCAGACAACCAGTCATCAGGTCTCATCCAACTACTAGGTCTCTGTACTCTATACACTTGTCTCCAGGACGATACGCTCCACGAGCTTCTGGTCAATACTTCCAAGTGTCATGTAATCTCATGTGAAAGTATCTCAAAGGACTGCCTCGTCATAGGGGTCACAACGCAACAGACGACACGTCAATCGGACGCCTGGTCTTTGAGTTATTATAATTTCTGTTCCAAGGGCCTGGTTGGATTTCGGGTATAATACAACCCGGCCATACTCCAACTGTGTCCAAACCTCAGGTGAAGTATGCAAAAAGAACCTTCTCATTAGGAAAAATCCAACATTGTCAACGGCACACCAATCGGATGTCTGGTCCTTAAGGTATAAGTGTTTCCGCTCTGAGGGCCTGGTTGGTTTCGAATTCGAACCAACCCGGCTGTACCCAAACTTTTCTGAAACCATGATTGTAATATACTGAAATGACCATCTCGATCTGAGGAATCCTATGCAACTAACGGTGCGTCGATCATAGGTCCACAACTCATGTTATGGGAGTTTAACTGAAGAAGGTCAGAAAATAGGGGGTCATGCCCGATCCGACCCGGCCCATCACCCCCGGGGTCGGCCCGAACCAAGTTGACCCGACCCGGATCTGGGTCCGGCCCGGGTGGGTGTGGCATGCCCGGATGGTTGTAGCACAGCCCACGTGGCCCATGCAGATGGCCGCATGGCTAGCCGACCAGGGGGGTGGTGGCGCCCAGTGGGGCTTTCCCTTGCCGCTGATCTAGGGGGATTACACCCCACCCGGTTCTTAGAAACGGCCGGCCATGAAGGCCGGCGCTTAGGTAACCGTGGGACCCCTCTTAGGTCGCACCTCTTGGTGGCACCGACGTCTGACATAGTCGGCCGCCCTTTCAGAGATGTTGCGGCATTAGGCTGCAGCTCTATTCAACTGGCGCGGCGTGACGGCACCGCGGCCCACCCCGACCGTGGCCCTTGTAGATCTGCCGCGGCGTGATAGCACCACACCCCTCCACTGCGGCCCGCCCCAGCCGCGTTCTGGCTCTACTCCACGCAGCACGACAGTGCCGCGCCTTTGCGGCGACCTGGAAATCATGCGCTGACAATCCGCTCGTGGTCGGCCCGTCGTCAGCCGGTTCTTCGCAGTCCGCCTCCATCGTCCACAAACAAAAAACGAGAGGGTAAGGGTCAGACCATGTTCATGTAGTCTGATTCCTTCCTCATCAAGATGGTATCATGCGGCCTAACGAAACTCAAGAATTGAAGAACGATGATGAACTATATTAAAACTTGAACATAACAACCCCTACCACATGTCTTTCATCGCTTGTCGAATCTAACGCGGGGAAGACTTCTGATTAAACATAGTTTGTTGCTCCCACGCCATGCTACCGATACCTTATCGTTCGTCGGTGTCTCATCGTAGAAGATGGAACCTCGGTGGTGGTGCAACAATGGAAGAAGGAGATGGAGGTAAGGAAAGAGAGGGAGTTCTATAGCGGATCCCCCCCATCAAAAAGGCTCTCCCTTAATTAGTTAAGGGTGGAGTTACAAGAATTAATGTTGGGTTGTTGAACCCCCAAATTAATCAAATAAGTTTGAAATTCAATATAAAATAAAAAGATATTTATTTTATTTTTATTTCAAGAAGTTATGAAAACTAACTTCCACTCCACCCTGACTGCATTCGAGGTGAAGGTCCCCTTAAGCTATTACTGGCGCTGCGAGATCATCAGTGCCCTTGGATTTCAATTCTGAGCACCGGTTCAGGAGATAGAAAAACCCGCTCGTTCGTTTACTGAACGTACCCGAGCTAAACTTCGCAAATTGATTCTGGGCCCACTGGGCCTCAGAATCAAGTGCCGTCAGAAGCCACAGACTCGTAAATTTCCAATGAAATTATGAAGAATAAAATTCCTTGAAATTTTTGGGTCTTTACATTACTCTATCCTCTAGGATTTACATCCTTGTAAAGCTACAACACTCGCTAGGGAAACAAAAAGGGTACCAAGCACGCATCTGAGCCTCCTGCTCCCACGTGCTCACATGGAGGTTCCAGTGCTTCCAGTAGAAGTGCACCAAAGGAATTGACCATTCTAGTAGGACCTGATCATGTCGATCCTCAATCTCTACTGGAACCTCTGTGAAAAATTCCCTATCATCGATATTCATCTCCCCGTGATCGATGATGTGGGACAGATCGTCCACATATCTCCTCAGCTGAGATACATGGAAGACGTTATGCACCCAGTGCATCTAAGGTGGAAAGGCCAGGTGGTAAGCCACCTCACCTACTCTTCTAGGGACCTGGAAAGGTCTAATGAATCGTAGAGATTACTCTCCACCCTGTCTAAATCTTCGTAGACCCCATCGAGGTGAGACCCGTAAAAAGATGTGGTCGCCATGCTCAAAATCCATTGGTCTTTTTCTCCTATTAGCATATGACTTCTGTCTGCTCTGTGAAGTCTTCATCTACTCTTGGATGATCTTCACCTTCTCTGCCAAAGCCTGAACCATCTCTGGTTCAACACGTGATGACTCCATTACTATCCACAAAGGATATATGAAACGCGGCCAACTGCTATCTCGCCATTCCTAAAAGCTGAATGCCTGATCTCCTTTTAAGACCATCTGCTACAACATTCCCCTCTCAAAGAGTATAAACTATCTAGAATTCATAGGCCTGTAAGAATTCTATTCATCACTGATGTCTCAGGTTCAGGTCTTTTTGAGAGAAGATACATCTGAGACTATTGAGTTGGAGAGAACCGTAAACCATTCACTCAACTAACAATTGGTGAGACTAGCCAAATGTAAGAACTCATCTCCACCCTTCTTCATCTACATTCTACCAAAGAGCTGCTGAGATTTCCCCTCTGCTAAAAAGAGTAATCTGGTCTCATCCCCTGGATGGACCACGTTCCTTGAATAATACAGTCAATCCTGACATGAACGGTAAAATTCATGTCTTAAATGACGTCGTAAGGCCTCGACGCTATTACTAAGAGATCCCATCGTTATTCTCACCTCCATGGGTTGAGTCACACAATCGGCATCAGTCCATGGTTATTGGGTATCCTCCAGTTGGAATCTCGCAAGTGAGGTTGAAGTCAACAGTTTCAACGGGAACCTCTTAGAATCAACCATACAAAAAGGACAAGAAAGTAAACGTCACAAAGATAAGTGTCTTTTATTACTGTAGCTTGAAGTACAAAGACACATAACAACCACAAACAACAACAACAACAAGAATTATAGAAACACAAAAAACAATGGCCTCTATTCCTGGAACTAGTCTCGTTCTTGTCCACCTACTTCAGAAGATCCACTGCTTTGTCCACTACACTTCTGTTGCTCAAGCTCCCACCACTGCTTCTGTCTCGATGGCTCCTTCAATGCCTACGGATCAACTGTGCAGGGAGTCAGACAGTCACGCGCCATGTGACCAACCCTACCGCAGGAGAAACACTGTGCATTCCTGGTATGCATGGATCTCACTCCACCCCGGTTACCCGGCACTACCGATCCTGAATCGTGTGGTCGACCACCTATAGGTATGGTTCTATTGGACCTTTGTATCATCCGTATACTACCTACAGATGACACGGCTACTGAGAGAAAACCCTGCGGCAAGGGCAGCAGCTCCTGAGCTTGCTCATAGTGTAGAGTCACTAGTATGAACTCCACCCTGATGAAAGTCTCGATGTATCTCTAAGTGAAGGTCATTTCATCGCAAATCAAGAGTATCTGGATCCACCACCTCTCAGCCACTCCCTGAAAGATACTAACATCTAGTTACACCAGCAAGTCAGTTAGTGTCCTAGCTGTGTGGAAAGCTCATGCTAAAAACTCCATCTAGTGCCCAGCCATCTGAAAATCTGACTCGCCTCAAAACCTCGGAGGCCTCTATCGCTAGAACACGTGCAGCGCACTCAAGAAGTATGCACTCTCCGCAGGAGTCTGATCTAGAAGAGGGCTATGTACTGTGGCATTGTCACTCAATGGCCTGCCAGTACGTACAACTATCGGGGCTCTAGTTGATCGTTAGCTGGGAGGCATCCTGAAAGAAATAGATGCGAAATAGTCAAGGACTATACCTGATGAGATGACCTAGTTTGAGATGATTTAAATGAAACTTTAAAAAACACACACGAAATTAGTGTTTTTGTGCATTGAGTTGGAACTCAGAAGTCAGGGTCCTGGTGTATGGATACGTCAGCCGCTCGCACCAACAATGGACTCCCTGAACTGAAAACAACACTTAGTACCCATAACACTATTGCTTCACAAAAAAAATATCATAGTCCTATGTTTTGTGGTAGAACCGACTCCTCTGATACCAATTTTTCATGACCCGTCCTCGAGGCGCATGCTGTGACTACCCCAATCCCATCTTCCATAGGTCAGGGGCTGGCGACTAGTACCAAAGGCGTAAATCTCGATAAAAAGGGAAGGCATTGCCTTTATAAAATGTAAATACACATAACCAGAGTACAAGCGGAATCAAACACTAAGTAATCATAATAGAAAGTGTGATGAAAGTACAAAGGGGCTGGAATACAAGCCCAACTGTAAAGTATAAGGAAAAGACAAAACAACATGAAGGTGTCAAGATGCTCCTGGAACATCCTCCAGAGTTCCTACCTGAAGGGTACGTACAGATGGCCACCTCATCTCTCCACGTCCATCTATCACCTCTGGGTACCGTCTCGTCATGATGTCCACCTCTAGGTACCATCCATCTCTATAAGCCTCAACCACAATCAGTGTTTTCCGTTGTCTACATCCAACACAACAAGGTGCGGGCATAGCCCGTGCAGGGGTGAGCATAACCATACTGAGTAGGGACCCCGAGACCCTCAAGGTCTCACTAAATCCATCAAGGATAAACAAAAAAAAGATCTCAATAGATAACCTTTACTTAGGTATATGCCCATACATATACCTAAGTTATCATGTAACTCATCTCAATCATGAAGTAAACACAATGGTAATTGACTCGGCTCAAACCCCGAATTTTATTCATGATGTCAAAAACACGGCTACTGGAGAACTCCTTCTCTGTCGAGAACATTGATCCTACCACGAATATAAGGTGCTACTCACTAAACATAGACTGTTGAGGTACTCTTCCTTTGTCGAGTACCGCGGGTCTTCCACCCCAACACAGTAGTTCTCCAGGCCATGGGTCTGCCGCCCCGAAACAGTAGTGCTCCCCTAATAGAATATAGAGGTACCCCTCCTATCGAGTATTGCTGGTCTGAAACCCCAACACAGTAGTTCTCCCTACCATGGTTCTACCACCTCAACACAGTTGTGCTCCCCACTGGGCTATTCAATTCACTCTGAAATGAATCGGACAAGCATTCATCAGGTCTCAGCCAGCTACAATTTCTCTGTACCCCGTATGTTCATCTCCAGGAGGATCCACTCCAGGAGATTCTGGTCGATACTTCCAAGTGTCACATAATCTCACATGGAAGTATCTAAAAGTACTGCCTTATCATAGGGGTCACAACGCAACAGACGGCGCGTCATTCGGACGCCCGATCTGTGAGTTATTAGCATTTCTATTCCAGGGGCCTAGATGGATTTCAGATATAATCCAACCCGGCCATACTCCAACTGCGTCCAAACCTCAGGTGAAGTATTAGAAAAGAACTGTCTCATTCGGAAGAATCCAACAATGTTAACGACATGTCAATCAGACATCCGGTCCTTAAATTATAAGTGTTTCTGCTATGAGGGCCCAGTTGGTTTTGAATTCGATCCAACCCAGCCATACCCAAACATTGCCCAAACCTTAAGTTTAATATACCTAACTGACCGTCTCGATCCGAGGAATCCTACGCAACTGACGGTGCATCTATCGAAGGTCCACAACTCATGTTATGGGCGTTTAACTAAATAATGTCTGAAAATAGGGGGTCTGGCCCAGTCCGACCCGACCCAACACGCCCTGGGTTGGCCCAAACTGGGGCGACCAGACCCAGGTCTGGGTCCTGCCCGGTTGGGCACTTCTCGACCTGGCTGGCCGCGGCTTGGGCCGCGTGGCTGGCCGACCAGGGGGGCGGTGGCGCCTAGTGTAGCTTACCCTAGCCACTAATCTGGGGGGGGGGGTTACACCCCCCCCCTCAGTTCGTCGAAACGGTCGGCCATGAAGGTCATCCCTTGGGTAACGACAGGACCCCCCTCAGGTCCCGCCCCTAGGTGGAACCTGCGGCCAGCACAGCCTGCCGCCCATCCAGATCCACTGCGGCGCGACGACACCGCGGCCCACCGACACCTCCCACCCCAGTCGCGGCCCCTGTAGCTCCGGCTTGGCACGCCGGCCCCATGCCCCTCCACCGTGGCCCGCCCCATCCGCGGTCTGGCTCGACTCCACATGACACGAATGTGTCGCGCCATTGCGGATACCCGACAATCATGCGCTGATGATCCGCTCGTGGTCGGCCCATCGTCGTCCAGTTCTTTGCAGTCTGCCTCCATTGTCCACAAACAACAAATGGGAGGGGAAGGGTCAGACCGTGTTCATATGGTCTGAGCCCTTCCTAGTCAAGATGGAATCATGCGGCCAAATGAAACTCAAGAATTGAAGAACGATGATGAGCGGTAGTAAAACTTGAACATAACAACCCTACCACGTGTTGTTCGTTGCTCGTTGGATCTGAAGCGGGGAAGATGATGGAGTCAACATAGTTTTTTGCTTCCGCAACATGCTACCGATCCCTTATTGTTCGTCGGTGTCTCGTCGGAGAAGATGGAACCTCGGTGGTGGTGCAACAATGGAGGAAGGGGTGGGAGGGAAGGAAGGAGAGGGAGTTCTCCAACGGATTCCCCCCATCAAAAAGGCTCCTCCCTTAATTAATTAATTAAGGGAGGAGTTACTTGAATTAATGTGGGGTTGTGGAACCCCCACATTAATTCAATTGAGATTGAAATTCAAAAAAAAAATAAAAAGATATTTATTTTATTTTTATTTCACGAAGTTAGGAAAACTAACTTCAACTCCGCCCCAATTGCATTCGAGGTGAAGGTCCCCTTAAGCAATTATCGGTGCTGCGAGTTCATTGGTGCCCTCAGATTTCAATTTAGAGCACCAGTTCAAGAGATAGAAAAACTCACTCGTTCGTTTACTGAATGTACCTGAGGTAATCTTCGGAAATTGATTCCGGGCACATCGGGCCTTGGAATCAAGGGCAGTCAGAAGAAACAGACTTCTAAAATTTCAAATAAATTAAGAAAAAAAATTTCCTTGAAATTTATGGGTATTTACATATATATTATATTTAATTTATTATTATACTTCTAAAATTTTAATATCACATGTACATTTTATCTTTTTATTTTATTTTGAAATATGATAATGTCGCTCATGTGTACTGCAGATTTCCACCTAACAAAGCAATGTGATTTTTTCTTCACTTACTCTTTACATTGAAATTAATGAGGATAAATTTAATGAATACAGGTAATATATATAAAATGATAGTTAATTTGTAAAATTAATATATCATATATTTACAAACCCTTTCACCCACTAATGGAATTATATCGTCGCTTGTGCGGACGTACAACCTACCATCTCCACGATGTGATGAGATTCATTTTTCATGTCCATTCATACAGAATTATTATAAATATTTATAAATGGTAAAATATTATATTTATAACATTAAAATCATTATAAATTTCAGTTCTCTAAATCCTACATCCAAGAATTTGAAGATTCAAGACAAAACACACATGAGAAAACAGAATAATGAACACACTAAACAATGAAAATAATGAAGTATTATTAATGAATGGTTTATAAAATGATATAAAGTGACAATAAATGATTTCATTGATATTTATGAAGTTATTTTATGAGTTAATCACATTTATAAAATATTATACATGAGGGTAAATAATATTCAAAAAAATAAAGTGTGTAGTAATGGATATCAACTCAATTCCCCTTCCTTGAGTCATATTATAATTCTGTGAACCTAAATTTATTTTATGTTGTATATACTACCCATTTCACATGTAATATCATTATTAACTAATAGTATAAGTTATTTTAAGCATCAATTTTAATTATTTCTTTTGAGGGTATTTGACATGAAAATTACCATGTAGTATTGAATTTCATAACTCAATTTTTTCTCATAAGGATATATTACTTCATCATTTCCATTTAAAATATAATATTTTATTGGTAATGAATTTTAATTATATTATGTTTAATTTAAAATTATTTTATGTAGATTTATATGTGATACATATAACTAATTCATTGATTAATTCTCAAATCACTGTTTTTATCTTTGTAAATGATTATATCATAATATAATTTTAATAAGGATTGTTTATGAATGGATTTAAATAGAAAGAAATCATTTGATTTTAAACTAATAACTACATTTAATTTTATTAAGATTTTTTTCATTATTTGTTCAACTAATAGAACCATATTCCTATTTTTTGTACAAAAAATTATTGATATTTTTTTTAATAAAATCCAAATTCATTTATCACTTCGGTTGAAAATCTATATTGTTCCAAAAATATATTTTTCTAAAAATGTTTTCAAAAAATATTTTATGATTCTTAAAATGATTTATTAAAGAAATTTTTACAAATGTTTTAATTTTTTCAAAGTAATTTAAATTATATCTTCATGTTTCTTTCCAAACAAGACCCAATTGGGTTTTACCACAAATGTAAAAGGAATATTTTTTTTAATGTGTATGGTATGTAAATAATTTCCTACCGTTATGACCAGTCAATGTTTTAAAGAATAAATTATATATTTCAATGTTTTTTTAAATGAAATTATTTAAAAATTTGTTGTAATTTTTTTTGAAAAATATTTTCAATGGTAAAAGAATATTTTACTCAAGAATGTTTTCAAAAACACTGTATTAGTATTCTTATTCATCAATGACAACAACCCTTTATTTTAATTATAATCCACTAGGGATAGGTTGTATTAATAAAATACTTATTATTTCTATGTATGGTTTATGATCATTTTGATCAATAAAGGTATTGAAATTCACTTATTGATTCATTTTTATAGTAAATAACTTTCTCTTAAATTTACACTTTCCTATAATAATTGGACATTAAATGTCCATGCATATCCATATTATTTATCAGGGATAAAATTATTTCATAAAACATATATCATTTTTATGAATGGTTTTCAGAATGAAAATTGTTTAATTTTCTAGGGAAATATTGATAAATTCAAATTCTTTAATGAATACAGATATTTTTTGATAAGGTATATTTATCATGAATTAAATATTTCATTAGGTATCTGAATAATGTATTGACCATGTAGATATTGGTTGGGCATGGTTATAGAGATCTCCTTGATGAATCGGTAGTATCAGAAGATTAATCAGTTGGATATCCTTAGTTAAATGGGTTTTTCTATTTACCCACCCATTAGGTTTAACATTTCTTGTAAATTTCCTTGAAAGTATATGTATAATGATTCTTGAGATCATTACATCCAATAATTAAGAATTTAATTCATGAAAAATTCAGTTATTTATATCGAAAGGATTTTCCCAATAATATTATTTGTTGATGCATTTCATTATAAATTTATTGATCAAATATCGTTGGATTTCAGTTTGATACCATCCTATATTGATTATTCCTAATCTAGTTATGATATTCACATTAGTGATTAAATGTTATGTGTTTTCAATTATTTACCTTACCATACATATTATGCTAGTAAAAAAATTAATTGGAATGTGTTTTAGTTATTTACCATTTTATATTGACTATTCTTATTGATTCATGATTGCTTACAATGTACATAAAACATAATTAGAATATAGGATAACCCTTAATTTTTCCCTTTCCATGAAATCTATGATGTGTACTATTACTGATATGAAAGGATATTCTAGAAGGGAATAAAGTTATTCTTGAAAAAAATATTATGATATAATTTTTTTTTCAAATGTAATATTGGAATCATGTATGAATATAATTTACCAAGACTACTAAACTATTAAATCCTCCCGGATGTTATTCCTTATATCTTATAACAATTTAAGAAATAATACACGACCTCTGAGTCACTAGGTTTGGCATTGTTATGATATTGATATGAATTTTTTTTATAAAACAAGAGTCTTTGTTTGGGTGAATTATTTGGACTATTTGAACTCAAGGTAGAAATGTTATATTTTATAAATATTATATAAATATATAAACATTATTATCTATGGTTTCATTATACATTATCTCTATTTTTATGATTATTCTTGAAAACTTCGGAACCATGGGAGAGAACATTTATTGGGTGGTGGAATGGTTAGTGAGATATTTTTTGGTGAGTTCTACAATAATATATTTGTTGAAATTATTGGTTATTTTGATTATCTTTAGCATCCAAATATCATATAATACTTCCCTCTAGATCATACCACATTGGATAATGCCAAATATAGTCCACTGATATTTTATTGATGTATAAGGGTGGCTTTTAAGATAATATCTATAGTGTTGTGACAATAATTGATATAGATCAAGGGGTGATATATGATACGATAAAATGAATCTATCATTATATTGGATATAATGATAGGGTGTTCTCTTATTATTAATAATGGCTGACATCATATGATATTGAATGACTAGTTACATAGCTCAAATGGTGGTGAGACTAGTGTGGTAGACATATTGATTGATATAAGATTACCATGTGTCTGAATATCTTCCATGACCATAGATTTTTATTTTTATCTCAAGGATTATGTTTACCTCTAATTTTGAGGTCATCCATATTGATCTCATTACCTAATTAGGGTTTAGAAAATAGCTAGATGTTATCCTCCCCTAAGAAGCCCAAATATAGACTGATGGATAATGAGACACTAAGGGTAATGTTGGTAGACTAATAGGATGTTATTTTTATCCTCATGAAATTTATCTAACACTAATCCACAAAAGGATCCATATGTGGTCAGTACATGTCCAAGATATTCACACTTTTTTAATGATTATATATAATGAGAGGGATCAATATACTTATTAATTTAGTTCTATCATATAGTTTGTTAAATTCCATTCGATAACTTAAGATATGTGAGGAAGATCCAGACATGATTTGTGGGTATTATAGTGGATATGTTAGTTGAAGACCAATGATACAAAATGATGTTCATGTGAGTTGATTAATAAGTTTATCATATTTTTAGGTACGATTTTTTATTTTTCAATAATTTTTCATTATGATATTGTAGTGTTACTCATGATCCAAGTTATATTTTAGTGAGGGTGTTTTATGAATTCAATTATAACTTTAATAAGATTATATTTTTTGAGATGTGATTGATTTTCAGGCATAATTTTTTTTTTATAAGGGTATTTAAATTTTTTATTTAAAATTAAGTAATTACTGCTTTGAATTGGGTATCTCTATATTATTCTTCATGGTGTGTGTTTCTTCTAGCCATTTTTATTTATAGATATGAATTTCGATGAGAAATTTGGGTTTGTGTTTCGAGGAAGTTGAGTTTCATTCATAACTAACATTTAATATCCAATAATATTACAATAGATCTACTTAATCACTAGAACTCAGTGTGATGATGTTAGTATGGGACCCTACTAGGTCATAGGATCCCCTGCATATATGAATGACATATGATTTAATGTACATGTATATATCTTCTAGTTTTTCTTCATACATAGGTATAACCATGGATCTAAAACCCTTTATTTGATAGAGGATTATATCAATGGATTATTATTCAATTTAAGTCAGATATATGAGTTCGATTGAAGGGGACTATATGACTATTTTTTAGTTTTACAACATTTTTATTGTTTGGTGTATCAAATATGGGTAATTTATTTTGATGATGCATGTTATCATATTTTCTCTATTATAATTTCTTAGTTATGTTCTGATAGAACATGTAAAGTATATAATATATTTTAGCTACTACCAAATTCCTCCTTGAATTCCAATTTTATGTCAATGGGTTTTGGTATGTTTATTATCTAGATGGGTCATGTTAAATTTTTTGTAGACTTGTGCATGAATTTGGTGCTTTATATATAATGGAATTGTCTACGAGAAATATTCCATGAATTTGTATCTAGTTGTAATCCCATAGAATATGGAGTGTCATTTATAGGGTCACCTAGAAACCCCAATACAACAACATTGAATTTTACTTAGATGGGATGATACACTCACAATGAATGTAATCAATGCAATGCCTTTAGTCTCATTTCAATGATTAGTATGTTAAATTTGATTACCTAATTATTCTCTACATTAGTATGATATTTATTATAATTATTGATATTTATTAATGTTTCATGATATGAAATTGAATATAATACTTGAATTTTTATGCAAATAACACCATAATAAAAAATTTATAAATGTTAAAATGTTTATTTTATTTGATTTTGATTTCGTGAAATACTTGTGGTAAGTTAACGAACTCAATGAGGAATGGTGTTTTTAAAAAATTTGTGTCTTAAAGAATGTGAAATTGAATTTTATACCATTCCTATGAAATATTCATGTTATCATACACGATCTAAAATTGGATTCATTTATTAAGTATTATTAACTAGATATTAATAGAGTGTTTCATGTTCATAAATGGCATTGAGGTGTTAAAAAATGTTATAAGGGTATTTATTCATCAAATGAACCGTTTATATCATTATGTATTTTTTTTTGAAAAAAATAGTATGTTTATATGAGAGAATTAATCTACTGGTGAAGTTTAAAAAATTGAAGTCTCAAGAATATTTGCTAATTCATAACATAAATATTTATATGTATTTGAAAGATATTTAATTTTTCAAGTTATATCATTATATCAAGATACATTGACAATATATCTCTTATTTAATGATATATATATACCTACGGAGACATTACAGCTAGTTGTCAACATTGATGAAATTGTGGTTGATGTATTTATTAATTCCATGAAACAATAAAAAATAATGAAAAAAATGTGTTACTAGAATCAATGGAGATATATAATTATGTTAAGATATTGATGAATATTAATATGAATATTATTGAGTTACATGAATAAAAATAAAAATTAGTATAATATTTTCATTAAATAATTACTAGTGACAATTTAATTTTTGATATTGTATTATATAATAATTAATTTGAAAATAATTTATTTTTATGTTCTAAATATATTTAGATGAATTTTTGAACAATTTTCTTTACTTTGTCAACACTCCCTTGCCTTTTAATGGCCTAAATGCTCCACCATCTGATACTCGTGGTGAGGATGTCAATGTACTATTATATGGTAAATTCTTGGAACAATATAAAATAAGTATTTTCTATACAATTACAGAGAGATGTTTGTATATTAATTTCAGTTCTCAAGTGACGTAGTATGTGAGATATATATATATATTAAAAATTATCATTATTTAATTTCATTTTAATTTTTTTATGTAACTTAGTTTTTTTAAGTTCATAATTTTAACACCAAGCCTTATATGAGATATTATGATACATATGAAATATTTTTATACTATTTGGATATAATGGGATCATATTCCTAGGGATATGTGTCATAATTTAATTGATCATTGGTTGGAATGTTAATAAAATGTTATTGTTATTTCCAAAAAAAATCATTTTTTGTAATTTATTTTTATTAACTATATATAGAGTCAATAGTGTCATATTAAAGAGTTCATGATACCTTATATTATGAAATCAAGGGTGTCATTCACACATAAGAACTTTTATCATGTTTTTTTATAACATTTCAAGTATATATATTCAAAGACATTTCCCACCACAATCTGATGGATCATTAATGAATCATCATTATGAATATATTACCTCTTATATATAGGAGTGGTCGTGGCCCCACATTTTATAAAATCCTTTCAAGTTGAGATCCTATATATCTAGATATATAAGAGTGATCCAATAATTGACTCACAAATATTGGATTCATATATCAAGAGAAAATCATCAACAAAATGGTACATATTAATTTTTATTTCATGTAATTATTAAAAAATCATTATATTATTAATATAAAATTTAAATTTAGTATATTATTATGTACACTAATTATATTATATGATATATTTAAATTTTTTGAAAATGAAATATATTGATCATATATGAGACGAATATTAAAAATAAAAATATTTTCATCCTAAAAATACCGACACATATATTTATATGTAATTATTTTTTATTACTAAGTAGTTTTAGAAGAATAATCGACAGATATATGTCACATATATGAGATTATATTTGGTACCCTGGAGAAAGAAACCATTGATGAGGTTGGAATATCATTACAGTCTCACTTTGAAGGTGAACCATGAATTTTGGTCCCTAGAACAAGGAAGGATCATTGGATCAAGGTAAGTTCACAATCAATACATGATATATTTTATGGTACTATGAAAATTTAATCATTGTATACATAAAAAGGTTTTTTTGGGGTTGATAATCCCATTCAATGGCCTTATATCAATAAAGAATATGGCTTACGGAGATGTCCATTTAGAGGATGACTAAATAACAGTATAATAATTTTCCAAATAATCAATAGTATAGTGATAAGATGAATGGGTATATATAGTTGAATATGCATGGTTTAGGGATGTAATTATCTCTAAAATATCTTTTTGATGATATTGATGGCCCCCTTTATCTACTAATTATCATCCGGTATGATGATTTTTTTTTATAAATAACTATTGTATGAAATAGAGTATATAATAACATTTGAAACATGAAAATATATATTTATTTTTAAATATATATTATTTAAAAAAATTATATACCATATGGTTTTTATTGATTTCATTTTTTTATTACTCTTGATAGATGATCAATGAGAAATATTATCCATCACTGATTTTTTGTTTGTTTAAATTTTCTAATGATGGATGACTTCCATCACTCATAATGTTAGTGGATTTTTTTTTTCAAAATGTATTGAAATTTTACATATAAATATTTTTTATGGAAGGTGGTAACTAAAACAACCAATAAGAATAATAAAAAATTAATTTACCACTCTTTTTATGAAATATAGTTGGGGTAAATTTTAATGATTTGAAATGTATAAATTACTATGACTATCTTGAATACAAGTGTGACTTCATAAAATTATGATGATCTATCCAAATTATTCCATTTATTAACCTCATTTTAATATATGACCTATTTCATATGGATAACCATTGAAAATAATATTATTACAGATAATGATTTTGTGATCTAAACCATTCATAAAATATTACATAAAAAAATTTGGTGGTCTGAATCCACCAATACAATGACCCCCATTACCAAATTTAAAATGGAATACATCATTACAACCATATTTATGTTACAACATAATACATAGTGTCCGTTTTTGTATAAAATAATGTATGTAGACATCATAATTATTGAAAAATAAAAAATAGAAACCCACATTTCAAAATTTACAATGAATTGAAATCATAATATATTTTTATGAATTCACCAACTAAATAAACTCATGAGATACCTTAATTTTTTTATTCAAATATGATCTTATTGAATCGAAGAATCCATACCAAACATTAACCAAAATTTCAGTCACTACAAATTTTAGATCATGTAGTAAAATAATATAACTATAATGGCCACTCATGAATAATATTTGTATGACCCCAAATGAAAGTAGCACATTGAATCATCTATATCTTCTCTTAAGGTATATACTAATCCCTAAACATTATCATTTTCAACTTATTTTTTTTAAACTCTTAAATGGATGATGTAGATAATATAGTTTTTTTATTTTATAAATTTAAAACTAAAGTTAATAAAAAATTCAATAAAATTAATATTGATTCTTGTTTGATTCCCCATGTGTAATATATAATTAATAATCTAATGGATGTTTAATAAAACGACTCACTGTCTGAATTAACTTAATATTACTCATTGAGTCATCATTAAATGTATCATTCAAAAAAAACACAATGTTCCTTGAGTAGATTTCCTCTTTTTTCATCCTTGGGGTACCAGTTCTTTTCAATCAATAATCATTAATTGATTTGTGATACCTAGGACCCACTTTTATGTAATATCCTCAACAAGGTGATATTTTTATCAAGGACTCAATGGAAATGATTCCTAGTGAAAATGGAAATTATCGTGAAACAATCCCTCTATATCCACCTATCTATATTTAATAATGGATTATCATGGAAGGGAATGTATAGATGAAAATGTTAAGGAATGAAAATAAAGTGACTTGATAAGAGTAACTATCACAAATTTATGACCAAAATAATTAACTATAATTAAGAACAAGATTATATTATATGATATAAATAAATATATATCTTTTAATTTCACTATGGGTCACAATTTTTAGTTATACATATATTAAAGGAGGTCGAATTATGAACACTTGTGTAAAAAATGAAATAAGAAAATTAAAAAATTAAATGAAACTCATATTTTCAGTCATGGAATCTTAAAATCCTCGAATCTAGAATTTAATTCCACATAACATTTCTATTTCACTAATTCACTAGCATCATCCTTATAGTCTTTAGATCATTATATGATAGTTTCATTATCATTGATGAGATTCTATGAACCTAGTGATGCCTTGTCACTTTTTTCCTTTTTATGCTTGTGTACCATTATTTAGAACCCATAATCTCCCATTTATTTCATGATTTATGGTGTAATGAAATTCATCTATTAAAAATATTTTATAAATATATATTGGTTAACTAATAAATTAAATTTTTTAACCGTCCTATATAATTACATGGTTTACACATCAAAATCATTGTTCGCCTATTTATATAGATTATCCTTGTATTTTTCTTATCCACTTACATTGCTTGTGAAAACATTTCAAAATGTTTTTTTATATTTTTTAATTTTTTATCATCAGATCATTATTTCATAGATATTTTATGAATAATTAGAACTATTATTAAATTTAACATATCTCATTCATTCTTCTATTTATACATATGAAAATTATGATATGATGTATAGTACTATTTTATGCAACATTAGAAGAACTATTACATTTCCATTACATTTTCCCATTCAATCACATATTCTATTCAAAAAAAGAACACTAATATATGATTTTGATTTCTTAGATTAATATTAGATATAATTAAAATATATAATCCCAAAAATACATGAGTATCTAATTTTTACAACCAAACATACATAGTTACCAATTTGAAATTATGAAACTCGAGTGCATACTTATATAGTGTATAAAATTTTCAACTCTAGATGATGTTTCCATTATTTTATCACCTAAAAATAAAATATACAAGAATAAATGTTCTGGGTAACATTTAATTAAATTCTATAAATAATAGTATTCAATAACATTTTTAAATTATTCAAACATAATAGTTATTAAAAAATAACCATTTTATTAATAGAGTTATAATTATTTTATTAATAAATATTTTTGGGACAATAATGAATTTTTTAGAATTTTAATATGGCTAAAATATTATATCCATTATGGATACTTCAGAACAACTATTAGATAATATGTCATAGAAATAGCATTGTTCAGTAACATTAAAGATGGTATTGGATGGTGGAATGCTACTAATTGATTAGCCAATAAAATAAGCTAATATTCAGTAACTATTTTATAATTTTCATGTGATTCAATGCCCATGAATTGTTTTACTAGTGAATTTTACAATTTTAAATTGCTTTCTTAACTTGTTTGTGATTCCTTCTATAAAATACACTATTACATTATAAATTTTTTTAACACCTCCTAAAACATCCAATAGTTTTGATTTTATTTTCATATTTTATTTTTTGTCCTACTATTATATGAGGAACATTTTATACCTATATATCTATCAAAGCATCAATTAGGAATATGACCAATGTTGGACTTGATCCAAGAACATTCTAGGAAAAGTGACCTAGATAGTAGCCTAATAAAAACACTATATCATCCAAGATACAAGCCCAATGATACTAAAATTTTAACTATATATGGGGGACGTTAGGAATAAAATTTTATATGATAGTGATTAGTTCTATTTCTATGTTTTGAAAGGATTTATAGGCATCCCAAATGGAAGATGAAATTATAGGCCAGATTATGTGGCTTAAAAAACATCCCACCTTTTCAATAATATCTCAAAAATAAAAAATCAATTTAGGTTAAACTTTTACATGATATAATGGGAAATCTTGAGATTCATTTTTTCTTTTATGTCCCATCAAATTTTGGTCATTTAGAAACACATCTATGGAAAAGTACACTATCAGTTAATTTTCTGAAATAATATTCGGACCATCATTAATTGGGGAGAATTTTATTATTGGGGGCTCAACCCAAGATTTAAAAAATAGATATTAATGGAAGTGGTGGTGGTGTTTTTGAGAAATTGTAATTATGGTTTCATTTGAATTTTATGCTTTGAATTTCATGTTTTAATCTCATTTCTTCATTGGTATATTTCGTGAAACTCATTTTCTTATTATTAAAACTTCTTCTTCTTCTTCTTATTTTCTATTATTTTTATGGACAGTTTGATACCAGTTTTTATGTTCTTATTTTACTCCCACAATAAAGATATAAACCCTTAAAACAATGGTGGAGTGTTTGTTAATTCATTGTTTTTCACTTTTCAATTCTACCCTCTTGGGTCTACATTACACATTAATTGAGTGCATACCATGAATTGAGGGATTGAAATATTATGGGTTAATCCAAGGGAGTATCGAGAGTTTTAATTCGATGTTATTTATCATTATATAAATGTTTATTAATTTATTTTATTTTAGTTTTTTCATTCAAAAATTTTCTCTCTTCTTCTTCCTTATTCAATTTTATCGCCACATATTCCATGTTCCAATAAGATCCTTTACCTAAGAGTGAACATGAAAATGATCTTCCAAGTGTATATGTGATTATAATTTTTATGTGAAGGTGTTAAACCATTATTTTATGGGGTTATTTGATTTAATTGAATGAATTATTCTCAAGTTAATGAAATTTAAATAATTTCATAAGAAAATCATCCAATTAACCCCTTTCTATATCCAAGGTTCAAACTATTCTAAAAAATTAAATCAATTAAAAATATTTTTTCTCATATAAATCATTATAAAATATAATTATTCTGGACACTTCATATCCAAATATCCTTCTTAGAATGTATATATCTTTAGTGTTATTCTTAGTTCTATGAGGATTTTACATCTAAATCTACACTATATGAAACTGATTCAACCATTAAAACATTGGTAAATTTTGGAAATACCAAATTTCGGAACTATTTATGAGGACCCAAGTAATTCATATCCACAATTTTACTATTATCCCCCATTTAACTTATATCGCCTCAATTTCTCTAATCTTTTCCCATTTCAATTTCTCACTTTTCATGGAGTATGTCCTCTTATACACATGACCAATTAAACTCTATATTTAGGGTGGGTGGTCTTGGGGTATGTGATTCATTCACACCTAGGGGCATCATCCATTTAGATACAAATATTCATAATACTATATATTAAAAAAACCATTCCAATTGAGGTTCTATAACTAATCTAACTTATGAACCTGGGAAGGAACCAAAATGGAAATCCAAATGAGGGAGCCCCTAACTAAGGGAATTTAGTTGATAAAACCATGAATGAATACCTTAAACATGTATCAACCGATTTACCCGATTGAATTATTCATGCTTACCAAGGTGACTCCCAGTATGTTTTCAAACCTCATGTCATAAACCAACTTCCAAACATTTACAAGATGGAGTCATAAATGTTGTATCTTCATGTCAAGGAATTCATTGACTTTGTTAAAACAATTAACCCCCACAAAACCGGAGTCAGCTAAGATGAGGCTCTATCCTTCATCAATGATGGATCGAGCAATGAATGGGTTAAATAATGTAATACCTTCATCAATACACTCTGGGAACCATTTCCAAAATTAATTATTTATAAAATACTTCCCCCATCACAAAACATTTGAACATAAAATGTGTTTCAAAAAATTTCCAAAAAATGGGAGTCATTTTATGGTACATGATAATGGTTCAAATACACACATTACAAGATACATGTCCATGGATTTTAGATCATATAAAAAGTTATAATCTTATAAGAATGTTTGGGTCTCTGAAACCAAAAAATTATTGATAATATGTGTAATGGAACCGTCAAAAATAGATCTCAAAATAATTCTTAATAGTATCTACAAGGAATTTCTGAAAAAAAACATGGGGAACGTCACCTTACTATTATAAGACAAAATATCTAGTGTAATTCACACTATTAGGTAAGTATAAATCATTTGGAAAAAACATTCTCCACTCATTTGGAATGTGGAGTAGATTGATCATAGGAAGGTCTAATAAATCTAAATTGTTGAATATATTTTCACAATTTGTGAAAAACATGATCAAAAGACCAACATAATCCAAAGCAACCCTTCTATAAAGTATTTTAATTTAGGGGGCCACTAGTGGAGTGTAATTTTTTGAAATTTCAAAATCCAGGGTAAAAATTCCTTTCAGTCTAAGGTTCAATGACCATCACGAATTCTATTATAAATATAACCTACAACCCATCCAACAACAAAGTAAGCCACAATGACCAAACCCCTACCCTATAAGAAATTTTCAAAATCATAATCACATCCAACAAAAAAAATGTTTTGATACCTACAAGATCTGAACCAATACCAACTACCCATCTAGAAAACAATTCAAAATCCAAACCAACAACCAAAGTATCCTCCTAGGATAAATTAAACAACACAATCCCCTACACAATATGTCCCTCCTCCAATAATTTAAAAGGTGTGGAAATAAGGGATAAAAAGAACTAAAAAATCATCCCATATACATGATGTAAATAACATGAATACTGGAAAGAAAAGATGCCCAATCAGGCTATCCCATTTCTATTCTTAAGGGGATAATCAAGTTATACATAAACCACCCAGGAACAAAAAACATAATAGACTGTCTTATGAAGTGGGAAATAAATTGAATGACATGAAAAAACCATTCCAGAACCATTAAAATATTCAATATCACATTATTTTTTTATCAAAAACCCTTAGAATCTCAAAAATCCAATGAGAATGTGATGGAATCATAACCACACCAATCAATCAAACAATCATCCCACTTCCATCAATAAATGAGATGAAAATATATACCTTAACAGAATGAAACATTGGAAAAATCAACACATAGGGAAAATTTAACATTTCAATTATGGATAAAATCCTAACCATAAAAGTAAACCATGTACACCTAAAGGGCATGAGTATATTAAAAAAGAAGCTATCACACAAAAACCAAGTCATGTAGGCTTCCAATGTGATTACAACCATTCAAGGAAACATCCCACCTATGTTAAAAGACACTCATTATCCATACATCAATGTCTGACTAAAAGATAACGATGTTTCAAATACCTCATGATCTTTGAGATAGTGAAAACCACATTTCATATAAAAGGTATTGTTAGTTAAGTCTTGAAGAGCTCCATCTAAATTCTTCAACACTCCAACATTTTGATCGTAGTGTTTAACATCCTAAGGGGATAATAAATGATGTATTAGTGAAAGTTAAAAATTTAATTTACCCTACTAACTTCATTATCCTTGGAAATTAACCAAACTTATGTTTTAGGGATCAAAACTCAATTTTTTTGTCACCCCTTCCTAGAAGTAATCAACAGAGTCATCTGAGTTAGAAATGGGATCATGGAAATTTCATTCAAATAAATTATCTTGAATAAAAGAAATTTTATTGAAAACTTCCAAATTGGGGATTATGAAGAGATCCATAAGGTCAATTAGATAGGTAGAGCTAATAGTAAACCAGAGGAACATAGTGGAATTATTGAATAATGTTTAAGTCTATATGAGATTTATTTTCATTGTTCGCATGAGGGGAATTTTTCTCATTATAATGAATCACTTTTAGAATACTCTATTAATGTTTGTAGGAGCACCAATCAGTGATACCATTATAGAAATCTAAAAATCATGTCCATACCCATTCCTGAAACTAATCTGGCTAATGTGGTGGCTTAAACATCTATTCAATGGAACTGATTCTCTTAATAAATTTTTAAAAGGAAATAAAGTTTAATTCATATTCCAATTCTTCTTTTGAAAATGTCAATGAAACAGATCTCCAATGTAGGGCTGTTCCTTCATCACTCATGTATGCATTCATTGGAGGAAGTCAAAACTTCCCTATTGTGATTTCTTATTCCCTCGATGAAAATCAATATAGGTTACTTCTTGATTTCCTAGGAAAGCACAAGAAAGCAAATGGATGGACCCTGTCAGTTATTCCTAAGATTATACCACTCATTCGAACTCATATAATTGGTCTAGATTATTAATTCATGCCATTCCATCAACCTCAGTAGAGACTACAACCAAATATTATGAATGTGGTAAGAAAATAACTATTAATATGGTTGAAAGTGGGTACCATCAACCCCATTGTTGATAGTGAGTAGTTAAGACCAATTCATGTGTATCCAAGGAAGGATAAAATCACTATGATATCCAATGAGGATGGTGATATTCTCCCTATAAGGTTCAATAATAGATTCAGATTATGAATTAACTATATGAAGTTAAATTCATGCACCATAAATACCATTTCCCTTCACACATAATTGATTATGTCCTCAATTGAGTAGTGGTTCATAAATTCTAAAATTTGCTAAATAAATACTTAACGTATAATAAAATTGAGGTCTCCTTAGAATATAAAGGGAAAACAACCTTAACCTATGCATTCAACACTTCTCCCTTCAAGTGAATTTCATTTGGGTTATTTAATTTTCCTAGAAACATCTAGCGGTGCATGGTGGTAATCTTCTCTAACAGAGTGGGGCTTTTCTAGTGGACTTTATAGATGAATTATTCATAATTCAAGATAAATTTAAGTGACTCATTTTAAATTTTTAAATGGATTTTTCAATATGTGAGGTGTAGAATCTCATCCTAAATTGGAAAAAATGTAATTTAATGTTAAATAAAGAACTAGTTTTGGCTATCTATTCTATGTAAGAGGGATTTAAGTGGTTAAAACCAAGGTTGATATCATTATTCACCTTCCATATACAAAAACAATCAAGGAATTGAGGTCCTTCTTAGGAAATACTATTTTTTATAGAAGGTTCATTCATAATATCAACTCCATTTCCCGACCACTTAGTGCACTAATAGTGAAATTTAATCGATTTTTGTGGATATAAAGTTATGATTAAGGATTCTAAATACTCAATTCATCTCTTAGATCTACCAATGTCATGAGATATCCCATTTTTTATCTCTAATTTCAACTCATTTTTTGATGAAGGTGTCTATGTTTTAGGAGTTTTCTAAGGTCAATGTTGTGAGAAAACTCTTAGTGTCATTACTTATCAAATTAAATCATTAAATGGGGAAAAAATAAACATAAATACATAGATAAAGAGTTTTTTTATTTTCATTGCCTTAGAAAAATTCAGTTTCTATCTCTTAGGATCCCCCATCATTTTCTTCACATATCATTTAGCTATGAAATAACATATCCCAAAATAGGATGTTGAAGATAGATTTATTAGGGGGTTCCTTATCCAAGTGTTTTATATTACCATTAACAATAAAAAGGATGATAATTTTTTTTATTTGATCACCTCTAGGGGATGGAAGTTAATGATAACTAACATTAACTATCTGTGACTGATTCATTTCATAATGAGAACATCTATTATCTGAGTCATTTTTAGGGGATGATGATATAGAAATCTCCTTGGTTATTGGTGTCATTCAAAAATTCTGTGGGACCCAAATTCATTTTTTATGTCAAGAACTATGTGGTTGATGATCCAAACATCATAAAGTTCTGTCCTGATCAAGTTTGTAGGAGATGTGTTCCCAAGTACAGGCAAGAGTCCTTTATTAAATTATCTCATGGAGAGGCATATAGAGTCCTCTTTTCCACAATTAAATGAACTAAAAATTTCCTCTAAATTGGTTTCTCTTGGACTTCCCTCACTAAAGATTCATTTACATTCGTGAAAATTTATCATCCATGTCAAAAATTAGGATCCATAACCAAAAAGAATCAAAATTTCCTTTCTCACATTATGGTCATCAAAATCAATGATTGTTGTGGAATTGATTTCATTGAACACTTCCAAAAATCAATGGGAAATATCTATATCCTCTTAGCTATTTATTATGTCTCTAATGGGGTAGAGGTCATTCACACTAATTCCAATGACGATCAAGTTGGAATTAGATTCCTAAAAGAGCATATATTTTCAATATTTTTGATTCCTAACGCTGTCATAAATGATCATAGAACCCATTTATACAACACTATATTCTCATCACTAATGTATAATTGTTTTATTTCTTCTAAATATTATACTTCTTACCATCCTAAAACTAGGGGTAAAGATGAGTTTAAGAATAGGTATATTAAGAAAATTCTAGAAATAAATATCAATACCTCTAGGATAGATTGGTTTAAGAAACTCTTGGATGCCTTTTGGAATATCGTAATATATTCAAAACCATCCAAGGAATGTCACCATATAAGTTGGTTTATAGAAAATCATTCCATTTAAAATTTTAAATTGAACAAAAGTCCTTTTGGAAAAAAAATAACTTTGACATTTCATTTTCCAAAACAAAGAGAAAATTTTACCTTAATTAACTTCAGGTACTTAGGATGGAGGATTATGAAAATAAATGGATCAAAAAATATAGAGTTAGATCCAAAAAATCTAGGAATATCAACATAAAATACTTTTAACTAGAAAAATTCATACCATTTTTTAGTTCCAATCATAATTTACACCCAAGATTTATAAGGTCTATATGGTCAAGTCCTTACATAGTGCATCATGTGTAACCCCATGCGGTAGTAGAGATTCATGATCCATTTAGTGGTCTTGTATTAAAATTCCATGGTCATAGATATAAACCATCCATATAATCATTTAATAAATAAGAAATATATGAGTTAATTGAGCTGATTTATGAACCAAAAGATGTTTATAAATTTAGGTTCCATTCCATGCTAAATACATTAAACATTGTGATTACACATAGGTATCACGGCTTATACCTATACCTTAACTCCATGTTTGGTGTTCCCAAATAACCTGGTACATTTTTGTATTTTCCTTTATTATTTATTTGTTATTATTTAAGGGAACATAAATGGGTTTCTATTGTGTTCTAATTGTTCATCTATTTAAAATTTAGGTCATCTGGATGTTGATTTATTTTTAGGAAAATAATTTTTTTCAAATAGTTCTAACACAATCTTTCTTAGTAGATGATGTGTCTCTGAGTGACATGAAAATGAAATAAGTAACCAGGATAATCATGAACATCAAATTAATCCCCCTTGTGACATTTATTCATGTTTCTTTTATCAATTTTATTATAGAACTCATCTTCTCTTCCTCTTCCCCTACTAATTTCTCTATCCTTTAAACTCTGGGGAAAGTTTCATATTAATTTACGGGTGAAAAGAGAAAAACATTTACATGTCCCAAATATTTTGTGGGAATAAATGGAAGAAAAAATTTCATTAATATTGAACATGATATTGCACATTGAAAACATTGAAACTGAATATAAAATAATTTTGAATTCCTTGATTCTAAGTTTAATTCAAATTTGAGATCTTGAGTACATATTATGGAATGTTTGGTTTTCTAATGTAATTTTTCACCATTAACATTTTCATACATTAACAAATAACAAATCATAATGATTTTTCTTTTAATTGTGGAGTATTACATTCAATTATTAGTGTCCCATAATAAATATCATAGGTTTGGTGATCATTTAAATTTATTATGAGTGTTAAAAAACATGAAAACAAAAAAAACCAAAATAAAATAAAAAATTATATATTTACACAATAACAAATTTATTGTCCTAATGTGTGGATTTAGAAACTTGGGTATCATGAACCCATATTTTTGGGGGATAGAGTTGGGAAACATATCTTTATTTTTGGTAATTTGATTTTTTTGACTTAGTTAACTCTATAAGATTCCTATGAACGTGATCTTCACTGGGATTCCAAGGGTATTTAATCCTCAGGGTTATCCAAAAGTCTCACTGCATGTGTTGACTTGACTGAGTAAAATTGAAATTTCTGAGGAAAAATTTCATAAAAATAATGAATAAATATCTTATGTGTTAATTGTTATTCCACTAATAACTTCCATTTTTTCTCCCTTGAAAAAAATAAACCCTTCTGTCTATTGTGATACACAACCCTTCATCATGCTTAATTGAAATTGGTTGAAATTTGGGGATAGATTTGAACCAATAAATGGTCTTGTGATTGGGATATTCATGTTAACCAATATTTTATTGAATTATGTTTATGTGTTTCATTATTTTTTGGTGCGAGGTATTTTTTTGAGATTTGTATATTAAATTTTTTATTGAAAAGTGTATTCAAATTCCTAATTTACATGAGATACATTTTTATTGAGACTAGAAAAACTCAACATAGCGGTGTCATCATCCAATGAAAGTGGATAATATTAATTTATTATTTTATAACATTCAAGTGATTCATTGTTTATAAACATTATTATTAGTTTATTTTGAAAATAGATATTCTTTTCTTAACAAGTATGTAATTCCTTCTCAAAAATGCACTATTACATGGTACATTTTTGAACGCATCCTTAAACGTAAAACCGTCATGATTTTATTTTAATATTTAATTTTCTATTCTACCATGCTATAAGGAATATTCTATACTTCTTTATTTAATGATGATTCAATTGGGATGATGAAAATGCTGGTCCTTGATCCAAGAACATCTTGGGCAATGTGAACTGGTAAGAAGCCCACTAAAAAGACATTATCAGCCACGATCCAATCCAAATAAAGATAAAATGTGAAATTAAGATAGAAAAATTAATAATTAACTTTTCATAAAACACATAATACATAAAATAATTATTTTTGATGGGATTTATAAGTGGTTCAAGTTGAAGATGAAATTCTATGATAGATTCTATAGCACAAAAATATCCCACCATTTCAATCATATATCAAAAAACCATAACTAAATTTTGGAATAAATTGTACATTTTTGTAGGGTACATCTTGATCTTAAAGTTGATCTTCTATTTCTCACCCTAATTACACCATCTAGAAGCTAATTTGGGAATTTAATATTTGGTGGATGTAAATGGATCTGATTTTTGGTCAAGTTTGGAAATGGCTGCTCTCAATTAATTTTCCTCCAACCTATTCTTACCATAATTAACTGGGGTGATTTTACTATTTGAAGCATGAACCAAGAACCCCTAAATAACTATTTATGTTATTTTTGGTGGTGTTTTTTATAAAACGTTGTGTATGATTTCATTTAAATTTTTTGCAACCAATTTGATGTTGTGATCAAATTTCTTCAATTATAAGGTACTTAAATCACCTTAGATTATTAATAAAATATATTATTATTAACATTTTATGTTATATTTTTTAATACATTGATACTTTATCATTATGTAGTGAATTTATTCACATAATCTAGATTTAAATATTTCAAAAAATAGTGATGTTTTCGTTATTTCATTTTGTTCACTTCTTGAATTCCTTAGTCATGAATCTACATTTTTCTTTAATTGAGAGAATATCATAAATGGAGGTATAATAAACTTATGGTTTGATCCAAGGGAGTATAAATAGTCCGGATTGGATTTTATTTTTCATTCTATAAATGTTTAATAGTTTGTTTTATTTGGGTTTTTCTCATTTATTTATTTTCTCTCTTCCTATTCTTTATTGAATTTTTTCACCACATTTTTTATTGTGTGAATATGAACCTTTACCTAGTATTTCTCATGAAAATGATCCTCCATGTTTTCAAGTAGTTATCTTGTTTTTGGGAAGTTTTTGGGCTTGTAATTTTTGGGGATATATTAATTAAATTGAATGAATCCTCCACCGGATAATAAAATTTTAGTAATTTAAAAATAAATTCATCAAATCATCCCATTACAACATCCTAGGATCAAACCATTCCCATAATTTTTTTTATCTTGGGACACTTATTTTTCATTTAATCCATTTCAAAAAAACCAATTTTGGCCATTTAATATCCAAATCTTCCTGTAATAATGTATGTTTATTTAGGTTTCTTCATAGATATATGAGGATTCAATAAGCAAAGCTACACTAAAACCGACTTCTTCAACCCTAAAAGAATGTGTATATTTGGGAGAGACCACCAGCCAAATCATGAAGGTTAAAACACAACCAGGATAAGTATTATTTAATACAAAATTTCTAATACACATATTATTCTATGGAATATTTATCATTTCCATATATAAGTTCTAGTTTGAGGAGTAATTATACCCATTGAGAACCAATCCTCTATTCATGGTCAAAGGAATACCATTATCACGTACTAGTACAAATATTAATTATTAAGGGTTTTCATAAAGGGAAATGTTAACATTGAAATAGAGAAAAACATTTTCTAATCTCACATCAACAAATGATAATCATTATCACCTCAAAAACGTAAAATTCATTATTGGAAAAACAACTGAAGGAAAAAAGTCAAGTGACAAGATGAACCATCACACATACATAATTATAGAACATATATAATAAAATTATAATAAAGGTTACTATAGAGGTACTCTATCCTTTAAAACAAACAGTATCCATTTAAACTACACATGTAAGAAGAAAATCCTATGAAATTAATTATAACCTAGTCTCCCCACTAATCTTTATTTATAATATTACATATGATTTTATCTTTCCATAGTTTATGGTAGCCACATAATGGTATATATAATCATTCATCATCAATTTTAATGTAACTATACATTAGTTATGGTTATATTCATGTTTAATTTCATTATAAAGGAATTTAATTCATTTTTGCGGTATAAAAGAGTTGTAGGAGGATTACATGATGTTTATTTTTTATGATCAATGATATTTTGTTTTTTATACCACTAAGAACATTAAATTATCCCATGTTCACCAAACCATTTAGACCAGTGAGGTAATGTCACATGGATCTCCCACATACCTAGGGTATTTAGTGTCCAATACTATTCTACATGCATGACAGAATATTATTTGATCTATTTATATATTTCACTCATATAGACAAATTGATATAGTAAATTAATTTGGATTGAAATATTAAATGACCTACTATAATGATTTTTATAAAAAAATGTCCCAATATAATGGTGGTTTATGATTTTCTATTATATAATAACATGGTGTTAATTTTTGGATACCATAATAATCCATGACCTCAAAAATACCATCAAATAGAGAGAGATGTTTGGTTTGTAATGACCATAACCCTATTACCCGAACAACACTAATACACACAAATAAAGGATCTCACACACCCCTCCGAGCCACCAAAGGCTATATTAAAAATTGGACGGTTTGTTAAAATAATGTTGGTGGAATCCCCCCAACCTAATAAATGGAATGAATAATGTTGAAAACAGATAAAAAAATATTCCATTCCCCTTGGGGTAATCATAAATGTAGACCCAAAAACACCATTACCCATTATTGATGTATCATTTAGTAATTCGACAAATAAACACATAATAAAACAATACAGAACATGAGTAAATTATATTCATCTAGTGAATTCTCATATAAAATTAATAGAAAATATATTCATATAGAAAACAATATTTATAATTATTAAACCAAACATGGACTTAAAGATCCAAAAAATATCTTCTATATATGGAAAAAATTGGAAAAATATGGATATCTCCAATTATCTAGCTCTATAAGATCACTATAGACTTTGAATAAAGATCATAGAATAATACACACTCGAAGAGTAACTACCTCACAAGTCCTCATTAAATGATATGACCACAAAAAAATTACCAATATACATTACATAGGATAACATAAATAGAGATTCATGTCCACTGATGTGTTTTTATTTAGTATTAGACTATATATATTATGTTGGGGATCACCAACGTACCTCAACACTATAGTGGAAATAGGGATTACTGATGTATTCCTATCATAGGGCGTAAAAATAGAAAATTCATTTTCCTAGAGTAGTATAGAGGTTGACCATGATCATCTCACTTAAATATTCTTGTAGTCAGTTCAATAACTATTTTCTAATTCACCTAATCTAATATGTTTTATTTTATTATTTAATGAAAATAATTCATTTGAAGTGTAACATCCCATGATTTCGTACTCTCTCACATGGATGAAACAAGTTACTTATGAGACCTCAATAACGTCTCCCCATATGTTGGAGGCTAGCGATACAGCGAGGGTGTGATAAGTATAGAAGCGAGACTATAACCAATGGTTATTGAGTTACAACAAAGTGGAAAAGCAATATAAAAAATAAATAAATATCAAACACTAGAAGTAATTGGAACAATATGATATAGTGGAAACCAGAAATAAATAAAATTGAATAATCCAATTAATAGTATTGGAGTAATTTCATTTTCTGCTGGAACGTTACTAAATTCCATGTAAAATGTAATAGAAAAACAAGACTAGAAGACATAAATAAAGAATCAAAATTCCTCAGCATCAAATTCTATGTTGGTCCTATCTCAAAACACCATCCCATCTAGAAATAATATAATCAATAGTATGGTCATTTACCCTTTTCTAATCCTGCTTCCATATAATCTTCTTGGGTACTAAATAACATATTGTTTAGGGTTAGAGTAAAACATAGTAGGTTGAAACTATGGTTTCTAATAATAATCTGTTAGATAATGAGTGTATTCAATGATGTAATAAACAAGTGTATTAATTAATTAAAAATTAAATTTATACCACATCATGATGCTTTTTATTTTTCTTGGAATGTATCTGAGCATGTTTCATAACCATTCCAACCAAAACCATAACACCATTGAATAACATAACCTCCATCGACAACAGTTCAAAATGCCTCTCACAATGTATTATGACCATGTCAACTATAATATTATAACAATGATCAATAAATATTACACAAATCTAGGTCAAAAATGATATATAATAATCTCATCAAACAATCAAGGCTGAGCTATCTATATCACCAATTCAAATTTCAATTAGGGCCAAGCTCAGTATATCAGCATGTCAACATCCAATATTGGATGACTGTGGTATATCATTATTTTAGAATGTTTCTAGGACAAGATTAGTATATATGATTTAAATCATAGAAAACATAACACACCTCATCGAAACTAGGATATCCAAATATCTCATCATAAGGATCATTAGTTAGTTATGAAAATTATCATTTATCATTCAATTACACATTTCATTTTTCAATTTCTCAAAACTAATAATATGAAATCCATCTCAATAAACATTTCATGAAAATGTGAATATATATCATGAATTCACCCAAAATTCATGTGATGCTAAAAAAATTTAATTCATTTAAAATCAAAATCTCACTCATCGGAACAGTAGTCATGTACCACGTTAAAATCCAATTGGATCCAAACACACTCAAAATAGAAATCCAATTCATTCATTTTAATTTAATTAGGTGCACGATATGTTTGCACAATTTTAGTATTATACATAATTGAAATATTTTAAACCATTGGGTTAAGGTTTTGACCCCCTACCTTTAATTGACGAAGAATACAACACTTTTAATGAAAAATTCCCAAGAGGAATAAGATGTGGATGAGTGTATAGGGGATCTTATAACAAAAATATTCAATACTAAAACCAAAAACACACATGGTCAAGCGATTACAGTACAAGGTTTGGAGGATGGTAGATAATAAGGGGGAACCAATGCATAACAACATAACCAAGGTTGATCACACATATGGGGGTCCAGATCTAATGGAAAGGGTCCAAAATCACCTTGACGGTTACACTAGGTTGAGAGAAATATGACTAATGTGGTTTAGAAATAAAAATCAACCACACATACCACTATAAAAAACATGTTGGGGAATTACACCGCATGTAATTCAGTTACCCAATGTGTAATTCTTTTTAGAGGGATACACTAAAAAACCCTTCACCATATATGAATATAAAATTAACGTGAAATTACATTATGTGTAGTTTATTTACACAGCATATAAATGTTTTGAATATTTTTTTTCATCCCATTTTCCATTATTAGGACCCAACACCCCTTTAAGGCTTCTCAACATAACAAGAACCCTTGGAAACCCATGACCCATCAATACCCAAAATGCATTAATTCAAACAAACATTCGTCTCTGGACATTATGTCATTTTCCCCAAAATGGGAGCTCTGTCTCTAAAGAATACTCATCCTCCAATGCTAAAAAACAACATAGTGTGAGACATACTAGGAAAAATATAGGATCTTACATCCTACCCAACATATAACAACTTTTCCTCAAGCTTCACTAAGAATCAATTTGGGGCCTCGATGAAAAAGTCCGTACATTATTCTTGAATATCAGACTCCGAGTATCATGTCTGATTCTAAACATTCCCATAAAGTCACTACACTCAAACAAAATAATTTTACCTACCCCAGCGACACTTCTCACAATGGTCCATAATTTATATCGGATGCTCCATGACGGACAAATCAGCACTAAGCCCTATATCTACTACATTTAACATGTGATAAGGGGCTGAGTAATATATCTAAAGCTCAGACACAAGAAACATGTCATTAATGGAACTATTTTTTATGTAAGGGCTAATCAGTACACCAATGGACCGACCTTATACACTATCTCAAATTTCCTGAAAAATCTGGGGATAAGATTTACCTTTTTTTATGATACAACATTTCCCTAATATATTTGGAACCTAAAGAAAAACATGAGGACCAACCTTAAACTCTAATGGTTGTCTCTATGGGTTAGCATAAAATTTACACCTACTATGCACAGTTAACAGCCACTATTTGATCAACTGAACATCCTTAAACATCTCTTAATTATACTAGGACAAACAAGTATTGACTCGCCTACCTCCAAACAACAAGGAGGTGAATGGAATGTCCTGCCTTGCAAGGCCTCAAATGTTTCATTATGAATATTTTCCTGTAATTTGTTCTTATATAAAATCCCCATCAGTTACAATATATGTTCCCATGAACCATCCAAATCGAAAACAAAGGATCATAAAATAGCCTTCAGAACTAGAATATTTATCTTATACTAATCGTCGGTGTGAGGAAAATAGGTTGCACTAAAAATAACCTTTGTTAAAAAATCCTTTTGAAGAGCCTTCTTGAACCATGATGTGAAAAAACGATCTCTATCTCAAATGATACTCCTTAGAAAACTATGCATCCAAACTACCTTGTGCTTGCAATGACCATGTAGATCAATAACTTTGATGGTTTTCCTAATGGAAAAAAGTGTTCTACCTTCATCAGTCATTCCATAATCACCCATACATAATCATTATTACGGGTTATCCATGGTTATAATTTCATTAAAACATTTTGAAACCATCTCTTTCCCACCAAGGAATGGGGAAAGGCAGAAAATCTTAGATAGCCTTTGATGCTCATCTTGCACCTAATAACAAGTGGAACATATTTCCAAAAATACTACTGCATACCTCATCATTCCTAAACTATAGTATTATCTATGAATTTAATGAGACATATTTTCCTAAGAAATAGTGCACCACCTATCTATAATTATTAAACTCTATCATTAGATCCTCACGCATTCCCATAGGAACACATACACATCCACAAAAAAGAATAAAATTTCCAATACTAAGAGACCATCATGTTTGTACATTCCCACAATATATGTTTTCTCTTAGAAAAAATTTTTATGGACCAGATAACTCTTTATCCTTGATCTAGCCTAATAGAATGGGTATAACATATGATGAAGTCAGAGCTATTCAACCCTAAGACTCTTTAACATCTATATGGATATCTAAGAAGAGGGATATCACCCTCCACTCAACACAAGAATCATTCAAATCCTATACCTTCATATTTCAACTCAATGTGTCAGAAAATATGTTTCCCTTTACCAATGTATATTCCAACTCAATATAAAAATACTACAAATAATCGACCCTCCTCCTCTTCAAAAGGATCAGGTACCGCTGAGAAAAGTTGTTCCTATGGAACTTGTGGTATGTGTACACCACAATCATATAACCCATGAGATAATGAATCCATCATATCGTGCTGTGTACCACTACTTCTAAATCCAAATATATGGTAGGGAAATTCCCCTCATGTGATCACAACTGTTTGGAGCCTTAAGAAACTACTCGATCCTCATGTATCATGACTGCTCCATGTCCTACTCTGGATGCATCATAGTGAACGGTAAAATCATTACCTATCATAGTAAATGTGAGGATAAGTATTGAAATAAACCTACCATTCATCTCTTTAAAATATCTCTCATAGGAATCTCACCAAAAAAACTCCACCCCCTTCTTAGTCAGCCCTAACATCGATGATGCCAAATTGGTGATGTCCTAAATAAAATGTTGATAACAACCTTCTAAACACAAAAAACTATGAATTTTGAATACATTCTAGGGATACTCCTAGGATACCATAGCTGAAACTTTCTCTAGGTCCACTGACACTTTTATCTCTAAGATGACGTGACCCAATAAGTGAACATTATCAATCCATAAATTATGTTAGGGTAGATTGGTGTAAAGATGATGCTCTCTCAATGTAATCATGATTATTTCAAGATGATTGGCATGGTCTTCTACTAAATGGGAGTACACTAATATTTCCTTGAAAAAAATCACCACAAACTCATCTTGATAAGGTTGAAATATCTAATTCATCAAGACCATAAATACCACTGGGGATTTGGTCAAACCAAATGGCATCACAACGAACTCATACAATCCATACCTACTCATAAAAGCAGTAAAAGGTATGTCCAATGGTGTCACTATAAACCATGGATATACTAATCTCATATCAATTTGAGAGATGATCATAGTACATATGAGTTGATCAATGATACTTTCAATACGTAAAATAGGATAACCTATATTGACAATCATTCGGTTTAATCACTGATAGTCCACACACAAGTGCAAAGTCCCATCAACCTTCTTGGAAAAGAGAAATATAGAACCCCAAGTTTTTGTATGGGTCTGTATAAAACGTTTAGCCTCCAAATCATCCAATCGCGCTTTCAAATTCTAAAGATCTACTATTTCCATTCTATAAAGAGGAATAGAAACTGGATCTTCTCCTAGAAACAGCTCGATCATAAAATCGATCACTCACCCAATAGGTAAGCCGTATAACTCATTAGAAAATACATCCTAAAGACAATCTACCATTATTGGAAAACAAATGTTTTATAAACCATAATCATCTAGAGAAATACTAGCTATCTGAGTATTGATATAATCTAATATAAACTAAATTGGCCTGGCATGACTAACATAAAGATCTCACTCACCCTGGTGAGACTAGCTTCCTCATTCAAGAGATATAAATGTAACTATCCTCCGATAATAATAGATATGAGCCTAGTATATAACTAATAAATCCATACCAAGAATCTAGTAAATTATTTTCATTTCTAGAATGAATGGTTCCCAAATGAAATGGTAACCACTAATTACTAGAGAACATGCCTTCCAACATTTTACATTCTTTGAATTGACTTCCAATGTTGTATCAACGGTCAAAACACCATACAATAATTCCACATCCATGTACAAAAACTTTTAAAACAAGAGTGGATAAGAAGGATTGTGATTCTATTGTTTAAAAAACATAATAAAGGTAATATTATGTAGGAATCGTACCACTATAATTATATGGTCATGCATCCACAATAGATTGGGTAGTCTATATAACATACAATAGATCATCCCTTCTACCCTAGGCTCTAGCCTGATTCCATTGAGCTATACCCTCTTTCTGGTACTTTTGATCCTGCATAGGGGTACCACATCCCTTGCCCCGACCATAGCATCTCATAGATCTCTAACTACCTATCTACTAAGGAGTAGTTGATTCCTTTCTAGAATTTGGTACGTTTTCAGTTCCCCATCCATTGTTTACTGCTTCATACCCCTATAAAACCACTATATTTGGCCCAATATTCCACAAGCATGACACTTCTAATTGGGGTACGAACACTAAGGATGTTTGTCTTCCATATTGACAAACTGATATATCTAAAAAAACATGGTCTATAAATGCATACCTACTACTCTGACTACTTTTCCCACTATTCGTTGTCAAAAACTATCATAATGATGCTTCTTTACACTAGATGAGGAGTTCACAGTTTTCCCTACTAAAATAGAATGGTTTATTCTTAATTCATCTTTCAAATTCCCTTTTATGACCAATGCCTTATTTATCAATTCTACAAAATTTCTTATACAAAACATGGTCACCTGTGACTGGATATTTTAGTGAAAACTATCCTAAAAAAGTATCTTCATGGAGATCATATCATCTTTTAAAGATGAAACAAAGTGCTACAGGTCGGCGAAATGTTCAACGTAGTTCAACACCGGGATGCCCTATTATATCATGTTCATGAACTCATGATAATTCTCATACCTTAGGCTTTCATGATGGAAGTGGCTAAAAAATTCATCTTAAATCCCTTCCAGGATAACTCTTCTTATTTCCATATCTATTCTATAACATCCCACCAATATTTCGGTTGTCCATGAAGCATATATGGAGAAAGAATCACCATACTATATGTAGATGTCTCAAGATTCTTATAGATCATCTAACATGAATATATCAAGAACTAAGCTTCTTAGGGGCCTCCATACCTAGTGAACATAGGTGGATGTCACAGTTGAGGCTCTCTCTTCATCTCAATCATCAAAGGAATAGTGAGAGTCGTCTCCCTTTCCATGGACTACATCAACCTTATGAATCTATCATGATGATGAATATCCTTCTGCTCGTCATGAATAACAAAATATTTGGTCCAATAGGGATCGAAGCATGCTGACATCAACTCTCTTGACACTCAACTCGAAGACGAAGAGGATACATTTTCTCTATAATACCTGAACACTCCTTAGAACACCATCTATAATAAATTCAACCTCAACAGTTGACAACAACTGAGAACAAATACTACTGGTGTCTTAAAACATGGCTTATAATTTCATTAAAATTATATAACAATTTATTTATATCATTTTATAGGAATACAGGTATCTCAGATCAATGTTAATTAGGAAAGTACATATCACATGCAATAAATATGTCCCTACCATGAATAATGCATGTAAGTTTATATCCCTATATTCTTATTATGATGCATGAATACTCATCTTATACCATATGAGGTCAAGATTATAAATCTAAAAAATAAATAATATCATAACATAGTAACATCACACAACAAGTGAATAACTCTAGGTGAAATAACATAAAATATAAAAAATAGCCAGTATAAATAGCAATACACCCTCAGGAACTGAGATTTTATTTCATATATGGGTTAGATAATCACATTGACAAGATCATTACCAAGTCCAAACACATTTTTCCTCTATTAAAACTTTCCCAAATAGTAAATAAATAGAAAAAAAACCTCTTCTGATTACACTTTGTAAATTTCCCCAATATTTCACTCTATCACATGCCCATAACGTATTTGATAAAAGAACCCAATCATCCCTCCCCATACACCAATGGTTGCTGACTAGAAGTGAGGTTGTGATAAGTATAGTGAGGAGACTATAACCCCTAGTAACAAAGTTACAATTTAGTAGAAATGAAATAAAAAAATGAATAAATATATGAGTGTGCAAGTAATTGGAACAATAAGATACCACATAAACCAATAATAAATACCACTAAATAACACAATAAATAATATGGGAATAATGTAATGATGTACTGGAATGTAAGATAATGTAATGAAATTTGTAATAAAAATAGAAGACAGGTAGACTCAAATAAAATACAAATGTCCCTAGTCTCAAACTCAATGCTGATCCCATCTCCAAACTCTATTCCATCTAATAGGAAAAAAATGAACAACGAGGTTTTTTACCTTGTCAAATCATGCATCCATATAGTATTCTCATCAACCAAATATAATCCCAAATAGGGTCTGAGTATAAATCAGTAGGTCGAAACCACCATGACTAAGAATAAACTGTTAGATAAAAATCATATGAAATAATGAAATAAACAAGTGTATTATTTAATTAACAATTAAATTAATACTACATCAACCAACTATGGCTCAATTCTAGGATGCCTATGATAATGTCTCACAACTATTATAACCAAAACCATATAACCATAGAATAACATAACCCGCCTTGGTACCATGTTAGAATGCATCTAACCATGTAATATGACCATTCTAATCTGATATAATAGGATATAAGTGTTACCCCAATCTGGGTCAAACCCTCTATATAATCATTTCCACTAAAAATCAGGGTTAAGTCCAATATATCATCATTTTAGTATCTGATTAGGGCCATTCCTCATATAAAAACATTTCAACATCCTATTAAGGACAAGCCCAGTATATCATTATTTTCGAATGTGTTCGGGCCAAGGTCAGTATATTAGCATTACAACATATAAAAGAAAACACATATTGGAGAAACTGGTATATCACAATATCACAACATATGGGTTAGTGGTTATTTAAGAAAATTTCCATTTATCATTCTATTACAAGTTTCATTTATCAATTGTTCATAACAAATAGCATTCCAGTCATCTCAATTAACAATCCAAGACAAGGCGAATCTATATCAAGCAATCACAAAAAAATCCATGTCATGCTAAACAGACATTAATTCATTAAATATTTCATTTATAATCAAAATCATGATCACAAGGATGGTATACACAAGCCAGGTCAAAATCCTATTGGATACAAAGGGACTCCAAATAATAATCTTATTCATTACTTTTCATTTATTCATTTTCATGATATGTTAGTGAAATTGAAAGATTTTATCATACATGAATAATATCAAAAAATAGGGTTACATTTTAGACCCCCTACCTATGAATCAAGATGAAAAGAACACTTCCAAAGGAAAACACCCATGATGAATAAGGAACAGATGATCACAAGATAGATCCTAGATCAAAATATATCAACATCAAAACTGAAAATGCACAAGGTCAATAGATTACACCACAACGATTGGAGAATAGAGGAAGAGAAGGGGGTACCAATGTGAAAATATATATCCGGGGTTGATCGCACAAACAGGTTGTTCAAAACTATGGGAAAAGGCCTAAAATTTCCTCGACGGTCTCCCTATATTGAGAGGAAGAAGCTTCACATGATTTGTAAATAAAAATAAACTGCATGGAACACATTAAAACTATAGGCCAGGGAATTAGAATGTGTGTAATACAGTTTCCCAAGGTTTAGTTATTTTTAGTGGGATAAAATAAAAAGTACATCCTCTCAGCTGAATATTAAATTCAACTAAAAATTATGGGATGTGTAATTCATTTACACAATGTGTAATTGTTCTGCGGATAATTTTCCGCCCTTTTCTCCTTATCTGGACCTAAACCCCATTTAAAGTTCCTCAACATACCAAGATCCATTTTTACCACTTGACCCATTTATACTGAGACACCATTAATTAAAAAAATATTCGTCCATGTACATTAAATCATTTTACCTAATAAAGGATCTTCTTCTCAGAAAAAGACTCAACTAAAAATATCAAATGAAAAAATAGACATAGATGTACCTAAAAAATGTGGGATCCTTCAATAAGGGTTAAGTAAAATAAATTATATTTAATAAAATTACTAAAATATCTTACATGATGATGAAACGCGTAATTAGGGTCAGGAAGAAAGGTCTTTGTTTAGGTTATTGTAATTTGGGTTCATTCATTATTATTTTTTAAATTCAATTTTATAATTTTTTGGATGAAACCTCATTAAAAATAATTACCTTTTATTTATTGAGAGTTTGATATTATCATGTATTTGGTGAACCAAAACCAACATCATCTAATAACTAAATATGACAACACCTCAACTGAGAATGTAATTCCGAAAAGACCCTTCTTTACAATATATCTGTTCATCCATTCAAGAAACACCACCTCCACCATATGAAGGGTTTTATTGAGAGAAGGAAGGGAAAAGAATGAATCAAAAAAAATATTGGAACAAGAAATATTTTCATAGTGTATGACCATCGTGCCAATGAAATACTCTCACATCCACCATAAATAGAATAATATTCATTTTATTAATGTGAAATTATTATGAATTTTATGAATCATCCCCCAGGTTCAACCCTTGGGTTAGTCACTTTCCATTCCAATTTGTAAGTATATCATAGAGGAATGATAGAAGTCATGTAAAATGAAATTATGGTTGGAGGAGAAAGAGAGATGAATGAACAAAGTGGAATCACTTGAATTAAAATATATGTATATGTGTCAGATTACAAAAGTAATTTAAAACATAAGGAAATGAAAATGAATGAAATCCTTATTTAGAAACATCCATATTATATAGGGCAAAAATGGACCCATGAGATATGATGATTTTATCCTTTACATCAGGATTTTATTTATAGGCCTTAATCCACCTAGGGATCCATTAATGGAATCATAAATGGGTCAAAAAAGCATCCTGATTGATCTTGAAGTCATAAAAATTGTCTTCACCATTTATTACTTTGAATATGCCACTTTTTGGTATTGTATGAGATTTATACATTGTGTTAGTGATGTACACGATGTGTAATGTTGAGGTCCATGAACCTTTCATGGCTTTCTTGATGACTAGCTTCATTACCTGGATTCCTCCCAATTACACATCATGAATGTCACTTACATGACATATAAAACTATTTCCAAGATGATTTTTCTCTGTTTCATCTTGGTTTATAATTTTTTGTCTTTGTTCTTTTTTCTTCACTTGTCCTTGGCCTAGAAGTATCATAAATCTACCTTCATAAATACTATTTCGTGGTTTTCCACTTCACATCTCAAGGTGAAGTGTTTTTAGAACACTATATTAATCTTTTTTCATATTTTATCAGACTTTATATCCTTCCAAAAACATAAAAACAATTAAATAGCATCAATATTAGTCATTTAAAATTAAATTCAATGTTTTTTATATCCCAAAATAAATGCAAAATATGAATCTTTAATTTATGATTTATCATGAATACCCATATACTTAGGTGAAATACAAATTATTTCAAAAATAAATAATAAACAAGAAATGATAATACTAGTAGATAAATGACTAACATATAATATAGATATTACATATAGTAACTCCCTATACCAAGAGGATCCATATACAAAATTATATGAGATTACCTAATTTAGAAAATCCCTATATCATTGTCAATCTAAATATTGATAAATCTCATATCCCATCACATCTTGTCTAGAGGTAGGGTAATAATAATGTTCATCACATCAATTAAGTTCGTAATAAGAGTTATGGAAGAAGCCTATCATATTGAAATGGGAATGTGCATAAAAATATGAGGCCTCAACATAACCCAAGGAATAGGGAGAGGGGTATACAAAATTAAAGTGCTGAAATCCAATCCAACTACCAAACTATAATAATATTGTACATGATCATATATCATATAACCACATGTCATATCCATACCCTACCTAGTATTATTTTAAAACATCAAATAAAAAATGATTAAATAATATAAGATAAATATAACATTCATCATGCTTATAAACATGGATGATATACTTGCTTCTCTATACTACACTAACTAAAAATTTATTTAAACTTTTCACTTTAAATATAATGTTGTAAAAAATATGCATCTGTTTGGAATTCTAAAAAATGATTTCCAATGATGTTTATAAGTTACATGTCAAACATGTAACATTGAGTATAAATTGATTAAAAATTACCAAAATTACTATATAATCTATCATGTAATCAATATTTTATTTTTTTTTGTGATCTCCCTTACAAAACATTATGCTTAGTTTAAGAAGGAAGAATCAAGTGTGAAATACTGATAAAAAAGTAAGGAATGTTTTATGGATTTGGAAATTACTCCAGAAACCTAGATAAAAACCAATGTGTGTAAGAAATTTTATTAAAATATTGTTATAATATTAGTTTAAATGTAATATTCTATTTATAACTTTATCTAATTTCACAAGAAGTATTTGAAATGGAAATTTATTGATTAAATTTGTTCACAAGGATTCTATGATAACAATATAATATAAATTTGGGTTGGTAAAGTATGATATAATACCATATTAAATATAAAAATAAATTTAGGTAATTCTGGGAGAACATGGGTGGGGATATTCAATTTAGAAAACCATTATAGGGGATTATTTATAATCTGTTATTTTCAATAGTGAAAAATTTGAAAATAGAATGAAATGAAATATTTTACTATATTTTATGATTATAATAGTTGATTTTTAATATTTTGGATAAACTAAACCCTTATGAAAACATGATTAATAATTAATCATTGGTGGAAAATATGTTTTCTAGAGATTCTATATTTAAGGTTAGATAAACCATCAATGGAGTATATATAATTTTGGCTATTGAATAAAGTATTGAAAAACTAATGGATGATTTTTGGTAAAGGATGGAGTGTATTTGGGATAGAATTGATGTCATTTGAAAGAATATATATAAGAATAATGATTGGAGGCTATATCAGTATAATTTTTTTCACTCTATATACATTTTATAGTATTTGTAAAAATAATCATCCTACCACTTCATAACCATCATTTGATTATAGTGTAAGTATTATCAGCTGTTTCATACGCATGAATTTATTCTACCTAAACATCATACCTTACAAGAGTGCACTTCTTTGGTGGTTGTATCATGCATATTAAAATCATTTAAACACTATATATGAATCATAATCATTAAAATTAGTCAATATAAGCTATATTCTAGTATATATAACAATAATATTTGTATAAATTGAAATTTACCACCACCCCAAACCACTGAATGATTCCCAGAACGATAGTCACTTCTATACATTGGGTTCACGTTCCCATATTCTAGAGGCTGTCAACTAGTATCAAGGGTCTATGATGACACGTTAGGGAGACTATACCCTATGTTTATAGTATCTATAAAGCATAATGTTAAATATACAAACAATTAATTCCAAATAAACATTATAGGTAAATAAGGTTAAGTTAAAAAAGTATTTATAGAACAAAAGTGACCTAATAACATGTATTCCATGCATGTCTAGGATCCCCCATGGGTGGATCACATACATGAATAAATAGACACTAAATTAATACTTGACTGAGGCTTGTCCCCAAGTGGTCTTGAGTCCATCCCAATCCAGTGATCAATATTCATAATGTCCTACCAAGATAAACACCATCAACATCTGGCCTTTCCATTTACATGTGACCTAGGATAAAGTAGTGATGTCGGATCAGGTTTCCTTGTTCCATGGTATCCTAAATAGGGTGTGAGTAAAAAACTATAGGCCACTAATAATATTCCGCCTAAAATTGAAAATATGTGATATATTTTACAATATATGTTCTCAATGTAAATAGTTTAACAATTCTAAAATAATTTATAAAAAAGAAATGAATAAAATAGATGTCCCAAATTAATATTAAATATTATGGTTATCTATATAATGTTTTATTCTTTGTTACATTAACATAATTAATCCTACCAACTTCAGATTGTGCTTGGATTTCTCTAGGATCATCAGGAAACAATGCTAACTATAACATCCAAAAACAGTAATGAGGCACTATAATCCATAAGGTATCTCAAAAAATTAACCTAGGAGTATTCATTAGTAATCCAAGACCACTCATTAATTGTGTTTTCTAAACCATTTAATTTTAAAATAATGTATCATAGACCTACCTCAAATGGAGAATTATTTAGTTATACAAACCATCCCTTATGCTTTTTTCTTGTCCATAGAATATGCCAATAAAGTATCACAGGATTCCCTCAAAGGGAGTATTCACTATTTATCATGCACCTCCCTAAATGGGATTATTCATTATTCATCATATATATCACTGCAAGGTAGTGATAAATTGTTATCAAACACTGCCCATATCGAAATTCTTAATAAATAGGTATATATAACACCACTTATAGGTGTTTTACACAATACATATAACATAATTCCCCTAATAGGAATTTTCCATATAACTTACAATGTACAACCCTTGAGGGATTTTTCATACCAATTACAACATAACCACCCTTATAATAATTCACATTCATCAAAATTAATTAATAAACCCACTTCACATATCTTAAAAATGGACATTACCTTTACCAATTCGTTTATCCATTTCAACTAACATAACCACCCACAACATTAATAGATGTGAAATTCCATTTCACAAACATTAATTCAATTTGAATTTTTTAAACCAATTTTTTATTGATCTTTTATATAGTCCAATTAATTTTTATGAACATGTTTTAACATTTCTAAAGGCCAAAAAATTTTCTAGGTTTTCAATAAGTAATTAATATTTCTAAGGTCAAAGGAATAATAAAAGTGGACTTTTAAATGAGAAAATAAAATTTTAATGAAATTTATTAATCAAACTTAAACCCAATAAATTACCATTTTGACCACAATAAGAACACACGTTTAAAAAATAAACTATGCGATAAAACTAAGCTATCACATACCTCATGCCTAATGAATCCCAAATTTCCAATATTAAATGGTGGTTTGGTCTGAAATGGGAGGAAATGAGATAAAAGATAAATTTATTAAAAATAAACCACATTTTGTTAAAATTAAGAGGGAAAACAAGCTGCTAAAATGAAAAAAGGGATGTCTCTAGATGACCCATAAAATTATAGTAAGATTTTAACACACCTACAAGAACGAAATTGGCTATATAACCAATGGTTTCTACTAAATACAATAAGAGAGGGGGAATGTGTGTAAAAAATTGATACAAGCCATTTTTGGGGTTAAATCCTACATAATATAAAGAGGGGTGGCCAATGTAAAATGATGGGGCTTCCTCCCATATAAAAATATTCATGAGGACACTATGTAGAAAGGGAAACTATACTGACAAATTGGTATTAATAAAGCATCAGTACATATCCCAGACCCTAGTACTAGGTTCCACATTGGCTCCAATGACCCCCCAATCTGCCCTTTGAGCCACACAAAAATTCGATAAACACGCATTTTACACACTCCATAATTTTAATTATTCTATTAAATCCTAGTTCAAAAAATATATAATGTAATAAACTAAAATTCAAATTGTTCCTCAAAACTCAATATCTTGATTGGACAGTAGGTATTAAAACATCCCCATCATATCACTTATCATCCCCACGATGTTCAGGTGGCCATTGAACCATGCCACCTTGACTATATTAATTTTGAATATTTTATTCCAAATGTCCTTGTTCTATTTTTGAATTCCAAATGTTCATATGAATAGTATCTCTAAATATAAGACAAAAAATACTAAAACAAGAGATAAAAATATAATTATTATCAATCACTACGATGATGTCCAAAACTTTATTCTCTCCTAAGAAACCTCCATGTAGTTATCTATTTGAAATCCATGGTCGGTGGTTCTCCCCCACTACATAACATTGATGAAAAAATTTGATAACCACATAAACTCCCAACATATGAATTTTCACACAAAGTACTATTATCAGGGGTCTACTGACCCATTTGGCACATTTGTCGATGCATCATACCTCATAATATGTGAATGTGTCAGAAAATATCAGTACCCAATTATATTTTTCCACCATAAAAGATAAATTTATTAGCATCCCCACCCATGAATGACATGAATGTGTTGTAACTTCATTTATGATCATGAAAAACTCCCAACCATGTATTTTCATCCCTATATATGTGTATGAAGTGGTTCTAATTCCACCACATCTAACTTAAAATATAATCCTATGGTGATACTCCTCTATCAAACCAGCCTAAAAAGGAATGGTTTCCACCAATATGTTATCGTACATCTCAATCCTATTTCAATGATCTTGAGGAATCCGAAAACCACCCCATAATGCACATTATACATTGAACTTGACTCGCAATGTCATTCCTTATTTCAATCCTCATCTAACCAAAACTCAAGAATATCGAGGTTTTACTTCCAAAAACCGTTAAAATTACTAGAGAACACTTATTGTACCACTATAGGCATACCATGGTAAACCTGACTCACTGAGTCCAACCCAATCCAAGATGTGAATCTATAGTCAAACTATATCTTTCCAACACTTTTTATCATGACCTCACCTGAGAACCAGCATCTCACCTCATTGGTCCATGATTGGATCAGGACAATCTGTCCCAATATTTAAATAATTACTCTAAATCATCTATAAATACATGGGGTTCACATCTAGCATTCCTTAAGGAATTCATACCACATTTAAATCATGTTTTCACTAACATTAGGTGTCACCATGATCATCTAATAGTTGTTCCATCAAAACAATAGCCCTTTTTCACTTCAGGGTTATAGACCCATGAACAAAACGATGATCCACATCATTAGAGTCTCATTATTTCATTTCACTGGATCAAAATATTGATATGAAACCACAAAAAATCATAATTTACCAAAAAAAATAGTTCGGTATGGAAAACCTCACTCTCACTTGAGTGATACTACCACCAACGAATAGTAACTATTACTAGCTCCAAGAACACCATCCCCAACACTTTCCATACTCATATAATATGTGAGTCAAACCATCCAAAATCTTATTGTGGTCTCTCCATCATATTTCCATATTTTCATTAATACTTGAATGTCGACCCCAATGGGTATAGGGTTTTCCATACACATACAACTCCACCTAAGCCACGCTCATAATCATCTATAACCCAGCATGAACTAATTTTGTAGGTCAACCATGTATTTGAACATCAACCCAAAACAACTCCACCCCTCTCAACTAATGTTATTTTATCCTTTTTTCATGAATAAATAAAGAATATCTACTCACTATGTATTTTCTTGATCGTCGACCCTTATCTCATGCATGACAGATCACCAGCCTCAAACATGGTAGGAACCACGCATTCCCACAGAAACTTCCATGGTCACTAGATTCTAGATGGTTTAAATTCATTACCTGATGTTCATGAATCCTAACTCACACTCCCATGAGTCTTGTTAAATCCAAAACAAAATCAAACCATTATACTGATAATCAGTGTCACTCTTTGGTCAATAATCCAATTCAAAAACGATCACTTCACTTATGTAAAGGTCCAACAAATGACGTCCTACGAACTAGATTCATTCCAAAATTGAAATAATCCAACCCCATTTTCTCTATGATATAGAAATAATATCCCAACATTTTTGGGCTAGGAACTCAATTAATCATGCTCTATACCCTCATATTGGATACCAAATAATGACACCACAGGTGATTTAACAATTAACCATGAAATGTGTCACATTATACATTCCTTACACTTGGTTTCACCTCACATTTACAATCCATTCTCCATGAAACCACTTTTATTCCATCTAAATGATATGTGCTCAACCTAGCACTGCTCGATCTCACTAAGACCCAAGAGTGGAATTTTTAACTATATTTGCTTCACAAAACCCAACTCCTCATCCTATGAGTTGAGTGTCCTTGATCATAGACTCAAACACCAAATTAGAAGTAGGAAATTCAATTAGAATATTTTTTTAATTTAACCATAGGAATCCTAGATTCATTTATATAACATTTTTGACACTCTATATATATCAAGTCAAAAAGAATGCCCACACTTCATTCTAATCATCATTTCTGTGGGCCTAAACCATTTATATACACAGCCACTATATTAAAAAATGTGAAACCTCCAGTATAATGTTCATGTATCCAAATGATTGTTCCATTTGAAACTAGCCTAGAAAAGAGGCACTAGAAATTAGGGTTCTCAACCATGACTACACCAAAACTAAAAATCAGTTAACATACACTAATCACATATACTAAATCATCTACCCTACCTCACATAAATATGTCATTTTAGAATAGGGATAACTCATATCACAGAATACCATTGATGGTCACAATATATTGACTCATTATCCTGAGTTTCTACTAAAGATCATTAGGTTCACCCACCATTCCAATCAATATAGATATAACTAAAACCACAACTCATGGGATGATACTCCTATGAATTTATAATTTCATGGAAACATATTTACTAATAACCCAACATATGGTTCCTACAAACTAGGATCTCTCTCTATCATCAACAACACATAATAGGGTCACTTCCTCATACAACAAGTCTCACCACCCCCATGGGCTCTACTAAGGACAATATGAAGAAACTACATAACTCGACATTCACATAAGCCCAACTACCTATGAAAATTTCAGTCCTAACAAATAAGGACTCTATGTCGCGTCATTCACTTTAGGATCAACACCATAGGTGTTTAAATTATGAAGCCTTTACTGTGTTATGTGGTTCGCATACCATGGTTGGTTAAGTAACATTTCATCCGCAAGTTATGAGGCAAAACACTAGATATCTTTTTTACAAGAATTTTATTTAACCCAACCTCCATTTTCCAAAAAACACAAATATTCAATGAATTTCTATTTATATTATACATATTTTCATATTTTAATATAATTCACAGTCTTTCAAGACCCTGATTTACACATTCCCAAGGATTGAATAAATTAAGTTAAATTCACATTCTGTGATGGATAAACCATATAGGATTCTTACTATAACCTAATTTAATCCAGAAAATCACAAACCCATTAATATGTGCCTATGATTCAAGATATCAACTCATGAATTGGTGAAGTATGATTTCACCATAGCTATATATGAAAAACACTATATATGATGTTGTATAAATTTTTAATAGAAACCCCACTATTATTAGTAAAATATAAACCATAGGAAGACATAAATTAGACTATTATAATTAGGATAAAATAAAAACATAAAAACATGAATCACAATCCAACAAAAGTCACACGAAGCCTGATATAGACACCCATATCCATGACCCAAGCATGCTGCATGTTAAGTGAATTTTTATGTTTCTAAGATGATGCATGATCATTTCCACACCAAATTTACATATTGATCCAAGATTATAAATACAATGAATCATAGAAACACAAATCATAAGTTTCACCCAATGTGAATATCAAATAATAATATAAGATATGAAATCTAAAAACAACATGTCCCATCCCAGGAAATTTGGGTTTCCCAATGCATGGGTTGATCACTCCCCATCATGATCTTATCGCTGTGCAATGACACTTTCCCAATATTTTTGATCATTTTACATATAGTAAAAAAAGAGGAAACACCTCTGATGTCACATTGTAAAGTCCCACTTCCTCATACCATTGAATGGTTCTCAGATCGATAGTCACTATTATACCTTTGGAACATCACCCTATGCAGAAGAGGTTTTCAACCAGTAGTGGGGAACAACAAGGATATGGTGGTGTCTATACCCATTGGTTAGAGTAGAAATAATAGAATAAAAAGAAATGAAAAGGCAAGACATACCAAGTAAACAATGTAGCTAAGGTATGGAAATTTTAAGAAAAAATTGTAGTATTAAAGTGAAAAAATAATGGTTATTACATACATTTCAAGGACACCAAAGGGAGCATCACATAAATCAATAAATAAAGTATAAAATAATAATTTGCTGGGTATCATCACCAACTAGTCCAAGATCCCTCGTGGTCTCTCTTTCATACCCATACTAGCCTATTAAGGCAAATATCCTCAATGTAGGGCTTCTCCCTCTAAATGTGACATGTCACCATGTAGTGATATCTGGTCAGGTAACAAAGTGTCACGGTGTCCTAAGTACGGTATTATGTAAAACAAAATATGCCACCATCAATATAATCCCTAAAATAATTAGTATGGGATTTAATTTCATATGTAAGTTCTCAATGTAAAGGATATGATAGTTATAAATCAATTTATATAAATGAAATAAATAACACTAAATCCCCAAGACCATGATGTCACCTAAGGATGGATCTATCATTATCAACCTGTTGGTCCATGACCATGAACATCCCTAACTAATTAATCTAGTTTTAGGGAATATATGATAATATTGTGAAACATTTCTTGCCATAACATCCAAAATAATCCATCGATTTCATTCATCCATAAAATATCATAAACTTTCACTCATGCTGTATTACTTATTCATCAAATACCACCCCATATAGGCATTTTATCATCCAAGGAGAATTCTAATAAACTATCACAACCCTTCATCCATGTGTTTATTCTTTTTTATCACAGACCAACCCTTATGGAAGTTTTCTCATTGTTGGAATAAGCTAATAACGTATTATAGAACTCCCACCAAGGGAGTATTCACTGGTTATCTGATACTTCCCTACAGTGGAGTATTAATAAGTCATTGTAGACCTCCAACAAGGTAATATTCAATAGTTTTCACCGACCTATCATATATTGTTTCTTTAAAAATATATCCAACCCACCATACGACATTTCCCACAATACATATAATATAAATCAAACATTTAGGAATTTTCTATATCAATTACAATGTACCTCAATTAAGGGAATATTCATACCTATTATAATATAACCTCTCATATGGGTATTTCCATTCAACCAAAGTCATTTATAAACCAGTACCACATTTCATAATAAAGAAATTACTACATACAAATTTTTCATTTTAAATACCAAAACTAGTTACAACATTGATGGTTGTGAAATTACATTTCACAACCAGTGATTCATTAAAAAATATAATTTTAACCAATTTAAATTAGATCTCAATGCATAATTAAACATATTTTTATAAACATATTTCACCACTATGACAACCCAACTTAAGATTAACCAATTACCTATGTGATCTTCTTGGAATTAATATCACTAATGTTCAAGGAATTACAAAAAGTATGTTTTAACATGATAGTACTCAATTTTAAAATAATTTATTAATCATTGAATAGGTAAATGTTGGGAAAGAATCCCTCTAAGAAACATTGCAGAATTTTTAGGTTCATTTTGTTTGTTGAAAAAGCAGTATTTCATGGAAAATTGTCGAGTTCCTGAGAATTTGTTGACAATCCATATTGACAATGAATGATGACAATGGAACAAATGATCTGGAGGCGGTACAAAAGGGTAGTACAAGGTGGTGTCGTTTTCCATTGTTTGCCAAATTTTTGGGGTCCAAAATATGGAGTTTGGTGAGCATTGAAAAAAATGTATATCCTTGAAGATTATATTCAAAATATAGAAAAGGCATGAATTTCGCGAAGATTGGATTCATGGATTTGATTTCACGAAGACATGAAAAATAATGGCAGTGATTCTTTGTGATTATGTCAAGTTTCGCGAATGGCAGAGTTGAAGTGCATCGCGACGGTGATGGGATTTTTGAGGGAGATTCACGGAGAAGGCATGAATGGATTGACAGTGATGCTCTGTGATTATGTCAAGCTCCGTGATCAGAAAATTGACATGGTGCATCGCAATTTTGAGAGAATTTTAGTGGGATCTTCGGAGCTTCGTGATTTTAGTTGACATGGCGTTGACTTCGCGCAGAAAGTTTGAGGGTCAGTGGAATCGCCTATAAATAGGCCACGACCCCTTCAAGTGAAGTAGAGAGACTGAGAGAGTTTATAGAGAAAATATTTTGCTCTCTGTTCGCAAAGGAAGTTCGTGAAGGAACTGTGCTTTGAAAAAGAAGTGCTTTGAGGCGGCTAATCAAGCTCCGCAAAAGTTGTGAGCTCCATGATGGCTCAGTGAGCTTTTCTAGAAATTTTTCTTTGCGATGACATGAGCTTTGTGACAGTACTTCGCGAGATTTCATCACCAAAAGTCAAGATATTTGTGAAGGCTAGTTTGAGCTTCACGAAATTAGGAGCGTCGTGAAGTAGGGTTCTTTGCGAAGGTATTTTCAAAGGAATTTCCTAGAGTTTATGGGGAAATGGTGTATTCATAAATGGATGAAATTTTGACTTCAACAGAGCATCTATCAACAGTTGAGAATGCATGCATTCATGCTAATGAATAGACCTACAGATCTTTAAAGTGTGAGTGGATCCCTTCAAAGTACAGTGAGGAAAGGAAGAGGAAGAAGGTAATCCTTTCGACCAGCAGTGAGCTAGTGAAAGAGAAATATGGAGTCACCCTTGGTAATGTAGTGAGATGACCCTAAACTTTGTAAAGTAAGTGGGCCTGGGAATCGAAGTGATCCATCCCAAACATTGTAACCATCATTGCGCTTTTAGTGGATTTGGTACATTGGCACATTGTCAGTGTATTCTCCTTGGACGTAGCCTAGTGTTGGTGAACCAAGTAAAAATTGTTGTGTCATGCGCATGCTTTAGTTTTTGTTTATACTTTTCTACAGGAAAGAGAGAGAAGAGAGTCTTGATTAACAGCGAGACAAGATCAATAAGGTCAGTTTTTTTAATCTATCATACCCTGATTTACCCCCCCCCCCCCCACTCAGGGTATCTATCCTAGTGGACCCAATAGTAAAGACAAGGAATACTTGACCACACATATAAAACACTCAAAAAACGTATATTATTAGCTAAAATTAAGGGAATACTTAACTCATGACTAAAAAATCCCACTCATACTATATCATCTACCATTCTCGCTCACAATGGGAGGAAATGAGAAACTAAATAAATGCCTGAATAGTAGGGAATGGTCAGTTGAAGTGATAATACATAACTAGGAACTGAAATAAATAAAGAACATGTGTATGAGGACCCATAAAATTACCACGATATTTTGATATCACTTGAGAGAACAGAAATTTTCCACGGAAATATGTTTTTACACACAAGGGAAGTAGGGATAGTAGGGAGGTGATTGCAAAATATATTCCAGACATTTCGGGGTACAAATATCACACAATAGGAATATAGGGGTGACTAAATAGTATTTAAAAGTCTTATCCTTATATTAAAAGTTCCAATGATGCCACTAGATAGCTGGTTGACAAGTACCAGTGAGGAAGTTCCACTACAACTTCATGATTTAGACCCATCTCCAGTTCTTGGTTCTAGACTCACTCTCATGACCCCAATATACAAACTTCTATCCCCAAAACAATTCAAAAAATATATTTAAGAGATTAAAAACATTTAAATTTTCTACCAAATACTTGTTCAAATATCCTCCCCTCCACCATGCTAAAATTAAAAATCCTATTTAAAACAAAAATTCCCAAACAGACACTAGTCATTTCATCCAACATCTATATAATTATCATGCATTGAAAATAATACTGTGAAAAAATAAATACTAAATAAAAATTCATAAGGATCCATTTTAGTAATAATTTTTAAGAATTTTCTAAATAAATATTCTAAATAAATAAAGAATAAAATTCATTGATTATCTAGTGTTTTTATACATTGATAAATCATCACAATGTATTGAATAGATTGTGGTTCAAGATATAGTTATATCATCATGTAAAAGATGATTTTTTTTAAAAAACGAGTTCCACAAAGAAAATTTAGGCTTAATTTAATAGTGTATAAAACCTTTAATGTGTGGAGATGTTTTCAAATGGATTTAAATAGTGTGTATTCATTGGATCCATTTGAGATGGAAAATATCTCATGTCTTTTAGTATTTCATTTAAATATAGAAAATCATTGAAATATCAAAGGGTATTTCAATTGTTATATGATATGTAAAGATAGGACATGTTTTGGTTCCTATTTTAATGTTACAATACGAGCAATGAATTTACTCACCAAAAAATTGACTATTTTGGGAGATATATTAGAATTTTTATTTCCATTATCTTTTTCTTTTTTGTACTTATACTACATCAAGATATGAGATATTTTCTATCTACAAAAATGTAGAATCTTCATACGATTCATATAGAAATAATTTTAACAACTGTATATATATAAAATATAAAGGTAAAAAAGAATTTTAGTTGGAATTGTGAGAGACTCCTTTTATGTTGTTGTTACATTGAAGAAATAATTTTTTTTGATAAAGATGGAATATTCCCATATTGTTTATATAGTCAAGAAGCCTATATTAAGGATAAAAGAAGTATACCCATCATGGTATCTATGATATCATCATATCATTAGTAGATTGAGAGAGAAAGGTGAAATGATCTTCAATAAAAGAAAAGCCGTATACATGATGGAGAATAAGGATGACGGTATATTTTTAAATAAAAATGTCTAAGATTATTTGAAACTATATGTTTGAGAGAATCCTTAATGAAATATCAAGAGGTAGTATATATATCCCACTGATAAGTGGAAAGAGGCTATTCGTGAGACATCTTCAAATGGAAGGATCTAGTATAAAGAACTCACCATATGAATCTACAATGAGCACATGAAAACAAAAAAAAATTGGAGACTTTCTTTTTTTTATTTTTGGATATTATTCAAAATATTTTCTAAGATATATTTTATTACTATTTTTGAGTGATTTATAGTAGTAAAACCATGTATCAATACATAACTCAAACCTAAAAAGCAGTGGGATTGTAATTTCTATCCTTGTAAAACCTATTGTTTTATGACTTTAATTTACTATACAATTTTAGAGATATTGTCAAATATAAGAAGAGTGGATCAAGGCTTTGACCATCCACATAGCTGAAGTAGTGGAGTAATTCATTAAAATTAAAATGGATAGCTAATTCACCACCACCCACTCTCAATAATTATAATAAACTAAGAAACATTAATTAGAATTAGATAAAATTTATATTGGATCTCAAAAATACAAGGATAATCATAGTGGATATTAATTATAGGGGTTCTTATTTTTTATTGTAATAATTTTATTTTTTGGAAGAAATAAATAATTCTTAATCTAGTTTATCATGTCCATGAGGAAATAATTGTTCTAACAGTTGGATATCCTCCACATGGAAGAGATGTTCCAATGAATTTTGCTGAAAAAATTTATCTTGGTGAAGATGAGAAAGAAATAAATTCAATTCTACCCTCAATATATGATAATTTTTACACAATAATAATGGAAATAAAAACTATTGGTGATATGTAAAAGAAAAATGAAAATTTATTTGATGGTTATGGAATCCAAACTTTAAATATGTATAGAAATTGTTGATTATATCCAAATGATTTATAATGACGGTATGGATGATAAATGTTCGAGGTTTAATTATATATTAATCCACATATAAGGATTTATATATTAGTTGGAAGATTTAATAATTGTAATGAATATGATGAGTAATTTTTATGATAGATTTGTACCAATGATACTATCTCTAGAATAGGAAAGTGAACTCTCCCATTATAAACTTCACACCACCCTCTTTATCTATGAAATATAAAAAGGTTTAGTATAATTACGGTTCTAAAAATGTTGATGGAAGTTATGTAGAGAATAAGAAATAAATGGAATTTATCTTTGAGAAAATAAAAAGTTGTAAAAGAATATATGAAGGTATTTTTAATCTAAAATTACATTATAAAAATTGAATTTGTTATTTTATATTGAATTAACAATTAATAATTATGATTAAAGTGAAATAATTGACTAATAAGAAGGCATTTCAAAGCGATGTCTTGGAAAGGTTTGAAGAAGTTTTTTTTGGAAGATGGAAAAGGTATTCAAGAATCTTATAAAGATATTTAATGAAATATAGGGAAATATATGACTTTTCATTATATTTTTGTGATTAAAATTATGAAATATTCATCTCAAAACCTTCAAATACAAGTTTTTAAATAATGAAGAAACACTAATATGTTTAGAGGTTTTAGGAGAGGAAACATTACCATGTATATATTGAGATCAATATTAGAATCCTTAATTGAGAAAAATTACAATCTGAAAAAGTGTAAATGTGATATAAAATGATTAATTAAGGGAATATTATAATAAGAGTGATATCATAAAATAGATTGAAAATTTTTAAGGTAAAATTTTAGGAAAAATAAAAGATTCATGGTGAAGTCATGGTAAACCAATTTGCAAAAGAAGGATAATCAAAATATGATCAATATAGATTATTTAATGTAGAAAAATATCGAATAAAATGAATACATATTATAATAAAGTTAATGATATTCAATATAAATAATATATGGTTATTTAGAATATCATCTACAATAAAAATATATGAACTTATTCAAATTCATTGATTAATGTTAAAAATGGTTTTCTTTGTTGTAAAGTCATCGATACTCATACTGGATAATTTATGGTAGAAAATTTTAAAATAAGTAATCATACTTTATAGAGAACAGAATAATAGTTAAGAAATTAATAATCCTCAAGAAGAAATATAATTAATGGTAAGAAGATATCTAGATAGCTGGAGTTATTTAATAGAAACACTCACTAACATTTTGAAAAAACACAATTATTGGGTTATTATTGGTGTTGTGGGACATTTTAAAAAAAACATTATTCGTATAATTTTTCACTCCCATATAGGAGGATTGAGTCAATGTTATAATAGACAAAATAATAGGTTTTGAACCTTTGTAAGAGTAAATACTCTTAGAAGATGAAAAATTGAAGCTTGAAATCCTCTAGCTTTTTAAACACAAACTAATTATTAATTCTTAGAATATATTTTTAGAATATGTGGCCAATTGGGTCACAATGTTGGATATTTCACACAATGAGTCTAGAAAATGAATTTATTAAATTTATGTTTAAGAAAAATTAAAAATGAAAAATTATTTATTACCATATTGGTTAAGGTAAATTTTATTAAAAGAAGAATTTAAAAACAGAAGTGTGGAATTCTTATACTAGTGAATGAAAATAAGACTCACAATATTATGAATAGTTATCAAGAACTGATAACTAGGAAGAAAATTAGATACTATATGGGATATTTAATAATTCAATATAGAACTTAGTAATTACTTAATTGGTTTTATTATCTAATTTAAATACCCAAAGTATAAAAACAATTAGGAATATAAAGGTGACTTTGTAGTTTTAGATCATAATAAGAAATACCTAAAAATATATGTTTTTTGTATAAATTGAACACCATTATTCCTATGGAGACTGAAGAGTGGAAATTCAAAAGATGAGGCATGATAAGATCTGCAAGAGATATATCTAAAAATTGTAGAGGAAACATTAATTGAGAAAACTCTCATCATTTATATCATTATTAACCCTAAATAAAACCACTTTGTGTTCAATTTTGTTAGTTTATAAATACACACATCTAAGGGGGTTTAAGGTGATAAATTTTTTGTAACTATATATGTGATTAAATCAGCCTACAAAGTAAGAAATTGGTTTTCATGATGGATTACTTATAAAAAATATTTAACCATTAAGAAGAGGAAGTGTGTCCACACTATTAGGTATAGTTGTTTTTTATAAACTAGTGTTCAAATATTATTTATCCTTGAATATAGAATTTGGGATAACCTTATAGTAATTTAATCATGAGGTATTCAAGAGAAAATTATATCCCTTGTTTTGATTAAAAACTTTTTTATAAGTGGGAGTGTTAGTAAATGTGTTTCAAGTGATAAATGGGAATAAATTTTCATAAACCATAAATTTTATCATTCATTTTTTAGACTAGTAAATGTTCTATGTAATTTGTAATAATTTAATTGGGTAACCACACAATTGGGGAATTTGGAAGTCTTATCTCATGAATGGGGATTTATGGAAAATATTGATTTTTTAGTTAACTCAATCTCTCTTTTCATTATTATGTTTTCTCATGTATACATAGAGTAAAAACAACTAATGCCTCTTAGTTATATTGTGTGTGGTTCCATCATTCTCTCACAAGTTAATTTGGATGAAGATTAAATTTAGAGAGGGATAAAAATATAGTATTTAAAATCCCCTTTCTCAAGTAGAATATAGGTTTCGTGAGTGGGGTAAAACTTCTATATTTCTATATCATTTAATAAAAAGGGCTATGAGGATGGAGCTTAAATAAATATAGTTTAATATGTGTTTAATGATATTAACAAAAAATAAAATGGTGGAGATTGTAGAATCCATTTTGTGATTATATTTTTTCTAAGATGTTGTGATAATAGTTGGATATCCAAATGTATGTTGAAAAACATTTATGCTTCTGTAATAATTGGAAAAGTAAATCCAAATCTTTGTTAAATATCTTGGTTGGATAGCTCCAATATAAAATTCCTTCACTTTTTATTATTAATGAGCATGTTTTTATAGTAATAAAAAGTTCTACCAATAATTAAAATCATTGTCTATAAGATATTACTATTGATGTAGTTGTGGTGGAAGGTGCTAGCTGAGCTAAACCAGGTTATAAATCATTGAAATCTATGAATAATAAGTGTAAAATATGATGAAAGGTTGAAGAGAATATATCTTAAAATCTATAAACATCTACCTTGGACTACATAACATTTTGGGTTCCAAATATAGTGTTGAATAACACATGGATGAAGTGTTGAGATGGTTGGATTTGAGTTTGTATAGCCTTTATGTCATTTGATGAAGTATATAAAATAAGTATTACTAGTGGTTACATAAACCTCATTTATTGATATTAATATACATAATCATGATGATATTTAAGAATCAACATATAATTATGTAAACATACAGTTATTTCTTCCTAAAAATTATCCAGTGCTACATACACTTACAGTTTGTATGAGTAAACATTATCCCCTACTTGCATAGGAATCATATTTGAATCCATCCTATGAGTAATCAGCATTTTAGTGATTGTGTAAGCATCATATACATAGGAATAAGTATGTGTATTCATTATTCCAATCCAAGTAACCACAATTAATTGGTAAATCATATATAAAAGCAACATTTACTTCAATGAATTTTTTGAAAACGCCATACTGTTGAAAAAATCCTAAAGATGAATTAATATATGTATATTTAGAAATTTTGAAAATAAATATTTTAGATATATGGATGATAAAAATAAGGGACACTCATGTTCTCTAATTCATCTATCAAACATCATAGTGGTTTTAATGGATCATGATTCATGCTAATTCTGTAGTACTAATCTGAATGTGATTTTGTGAAAATTAGATGTCAGTTCTACACCAAAAATATTGTTTCTGGATCATAGTGAATAATGACCTACTTGCATGGAGCTATTTTAAATAGATTTAAATTATATTACTTTTTTGGATCTATTTAGATGAAAAGTATCCTAATTTTCATTAGTGACTTCAAATAGGGAAATTCATGCATATCTCACATGATACTCATATTTTTATTTTATATGAATAGGTTACACACCATTTTGTGCTATTTTTAATGAATCATGAAGACCAACAAATTGAAATACAAAAAAAATAAAAGCTTGTAGTACATATTATTGGATTTTCATATCCCAAAAATCTTGATAATTTCAAGGATTCATTTGGCTCAAATCAAGATTGATTTCTATCAATAGGAAAAAGTGGATTTATAGAAAATTACTATGAAAATAATATTCACAATATTTTGGATATAAAATATATAGGTAATGAGGAATGTGGGTTGGAAGCTTGATGTAACCCTCTGATATATTTTATCATTTTAAGACAAAAATTAAATCAACGAATAATGAACATCTCAACAATGTTTTTGTAATTTTGGGGATAATAATAAGGTTATATTCATGAACTACTTCCTGATACCAATTATATCATCACATAATCAGGATATTGAGTGATCCTAGAAAATTTTATCCTTAGGAAGACTAAATTTTTAGACTTTAATAATACTAAGGATTATTTTAAAATAGTAAAGAATAAATTCAAAAAACTATTCAATGGATTTTTTGGGAAGACCCTTTAAAAACATTAAATGGAAATATAAAGATTCGGCCATGAGGTGGAATAAAACTTTTTATAATATAGCTTCATCTTATGGGATATTGAAAAAAACCCACCAAGTGGTATATGATATTATCCCTAGAAGACCAAAACATATCAGATATAGTTTTCTCGGTATTTTTGATACTATTAGTCGTTATATTTGGTATAAAACATATAATTGTACTCAATTGATTGATATTATATAAATAAGATATTTAAACAAAAATAGACTATATCAAAGACTAATATTTAAAGGATGAACCTTGTAAATACATTTTTTGGGTGCCTTTAATTTACTTAACTATTTAAATGATGTTATCCAACCCAATACTAGTGGATAGAGGTTTTAACCATCCATGTAGTTTGAAGTAATGGAGAAATTAATAAAATTTAAAATTGACCACTAATTCACCCCTCTCCAGCTCATTTGTCTAACAACACCAAGGTACTCCAGTCATTGATAAAAAATCAATTTATTAGACCTTAACATTACCACATTAGAGGAAAATTTTTTCCAAAGTAATTAATTAGTAATTAGCTAAAAATAATAACCTTAACCATTATCATGATAATGTAATAAACATTTGTTATTTATGAAGATAGTGTGTTTTTTAATTCTAAAAACTACTTATGTTTTATAAAAAAAGTATTAGTCTTATAAAAAACTATCTATAATTAAATATTTCCTACCACAAATCATGTTATGTTAAAAGAAATTGTTATTTAGTTATTATTGAATATATTTTTATAAATTTAAATAAAAATTTCGTTTAGAAGAAATTAATTTATATTATTTAATCAAATAATTCTATTAAAAGAGTATAATGGTAACCTCACCACTAATACGAGTCCTAAACATGTCAATTTTGAAATATTGACATATAACTCATTCAATTTATAGTAATTGAGTTGATCATTTTTAAAATTAATAAAATGGAATGCTATTGTTTAGATAAAAGTATAAAGGGAAAATTTGTTCATGATCAAATGCTAATGGATTATTATATTCATGATGGGATCACAATATCTATTAGTATAAATCAATTGTATTTATGTCTCACTATCCATATAAAATTCAATATCATCATTAAAGAAGGAATTATTTGAATGTAAACATGAAAAAAGATAAAAAACAAATAGTTCCCCAAATTGAATGAAAAATTAAATATAAAGAAATAAATCAACAATAAAAAAATTCAAAATAATTCATAGGTAGAATGTAATTTTAATAGGATAACAATAACCAATTTAATATTTTTCAAAATAATTTATTTAATAAAAATTTAAATCAATTGTTTATAGAATTGTTCTAAAAAAATTATAAATCCCTAATTAAAATTAAACACCTCCACTTTGTTAGTAAAAATAGCTTGAAAATATCAATTCAAATTTAAAGGAAATAATATTTAGTTTAAGTTCATAACATTGAAAAAATAGTGGCATACATATCAAAATAATATCCTTGAGATTATCTATGAGTGTTTATACTTCCCTACCATAAACTTTGGAGATATGTAGCATCTAATGTCAAAACAATACTCCATATTTCATGAAATATTATTTAATAATCCATAAAAATTCCATAATAAATATTTTAAATAATAAAAACACAAACACAAAGGATATTTAATCACAATATATTCCTAGTAAAAAGGTTTAATTAATAATCCCAACATCATTGATACAAAAATATCCATATAGAATCACCATAAACATACAAAAAAATATATCAAAATTGTGAAAACCCTTGAATAACTCATACCCAAATAGATTAGAGTCAGATTAGTAAATTAAGGTGTTAAAAACATCCTATAAGTTCCTATATACCTAATAAGGAAACTCACTAAGATAAAAATTAAATTCCACAATTCATGGTGTAATGCCCTGAGAATTTGATAATTATTTTTTTCAAATTAATTTTAATTTTCAGTATTATTCATTTCACTTGACACTACATATAGTTATATATATATATATATATTAAAACACTAATTCTATCATTCCTTGCACATGTAATACCTTCTTGGCTAGCGCTACCCGCAATACCAACTTGGTTTGCGCTACACGGAACACCAACTTGGCATACGATGCACACAACACTAAGTTTCTACAAAACAAAAATTTTTATTTTCTAAATTATTTGAATTAATATAATTATAATATAGACATTAAAATTATTAACAACTAATTATAAAATATTTTTGTTTTATATAAATAAAACATATTGATAATGAAAGATAATATTTTTGGTAAAGTGCTTTTATGTTAAAAATATTTTTTCCTTTAATAAATCATGTTTAATTATAAAAGTATTTTAAAAAATAATTAAATTTAATTATAATAAAATAAAATTCGTTTTTAAATTCTAAATATCAAAATTATCTTAGGGTGAATTTTGGGGATTTTTCTGGGAAACATCATTTTTTGATGAATAGTGAAAAATACTACATTTTAGTTAAAAACATCCTTCTTATATAATGAATTATTAATTATAAATGATATTATAAATATGTTTTAACATCACATTATATAAATATTATATCTACTAATACAATGAAATTTATAAGGCTCATCATCAATTTGAAACTGAATAAAAAATCTTAACAAGCTTTTTGAACATTATCCTACATTAAAACCATGTTATTTTGTCCCATCTGTGCGATTCGCACAGATATTAATTAATCCACTTTTGTTATTATAATTTATAAAATTCAACATAAACCAATATTTTTAGTCTAATATTTTTTTTAATAAGGACACAATAATATTTTACCAAAATGATTAGTAAAAGTGACTAAATTTAATCACAGCAGTTAAGGCCAAATTATGCTCAATTAGGGACTAATATTTAAACTTATAGGCCCAAATAACCTATAAACATTTAAAACACGAATTTTTTGTCTGTATATAGTACATAAACCTTCCATTATAGTTTTTCATTGGTTTGGAAATACTTTTGTTTAGTATGGACATGTGCCCACCTAATTTGATTGTAAAAATTCCTTGTGAGTCATTTTCCAACCCTATGAAGGGCTAGTGTCTCTACCCATTATGCACACCTCTAAAAACATTTAATATCACCCATGATATACTCATTTATCTTCCCAAAAATCCTTCCTTATACCTTGAGTCCTCCCTTTGGGTATAAACCCTCTCAAAGAAGTCTTTCAGCCCAAACCACATGGAGGTACCTCATTAAAAGGTAAAGTCTTCTCTCAAGATGCTTTCCTTTATTTTCCTTATCCACTCATCCACACTCTTTATTCCCATATTATGTGAATAAAATGTATACTAAATATACTAGTATGTTGTTATGAAAATTTTCTGACCTGCACTTACACACACCTTCATCTAATGGATGTTGAACATACTGTTTATGTATACGGAAAACTACACTCCCATGAAATGATTATTGTTCATTTATACTTTACCACCAAACATCGTAGCCATTATTATAGACAATATATTTATATATTTGGTATATTATATTTATTATGTCATTATTTTTATTCCTTCCTTTTACAACACACATTTTTTTACCTACCAATTAGTGTTAATACGATAATCTCGTTTGAGGAAGTGTGGACTACCGCCCCCTCAAAGTGATGTGATTCGTTCACACATCACAAAGAATGCATTAAAGACAGAATTAATGATCATATATGATCATATATGATATATTAATTCTAATTTAATAATTATATATTTATATACATACATATATATATATATACATATTTCATTTACGTACTTTCTTTCTATATGACAATAAAAATAGAAAATATTGTTCATGCATACGTACGACTTACCATCTCCATGAATGATGTATTCAATTACATAATTAAATAAAATATAGATTATTATAATATAATTATACTATATATATTAGATATTTATATCATTTTATAAATTCTGTGATCATGATATAAGTACAATGATAAACAATATAACAATTTAATACACATGCGAAGAACAAAGAGAATATTAAACTAGGTGAAACCTTAATGTAGTATCATTAAATAGAAGGTAAATTATGTTACAATAAAACCATATATGGTAATATATATATATATATATATTTATATTCATATATAAAATATATATATTTAAAAGCTAAATTTATTATACAGGAAACTTGTATGAGTATGGAGAGAGTCAAGACATAGGGTAAGCGGAATTTCATCTCACTTTTAATTTATGCTAGATTCAGGTTATGATCACCAATGATCTATTTTTTATATTGTATGTAATTAACATGTTTGAATTATATGCATCTTATACCTAAATATATTGTTATTCACATATCCATTCTATGATCCTTCTTTCACGTGGTTTAACTTTCAAAAGTTACCAAATCGGTAAAATAGTTTTGTCTCAATTGGCTTTCTTTGAGACTCAAGTTTTTATGAAATTAAAATCTTTTTGAGGTTCAAATACATCCATTGTACATTTTATATCATGAATACCCTTATTTCCATTATATTTTAATCTTCACAAGTTTTCCTTTTCTTACATGGTGATAATGATCCCATGAAACCAAGTTATAAGTGTTTACTAGAATAATCTTATTGTTTTTCAAGATTGTTTATATTTATGCTTCCTTTGCCGAAATATCTATCGAATATTCATGAGTATACTTATACTATGTTTATTAAAGATAATAATTTTTAGTACTATTTTTTCCAATATTTTTTATTTAAGATAATGATTTTAGTAAAATGGGATTTCCTCTCTCTTTGGTCGGAAATCCATTATTTTCAAAAACTATGTTTAATGTTTTTAAAAAAGTTTTCAAAAAAGTTTTCAAAAGATCCTAAATGATCATTTTCAAGGAAAAGGTATTTTAAATTTTTTTTATTATTTTCAAATATTCTTTATATGTTTTCAATAAAAATTATTTTCTAAATGTTTTCAAGATTTCTTTATAAGCATTGAAATTATTTTCAATGAAATGGTTTTCAATAAATTTTCAAGATTTATTTAAAAAACTTCAATTGTTTTGAATGATAATGGTTTTTAAAATGTTTGGAATATTATTTTAAAAGTTATAAAGGAAAAGGGTTTTCAAAATTATTTCATGACTTCCTTATATGTTTTCATGGTATTTTCTAGGAACATAATTTTCAAATGGTTTTATGTATTGAAAATATTTTTTCGAACACAAAAGTTTATTTTCCTCAAGAAAATTTTTAGAATTATATTCAAAAATTATTTTCTATCTATGATAAAATCTTTTTATGTTACTAATTTTTTAATGATTGTGGATCGAACCCCCTAAATTTAAAATCATGCTTGGAATCCTCTTTTGAAAAATGGGGTGAGAGTTAACCCATTACAATCAGTGTGGAAGATGCTAATAAAAAACTAGAAGGATGAAAAAAAAAGCGATCAAAAAGGATAAAATGAAAAAAAAAAATGAAAAAGTGTCATCACCCCTGGAAAGAAAGTGTAATAGTGTGATTGGTCAAAGATATGTGTATCCCCATACCATTAGGCTATATTGTGCTGGAGGTGAAACAAAGAAGGGAATTACTCCCACACACATAAATATGAAAAGGGGTAATGGGATGATAAATAGCATCACATATAACACTCTTTTGATCCTCCCACATAACAATTCTAGTGATGAAATCACAGTAAGTCATCTTGATGAAACATAAATCAAGACCCAAAACACTACACAAAACCAAAACAAGCCACTCGTCTATCCAATAAGGACAGATGTCTAGATGATGGGAGTCAACACACACATCCCTTCTTTAAGGTCACCCACCCAATAGTATGAGAAAAGAATAATTTTAGCCAAATGTGATGAAACATAAATCCATACCCTTAGATCCATATACAATCAATTAATCAAAAAATAGAGAAATATTAACAGGAAACAAAAGTACACAAAAAACCCATACCTCACATGATAAATCATCAATCCACTTCGATGTCTATTAACTAATGCCAATGGGACGAACCAGAATCAGTCATCAAGCCAACTATAGAGGCTCCCAAAGACCACTACTACATACTAAAAGATAAAAAATGATCCAAACTCACCACCATAATGAGGAGACAATCTACAACCAGGAAACCATCTTCATCTCCTGAGGCAGTTGTCTGACAAACAAGTCACAGTGATTGAACACCACTAGAAAATAGATCACCACCACGGCCCTCACACATGGGTCTATCGATCAAAAAATTCCTAGAATTGGAAGAAGTAGTGATGATGAATCTTGGATAATCCACAATCAAATTCTAGTCCACCATGCCACCAGCAAGGTCGCGGAAAGAAACCTCCACACAAAACCATCGCACCCCGATTGAGGACTCAAATCTGAGTAAATATAAGAGCATGTAGGTGTAAGACCCTCAAACCATCGAGAAAAACACCAAGACATGATGAATTGACTTTGAAGATCCAAACCGAAGAAGGATGTAGATGTAGAAGGCATTGTTATCAAATCAGGGTGAAGAAGAAATGTGCAAGAGGATTGAAAGAATCGTGGTAAATATGTTTATGAACCCCTTTTATATTTCATGGGTTATATGATTTTGAAACCCTCTTCTTTTCATAGGTTATGATTATAATGAACTGATTATGAAATCTATCTCTAACTATAGGTTATGATATGTTTACTGGATTATGATACTTCTTTCATTTCATGGGTTATGTTATGTTCATTTATGATCTTGTGGATCTTGTATGTACGATTTCATTATGTGATGGGTGGGACATATATCTCATTCCAAGGAATTAGTTAAATAGTTATATCTCATGATATAGATATGGATGGAATGATGGTTTACTCGGTTCAGTAATACAATTCTAGAATGATGGTCTACTCGGTTTAGAAATAATGGGTTGGAATGAAAGAAAACTTAGTTTAGTAATATAGTGATCAAACTAGGGTTTACTCAGTTAAGTAATATAGGACTAGAATAAGGGTTTACTCAGTTTATTAATACATTTCTATAATGATGGTTTACTCAATTCAGTAATACAGGCCTAGAATGAGGGTTCAATCTGTTCAGTAATACAGGGCTAGAACTAGGGTTCACCCTATTCAGTAAAGGACATTGTTGACTAATATGGTCTTTGAATTTATGCCTTGGGTACTATAGAAATCATTATTGCATATTTTTTAACAATTCCATGTCTTAATATGATGTTATGCATTCATGGATTATAGAATTTACTTCCATTTGATGCATGTCTTTTGAAATACCAAACGTTGTTCCATGATTCATGTATATGATCTTTGATATGCATGGTATGATCGGTTATTTTCTTGATCATGTTCTCATACCCTTATACTCATGTTTTTTACTACAATTCTCCTATTTTTACACTTATAGATCATTTGAGCTCACCCATTTTTTGGATTTCTTCCTCGGGTTATGAAGATATGGATTATGTTTGATGTGTCTAAGAAGGGTTATAATCGGAATGAACCTGGTGGGAGATAATTTATCTCAATTATGTACCATTTTTTATGTTTCCATGTTCCCAAAGGCAATATACCTACTACGATCTCTGAAACTCTTTCTGTATAATGTTTAAGTATTCCGAAAATGTTATGTAATGTTTTTTCTATAAATTGAGGGACTCTAAAGTTGGTATCATAGACAAGTTATAGTTATCCTTTGTAAATTAGGATGAGAAAACCATAGTGAGATCCCTAGGTTTATTTTTATGCATATTTCTAGGGATGCTTCTAATAATAACTAATGGATGAGTTAACATTTAGTAAAATGTTCAAGAATTTTGGTAAAGGATAGAGTGAGTGGTTTTAAAGAAATACATACTTTCCTAGATACTACAAGTGGATGTGTCTTAGGAACAGATGTACCTAGGTGTCACAACTCTAACAATATGTTCTAGGCTTGACACAGGGAAATCAGGTATATGATAATATGACTAACTACACACCTGTTTTGACACTCCCATGGGATATGCTTTGTGAATACACAAATTATTCAAGAGCCATCATGAAATATTTATATATAAGTTTGCAATGAATAACCTTTGATAAACCCATGGTGCCCTAGATTATTGAAAACATCATGATTTAGACATAATATAAAAAATTATTTTCATGATTGTGTTATTTTCTACATTGATAAGTAATGCTCACACTATGCTTCGGGTTTTAGTCTATAGTGGGAATGGGAAGAACCATGATTGATGTTGAAAGTGATGGAATATTTTCTGATGAGCAGTCATGTAGGATGATAACTAGAGTGAATGATGTCATGATAATACCTAATCAGTTTTCATGGTATATGATTAAATTTTTTTACCTTAACCAGCTCTCATAGTCACCATGGAATAGAAAGATGGTGTTTGTTGAGTGTTCGGGTAATGTAGACCATGGATGAAATAAGATTTGGTTTCCATTATGTCAAGAATGTGGAAAGAATCACTTAAGTTATTATGTAAGAGGAACAAGAAGGTGTTTTCACTATGGAATGAAGGACACAAAAATGTGACGACAGGGGAAAAATAAACTTTTCAGTTAAATAAATGGATGGGAATTTTGGCATCCTATGTATTCATCAAAGGATAAGTGTTTTAAGTGTGGAATAAATGGTCATTATGAAACTCAATGACCCAAGAGGATAGTTCCAGAATATAATTATCATGGTGGTTCGAGTAATGGTTACATTGGTGATGATGAAGAGACTACGAATTAAATGTGAATGAAAAGAGGTATTATTGTAAATGGATTAAGGATGAAGTAATTGAAGTAATTATGTATTTGAATTATAGAATTAAGAATAGTGAATTATGTGTAGATTTTTCTGTTTATGCATTGATGAGGATTTAAAATATTATGTTGAAAGGTCATGATGGACTAGAAAAGTTTTCTCATGAAAGATAACGTTTTGACAAATAGAAGGTAACCCTTAACTTGTTCTTTCAGTTAGGATGATTTTCTATGGATAAAGATGCGTTAGATATGAATAAGTATATCATACCATAAAAATTACCTTATAACTAAGTAAGGACCTATTTTTGTGTGCTTAATGATACCACTAATTATGTTTACAAAATTTTTGGATTTAAGGACTAAATACAATATTCTTTGGAATGAGGAAGCATGCATTTTTTTCCAACAGATTTATGGTAATTCAGGTTGCTACAATGATTCAAGGGAGTATACAATAAGGCTTTTGACATGTTTTGAATGTTACAACCAAAAGATACATTGTGATATAGGGGTATAAATTTTAATCTAGTTTCATGACACTCTTTCTATGGTTTTGGTTTTCCATAATTCTAAAGGGTTATGAGGTTATTTTTTCATGAAATGTTTAATTTAATATTCATATAGAGTATTTATGCACTGATTTTGTGTTGAAACCCTTGGTTAAATGTATAATCAGATATTAACGTTATTTAAAAGGTGTCCATATAATATATTTTATTACTACGGTTTTAAAAAATGACTTCATGTATGTCGGGTGACAACCAATCATGTCTGGAAAGTTCACAGTTCTTAAAAACAGGACTGAAAGACAATAAGGGATTCATGCCTACCATTGTCCAATGTGATGTACTAGTTAATTTTATTTAATTTTAATGAATTAATATTTATGACGAACTATAAGTGTTACGTTTATTTTTATATTTTATTTCATGTTGTTTTAAGTTAGACTTCTTATTCTTTATGGGCGTTAAGATCCATTAAAAGTGAATTTGTGTGTTTTATTCATCAAATATAGTTGAAATAAATTCATTCCATGAGATAATGGTTGAATTAGAAATTTTTAAAAGCCCATCACAAGAATAATTTTTTTTTTGTAGAACTTTACAAAGAATTACTCAATGTTCTAAAAGTTATACAAATTTGTTTTATCATAATAACTTAAAATTATCTTTAATCAATGGCCTCTAGATTCATCACATATTTATGAATTTGAGTCCCTCGAAATTATTTTTATCATTCACTTGTTATTTATTGGTGAAATCAAATACCCTCTATTAGTATTTATGCCTTTTCTCCATATCTAATCTTCACTCCCAACCTATGTTCTCCCATGTGGAAACACAGTTTGATGATACTTTGGGTAACTGTTATGGATCCAAATTTCCATTTTTAAGGGGTGTTTTGGAATACAATTTTATGATTTGGGTTTATATGAATGAATAATTCATGTATTAAACATTTGATAACCCTGATGAATTTCGAGTGTGAAATTCATTTCAAGGGGGTTAGAATGCACCACCCCAATAGTTTTAGAATTATATTTTTTGAATTAATATAACGTTTCATAATTAACATTTCACATGAAATTGGATATTTTAAATTATATATATATATATATATTAAAACTCAAATTCAAAAATTACTTTCATGATAATTACCAACTTGGAATGTGTTGCACGGAACAGCAACTTCGCATGCGCTGCGTGCTACACCGACTTGGCGTACGATGCACGCAACAATCTGTTTCAAAAAAAACATCTAATCTTATGGTTTTAATTATATAAATAATATAATTATAAAATATATGTTAAACATAGTAATAACTACTTTTAAAATATTGTTTTTTAATATAATGAAAACATATTGATAACAGAATATAATATTTTTAGTAATGAAATTTTTCATTTAAAATATTTTTTTGGAATGAAAAAATTTTTATAATAAAAATAATTTTATAGACATTATTAAATTGAATTAGATAAAAGAAAATTATTTTTTTAATTCCCAATGTTGAAATTGTCCTTGGGTGATTTTTTGGAATTTTTCTGAGAAATTTAATTTTTTAATCAAATTTTTAGTTAAAAACTATCATTTTTTCTAATTACTTGTTAATTATAAATTATATAATACATATTTTTTATGTTTATATTAGATAAATTTTATATATAATAATAAAATTAATTTCCTTATGATCAAATTCCCTTGGAAACTGAATAAAAACTCTTCACAAATTGTCATTGTTTTTCATACATTAAAACTTTGTTATTTCGTCCTGTCTTCGGGAATAGATCTAATATTAATTTTTTCAATTCTATTATTGGAATTTAAAAAATAAAACATAAACCATTTTATTCAGTTTAATATTTTTATTTTAATAAGTTTAAGTAAATTTTTGACCAAAATGATTAGTAAAAGTGATTAAAATTAATCACAACGGCAAGCCAGCCTTAAGCTTAATTAGGGACTAAATCTTAAAAATAAGGTACCAAATGACCTGGAAAACTTTATAAAAACCCTTAAATTTACATATTTATGCCAAAAACAATCCATTATAGAGTATTTATGGTTTTTTAAGACATTTCCTTGGTAAGAACATGTGCACACCTAATTTGTTTCTAAACATTCTACGTGATTCCTTTTTCTTCCCTATAAAAGACCACCACCTATACCCACTAATCACACCTCTAAAACCATTTAAATACATCCAAAATCTTGACAATTATCCTCCCAAACTTCATCCTTAAGACTTTGAGGCCTCTATTTGGGAATAATCTCACTCATGTAATCCTTTCGACACAGACCCAAAGGAGTTACCTGAATAAGAGGTAACGTCTTCTCTCAAGCTCCTTTACATTATTTTCCTTCTCCACCACCTCCAATATCCATATTCCCTTTATGTTTGACAACCCCAGTATCAAACATATACTAGTATGTTTTTATTAAAAGGTATTTATGTACACTTAAACACACCTCCATCAAAAGGATGTTGAACAAATTGTTTCTGTGTACAGTAAACTACTTTCTCATGAAATGATGATTGCTCATTTCTCCATTACCACCAATCATAGTGGACATTATTAGGGACACTATATTTATAGATGAAATATATTATATTTATTATGTCTTTAAAATAATTTATTCCTTTCACAATACACATATTTTTACCTTCCATGTGGTGTTAATACGATAATCTCTTTTGAGGAAGGGTGGACTACCGCCACCTCAAAGCGATATGATTTGTTCACACACCACATTGAATGTATTAAGGATGGGTTTAATGAAATAATATGATTTATATTATATAATAATGACACTTTAATAACGATATATATACACATATATATACATATTTCATTTATATACTTTCATTCAATACGATAATAATAACGGAAATCATCGTTCATTCGTATATATAGCTTACCATCTCCATGAATGGTGTATTACTTTACATAATTCATTATTATATTGATGACTATAATATATTTATATTATATTTACCTGATATTTATTTAATTTTCTACATTCTGTAGTCATGATCTATGTACAAGGATCAATGATATATCTAATTAAGACACATGAGAAGAACAAAGAGAATATTACATGAAGTGAAACCTTAATGTAGGATCATTAATAAGAAAGAAATTTAAGGTTATAATAAAAAATATATTTTAATATATATATAATAATAATATTTTATAAAATATGTATAATAAACTTATATTTATTATACAGATACTTTGTACGAGTACTGCTCACTTTTATTTTCTGTGAGATTCATGTTATGATCACAACTCTTTCCTATTGTGTGGTAAATGTAATGACCATGATTGAATTATAATTATCTTATATGTAAAGTTATGGATATTCACATATACATTCTATTATCTTATTTTCCATAGGTTTAAATTTAAATAGTTTCCAAATCATTAAAACAATTTTGTCTCAATTTTCTATCCTTGAGACTCATGTTTTTTAGGAACTTAAACACTTTTTTGAGGTATATATACTTACATTGTACATTTTATATCATGAATCTCCTTATTTTAATAATATTTTAATCTTCATGTAATTTTCTTTTCATACGTGGTAAGAATGATCCCAAGTATCCATTTTATAAGAGTTTATTGATAAAATCTTATCATTTTTTTATATTACTTATGTTTATGCTTCCTTTGAAGAAATATCTCAAGAATATTCATTATTTATTTATCCTATTTTTTTCAAGATATCATCATTTTTTAATACCATTTTCCCAATCTATGGTACATATGATAATGTTTTTTGTAAAATCGGATCCTCTCTCTCTTTGTTCGGAAATCTATTGTACTCAAAACAAATGTTTTCAAAACTATTTCCAATGATCCTTGAAGATAATTTGTAAGGAAAATGTATTTTAAAATATTTTATTATTTTCATAGATTCATTATATGTTTTCAAAAAAAATTATTTTCAAAACGTTTTAATGATTTCACTATAAGTTTTCTAATTATGTTCAATTAAATGGTATTAAAAAAATTCAATATTTCCTTATAAGTGTTGATGGGTTTTTAAAGTAAAATGTTTTGAAAGTTTTTTTAACGTAATTTTAAATGAATTCATGGAAAAATGTTTTCAAAATTATTTCATGTCTTCTCCATATATTTTCATGGTATTTTCTAAGAAATTAATGTCAAATGGTTTTATATATTAAAAATCCTTTTTCATCCAAGAAAGCATATTTCCTAAAGAAATGATTTTAGAGTATATTTAAAAATTATTTTCCATAAAAGATAACATTTATTGATGTTACAGATTCCTTTCATGGAAATAATCAAATGTTTCCATTCAAATCATTTCTATTACAGAGTTATGATTAATGTAATGGTATTTATGAAACCCATTTCTCCGTTATGGGAAATATGTGTATGAAACCTATTTCTCCTACATGGGATATATGGTTTTGAACCCCACTTATTTTCAGGGATTATTTTTATGAAGAAATGATTATGAAACTTGTCTCATTCCATAGGTAATGATATGTTTACATATTTATGATTCCTATTTCATTCCATGGGTTATGATATTTTCAATTATAAACTTGTGGAACATGTATGTATGATTTCATTATTTTATTGGTGGGACCGATACCCCCTCTAATGAATTTGGTAAATATTTATATCTCATGAGAAAGAATGGGGTGGAATTGGGGCTTACTCAGTTTAGTAATATAGGGTTTGAATGAGGGTTTACTCAGTTCAGTAATCAAGGTCTGAAATGAGGGTTTACTCCATTCAGTAATACAGGGATGGAATGAGGGTTTACTCAATTCAGTAACACAGGGATATAATGAGGGTTTACTCAGTTCAATACTATAGGGCTGGAATGAGGGTTTACTCGGTTCAGTAATACAAGGCCAGAATGTGGTTTTACTCGGTTCAGTATTAGAAGGATAGAATGAGGGTTCACTTTGTTTAGTAATACAGGGCTAGAAGGTGGGTTCACTCTATTCATTAAAATAATTGGTCCACTAATATGGTGTTGGTATTTATTTCTTATACACTATTGAAATCCTTATATTCTTATGTGTTTCCACAATTCTATGTTATACTTAGATGTTATGCTTGTATGGCTTATATATTATACTTTCTATTATTTCATATCTTATGAACTACCAAGCTCTATTCCATGATTCATTTATATTATCTTTGACATACTGGGTATGATCTTCTATTTTCATGATCATGTTCTCATACACTTATACACATGTTTATTCTTACATGACTCCCTTGTTTACCTTTAATGATCACATGAGCTCACCCCTTTTTATTTTTCCTTCCCTAGATTATGAGGACATTTATTATATTTAATGTGTCTAAGAAGGGTTCTCGTAGTGAAGAACCTAGTGGGACATCATGTATCTCACTTATGTACCAGTGTTTATGTTTCCATTTTTCCAAAGGAACTATACTAACTACGGTCATTGAGAGTCTTTTCGTTTAATGTTTAAGTATTCTACGAAAGTTATGTATTGTCTATGTTTGTAAAGTGAGGGTTGCTATAATTTGTATCAGAGAAAATGTATAGTTAGTCTTTAAAAACTAGGATGAAAAAACCTTAGTTAGATCTCTAGGTTTATTTCTAAGGATAAGTAAAGGGATGTCTCTAAAGATAAGTATAAATATGAGTTAATGTTTAGGAAAATGTCCAAGAATTTTGGTAAATGATTGAGTGAGTGGTTTCCCAATAATAAATACATGTCTAAATACTACAGGTGGATGTAGCTCTAGAACAAATGTACTTAGGGGTAACAACTCTGAAAAGATGTTCCATGATTGACTTGGTGTAACCTGGTATATGACAATGGGTCTTGTTGCACACCTTGTTGGACACTCCTAGGGGATATGATTTTCAAATTAACAACACAAACTATTCATGAACCATCATGAGGGATTTAGATATATGTTAACTTTAAGTAACTTAGGATAAACCCAGGGTTTCAAATATTTTGGAAGGTGTCATGATTTAGACATCTTATTAGTAACTATTTTCCTTACTATGTCGTTTCCTACTAGGATAAGTAATGTCCACACTATTCTTCTGGTTTCAGTCAATGGTTTGAACCGAAAGGAAGTGGATTAATGTTGAATGTGATGAAAGATTTTATAATTAGTAGTCAAGTGGGATGATCACTGGAGTGAAATATGTCATGATCATGCCTAATCAGTATTCACAGTACATGATTAACATTGTTTACATTAACCAACTCTCGGACTCACCAAGTAAGAGAAAGAATGATTTCACTAATTGTTAGGGTAATGGATACCATGGAGGAAATAATATTCAGATTCCTTTTCTCTCAAGAATGTAGAAATAATCACATAAGTGAATGTCTAAGAGGAACAAGAAGGTGTTTTGACAGTGGAAAACGACCAAAACAATGTGACAGTAAGTGAAAAATGAAGTGTTGGGTTAACAAAATGGATTGTAATTTTGGCCCCCCTATCATGCCATCGAAGGTTAAGTGTTTCAAAGTGTGTAATAAATGGAATTTTTGAAAATAAATGTCTCAATTTTAATGTTCCTAATGTTATTCAATAAGGTTCTATGAGTAATGTATACATTTCAGATTATGAAGAGACTATGGATGTAATGCTAAAGAAAATAGGTATTATTGTTAATGGATTAAGGATGAAGTAATTTAAGTATTTTTGTCTTTGGAGTCCCGATTTAGAAATGGTGGTTTATGTATGGATTGGTTAGTTTATTTTTTCTAAAGATTTACAAGAATATGTTGAATCTTCAAGAGGGACTATAAGGTTTATCTCATTAAATTTAATATTTTGACTAAGGTATGGTAACCCGTAACATGTTATTTATGTTAAGATAAGGTTGTATAGATAAAGGTATGTGGGATATGAATAAGTAAATCAGACCATACTAATTACCTTGTAACTATGTAAAGACATATTTATAGGTTTCTTATGCTACCAATAATTTTTTTACAACATTTTTTGATTTAAGGAGAGAATCCAATATACTTTGGAATGAGGAAACATGTATGTTTTCCAAAACGATTTATGGTAATTCAGGTTGATACCATGTTTCAACGGAATATAAATTAATTGGATTCACATGTTTGGAATGTTATAGAAAGAGAAACATTGTGATATAGTGGAATCAATGTTAATTTGATTTTGTGACCCTCTTTCGTAGGTATTTTTTTTTCATCATTCTAAAGAGTTATAAGGTTATCGGTTCCTAAAAAGATTAAGTTAAACTTCATAGGAAGTATTTTTTAATTGAGTTTGTGTTGATAACCTTGGATAAAAGAAGAATAATTTATTAAACTTATTTCAAGGATATAAATCTTATATATTATTTTAGTGTTGTTTTAAAAAAGGACATCATGTGTGTCGGGTGACAACCAATCATGTCCGGCAAGGTCGCAGGTCATGAACTAATGACTGGAGGACAGTAAGGGTTTCACGCCTACCACTGGTCAACACAATGATCTGGATAATGTGTATTTATTTTTAATGAATAAATATTTATGATGAACTATTACTATTACCTTCATTTTTATTGATTAATACATGTTGTTTTTTAGAGAAATATATTTAGACTTTTAATTCATTAGGGTCCTTAATATCGATTAAAAGCATATTTTAATGCATTATTTGTCAAATTTAATTTCTAGACATTCATTCCATGAGGAAATGGATGTATTAAAAAAAATTCAAAGCAAAACCCAATAATTAATTTTTTTATAGAAAAATATCAATAATTACTAAATTTTTTAAAAGTAATGAAAAATGATATTATCCTAATACCTAAAATTATATTGAATCAATTACCTCTAGAATCATCACATATTTATGAATTTGAGGCCCTCAAATTTCATTTGATCATTCACTTGTTTTCTATTTATGTCCTTAATCAACCCAATAAATATTTATTCTTTTTCTTTATGTCCAAACTTCACTCCCAACCTATGTTCTCCTATGTGGAAAGCCAGTTATATATTACATTGGGTAAAAATTATGTTTCAAAATTTCCATTTTTAAGGGAATTTTTATTATCCATTTTTATGATTTTGGTTTCTATGAATGAAACTTTCAAGTATTAATCATTAGATAACCCTAGGGAATTTTGAGGGTCAATATCATTTTAAGGGGTATAGAAAGCAACACCCCAAGATTTTGAGAATAATTTTTTTGAATTAATTTAACTTTTCAATATTTTCACTTCACATGACACTGTAAATAGTTCATTATATATATATATATATATATAATAAAATAAAATTTATTTTCACATGCAATACTAACTTGGATTGGGCTATATGCAATAACAACTTGGCTTGCCCTGCAAACAGCATCTACTTGGCGTACGATGCATGCAACATTATGTTTCTGAGCAATATATTTCCTTATGGTTTTAATTATTTAAATAATAAAAATATAACCTATTGATTAAACTTAGTAATAACTAGTATTTAATTATTTTTTTTATAAAAAAAACTTATCGATAATGAAATATAATATTTTTGTAAAGTCCTTTTATATAAATAATATTATTTTCATGAATGAATTGATTTTAATAATAAAAAAATTAGACTCATTTAGATTATTAATTGGATATAATAAAAATCCTTTTTTAATTAAAAATGTCTAAATTATACTATGGTGATTGTTTTTTATTTTTCAGAGAAACATCGTTTTATATTAATAGTGAAAAATACTACTTTTTAGTTAAAAGATGCCTTCTTGTATAATTAATTATTAATTATAAATGATATTATAAATAAGATTAATTATAAAATTATATTATTATTACATTTAATAATATAATTAAATTCATTAGTATTATCTTCGCATTGAAAATGAATAAAAATCTTAACAAACTTTTCAACTTTTTCCTACTTTAAATCTATGTTATTTCATACCATCTATAGGATTAACACTAATCTTAATATTCCCTCTTCTATGATTGGAATTTAAAGAATACTTCATAAAACATATTATTAAGTCTATTATTTATTCTATAATAATACCATATAAATTTTTAATCAAAATTAATCGTAAATGTGATTAGAATTAATCACAACTGTTAAGGCCAAATTTTTTTTAATTAGGGACTTCATCATAAAATTAAGGGCCCAAATGACATATAAACATGTATAAAACACATTATATGTCTTTAGGTAAGCCATACACCTTCTCTTATATAGTTTCATTGGCTTTTTAAAACTTTTTTTAGGTAATAACATGTGCACACCTAATTTGTTTCTATAAATTCCATGTACATCATTTTACTTCCCCATAAAATGCCACCACCTTAACCCATTCCTCAAAAATATAATACCTTTTATAATAGTAAAATATCTTCCCATGAATACTCAAAAAAAAATCCTCCCTTAGACTTTGAATCCTCCATTTGGTTATAAACCCTCTCGATGAAGCCTTCTGGAAAAAACGAAAAGGAGTTACCCAATTAAGATGTAACATCTTCTCTCTAGCTCTTTTCCTTTATTTTCCATCTCCACCACTCCAATCTCATTATTCCCATATTGTGTGAAAAAAACCATATCCGATATATAATATTATGTTTTTATGAAATGTTTCTGACCTACAGTTACACACACCTCCATCCAATGGATGTTGAACATATTGTTTCTGAGTACGGTAAACTACTACCTCATGAAACAGTGATTGTACATTTCTTCTTTACCACAAATCATAGAATCCATTATGATATAAAATATATATATTTGTTATATATTATATTTATTTTCCCTTTAATATAATTTATCCATTTTATAAGAAATATATTTTTACCTTGTATTTGGTGTTAATATGATTTTCTCATTTGAGGAAGTGTGGACTACCGCCCCCTCAAAGCGATATGATTCATTCACAGACAACATAGATTGTATAAAGGTTGGTTTTAATGAACATATATGTTATATATGATATATTAATTATAATATAATTATAACATATATATATATACATATTTCATTTACCATAATTCTTTCAATACGACAATAAAAACCGGAAAAAAATTGTTCATTCGTACATACAACATACCATCTTCATGGATGGTGTACTCTATTACATACTTAATTACAATAAAGATTATTATAATATAATTATACTGGATGTAACTAATATTTATATAATTTTTTAAATTATGTAATCATTATTTATGTATAGGGATAAATGTTATAACAAATTAAGACACATGAGAACAAAAAAATAGAATATTACACGAAGTGAAACCTTAACATAGGATCATTAACAAGAGGGAAATTTAAGGTAATAATAAAACCATATATGTAATATAATATAAGAATATAATTCTGTATAATTTTTATAATAAAATTATATTTATTCTAAAGGAATATTATATGATTACAGAGAGAGTCAAGACATGAGTTATGGGGAATTCCATCTCACTTTTAATTTCAATGTGATTTATTTTATGATCACCACTCATTCTTTTTATGTGGTTTATATACTGACCATGATTTAATTATATGTATTTTATACCTAATTTTATGGGTATTCACATATCAATTCTATGATCCTTCATTCAGGGGGTTTAACATTCAAATGTTACCAAATCTGTAAAACAGTTTTGTCCCAATTTCTTTCTTTGAGACTTAGGTCTTTTTTGGTACCTAAAATATTTTTTGAGGTGTATATACTTTAATTTTACATGTTATATCATGAATATAATTATTTTAATTATATATAAACCATTCTTTAATTTCCTTTTCTTACATGGAGAGTATGATCCCAAGTAACCAAGTTATAAGAGTTTCCTGAAACAATCTTATCATTTTTCGAGATTTTATATAATTATGCTTACTTTGATGAAATGTCTCAACAATATTCATGAGTTTATTTCAACTATGTTTATTCAATATTACCTCATTTTTCAATACCATTTTTTATACTCTTTGGTTGTTAAGATAATTTTTTTAGTAAAATCAGATAGTCTCTCTCTTCGGTTAGAAATCAATTGTTTTTAAAAACCATGTTTTGAAAAAGATTTCAATTTTTTTCAAAATATCCTTCAATATTATTTTCAAGGGAAAATAATTATAAAAATGTCTTACTATTTTCAAATATTATTTATATTTTTTCCTGAAAAAATATTTTCAAAACGTTTTCATGATTTTTTTATATGTTTTCAAAGTATTTTCAAATAAAGGCTTTCAAATAATTTTTAAGCATTCGTTAAACTGATTTCAAGTGTTTCCAAAGAAAAATTTTTTTAAAATGTTTTGAAGATTAATTTAAATGTAATCAAGGAAAATGGTTTTAAAAATGATTTCTTGTCTTCTTTAGAAGTATTCATGGTATTTTTTAAGAAAATTATTTTCAAATGGTTTTATGCCTTAAAATCCTATTTTAAACAAGAAAGGAATATTTTCCTCATGAAATGTTTTGTGAGTATATTTCGATATTGTTTTCCATAAAGGATAACATTTATTGCTGGTACACATTCCTTCCGTGGAAATAGTATAAAGGTTCCATTAATATACTTTCTATGAATGAGTTTTTATTAATATCATGGTCTATATGAAACCCTATCTCCTTCATGGGTAATATGTTTATCAAACTTTTTTTCTCTTTCATGACTTATATGATTTTGAAACCCAATTATTTTCATTGGTTATGTTTATGATGAAATGATTTTGAAAAATATCTCTTTCTAGAGGTTATGATAGGTTTACATGTTTATAATACCCATTTCATTTCATGGGTAATGATATGTTCATTCCAGATGTTGTGGCACATATATGTATGATTTCATTATATGATGTGTGAGACCTATATATCCCTCCAATGAATTGGGTAATGATTTATATCTTATCAGATATACATGGATAGATTGAGGATTTACCTAATTCAGTAATACAGAGCTAGAATAATGGTTTACTTGGTTTATTAATACAGGGAAGGAATGAGGGTGTACTTAATTCAGTAATACAGGGCTGGAATGAGGGCCTAATTGGTTCATTAATAGAGGGATAGAATGAGTGTTTACTCTGTTCAGTAATATATGTATGTAATGAGGGTTTACATAGTTCATTAATATAGAGTTCGAATAAGGGTTCACTCAGTTTAGTAATATAGGGCTTGAATGGGGGTTCACCTAGTTCAGTAAAGGAATTTTTCTACTATGATAGTGTTGGCATTGAATCCTTGAATACTATGGAAATCAGTATATTCTTATGTGTTTCTATGATTTCATGTCTTACTCCGATGTTATTATTTCATGCTTATGGTCTTTACTTCCTTTTGATTTATGTCTTATATACTTCCAATCCATATACCATTAATCACATATGTGATCTCTGATATGCATGGTACGTTCATCTATTTTCATGATCATGTTCTCATACCCTTATACTCATGTTTATGCTTACATGTCTCAATTATTTACCCATTCTGAGCATTTTAGGCCACCCCTTTTTATGTTTACTTCCATGGGTTATAAAGATATGTATTATGTTCAATGGGTTTGATAAGAGTTCTAGTCACAAAAAACATAGTGGGATATAATGAACCTCACTTATATACCAGTGTTTATGTTTGCATATTTCCAAAGGCACTATAAATACTATGGTCTATGGGTGTATTTTGGTATAATGTTTAAGTATTCCTCAAAAGATATGTAATGTCTACATTTGTATAGAGAGGGTTTCTATACATGCTGAAATCATAATACTATATCCACATGAAAATGTTGAAAAATAAAATAATAAGATAAGGTAGTGAGAGAATGGAGAAAATGGAGGAAATACCATAGATTCAATCGAAGAAACCACATTGGATCACCCTTGAACCAATAAGAAGGAGGAAGAGAAGGAGTAGGCTTGGATAGTCTTGTAGAGGGCTAAAAACCACGAAAAAATTGGTTCAAATATAAACTCTATTGGGTTTAAATAAATAATGTAAAAGGAATCAAATAATCTTTTTAAAATGGAAATATAACCGGGTCCTATCGGGTACTAGCTGGGGGGCCATTAGTGTAACACCCTGAAAGTTGGTAAAAATTTTCCATTAAATAATTTCTATGTTTAAAATTTTCCTTCACAGGAAACACAAAAATAATGTTAACAGTGATATATTTTTTAAGGAAAAACATTACAAAAAAGTACATGGAACCCTCTATTATATACCATGGTTGATTAAATCCATTAAATGTATGTATTTTAAAAGTATTAATAAATATAAGTGAGAATAGAATGACTAATTTCTTATAGTCTATATATATGAATGAAATATGACTATTATCTATATGGTCATTGAATATATGGTCCCTATAGATATATTCTTTGGATATACATGTATCGAGTAAGTATGCAGATTTTGTGTTATTTTAGTAAAACAAATAAATATTTTTATTTGGAAATACTAAATAATAAAATTTAAAATATATTCTTTAATTATGCAATTTTACTCTAAAAATATTTTTATGTGTTAAAAATATCCTTATCAAATAATTATTTGATAAAATTTAAAGAAATGTTTTATTACCAATAGATTGAAAAAATCAAATGATTATGAAAAAAATAGTTTTTTTCATTGTATTAGGGTTAAGATCAATGAATATGAAAAGGGATATTTTTTAATGAACTATTTTTCAAAAAGATTAGTTTTTTATTGATAAAATTATTTACCACAAAGAATTATCTCACCTAATTTTATTGTTAATATACATAAGGAAATAAATTTTCAATCATCCATTAGTTATCACAAGGAATTTAATAATAATGAATTCATTTTAGATTTAAAATTTGTTTTAATACAAATTTTATGTTTATGTTATATGAATTTTTATTTTAAAAATGTAAATTTATCATTGTAAAAGTGCGATAAAATATATTTTTATATGAGTAATATTTTAACAAAAATTTAATTATTAAATGATATGAAATTTTAAAAATAAAAATTATTATTTCCAATATTTATTTTCATATAAAACTATATTTCATTACATTTATTATTTCCCTTAAAAAACTAAAGTACAAAAAAATTAATTTTAATTTGAACAAAGGAACATCAGTTTTAGATTCATCATAACAATATTATCTTAGGATGATTTTTTTATCTTTTAAAATGGGTTTCTTTTTAGGTGAATATTGAAAAATACCATTTTTAAAAATACCATGGATTTTATTACATCATTAGATTATTAAAATAAAAGATAATTATGAAACATTTTTCTTGATAAAATACTTTTTATAAGTAAAATTATATATTTTAAATTATTATATTTAATTTAAAAACATATATTTTATTTTTTATATCTCCAGTTATATTATTCTCTAAAAACATTTAATGCATTATACATTTATCAAATTAGATTAAATGTTTACTAATTTTAGAAATATATATAAAAAATGGATTTAAATACTAGAAATTGAAGGTTAAAATAAAATAATAAGGTTTATATTATTTTTAGAAAAAAAATTAAATATGAAAAAAATTAGCTTCCATGGTAAAATTAAAAATGGTAAAAGGGTTACATATATGGGGTAAAAGACTAACAACATGTTAAAAACAAGTCTCTAAATGAGTATCTAAGGAATTTATAAACCATACATTACCTTACCAACCATTATTATTTAAATTTCATCCACGTTCAATATTTAAAATGAACTCTTTTTATTTTAAGAAATCCTATTTAAAAAATGAAATTTCCTTTGGTTATAAATGGAGCCTTCCACCACTACTTACATGGTGCACCAAATTTCATCTTATCCCCTATACTATTCCACATTTTGTTCACAAAAAAAAATATCCCATGTTCTTGGGTTTTTAGTCCATATATATTTCTCAAACATCATCTAAATAAATATGGATTTCTATATTAAATCAAATTATTCTATGTGTGTATTTTTTCATCTATAATGATTCTTCCATTTTTAGTTGAAGTAAACATGGGAGTTTGTATGATTTTTTTTAATGTTATAATTTTTTTAACCCTGTTTGGGTATATATGAAATTTTTTGAGATGTTTTTTTTATGTATTTCAAATTTGTTTGAGAGTTCCTCGAGTATGATTAATGATGTTATAATTTTATATGAACACAAAAATATTGATAGAGACCTCATCATATCACTCTGGAATTCGTCATCACAATAATTTAATGAGAAAAAGTCTTTTTTAAAATTTAATAAGTCATTATTTTTAGGAAAATAATTTTTATCAATAAAAATATATTGATTCAACATCAAAAGATTTTATTGAATATAATAATTCATTTTTGAGAATGAGTCTTTGAGATCATTGTGTGATTATTTTATATGTTTTCATCCTTTTTATATATAATTTTAATCCATATAGAATGAGTTATCTGTGATGTCATCTGATTCTGATATTGAGTTGAAGTTATAAATTATATGTACATAATATAGAAATATATTATTTAATATTCTACAAGCCTCATATATGAAGATCTACATCTTCTTTTCATAAAGTAATTCAAATATTATAAATATAATTCTCATATTTGTGACATATTTTATTTAAAGGTTGTGTGAAACTACATATTTTTGCATGGATCTATAATTTCATTGTCTTACTATGTTCCAATATTATATGCATGTGTTTTGTTGTTTCTTATATTGAATAATCCATGGTGTAGAGTCTATCCAGCCACATAAAGGAATAGGTTACCCTTGAAGGGGGATAACAATATTAAAATTACTATGCTCACTATTTCATTATTTAATGATAATAAAATTGATTATATGAATCTATACATGATTTAATCGATCCTTAACAGGTTTTAAAGGATTATTTAATTAAGACGAAAATGAACAAATTATTCTACACTGATTCCTCCACCTTTCTTAGTGGAGTATATCATTATTAGAAAATTTAAATGGTATCAAATCTTTGTCTCTCTATTTGATCCAAGCACGTTATTAGGATATATAATTTGAATTATATGTGTATCATAGATGTTCCTACCTTTTATGGGTAAAATTATCATAGTTATAAGAAAAAAATGTTTCCATATCTTCATTCCCTTAACCTGGATGTTAGAGATGATACTGTATTTGGTTTTCCACTGAATGAATAGAATGGTCCAATGAACCTATAATATAAAAGGAATATGAATCATGATACTAGAACAAAAAATTCTAATCTTATTTCCTTTCATGAAAAAAATACCAATGTGATGGGACTTCAATCAGCTAATGAAATCTAGGTCATGCTAGAAATTTTCTATAAAGAAAATTTGAATATAAGGGAGGATAAATTAAAATTTTGGATATGGAAGTTTTAAGACCTCCAAATGGATGAGGAAGATAATATAGTTGATTATTTCACTTAGGTAAATGATGTTTTTAGTGATATATAGGGGTTTGGAAAAAATTGATGACTCTATAATTCTTAAGAACAACATGAGAAATAATTTGGATTTGTTTTAACAGAAGATACCAAATCTATAAGTTATATAAGTTGTATCCTTAGATTAATTAAATAAAATTATCATATCTTATGAAATGTGAAAAATTATAGCATTGACAAAAAAGTGAATGATTAAATAGATTTTGTGGCCATGAGAGATATGAATGTTAAAGATCATGTAGATAATTCATATTCAAATTACTCAAAAAATTAATAAAATGATAGAGTCAATTAGAGAATAATTATTCTAGTTTTAAATATATTCAAGAAGATAAAGAACAAGGTCAAAATAAATTATCCCCAATAAATTAAAAAATGAAATAGAATTGATAACTCTTCAATTAACAAAATTATTAATAATGAACTATATTATAAATATGAATGAGATAAAACATTAAAATATAATCGGAATAAAATTCACTATGAAGTGTCCGAGTATGAGATAAAAATAAGATTTTTTATTAAGGTATCAAAAGAAATAAAATGAGATAAAAATATGGAACTGCTCAATAATATTTCAACGAATCTCAATGTGATTCTGGTTAGGAAATTACTAATTTCGTGGATCATGTTGAAAATAGATACAGTACTGCAAGCTGTGTAAAATAGAATACAGAAAAAAAATAAGTTGGAAGACATGTTTAAGGATAAACATGAATTTTTTTGAAATCCTAATGTAATTAAAAATAAAGAAAATAAAAAACTGGTGAATTATAACATTATTCCCATTAAAATAAATATTTGGTTTTAAAAAATTAAAAGCACTTGTTGATTAGATTAAAAACTCTATGTCTAAAGTAGATGAACATGAGAATTTGATAAAGTTATTTAATGATATATTTTCATTATAAGAACATGAATTATCTAAATCGTTGCCTATTTGTATTGAATATGAAAATTAGGTGAATAAGTTAAATTAGGATTTCAAAATTCTATCAAAGTGAGTGTAAAATCATAAAAATCATCTTAGAAAACATGCCTAGTAGATTATTATAAATTTATATTAAAAATATTATAAATATATAATATTATTAATTCAAGAACTAACTCAAAAAAATAATGAATCATGGACTATGAAATGTGGGTTAAAATAATCTTACACATTAGTTCAGAAAAATATGTTCTCTAAAAGAACATCATCCCACAAAAATATGAAAATATAGATTAAAAATGTTATGTATGATTGAAATTATAGAAAAAATTATATGTATAAGTTTCATAAACCAGTATTATTTAGGTTCTAGGAGTATCATTGGTACTATTGAGTTTTTGGGTCAAATTCTACAAATTTTGGTATAATATGTCATTTCATTGGAAGAGGCGTGAATTCAGGGGAAGTTATTCCGTGGAGAGAAAAATGGATTTTCCAAGAATACTAGATAGAAAATCAAGTGATTCATTAGTGTAGAATTAGAACCTATTTAAATGTCGTTCTGGTGTATTTGTTAGGTTTGAGCAATAAGGCCTATTAGGAAAAACGTGACAAAATTAATATAATTGGAAACTTATACACATAGATGAAGGGAAATTCAAAAACCAAAGGAAGATAAAAAAACTTACTGAGGTGTCATTGAATTCCTATAAGGAAATAAAATCACAGATTCATGATACTATGTGGTCATCCCACGTAACAGGTGATAAATGTATTTTAATGGATATTCAAACTTCTGAAGTTGAGTATATACTTTTTGTAGTGATTACTCTTTAAAAATAATAGGTATTTTATTGACTATGATTTAGCCACATGATATTGAAAAAGTGTTTTTTTCTAAAGTGTGAAACATAATATCATGAGTGTTATTACACTCTGTGATGATGTCCATGAGATTAACTTTTAGATTGATACTTGTTTTATTTATTTCATTGAGTTTTGATGGATCATTTCTCATGAAAGAAGAGCAAGTGACATTATATTTTTGATATGTGTTCCTTCTAATTTTTGTTATATGATAGCAAAATATGATATTTTTTCTTTCATGTAAGTATTACCATTTGTCCCAGAGGTTTCTGAGTAAAATTTTAAACTATAATGCAGTTGTATATCTTCCCAAACTGAATATAAAATATGATTATGTGTGCCAAAAATTCCAAAACAGAAAGATAACTGAGAAAATCATTAGAAGGTTTAAATTTCCCATTCTGGGAAACTAAAACATATAAATACTAATTTATGTGGTTCCATGTGGAAAAAATATATATGAAGTGATATATATTTCATAACATTAATTGGCAATATTAGTTAAATGACCAATGAGATATTCTTCAATAAACTAATTTCGTTGATATCTTTAAAGATTTCAAAATAAAAGTTTAAGGAATTTAAATGGTTCACATTAGCAAATATATATATGATCATGGGAATGATATTGAAGTTGAGGTATTTAGAATTAATCTTTCTAAACAGGGAATCAAGAATCGGTTCAACACAACATATACTCTAAAAATTGGGTTTTAGGGAGAAACATAGGGTTGTTGTTGAGATGGATGTGAAAATATTGTTTAAAAATAAAATTTCAAGGTATTTTTAGGGAGTGGAATTTTATTATACACTACACATAAAAAACTAAACAATTTTGACACTTAAGAAACATTTCACTGCATACTAAATGATTTATAAAATGATACCAACTCTCAAATAATTTAAATTATTGTGAATTCCATTCATTAAAATGATAAAAATTAATGATATTAGAATGCTTGAAGAGAAATATGTTTAGGGGTTATTTATGGGGTACTTATCTAATGGATGTGATTACAGGTGTTGGAAGAAATATTTTCATAAGATTTTGGAGTATTCATCAATAATTATTTTTTATAACCAATGCCAATTATAAAATTTTTTTATAGAGGATATTGAAGTTTTAGATGAAAATGGCATGATGATTTTAGAATATCTTATTGAAAAGGAATCTAGGAACATAATTATTCATAATTATGTTGATTTATAATGTATTAATGATGAAGTCTGTACTATAGGTAGTTATAAGAATTTGTTTTATTGGAAAAAGTCATGGTGATACATTAAATTTTATTAGAAAACAAGTAGCTCCTATTCAAAAAATAAAAAGTCTGATTGTTGGAAATCAAAAAACACTCATATCGCATATTATATCGTGAATAGTTTATTGATCTATAGATAATGTTCAATGAATAAAATTTTTCATTTTTTAATCAGCATATATTTATAAAAATAAAACATGGGATCTTTTTCCCATACCAAAGCATGTAAATTTCATTAACAACAAATGGTTGTTTAGAAATAAATTGAAGGAGAAAGGGGTTGTAAAAAAGTAACCAGAATAGGCTATTAAGTAACAAATATATTCAAATTAAAGACATTTAATTTGAAGATACCTTTACTATAGTATAAAATAATGAAAAAAATAGGATTTTTTAGGTGTAGCTAAGCACAGTCACTATAATCTGTACTACATTGATGTTAAATCATCATATTTAAATGATGAATTTGAGTAATAAGTATATATTGAACAACTAATTTTTTTATTATTTATTTTGATAGAGGAATGGTGTGGAAACTGATAATATATTTGTGTGGATAGATATAGGCACCAAGATCATAGTACTAGAGTCTTGTTGGGTGCATGAAAGAAATGGGTTTCACTAAGTTCAAATTTGACAGCATTTTTTGTGTAAGTGAGTTTTCCATATATACAAAAAAAATCATAGTGTATATTGATGATATATTTTTTTCTAGTCACCAATAGTAACTTTGTGAAGAATATTATTGTCTCATTATAGAATAGTTGGAGATGTCTATTCTGTGAAAATTTTATTATTTTCTTGGATTGGATATTGATCTAAATTAAATTAATGCTTTTTTCACAATAAAAATGTAATATTCAGTTATTGAAAATGTTTAGAATATAAGAATTGAGGTATTTTTGAACACTAATAATATTTAATACCCAATATTATAATTATGTAAATAAAAAAAATGTTAGACCAAATGAATTTATAGAACTCATTATAATTTTTTGGTATTTTCCAGGTTCATGACCAGACATAGCCTTTGGTGTGAGAACTTGTTCTAAATTTATATGTAATCCAAGTGCGTATAAAATACATGATGTAATTTAGAGACTTAGATATATAAAATGTAATGAATAATTACTGATTATTATGAAATATATTAAATATGTGAATCTAATTGGATACACTGATGTAGGTCAAGAGGGAGATTATAGAGATTGTAAATCCACATATTGTTGAATTTCATACATAGGTGGTGGTTGAGTATTATGGTAAAATGTGAATAAAAACATCGTAGGACTTATAATATCTGAGAAAGAGTATGTTGTAATCATTTAAGCATCTAATTTTATATGTTTAGTTACGAAATTAAAAAATTATATAATTGAAACAAAGAGTCCATTTAGGATTTTTTTTATGATTAATGTAGAATAAATTTGTCCAATAAACATATAAAACTATTTATATTTGGACATGTAGTCCTTAAGTACCATTTCATTAATGAAAAGTTATAAATTGAGATATTATTCTTCAAAAACAATTCTAGGAATTATGTTGAAAAAATACAAAAAAAAATCCTTTCCATGACATAATTTCATTAAGATAATCTTGAAACACAATGATTATCAATCATTTCTCAAATGAAAAAATATAAACCACCACCCCCATTGATCTTTTTATTTTTTCAAAAAATGGGGATATGGAAAACATTATTTTAAAAATAGTGATATAATCCTTGATAAAATAGGGAGTGATCATTTCATTATCATTAGATTTTATATATAATGATGAATGATGGATTAGTGAAAAATATATGCACTGATTGAGGGGGGGTTTATATACGGAAGTTGAATATAATTACTTGTAACTAAGGGAAAAAATTCTCTAAAAAATAATATAATCTAGTTCTGTGGTACAAGACTCTTACCATGTGAGATAGACTATGTTTTGATGATTCTCAAGGTGGTTGATGGGTTCTGAGAAAAACATGGGCATCTTTGAATGTGATCAATAGAGTATCTAATAAATGAAAAAGTGGGATATTTAAGAACACATGGAGTAGTGTATGATGAGATTTTTATTTGATGGAATCCAGGATTGAGAATAATTGAAAATGATTAATATTTTTTTGATGTGTTTGTAATGTGTTTGGGAGTGACTGGAGCTCATTTTAAGAAGTTATAAAGGTAAAATAACAAATAAAATTTATATAAGTCCTCAATATAAGACACAAAAAATCATCATCATAATACTTCACTGTGTTTACAATTGGGTATATTTAAGGATATGTCCTTACAATTGAGTTCATGACTTTGATATTATGTGATATACTTTGAGATAAGATTTTAAGACTTCTTTGAACATAAGACTTCAGGCATGAAGGTACGTATTTAGTATCTTCATATGGAATTTCCTAGATAACTCATCATACATCATTGCAAGAGTAACCTTTGATTGTATCGAGTGTAATACATAACAACTTTTTGAAATGTCAATTTTTTTCAAGGTTGAAAACTAATTTTTATGAAATAAAATATTCTAGAGAAAACAGAATATATGATTCTAGAGAAAATCATAAAATATTAGGACATCAAATTTGAAATGGGGATCAAGTTGTTTCGTATGAGATTTTAAAAATGGATAACTCTATAAAAATTCTTTTGACAATTCGTTGTTTTTATGATTCAAGTGTTTTATTGGTTGTGGTAATTAATACTACTGAGATGTTCAGTTCTTCACCATAGATAATCTATTCATCTTATATATTTAATGGAGATGAGTTCAAGCTATTATAGGGAGTATAATATGATGATTATTTTTAGAATTCAAAAATTTATTATTTTTAAATTATACATATATGAGATCATGAATAGATATGTTTTTGGCATAGATTTTTATTGAGATGGTGAAAATAAGAAATATAGAATTTTATGTATTCTATAGAATAGAAGTTATTAAAAGTAAATAATATTTAGGTGAACATTGTGTATATTTGTGAGACAAATTGAATGAGGAAATAAACGTGGATCATGTTTTATTATTTTATTTGAGAAAATATAAATAATTATGATTGAGAAATTGATTTACTACAATAAAATTGTCCTTATATTCTAGGTTTCTCTAATATTATATGTTTTCAAAGAGGAATGTATATTTATTTGAATATCATGAATGTATAGAAAATAGAGAGAGACGAATATAGTTCATTAATCTAAAATTCTAAGAAAATATTCTATATCTTATTGATCTTGAGATGTCAGTGAGATCATATAGGTCTGTTATTCATAAAAAATTATACATTAAATCGTTGTAATGTGAGTATTTCTTTGTGAATATTATTGAATGAATTTTTAGGTAGATCTATATTTTTTGTTGTTGAATCCACCAAACTCTCAATAATAAATTTCCTATCTCTGTTACATATTTTTAATAATGTCATTGTACAAATAGATATGTATTATCCCATATTTTCTAGGTATATCTATACTAAATTTTCATTTGAAACTTGGTATTGGTTCCTTGATCTTGTATGGTTAAATACCATGGAGGTGCAGCAGAAGAGTGGATTTGGATAGCTACAGAATGAATTTACTCCATAAAATCCCTATTTATGATATAAATTTATTTTGTTGGCCCATAAAATAATATTGTTTCTAAATTCATCAAGGACCTATGTATAGTATAAATTTGTCACATAATATGGATTTACGATGTGAAATCACTTTTTACTCAATTTTAATTCCACAAGACATTTTTAGGGTGTATGTCATAATTGAGGGATTTTTGAAATAAATTTCCTATTTAAGTCCCTGATTATCCATGCTTAGTCTATTTTTAACTATCTAGTGGAGTGTGTTGTGCATTTTGAAAAATATATCTTCTATTCCTTATCTCAAATTAAAGACATTCTAGTGGTGACGTATGATAATTTTTCTCCTAAACCAAAGCCTATTTTGTTGAATCATCAAGGACCATATCAAGAGTTCAAGGAAATCCCCATCCTTTCTCCACCCTCTTATATCATTTCTTTTCCCATTAAGAGAACCCAAGATCGGGATACTTAAACCATATCATTTTTTACATTCATGTTAGTAGTTTCTTGGTTTTATTAAAAGGAATGAGGAACCCAGATTTAAATTATAATTGAATAATTTTCACTATTTCTTCTTCCTTTGAAGTGGGTTGTCTAAAACAACTCATTGACCATCTATTTTCTCTCTCTAATATGTGTAATAAATGTGATCATGTTTTCATCCCATCCATGTGACATTTATAAATTGTTAAATCATAATCTAATCAGTTTCACGTGATTATACCTCTCATTAGATCATATTAGGTCCTTTGGAATTGATACTAGGCTCATGGACATCCATGAGGAGAGCCTTCCCTTGAACCAGTAATGAAATATTATATTTTGAAACACGGTTTTAGAATATAATTTAATTCAATGTAAAAGGTAAACTTCCATATTTTTATAGTAATGGAATTTCTTGATATAAGAGGGTCTATCAATATATAATAAACACATTGTTATTCGATAACTAGAAATTTTGGTCAATCGTATTTATATATCAATTGTGATAAATTGTATTTTTCTATAACTACAATTTTTATTACTCACATGAAGCATGATATCTTTTTTATTGACTCAAGAAACATGAATCCAATTATTCATCTTCACATAAGATATTCCATCACTTGAAATGAGATGATATTTGCTCGTTTTAATATAAAAATTATAAGGTGTAAGAGACTCTGATATGGGAATTCTCTTGGATCCCTCTATGAGGTGAGAAGAGATTTGATTCACCCCTTATGACCTAAATATGGGAATATCAAGGAAACTCCAACTTAGGAATTTTGATGGATCCCAATGGGTTAGATGATATAGGATATGGGAAATTATTCCTAATGTAAAAGGATTAGCAAGTGGTATTAGTGATATATCCTAACATATGATGATCACCCCTTAATAAAGATTATGTATGGGATTTGAAGCAGGTTTAGATAGCCTAGTGTTCCATCTCTGAGCTCGACTGTAAGAATTTCTATTTCCTATGCATTATTAATTAATTAAATTAATACCACTATTTATTTCATTATTATATTCACTTCACATATTCTGAAAAAAAATCTTAGACACTATGGGTGTTAAATTATGGAGTTGTACTCACACCCTATTCTGGACATAATTTTATACCTATGAATACATTATGGATGAAGGCTTTGAAAATGGAAAGGGGGCATTCCTTTTATTATTTATTTCATGATGGGTTGGAGTTTGGATATGGGACCCACAAGGTGATCGGGAGAAGGTTTTTTGGGATTTTTAATTTATTTTTCCTTTATTTTTATGGATTTATGCATGATAATTAGTTACATTAATCCTAAAATTTCGCGATACTATGATTGTTTTTATAGTTATGTTTTGATCTGTATCTAACAGTGGTTTAATGACTTCTTCTTTATATTTATTATATATTTTTTCTACTCTTTTATTATTTTTTCTATTATTCAAACTCTATATTGGAGTGTATAGTCTCCCCCTATATCTCTTTCACCCTTAATTTTATTCAATAGACTCTGGTATATGGGTAGGTGTGCATGAGATCACAGAACAACCCTGAATTGGTCCCAAAAGGGAGAAATTGTAGGGGATGTTATATAGTTGTTTCAGAGCATATATTTTCATTTTTATTTTTTTACTATTTAGGAAAGATAAAAAGGTGAATAAGATTACATTAGTAATTGGTAATGGGAATATCCATGGAAGTATCCAACCCATGCGAGAGTTAAATTCTTAGATCCCATTGATTATATTTTTTTCATGTGGTTTTCTTATTATATTTTTGAATTTATTTCACCTTGGATGTTTTTACATGATCTCTATACTTATTGTTTCGGTGATTTTACTCACAGGATGGTATAGAATTATATGAGTTTTTATGCATCATGATATTCATATATGGATACATATTTTTATGATTTTTTAATGTTAGTGACATCATTTATACATGTGATATTCTTCGTATATGAACTCTGAAATGTAATCTCATGTAATGACTAATAAAAAGGAATGAAATGAACTATTATGTTATATAAAAACTGTTTTTTAGGAATAGTATAGAGGAACCATGGGCCAGTGGTCCTCTTTTTCTTTCACCTATTAAGTTTGGACTTGTTGTGTTCCATTTTTCTATGGAGTGTGTTGGTATTTATATATAAGATCCATCATCAACTTCTTTGAATCATTCATCAAGATATTTAATATTAGTACTCTCCTAACATAGATAAGCCCTAATTTCTTACATATTTGGAAAATTAAATGGAAGATCACCTTCGTGAGAGCAGCCTAAGAGTCATGCAACCATGGAGAGGGATATTGTTCACCCCATAATTTCTGTTTCTGAGATGATGATGATGGTTTTGGTTGTTGTAGAATCATTAAAAGGTGGGAGACATATTAAAAAATAAATTAATATTTTGTTTCTTTGAACCAAGATCAAGGATATTTCAGGTCAAATTCAAATTAATTTCTTTAATATCTAAATAAATAAATACCATGAATTTATTACTTTTATTGTTGGTGAATACTGAACATTCGAAAAGCCCCTTTCGGATTACCTTTGTTGGGATGTGAGAATCCAAGTATATAATAAATATAGTGGGGATCCACACGTTCTCCTACGATCTCTTGGATATATCACTCGATCTCTGGATGCTAACATAGTAAGTTGAATGCTTTGTGTAGTTCATTCATGATCTATCAATCTTCAGTCTTGAAGAAATGTATCTTTCACTTATTTTTCTAAAGAGGGGGAAAGACAAATGAGTTTATTGATAATTATTTTTCTATAACAATTCTCTATTCTCAATTTCAGATACACTACACAATAGACCAATCTATCAATTTTTAGAGATAGGATTTAAGTTAAAATATTATTTAACAACATACCAGCTAGTAAATCACATTTATTACCTTTAATACACACTATGAAACATAATAATAATAGAAATATTATTATTATATTGTGTTCACCAACATGGGAAATAAAAAATATTATGTAACAGTCATGTTAATTAATATTTTCCACTAGACTCAGTCTTGGCCTATTCGAACTCCTCTATCATTTATTGAACCTATGAATAAATATTTTATTCATATATACTTATTTTATTTCCAATATATAATATAAAATTTTATTAAAATATTCAATAAATAAAATGAATATTTTATTCACATGTCCCCGAATAAATGTTAATTTAATTTATGTGATAAATATATCTTGAATAGAATTATTTATTTGACTTGATAATGATATATATTCCATTAATTAAACTAAAATATAATTTAATCAAGACCAACAGAAACACTTAGTGTGTGAACCTATGGGATTTATTTATTTTAAATAGGTTTGTTTCCCTATTGTATAGTATTACTATCTAACAACGCATCAAAGAACACAGGGGAAAGAACTTAATGTCATAATGTTGACACAAAAATATGAATGCTCATTATGTAATATTATAACTTTGTCACAATGTCTCATCAAGAAGGTTTCATACCTGTGCCACCAACCAATATGCTTGATATTCCATTCCTTTAAAAAATAGATTAAACACATTGTTACATCATTTCCATGGAATTAAATGTGATGGTTATATTCCAATCAAATGGTCGAGATATCCTCTACCATGGAGATGTAAGGAGAAAATGATTCCTCAACTTATTCATTAATTTCATGTCACTCATTATACACCCAATGTATCCAACTTCACTATGATATGTTACAGTCAGGGTTTACAATAAGTACGCAAGTTGTAACATGCATTTATAATAATATTAAAGTCTATGTACCATCACGCACAGTCATAGATAGGAATATTAGATGACCCCAAAACATTAGGAATTCTTACTGGTGGGTCTATTCTCATAATTTCTCATCTTTTATATTTCCATGTGAGAACATTATGAGAAGAATCCTCATATTCTTATGAGTACTCACACCTAACAGAATATTTATTATGTGTCCCATAATAGTATATTATCTAACAGAATAACATTAATTCAGAATATCATCAAAAAACATTAAGGTTCACATCATAGAGTGGAACTAATAAGACTATATCAATACTATGTATACTCTGTGACATTATTACATATGTATCATTCAGACAACAAAAAATATGTAATAAATAGTTTTATTAATATTCAATCCATCAAATGTTCATGTAATCAAATTACAAATACTTGGTCCTAGGACACCAACTCCATCAAAATCCTACTTAGACTACAACCAACTTCATACGACCATGAGTTTCCTATGCCTCACACGATAGTCATGTTTATATTAAGTTAAGGATTTATTCGTAGGGTCTTTATTTTTTTCCATGTAAATAATTCTCACTAAAACATTTCCTCTCTGAAAAACCCCTTAAGAGGTGATACATCGGATGTATGTGTGGCATCCACTAATGTGGCCTTGGATATATTTCAAGAGGCACCACTGTAGTATTATCCTAATATAGTGTGATAGGATCATTATTTTTAGGTACCACATCAATATCATGGATAAATTTATTAATCTATATTACAACTTTGTCTACCTCAAAATAATACATATACTCGGACTCTATTGTAGAATCTGCAATCATATCCTTCTTTGATATCTTCTAGGTCATAAACCACCATTCAGTGTAAATATGTGTCCCGTTTCTGACTTCATGTCATCTTGATCAGTTTAGAATCTAGAATCTGAACATCCTCTGATGACTAGTTCCTCATCTCCACTATAGAATATGAACATATCCTTAGTACAACCTATATACTTAAAGATAGTATTGACTTCCTTCTAATGGCATTCACCTTGATCATCTTGATATATTTATACCATGCTAATGTGTAGGTGACATCTCTCCTAGTACATAGCATAGAAAACACGACTGACCCAATTTTAGATGTGTATATAATCCTTGTCATTCTATTTCTTTCCTTTTGTGCCAGAGGACATATTTTCCTTGAAATATGAATGTCATGTGATGCTGTCAAAAACCCCTCATAGATTGTTCCATACTAAATCTCTTCAGTATAATGTCAATGTACTATCTTGATCCCATTAATATATGATTTCTCTCCCAATTCCTTCATAGAGAATCATTTATATTACCATTCCATAACATATTGTAAGACTAATATTTCATTTCCAATGAGTAATACATCATCATCATATACAAGTGACAAAATGATGGCACTCTCACTAAATATTTTATGGACATGTGGATTACATTAACACTATATGAAACCAAATTCAATTATAGATCCATTAGAATGAATGTTATGTGATCTAGATTCTTTCATTAATCCATTAAGGGATCTCTGCAACATTCTTACCTAGTAAAAATATGTTGGAGTCATATACCCTTTAGATTATACAATATATAAATCATCCTAAAGGTTCCCATTAAGGAATGATATACTAAAATCCATTATAAAAAACTCATAATCATAGAAATCCATAATGTAAAGTAGAATTTTAATGGAATTTATCATTGAAACTAGTGCAAAGGTATCATCGTAGTCAATTCATTGATGTTGTTTAAACACTTTGGCTACAATTCATGACAAATAAATAGTGACTTTTCATTTCATTTCCATTTATTCTTGAATACCCATTTGAAACCAATGGGCATTACATCTACTAGAGGGTCTTACAAAATCTAGACTTGGTTTTGTTATTTGTAATCCATTTCAAAATTCATGGATTCTTATCACATGGAATCATTTGTTCCACTTGCTACTTCCTTGTAGGTTAGAAGATCATTACAAACTAATAAAAATGATAGAACATCCTCATTGACTAGAAAATCATACAACTCTGGTTCTCTACATTTCATGTAATCCTACACAGTAATTGTATATTTGGAACAATTTTTCATCCATGGAACTTTGTTGAATTTGTTCATATGCGACGTCTTGTATATCATTCACTTAGACTTCATTAAATTATATCTATATCTCCACTATATCATTTAGAGATAATATCCTCCTCATGAAATTTGAGATGTCTTTCAACAATGAATTTTTTCAAGAATGATTTTATAGGTAGTATCTCTTGGTTTCTTTAGGATATCCTATAATGATACACTTTGTACCTCAACGTGAAATCTTGTTACCTAAAGAGGCCTTAATAAATGTTTCACAACCCCACATATGTAAGTAATACAACACATATTTCATTAAATTCCATAATTATTATGGCATAGAATCTATTTCATTAGTTATCACTCAATTTAGTACATATGATACAGTTTATAATGTGTATCCCCAAAAGGATAATGGTCTACTCTCATGAGTCGTCATCTATATAACTATTGTAGGACCCCGAGGCACCTTGATATGGGAGGGGTGAATCTGGGTGACAACATTTTCTTTTAAAATGAGGATCTTGTTCCCACATTGGTAGGAACTAGTTAAACCTATATAAAGAATATGATATGTAATGAAACATTCACATGCAAAGAGATGACACAACAAATTTTACTTGGTTCATCTCTAAGGGCTACGTCCAAGGAGCATACACTGACAAGTTTTTGGGTGTACCAAATTCCACTATTCTTCACTAGTTTTTGATTACAAAGGTTCGGGCACAGTCACTCTATCCCAGGCTCACTGCCTATACAATTGATCAGGGATAGCTCACTACGTCCCTCGGGTCACTCCCGTTGACTCCCCCTAACTCACTTCCATTGGTGAAGTCCCACTCAGTTTATAGACATGAAGTTCTCTTCATCATTGATCAATGAATGCATCCTCTTCATTATGTGGATGCTCTGTTGAAGTCCAATTATCCCCTGTGAACTGATCTATAACTTTCATGCAGCACCAAGACAACCGGCAAGCCTCAACTGCACCTGGTGGGAAACTCCAAGGCGGCGCGCAACTTTCAAGGATGGCGCGCAAGTTATAACTGTCGTGCAAGTCCACCTTCAACACTTGTGCGATTCATTCTTCTTTAAAGCCAATCTTTCATGACTCAACTTCTTCTAAACTCAAGCCTATTTTGAAACCTAATGGAAACCTGTCGCGCAACTTCAATTCTGGTGTGCAAGTGTCACCAAATCACTGGTGCGACTACTGGACGGGCAGCGAACAATTGTTGCACTGCTCCACCTTGTGGGACCCACCAACACTTGCGCGAATTCAACACCTGGGCGACGGGAGCTCTGAATTTCTTCAATTCCAAATTTCATGTTGAATGAGAAGGGGTGGTCCTTTATTTATAGGTATTCAGATACCCTGCATAGTGGCGTGCAAGTTTTCCCTCAGCGTGCAAGTCTCGGCGCGCAACCCTTCTATCCTCCTAGACACTTGCGCGACCAACTTCCAATATTGGGCACCCCTATTTGCTTTGCCATATTTTGATGATCAAAACATGATGGTCAAACAGAGTGCAACCTTCCAATCCTCTAAGGTACCAGCATTCAATTCCTTTCACGGCGCGCAAGTCACTTGCGCGACCAAACCAATACTTGCACGACCCTCTTTCCTTTGCCATATTTTCATGTTCTCATTCTGAAAAACATTAGGCGTGCAAGTTTCCAAGCCTCCAAGGCCTCGGCGTGCAAGTCCCTTTTCCAAAGACACATTTCTCTATATTTCTAGTTTTGAGGACCAAAAATTTGGAAAACACTGGGAAACAGCGCCATCTTCAATACTATTGTCTGCTTGAACTGTATGATCACTTTGCTAGTACACATTTGGAACTTCCACTGAGGATTGACAACAAACACAAACTATACTCCAATTCATTCATAGAACATACATGGTTCCAGCAATCTCCTGCTTTGGGTTTGTTGGCAATCAGCAAATAAATTCAATAGATCCTCATGCAAACCAAAAAACGCAAGAATCAACTCAGCCAACACTCTAAGTCTACGTGAGCAATGCTTTGTGTAGAAAACAAGAGATGAGGATTGAATTGGGATCTCATGTTTTGGAATTCTCAAAGACTCCATGTTCATTGAGTTCCTGAGTTCCTTCTCATCCTATGACTCTAACTTTATTCCCTGAGTTCCTTCTCATCCTCTAACTCTAAATTTATTCTTTTCTCCCCCATTGGAAATAATCCCAATGACCGGTACTAGTTCATTGTGCATCTAAAACTCACCCCCTGGATAGTACCTCCCCCACAAACCTGCATCACAGCCATTCACAGAAAAAAACAGTTAACAAAATTGGGGAGAGGGGTATTGCGTAACCTCCTTATGCACTGGGAGGTGGATAAACATCGAGGTTCAACTGATGCTTCTCAAACATAGCCGCTAACAGTGGATTGGTCAGGATATCAGCCACTAGCTCATCTATTCCCACATGATCCATTCTAATCATGCCTTGCTCAACTTTCACTTTGATAAAGTGATACCTGATTTCAATATTTTTTGTAGGAGAATGATGAACAGGAATCTTCATTAGATTAATTGCGCTCTTATTATCACAGTAAATCACCATTGGTTGCTTCACCTCATCAACAATATCTTTCAATTTATTCTTCATCCATAGTAGTTGAGTGCATCACTTTGTAGCGGAGATATACTCAGCATTAATAGTACTAAGAGAAGTACTTTCTTGTTTCCTGGTCAGCTAGCCAACACACTTATTCCTAATATAGAATGCACCACCACTGGTTGACTTTCTGTCCACAATATCTCCAGCCCACTCAACATCAGAAAATGCTGATAATTCACTATTCTATTCTGTAGCAAAGTATAAGACATAATTGTGAGTCCCTTGAATATATCTCATGATTCGTTTTACTTTTTCCATATGTTCCTCCTTTGGATTACTCTGAAAGCGGGCCGCAAGACATGTGGAAAAGACAATATTTGGTCGTGTTGCTGTCAGGTACAGTAGGCTCCCAATTATCCTCCTGTACATTGTGGGATCTACAGAGGTCCCATCTTCATGTTTTCCATGTTTAGTTCCAACAGAAATCGATGTTGGCATTGGTTTGGAGTCTTTGATGTTAAACTTCTTCAGTAGCTCTCTTGCATATTTTTCCTGAGAAATGAAATTGTAATCCTTCTTTTGAATCACCTGCAGTCCCAAGAAATATGTGAGCTCCCCAATCGTAGACATTTCAAATTCTGATTTCATGTGATTGGAAAATTCATCCACAGATTTCTGCCTACTACCACAAAATATGATGTCATCTACGTAGACAAGAACCATGAATTGGTCTTCTGGAGAATTCTTCACATACAGATTGTGATCTACTCCTCCTCTTTTTAATTCCATCTTCTTGAGATAAGAGTCCAACCGGGAGTACCATGCTCGTGGTGCTTGTTTCAAACCATGTAGTGCATTCTTCAACTTGCAGACCTTTGTCTTATCTGTACCATGAAAATAACTCACTAGTAGTTCAATGTATACTTCTTCTTCTAGTACACCATTCAAAAATGCAGTTTTGACATCCATTTGATACACTTTATATCCTCTTTGGAGTGCCATAGAAAGGAAAAGCCTAATTGAGTCTAGTCTAGCCACTGGAGCAAAGGTTTCTTCAACATCTTCACCTTCAATCTGGGAATATCCATTACATACCAGTCGAGCCTTGTTTCTAATAACACTTCCATGATCATAGAACTTGTTCTTGAAGATCCATGTTGTACCAATCACATTGTGACCTCTGGGTCTCTGGAAAGGATCCCATGTCTGATTCTTATCAATCTGATCTAATTCTTCATTCAAGGATTTCACCCAAGATTCATCCTTTGCAGCTTCTTTGAATGAGGATGGCTCCACAACTGACAGAAATGTAGACTGTGTGTTATTCCTTATCCTCCTCGTTTGTATGGGTGCACCTCTATCCCCAATTATGTTAGATGGATCAGTCTCAGCTCTACGATTTCTCCTGTGTGGTTTAGTTGCATTCTCTCCAGCCATAATCTTTTCATCAGATTCATCTTCTAAGTCAACATCATGATGTGACTGCTGAGTGTTTTGTACAGCTTCCTCTATTTATTTAGTTTTTTTTTCTCCACGTTCAATTGCTTCTTCAATTTCTATAACATCAGCATATGACATCTTGGAATCATTTGTGGTTTTCTCTTCAATTATCATAACATCACCGCTTACTACAATATTTCCTAATCGCTTCTTGAAACACTTGTAGGCTTTTCTATTCATTGGATACCCAAGAAAAATTCCTTCATCAGCATGGTCGCCAAACTTCCCTTGATTTCCATCTTTGTTCCGGATGAAACATTAGCTTCGAAAAACACGAACGTATCTCAATGAAGGCTTCCTTCCATGCCACAGTTCATATGGTGTCTTAGTTTCTCTCATATAAATCCATGTTCGATTCTGAGTGTGCACTGCAGCTTCAACAGATTCCTTTCAGTAATGGCGATAGATACCACTCTCGATCAGCATAGTTCTTGACAAATTGTTGACCTGTAAATTCCAACGCTCAACAACTCCATTTTGTTGTGGAGTTCTCAGAGAAGCTACCTCGTGTTGTATTCCATGTTTTTCTAGGTAATTTTCAAACTCAATGGACATGTGTTCCCCTCCATTGTCAAACCATAGGACTTTTATTGTTCGTCCTGTATTATTATCGGCAATCCGGCGATAAGTTTTTATGAAATCAAGTACTTGTCGCTTCTTGTTAATAACCATTACACAAGCCATTCTACTATAATCATCAATGAAAAAGGACGAAGTACCATTCTCCATGGGTTCCAGCAACATTTATTGGGCCACATACGTCTGTATGAATTAGATCAAGAAGATGTGATGCCCTTTTCTGCTTTGGCCAATATGAACTACAGACCAGCTTCCCACGAATACAAGCATCACAAGATTTTTCCCGTACACATTTTAGAATGGGAATATCCATGACTATCTTCAGCCTAGATATCTTTTCCATGTCTTGTTCATTAATGTGCCCCAACCTTCGATGCCACAAGTTGTTTTCTTTTTCAATAGACAAATAGTAGGATTTCACTTTTCTGTCAATCTCATATAATTTTCCATCTATTCTATAGCCTTTCATAAGAGAATTCACTTTTTTTCCTTTTATAGTGCAACCTTTTTTATTGATGGTCACAATGAGCCCTGAGTCACAGAGTTTACTTACAGTGAGGAGATTGTGGCGTAGACCATCCACATAAAGAACTTCAGTCATCTTCAGCTCCCCATTGGCGAGAGCAGTATTCCCACTGCATTTAATCATCAAAGCACCATCATTACCGAACCGTATAGTTCCATCAACCTTCATTTCAATGTCCTTAAAAAGGTCAGAATTTCCCATCATATGAGACGAGCATCCAATATCAAGGATCCAGGTGCTACTGCTCTTTGTAGAATTGAGGGCTACTTCTGGAAGATTGGATTTCACAATCTTCTTCTTTTCCTTCCATGAGATATTGTATTGAGCATAGGATACTGATGGCCTTTTAATACCTTTTTCCATATAATCTAATTCTTCATACCCTTAATCTTCTTCTAGAGGGGAAAACTATTTGTGAGAACAACACCATTAGGAGGATGAAAACTGACCCATCTTTGAGTGTTGTATGAATTTCTCCTGTCGTACATTTGCCTACAATACATAGCATTAGGGCCAAATTTAGAACAATTAAAACAGTAACCATAGAATATATTTCTTCTATAAGAAGGAGGATATGAAATAGGTCTCCTTTGTTGACTTCCCAAATCTTCCCCATTCCAGTAGCTCCTTGCCTCTTCACAGTATGACATGGTATGGCCCAGATAACCACATAACTGACACTTCATGAGAGGAAATGTCTTTTCACTTGAATTTCACCACATGCCTTCTTCCTTGGGAGAATAGTCGAACTGCCTGTCATTTTTGAATGTTAGAGGATAATTTTCAGTTCTTATTTTCGGTTTGATTGAGGGTTTCTTTTTCAGAATTTCAGGTAATGCTTCAGCATGTCCAACTTTCAACTTGTCTTTATTTTGGATCTCTTTGCTTCCGGTAGTTGATGTCTCTGCTTCACAGCCAATTCCACTCTTTCCCATGCATGCGGGTCATTGATCCCTTAATATTTTTCCAACCCCATCTAAACCACACTTGGCTCTTACTAGTAATTCTGTATCTAAGAATCTTTTGAAATGAATTTTCTTCTTGCCCTCATTTGTCGTTGATTGACATTCAATTTTACATCTATGAGTATCAACTTCTTCCTCAAGTCCCTCAATAGTCTTGGACTTCTATTCCAGTCTGGATGAATGGTCATTTCTGACCATTTATTATTCTTCAATTTTAATCTTTAGTTCCACAACATCATCTGTGCTTTCAAATATTGAAGACTGAACTCTCATTAGTTCTTCTAGTTGTTCAATCTCTGCTTCATGCTCATCAACATATTCTGATGATTCTTCGACCATTTCCTCCAACTTATTTTATCTCTTAAATTTATTCTAAATCTTGGAAAACGCATCCTTAATTTGAGTCTATGAATCACCATTAGAAGTAATATGATTATATCTGTCTTTATTGATCAAGGTTTCTGAATTTTCATCCATATCCATCATGGACGCATGCTTTCTCGTTTTATATTCAGGTTCTTCTTCTTCACAAAATTCAGTATCCTCATCTTCCTCTTCAAAGAAAAAACTCTTCCTCTGTACTTTCTTTCCGAATTTGAAGTCTCTCTTTTTGAAAAATATTTTTTGAGGCTTCTCGATGTTCTCATCTTCACTATCTTCATAATTGATCTTTCTTAAACACTGTGAGGCAATGTGCCCAACTTTTCCACAGCGAAAACATGCGAGAGGTAACTTCCCTTTAAATTTCCATTTTCCATTCTAGAACTTTCTTCCAATGAGAGAATGAATTTCTTTTTCTTCTTCATATTCACCGCTACTATCTTTTGAAATTTTCTATTTATCAATTTCCTTGAATGTTATTTCCTTTCTCACACTAGTCGTAGCATCTTTTGGTTTGACTCTCATTTCATATGCTACCAAGATGCTTAGTAGACCATCCAGAGAATGTTTGGAAAGATCGCTTTTCTCAAGGTCTATCACCTTTTCATTGTACAGGGGTGGAAGTCTTCTTAATATTTTTTTTACTATATCAATGACTTTGATTTATTTTCCAAGACCCCAAATTGCTCCAACCACTTCAGTAATTCGATTAAAGAATGAGTCTCCATTCTCTTCTAGATGCATCTTCAGATCATCGAACCCATTGTGCAGGACATGTAATTTTTCCTCCTTCACTTTTCTATCTCCTTCATAAATATTTTCAAACTTATCCCACATGGATTTAGCTGAGGTGAAACTCATTACCTTTAGATATATCTGATAATAAATGGTTGCGGTGAGTGCATTTTGTGCTTTAGCATCTACATCAAGAATTTTCATGTCTACTTCAATCATTTCCAGCCATGTTGGATCAGTGACATTTATACCTTGCACAGTTGAAAAAATAACTTCCATTCCAAGGGATCTTAGATGAAATCTCATTTTATTCTTCCAAATTTTAAAATTACTTCCATCGAAGAGAGGTACTCCCCTGACATTGAATGCATTCTCCATGATGAAAAAGGACTGATACAACACCAGTAACCTGCCTCTGATACCACTTTTAGGACCCCGGGGCACCCTGAGCGGGGAGGGGTGAATCAGGGTGACAAGTTTTTCTTTTAAACTGAGGATATTGTTCCGACGTTGGTAGGAACTAGTTAAACATGTATGAAGAATATGATCGATAATGAAACATTCACATGCAAAGAGATGACACAACAAATTTTACTTGGTTCACTGCTAAGGGATACGTCCAAAGAGAATACACCGAAAAGTTGTCAGGCGTACCAAATTCCACTATTCTTTAAAAGTTGTGGATTATAAAGGTTCAGGCACAGTCACTCATTCCCAGGCTCACTGCCTTTACAATTGTTCAGGGATAGCTCACTGCGTCCCTCGGGTCACTCCCGTTGACTCCCCCTGGCACAATGCCGTTGGTGAAGTCCCACTCAGTTTATATTTTTGAAGGTATCTTCATCATTGATCAATGAATGCATCCTCTGCATTATGTGGATTCTCTGTTGAAGTCCAACTATCACCCGTGAACTGATATACAACTTTTGTGCAGCACCAAGACAACCGGAAAGCCTCAACAGCACCTGGCGCGCAACTCCAAGGTGGTGCGCAACTTTCAAGGATGACACGCATGTTATAATTCTTGCGCAAGTCCACCTTCAACAGTATTACAATTCAGTCTTATTTAAATCCAAACATGCGCAACTCAACTTCTTCTAATCACAAGAAGATTTTGAATCCTAATGAAAACTTGTCGTGCAACTTCCATTCTGTCGTGCAAGTATCACCATATCACATGAGCGACTACTGGATGGGCAGCAAACTACTGTCGTGCTGCTCCACCTTGTTTGACCCACCAACACTTGCACGACTTCAACACCTACGCGATGGGAGCTCTGAATTTTTTCAAGTCCAAATTTCATGTTGAATGAGGAGGGGTGGTTCTCTATTTATAGCCATTCAGATACCCTGCACTGCGGCATGCAAGTCTTCCCTTGGCGCACAACCCTTCTGTCCTCCTAGACACTTGCGTGACCAACTTCCAATATTGGGTTCCCCTATTTACTTTTCTTTTTTTTATGATCAAAACATGATGGTCAAATGGCGCACAACTTTCCAATCCTCTAAGGTACCGGCGTGCAAGTCCTTTCACAGTGTGCAAGTCACTTGCGCGAACAAACCAATACTTGCACGACCCTCTTTCCTTTGCCATATTTTCATGTTCTCATTCTAAAAAACATCAGGTGCCCAAGTTTCCAAGCCTACAAGGCCTCAGCGTGCAAGTCTCTTGTCCAAAAACACATTTCTCTATATTTGTAGTATTGAGGCCCAAAAATTTGGAAAACACTGGGAAACAACTCCATCTTCAATACTGTTGTCTTCTTGAACTGTATGATCTCTTTGTTGGTACACGTTCGGAACTTCCACTAAGGATTGACAACAAATACAAACCATACTCAAATTCATGCACAAAACATCCATGGTTCCCATAACTATGTCCAATAAGGTTTCGTTCCGGATTTCACATACACCATTCCACAGATATGTATAAGGAGGAGTGAGGTGATTTAAAATCCAAAACTCCTATATATATTCAATGAAGTCATGATTAAGATATTTTCCACATTCATCTGACTGGTGTTTCTTTATCTTCTTACCAAGCTATTTATCAACTTCATTTTTATATTCCTTGAATATTTCAAAATAACGTGACTTGTAACTCAATACGTTTACATATCCATGTCTTCTAAAATAATCGATAAAAGTAATAAAGCATGAAGACCCAACCATATCTTCAATAGAAAATGGTCAACACACATCAATATGGAATAATTCTGAAAGTTCTTTATCCCTTTTACCTTTCCCAATATATTGGGATTTTCTCATTTTACCTTGTAAACATGTGTGACACACAGTATGTGGTTTTAGTTTAAAAGAATTTATATATCCATATTTATGTAATTTAGTTTATATTATTTCATTTATATGACTTAGTCTATTTTTTCATAGTTGGGTGTTTTATGAGTCATGTGAAGTGACATCATTATCGATTTCCATTATTTGGTTCATGTAATACAACACATTAAGACCACAATTTAAATGTTCCTTACCATAACAAATGACATCATAATTAATGAAGAAACATTCATTCCCAAATATGAACATAATTCCATTTGTATCATGTCTGATATATATATAATTTTTTTGGTAACTGAAGACACATACTAACAACCCTTTAAAACCTAGATCATTTCGGTTTGAAACGTGAGGTGGTAGTCCCCTATAGATAAAGTAGTAATTTTAGCTCTATTGGATGCAAGAATATCTACCTCTCCTTAGACAATTTTTTTGAATCTTCTTGGTACTTGTATTTAAATACATATGTGAGCACCAAAATATATATCTAATGCCAAATTTTTAGAAATAGTTAAATATAACTTGATAACAAATGCACATAATTCATCCCCTTCCTTGTTTGGATTGGTGCATTTTTTCTTCCATTTATCCTTCTAGAAACATGAACAATCGATAGTAGAATGTTCCCTTTCTTCTTCCTTGATATTCCTCTTCTTAAATGGTCATGAAGAATCTTTCTGCTTGAATCTCTTCTCTTTAACTTTATATTTGATCTCTATAAGAAAATAAGGGTTTTCATGCTTCGTATCCAAATCTACTTCATGATGATGATTAATGTGATTTGTAAGATACTTATCAATGTTGTTCATATTAAAATTCACAAGAAAACTAGAGAAGGTATGATGGAGTTTTTCAATAATGAATTTTGTGCCCATTTCTTTAGGAATTGTAAACCATAGAACCTCTAAACACTCAATGAAGTGAATGAGATTGACTACATGAGGAACATTTGGGGAATCTTCTCCAAGATTGATCTAAAAAACACCTTGGAAATATCAAACCATTTGTTCTAATCTATCTCATGGTAAAGGACCTTGAGTTGTTCCAGCATTGTACACACATCCATGTTTTCGTGAGACTTCATTAGTTCATTAGAAATCAAAGAAAGCATCAAACATTGAACATTGACCACATCCCTCAAATGTTTTTCATTGACAAGGAACTCTTCATCCCTCACCTCTTTAGCAAATGGATTTGGAATTGAGGATTCTAGACCGTAAGATATCTGTTCATGGAATAGCACAACATGAAGGTGGCTAAGGCACTCCTAGAAGTTACTACCAATTATGAGGTTATCAATATCCAATATTTATCAAAGGGACAGTGTGGATGATAAAACTTTAATATTATTCAACAATTAAAAAGAGAAAATTATTAGTAGTTTATTTGATTAAAAAATAAGTGAGATATAATAAATTAAATATTTTTATTTATTAATTAAACATAGAACTATTTAATCAAGTCTCAAAATCCCTAACCGTAGAACTTAGAATGTCTAGTTTCTTTAACACTCTAATGTCAAGGATCCTCGTAGCGTTTCTTAAAGATCCAAACATTGGCCATGAAAACCATAAAAGGGAAATAGGTAGGATGTCCCGCGGACTACGGACTTCCATCTCCTTCATCTATTGATTAGAATCCCCTATCATAAAATCTTGACTTATATATCTTCAACACTTGCTTCTAAATAATTATTTAATATAATCTAGCAATTAAACTTAATATAATTTTAGTTAAGTCAATCCAAAACTCTAATGATAACTACCAAAGAAAAGTAAGTTTCCAAACATTGGCCATTTACTACATTTAGTTCAACAGTTTAATTCCAAATCATGTAATGGAAGGCAGAGTCTGAATTAATATTTAATTGATACATTTTTATTTATTATTCATATATTTTTTTCCCTTTACACACCTTGTTAATTTTAAGTGTATGTTACAAAATTAATTAACCATTTTAGATAAACATTTAACTTATAATTAATTTTTTGAAATTTCCATATTTTCAAATTAATTCATTTATTTATTTTATTATGGCCTTATATCCAAAAAATAAATAATTACATTGATACACATAAATAATTAATTAAACGAACCATACATCAGCTCTATCTAATGGTTAATATAATGACTGGAAATTAAATCAACATTTGAATTAGGGTAAATAACTCTTATTTCTAGTGTGGGAATGAGTTACAACATTCCACTTGTCCATGTTTGTTTCACCTTGTTTTGCATCATTATGGTTACATCATGAACCGAATATATGTACCTCAGGATGCTCTATTAATTAAATATATTTATTACACACATGAACGTGAGTGGAACCAAAGGATGGTTAAAGTGGGTTACATTAATATCCATAGAGACATATTTACAACATAATAATTTAGGGAGGGATGAATCATTGTCCATCATTTAATTAAATATTAAATAATTGATATCTCATAAAATAAATTAAATTAAAATATCCAACATATACATAGGTCTTTTTCAAGATCATGAATAGTCATACATGAAATTAATACGAAAAAGAAAGTAGCTCTAAATAATGTCTTTCTTCATTCATTTATTATTTTAGATAAATTTGCTTGCATTAATTAGTTAATTAATTAATTAATTCCATTTAATCTTAAGGATCATCTGATTTTTTTGGAGTTACTCATAATTAGTGGAATTCATTTAAAATAAATGTTAGAACCAATGATGAAAAAAAATTTACAATAAATTAAATTGTAATTTAAAATTCTTTAAAACCATTATTAAAATTTCAAACACACAACAGTGTGCCAATAAATAAAATAAGGTCTTTAATGATAAAATTTTTAAATTTAAGGTACCTTTATTTTTTACCATTAATGGGAGACTACACAACATGTACATGAAGCTACATAAAATGCAACTCATTCTCCATATGTCCAAGTCACATACATGGGGCTTTGGTGTGTTAACTCAGTCAGACTAAATGGTTTGTTTTTGCGAGCTATACACCTCGTATCTGCTTTTCTGTTCTAGGTCGGCCCAGTCAACATGAAGTGTGAAATTAAAGCACCATGGGTAATTAATTTCCCAATAAATCTAGATATAATTCACATGGGTATATTGTCTGTGCTCTAGTCGTACACCGTGTATCCCAATTTTACCAGCCAATTATTTTCCATTTCTTAATGGAATCACTGGTCATTCTTAATTTTGTCTTATGCCTTTAATAAAATGAAAAACTGAATAGACATGATTAATATTCCAATAACATGTTAATTCAAATTGGTCTAATGAATGGATAACATGAAATGAAAATCTAATCTCAATTGTTCATAGATCAACAAACAAATTAATAATTATAAATATAAACGTCACTACACTAATACCACTTGATGGTTTTAGGCATAACAGAAGCATGAGGAGGTGGGTGATATTTTAAAAAATAAATTAATATTTTATTCTAAAACCAATAGAGATGGTCTTTCATGAAAAAAACATAATTAATTTATTTCATATCTGAAGAAATAAAAATATAGGATTAGGAACATTCGCCGTTAGTAAACGTTGATCATCCAAAAACACTATTTCAGATTACCTCCATTGTGTTGTGATGATACATGGATATAATCCTCTATAAATGATCCACACATGCTCTTATGATCTCTAAGAAACATCACTCAATATCTGAGTGCTAGCACGACGAGTTGAATGTCTTGCGTTGTTCATTACTGATCGCTCGTTCATTATTCATGAAGTAATCACTCTTTCACTTCTCCTTCTTCATAGGGAGAGAGAAGGAGGAGTTGATGTAGATTTTTTTGTGTGCAACAATTATCTATTCCCAATATTGGATACACTACACAACAAACAAACTCGTATATTTATAGAGTTATGATTCAAGTTAAAATATTATTTAATTGAATTCCATCCATTGAATTACATTTATTACCTTTAATTAATATCATGCCACATAATAATAATTATATTATTATTATTATTAGGTGCCTGCCAACTTTCCTAATAATAAATATTATGTAAGAGTCTTGTTGATTAATATTAGTCACTGAAATCATTCATAGTCTATTCGAACTCCTCTATCAATTATTGAACAATAGAATTAATATTTTATTCATAAATAAATATTTTATTCAAAATGGAGTAAAAAAATATTTATTAAAATATTAAATAAATAAAATGAAATTTTATTCATATGTTGGAGAATAAATTTTTATTCAATTAATGTTATCTATAAAACATGAATAAAATTAATCATCGGACTTGAGAATAATATTTATTCCATTTATTTAACAAAAATATAATTTAATTGAGATCAACAGAAACACTCAGTGTGTAACCCTCTAGGATTCTTTCTCATTAGCATTAGGTGGTCTTGCATAAAGATTGATATTACTCCCTAGCAATGGGTCAAGGCACCCAAGAGAAAGAACTTAACGTCACAATGTCGACAACCACATATGAATACATATAGTGTAATATAATACCTTTGTCACAGTATATCATCATGTTAGTTGTATAACCATTTCACCAACCTATATTCTCGATATTTATGTCTTTGACTATTTAAAATAAACACATTTTTACACTATGGACATGGTATTTAATATGATTTTTATATTCAAATTAAATGAATGAGATACTACCTTCCCTAAAGATGGAAGGGAAATATCCTTCCTCAACTTATTCATTAATGACATTTCACTCTTGAAACACACAACATATCTAACTTCACCATGAAATGTTATTGACATCATTTACAAAATACATCTAATTACACGAGTTGTAACATGCATTAACAACAATCAAAATGTCTGAGAACCATAACACACTCTCATAGATAGGAATATCCAATGACTCCAAAACCTATGTAATTACTATTGGTGGGTCGGTTACCATAATATCTCATCTTGGAGATTACTAAGTGAAACATTTATTTGAAGAATACTCATATTCTTATTAGTAATTTCACCTAACTATCTATGTACTATGTATCCTATCATAGTAAGGTATCTGACCACAGAACATTATTTGAGTATATGGTCACAGAACATCAAATTTCTCATCATATTAGGGAACTGCAATGATCTTATCAATGCGATGTATACTCTAATAAATTATTACATTAGAGTCATGTAGAACAACAAGCAATGTGTAATAAAAAGTTTTATTAATATTAAATACGTTGAGTATTCTTGTAATCAAAGGACAAATAGTTTTTCCTACTACACCAAATCCAATATAGGATAGAGTTCCGACTACAACATCCTCTTACTTTCATTAGTGAGGGAGGCCCCTAATAAACTATATTCTAGACTTATTCATTCTAGACAATATTCAATTACCTAAATAGACTGAAATATATGATGGTGATTCATGTTTCCTACATGTTATGGGGACTACCCAAACATTTGTGGGACATTGTGGAGTGAGCTGATAATAATGAGGATCTAACATACAAGGACCATTAGGTGATGTTCTTTATCCACATAAATACAAGGATGTTTAGGGATGGGGGATCATGATTCCACGAACCATGAAAAGGGTGAAATGTTAATGATTGACTATTTTAGAGGCTTCATATACCTACAACATTTCTCTCTATCCTTTGTAGCTAATAAGGTCTTTAGGGAAAAAAATCAGGATGGGATTCCCTATGATATAAGGTTATAGGTGAAATTCTTTCACATGAGGAACATTTGGTTCATAAGGATTATAGCCCTCATCAGGGGAGTAAATTTGGGAGAGGCCATTAGTGGTGGTCAGATAGTTTCAACAAGTAAATTTCGGAACTCTACATGTTGAAACAGAATGTGCCTCTATAGAGATTATCATCAGGATAGTGGTTGAAAGAGAAGCTATAATAGTGTCGATCTATCTCAGAATTTCATCCACTTAGAGGGATTTAAATGTGGAATGTTTGGAAATAAGAGGAATAAATTCCATTTCCTTGATATATAATTTCACTACTTTATAATATTATTTCAACTCTATAGGTTATGTTTGTTTCCACAACAAAATTATTATGGAATCAGATCAGGACAGACACTAGTGTTTGAAAGGGACTCATTTGCTACTCAGTTGATAGGTATATGGTCTTGCACTATATGTTTAGGCCAAGGTAGGGGATGTTGTACTCTTGTTCATGAGTGGTAGTACAATCCATATAAACTGTCATTGGGAAGCCATATTAGATCCTAGGGTAGAGGGGATAGTGAGCTGCATTTTTTATAGTCCACTCTAACTAGTCAAGATCATGAACCATCTACCATATGAGGTCTAATTCTTGTATAATATACTATTTACTATGTTTATATATATTATGTTCATATTATTTTTTATCTTACCTTTTTGAATTTATTTGGGTTTTTTTGTGGAGAGCATGGATGGTGTTTTGACAATTAACATGCCATTGGGTGTGCGGTTAGAGGGTATAAAATGTTGCAAGAAGTACTCTATTGTAATTGGTGGATACTATTTCCATTCAGATCTATTTTTTCTATAAATTATAAAATTAAATTTTATTTGTTGCATTGATTTTATATTAATTCACTTGATATATATATACTATTATCAAAAAAGATATTATTTTCTACCTCCATAAGGCGGTATAAACATTCACCATGGCGAGTGGGATCCTTAGGATGGTCATGAAGGACAAATTTAGTACATATTAGATTTTATTAGGGACCATGTATAAATACTTATTTAGGATTATAGTGGAATATAGAATGATACTTTCCCTCTTATGGTGAAATATTTATGGACATCATTCTAAAAGAGTTCTCCATCTTACCACCTAAGTAGGAGACTGATATCGTGATGGAGTTAGTGTTAGGATATACCAAAATTAGGGTGATACCATCATACATAGCACAAACTTCTTTTAATATCAGACATGATTTATATGAGTTTTTGGTTATGTCATTTGGTCTAATGACCACATCCTTATAATTCATAGATTTCATTAATCAGGTAATTCAGAGAAATGGATCATTTTGTAGTAGTCTTTGTTGAAGAAAACTTGGTGTACTCCCAATATTAAAACAATAATTCCCCACATCTTGAAATAATTTTGTGTAGGATAAGAGAGCATAAACTTTATCAAATTCTATCCAAATATCATTTCTGGACTAAAAGAGTGTACTTCATGGTTCTTGTTTTCTTTGAGGTTGGACTATTAGTGGACCTAGAAGAGGTTATATCCATTATATCTTGGGAAGATCCCATAAATTTCTTCAAGATTTGAAGCTTTATATGTTTCGTAGGATACCATCATCATTTAATTTTGGACTTCTCCCATTTGATAGCACCAATGTTGGATATGTACATGAATGTTGTGAAGTTCCTTTGGTTTAATTTTTATGAGAGGGATTTTCAAGAGCTAAAGGGATGGTTGACCTCAGTAACAATCCACACCTTTCCTATGAAGGTAAGATGTATATTATGTATTGTGATGCATTTAGAACTGGACTCAAAGTTTTCATGACGTAGTAAAATCATTTTGTTTGTTATGGCTCAAGATAGCTGAGACATGCAATAGATTAATTACCCTAATAATGATTTTGAGTTAGCTATGGTGGTATACACTGTGAGATTTTGGGGACACAATCTATTTGGTGAGAGGTTTTATTATATACACATACCACAAGATCCTCATGTACATCTTTTCTCAGTGAGACCTAATCCTTTTGTATAAGTGGTGGGTCAAGTATTTGAAAATATTCAATTTATAAATGGAATATACATCCGGAAGAGGAAATGTCATTGATGATTTTTTGAGTTAGAAGATGTAGGTATATGTGGTATAAGAGACTTGTGATTAGTGGTGGATGATGTAACTCTTTACAAAAATGCATCTAGATGTTCAAGAGTCGCATAGTTTGGTAGCTCTAACTCTTAAATCATGTATACCAATCTTTATAGACTAGATTAGGATAGATATGTTATTTTATTTTTTGAACTTAACTCTGAGTGATAGAATATATGGTGGGGAGTCACCACTTGGGTAGCCCCACTGTAGTAGTAGCATCCTTCTTTTCCATTTCATGATTCTAGATTTGAATCACATATAAGTATGAAATATATATATATTTATATCCATAGATATTGGCTGTGTCCATTAATGAAACTGGATTTAGTGGGATTCATGGAAAGATAGTTCACTTATCGCCATGTGAAGACTGAGAACTAGAGGAATACATGGATCTTGCAGCCTCTAATCATTCTGAAATAAAGGTTGGATGATTTCATTGTGGATTTCATGATAAAAATACCCAATATATCCCCTAATAATGATTCGATATGGGACATCTTGGATAGACTGATGAAGGTGTCCCGCTTCTTCCCTATTAGGGAGAATTTGACTATTATAATTTGGGTAGTATTTATGTGTGAGAGATAATTCAACTACATGGTGTTGCAAGGATAGTAATTTATAATTAAGATACATGTTTCATCTATCATTTCTATGAGGGAATTTAAGTTTCTTTGGGATCATAGGTGCTTCTAATTTTATCCTATCATCCATAGATTGATGGTAAATCTTAGTGGACAATTCGGATTTGATATGAAATGTTATGAACCCATGTCTTGAATTTTTGTTGTTCTTGGGAGAATCATTTAGCACTCATGTAGTTTTATTTCAATAACAACTTTCAGTTGTCAATCCAAATGAAACATGATGGGACTTTTTATGGAAGGTCCTATCATACCACTATTATATAGTTAGAGGCATGTGATATAGTGATTATTGGTCCTAATGTCAGGTAAGATACATCTGGGAATGTTCTATTGATCATGAACTATTTAGTGACTACATATAACTAACATAAATCATATTATGGTCCATTTAAGATAAAATATTTAGTTTTATTTTGGTCATCATGTTTTCCTTTGGGTGTCGCATATGTTGGGGAAACATTTTATTGTAAAATAGTGGATTAGAGAACCCTGGTTGATTAGTCTATTTCAGATCGTAGAAAATATTGATCTAGTGGCATACCAATTGACCCTTCCACAATGTTATAGCTCCATGAACAATTTCTTTTACATGTCATGGCATTAAATTTATCACCTAGAACTTCTCACATTATAGATGTTGATAACGTTGAGATGGATGTCGATTTATCATTTGAGGATCATCTGGTTCATATTATTTATCATAATGGGAAGAACCTATAGGGGAAGACCATACATCTAGTTTGAGTTCATTGGCATCATGTGTGTGATAAACATTATACATCAGTGAGGGAATATGATATGCAAAATTAAGGGACATACTTGTTCATAGATACAACATAATAATTCTGGGAATAACTTAGGGATGATTTGTTATAAGTTTTTCAGGTTGTAAGATGTCGTCTTTTCCAGGTCTGTTTCTCCAAAGGATTCATTTAATCCTTGTATGGCAACCCTTCCTTTTAATACAAACTTAAACATGATTTATTACATAAAACTTCACTTGATACAACAAAGAAGATCGAGAAGTTTAGTGTCATTGGGTCTTAGGATCATTACATAAAAACATGAAACATGAAATACAACATCTTTATTGAAAACTTCCTTTACATGACCACTACATTCCCTCGTACATATCATTGCATGGGAAAACCTGAGGAAACGCATAAGAAAAGGGTGAGCTATAAATCCCAGTAAGGGAATAAACATGGAAATATATGAGGAGTACAATACATGTTAGAAATTAGGAATATCAATAGATCACAAGAGAAACATGAACATAAAGGCATGATAATGCATGATAATCATAACATCGAAATTTGGCAATAACACTTAACATGGAATTAGCATGAGCTAAGGCTCATTGCACATGGAGCATGAGTAAATCCTCATTGCACATAAAGCACGAGGAAACCCTCGTTGCACTTTAATTAGCTTGAGTAATCACTCATTTCACATGACGTATCATGATACTATACTTTACCCAATGCATTGGAGCGCTATAAGGGTGCACCCTTCTTAAACATTTCATTTCATGCATAAGTGTGCCACATGGATCATAAAACATGGATTCATAAAACGCAATAATTTCTTACATGATAAAGAAATGTGGAATTCATACATGAAACTTTATAAACAATAAGTAAATGTGTATAAAGGTGAATACCCTTGATGGAGAAATGGGCATGGTATTCACTACACAATGGCATTGGCTTAGAAAATCGGTGCGATTTCGGCAGCGTAACGGCGTGACATAAGAATTCATAAAATATGGTTTGATGAGAAAGAAATGGTGTCTCATCATATTTACATGAAATGGAAAGTAAGGGTGTCATATAGATACATGTTCAATCAATTTTAATGGAATTTAGATTCATGATACAGATGTATTGCTTGAATGTAAAAGAAGAGAGAGAAGTTCCTTTCGGAATTTCGGCATAGTAACGGGTGTACATGGGAAGCATTTAATGAGAGAGAAAGGGGTATCCCATCATTAAAACATAAATTGTGCAGTAATATGGAGGTGTGAAACCATACCCCAAAATTCACATTTTAAATTAAAAGGGAAAAACAACTTAACGAAAATTGGACAAAAATGAGAAAGGAAGAATAAACCCTTACTTGGATGTGTGCTTCCCAAGGCTAGAGAGAGGATTGTGAGAGGCTTCTTGGGATCTTGGGGAAACTCGGGAGGATTATAGAGAAAGTAGGGAAGAGTTTGGACGAAATCCAAGGTCTTTGAGTGAGGAGGAAGTGGGAGCTTGTGTGGGTTTATATAGGAAAGGTGAGGGAATTCTTTATTATTTAGGTTTGGGACCCCTTATATTAAATTAAGCCTAACAATAAACCATCCCATTGTTTTTGCCCATGGTTTTTGGAAAAGGGAAGAGGAAAACAATATTTTATATGGCCAAAGTCTGAACATCTTAAAATAATAGGTTTTCTTATGTGGAGGTGAGTCACACTCTCATGGAAATTAATTTAAAAAGACAAGGTGTTTAATAAGTCTTGAGGGGTCCATTAATGCTTTTAAAAGTAAGTAAAACATACCCAAAATCAGATTATTTTTATGGTAAAACATATATTTTCCGAACATAAGGATTATAGTATTTTATTACATCACTCTTGGGTCATTATGATATCATAAAACACACTATATATTTAAACGATACTAAATTTTTACCCAAAAATTTGACTGTCTCAGAAAATTATGAAAAATTCACCATTGGATAATTTCGACATCCTGATTCCAGAAATAACATTTATTTTATCTAAATAATTTTCTAAATATGTTAATTTTCACATTTAAAATAAAAACCATCATTTATTGAAAATTCATGGGTTTTGATAGAAATAGATTTCAAACCTTAATAAACATTATAACTGTATTCATAAAATTATAAGATCATTTATATTTAATAAAAACTAATTTAATAATAAAAATATTATTTTATTTAAATATTATTTAATTAAAAAATCCAATAATTTAATAAAATATATTTATTAATTAAATAATAATTACAAACACTATTTGTACTTTAAAAACCATTTACAATGTCTCAAAAATGACGAGGTATATTCATTATTAAATAAAAAAATAATATACATGAACATAGTACTAGTGATTCATTACATAAACCCTTAAAATAGTTGCATAATACCTAAGGGTAAGGTGTGCAATGGTGACAGACTCTTGGGGTGGCTTAGCTAACATTTCTTGAGTGGTAATCTCTATCAACTTCCATTTTTCCTGTAGACGGTCCTGTTCAAGCTTGACATGGTGAAGCTCAGCATGGGCTTGGTCAAGAGAGAAGCCCAAGTACGCCACCTCTTTTCTGAGCTCCGACAAATGGGCTTCGTATGGAGAAATTCTACTGGACAAGGCCATCAGTTCTTTTTTCTCAGTAAATTGGATTTGTTACAGCACTATATTTATACTAATCATGTGATCATTATTCAATGACTATATTAGCAACGGTCAACATTCTTAACATAAAAAAAAGAATTTGAAATTTTATATAAACATAAAGAGACATTTAATTAGATCAAGAGGGATTTCCATTAATGAATCATTGGGTCGTTACAATATTCCCCCCTTAAGAAATTTCGCCCTCGAAATTTTTCTTTTCCCACACTAAAACAGATGTTGGTATCTTAGCTTCATCATTTCCTCCGATTCCCAAGTCGCTTCTTCAAACTTTTGGTTTCTCCACAACACCTTGATGAGGGGAATTGTCTTATTTTTTAGAAATATTGCTCTATGATCTATGATCTTTACTGGTTGCCCCTCATAAGAAATATCATCTTCAAATTGTACCACCTCAGAAGAGAGTACATGTAAAGGGTCCAGAATGTACTTTCTTAAGAGGGATACATGAAATACATCATGTAATTTGGCCATAGTAGGTGGAAGTGCTAGTTGATATGCCACAGCCCTGACACGGTCAAGAATCTCGAAGGGGCCGATGTACCTTGGACTTAACTTCCCTTTCATTCCAAACCTCATGACCTTCTTCCATAGAGATATACGTAGAAAAACCATGTCTCCAACATTAAAATCAAGGTCTCGTCGATGATTATTTTCATAACTCTTCGGTCTACTCTAGGATGCCTTGATATACTGCTGAATGGTTTTCACATTCTCCACCATTTCCTCGACCATTGCTGGTCCAAGCAGCTTACATTCACCGACCTCATCCCAACATGTCGGTGTTCTGTACCTTTTACCAAATAGGTCTTCATATGGTTCCATTTGGATGCTTGAGTGGAAAATATTGTTATAAGAGTACTCAACTAGAGGAATATGTTGATCCCATCCTCCTTTAAAGTCCATTGATAACACTATCAACATGTCCTCAAGTGTTTGGATAGTCCGCTCGGATTGGCCATCTGTTTGAGGATGATAGGTCGTACTAAAGTTTAGTTCAGTATTCAGAGCATGTTGAAGACTCTTCCAAAACATAGAGGTGAATCTTGGATCTCGGTCAGACACAATAGATAGTGGTACTCCATGGAACCTTACCACTTCCCTGATATATATCTGTTCCAGTTGATCCAATGATAAATCCTCCCGAATAGCAATGAAGTGTGTAGTCTTTGTAAGACGATCCACAACAACCCAGATTGCATTGTTGCCTCTAGATGTCCTTGTAAGTCTGGTGACAAAGTCCATGGTGATGTTCTCCCATTTTCATTCTAGTATGGGGAATGGTTGCATCATCCCCTTAGACTTCTGCCTCTCTTCCTTCACTTACCGACACACCAGGCACTTTGATGTATATTCAGCGATCTCCTTCTTCATATTATCCCACAAAATGTTTTCTCATAGATCTCGATACATCTTCGTGCTCCCTGGGTGAATAGAAAAATTTTAACTATGTGCATCATCCAAAAGTTCCTTCTTCAGCTCTGGATTTGATGGAAGACATAGTATTTTCCCAAACTGCACAATTTTTTCTTCATTAGCATTAAACTCCAAGGATTTCTCTTTTTCGATAGCTTCCACTTTTTCTTGAATTCCCACATCATCCTTTTGAGCATCCTATAACCTTTACAAAAGAGATTTTTGATCAATCATTTGTGAAAGGATTGATGATGTTCCCTTCTCTATGATTCCCATGTCCATCTTCATCAAGTCTAAGAAGATTGGATCCCTCTCAATTCTCATCATTGATAGAATCGTTGTGTCCTTTCGACTTAGGGCATCTTCCACCTTGTTCGCTTTCCTAGGGTGGTAATGTATTGAGAAGTCATAATCCTTGATGAGCTCTATCCATATTCTCTGGTGCATATTAAGCTCTTTCTGTGTGAATATATATTTAAGAATCGTATAGTCAGTATATATCTCACATTTCTCTCAATAGAGATATTGTCACCCGATTTTCAAGGTAAAGACCACAGACGCCAACTCTAGATCATGCGTTGGATAGTTTCGCTCATGGATTTTCAACTGTCTTGAGGCATAGGATATCACTTTATCATTCTGCATCAGCACACAGCCTAATCCCTTCTTCGAAGCATCACTGAAAACCACAAAAGGTTCACCACTTGTGGGTAAAGTGAGCACGGGATTAGTGATAAGACTCCTTTTCAACTCCTTGAAACTTTCTTCACATTCATCACTCTAAGAAAACATTACTCCCTTCCAAGTTAGCTTGGTAAAAGGGTTGGACAATCGTGAGAAATCCTCACAAATACTCTATAATATCCAGCTAACCCCAAGAATCTATGGATATCCATTACCGATGTTGGCCTCAGCCAACCCTCAATTGCATCTGTTTTGGAGGGATCCACATATATCCCATTGTTTGTGATGATATGGCCCAAGAATGAGACCTCCTTCAACCAGAACTCACTCTTGTTGTACTTTTTATATATCATCTCCTTGCGCAATGTCTCTAGTACAGTTCTTAAATGCTCCTCATTATCCTCCTTGGTTTTGGAGTATATTATAATATCATCTATAAATACTGCCAAAAATTTGTGGAAGTAATCTCTAAAGACTCTATTAATTAAGTCCAAGAAGATTTCTAGAGCATTAGTGAGTCCTAAAGGCATTACTATGAATTCATAGTGCCCGTATCTTGTGCGAAAAGCAGTCTTGAGGAATCTTCCTTCTTCACCCTTACTTGATAATATCCTGACCGCAAGTCCACTTTGGAGAAGTATTGTGCTCCACACAACTGATTGAACAAGTCATCAATTCGTGGGAGAGGATACCTTTTTTATTGTGATTTTGTTAAGTTCACGATAATCGATGCAAAGCTGCATTGACACATCCTTCTTCTTGACGAAGAGGACTGCTGCACCCCATGGTGAAGCACTTGGACGTATAAACCCTTTATCCAGATTCTCCTGTAGTTGTTTCTTCAACTCTTCAAGCTCTACAACAGCCATTCTATATGGATTCTTGGATATTGGTAAAGCCCCGGGTATAAGTTCAATTGAGAACTCAACATCTCTTCTAGGAGAAAGACCAGTCAGTTCCTCGGGAAAAACTTCCACAAATTCCCTCATAATAGGCATTTCTTCCAGGATAGTTTCTTCCTTGGACTCAATCATCTGAGCCAAATACCTGTGCTCATAGGGTAGTAATATACATGCTTGAGATGATGGAGCTAAAGGAGATTCATCTTCCTCCTGACACTTGTAAAGAATCGGGGGTCAATTCTCCATATGGAGTGTGATTTCCCTCTCCCGACAATTTATGTTGGCTCTATATAAGGAAATCCAATCCATTCCAAGAATTGCATCAAATTCCACCAAAGGGAGTATGAAGAGGTTAACTGGGAAATTAAATCCACAAATTATAACAGGGGAGGACTTATATTCATGGGATGCAATGATTTCCCCATTTCCCGTACTCACCAACATCTTCACTTCCATGATTTGTGGGGGTGCTGGGATTGTTCTACTAAAATTTCGAGATATAAGAGAATGCGTAGAACCTGAATCAAAAAAGTAAATTCGCTATTATTGAATGAATAACTAGCGTACCAGTCACCACTTAGTTGTTAGGGTTCACTTCGGTAGAAGTGATGGAAAAAGCTCTTCCTTGTTGTCTTGGAGGTTGTTGGTTGCCTCCGAAAACCCTTGGATTAGGGCACTGACTTGAAAAATTACCCGGTTCCTTGCATTTGTAGCATTGAACAACGCGTTGAGGTTTGAACAGAGCATTTCTCTCCTCTATTGCAACCACGGGTCTTTCTTACCAACAGTTAACAGCTAGGTGGCCTTCCCTTCCACACCTGAATCATTTCCTCATCCTCGTAAGGAAATTTCCAGGGTGCTTCTTACCGCATTGTTTGGAAAATGGGGTGCTAGATCTTCTTATCACCATTGGATTTATCCATCAGACAACCAGCATTGAATTACACCTTACGCTTCTTTTCCCCATGATACCCCTGTGATTCCCCGATCTTCATTTTGACCTTGAGGGCACATCGGACAATCTCCTCATAGCTATCGAAGTCACGGATCACTAATGCTTTCTGCAAGTTAGGATTCAGCCCACCAATGAAGCGGTCAACATTGCATTTGGGGGTAACGACAAAGCCGGAAGCATAATGTGCAAGCCTTGTGAAGTTTTACTCATACGCTCAAAAAGATTCTTCATTATTTTTCTTGAGGGAAAGGAAGTCCCTTTCCATCTTAAGCTGGAGGGTGCACATAAAATATTTATCGAAAAACATCTTCGGGAAATCCTTCCATTCCAATGCCTCGATATCCTCCTCAGGTTTCTTATTTTTTACCAACGTCCACCATTGATCATCTTCACCCTCTATACGATAAGCATCCAGGAGAACCTTCTCATGTTCAGAACATTGAAAGATGGAGCATATCTTTTCAATGGAGTTGATCCATTGTTCAGCGATCGTGGGATCGGATGATCCACTAAAAGTATGAGGCCTTTGTCCCATGAAGCTATCGATAGCGTCTTTTTCTTTCTCAGGGGGGGGTTGAACGTTCCTCTTGACCCGTGTTTCTATTCAAAACTTGAGTTAGCTGAGAGAGAAGTGTGACGAAGTTCGCGATTCCCGCTCCCATTGGATTTGGCATCTCATTAGTACAGTCATCACACTGATCTTCACAACGGTTGTTAGCCCGAGTCCTCCCATTACCGGCCATTGGCTGGAATAAAAGAAAATTTAGGGGTAATACATAAAGGGTAATCCAAAGACAAAAGTTGATGACTTATAAATAAACTTTAATTTCCTTAACTCATGAGTCTATAGGCTTCAATCTAGTATTTTCATGATCTACTTTCTAACATATATTCTTCGGGGCATTTTGGTTATTCCCTTAATAAGGGTTCATACTATTCTTGTGAATTTACCAAATAATATCCCCCAGGAGTGTCATAACCAAGAGTGCATCAAGTTCCATTGCCATGCACCAGTTCCCATTCGAGTCTAGCTCAAAGCGATGTTTTCGGGTTTTACCCCTAGGATACATCTGTGCCAGAGCCGCCTCTACCTGCTCGTATCCAGACAGGGATGTATTTTCTTGATAACCCACTTACTAAATACTCACCAAAACTTAGGTATGTATTTATTGTACATAGTCTTGTATCTAAGGCTTTACTAGGGTTTTCTAATCCAAATCCCAAAAATAACTAAACCTATCCTCTGATACCAACTATGAAAACCCTGCATTTTAATACAAACTTAAATATGATTTATTACATAAAACTTCACTTGATACAAAAAAGAAGATCAAGAGGTTTAGTGTCCTTGGGGATTAGGATCATTACATAGAAACTTGATACATTAAATACAACATCTTTATTGAAAACATACTTTACATGACCACTACATTCCCTCATACTTAGCAATGTATGGGATAACCTGAGGAAATGCATAAGAAAAGGGTGAGCTATAAAGCCCACTAAGGGAATACACATGGAATAATATGAGGAGTACGATAAATGTTAGACATTAGGAATATCAATAGAGCACAAGAGAAACATGAACATAAAGGCATGATAAAGCATGATAATCATAACATGGAAATGTGGCAACAACACTTAACATGGAATTAGCATGAGCCGAGGCTCATTGCACATGGAGCATGAGTAAATCCTCATTGCACATAAAGCAAGAGTAAAACCTCATTGCACTTGAATTAGCATGAGTCAACACTTATTTCACATGACGTGTCATTATACTATACTTTACCCAATGCATTGGAGCACTATAAGGGGCACCCTTCTTAAACATTTCATTTCATGCATAAGTGTGCCACATGGATCATAAAACATGGATTAATAAAACATAATAATTTATTACATGATAAATGAATGTTGAATTCATACGTGGAAATTTAAAAAAAAATAGACATGCATAAAGAATAATACCCTTGATGGAGAAATGGGCATGGTGTTCACTACACAATCGCATTGGCTTAGAAAATCGGTGCGATTTCGGCAGCATAACGGCGTGACATAATTATTCATAAAAAATGGTTTGATGGGAGAGAAGGGATGTCTCATTATATTTACATGAAATGGACAGTAAGGGGGTCATATAGATACATGTCCAAACAATTGTAATGGAATTTAGATTCATGATACAAAAGTATTTCTTGAATGTAAAAGAAAAGAGAGAAGTTCCTTTCGGAACTTCGGCATAGTAACAGGTGTACATGGGAGGCAATTAATGAGAGAGAAAGGGGTATCCCATCATTAAAACATAAATAGGGAAGTATGATGGAGGTGTGAAACCATACCCCAACATTCATAATTGAAATTAAAAGGGAAAAACAACTTAAAGAAAATTGGACAAAAATGAGAAAGGAAGAAGAAACCCATACTTGGAAGTGTTCTTCCAAAGTCTAGAGAGATGCTTGTGATAGGATTCATGGGATATTGGGACAAATTGGGAGGATTCTAGAGATACTAGGGCAGAGGTTTGACGAACTCCAAGGGCTTTGAGTGAGGAGGAAGTGGGAGCTTGGGTGGGTTTATATAGGAAAGGTGAGGGAATTCTTTATTATTTAGGTCTGGGACCCCTTATATTAAATTAATCCAAACCACAAACCATCCCATGGTTTTTTTACATGGTTTTTGGCAAAGGGAAGAGGAAAACAATATTTGATAAGGGAAAAGTCCGAACTTCTTAAAATAATAGGGTTTCTTTTGTGGAGGCGAGGCACACTCCCATGGAAATTAATTTAAAAAAACATGGTGTTTAATAAGTCTTGAGGGGTCCATTAATGATTTGAAAAGTAAGTAAAAAAAACCCAAAATCACATTATTTTTATGGTAAAACATATATCGGCCAAACATAAGGATTATAGTATTTTATTACATCACTATTGGGTAATTATGATGTCATAAAACACATTATATATTTAAATGGTATTTAATTTTTACCCAAACATTTGACTGTCTCAGAAAATTATGAAAAATTCACCGTTGGATAATTTCGACATCCTTATTCCAAAAATAACATTTATTTTATCTAAATAATTTTTTAAATATGTTAATTTTCACATTTAAAATAAAAACTGTCATTTATCGAAAATTCACGGGTTTTGACAGAAATGGCTTTCAAACCTTAATAAAAATTATAATTGCATTCATAAAATTATAAGATCATTTATATTTAATAAAAATTAATTTAATAATAAAAATTATATTTTGTTAAAATATTATTTAATTCAAAAATCCATTAATTTAATAAAATATATTTCTTAATTAAATAAAAATTAAAAACACTATTTGTACATTAAATACTATTTACAATGTCTCAAAAATGACAAGGAGGTATATTCATTATTATATAAAAAAATAATATACATGAACATAGTACTAGAGATTTGTTACATAACCCCTTAAAATAGTCACATAAGACCTAAGGGTAAGGTGTGCGATGGTGACAGACTCTTGGGGTGGCTTAGCTAACATTCCTCGAGTGGTAACCTCTATCAACTTCCATTTTTCCCGTACACGGTCCTGTTCGAGCTTGACATGGTGAAGCACATCTTGGTCTTGGTCAAGAGAGAAGCCCAAGGACGCCACCTCTTTTCCAAGATCCGACAAATGGGCTTCGTACGGAGCAATTCTACAGGATGAGGCCATCACTTCTTTTGTCTGAGTCAATTGGATTTGTTAAAGCCCTATATTTATACTAATAATGTGATCACTGTTCAACGGCTATATTAGAAACAGTCAAAATTCTTAACATAAAACCAAATAAGTTGACATTATATATAAACATAAATATTCATTTAATTAGATTAAGAGGGATTTCCATTAATGAAACTTTGAGTCGTTGCACCTTGATATTCAATAATTGATCTGGTAGGGTTAATTGTCACAGAGGTGCAGTAGAAAAGGGGAAATTTTATGGATTTAGAAAAAATTTACACCATAATTAAATATTTAAGATGTAAATATAATTCCCCCTCCCATAAACAAATACATGCTATAATTTCACTGGGAAAAGTTTTAATCTGAAAACTTACCATGTTAAATAGAATTCTGTGTAAAAGTAGTTTTTACTCCATTTTCATTCTAGGCAATTAGTTTTTTTGGGTTTGTGGTAATTAAAGAAATTTTATATTTAAATAATATATTTACATCACAGATAGATATGTTTATCCATTTTTTGAACCCTCCATCAATGTGTGTCACGTGTTCTGATAATGTGACCTTCCCTGCTCTCCATTGGATGATAGACCTTCTAATATTGATGTATGAGACTTCCTCTTCGAACCTAATGCTCAATCCATTAGATCATCGTGTTTCAGATCAATATTTGAAAGTAAGACATAGTCTTTCTCCTACCTCTCATCTCATTGGTTTTACCATGTGAATAAACCTATATCAATCTTATAATGGCCATGTATTTTCATGCATTGATATTAGATCTTTCAATATTAATATTCATTACATTACACAAACACATTCCAGATGACTATAATAGTGTAGTGCCTTCAAAATCATTCGGCACAATATTCTAGTCCAGTGAGAAATCGTAAATATTTCCCATGGAGAACATCCCCTTTAGTACCCCTACTTAAAACCATTCTTTATAGCTTGTGGAAAGGAAACCTAAGAAATGGCTGATCTCATAAGCTCAAAAGGGGTAAGAATGGAATATATCAATTTATTATCTTAAAAAATAACCAGATAATAAATTTGGGTATGTGATCATGATAAACTTTTATTATTAACCTACCATGGATCATAAACACTATTTATGGAAAAAACATTAACATTTCAAAAGACATTAATCAAAAGAATGAAACTTTACCATAACATAATCATGAAACATAAGTTCATATCATAAATTTGTGAAGAATAATCATAAGTATAGAAACCCGTTTAATATGTCAAGGTTAACTAACTAGACTCTCAGATAAAACCTTATCACCAATTTCCCCTAATGGATCAATCACATCGACCTGTTTCCCATCAAATATCAAGCACGTTGACATGTTTCCCATTACAGATCAATCTAATTGGCATGTTTCCCTCAACTATCTCATAAGATATAATTAATTACCCAATTCCTTGTAGGTTGATATATTTCAAACCCATCACATAAGTAAAACCATACATATGTAATCCTAAAGAAAATAAATCATTCACCATCTCAGAACCCATGTATAGAACTAAGTTTCATAACACAACTCATGGAAAAGATATAGGTTTTATAAGTATCATTCAATCATAAAAAAACCATATATATAAATAATAAGAATGGTATCCTTGGTATTTATCCCCATTAATTCATAAGTAATTATAAAATAATGTTTTCTTGAAAGGAAAATGATTCATAATGATTGCTCGATATATTTTTTAAGAAAATATCTATTCCTTTATGAAATATTTTTCTTAAATAGATGCACAATTATAAAGGAAAAAATTTTATGTTAATATTAACTTGAAATTTTTTAAATTAATATTCATTTAATTAAGGATTCATGATGGTGGTAAATAACTCTCAAACTATATAAGTTAAAAAAATATTCCTTCTATATATTTTTTTCAGAAAAGTCACAAATATCCATGTATTGAAAATAACAAAAATGTTCTTTTCAATCCTTTTGGTAAAAATTAAAACATGGGTAAAATTAATGTTAAATATTCCTAGGAGAATAATACAAACCATTATGAAAATATTTTTATAAAACATGGATAGGGAAAATAAATATTCCCCAACAAAGAATTAAAACTAAACAATCTCAAATATAGATTAGTTTTTGGAAGAAAACCTTACCACTTTATAATATGTTGAATAGTATACCCCATGAAAGAAAATATATATATATATATAGAAATACCATAATATTTAGGATAAAACATATAAAATACATTCATGGTAAATATATACACTACTCATAAGAAACAAGTAGCATATAAGGCATGTGTCCCACATAAATAAAAGTGAGACAAAAATACCTTACTATTAGAGTAGTTTTTTTATCATGAGACCGATTAAATATTAAAATAAATAGAAAATTTTAATATCATTAAATAAATGATACTAATTATATAAAATTTCATAGGTCAGTATATACACCACACAATAAGAACAAGTGCTGAATAGAGCATATATCTTATAGAAATAAAAGTGAGATGAGAAAACCCTTACCTAATGTCCTGACTCACATAGTACTCATTAAAACCTCATATATAATATATAAATATGTTTATTATACATATATTTTTTTAACATTATACAATTATATCATACAATATAATATTTACTTATGACTTTCTATTAACCACTTATTAACAATCTCGGGTTAATGTTATATTTCGGGTAATAAACACATTGTTTTTCGTATGTGTTTTTTATCCTTGGTATTCTTAAATATATCATGATTTCATCATCTCAAAAATGATATTCATTAATATAAATATCATATATATATTCATTTTATGTGTATCTAGGGTGATTCATAAAAGTTAGAGGTGAAAAATAAAACACATTGTTCACAGAGGTGATAGGTCGTATGTATACATGAACACGGTTTTCATTTTCATAACATATTATAAGAAAGAAAAGTTTATTTTTATTCACATTAAGTATCTTAATATGGGTGAATTGAGAACCTAATTAAAATTTTTCATCAATAAAAAATTATTTTGAAATCCCTCAAATGTTTAAATATGAAAATTTTATCAAAATAAGTAGTATGATTTATATCTAAATCTATTTAAAGATTTCTATAAATATTGTTTATTTCATGGTTGAATAATATATAATATTATTTAATCCTTGGAAATCAATTTATTTGATAAAAATACAATATGAACATGAATTAAGATATACTATCAATGTATGGATTTTTTCATAGTTGAAAACAGCCTTCAATTTTCTAGTGGAAATAAATTAAAACCAAATTAAAACACCATGAAAAAATGAATACAAGTGGTTTGACTCATGCCGATACTTAGTCCTCTCCACTTTGTAATAATCCACCACCATGAAGTTTATATTAAATAAATTGGATGATCCACAACCTAAATCATATTTATACAATTGTTTATAACATTACTATATAAACACAACCTCTCCCGTAGTTATGCGTTGGAGAAAAAAGAAATAGTATATAGAGTGACCTCTACCACTATTATCTAGGGGAGAAACAAATATGAAAAATGTTTGAGAAGATATTAAGTATCTTTTAGTTTAGTGCAAAATAAAGTGTGCATGGGGTAAAGAAATGTAAGCACACACACTGCTCAAATGTTATAAAAAATAGAATCTAGAAATTAGGATTGTAGAGTTTAGAAGTTCTCAGTTTATTACAATGTTGCTTCTAACTCTTGAGTTTAATTATAAATAAGTCCTGATTCAGGTTCTTTCAAAATTTTAAATAAAAATTGATTGTCGTAAACTCTTTTTTTCTAACTTGAGGAGAGCACTAGATGTGATGTTCTTTTTGGGTTCCTTAGTTCAGTGTTCACAACATGTGAGCTCCTCAGATCTAGGATATTTATTTAATCATGAGATCTTTCTATCCATATCTCTATTATTCTCTACATAGTTTTTCTATCTTTTATACACAATTTTTTCTATATCTACTCGAGGGAGTGTTCATAAATTTTATTAGTAGTATTTGGAACATCTGAATCACATGTTTCTTCATACTATACATCATGACATATGTTTTGTTAGAAATTTATGATAAAATCATTAAAATAGAAAATGGCATTAAATTCAATAAATATATCTTCTAGAGTAATGTAATACAAAAATAAGTTAATTAACAAAAAAATGATGGTGTCTTAGTATCTGGTAGTGTCGAACACTGAAATTATGTTTTTGTGGCAGTATGAAACTCAAAAAATCTCTTATACACAAAAAAAATTCTGTATGCTAGTTGTTTCTATGGTATAACGGTGTATTCGATTACATTGTATCAAATAAAGGTAGTTTTTAATTGTTTGTGGTTTTAGTCTAGTGGTTTAGCATCTGCTAGTATCTCATGCATATCTAAATTTATGTTTTGGTGGTATAAAATTCTAGTGGTGTGTTGACCAATGGTGTCTCATGCGATGTCAATTATTCAGTCTAACTGTATCATTGTCTAACAGTGTGATATTATGGTGGTATATCAGTCATAGATATTCTCATTCTGGTTATTTGTCCAGGACAATGGTGTCTATCTCAACAGTGTCTCATACTTAGAAGGATTTATCACCTCTTCTCAAAATATAGATTACTTATAGTAAAACTTAAAATTAATCAGTATTTTTTAAAACATGATTTTGTGATCATTAAAACAAGGAAGCCAAAAATCTCCCCCTTCTTTATGATCACAAATCATGGAATCAAAAGAATATTATAAATGTAAAAAAATTTCACAAATATATTAAAAATTATAAACAAGATATCCAATGTAGGATATAAATATAAATCCAGACTTATCATTTATAGTATGTGTAGATGATTAAAGGAAAATAATAAGAAAAATAGTAAGTACCAAATGTAAGTATCAAAGGTAAGAACATATTTCAATGATAGAAATATTTAAAACAGATGGTATAAAACATAATAAGTTTCTAAAATCAGTAATCAAGATTCTAAACATAATTAAAATCACATTTTATGTATGCCATGAGAATTATAAAAAACTCATATTCCATAAAAAATCCTCTCCCTTTTGGTATTATAAAAAAAAATTAATATTAAAAGAAAGAAATTTAATATATGAAGAAGACTTGAATTATAGATAAAATTGAAATTGACAAAATAAGAGGTAATAAATATATCCAAAGTTATGAGCATAATGTTGTTACAATAAATATCCCATCATTAATAGTAAAACCTAATCCAACAAAATAAAAATGTTATGGATTCGTAGAGGGGTCAATCTGTTCATTGTCTTTAGCCATGAATTTCTATTACTCCATTGCTGAGGAAGCAGGATCAACCTTAGGAAGAGTAGAGGTATCACTGAGAGAATGAACAGTGAGATCCTAAAGGGTCCAATCTTTAAAAACAAGAATCGGCCTTATCTAGATCACATCTTTCATAGGATCCGTTGGAAATGGTTGAAAACTAGCGGGCAATGGTATAGGGGAACCACCAGCAACTGAAATTATGAAAGAGAAATTTGGATTAAAGGGAATGGATGATTGAGAAACCATATCTTGTCCATGTACATGTCAAAATTACTTCATGATATTGACAAAATCCATTATAATCTTGCCACCCCTTTCAATTGCTCCAACTAAATCATCCTTCTCTACCATGAAACGAATCACGACTCGGGTCATCTCCTTGAGCTGTCTAACTTTCACTTTCAATGCATGCGTAAAATGAGGAATTCTCAAATTCTCCACCAAGAATATGAAATTGGAATCCATTTTATGCTTCATAATGATCCAGGAGAGATAAAAATTGATGGAATTTGTTATAGTTTCTATTTCATCTTTCATATCACAGGTATAGTTTGAACTCATCTCAATAATATGGTCAGAATAATTCCAAATTTCGCTTAAGGTTTATTAGGGATAGTCATTGGCACTACCTGAAGAACTAGAAAATGATGATTTATGTTCATCTATGACAACTAATCTCAACTGATCAACATCAAAAACTATAGGAGGAGGAGGTTTAGTGGCAATATAAGTACCTAAAGAAGTATCCTCGATACTTTTATGTATATTGTCCAATGAAGCATTAAACTCATATTTTATTTCTTCTACCATCGAATCGATATTTTCCAGTACACCACTAATCCACAAATTCTAAATATCTATTTCATAAACATGATGCATCATCTTAGGTTGGATACGCTAAATATCCAACTCAAATATGTACCTTGCTTCAATTTCAATGATCTTTTTCAAATGTGGCGATTGATTCCTTACAAAATTGTGAATCTCAATCGTTAGATTTTCACCAAAAACATTCAAGTCTTCTTGAGAGACCACATCTATTAGAACAACATGAGGAAATAAATTTGGTTTGTGTTTAAGAGGTCTCATAGAATTGAAATTTTCATGTAGACCTTCATGATCAATTTAGTCTATCCATGATTCCTTAGGATCACCGTCAACACTAAATTTAGGTTTATCACTCTATGTAGAGATTAAAACACCATTAGATAACATTCCCCACTCATCTTCCATAGGGTCCACCCAACAATCTAAAACATATATTGTGGAAATATATTCCACCCTTGATGAAAAAAATTAAACTTTTATATTTTTTGGACCTTCTGAACATAGAGAAGTCATTTTTTATTATTCACTAGTAGGATCAGCCTCCAACTATATTCTAATAGTTGGTGCATATATCATGTCAACATAAATTTAGGCATCAATAGTAGTGGAATCATCTTCCACTAAATCATCCACATAAGACTTATAAACATTTAAAACACATAACTATTCATTTTCAAATTCTTCCTCAACATCATAATCATATTCAAAGTCACACCCATCATCACCTCTGGTATATATAACCTCTTTTTCATCACCATTATTAATTTTTTCATTCTAATCATTCTCATCATTTTCTTCTTCTTTATTTGAGTATTCCACCACTTCATAAGGCTCCATGCCAAGATCAACATCATCCTTGGGTTTGGTTGGATGATTAACTGGATTATATTAAGTATAAAAATTCTCACTAACACCATCTGATTATCTCTTTAGTGGGATCCAACTTATCTTTATTCTTGAACATGTGGAACAAGTTATACAGAAACCACCATAGTCTATAAAAAATTCTTCATCATCCAAAACTAGTCCCTTGGCCTCTAACATGGAAGAAATAATATTTTGTTAGATAAAAAAATTTGATATGGATAATTTTTTGATCATCTCACACATATGAACAACTATATATCTACAAATATTAGTCTTATGAAATTGTGTGAAAATAAGTAAGATATAAATGTATTTAAACATTAGAGTTTTAATATATCCTATTCTAGAACAAAACATATGCTACAAGAACATAAACAGTAGTCTATATTCTCTATCTAACTCTGGGGAAACATGCCTTCTTGTTGTTCCATCTCTTTTTAGCACGATAAGGGAATTCTCATACATGAGAATATCACTTCCTTCTAGAATACTTCCTTTAAAATCATCAATGAATCCATCATGAGGTACATTTAAACACTTATCCCATTTTCATGAAGAAAAAACAAACACATTTCTTTTGACATGAATTTTAATCCAATCTCCACCATCTTTATTAAATGAAAACATTTTTTATTAATAAAACTCATTTACTATATTTGGATATAAAGGCATATTTTTATAGTAAAATCACTCCAACCACCCTTGTTTTTTGGGGAACCTTAAGTACCAGAGAATTACTTGATAGAATCCACTTTGATTATAATTACTTTTTTTAAACAACAACTTGGTTGAAAAGTTATAGATTAATTAAACCAATAGCTACTGACACACTCAAATATTTCTTCTAATTATTAAATTATTTTTACTTATAAGGAGAAAAATCAAAGGCACACTTCATTCTTCACATTTGAATCATCTTGGTAGGCTTAGTTGATAGTAGTTATAAGGTTTTAATTGTGAGAGATGAAAGGGTTTCACTAGGCTTGATAGAGAGAGATACACAAGTATTGTGTGTAGATCGAGTTATATTTTGTATATACATTGTCAGACATTAATATCACTTGGTATATTATGTATTCTAAAATTTAAATTGTATTTTAAATCAAATTTAAGATCAAGAAAAATAAACACATTATGTTTTAGAAAATAGAATAAAAATGGAAATAAATCGGTGGTTAAAAATATTGAGATATAGATAAAAATATGAAAAGGCATAAAAGAAAATTATATGAGAACTCAAAAGGTAGACTTAACCAATGGTATGAAAAAAAAAATAGTATTAAAACCCAATATAATGACAGGGCAATGGTATGGCATAAAAAATAGCATGACATATCCAATAGTATGACATAATGAATGGTATGAAAAGGCCAATGGTATGACATATATAATGGAATTAAATAGATAATTAAATTTAACCAGAATTTATCTTTATTAATTAATATTTGATATATTTGATTCTATAAAAACTCTATATCTTGGTAAACATTCAGATAAATGTTATTTTTCACCAATAAATTCAAGTGTAATATCTCACTTTTGAAAGTGATCTCTCAAAAAGTGATGTCTTTTATCAATTTTCTTTGTACTATATGATAAATAGTATTCTTGGAGATGTTAATTTCACATTTATTATAATAGTTTATGGTTATATGTTCGAATAGATATCCATGGTCTATTATAGTGTGTTTCATCCATAGAATTTGTGCTCAACAACTACTTGTAGCTATGTATTCAACCTCAATAATAGACATTGCAAAAAAAATTCTTCTTAGTACACCATGAAAATAGAGACTTGCCTAAAAAGTGACATATTTTAGAGGTTTTTTTTCTATCTAAAATTTACCCACCAAAATTAGTATTAGAATAACTTACTAAATCAAATTCATGTCCTAGGGAAAAATCATCCTAAATTGGAAGTATAGTTGAGGTATTGGAAATATCTTTTAACATAAAAAATATTTGAATCATTTCGGTTTGATTGAAAATTTGCACACATACATACACTAAACATAATATATGGTCAACTACAATTCAAGTTGAGAAGACTACCAATCGTACCTCTCTAACTGGTTTCATCAACTGGTTCTCCAACTTCATCAAGATCTAATTTATAGGTGGTACTCAAAAGATTATAACTAGCCCTAATGATATCCAAATATAAACATTTTAAAAGAACTCTTGTATATTTAATTTTTTTTAAATAATTCCATCTTTGTTTTTTATAATTTGAAATCCAAGAAAGAATTTTTTGTTCACCGATTAAACTCTTTTCAAATTCATTTTGCGTCATTTTATAAAAATTATTACTTAAAGAATTTTCTTAAGATCCAAAAATAATATCAGCAACGTAGACTTTCACTACTAATAAATCTTTTGAAATTCATTTTATTAAAAGTGTTGGACCTATTATTAATTTTTTAAAACCCATTAGTAATTAGAAAATTTTAAGCCTATCATACCAAGCTCTTGGAGCTTTTTTGAGCTATATAAATCATTATTTGATTTAGAAAAATTATTTGGAAGGTGGTGATTTTTAAAACCACGTGGTTGATCCATAAAAATATCCTCAATTATAAAACCATTTTAGAATGTTGTATGACAACCCTGATCTTTTATTACACAATTAAACATAATTTATTACATAAAAATCACTTGATACAACATAGAAGATTGAGAGATCAAGTGTATTTGGGGCATAGGATAATTATATTACAACTTAAAACATCAAATACAATATCTTTATTGCAAATTTCCTTACATGACCACTACATTCCCTCTTACTTATCATTTCATGAGAAAACTGAGTACATGCATAAGAAAAGGGTGAGCTATAAATCCCAATAAGGGAATAATCATGGAGTAACATGAAGAATAAAATACATGTTAGTGAATTGAAATATCAATAGAGCACAAGAGAATCATAAACATAAAGACATTATAAAGCATGATAATCATAACATGGAAATGTGGAAACAACACTTAACATGGAATTTGCATGAACCAAGGATCATTGCACATGGAGCATGAGTAAATAATTATTGCACGTGAAGAACGAGTAAAACCTCATTGAAAATAAATTAGAATTATTAAACACCCATTGCACATGAGGTATCATGATACTATACTTTATCCAATACATTGGAGCGCTATAAGTGTTCACCCTTCTTAAAAATTTCATTTCATGCATAAGTGTGCCACGTGGATCATATAACATGGATTCATAAAAAAATAATTTATTCCAAAATTAATAAATCTGGAATTCATAAATTATACTTTATAATCAATAATTAAATTTTCATAAAGGTGCATAAACTTCATAGAGAAATGGGCATGGTATTCACTACACAATGACATTGGCTTGGAAAATCGGTATAATTTCGGCAAGGTAACGGTGTGACGTAAGAATTCATAAAAGTGGTTGATGAGATATTAAATGGTGTATCATCATATTTCCATGAAATAGAAAGTATGGGGGTCATATATATAAATTTACCAACAATTTTATTGGAATTTAGAGTCATGATACAAAAGAAGTGCTTGAATGTAAAAGAGGAGAGAGAAATTCCTTTCAGAATTTCAACATAGTAATGTGTGTACATGGGAGGCTTTTAATGAGGGAAAATGGGGTCTCCAATCATTCAAAAATAAATAGTGAAGTATGGGGGAGGTTTTAAACCGTACCTCAACATTTATAATTAAAATTAAAGGGAATAAAAACATTAAGAGAATTGGACAAAAATGAAAAAGGAATAAAAACCCTTACTTGGAAGTGTGCTTCCAAAGGATTGGGAGAGAGGATTGCTAGAGGCTTCTTGGAAGCCTAGGGAACCTTGGGAGGATTCTAGAGAGTGTAGGGTAGAGTTTGGACGAACTCCAAAGGCATTTAGTGAGGAGAAAGTGGGATATTGGGTGGGTTTATATAGGAAAGGTGAGGGAATTCTTTATTATTTAGGTTTGGGACACCTCACATTAAATTAATCCAAACCACAAACCATCCCACAGTTTTTTTCCCATGGTGTTTGAAAAAGGGAAGTGTAAAACAATAATTTATAAGTTAAAATTCAGAAATTCTTAAAATAATGGGGTTGCTTATGTGGAGGTGAGTCACACTCCCAAGGAAAACAATTTAAAAAGAAAAGATGTTTAATAAGCCTTCAAGGGTCCATTTATGCTTTGTGAAATAAGTCAAACAAACACAAAACATCATTATTTTAATGGTAAAACCTAAATTGGATGAACATAAGTCGTATGGTATTTTATTACATCACTATTGGGTCATTATGATGTCATAAAACACAAAATATATTTAAACTGTATTTAATTTTTACACAAAAATTTGTTGTCTCAGTAAATTATGAAAAATTCACCATTGGATAATTTCGATGTCTTGATTACAGAAATAATATTTATTTTATCTAAATAATTTTCTCAATATGTTAATTTTCACTTTTAAAATAAAAACCGACATTTATCAAAAAATCCCATGTTTTGACAAAACTGGCTTTCAAACCTTAATAAAAATTACGATTGCATTAATAAAATTATATAATAATTTATATTTAATAAAAATTAATTTCAAAATAATTATAATATTTTATTAAAATATTATTTAATTCATAAATCCATTAATTCATCAAAATAGATTTATTAGTTGAATATTAACTAAAAATACTTTTTGTTCTTTAAAAACCATCTACAAGGTAACAATAATAAAATGAAGTTATATTCATTATTATATACAAAAATAATGTACATGACCATAGTGCTAATGTCTTATTACATAACCTCTTATAACACCTGCAAAAGACCGGAGAGTAAGGTGTGTGATGGTGACAGACTCTTGGGGTGGCTCGGATAACATTACTCAGGTGGTAAACTCTATCAACTTCCATTTCTCTTGTAGGAAGTCCCTCTAAAGCTTTACTTATTCAATCTCGTCTTGGGCTTGGTCAAGAGAGAAGACCAATGATGCCAAATCCTTTCCAAGCTCTGACAAATGGGCTTCGTATGGGGCAGGTCTACTGGATGTGGCCATCACTTCCTTTGTCTGAGTAAATTGGATTTGTTAAAGCCTTATATTTATACTAATCATGTGATCATTGTTCAACGAATATAGTAAAAATGGTCACAATTGATAACAATATTTTAAAATCCAAAAACATAAAACCAAAGAAGTAGAAATTTTATATAAACATATTACATAAATAGGTATTTAATTATATCAAGAGGGATTTCCATTAATGAATGTTTGGATCCTTAAAATCTTTCCCCTTAAAAAATTTGTCCCTCGAAATTTTCTGTTCCCACACTGAAACAGATGTGGGTACCTCTACGTCATCAATTCCTCTGATTCCCACTTCGCTTTTCAAACTTGTGGTTTCGACACAACACCTTGACGAGGGGCATTGTCTTATTTCATATAAATTTTTCTCTATAGTCTAATATCTTCAATGGTTTCTCCTTATAAGAAAGATCATCCTCTAACTATACCACATATGAAGAGACTATATGTGAAGGGTCTGGTATGTACATCCTTAATAAGGATACATGAAATAAATTACGTACTTTGGCCATGTTAGGTGGAAGTGCTAGCCGATAGGCCACAGACCCGACACGATCAAGAATCTCAAAGGGGCCGATGTACCATAGACTTAAAATCCCTTCCCTTCCAAACCTCATGAACTTCTTCCACATAGATATGCGTAGAAATACCATGTCTCTATTTTTAAACTCAAGGTCTCATCGACGGTTGTCTGCATAACTCTTTTGTCGACTCTAGGATTCTTGTATATGCTGCTAAATGGTTTTCACCTTCTCCACCATTTCTTTGACCATTTCTAGTTCAATCAGCTTACACTCATCGATCTTGTCCCAACATGCCAGTGTTCTGCAACATTTCACATAAAGGGATTCATATGGTGCCATTTGGATGCTCGAGTGGAAACTGTTATTATAATAGAACTCAACCAGAGGAAGATTTTGATCCCATCCTCTTTTAAAGTCCATTGAGCATGCTCTCAACATGTCCTCAGGTGTTTGAATAGTCCGCTCGGATTGGCCATCAGTTTGAGGATGATAGGCCGTAATGAAGTTCAGTTTAGTATTCAAATCATGTTGAATACACTTCCAAAACGAGAGGTGAATTTTGGATCATGATCGTACATAATAGATATTTTTACTCAGGCAGCCTTACCACTTCCCTGATATATATCTCTTCCAGTTGATCCAATGAGAAATAATCTTGAATAGCAATGAAGTGTGCATTCTTTGTAAGATGATCCACAACAACTGAGATTGCTTTGATACATTTGGATGTATTCGGAGGTGCGTTGAAAAATTCCACAGTGATGTTATCCCATTTCCATTCTGGTATGGGAAATGGTTGAATCAACCCCTTAGACTTCGGCCTCTCTACCTTCACTTGCTGACACCCCAGGCACATTGATGTATATTCAGAGATCCCCTTCTTTATATTATCCCACCAATAGTGGTCTCATAGATCTCGATACATCTTTTTGTTTCTAGGGTGAATAGAGAAATTCTAACTATGTGTGTCATCCAAAAGTTCCTTCTTCAGCTCTGGACTTGATGGGACACATATTCTTTCCCCAAATCTCACAATTCCTTCTTAATCAACATTAAACTCTGAGGATTTCCATTTTTCGATAGCTTCCAATTTTTCCTAAATTACCACATCACCTTTTTAAGAATATTTTAACCTTTCTAACATTTATGTTTGTGCAATCATTTGTGAAAGGATTGAGGATGTTCCATTTTTTATGATTCCCATGTCTATCTTCATCAAATCTAAGAAGATTGTATCCTTTTAAATTCTCATCAATGATAGAATCAATGGGTCCTTTCAACTTAGGTAATCTACCACCTTGTTCTATTTCCTAGCGTGGTAATGGATTGTGCATTCATAGTCTTTGATCATCTCTAACCATCATGGTTGGTGGATGTTCAACTCTTTCTAGGTGAATATATACTTGAGGCTTTCATAGTCCGTATATATTTCACACTTCTCCCCAAAGAGATAATGCTGCCAAATTTTCAATGTGAAGATCACTATAGCCAACTCGAGGTAATGTGTTGGATATTATTGTTCATAAACATTCAATTTCCTTGAAGCATAGGCAATGAATTTTTCATTTTGCATCAACACACATCACAGGCCCTTGTTCAAAGCATCACTAAATACCACAAAAAGTTCTCCACTTGTGGGTAAAGTGAGCACATGCGCAGTGATAAGCCTCCTTTTCAACTCCTTGAATCTTTCTTCCCATTCATCACTCCAAGAAAACATTACTCCATTCTGATTTAGCTTCTTCAGAGGGTTGAAAAATCATGATAAATTTCTCACAAATCGTCGATAATATCTATCTTACCCCAAGAAGCTACGGATATCCGTTATTAATGTTGGCCTCATCCATCCCTAAATTGCATCTGTTTTGGAGGGATCCACAGATATACCATTTCTTGTGATGATATGGCCCAAGAATGAGACCTCCTTCAACCAGAACTCACATTTGTTGTACTTTTCATAGATATTCTCTTTCCACAAGGTCTCTAGTATCGTTCCTAGATACTCCCCATGATCTTCCTTGGTTTTGGAGTATATCATAATATCATCTATAAAAACTAAGAAATATTTGTTGAGGTAGTCTCTAAAGACTCCATTAATCAAGTCCATGAAGATTTCTAGAGCATTAGTGAGTCTGAAACGAATTACTATGAATTCATAGTGCTCGTATCTTGTATAAAAAGCAGTCTTGGGAATATCTTCCTTCTTCACCCTTAATTGATAATATCTTAACCGAAAATTCACCTTGGAAAAGTATTATGCTCCATGCAGCGGATCAAACAAGTCATCAATTTTTGGGATAGGATACTTTTTATTTACAGTGATTTTGTTAAGCTCACGATAATCGATGCAATGGCGCATTGACCAATCATTCTTCTTTAGGAAGAGGACTGGTGCACCCCATGGTGAAGTAATTGAGTATATAAACCCTTTATCCATATTTCCCTGTAGTTGTTTCATCATCTCCTCAAGCTCCACAATAGCCATTCTATACGGAGTCTTGGATATTGTAAATTCCCCAGGTATAAGATCAATTGAGAACTCAAAATCTCTTCTAGGAGGAAGACCAGAAAATTCCTTGGGAAACACTTCAACGAATTCACTGAAAATAGGCATGTCCTTTAGGATGGTTGCTTCCTTAGACTCAGTCATTTGATCCAAATACACATGCTTATAAGGCAGTAATATCCTTTCTTGAGATGATAGAGATAAAAAAGATTCATCATCCTCCTTGTACTTGTATTGAATCAGGGGTCAATTCTCTATATGGAGAGTGATTTCCCTCTCATGGAAATTTATGTTGTCTCTATATAAGGAAAGAGAATCCATGCCAAGAATTGCATCAAATTACACCAGAAGGAGTATGAAGAGGTTTTCCGGGAAGTTTAATCCACAGATTATGACAGGGAAAGAGTTATATTATTGGGATGAAATGATTGCCCAATTTTCCGTACTCACCGACATCTTCACTTCCATGATTTGTGGTGGTGTTGAGATTATTCTACTAAACATGCATGATATAAAATAATGCGTAGAACCTAGATCAAAAAGTAAGTTCTCTAATCTTGAATGAATAACTAGCGTACCTGTCATCACTTCGTTGTCAGGGTTCACCTCAGTAGTAGTGATGGAAAAAGCTCGCCCTTACTGCCTTGGAGGTTGTGGGTTGCCTCCAAAAACCCTTGGCGTAGGGAATTTATTTGAAAGGTTCCATGGTTCATTGAAGTTGAAGCAATGAACAATGCATTGAGAGTCGAATGGAGTGAATTTCTCCTCTGTCTCAGCCACATGTTTTTATTTCAAAAAATTAATAGCTAGGTTCCCTTCTCATCCTCCCTAAAGCATTTTCTCATACCCTTCACGAAATTTACAGGGTTCTTATTTCTGCACCTTTGGCATCTGGGGTGCTGGATATTCTTAGCATCATTGGATTTATCTATCGGACAACGATCATTGAAGTACACCTTACACTTCTTATCCACATGATACCCCTGATATTTTCATATCTCCATTTTTACCTTGAGGACACATCAGACAATTTCCTCATAGCTGTCGAAGTCGTGAATCGCTTGCGCTTTCCCCGGGCTAGGTTTCAGCACACCAAAGAATCGATCAACCTTGCATTTGGGGGTAACGACAAAGTCGTGAGAATATTGTGCAAGACTTTTAAAGTTTTCCTCGTACTCTCCAATAGATTCATCTCCTTTTTTCTTGAGGTCAAGGATGTCTATTTCCATCCTAAGTCAAAGGGTGCATAGAAAATATTTATCGAAAAATATCTTCCAGAAATACTTCCATTCCAATGCCTCGATCTCCTCCTCAGGCTTCATATTTTTGATCAACGTCCACCATTGATCTTCTTCACCCTCCATATGATAAGCATCCAAGAAAACCTTCTCTTTTTCATAACATTTAAGGATGTATAAGATCTTTTCAATAGATTTGATCCATTGTTTGGTGATTGTGGGATCAGAAGATCCATTAAAAGTCGGAGGCCTTTATCTCATGAAGCTTTTGATAGTGACATGTTCTTTCTTGGGGGGAGGGGGTTGAAAGTTCTTCCTGACCCATGTTTGTATTCAAATCTTGATTTATCTAAGGGAGAAGTGTGATAAAGTTCGCAATTCCCACTCCCATTGGATTGGGCATCTCATTAGTATAGTCGTCACATTGATCTTCACATCGACTGTTAGTCGGAGTCCTCATATTACCGGCCATTGGCTGGAATAAAAGAAAAGTTAGGGGTAACACATAAAGTTTAATACAAGGGAAAAACTAATGACTTATAAATAACTCTTATTTCCTTAACATATGAATCTATTGGCTTTAGTCTATGTTATCCATGATCTACTTTCTAACATATATTCTTAGGGAATTTTTTCTATATTAATAATGGTTCATACTAAGCTTGTGAATTTACCAAAGCTTATCCCCCGGGAGTGTCGTAACCAAGAGTGTAGAAAGGCCCGTTGTCGTGCACTGGTTCTTATTTGAGTCTAGCTCAAAGCGGTGTTTTTGTGTTTTACCCCAAGGATACATCTGTGCCAGAGCCGCCTCTACCTGCTCATATCCAGATAGAGATATATTTTCCTGGAAAACTACTTACTCAATACTCACCAAAACTTAGGGAAGTTTTTATTATACTAAGAGTTATCTCTAAAGCTTCACTATGGTTTTCTAATCCTAATCCCAAAAATAAATAAAACTTTCCTCTGATACCAACTATGAAAAACCTTATCTTTTATTACAAAATTAAACATAATTTATTACATAAATTTCACTTGATAAAACATAGAATATTGATAGGTCTAGTTTCTTTGAAGCTTAGGATCATTACATAACAACTTAAAACAAGAAATACAACATATTTGTTGAAAAATTCCTTTACATGACCACTACATTCCCTCGTACTTAGCATTGCATGGGATAACCTGAGGACATGCATAAGAAAAGAGTGATCTATAAAGCCCAGTAAGGGAATAAACATGGAGTAACATGAGGAATATATTAAATTTTAGACAATAGGAATATCAATAGAGAACAAGAGAAGCATAAACATAAATACATGATAAATCCTGATAATCCTAACATGGAAATGTGCAACAACACTTAACATGGAATTCGCATGAGCAAAGGCTCATTGCACATGAAGCTTGAGTAAATATTCATTGCACATGAAGCACGAGTAAAATATCGTTGTACTTGAATTAACATGAGTAAAAACCCATTTCACATGATGTATCATGATACTATACTTTACTCAATGCATTAGAGTTCTATAAGGGTGAACCCTTCTTAAACATTTCATTTCATGCATAAGTGTGCCACATGAATCATATAACATGGATTCATAAAACATAATCATTTATTCCATGATAAAGGAATGTGGAATTCATACATGAAGATTTCTAATCAATATGTAAATTTGTATAAAGGTGAATACCCTTGATAGATAAATGGGCATGGTATTCACTACACAATGATATTGGCTTGGAAAATCGGTGCAATTTCGGCAGCGTAACAGCGTGACGTAAGAATTCATAAAAATGGTTGATGAGATAGAAAAGGGAGTCTCATCATATGTACATGAAATGGAAAATAATAGGTTATATAGATACATTTACCAAAAAATTTAATGGAATTTAGAGTCATGATTCAAATGAATTTCTTGAATGTAAAAGAGGAGAGAGAAATTCCTTTCGGAATTTCGGCATAGTAATTGGTGTACATGGGAGACTTTTCATGAGAGATAAGGGGGTCTACCATCATTAAAACATAAAGATGGATGTATGGGGGAGGTTTGAAACCATTCCCCAACATTTATAATTGAAATTAAAAGGGCATAACAACATTATGAAAATTGGACAAAAATGAGAGAGGAAGAAAAAACATTACTTGGAAGTGTGATTCCAAAGGATTGAGAGAGGATTGAGAGAGAATCCTTGTGACATTTTGGCACCTTGGGAGGATTCTAGAGATAGTAGGGCAGATTTTGGACTAACTTCAAAGTCTTTGAGTGGGGAGAAAGTGGTAGGTTGGGTGGGTTTTTATAAGAAATGTGAGGGAATTCATTATTATTTAGGTTTGGGACACCACACATTAAACTAATCCAAACCACTAACCATACCATGGTTTTTGAAAAAGGGATGTGGAAAACAATATTTTATAAGTAAAAAGTCCAAACTTCTTAAAATAATGTGGTTTCTTATTTAGAGGTAAGTCACACTCCTAATGAAAATAATTAAAAATACCATATTTTTAATAAACTTTGAAGGGTCCGTTAATGCTTTTTAAAATAAGTAAAACAAACACAAAATCACATTATTTTAATTTTAAAACATATATTGGCTGTAAATATGGCTTATAGTATTTTATTAAATTACTATTGGGTCATTATGATGTCATAAAACACATAATATATTTAAATGGTATTTAATTTTTACCCAAAAATTTGATTGTCTCAAAATATTATGAAAAATTCCCTGTAGGATAATTTCAACGTTCTGATTCTAGAAATAATAATTATTTTATCAAAATAATTCTCTCAATATGTTAATTTTCACTTTTAAAATAAAAACCGACATTTGTTGAAAATTCACGGGTTTTTAAAAAATTGGCTTTCAAACCTTAATAAAAGTTATGATTGCATTCATAAATTATACAATCATTTATATTTAATAAAAATTAACTTAAAAATATTAATAATATTTTATTAAAATATTATTTAATTCAAAAATCCAATAATTCATCAAAATCGATTTCATATTTGAATATAAACTAAAAATACTTTTAGTGCTTTAAAAACCATCTACAGGGTAACAATAATAAAATGATGGTATATTCATTATTATATTCAAAATTAATGTACATAAACATAGTGGTAATGACTTGTTACATAACCCCTTATAACACCTACATAAGACCAGAGAGTAAGGTGTGTGATGGTGACAGACTCTTGGGGTGGCTCGGATAATATTGCTCAGGAGGTAATCTCTATCAACTTCTATTTCTCTCATAGGCAGTCCTGATCAAGATTAACATATTCTAGATAATCTTGGGCTTGGTCAATAGCAAATCCCAATGATGCCACCTCCTTTCCAAGCTCTAACAAATTGGCTTCGTATGGGGCACATCTATTGGATGAGGCCCTCGCTTTCTTTGTCTAAGAAAATTGGATTTGCTAAAGCACTATATTTATACTAATCATGTTATCACTGTTCAATGACTATATTAACAACAGTCACAATTCTTAACAGTATTTAAATATCCAAAAAATTTAAACCAATGAAGTTGAAATTTTATGTTAACATTTTACATGAATCAGCATTTAATTTGATCAAGAGGTATTTCCATTAATGAAAGTTTGTATCATTACATGCACTCTTGACATATATTTCGTAATGCTTGAAATACTGATGTTCTACACAGGAAAGAATTATTCTTATATATTCATTTCTGGATATAGGTGTAAAGGTTTCATCATAGTCAATCCCTTATACCTGACTATAATAATGTAGAACAAGTCTATCCTTATTTCTAACTATATTTCTTGACTCGTGAAATTTCTTCCTAAAAATCCATTTTATGCCAATAGTTTAGTTTACCTTGGATCTATTTACAAGATCTCACACATTGTTCTTTTCAAGCTTATTTAACTCCTCTGGCATTTCTTTTACACAGAATTCATCATTAATAGCTTCATTGATGTTATTTGGTACAAGATGAGAAAGGAAATCTTGAAGTTCCATCTGATTTCAAAAAGAATCTCTTGTTTGAGTTCCTAAATTTAGATCACCTATAATATCATCTAATATAGGGTACTTATTTATTCTAACAGCTTTAGAGAAAGATGTACCAGTCACTCCTAAATTTGTTTGTTCAGGTTCTAGAATTTTTTCAGAACTGGATGATTTTTCTTCTTGTTTTATATCATAATCTAAATGTTTTGAATTTATTTTTTGTGAATATAAATCATCCTCAAGGTTTTATAAAGAGTAATTAGGCTCATGAGGATCAGTATTTTCAAATTTTACATGTACTTATTCTTCTATGGTATTGTTCATCTTAATGATAACTCTATAGGATTTTATATAAATTGAATAACCATGGAAAATACCTTCATCACTTTTGGAATATGTTTTTTAAAAATTATACTTTGGGATATGAATAAATAATTTGAAACCAAAAACATAGAATTAATTAACATTAGGGTTCCTATTATTCTACAACTCATAAGGGTTCTTCTTATAAATAGGTCTAATGAAAACACTATTAAAAACATAGTATATTGTATTAATATATTATTCCCAAGAATAGATAGGTATATTATACTCATTTAACAGGGCTTGGGCTATCTTTTTCAAGGTTCTATTTATCCTTTCAATAACTACATTCTTCTAGGGTTTTCTAGGAGAAGGGAAATTGTGAGTGCTTCCATTTTTTGAGTAATATAATTCAAAATCTTGATTTTAAAAATCATGTCCATGAACACTCCTTATGGTCTTAATATTGAGTCCACTAATATTTTATATTGATTTGGTATACATGGTAAATTAAGAGTAGGTTCCACTTTTTTGAGCAAGAAAATATACCCATGTATACCTATAATAGTCATCTACATGAACATAAACATAGTGCTTCCCCTTAATCCTTGAGACTCTAGAAGGTCTAATCAAATTCATGAGAACCAACTTGAGAGGTTGAGAAATTGAAGCTTCTTTCTTTCATTTAAAGGAAAGATTATGTTGTTTCCCATTTTGACAGGGGGCACATACTTTATCAGTTGGGAACTCAAGTTTAAATAGATCTCTAACTGACCATTTTCTTGATAGATTCATAAGTGTGTGAATGTTTTAATGTCCATGTCTCCAATTAAGAATATAATATTCCTTATAAAAGGCACTTAAGCGTGAAATATCATGAGAAACTAAACTATTTAAATATACAACATAAACATTTTCATTTTTAAAATCGGTAAAAATTTAATAATTTTTAGAATGAAAAACATTACATGAATAATTATCAAACAAAACATAAAACCCATAATCATACAAATACGAAATTAGCATAATATTATACATTAAACCATCAAAATATATGAATTTAGAAATTAAAAATGAATTTATGTTACCAATCTAGCAGAGGTTGATTATTTTCCCTTTTTCATTTTCACCTATAGTGCCATATCCACAATCAACCTTGATAACTCTCTTTAAGCAAGAGTGATCTCCTACCATATGTCTGGAATAACTACAATCCAAGTACCATATACTTCTATTGGAGGTATTCAAGAATTTTTCTTACAAAATAGGTTTTAAACAAGAAATTATTTTGGTACGCAAATCTATTTATGTCTAGAAATGATAGTGATTCAGGATTTGGGAACCAATATTTTCTTTATGGGTTTCCTATAAACATATTGAAGAATCTTGGAAATAACAACATTATTGGGTCCTTTTGGAAAAAAATACAGTTGAGGTTTCAGGTCTCGACTTAGGAACAAAATTAGTCTTAGTTATTTTTCTCTGGCCAGGTTTATATCTTATCCCAGTATCATATTAGGGAGAAATTTTCATTCAAAAAAATTATGTTAGTGTCTCTCTACAATTTTAAAAAAAAAATCATCTTTATTCTTCAATTTTTCATTTGAATTAATATGTTCATTTTTTTCTTTTATCAGTTGAATAAATTTGTTATTTTATATTGACAGCTCATATTTTACATTTACTGTTACATCTTTCTTGCATTTAATAATTTTATAATTATCCTTTAATTCATTAATGGCATCCTATAGAATGTTTAATTACTCAAACAATTCTTCATTTGAAATACTATTATCTTTATTTTGTTTGTCAGAATTATCAATCTCATGCACAAGAAAATCACTAGAAACAATAGGTAAGACAAGTACTTCCTTTGACATAGTCATGAAGCACATGTTTTCTCTATCTTGTTTATTTTCAAATAATGAATCTAAATCACTTACATTAACTTATAAATCACCATATGTTTCCTTTATGGACATTTTTTTCTATTTTACTTATCATTATAACTATTTCTATATATAAACATTGGATAATCAAATTTTATGTGACCATTCCTTTTTCATTCATAGAAGATAACTTTCCTTGGATCATCTTCCTTTTTTCAAATTTCTTATATTATCATATTTTCCTTCATAGTTTATTTTTTGGAAAAAATATACTGTCTATATAACGTATTATTCTTTTATTTAGTAAGAAATATTTGAATCACTATATGACAAAAATTCACTATCAATAAAATCTATAACTTATACCTTCTCCCTTTATTATTTCCTTATCTTTCATAGGGGATGTTGTCTTAAAAGCTACTGACTTCTTCTTAGCATCCTCATCATATTCATTGTTTACCTTCAACACATCTTCATATAAAATAAGTTTACCTATCATGTCCTTGACTTGTAATTTACTATTATCAAATGATTATATGATTGACATTGATGTGCCTATCCATATTTCTGGTAGACATTTCATCAATATCATTATTAGATCCTAGTCAGATACAAACATTCCTAACAAGCTCATGGTACTTAAAATCTTAATAAACCTGAGGTAGATATCTGAAATGAGATCATCAGGTTTCATTTTAAAATTAAAATGTTTTATAGTATAGGTATTAAACCTCATTTCTTCAATATTTTAGGTTCCTTCATGGAAAATAGATAAAGTGACCCAAATTTCAAAAAAAAATACAACAAAAAATCCTATTAAACTCTTTATCACTAAGGGCATAGTACATGGAATTTATAGAATTAAAATTACTATTTAATGATTTTTTTTCATCCTTCCAAGTGCTTCTACTAGTATTAGGTTTTACATATTCTTCTTTTATTATAGAAAAATATCAAAAACCATGCTCTCTGTGTGAATTTTCATCTTTATTTTCCATTGGGAGAGTTTTTTTCCATTAAAGAAAGGGGTTTTTTTAGTAGTACAACCTTCTTGATGATTATCCATATTAATGAACTAAATTAAGAACTATTATAAAGTTAATATCCATAATGTCTAACAAAAAACATAGTTAAATTTTTTTTAAAAACTTCAATACCAAAGAATGAAAAACTCCTCTTATACTAAATGTTGGAAGAATTGATTATCTCAAGAGGGGGTGAATTGAGTGCCCAATAAAAATTTCTCATCAAATGGATTTTTTTTTAAATCCACAAAAAAATTTAAATATGGGAATGTTTATCAAAATAAGTAATAAGATATATATCTTAATATTTATAATGATTTATAAAAATATTTATTAGTTCTGAAATTAATAATCTATAATATTATAGAATTATATGAAATAAATTTATAAGAAAAATAATAATATAATAACATGAATTAAGATAAAATATAAAAGTATGAATTTTTTAAAAAGTTAAAAATAGTATTTAGTTTTAATGGAGAAATAATGTAAAACAAAATTAGAACTCACATAAGAAAAATTTATTCAAGATGTTATGTGTCAAGTTGAGACTTATTGATCTCTAATTGGTTATCACAAACATTCAATAAGTTTATATAAAATAAATTCAATGATCCAAAACTTGTATGGGGTTTATACAATAGTTTACAAATCTCTAGGTCACACACAATTTTTTCCACAGTTATGCGTGAGAGTAAAAAAAATGCCACACAGGGACCTCTAAAACTCTTATCCATGGTAGAAACAAATAAGAAAAATATTTTATAATATGGTAAGTATCATATAGTTTAGTTCATAAGAAAATGTGTGTGCGGAAAATCAAGGTAAGCACACACACTGCTCAAATTTATTAAAACTAAATAGAATCGAGCAATATTGGAGTGTAGGGTTTATAAGTGCTTGGTCTATTAAAATGAATCCAATGAATCTTGAGTTGAGTAAAAAATGAATCTTGATTCAGGTTCTTTAAAAGTCTTCAGAAAAAACAGAGTACTACAAACTATTTTTCTGACTTATGGACATCACTAGTTATGATAAGATTTTTGGACCCTCAGTCGAGTGTTCATAATAGGTGAGCTCTTCATCTCTAGGATATTTAGTGAATCACGAGATCTTTCTATCCACCTCTCAATTATTCTCTAAAAAAATTCCAATATTTTTAATACATTGTTATATATATCTGCTTGAGGGAGTATGCTCTAGTTTTATTAGCACTGGTGGGAATATCTGAATTAGTTACTTCCTCATACTGCACGTTCTGACATTATTTCTATCGGAAATTTAAGATACAATCATTAAAACAGAAAATGTAATTAAATAAAATGAATATATCCATTAGAGTAATTTAATTACAAAATAAGTAAAGTAATAAATAAGTGATCATTCCTTAGGTTATGGTAATGTCAAGCTCTGGCGATATGTTGCTCTGGATGTATGAAAATATAACGCCATCTTATACTTAGCCAATTTTTTAGTTTTCTAGCGGTGTTTATGGTCTAATGGTGTATGATATGATAGAATCTCAGACATAGGTAATTTTTTAGTGTTTGTGGTATGATCCTGGTGATGTGACATGTAGTGATATCTTATACTTACAAAAATTTATGTTCTTGTGGTATGACATCCTATCAGTGTGTTGACCAATAATCTCTCATACTTTGTTAATTATTTTGTCTAGCGGTTTGACTGTCTGATGGTGTGATATCCTAGTGTTATGTAGGAGTTAGATATTTTTATGACATTAGGGAATCATTTAGAATAGTTTCTATCTTAACAAGGTCTCATACTTAAATGGATTTATCACTTATTCTCATAATACAGAGTACTTATATGAAAACATGAAATTCATTATCATTATTAAGAACATGATTTTGTGATCATTAAAAATATGAGGTAAACATATATGATATATTATCATTATAGAATAATTAATATTTTATTTCTGATATATATATTTATAAAATTTTCCAATATTACTATCCATGTCAAATATATATTAAAAATGAATCACATCGCACTGTGGAAATCGTAAGCCATACCTACGCACGACCGACGTAATCATTTCACATAAGATTAGATGATAAAGAGGTATATATGATATTGAAATTATAGAAGTATAATTTCTTCATAAATAAAATATATAATTATTAAACCCATCATAATTCCTTCTCATAAAATATGGTGATCGATAATTAACTGTATCTCTATGTAGAGAGAGTAAGTCATAAGTATGCATTAGCGATATTTTCATTTCATATTTGATGTTAAGGGGATGTATAATTGTTTTTTGAATATAATAATAAAATATAATAATATTTACTACGATTAATTTATCATTTTATTATATATATTATATATTTATATGATTTATAGCAGAGTATAAAAATAGTGTGATTGGTTAGAGCGATTATCTCTTCTTCAAAAGGGCTCCTTTAGTTCTCCTCTAATGAACTCTAGAGTTGGTACTATAGGGAAAAAAGAACCTATAGAATGGGGAAATATAGGTGTAGAAGATAATTTGGTATATTCTGGTAGAGGTAAAATAATCAATGAGGTGAAGTTAGATAAAGGAGGAGCTGTCTTTTTATAATGAAGGTGCATGACACTTCTATGATTTCTGAAAAGATTAATGTAAAATAATTTAAATCTCAATATAAATTCCATAAAATGAAAAGGAGTTATAATATATTTTGGGATATATTGTAATCCCAAAAACCAATATATTTTCGACATGTTTTTTTAATTTTAATCCTTATCATTTTTATTAAACATTTGTTAACCTATTTTAATATTAACTACAGTAACAACATTTTCAATATTAAAAGGTTGATATTTTTTCATAACATGTAAATTGAACAATAAATGGTCTATATATGGTATTTTAGACAATTATATATCCACTTTTTCTTATATAACATTTTAATGATTTTTAACGAATTTAAAAAAATTATTTTCTAAAAATTTCATTACTGTCAATTTTGACACTCTTAAATACACTGACTATAAGGAAACCAATCCATCCAAATGACCTCAAACAATGTAATTTAATACACCAATAACATTTAATATACACCTATATTATTATTATTATATCACCAAAAAAATAAATTATATTTATCTTATTAACTCCAATATCATTTCTGGATTGTTTCCATCAATAATATAATTATTGCATCATTATTTTGTAATTATTTATAAGGATTATTTAATCACTAAAAATTAATAAAAAATTAAAATATTTTTATAATCCTTTTATATTTTATAATAATATTTCTATTTCATTATATCATCTATTTAAACACATATTAAGAATATTATACTTATAAAGATTAAGAGTCTAATATTTTTTTCACACTCTTGGAATTTATTAATATAAAACTCATTTTCATTGAAATGTGTCCATTAAAAAACTAAATTATGATCCATATTTGTCAATGGTCTAATTAAAATCATTAAATAACATTATATTGTGTTTTATTGTAGTTTAATGACATTAATAATTATATTTTTTCCATAAATTACATGGTTAACCCTTAACAGTGGTAATAAAATTTAATAAAGTTTTTATTCGTATGGCATAAAAATAAAAGGGAATTAATTACTAAATTTTTACTTTCGGATTTAATAATATAGAATCAATTTTTAAAAATACTAAGCACATTACTTTCCTAAATTAATTAAAAATTAATCTCATTATTGGTCTGAGAAAGCTAGTTTTTAATGTGAAGAAATCCAAAAGTTAGAAATGTTTTTATATCAAATTTCAATGTGAAATTGATTCAAATGACCCAAAATGTATCAGTGGATGTAAATTTTACTAATTATACTTTAAAACAAATTGAAAACATAATTTAAATTTCTAAATAAGTTAGAAGAGAAATCAGTTTTCAATTAAAATTTAATTTTTTTACTACTAATCAAAACAAGAAACTTATCAGAATAATACTGAAAAATTAACCAAATAAAATTTTTATATCCTTATTTAAAATAATAATTTTATTTTATCATATAAAAAGTATAAATTTTTCAAATATTTTATTTAATATATTCCCTCTATTAAATGATAGTAAACTTACCCTTTTGAGAAATACATCATTTTTTCATAAAATTAGATTTCTCTTATCTCATGAATATAAAATCTATTGGATGTGTGTCAATAAAATTTGATTGAATATTTAATATATAAATTTTATTAAAAACATTTTTTAATAGTGATTTGATTAATTTATTTACATGAAATGGACTTTTTACATATAAAATAATTTTCTTAAAAAATAAATTTCATTATTTTAAAATAGTTCTTTCATTCATTTCTAGATAGTTCATAACAAAATTATTCATTTCATATTAATGTTTAAATTATATGTTTATTATTTCGTTAATATTATTTTTAATTTTTATTCTAACATCTAGGTGGTAATAATAATAATATTTTAATAACACTATTAATTGTATATCTTAGTATGTTAAAATTGGTCTTTCATATAACCTAAGCTATTGAAAGAAAATGGCATTTTGTTAAACATAATCCAATCATAGTGTTTTTTATAATGTAAGATAATAATGTTGTTTCCTGTAGCACAACCTCAACTTTGTTTTGTGGTCAAGGATAGGATTACTTATTGATTTCACATAACACAAGCTATATTCACTACTGAGTGAAATGAAAAATATCAACAAGATTAGATTAATTCGAAAAAATATTTAATAGATTCTCAAGGTGATAAATTCTACCCCCGTTAAAATGAATTTATCCATTGAATTTTTTCTAGGTTATCAGGGGTTTAATACATGAAATTTCCATTCCTAAAAACTCAAGTCGTAATAATGAATACTAAAACATATTTTAAAAAGTTACATTTGGAAATATAATTTTTCCCCCAAAGTAACTCATAAATGTGTTTCCAGATATGATAACATATTTGGTAAGTTAAAACATTTAAATGGAAGAGAAATCAAACTATTATGTTTTTGAGGGAGAGTGATATTGTATATAATTATGAGAATGTCAAAGATCACAAATCTATAACCAAAAGAGGCTTGATAAAAGTCATTGATATCATCAAAAAGGATGATTAAGGGAAGACATTTTATTTCAAGGCCCTTTTTCTTTAAGACAAAGAATTTATGTGGGAATATATACATACATTATTTCATCACAATCTCACCCTTCGTTGTTCCTTGATCAATTTACACTTAATATTTTATTCTAAGATATGAAGGTGAATTTTTCATTCCTGAATTATTAGCATATCATGTGATCCATAAATATAATGATAGGTTATTCCATCAATCTTTATCACAACAATAATGGTTATCATAAGTTATTCAATACTCATAAAAAACATTAATCTCTAAAACATCGTCCAAATTTAAACTTAAACAATTTTATAAATGGTTACCCTTATGAACATTACAAAATATTAAAATTTAAAACATTCCAAATAAGGTCATTAAATTTCCAAAATCAATATCTCATTAATCCCCTGAAAACTCGATGTAGCTCTCAATTGTCACGCACCAAACATGTGAATAAAATTATCATGTATTATCTTGAAAGAATCATAAAAACATAAATTTCTATAAAATCATATTCAATATACACATGATTCTCCATTCCTTATATACGCACTTTTCTTATTAAAACATTTTCATTGGAATCTTGGGTTCATCGTTGTACCGATATAATATTATATTTCACTATTCCAAAATCCAAGTAGATAATATCATCAAATTTCACTAATGGGTGAATGATAAGGTTTTCATAGGACATATTCATTAAAAATAAAATATGAAATTCCCAAAAAATGAGAGGAGGATAATTATTCACTAAATATCATGGTTCACTTCATATATTGTCACTTCATAACATTTCTATTTTACTATTTCCTCAATGTTTTTTGTGGATTAATTTCAAAATTAGCCCTTTGATTAGGGAACGTGTTAGTGGAATGCACAAACTCCTCACAATTTAAACACTAAATTCAAGGTGGTTAACTCTTAGGATATTTCATTTTATTCCCATTACCTTAGAAGTCTAATGCTTGATGACCAACTTTACCACAATTAAAACATTTACTCATCCCCTTACAACAATTTTCACCATGTTCCCATCCACACATTGAGCATAAAATAAATATAATCTTCTTCTATCCATAGTTTTTTAGTATAATATAAATTATATCCTTTATTTATTATCATAACCCGGAGATATATGTGAAACTTGAATCTCCTTTTTTTAAGAATAATACGGGGAGGGTACATACTAAAACTTATGTTCTGGAACTCATCCCAATCAATGGATTAAATTTTATATTGTTTCCTCATATTCTTGATAAAATTCCACCATTTATTTTCTTTACCTTCTATGTAATAACATCCCTACATAAATGTTTCATGTTTTGAACACTGGGGATTGAAAAATGACTTTTCAATGGTACAAATCCATTTCTTAGTAATTATATGACCGATCATTCCACTTAAAGAAGATAAAAGCTTCCCTGATAAGGATTCATGAAAATGTTTCTAACTCATTTGGTAATTTGGAAGTCTATCTTGACTTTTTTATTGATAATGATGTGTAGTCATATCAATGAGGTTTTTCATTCCATATTCCATAAAATGTGGTTTCTCAAGAGAGCTATCTTTTCATTTTCCATTGTATACCTCATCAAAATGTTTCCTTCTGCTTCCATCAATTGGCTAAAACCAAAATAAAATATTGTGAGCAACATTAATCATATTTGGAATACCTTATAATCATGGAAAATTGCCTTTAATCTATAACATATGAGGATTCATCATAGGTTATTCATGATCGTTACCAAAATTCATAGATTATAACCTATGAATAGACTAACCCTTATAGACATACTTTATAACTGTCTGAAGGGATATCTCCAAATTTTTCTTATCCTAGTTTCGAAGGGATTACTGAACCTTATCTATTACACCAATTATAACAACCCATGATTAGCATATACAGATATTATATCTTTTTAAATGATTATTCATTACATTACACAAACATATGAACAAGGAATGTAATATTTTAGTTCCATTAGAAACTAGAAACATAAACATATATTATAGTGAAAGATCATCAATGTTTACAACAAATAACTTCCCTTTTAATACAAATACTTAAATCCATTCTTCATAGCATGTGGAAAGGAAATATATAAAATTATTTATCTTAGTTTCTAGGTAATGGTATGCATGGATGATATCAACTTCTTATCTTATGAAATAATGAGATAAGAAATATGGTTATGGGATAATGATAAAAGTTTATAATCAACATGTAATGGATTATAAAAATGATTCATTGAATAAAACATTAACATTTCAGAGACAAGACTCGTAATAATGAAACATCATCATAACTCAATCATGAATCATAAGTTCATATCATAAATGTGGGTGGAATAATCATAAGAATCTAAAACCATTTTATATTTCATGATTAACTACCCAGACTCTTGGATCATTCCACATCACCTTTTCCCCTTAATTAATTAAGAACATCGACATATTTCCAATCACATATCAAGCACTATAACTTTTTTCACATTACAGATCAAGAAAAACAAATTTTTCCATTAAATATCTCGTGAGTAATAATTAACTACCCAACAAAGTTGATGGATATATAGGTAAACCCTATCACATTATTAAAACCATACATTTTTGTTCCACAAGAAACTAAATCATTCACCATTGTAGAACCCATGTAAAGAAATGAGTATTGTAAACACTTCATCATAACGTAATAAATTTAAATGAAATAGGTTTCATAATCATAATTACATCATAATAAGTAGCCATTAATAGGAAGAATAATAATGATATCCTTGGTTCACATCCCTAGTAAATAAAAATTAATCATCAAATATTTTTTTCTTAGAAGGGAAATGGTTTGCATTACTGATTGAAATAATTCTTCAGGAAAATACCATTTCCATTCTGAAATATTTTTTAAAAGAGATTAACAATTATAAGGTAAAACATTATATTTGAAAAAAAAATTGTAATATTATAAAGTATGTTTTATGTAATTAATGATTCATGGTGGATGGAATTACTGTTCATGTCTTATAAGTTAAATAAAACATTCTTTCCATATATATTTTTTGGGAAAAGTAACAAAGAGCATTTTTTAGAAAATGAAAAAAATATATTTTTAAAATATTTTGTAAAAACTAAAACATGAGTAAAAATAAATTTAAATAATAATTTAATAATACCAAAAACAATTTTGTAAATATTTCCAGAAAACATGGACATGAAAGATAATAATTCCCCAACAGAGATATAAAATAAATAAATCTTCAATATTGATGAGATCATTAAATAAACCAGTACCTCTTTATAATCCTTTAATTGTATGCCCGATGAATGAAATAAAATTACAAGTATATGAAAATATCATAATATTCAGGATAAAACTCCTAAAATAAATTCATGGGCATTATATAAATTATACAGAAGAAACAAGTAGTGTTTAAGTAATGTGCCCCATAGAAATAAACGTAATACAAAAAACCATTACTATTAGAGTAACATTTGTATCATGATACCTATGAAAGAGTAACATCAATTGAAACATTAAATATAATTAAATGAATTAAATTCATGATATAAAATTTAATAATTCAGTATATAAGCCACGTAATAAGAATAAGTAGTGAATATATCATATATCTCAAAGAATTAAAAGTGTGATGACAAAACCCTTACCTTTTCTATTGACTCCCTTTATTCTCATTAAAACATCCAATATAATAAATATAATTTACTATAAATATATTAAATAACCTTATTCAATTATATCCTACAATATATTATTTACTTATTACCATATGTTAACCATTTATAAACAATTTCATGTCAAAGTTACGTTTTGGGAAATAACAGTTGTGTTTCTTGCATGTGTTTTTATTTGTTATCCTTGGTTATCTTAAATAGTTCAGGATTTAATCAAATAAATAATGATAACCATGATTTTAATATAATATATATTTTCATTATATAGGTAATCATGGTCATTCATAAAATTTATGGATAGAAAATGAAATATATCGTTCATGGAGACGGTAGGTTGTACGTACGCATGACCGTTGTTTTCATTTTCTTGTCATATTTAAAGAAAGAAACATTTGTGATGTAATTTCAATAAAAAATAATTTGTATGTTCCATATATCATTTATATTCATAAAATTCATCTTGATTTCCATGTATGTGAAATATAGATGTAAAATAAGTCACATCACATCGTGGATATGGAAAGCCATACATATGCATGAGCAACGTTATCATTTCCCAAAAGATTATATGGTGAAAAGGTGTATATGAAATTATCAATAAAGAAGTATAATCATGTCATAAAATTCATCTATAAACCCATAATATATCATAATTCCTACACATAGAATATGGTGATGAAAAATGAATTGTATCGCTATGTGGAGATGGTAAGTCGTACATATACACGAGCAATACTTTCACTTCCTGTTTGAAGGAAAAGTGGATGGATAATGATGTGTTAAAAATCATAATTAAATGTAATAATATTTAGTATGTCTATGTTATTATTTTATTATACATATCATATATTTATAGGTGTTATAGAAGAGTATAAAATGATTATGATCAGTTATAGTGGTTACCTCTTCTTCGAAATGGATCATTTAGATCTCCTCTAAAAGACTCTAGATTTGGTAATTTGGGCTGAACAATGCCTCTAAAAAGTGTATATAGAATTGTATAAAATAATTTGGTATATTTTCATTGAGATAAAAGAATAAAATAGGTGAAATGGTATGAGGTGGGAGGTGTCCTTTTATAATGAAGGTGAGGGGAACTTTTAGAATTTCTCAAAGGTTTAAATTATAATAAATTAAATCATAATAAACATACCTCAAAATGGAATGGAATTATAATATAATGTTTGATATGTTGAAAAAACATCAAAAAATATAATTTAGACATGTTTACTTTTAATTTTATACCATATCTTTTTTATTTACCTTTTTTTAACCAATTTTAATTTTAACTACACTGACAACATTTTTTGTTTTAAAAGGTGTATATTTTTACATATAATGAATTAATTAAGACTTAAATGTAAAATTTATGATATTTTAAACCATAATTTTTCATTTCTTTTATTTAGGGGTTTATTATTTTTAACTAATTTAATAAAATATTATTTTCATAAAATATCATTACTGTCAATTTTGACACTATTCAATACATTGACTCTAATAAAATAAATAAATCAAGATAAATTTGAAAAAAATCATTTAATACACCTCTAAAAAGTCATGTTAACCTATTAATATCGTGTATCACTTTAATTAATTCAAAATTATATTTATATTAATAATTATAATATCATTTAATTTATTTTTTCATCAATTACTAAAAATTAATTTTGTTATCAATTATGATACTAATTTCATCACTAAAAATTAAAAATAAATATTCAAGATTTATATAATCCTTTTAAATTTAAGAATAATAATTATATATTAGAATATCTTATATTTATCCACATATTAAAAATATTATACTTCTAAAATTTAAGAGTGTGACATTTTTTCACTATGTGTGACTTTACTAATATCTAATTCATTTTCATGGAAACATGTTCAATAAATAATTAAACATACATAATTATGGGTTAATTTTCCAATTAGTCTCTTAAAATAATATTTAATAAATTTTTAGGGTAGTGTTTTAATTTTAATAATAATAATTTTACCCTAAATTACAAGATTTTCCCTTAACTGTGGTAATAAAATTTACTAGAGTAACTATACATATTTTCAACAAATAAATGGGACTAAATTAATAAATATTGACCTTATAATTCCATTTATGAAGTTAACTTTTCACAATTATAAAAAACTAATTGGTTGAAATTAATTTATTATTAATCTTATCAAAGGAATGAAAAAATGAGTTTTTAAAGTGAAAAAAGCCAAAAGTCAAATATGTTTTCTATATCCAATTTCAATGTGAAATAGATTATAATGACCTACATTAGATTTACTACTCGTCAAAATTTACACAAAAAAAAGATGTTTTCAATTGAAATAAAACGTTTATTTACTACTCGTCAAAACTTGAAACTTATCAAAAAAAATACAAAATATTTAACCAAATTAATTTTTGATATCACAATTTAAAATAATAAGTTTTTTATGATAAAAAAATTAAAAAGTGTCAAAAAAGTTATTTAAAATCAGTTTTCCATTAAAAGATGGTAAAATTACCGTTTTGAAAAAAAACATTGTTTTATTCAAAAAAATAGTTTTATTATTATATAATGCCTATAAAATATATTGGACTAATGTAAAAAAATATTAAATATTTATTGTATAAATTATTTTAAAATCATTCATTATTAGTGGTTTTTTAATTTATTAAGATATAATGGTGTTTGTACATAGAAAAGGGTTTTCTTAGAAAAGAAATTTCATTATTTTCCAATCATTTTTACTTGAATTTCTATCCAATGGATAACCAAATGATTAATTTTATATACATTTTTAAATAATATTTTCATAATTTAGTTAACATTATTTTAAATTTCTATCCCAATATCTAGCCTGTAACTATAATAATATTTTAATAAAAATATTAATATTCTATTGTAGTTTTGTAAAAATCAGTCTTCTGTGTAATGAATGATATCAAATGAACTCTTAATTATTTGTTCCAGAAGCTAAACATAGTGTTTTTATACACAAATATAATCTATATTTTTCATATATCATAACATCGACTTGGTGTTTCATATAATGAAAGAATAAATTTGTTATTTTATATTACATAAGATATATTCGGTTTCTAGTTCATTGAAAAATATCAAAGAGTTTAAATTAATTCAAAAAAACATTCATAAATTCATAGGGTGTTACAAAACTTCTTAATTAAGATCTTTTTCTAACATTATTTTATTTAATATTCTTGGTTCTTCTGAATTGAATAAGTAATTTGACTTTTCCATAGATGTAGTTAATTATTAATGGATTCTCTTCATTTCGGGTTGATTGTCTAAAAGACTCCGAAATAGATTTTTCATATATATAGTTTGTGAAATAAGTGTTATCTCTCCATCACCCCATGTTCATGACCTACATAAATGGTTAAATATTTATTTAATGAGTTCCACATGCTTAGTACTCTAATTATATCTCATGGTTTTATGTGGAATTGAGACTAGGATTGTGGCCTTCTATGTGGAGAGCCTTCCCTCGAACCTATATTGAACTGTTAGTTTTGGTAACATTATTTTGGATTATCATGTAATTCATGGAAATGTTAACCTACCATGTTTTTATAGTGGTGATTCATCCACACATAGGAGGGTATACCAATAGAGAATAAATTCCTTGTTAATTGATACTTTAATATTTTGGTTTATTGGAATGATATTTAAAATGATAAATTTTTTATTTAATGGATACTTGTCCTTGATATTGTTTTAATGATGCATGAGTGCTTGGTTACTACCTCATGAGATGTGGAAAAAGTGATTCAACAAAACATAGGAGAAGCCCCAAATTGATTTGATCTGAGATTCTCCCCTTGTGATGTCCACATAGGATGATGTTAGAGACACCAGTATGTAAATTTTTATGGATCCATCGATGAGATGAGGTGAGATGAGACTCAGAAATTTTTATATTCACATGGGAAGATAAAAAAGTCAAAGTAAAGGAATTCACATGGATCCTAGTGGGTTAATTGATACATGATTCTAGTGATTATTCTTGATGCATGATGATTGGCCAATGTTCCTGCTGATCTGTCCTAACATATAAGGATACACCACTTGATAGAGATTCTAGTCCATAGCTAAAGTAAATTTAATTGATCTAGGGTTCCATCCTTATAATGAAATAAAATTGTTATCAATGGAATTTCCCTTATTATAATTATGTCATATAGTATAAAGCACAAACATCAAATATAGAAACCAAGAGAACATTATTATCTTAAATGAAGAATGATACATTTTTGAGTAAATAAACCAAAAATAATTCGGAATATCAAAAAATAGAAAATAATATTATAATAATAATAGGAAAATGTGCATATGCTTTATCCACCAGAATGACCACACTCACGAATAAATATATAGAAATAAAACATAATGTCAATAATAAAAAATTGATTTGGAATATGAATGTATAAATAAACTTAAAAAATATATAATTCCGTGAATAATGAATGGAATAAGAGGTATATATTAGAATTAGTGAACCCATATGATCATTATAAATCGGACCATTGGAATAGTATTCAGACCGTTGAAATAGAAACTGGGTCGTTATAGTTCTAATTTAACAGTTAAGAATAGTAGTGTGGCTATTAGAATAGAAAATTCACCTATGAAACTATAAAATAATATTTTGGTATTTTATAAATTTAAATATGATATATTTATATAATTTTATAAGTAAATAGAACTTTTAAAAATGATAAATTAAGTGTTAGTATTTTTTTAAACCATAATTTTTTTATTTTAAATTGTATAATGAATATAATTATTTAAATTTTTTTTTTCGGAAAATGGGTTTATAATTTACAACTATATTGTATTATAATAATTAGATAATATTATGAGACCATAAATAATTTTCCAAAGGCTCCCAAAATAAATTATAATATTAAAATCACTATTTTTTCAAATAAATGATGATTTTATTTGAACAATAAATTTATAATATTAAGAAAATTAATTTCATAAAATAGATTCCATTTTTTAAATCCACACATCTAACAAATGTTTTGCTGATTTTTTTTATTTTTATAAAATAGTTGATTTTTTGTAAATAATGAAATATGGTAATTTAAAATATTTAGCATTATAAGCCAAATACATGAATTTTGGAGTCATGGATGTTCTAAGAAACAACTATACTGAACTCGCATGCACTATTTAATGTATATAGTCACAATAATCAACACTATTTATAGTATTTATCTAAAATAACTAATTAATAAGTATAATAATAATAAACACCTCTCTCCACCCCTTATAAATACTACCCCTTCTTTTCACACATTATATGATTTGGAGCCTTCCAATATTATATCCAATTATATTCCCAATACACTTCACCAAATTTTAGTGTTTTATGTCCCACCAAAAGACAGATTCCAAGTGCATTGATTTGGTCCTTTAGGAGATGACATTCAAGAGGTAAAACCCACCATCTTTATTTTTTAAATTATTTCTTTCTTCTATCTTATCCTCACCCCCTATCCAATGGGAAATGATAATTAAAATATCATATATATATATACTAGGATTTTATAATTTTAATATAATATCCTTCATCAAATCTATTCTCTCCTTTTATTATACAAATGAAAACATCATCTATAATTTGGTCATTCCCCACCTTCAAGGATGATGAGTTTTCTCCCATTACCACCTTCAATACTCGCCATAAAATAATTATTTTTGTTAAATAATAAAATTTTATTTATATTATTACTTATTTTATGTTCTTGAACTAATATATATGTATAATATTATATTAATTGATACTAGTTCATGATATTTGTACAAAACACCAAAATAAACTGAACAATTATCATTAATGTTTTATCAAATGAATAATCCAAATTTTAGAAAAAAAAACTTATATATGGGACCATTTAAAATTATAAATGTTCATAAATACCATATAATTTAACATATAAATAATTATTCCTATTTGATAAGAACTTAAATAATTATAAACAATTGAAAATAATAGGAAAACAAGAAATGAACGCTTTGAGAACAATGAAATTAAAATTCTTAACTCGTAAAAATAGCCATAAATGAACTTAATAAAACTATAATAAATAAAATGTATGTGGAATAGGATCTAAATTAATTAATTAATGTATCTTATTTTATTATCATGTACATTAATTGTATGTGAATAATGTATTTGAACATAAGGTAAGGGATCTCTCTTAACCTCAATTTTTGACTTGGGTTACGCTTTCTCTCTCTTTACCCCATTTTATTTCTTCATTATTCCTATATACTTCTCATAAATTCATTATATTAGTTACAAAAATATCTATATATCTCAATTAATCATATTTTTGTTGAGAAATACATGTTTGAAAAGTTTTTCTTCTCAATTCTTCTTGATATGAAAACCTGGTTTAAGGGAACATCACCATTTCATACCCATTTTCAAGTATACTACATAAAATTCATTAATCCTCCGATATTTTTTAAAATCACTCAAATTATCATGACAAAAAAATTTTAATTTTAGATTTTATGAAAAACAAATTGTGCTTTTATCATCTTTAGAATCTCTTTAATGATTTCCTTAAAACAACACCAATGTGGCACATTTCTTAAGTTAAATAAAACACTTTTTCATGTTTTTACATAAGTTGAGTATAATTATTCATGAAATATTTTTATATTTCCTTTATTAATTTATAAGATTAATTTAGATACCTTCTTTTATAGATAACATTATTATACACCCTTTAGTTTTGTCTTGTGACCTGATTATAATACACATTCCCCTCCATGGGTAACCCTTATGTTTATTCCTTATGTTTAATTTCATTATGTGTATCATATGTGAATTTATATGTTATGATGGGTGGGATTGGATAGAAATCCAATTTATTTTGTAATTTTTTATTCTTATGAGATGTGATTTATGATATTATGGTGTATTCTTAATCTATTTTGGGACTTTTTCCACCATGTGATATTGTCTTGATAGTTAGCCTTGACTCATGTTTATGAAAAGTTATGTGTTGCTACCACATTCCTATATTTCCATGATCATATGATTTTATTATTTTAAATATTCCTCCATATGTTTATTCATGTTCCATACCATTTATTTTAACCTGTTATTCCATATAACTCAAGTGTTATGTTTTATTCCCATGTATATTTCTTAACTTTAATTTTTAGCTCATAACTTTTGATTATTTATTTCCAAATATATCCTATACAGATGTAAGAGCTCAAATATTGTTATGATATCATCAAATAGATTAATAAAATTATTTTTTATTTTGGTTTCATTTTTTTAATTATCTACCTAATATTTCAAATATAGAAGACTTTTTTATCATTCATTTGTATTTCATGGATAATTATACTAAAAATCATGTAATAATAAGTGTAAAATGATAGGGTTGCAATAATTGGTTTTGACCCATGGTCTAGATATTTTTGTGGATTAGGACTAGAATATTTTATTAAGAAACCTATGGATATTACCATCATCATGGATAACCTGGATTGAAACATAATGAAACAGAAATTTGGATATATATTTCATTTATAAGTTTCTCTTTCTATGTTCCGAATTTCCTTTTATATATCCTCATATTCTATGTATTGAAGTCCATCCTAACATTATTTCCCTTTTTTTAATTTAATTTCAAAAATAACATAACTCATTATAATAACCTACAAAATTTCTAAACCCCACTCCAATTTCTGTTGCTAAATTTATAAACATTACATTTTCTGCTTTAATACTAAATAAAGTGAACCAATTTTCCCAAATCAAAACATACAACATCAAAAAAAATTATTCATTCACTTACAAAACCTTGGAACTTTTAGGTTTAGAAATTTATATAATTAAGAACAACTTATATCAACATGGATTCATAAACACCTAGTTCATAATGATGGACATCATCTCCCTTTATACCCTTATTTTCTTATTTCACATTAGGTCATCAAGATCATCCATATGAAATACCTTATAAACATAATTATTCAACCCTAATTCTCTATAACCTCGGGTAAATTAATTAAAATAAGGGTGTGATGAATTTATTATTAAGGAAAACAAAAGCATTAATAAATGAATATCATCAGTGATCATAGGAAGAACATAATGGTATGATGACATAAACAAAGTGCATGAGTATAACATATGAATATTAATACTCATAAATACACGGATCATGAAACATGAAAAAATGGCATAAGTATTTAACAAAATAAATGGTCATACTTGTTTATAATCATTATCAATGTGATATAACTTTTGATCAAATAAAACATCATAAATCCATATCAAGCGTTGATAAAACATATCATCATCTTAGAACATCAGCTCATATAACCCTTATAGAACCCTTAAAATTTTAATAACCATACTGATAAATTATAATGTTAGTCTTTTTAGAGCAATATCATTACCAAATAAATTGGATCACTATTTAGGTGCAGCCACCATATATATAACGACCCATACTTTACATACATTGTTATTAAATCAGAATTTAATCCTACTTATTACAACATATTACAAAACCATTAAAGGACCATATAGGTATAATATCTTTAGAAACGGGGAAACATAAACAACTGGTTCATAAAATCAACTACATTGTTTCTTGTTTATTTCAACATATCTATAGTCCCATTTTGGCATATCATACTTAATATCCTTCTTCCTGACCTGGGGAAAATAAAACATACAAAAGGGTGAGATCAAATGCTCAGTAAGGGTGAACAAAAGAAATATCAATCATATCATATTCATAAGAACATAACATTTTGAAAATCTTAACCTGCAAAAGAGATCATAATATCATGTCATGGGATAAATCATAGTAATGAAATGTAATCCAAAATAATAATAACTCAAAACATGAAACTTTTTGGCATATATGAATAATCATAGAAATTCATTTCATATTATTCAAGGCTCATTGCAAAGAGCATCATAGCAAACAAATTCCATTACTGAACCGAGTTCACTCCTCGTTTCAGTGCTGTTTCACTGAACTAGATTAACCTGTAGTTCCAGCCATGTATATCTCATGAGATATAAATATTTACCAAATTCATTGGAGGGAGAAATAGGTTCCACCCATCTCATAATGAAACCATTCTTATTTGTGCCACAGAATCATAAATCATACATCATAGCATAACCCATGTAATAAAAATGGGTTTCATAAACATTATGCCATCATAACATAATCCATAAAAGAACTTCATAAAAATAATTCCATCATAAAATAATGAAATAAATGTAATAATAGGTATAGAAACATAACCATATATTATCTTAAATGGAAAATAATTTTGATAAAACACTTGAACTCCATTCTTGAGGAAAATATCCATTCTACTTCAAAAACATTTTTCCTTTCTTAACATGTCATACAACTTTTAACTAAAAGAATTTGATTAAAAATAAACTTGAAAACTTGTAATGTAAGCTTAATTTAAATATTGTTTTATGAAATCATAAATATCCATTCATTCCATATAAGTTAAAAAAACATTCTTCTCATACTTTGGCTGGAAACGTCAAAAAGTACCTCATTCTGAAAATGACAAAAGATTCCTTTAATATCTTTTACTAAAAACTCACCAAAGGGAAAAATTGGATTTAAACAATTTTAGGAGGATATAAATAATATTACATATTGAGGAAACATGTATGTGGATGATAAATATTCCCCAGTAAATTCTGAAGTATAAACAATCTCGGATAAAAATGAGATTGTGAGATTTTCTCTTACCATAGGTCTGATATGCTTTGTACGTGTCCGAACCTCCTATATAATGATATAAATAATGTCATTGTCTTATTATATAATCATAATAATTGTTATTATATCATATATGGTCATATTCTTAGCTTCTTATTAGTAATATTTCATTTCGACTTGTTATTCGGGTGTTTATTGCTTTATGTTCTTATGTGTCTTTTGTCGAATAAATTCTTATTCATCTTTTTAGGTTATAGATACCTCATTTCCAGAATTTTATTAGTGTAATATATATCATATTTACTCATTAAATTAATTTATATAATCATTATTCAATTAATATCAGGTAGAACAAGTCGCATCACATCGTGGAGACGGTAGGTAGTACGTACGCACAAGCGATGATATCGTTCCCACGATCGTGGAATTGTATTGAAGTGTATTTATAATATTTCAGAATAAATATAACTTTAAAATAATCATATATAGTTATTATTTTCATCATTATACCCATCCAAGTAAGGTAGTGGTGGAAAACAGATTACACCACGGTGTGGAGACGGTATTCCGTACGTACACACGCGCGGTGATTTCATTTTCCGTAGGATGGATAGAAGGTGAAATAGGGTTATTTCATATTTATAATAAAATATCAGTATATTATTGATACTTATGTTATTACTTAATAGTGAAAAAACTAAATAATAAGAAGTAGAAGAAGAAATAAATTTGAAAGAATTGGTAACGGATATTACCTCTTCTTCGACGCGCCTCTTGGAAACCTCCTCTTAGGGCACTAAGATTGGTATTTTAAGAAGACCAGAACCTCTAGGATGTTTTCAAGGAAGTAGAGAAGAGAAATTGGTAGGGTTTGTCCAAGATTTACGGCTCAATGTGGTGTGAGGAGGAGAGGGAGGAGGTGCCCTTTTATAAGGTAGGAGAGGGGAACCTTTAGAATTATAAGTAATATTAATTTATAATAAATTCCAAAACCACTTAAAAACATCCAAAAATGACTCAAATACAAATATTAGATGATATAGGGTTGTAATCTCCTCATCCAATAAAATTTAGACAAGTTGGAAATTTATTTTAAACATTATCAACATGATTTATCCTTATATAATCTATTTAATTTTATTTGTGGTAATAATATTCTAAATTTTAAATCATTATAAATATTTACTTATATGTTGTGAATTTTCCATTATTTTATACTTTATTAAATTTTAGACAATAATAATTTTAATTTTCAATTTAGAAATATTATTGTGATTTTTAAACAATTTTATAATATGTAATTTCTATAAATTAACAATAGTGTCAATTTTGACACTATTCATTTATTCGACATTAAATAAAATATATACAGAAGATATGTTCTAAAATATTTAAAAGATTAATAACATGTCATTTTTATCTAGAAAATTAGTGGAGAACATTAAATAGTTCATATAATATTTTTTTTAATACTTTTAAAATCATTTATTTGATATTTCAATCAATAAAATAATTTCAACATCACTATTGTGTCATATTTAATGATAATTATTTATTCCATAAAAATTATAAATAAATTTATCTGATGTAGATAATTGTATTTTCTCTCTGTAGACTATTCATTTTGGAAGTTTCATGAAGTTTATCACCAAATTAAAATTATTATAATTATAATATTTAAGAGAGTAACATGTTGTAACTTTCATTGGTTTTAATAATAATTAAATTAATTTAATGGTCCAAATCCATAAAATGAATTTATTCTGACACTTAGGTGATAAGGGTACAGTTTTAGTCATCCAATATAAATTTTTCAGGTGTTAGGGTAATTTTATAATCTTATTTTTCCCCTTAATTACCTGATTAACTTTAACTACAGAAAATAAAAATTATCGTAGTTACTATTCATAATATCAAAAAAAATAAAAGTAACCTATTAACATTATTTGGACCCACTAATTCCAAATATGGAATCCATTTTTAAAAATTAAAAACACATAAGTTTCAGTAATTAATTTAAAATTAATCCTGTTGTTAAGTAAACGAATTTTAAAAGTTAAAATACTGCCAAAGATTGAAATATTTTTACCTATGAGTTCAATGTAAAATTAATGCTAATGACATACATTATATTAAATGGTAAAAATATATTATATTTATACTTTAAAATCATTAAATATTAGAATTTATCCATATAAATTATTGCGATGAAAAAAGGTTTTCTAATTAAAATATAGCGTATTTTTACTATTCATCAAAATATGAAAGTTACCAGAATAATATGAAAATTTTATCCAAAGTAAAGTTTTATATCCTGATTCCAAAAAGGAGTTTTATTTTGTAAAATTGAACTTATAAACATGTAAAAAATTATATTTAAAATGGGTGCGCCATCAAAAGGTAGTAAAACTGCATTTTTTTAAAAATACTTCTTTTATCTAAAAAACTGATTTTGGTTTCATTACTCATTATAGAAAATGTGTAAGCTGAATTATAATGATATAAAATTTAAAATTCAGTTAATAATATTCATAATTTCTAGTTTATAATATTATAATAATATATCATTGTCTGGTGAAACTCGGTATTTCGTACTACACACGATATCGAGGAAGGTCGCGATTGTGTGTAATGCAAGCCAAGCTAGTGTTGTGTGTAGTGAAAGATTACTTTGAATATAACATAAGATATTAAAAAAATATTTCTCATAAAATATCAGGGTGTTAAATTCTACCCCCCTTAAAATTAATTTCAACCTTGAAATTCGTCACTTCGTAACAATCAGATGAGGATACCTCTCCCTCATCATATCCTTAAGATCCCATGTAGCTTCTTCTAATTGGTGGTTCCTCCATAAACAATTCACCAAGTGAGTGGTCTTGTTCCGTAGAACATTTTCTCTATGATCCAGAATCTATATCGGTTGTTCTTTATAAGAAATATCTTGCTCCAGCGGTACAACTTCTGAGCATAGTACATGTGAAGGATTGGGTATGTACATTCTCATGAGAGATACATGGAACACATCACAAACTTGAGAGAGATTCGGTGGGAGCACCAATTTGTAAGAAACCTTCCCAAAATGATCTAGTATTATAAAAGGACAAATATACCTAGGGCGTAGCTTTCCCTTCTTTCCAAATCTCATTACTCTCTTCCGAGGAGATATTCATAAGAACACTATATCACCCACTTCAAACTCTAGGTCTTTTCTTCAGCTGTCGGCACAACTTTTTTGTCGACTCTGAGCTGATCTTATGTGTTGTTGAATAGATCTAACCTTTTCTACCATCTCATCAACAAGATCAGGTCCTAATAGCTTTCTTTCCACAACTTCATCCCAGCAAGTTGGAGTCCTCCATTTCTTTCCATAGAGGGCTTCATAAAGAGCCATCTGAATACTGGAGTGAAAGCTATTATATAAGAAAATTCCACCAAAGGTAGGTGTTGATCCCAACCACCTTTGAAATCCATAGAGAAAGATCTTAACATATCTTCTAGAGTTTGAATTGTTCTCTCGGACTGACCGTCTGTCTAAGGATGATAAGCAGTGCTGAAACTCAACTCTGTATCTAGAGTATGCTGAAGACTTCGCCAGAACTTTGAGGTAAACCTCAGATCCCGATCAGATACAATGGAAAGTGGTACTCCATGCAATTTAACCACTTTTTTACATATATCCTGGGAAGATGATCCAGAGATAAATTTTCCCTAATAGCAATGAAGTGTGCCGACTTCGTAAGACGATCAACTATAACCCACATAGCATTATTTCATTTTGGTGTTTTAGGAAGTCCAGTGACAAAGTCCATAGTGATGTTTTCCCATTTCCATTCTGGTATGGCTAATGGTTGTAACATCCCTTTAGACTTCTGTCTCTCAGCTTTAACATGATGAAAAACCATGCATCGAGAGACATATTCAGCAACATCTCTTTTCATGCCATCCCACCAGAAGTACTCTATCAGGTCCCTATACACCTTCGTGCTTCCAGGATAAATAGAGAATGAAGAACTATGAGCCTCATCCAGTAGATCCTTCTTTAATTCTTGAATGGGAAGAACAAAAACCCGATTCCTGAACCTTATTATCCCATCACAATCAAGGTTGAATTCAGGAACATTTCTCACCTTCTTTTGTAACTCAACATCTTCTTTTTGTGCCTATTTAATCTTCACAAGTATATATGGTTGAACATTCATTTGAGAAAGATAATATTTTTCCCCTACCATTATAATTCCAAGATCCATCCTTTGTAAATCAATAAATATTGGATCTTTTGTGATCCTAATTATGGATAATCTAGCATGGTCTTGTCGACTTAATGTATCCGCCAACTTGTTTGCTTTTCCAGGGTGTTAATGAATTGAGCAGTCGTAATCTTTAATCAGCTCCAACCATCTTCTTTGACGCATATTCTACTCCTTTTGTGTGAAAATATACTTCAAAATTTTATGATCAGTATAAATATCACACCTTTCACCATAAAGATAATGCCTCCAAATCATTAATGCAAAGATTACCACAGCTAACTCCAAATCAGGAGTTAGGTAATTTTTCTCATGGATTTTCAACTGTCGTGAGGGATAAGCTATCACCCTATCGTTTTTCTTGAGAACACACCACAATCACTTCTTGGATACATCACTGTAGATCACAAACCTATATCCACTAAAAGGTAGTGTGAGCACAGGTGCACTGGATAACCTTCTTTTAAACTCCTTAAATTATCTTCACACTCCTCCGTCCACACGAACTTAAATCCTTTTCGAGTCAACCTGGTGAGTATATTAGATAATCGTGAATAATCTTTCACAAAACGTTGATAATATCCATCCAAACCAAGAAAAATTCGGATATCAGTTATTGTTGTTGGTCTCAACCATCTTTCGATAACCTCTGTTTTTGCTAGATCCATAGATATCCCCTCTTTTGAGATTATGTGACCCAAAAATGCAAATTTTTGAAGCCAAAATTCACACTTGGTAAATTTGGCATAAAGCTTCTCCTTTCTCAGGATCTTCAATACAATTATCAAGTGATCTTTATGTTCTTCCTTGCTCTTTGAATAGAAAAGAATATCATATATAAATACCACCACAAACTGATCAAGGTAGTCTATAAAAACTCTATTCATTAGATCCATAAAGATTGTAGGGGCATTAGTAAAACCAAATGGCATCACTATAAATTCATAGTGTCCATACCTTGTATGGAAATCCTTCTTTGTTATATCCCCTTTTTTGACCCTTAATTGATGACACCCTGAACGAAGATCAATCTTGGAAAAGTATTGAGCTCCGAGTAGTTGATCAAATAAGTCATCAATGCGTGGGAGAGGATATTTTTTCTTGATAGTGATCTTGTTATGTTCTCAAAAATCAATACAGAGTCTCATTGATCCATCTTTCTTCTTAATAAATAGAACAGGTGATCCCCAAGGTGATGCAGTAGGGCGTATGAATCCTTTATCATGATTCTATTGGAGTTGCTTCTTCAATTCCTGCAACTCAATTGGGACCATTCTATAAGGTGTCTTTGAAAAGGGCGTAGCACCCGGTATGAGTTTTATTAAAAACTCAACTTCACAATTTGGTGGAAGACCTAGAAATTCCTCCGAAAAGATATCATCAAACTCCCATGAAATGGGTATATTCTTAATCGTGAGTTTCTCTCCAACCATTTTAGATAAATAACATTCATTTATTTGAATCAAGACCCATAATTTGGAAGAAATTTCCACTGGAAGGTTATATTCATCCTTGCATCGATAGATGATAGTAGATTTATCGGGAATATTAAATGTGATTCCCCTTATTTAGAAATTAATATGAGCTACATATAAAGAAATCCAATCCATGCCAAGAATCACATCAAATTACACTATAGTAAGGATCACAAGATTTTCAGGAAGCACTTTCCCACAAAATTCAATTGGAGAAGAATTATAAACTTTTTATGCCACCATTATGCCATTAGGAGTTGTCACAGCTAACTCTACATCTAATTGTTGAGTTAATACAGCGATACCCTTAGAGAATTCTTCATAAATAAAAGAGTGGGTGGATCTAGAATCAAATAAAACATTTACTACTTTAGAGTGGATGGTAATTGTACCTTTCAACACTTCGTTATCATACTCTACATCACCGATAGTAATTTCATGTGACATTCCTTTGTCATTGGCCTTAAGATTTTGTTGACGTCGATCATCATAAACAACCCTTGGATTTGGGCATTGATTGGCATAATTCCCCATCTCCTTGCCCTTGAAACATTGAGGTGTAAGAGGTGCATTCTGTGTATCCCTTTCTTTGTTCGCATCATTAGACATCTTCTTCCCATTATTTCGACATTAAACTTCCTGATGACCTTCTTTTCCACACTTAAAAAATTTTCTTGTCCCATTAAGACAATTCCCTCCATGTTTCTTTCAACAATTTTAGCATAAAGGTAAAATCATCTTCTTTTTAGTGTGGTCTTTAGATTTTCCTTTGAATTCCATTTTCCTCTTCTTATCAACCCATATGATTGATGGGTTGCTCCAATCTCCATCTCAACCGTGAGAGCAAATCGAACAATTTCATTGTAGCTATTGAAGTCCCTTGTGGATAACTCCCTTCAAAGACTTGGATTTAAGCCACTAAAGAATCGATCGATTTTACTTTCAGGTTGGATAATAATTCTGGAAGCGTACCTTGCAAGTCTTGTAAAATTTGCTTCTTAGGTACCAACTGAATCATCATCCTTTTGTTTCTGTTCAAGAAACTCCTTCTACATCTTTGTTCAAAGAATACAGGGGAAGTACTTATTGAAAAGTAAGTTATTGAACTCGTCCCATTCCATGGACTCAATTTCATCTCTTTGCCTCGTATTCTTGATAAGATTCCACCATTGATCAACATCACCTTCCAAACAATACACTACTAAGATGACTTAGTCATGTTCGGAACATTGTAGAACTGAAAATATCTTTTCAGTGGTACTAATCCATTCTTCAGCCACTAATGTATCAGAAGACCCACTGAATGAAGGTGGACGCTGCCTCATGAAAGATTCAACAAGAATTTTGCTCCTTCCGTTGCTCATTTGGAAGTCCTGCATTGTTCATTGCTTGAGAAAGTTGTGTGAACTTGGCTATAAGATTTTTCATTCCATCACCCATAACACTTTTTTTCTTAGGGGGACAATCATTTCATTGCCCATCACATTCCTCATTAACATGGTTCCTTCGGGTTCCAGCCATTGACTAAAACCAAGAAGAATAGTGTGAGAAACACTAATTATAGTAGGAATACAACATAATCAGTAATAAAATTTCACACTTTAGGTATTATCATAGCTTATTCATGGCCATTTATGAAACACTAGTATTGTGTTCTATGCCTAGACATATCCTTAGAGTTCTTACTAAGGCTTTCAAATCCTAGTTTCCAAAGGTTGACTATACCTTTCCTCTGATACCACCTATAACGACCCATACATTAAATACATTGTTATTACTTCAGAATTGAAGAATACTTATTACAACATATTAAAAAACCATTAAAGGACCGTATAGGTATAGTGTCTTTCGAAACTGGTAAACATAAACAACTGGTTCATAAAATCATCTACATTGTCTCCCGTTTATTTCATCATATCTAGATTTTCTTCTAGGCATATCGTACTTAATATCCTTCTTCTTGACCTAGGGAAAATAAAACATACAAAAGAGTGAGATAAAATGCTCAGTAAGGGTAAACAAAAGAAATATCAATCATATCATATTCATAAGAACATAACATTTTGAAAATCATAACCGGCAAAAGAGATCATAATATCATGTCATGGGATAAATCATAGTAATGAATAGTAATCCCAAATAATCATAACTCAAAACATGAAACATTGTGGCATACACAAATAATCATAGAAAATCATTTCATATTAGTCAAGGATCATTTCCAAGACCATCATAGTGGACAAATTCCATTACTGAACCGAGTTCACTCCTCGTTTCAGTCCTATTTCACTGAACCGGATTAACCTGCTGTTACATCCATGTCTGTCTCATGAGATATAAATCTTTACCCAATGCATTGGAGGTAGATATTGGTCCCGCCCATATTATAATGAAACCATTCTTATGTGTGCCACAAAATCATAAATCATACATCATAGCATAACCCATGTAATAAAAAGGGGATTCATAAACATCATGTCATCATAATATAATCCATAAAAGAACTTCATAAAAATAATTCCATCATAACGTAATGAAATCAATGTAATAATAGGTTTAGAAACAAAACCATACATTATCTTAGATGGAAAATAATTTTGATAAAACACTTGAACTCCATTCTTGAGGAAAATATCCTTTCTACTTCAAAAACATTTTTCCTTTCATAACATGTCATACAATTTTTAACTAAAAGAAGTTGATTAAAAATAAACTTGAAAACTTGAAAAGGAAGCTTAATTGAAATATTTTTTTTATGAAATCATAAATATCCATTCATGCCGTATAAGTTAAAAAAACATTTTTCTCGTACTTTGGCCGGAAAAGTCAAAAAATGCCTCGTTCTAAAAATGATAAAATATTCCTTTCATATCTTTTACTAAAAACTCACCAAAGGGTAAAATTGGATTTAAACAATTTTATGAGGATAGAAAAAATATTAAATATTTGAGAAACATGGATGTGTATGATAAATATTCCCCAGTAAATTCTGAAGTATAAACAATCTCGGATAAAAATGAGATTGCGAGGTTTTCCCTTACCTTATGTCCGATATGCTTTGTATGTCTCCGAACCTCCTGTATAATGATTTAAATAATGTCATTGACTTATTAAAGAATCATACTCATTTTTATTATATCATATATGTTCATATTCGTAGCTTCTTATTAGTAATATTTCATTGATACTTGTTATTCGGGTGTTTATTGCTTTATGTTCTTGTGTGTGTTTTATCGAATAAATTCTTATTCTTCTTTTTAGGTTATAGATACCTCATTTCCAGAACGTTATTAGTGTAATATATATCATATTTAATCATTAAATTCATTTATATAATCATTATTCAATAATGATCATGTAGAACGAGTCACATCACATCGTGGAGACGGTAGGCCGTACGTATGCACAAGCGAAGATAACGTTCCAACGATCGTGGAATTGTATTGAAGTGTATTTATAATATTTCAGAATCAATATCAATTTAAAATAATCATATATAGTTATTCGTTACACCATTATACCCATCCATGTAAGGTGGTGGTGGAAAACAGATTACACCACGACGTGGAGACGGTATTCAGTATGTACGCACGCGCGGTGATTTCATTTTCTGTAGGATGGATAGAAGGTGAAATTGGGTTGTTTCATATTTATAATAATATATCAGTATATGAGTGATACTTATGTTATTACTTTATAATGAAACAACTAAATAAGAATAATTAGAAGAAGAAATAAATTTGAAAGAATTGGTAACAGATATTACCTCTTCTTCGACGCGCCTCTTTGAAACTTCTTCTTAGGGCACTAAGATTGGTCTTTGAAGAAGACCAGGACTTCTAGGATGTTTCTAGGGATTTGGAGAAGAGAAATTGTCAGGGGTTGTCCAATCTTGAAGTCTCAATGTGGTGTGAGGTGGAGAGGGAGGAGGTGCCCTTTTATAAGGGAGGAGAGGGGCACCTTTGGAATTACAAGAAATATAAATTTATAATAAATTCCAACCCCACTTAAAAACCTCCATAAATGACTCAAATCCTAAGCTTAGATGATATATGGTTGTAATCGCATCAAACAATAAAATTTAGACAATTTGGAAATTTATTTGAAACATTATCCACATGATTTATCCTTATATCATCTATTTAATTTTATTTGTGGTAATAATATTCTAAATTTTAAGTCATTATAAATATTTACTTATATGTTGTTAATTGTCCATAATTGTATACTTTATTACATTTTCGACCATATAAATTTTACTTTACAATTTTTAAATATTTTTTTGATTTTTAAACTATTTTATAATATGTAATTTCTATAAATTAACAATAGTGTCAATTTTGACACTATTCATTTATTTGAGTTTAAATTAATACATACAGAAGGTATATTCGAACTAAAATATTTAATAGATTCATAACATGTCATTTGTATCTATAAAATTAATGAATCACATTAAATAGTTCATATAATATTTATTCTAATACTTTTAAAATCATTTATTTGATATTTCAATCAATAAAATAATTTCAACATCACTATTGTGTAATATTTAATGACAATTATTTAATCCCTAAAAATTATAAATAAATTCATATGATGTATATACTTGTATTATATTTCTGTACACTATTCATGTTAGAAGTTTCATAAAGTTTATCAATAAATTAAAATTAGTATACTTATCCGATTTAAGAGAGTGACATGTTGTCACTTTCTTTGGTTTTAATAATAATTAAATTATATTAATGGTCAAAAGTCCATAAAATGAATTTATTCCTACCCTTAGGTGATAAGGTTATACTTTTAGTCATCCAGTATAATTTTGGCAGGTGTTAGGGTAATTTTATAATCTTATTTTTACCCTCAATTACCTGATTTACCTTTAACTGCAGTAAATAAAAATTACTATAGTTACTATTCATAATATCAAAAAAAAGTAACCTATTAAAATAATTTTGACCCAATGATTCCACATATGGAATCCATTTTTCAAAATTAAAAACACATAAGTTTCAGTAATTAATTTAAAACTAATCATGTTGTTAAGCAAACGGGTTTAAAAAGTTAAAATATTTCCAAAATTTAAATGTTTTTACCTATGAATTCAATGTAAAATTAATGATAATGAAATAAATTATATTAAATGGTAAAAATACATTCTATTTATAACTTAAAACCATTCAATATTATAATTTAACCATATAAATTATTTTGATGAAACAAGTTGTTTTTAATTAAAATATAGCGTGTTTTTACTATTCATTAAAATGTGAAAGTTACCAGAATAATATGAAAATTTTATCCAAAGTAAATTTTGATATCCTTATTCCAAAAAGGATTTTTATTTTGTCAAATTGAACTTATAAACATGTCAAAAATTAGATTTAAAATGGGTGCTCCATCAAAAGGCGGTAAAACTGCATTTTTTTTAAATACTTCTTTTATCGGAAAAACTGATTTTGTTTTCCCACCTCATTCTAGAAAATGAGTAAGATGAATTATAATGTTATAAAATTGAAAATTAATTTAATACTATTCATAATGGCTAGTTTATAATGTTATAATAATATATCATTGTCTGGTGAAACTCGTTATTGCGTACTACACGCGCTATTAAGGAAGGTCGTGATTGTGTGTAATGCAAGCCAAGCTAGTGTTGTGTACAGTGAAAGATTACTTTGCGTATAACATAAGATATTAAAAAAAATATTTCTCATAAAATATCAGGGTGTTACAATATAATCTACAATGAGCTTACCTAGTACAATCTTGTTGCATCCATCATTTATAATATCCAAGAACCCCAACATTAATAGGGAATATAGATAATTAATTCCCTAATAAATCATTGAAACAATGTTTATTCAATTCATAACATTATTATCCCAAAGTAAATTAATGGGTTCTATAACAATATCTTTGAAACATGATTACCCAATAGAAGAGAAGCGAGTTTCATAACAATCTCATTGAAACAATATTATTCAATATAGAGAAAGAATTATGATTGTATCAATGCCACATATCCATTGTGGAATATGGAATAAGAATATATTTTGACGGTGAGGAATGTAAATACCATTAAAATATCATAAAAAAATTATATATGAAAACATCCTTTCTTATTCAAAATTCCTTTCAAGACATAAAACTTTTTGAAAAGCATTTTCATTTAAAATAGATTTTGAAAACCTTTAAAAAATATTTTCAAATAAATTAAACAAATTTTTAAAAATTAAAAATTTTAAAAATAATTTTCTATTAAAACTATTTTCAAATATCATTTCAAAAAAAATTTGAAAACATTTTTAGAAAATATGGTTTTGGAAGAAAAAAGATTTCCAACCGAAGAGATAATTAGAGTCATATTTTATTAAAAATATTCCGATTTATTTTTAGTAAAAAAAAAGATTAAAATGGTATTATTGCATGAAAATATCATGAATAACCATAGGATAACATAATTAAAGATAATTATATTATTTCAACAGTGAATATTTAATCTTACATAATCACTACAAATGATGAGATTATAAAAAAAATACTCTTAACACTTTGGTAAGTTTGAATCGTAATCCCCATGAAGAAATAACATTAAATGAAAAATATAATATCATGTGATTAATGAGATTCAGGATATAACATGTCAAAGGATCAGTATATAAACATTATAAAATAATTTAGGTTTATAATAAAACAAACATCTCTGAGAAGGAAAAATGAGACAAAAATCTATTACCGCTTTGGTAACATTAAAATTGTAAACCCCATAAAATATATATCCCAAAATGGATATGTAAATCCCTATAAATTTAATTATAATAATAATACAATAAATTTTTGGGAATTATATACACAACACAATATAAATAAGTGGTGAATATGTCATGTATCTCATAAAAATATAAGTGAGATGAGAGTATGAATCATCATGCTCTTCCATTATCTTCTTAAATAATAAATTTTTGTTAATAATTTAATTTATTGGGAACCATTTAGAAGTGTATTCTTAATTTCATTTCACTTATAAATTATTTATATATAATTACTTAATTAACTAATTTTCTGTCATATGTTTTGACCATATTGGGCTTCTGTGTCAAAAACAACATAGGTAGGTCGATTATGGCCAAAACAATTCATTATTTACACATATCTATAATAATAATCATGAAATAATTATAATATTTACACATAAATTATTATTTTAAATCCAATCAATAAATATTTTTATGGAAAATTAACCAACATTACGATCATGTAGACGGTAAGTTGTAAGTTCGCTTGAACAACATTTCCATTTTTCAAAGATATTATGGAAATAAGGTAAGTAATATTTTATATTTTCATAAGTATAATTATATCATCAATACCATTATATTTAATGCTATAAACTTATTTATATATATATATATATATATTTTGATGTAAAAACAATCATATCTCTAGTCCACACGTCCAAAAACAATGTTATCACTTTTTCGGAGTGTGAAATTGTAAAAGAAAAATGATATATTATATTTAATAAAATATAAATATGTCAAAAATATCATAATGATTTCAAATATATCATATATATTTATTATATTTACCCTTAATACCTTCCATGTAAAATTTTATCCAAAACACTTCATATAACATCGTGAGGTGGTTGTCCACTATACACCCGAGTGATGTTTTCATATCCCTTACAGAATGGAATATAAAAAGGTTTTTTTAATATAATATTTATATAGGTATAAATATGTTATAAATATAATAAATATTATACATAAATATTATGTCCATAATTATTCCCAATAATGAGGGATGGTAACGGAATAACAAACAACATAGTTTTGCGACACGATAGTCCACCATACACACGAATGGTGATTTCATAACAATTTTATGGATTTATGTGTGGGTGAATATCATTATATTAACATAAAAACATAGTATTATATTGATTATACTTAGTTTTTTATATAATCCTTTTATAATAATAATTTAAGGGAGTGTAAAAAATAAGAAATGAAAATAAGTTGGTTGATGAAGGCTACCACTTCTTCTAGAAACTAATTTTGGTTTATATCAAATAGATTAATTGGTTTTCATTATTACCAAATTGATTATTTTAGTATGATATTATTGTATTTGGGATGTTATTCAGGAATATTTTAGAATATCCCAATGGATTTATATGTGTGACTATGTTAGGGGAGTGATTTCCCTTTTATTATTCTGGAGGAGTGAAATTATTGTCAATAATGAAAATTATTAACTATTGGGACGCATATCATACCTAAAGTGGATAAAATATTGATAATAAATTAGTTTGATGGATTATACGTTCGATACACACATCCATAACACATTATAACACATTTTTTAAACATTTTTATCCTTAGCATCTATGTTTCCTTACTTTTTTCATTTTGGATTTTCATTAATGTATCTATTTATCTAACCTAATTAATCCATACATTAATAATAAATTAAATAGATACTTATTATAATATTTTCAAACAATAATTTTAAATATTAAATATAAATTATGAAATAAGAATCTCATTTGTTTTGGAAGTTAGTTTTAACAGAAGCACATGTAACACACAAAAACATTGCTTTTGCCATAACTATACCAACAAAGTTTTTACGATTTAGGGGTCAATATGATCATTATAAAATATAAATTATTACATGAATAGAATTTATTTTATATTTATTAAAAATAAAAAAATCCCCTTACAAATGAAAGGATTTAAATTAATTTTAAAAATATTAATAAAATATTATTTATTATAAAATAACTATAATGTCAATTTTACATTTTTTTAATTTGAATTTAAAAAACATCATGAAAATAATGGAATTCAAATATATTATGTTTAGATATTTTTATCGTGACTTATCTATCTATAAATAATAATTCAACACATAAATAATTCTATTTACTTCACTTTTATTAATTTTAGTATCATTTATTTTATTTTATTACTAACTAAATAATCGATATATTGTAATTTCTTAAGCATTTAATGTAATTATATCATATATTAAAATCAAAGGCAAATAATTATGATAATAAAAAAAAATATTTCAATAAAATATTTATAACTTAACCTATGTAGTTTTTCCCTATCCCCAACGTTTTATATAAATTAAATGGAAGAGAGGTACATTTTTTGTCTTTTTATATTATTAACTTATTATATGGTTTGCATTGATGGATGAGTTTCCTAGAAAACCATATACTTCTAGAATAACATCATAAGGATCGACATATTTCCATGAAATGGTATTTTTACATGTTTTGGGTCATTTATACAACTTATATTCTAACTTTAACCGCTATGTAAATTTATTTTACCTCAATCATTGTAATTATATTTAGTCATTTTCACTAATCAATTTGGTCAAGAATTATTTTGACCTTATTAGATAATATAAATAATTATAATTCTAAAATATGGAAACATTTTTTCCAAATTAAATTCATAGAGGTTGTAGAATTTAATTTAAAATCAATCCTACAAACGTCACAAGATAGTGGGTTCTTGACGTTAAAAGGTTCAAGAGTTCATAATGTTTTTGTATCAAAATTAAATATAAAATTTATTAAAATGGCCTATATTGGATTAATAGATTTTTAAATTGATTATTTTAATTTTAAAACTAATTAAAAATATAATTTATCTTTGTAAATAATTTAGCCAAAAAGTGATTTTCCAATAAACATTTAGTATTTTTACTATTCATAAAAATGTAGTAATTTTTAGAAAATTACCAAAAAATTACCCAAATATAATTATGGTAATATGATTTCAAAATTTAATTTTATTTAATAAAATAAAAAAATTTAGATTTTATAATAATTATTTTTTGAATAAGTGCATCATTAAAAGGTAAAAAACTGGTTTTTATAAAAAAAAATATGTTTTTAAGCATAAAACTGGTTTAATTTTTACTTATTGTATAGAAAACAAATAGGATGAATGTTAAACATTATATTGAATATATTAAATTTAAATAATTTTTCATATAATCCAAAACGAGTGATTTTCTTATTTTATTTTTATAAAACCCACTTGTGCACATTTATATTTATTTATTTTTCAAAAGGGTTTTATTTTTATTTCTATATGATTGACCACCATAGAATTAATTATATTTGTATGTGTAATTCATATATTCATATCTCATGTAATCCTATTCGTTTCTTCTATTATAATATCTATTTTATAGAGGTGATATATATTATGGGTCTTTTTTGTTTCGTATTGCGTGTTGAATATGCCATAGAATAGAAAAATATCAGGGTTTTGTGTAACTTAAGAAAATAATGTGTTTAATATCATTTACGCCACTAAAAATAATTTTCTTCCACTAAAATTTTGTGGTGTTACATCCTCTAACATTAAGAAATTTTTCTATTAAAATTTGAATTTTATCTCGTTAGTCAATGGTTGGACATTTGAAAATAATTTTATTGTAAACACACATATTTAAAAGTGTTACTAAAAAATAATAATAAAATATAAAGGTAAGTAAATAGAAAATATGGACTAACACAAATAATGTTTTCTAAATAGGATGACGTAATTTGGAATTTGGGAAATTAATAAATAATTATATTGAGTGATTGAGGTCATTGATCACAAATAGTTGAATTATTAATGGAATGTTAAGGGCCTTAAAACCATAAATATGTGATGATAAAAAAAATTATTCATTAAAACTAAAGGATATATGATAATATTTTTTTCTAATATCTTCTTCATAGAGTTGATAAGTTCTCTTACCATCTATACTAAAAGAAGAATGGATATATATTTAATTGATGAGTCTATTTTCATCCATTTATCAATTTCCACCACAATATCATCTATTTATCCAAATAATGAGTATTAAAGATTAATTTTTTAATTCCTTAATCACTAAAATAAAAATTTAAAACCATATAACCATAAAATTTATAAGAATATGTTTCTTATATCTTTATAAATAATCCAAAAACCATAATGATTAGAACATGGTAAGATAATTCTCAAAATGAATAAACCTTCATACGATACACTAATCTTAAAAATTCAATAGTGATACCCAAAATTCAAAATAAATTATTCAATATATAACTATTCTTAAAATTCATCAAACAATTGATAAATAAGATTGGAACCTAATGATTAAAAGGATTTGATCATATATTCTACTTAGATAAGTCAACCATTATTCCCCAAATAAAACCCCATATATCTTTAAAATAAATATAATATGTACTAATAATAAATTCATACTACCAAGGACATCACATATACTAGTGTTAGGCGCTAAACCCTTTTCACTATTTAGTTACAGGTCTAAGCCATGTACTTTCTGGATTTGAGGATTTTTCAAATAACCTTTGGGTTTCCCTAGTTTACTTCTAAACATTAAAAAATAATTCCTCCATAATTAAAAATCATGTTGATAATAGGGGTAGAAAATACACCAACACCAAAAAAATCCCCAAAAATTTCATTAATCACTTTAAGATCTCATCACTTAAAACCTAAATGGTGTGTTCATGACATTAATCTTATGAACATCCTTAAGATTATATGCATATGATGATATCTATAACTTCTAATAAAACCTCACATGAAAACATCTGAATCTCAAAGTATATCTAAACCTTGATTGAATACTAACTATAATAGACCAAAACCCACACCCTCATATTCGATTCTAAATTCATAAACATTACATTTTTTGGTTAATACAAAAGAAGGTGAACCAATTTTCACCAATCAAAAAATAAAACATCAAATGAGGTTGGATAAATTATGATAAATAAATTTGTTCACTTACATACTGGTATACGTTTTGGGATTAGAGGTTTATAAAATTAGTAAAAACTCATATCAACCTGGATTCATATACAAATGGTTCATAAAGATGACCAACATCGCCTGTTATACCCAAATATTCTTATTCGATATTCGTTTATCAACATAATACATAAGAAATCCATTTTAGACATAATTTATCCAGCCTCGTGCTTTATAAATATAGGAAAATGAAACATAAGAATGTGAGATCAAATTATCAGTAAGGGAAATTATAAGCATTAACAAATAAATGTTATCAAGGAGAATTAGAACACAATATTATAATGACATAATGAAATGCATGAATATAACAAAAGAATATCCATACCCATCAATACCTATATCATAAAACATGAAAACATTTTATAAGGATTTAAAAAAGGAAATTTGCATACGAATCAATAATCATGAGCCATGTGATATCAAAATTAATCAAATGGAACATCATAAACCCATATCAATCATAAATAAAACATATTGGTATAATGGAATATAATCTCATAAAATCATTCCAAAACCCATATAGAACCGTGAACAATTGGATAACCATATATATGACTCCATATATAATTCACTAGGGAACATAATCGTTAACCAATTAATTTGATCTTTATCTGGGTGCACCCATTGTATAAGCTATACAGGGTCACCTTGTTGTATCTGGGCACACTGGTCATTTATAATGTCCAAGAACCACAACACAAATAAAGAACATATAGAATTTATTTATTCATCACTCATTTAAGAAACTTTTTTCATTTTTATAACATGATTAACCCATAGAAAATAAATGCCTTAATAACAGTCTCTTTGAAACATGATTAACCCATAGGATAGAAATGAGTTTCAAAAAAATCTCTTTGAAACAATATAATACCAACCAAAGAAAGAATGTGGTTTGTATCATTAAAAAATACCCCTAGTATATTATAAGTAAAACCAAGGGTTTTTATCATTTATTAATGTAAATACTATTAAATTGTCATTAAAACCATTATTGAGGAAAATATTTTTTACAATTTCAAAATGTGTTACAATAAAAGAAATGATTTGAAAACATTTTTTTAAAATATATATTTGAAAAAAATAATTGAATATTTTAAAACCATTTAAAACACTTTTGATACATAGAAAATTATATAAATACATTTATTTTAATATTATCTTAAAATATACATTTTAAAAAATCAACACATTTTTTAAAATCTAGGTTTTGGAAGAAAATATATTTTCGACCAAAGAGATAAATAGTTTTAAATTATCTTTAAGAAAATAAATTATTCTAAGTAGCAAAGAGTTTAAAATTATTTCTATTACATGAAAATATCATGGTTAAAGATAGTATAAGATAATTCATGATAATAATAATTTTCCATTAATGGAGACTTAATTATACACAATCTCGAAAAACTATTTGATTATAGAAAAGGACTCTTACCACATTGCTAAATTGGAATCAAAACCCCAATGAAGGAATAAAATTAAATAAAACAAATAATAACATGGTAATAATTTTATTCGTGATACAAAATTTCAAATGAGTAGTATATAAACCTCATAAAATAATTCAAGAGTATAACACCACAAAGTTCTCAAAGAATGAGAATTCTGAAAAAAAAATCTATTACTACTTTAGTAACTATAAAATTGTAAACCCCTTTAAAAAGAGATCTCATAATGGATATGTAAATAAAATAAATTTAAGTATAATAAAAATTCAATAAATTAATTTAAATTATAAAAACCACATAATAAATATAATTTGTGAATATCTAATATATCTCATAGAAATAAAATTGAGAGAAGAAAACCCTTACAATGAGTCTGATTCATCGAGCTTGTTCTTTTGCATCAAAAATAAAAAACCTATGTTAATTATTTAATTAATTAAGAACCTTTTTAAAGTTTATTTTTAATTTTATATCAATTATAAACAAGGAATATTTAATTACTTTATAATTTAAATTTAATTTGGATGTTTTGACCATATAGGGCTTCTATGTCAAAAACTACATAGGTAGGTTGACTAAGGTAAAAATGCAATTATTTAAAAATCTACAGAATAATAATAAGTTCATAATTATAATATTTATACATCAATTATACTTTTAAATACAAAAACTAGACATGTTTTTGAAAAATAAATCAATGTTATGATCATAGAGACGGTGGGTCATACGTTTTCACGAGTAATGCTTCAATTTATCATTGATCCTTAAGGAAAGAAGTTAAGTAATATTTTATATTTACATAATGATAAATTTATCACAAATGAAATTATATTAAATTATATATACATCCATATAACATTCTTGTGACATAAGAAGAATCACACTGCTTCGAGGAGGCGGTAATCAAGGAACCCCCATGTGACGTTTTCACTTTTTTAGTGCATGAAATGGTAAGAATAAATAGATATATTATATATATATATTAATAATTAGTTCATTAATATAAAAATTATTCCATGTATATCATATGTACTCATTATAGATGTAAAGACCCATAAAATTCAAGGAAATGTTTTTCTTAATTTTCTTTGGTATTTTACAAGAACACAGTTTCGGACGGAACTTGATTCTGAGGCCCGGTGTGCCCGGAATTTCTATCCGAAGTTTAGCTCGGGTACGTTCAGTGAACGAACAAGCAGGAATTTATAACTTTTGAACCAGTGCTCTGAATCAAATAATAGGGCACCGATGGAACTGCAGTGCCGATAATTGCTTAGGAACACCTGTTCCGGAGTTGCATTATGACGTGAGTAGAAGATAAAAATTGTGGAAGTTAAAAATAAAAATTTAACACCAATTTTTATTTTCCACTTTGTAGTTTTATCCCAAGTAAGGGAGTTGGGGGTGGGACCCACATGTGTTAACCAACCATGAGAGGATAAGGTGGGGTGGGACCCACACAATCCCAACCCCTCACTTTTCTAACTCCTCAAAACCCCCAATTTAATTTTGCCAACATATCTCCTCATTAATTTTTTTTACAGTTTTGTTTAATTAAATGATTGGACTAAATTTTGAAGGTTCAAAATTTAAAGTGTTTGACAAAAGGAATAAAAGAAGGTTAAGGCATTATTTTATTTTGGTTGCATCTTTGTGTTGAAGGGGGGAACGTTCTTCTTTTCTTTTAGAAGAACTTCATCTTCCGGGCGAAGAACTTTTCTACCACAACGAAGAACTCCACCCCATCTTTCTTCCGAAGAACGAAGACGCGCCATACCTCATTCTTCTTCCCACGTCAAAGGAAGGGAGAGGTCGTTCCACCTCAGAAAATCTCTGTATTCATCTACTAATCCTCTTTCCGCGACACCGACCCGTGACGCGATGTCTTTCTCTCCGCGACGGAAACCTCGTTCAAGCCATGCTCGAGGTAGGGGATTTATTTTATTTTGTTCAAGATTACTCCCTTAATTTTTAATCTTCGTGAATATATTTAACAGTTATCGTTTAACAAGAGGGGGTCGAACCGCACTAAGACGGCCGATCCACCTCCACTTTTCCATGTTGGGTTATTTTGTGGTTTGAAATGGGAGTGGTGCAGGGTCGTCGCACCGCGCGGGACCGTGCGGCAAGAATTGTGCGGCGCCGTCGTGCCGCGCTGCGAAATCATACAAGGAAGCGACGCCGTTGCACCGCGTTGGGGAAACCCAAAAATACCAAGGCCAGAGCGGGGCCGCGGCGGAGGGGCGCGGTGCCGTCGCACCACACCAGACGAACCAGGCCGCGGCCGGTTCTGGGCCGCGGTAGAGCAGGGTGACCGGCGGCCGGTTCCGGGCTGCCGGTGTCTGTGAAGGAGGAAGAACCGGTCATCACTGGTCCTTTTTGGGAGAACCGGCCGGCCGGTGTGGGGAAACCGGACAAAGTGAAAACCGGGGGAATTAATTCCCCTGGCCGGCCAAGCAAGCGGCCCCATTAATGGGGCCGCGGTTACAGGGAAACCGGGGGGGGCAGCGCCTCCCCCCCACGAGCCGGAACGGCTCGGCCATTTGGCCGAGCCAGCTGGCGCCACGTGCCGGGTCCCCGGCCAGGCTGGGCCGCCGGTTTGGGCCGCACCCAGCCGGGCCGGGCCGGGACAACCCGTTTCGGGATGACCGAGGGGTCTCGGGCCGGGTCGGTCTGGGCCCGAAACCCCTGTTTTCAGACCATCTTTGGTCTTTTGATCATAGCATGGGCTACGGACCGCTGATCAATGCACCGTCAGTTTCGTAGCGATCCTTGAAACGATTCGGTCGTTTTAGTATATCGCACTCAAGGTTTTGGAATAATTTGGGTTCGTCCGGGTTGGTTTGTACACGAAACCAAACGGGCCCTCGAAGCGGAAACACTCATATCTTGAGCTTCGGATGTCTGATTGACGTCTCGTCGACTTTGTTGAAATCCTCTAAGTGAGACAGATCTTTTGGCTTACTCCGCCTGAGATTTGGACATAGGTGGAGTACGGTCGGGTTAGTTATTCCTTAAAAACCAACCGGGCCCCTGGGACAAAAAAGCCAATAACTCTCAGACCGGGCGTTCGATTGAAGCGCCGTCTGCGACGTTGAGTTCCTGTTGACGATACGGAACTTTTGGATACATAAAATCTGGACTATGTGTCTGTTGATGTATCAGACTCTCGGCTCATGGAGAGGACCCTCCTGAATGAGCTTGTTGTGTGCGGGAACCCTAGAGCTGGCTGCGATTGCTAATGTGACAACAAAGACTGTACAGAGATCCTCAGTGGATTCGACGACGACGACTACAGCACTCAGCGATCCTACGTGGATCAGTGCTACCGATCATGTGAGGGTCCTATCCTGTGTGGGTCAGTGCTCAGCGGTTCTTTGTGAGCCAGCGCCTACAGATCCTATGTGGGTTCGATCCTGTGTGGGTCATTGCGGGGGTTAGTACCTATCGATCCTTTGTGGGTCTGACGACTTAGATGGATCAGTGATCATCTCTATCGTCTTCTGAAGAAGTATACCTGTGTGAGATGAAATAATGTTTTGCATTCCTATGTGGATTGTGTTGTGTTATCCTGTGTGGACTGACGTTTTTCTTTCCTTTGTGGACTGGGTTGTACTTGGGCTCGGATGTTGGAGCCGAACAAGAATTGATGACTTAGGTATATGTATTGGAATATACCTAATCCGTGTAGGATGTTACTTCATGATTGTATCTTTCCTTTGTGTTTTATCCTTTTTGGATTCTGGGAGACTCTCGGGGGTCTCGGGGTCCCTACTGAGTAGCTTATACTCACCCCTGCCCGGGCTATGCCCGCACTACGTTGTGTTGGTTGCAGACGACGGATAGCGTTGATTGTGGTGGAGGCTTGCGGAGCAGGACGGTACCTGGAGGAGGACCACTGGGTGGGATGTACATGGAGCGGTAGGCTGGACCCGAGGAGCAGTGGAGGCTATCTGTACCCACCCTTCAGGTGGGATTTCCAATGGACAGCTTGACGTTGCAGCTTTACTTTTCAGTTGTTGTTTTCCCTTTCCAGTTGTACTTTACTTTCAGTTTGGGTTTGTATACTGGCTCACTTACTTTGAGCACAGCTTGTTTCAGTTTTACTTAGTTTTTTACTTCCTCTTGTACTCTGTGGTGTATGATTACTTTTATAAAGGAAATTCCTTCCCTGTTATCGGGATTTACGACTTTGGTGCTAGTCCTCAGCCCCTGGCCTATGGAAGGTGGGCTTGGGGTATTCACGGCATGGGCCCCGAGGACGGGTCATGACAAATTGGTATCAGAGGAGTTCGGTTCTTCCGCAGACTCTGATCTTTTTCTATGTGAAGCAATAGTGTTTAGCATATTGGGTGTGTTTATCAGTCCAGGGATTCCAGTGTTGGTGCATCGGCCGACGTATCCTTACACCAGGACCCTGACTTCTGATTTCTGACTTAATGCACAAAAACATTGATTGCATGTGTGTTTCAAGATTTCATTGTGATTACATTGTATCAGCTCACCAGGTATATTGTTCTGACCGTGGCGCACCTGTTTCCTTTTCAGGATGGCCCCATGACGGAAGCCAGCTAGGGTTCCGAGAGTTGAGCGTGATGACATCCCGCCGAGCGACGAGGCCTCAGTGCAGGGCCCTTTGACAGCTGAGGCACCGGCGGTACCTTTACCGGCCGAGCCACCGATGCTTCCAGCACCAGCCACTGACGATCCACGTCGCCTTAGTGCACTGCATGAGTTCCAGTGCCAGGGACCACCCAGGTTCCGCGTGGAGATGGACCCCCAGGTAGCCGAGGACTGGCTGGAGGCAGTTGTACGAGTTTTCTGGTTAGTGAGGACACTAGCAAACCTCATGGTGATCCTCGCAGCGAGCCTACTGCACGCAGCCGCAGGCCGATGGTGGATCTTGATGATCTAGGTGCACGATGAGGCATCTCTTCTCTGGACGGACTTTGAGAGCCTCTTCCACTTGGAGTTCGTCCCAGCCACCCTCCGTGTGGTGCGCATCCCGGAGCATCTATAGCTACGGCAGGGCAGCATGACAGTCGACCAGTACTCGGGGAGATTTACCGATCTCTCGCGCTACTCTACAGACATGGTACGAGACCCATTCTTCCGGGCCCAGAACATTGAGCAGGGATTGAGACACGAGCTCAGGGCATCGCTGATCTCCCTCAGCATTCCGACTCAGACAGGATTACTGGAGCGAGCCCTTTTGATCAAGAGTTTTCTTGCTGAGTCTACACCAGCACTGAGACCCCCCGCAGGGTGGCACGTTGCAGAGTCTTCTGAAGCAATCAGTCAACGGATGACCCATGGGTCCAGGCAGACCAGACCCTCAGGCATACGACCTCAGGACACTGGATTAGTAGTGCGGGGTACACAGCATAGAGCCAGTCTTTGGAGAGGCAGGCAGTGCTACTCATGCTGCGGGCCGGGCCACATAGCTCATGATTGCCCAACCCTCCGTGCTGAGGAGCAGCAGACGGTTGAGGGACCACCTAGGCAGAGGCAGAGTGTCGACTTTGGTGGTCTGTAGGGAGCATGCGGACAAGGCAGAGGAGCTGCCCGAGCAGCAGGTGGTGGGCGACGCTTTGAGACCCTACCACCACCACCACCAGGAGGTCCACCCTGACCACAGGGAGCTGGCGGGCAGAGACAGTCACAGCTCCAGGCAGCAGAGGCCTATGACCACGGCGCTCCCAAGATGATTCTAGGTACTATCTGTGTCTATTCCACCCTTCCTACAGTTCTTATAGACACAAGTGTGAGTCACTATTTCATAGTCGATGCCCTTGTTCGGAGCTCGGAGATTTCGACAGAGCTGTTGGCTCGATTCTTACGACTAGAGACTCCTACGGGAGCAGACTCGACAATTACGCACTGGTGTCGGCAGTGTGAGCTTACTCTAGGAGGCGAGAGCTTTAGCTAGGATCTTCTTGTAGTGGCGTCGAGGCCTTATGACGTCATCTTGGGCATGGATTGGTTGTCTACGCTCCATGCACAGGTTGACTATATTAGGCGTAAGGTGCGATGTGTACGCACCGATGGGAGCAGGTTCACCTTAACCGGTGATAAGGGAGCCTTTGCAGCACAGGATGGACTTCCGCAGATGAGAGGACAGCCCATCACTCATCAGTTGGCTAGCCTCATCCAAGGAGTAGTTGACATGCAGAGTCCTAGTTTTCCTGCAGTGGTGGATCAGTATGCGAACGTCTTTCCCGACGACATTCTAGGGCTACCTCCTCGCAGAGAGCTAGACTTTTATATTGACCCATACCCCGGGACAGCCCCGATATCGACTCTAGCATATCGGATGGCCTCCGCCGAGCATTGAGAGCTGTGGGTACAGTGGGAGGACTTCCAGGGAAAGGGGTTCATCCAACCCAGTGTTTCACCCTAGGCTTCCCTGATTTTGTTCACCAAGAAGGTGGACGGGAGCTTGTGACTTTGTGTTGACTATCGTTGCATGAACCAGGTGTCAGTGAAGAACAAGTATCCGCTACCAAGGATTGATGACCTCTTTGATCAGCTCAAGGGAGCACGGTGGTTCTCGAAGATAGACCTCGGGTCAGGCTATCATCAGCTCAGAGTCCAAGACGAGGACGTGCAGAAGACGGCCTTCAGGTGTCGGTATGGCCACAATGAGTTCTTGGTTATGCAATTCGGCGTATCCAATGCTCCAGCAGTGTTCATGGCCCTCGTGAACAGGATCTTTCAGCCATACCTTGATCGATTTGTCATGGTCTTCATCGACAACATTTTGATTTACTCGACGACTGAGAAGGAGCACGCCTACCACTTGCGGGTTGTACTAGACACACTCTGAGAGCACCAGCATTATGGTAAGCTCTCGAAGTGTCAGTTTTGGATACACGAGGTCCACTTCTTGGGACATGTCATCTCTGAGGCGGGAGTTGCAGTGGATCCTGCGAAGATCGAGGTAGTGCTAGCTTGGGAGCCACCCAGCAGCGTGACGGAGGTGCAGAGTTTCTTGGGACTAGCTGGATACTACTGGAGATTCGTGCCAGACTTCTCTAGAGTTACGGCACCACTCTCAGCTTTGAAAAAGAAGGGGAAACCCCTTTTATGGTCAGACAGATGTCAGTAGAGCTTCCAGGAGCTGAGACAGATATTGACGATCGTACTTATCTTGAGGTTACCTGAGGAAGGAGTTGGGTACGTAGTCTACTGCAATGCATCAGGGACCGGACATGGATATGTCCTGATGTAAGAGCGGGCCTTGATTGCCTATGGATCATGTCAGTTGAGGCCACATGAGCAGAACTACGCTACCCATGACCTGGAGTTAGCAGTAGTGGTCTTCGCTCTGAAGACTCAGCGACACTACATGATGGGCGAGCGATTTATAGTCTTTTCTGACCATCAGAGTCTCAGATACATATTCTCTCAGAAGGATATGAATATGAGATAGTGGCAATGGCTTGAGTTCCTCCAGGACTATGACTTTGAGATAGTCTATAATCCTAGGAAGGGAAACGTGGTAGCTGATGCCCTTAGTAGGAGGACGGGCATTCCGCTACTTGAGGAGGCGACAGAGCAGCTAGCCTCTTTGCAGATATCCTTCATGGATAGAGATGGAGCAGCCTTTCTTCAGTCTCTCACAGTCACTCCTCCACTACTACAGCGGTTCAGAAAGGCACAGTGTGGGGACGCTGACTGTGAGACGTGGCGTGCATAGATATCCTCAAGATTGGCACCTGATGGTTTCTCCTTTGGAGAAGAGCACGACATCCTTTTCATAGGACGGACCTTGGTACCAGTTTCTTTACAGGAGGAGGTGCTAAGAGATTTTCACACTTCTCCTTTGGCGGTACATCCTGGAGTGGCAAAGATGTACCAGGATCTCATAAGACAACATTGGTGTCCAGGCATGAAGAAGGCTGTGGCGGAGTTCGTTTCTCGATGCCTCACCTTCCAGTAGGTGAAGGTATAGAATACAGTACCGGTAGGCTTGGTACAGCCCTTGGAGGTCCCGGAGTGGAAGTGGGATGGGATATCTAGGGACTTTGTGATTGGACATCCATGCACATCCAAGGGTCATGACTCCATCTGAGTGATTATCGACCGAGTCACCAAGTCGGCACACTTTCTACCCATCAGAGAGCAGGGCTCAGTGGAGAGCTTGGGATGTCTCTACGTTCAGGAGATTATACGACTACACAGTGTGCCATCATCTATCATCTTCGATCGAGATGCTCACTTTACATCCCGGCTTTGGAAGGGGTTGCAGGAGGTGTTCGGGACGCAGCTACGTCTGAGCACCGCCTTTCACCCTCAGACGGATGGTCAAACATAGAGGACCATTCCAACTCTCGAGGACATGATTCGTGCATGTGTCCTTGACTTTGGTCTCAGCTGGGAGGACCACATACCCTTGGTGGAGTTTGCATACAATAACAGCTACCACTCCACTATCGGGATGGCACCATACGAGGCGTTGTACGACAGACCTTGCAGATCTCCTTTGTGCTGGACAGTCCCTGGGGAGTCAGCACTTGTGAGACCAGAGATGGTCCGGGCCACGACAGAGAATGTCCAAGTCATCTAGGAGTAGATGAGGACAGCTCAGAGCTGGTAGAAGTCTTACGCTGACAGGAGGCGGAGGCCACTAGAGTTCGACGATGGTGACCACGTCTTCTTGCATGTCTCACCTCGATGTGGATTATGGAGATTTGGCCGAGGTGGAAAGTTTTCTCCACACTTCATCAGACCATTCCAGGTCCTCAGCAGGATTGGCGAGGTGGATTATCGCCGGGCTCTACCACCTCAGTTGCACAGGTTGCACGACGTCTTCCACGTATCCCAGCTGAGGAGATACGTGCACGACCCGATGCATATCATTGACCATGGGGAGCTAGATGTTGATGATGGGGCGACTTTTCCGGAGGTCCCAGTGGAGATCGAGGATCGACAGGAGCGGGTCCTACATGGATGGTCGATTCCTCTAGTGCATATCAGATGGTAGCACAGGAACCTCCAGGAGAGCACTTGGGAGCGGGAGGCACAGATGTGTGCTCAGTACCCACATTTGTTTCCCTAGTATATGATGTATCTTTACGGGGACGTAAATCCCTGAGGTGGGAGTAATGTAAAGTCCCGTAAAATTCAAGGAAATTTTTTTCTTAATTTTCATTGGGATTTTACAAGAACGCAGTTTCTGACGGCACTTGATTCCGAGGCCCGGTGTGCCCGGAATTTCTATCCTAAGTTTAGCTCGGGTACATTCAGTGAACAAACGAGCAGGAATTTCTAACTTTTGAACCGGTGCTCGGAATCGAATTACAAGGAAACCAATGGAACCGAACCGCCGGTAATTTCTTAGGAACACCTGTTTCGGAGTTGCGTTATCATGTGAGTAGATGATAAAAATTGTGGAAGTTAAAAATAAAAATTTAACAACAATTTTTATTTTCCACTTGGTAGTTTTGTCCCAAGTAAGGGAGTTGGGGGTGGGACCCACATGTGTTAACCAACCTTGAGAGGATAAGGTGGGGTGGGACCCACATGATCCCAACCCCTCACTTTCTTAACTCCTCAAAACCCCCAATTTATTTTTTCAAATATATCTCCTCATTAAGTTTTTAACAAGTTTTGTTTAATTAAATGAGTGGACTAAATTTTGAATGTTCAAATTTTAAAGTGTTTGACAAAAGGAATAAAAGAAGGCTAAGGCCATATTTTGTTTTGGTTTCATCTTTGTGTTGAACGGGGGAACTTTCTTCTTTTCTTTTGGAAGAAATTCATCTTCCGGGCGAAGAACTTTTCTACCACAATGAAGAACACCATCACGTCTTTCTTCCAAAGAACGACGAAGCACCATCCCTCGTTCTTCTTCCCACGTCAAAGAAAGGGAGATGCCGTTCCACCTCAGACAATCTCCGTCTTCATCTACGAATCCTCTTTCTGCAACACCGACCCACGACGCAACATCGTTTTCTCCACGACGGAAACCTCGTTCAAGTCACCCTCGAGGTAGGGGATTTATTTTATTTTGTTCGAGATTACTCCATTAATTTTTTTTCTTCGTGAATATATCCAACTGTTATCATTTAACAAGAGGGGGCCAGACCGCACTAAGACGGCCGATCCACCTCCACTTTTCCATGTTGGGTTCTTCTGTGGTTTGAAATGGGAGTGGCGTGGTGTCGTCGCACCGCGCGGGATCGTGCGGCAAGAAATGTGCGGCACCGTCGCGCCGCGCCGCGAAATCATACAAGGATGCGACGCCATCGTGTCACATCCGTGAAACCCGAAAATACCGCGGCCGATGCAGGGTCGCGGCGGAGGGGCGCGGTGCCATCACACCGTGCCAGACGAACCAGGCCGCGGCCGGTTCCGGGCCGCGGTGGAGCTGGGTGACCGACGGCCGGTTCCGGGCCGCCGGTGTCGGCGAAGGAGGAATCACCGGCCGTCTCCGGTCCTTGTTGGCAGAACCGGCCGGCCGGTGCAGGCCGGCTAGACAAAGGGAAAATCGGGGGAATTAATTCCCCCGGCCGGCCAAGCAAGCAGCCCCATTAATGGGGCCGCGGTTACAAGGAAACCGGGGGGCAGCGCCTCCCCCCCCCCCCCCGCGAGCCGGAACCACTCGGCCGTTTGGCCGAGCCATCCGGCGCCACGCGCCGGGTCGCCGGCAGGGCCGGGCCTCCGGCCCGGGCAGTGCCCAGCCGGGTCGGGCCGCGCCGCGCCGGGCCGACCGGGGGGTCTCGGGCCGGACCCGAAACCCCCGTTTTCGGACCTTCTTCGGTCATTTGCCAATATCTTGGGCAACGAACCTTCGATCGACGCACCTTCAGTTTTGTAGCGATCCTTGGAATGAGATGGTCATTTCGGTATATCGCACATAAGGTTTCGGAATACTTTGGGTTCGGCCGGGTTGGTTTGTACACGAAACCAACCGGGCCCTTGGAGCGAAAATGCTCATATCTTGAGATTCGGACGTCCAATTGACGTTCCGTCGACTTTGTTGAATTCCTCTAAGTGAGACGGATCTCTTGACTTACTCCACCCGAGGTTTGGACGTAGGTGGAGTACGGTCGGGTTACTTTTTCCTTAAAAACCAACCGGTCCCCTGGGACGAAAAATCCAATAACACTCAGACCAGGCGTCCGATTGACGCGCCGTCTATGACGTTGAGTTCCTGTTGACGATACGGAACTTTTGGATACATAAACTCTAGACTATGTGTCAGTTTATGTATCAGCCTCTCGACTCGTGGAGCGGACCCTCCCGAACGATCTTACTGTATGCGGGAACACTAGAGCTGGCTGCGACTGCTACTGTGATGACGACGACTATACAGAGATCCTCAGTGGATTCGACGGAGACGACTACAGCACTCAGCGATCCTACGTGGATCAGTTCTACCAATCCTGTGTGGGTCTGATTGTGTGTGGGTCAGCGCTCAGTGATTCTGTGTGAGCCAGCACTTACAGATCCTGTGTGGGTCTGATCCTGTGTGGGTCATTGCGGGGGTTAGTACCTATCGATCCTTTGTGGGTCTGAAGACTTAGATGGATCAGTGATCATGTCTATCGTCTTTCGAAGAAGTATACCTGTGTGAGCTGAAATCCTGTTTTGCATTCCTATGTGGATTGTGTTGAGATATCCTGTGTGGATTGACGTTTTTCTTTCCTGTGTGGACTGGGTTGTACTTGGGCTCGGATGTTGGAGCCAAACGAGAATTGATGACTTAGGTATATGTATGAGCATATACCTAAGCCATGGCGGATGTTATTTCGTGATTGTATCTTTCCTTTGTGGTTTATCCTTTGCGGATTATGAGAGACCCTCGGGGGTCTCGGGGTCCTTACTGAGTAGCTTATACTCACCCCTGCACGGGCTATGTCCGCACTACATTGTGTTGGTTGCAGACGACGGACAACGCTGATCGTGGTGGAGGCTTGCGGAGAAGGATGGTACCTGGAGGTGGACCACTGGGCGGGACGTACTCGGAGCAGTAGGTTGGACCCGAGGATCAGTGGAGGCTTTATGTACCCACCCTTCAGGTGGGATTTCCAGTGGACAGCTCGACTTTGCGGCATTAATTTTTAGTTGTTGTTTTCTGTTTCCAGTTGTACTTTACTTTCAGTTTGGGTTTTTATACGTGCCCACTTACTTTCAACATAGCTTGTTTCAGTTTTATTTAGTGTTTTACTTCCGCTTGTACTTTGTGGTGTATTTTTACTTTTATAAAGGCAATGTCTTCCCTGTTATCAGGATTTACGCCTTTGGTGCTAGTCGCCCGCCCCTGGCCTATGGAAGGTGGGCTTGGGGTAGTCACGACATGGGCCTTGAGGACGGGTCGTGACAATAGATATCATTATTACATTCAATGTAACATGTTATTGAAAAACGATACACATTACTTTGTGAGGCAGTAGTCCACCGTACACATGAGTAATGTTATCTTATCCATTATAGAATGGGATATAAAACTGGTTTATATGATATAATGGCTCAAAATATATTATTATTTTTTAAATATTATATATAAATATTATTTCTGTCATTATTCCCAACCAAGATAGGTGGTAATGGAAAAACGAACAACATCGTTTCACAAGGCGGTAGTCCATCGTACAAATGAATGATGATTTCATAAGCCATTTGATGAAAGTTGTTGTGACTGTAGATATTACCCTTAACATTAAAAATATATAATTATATTGAGGATACTTATTTTTCTATATAATCATGTTATAAGAAAAATTTATGGGGGTGGGGAAAGAAATAAAACAAAAATGCTCGTTGATTAATGTTACCACTTCTTCAGCTAACTCTTTTTGTTTAAACCAAAGGCCTTACTTAGTTTTATTTCATCCAAACATAATTCCTATAGGATGAGAGGGTGAAATTTGGGATGTTATTTGTGTATATTTTGGATGATCCAAATGGTTTGATAGGTGTGATTAATTTAGGAGATTGAGTTCTCTTTTATAGTTGAGGAGGAGTGACATTCTTGTAAATACTAAAAAGTATTCACTGTTGGGGTAAATATTAAAAACAGTGGATCCAAGATTTATAATAATGGATTTTAGGATGTATATGGTCGATAAAAACCTCCACAACACATTATCACACATTTTTTAAACATTTCATTCCATAACATCTAAGTTTCATAATTTTTTCATTTTTGTTTTTCATTAATGTGTCTATTTTTATAACATAAATAATTCAACCACTAAGAATAAATTATAGTGAGACTTATTAAAAAATTTAGAACCACTTATTTTAAATTTGAATATAAAATTATAAAATAAAAAAATTATGTGTGTTGGAGAATAATTTTAACATAAGTGCTTGTAAGGCACAAAAACAATTCTTTAACCCAAACTATGCCAATAATGATTTTACTATTTTAGGGGAAAATTCATTATAAAATACAAATTGGTATATTAATGGAAACTATTTTATATTTATTAATACATAAAAAATTACTTTACAGAATATATCATTTTTAGTTTTTTCAAATCATTTAATAAAATATCATTTATTATTAAATAACATTAATATCAATTTTGATATTATTTTTTTAATTTGAATTAAAAAAAATCAATATAGTAATGGAATTAAAATATATTTGTTTCATATATTTTTTTATGATATATAAATTTTAAAAAAATTGTACATATAAATTCATTCTATTTACCAATATTTAATATTTTTAATAACATTTATTTTATTTTTTATTAACTAAATTATCCTTGAATTGGTGTTTCGTAATAATTAAATGTAACTATATCATATATAAAAAATAAAGAAAATTATTATTATAAAATAAATTAATTTATATTTTAAAATAGTATTTATTACCGAAACTATGAAATTTTTTCAAATCCTTGAAGCTTTTTATAATTTAAAAGAAAGTTTGTTAAATTTTTCTATCTTTTTATTTTCATAACATTTTATATGGGTCAATTTAATTGAAAAATGTCCCAAAATCTCTTAAATATTAAAAATAATTTCATAAGGGTCAAAATATTTCTGTAAAATAGGTGATGGACATGTGTTGGGTCATTTTTCCACCTTATATTTTATGATTAACCACTATGTAACGAGTTTTTACACTAATCGCTAAAATTAATTTTAATTATTTTCTCTAATAAATCTATTCAAAAATTAATATGAAATTATTTAATAATTATTATTATTATTACTCCAAACATGGAATCTATTTTTTAAAATTAAATTCACAAAATTGGAAAAATTTAATTTAAAATTAATCTTGGAAACTTGATGAGAAAGCTGTTTTTGTAGTGAAATGTTTCATAAGTTCATGGTGTTTTTATATCAAAATTATCCATTAAAATTTGTAAAATTACCTATATTTGATCAATATATTAATAATTATACAATTTTTAATCTAATACAAATTAAAAATATAATTTAACTTTGTAGAAAATTTAGGAAAAACGATAGTTTTCAATAAACATTCATTATTTTCCACTAATTATCAAAAATTAAAACTTTTCAATAAAAATAACGAAAAATCACCATAAGTTACATTTGGTATTCGTATTTCAAGAATAAAACATATTTTTTAGGTAAAAATTAAAAAATCAAACACTAGATTAAAATAAGTGCACTATAAAAAGGGGACTGCTTTTTAGAAGAAGAAAAATATAATTTTTACGTGTAAAAATTGATTTGTTTTTATTTATTTTCTAAAATATATATAAGATAAATTTTAAATATTATAATGATTATATTATATATAAATTTCATTAGTATAATAAAAAAATATTATGTTTTTATTTTATTCGTATAAAACACACTTGTACGCATATAAATGGGTTTTTAGAAAAATATTTCCTTTTATTTCCAAAATGGTTTCATCTTTATTTATAATTAAATAGTCATCTAAAGAATTGATTATATATACACGTGTAAACCATATTTTAATATTTAATTTAATCATCTATATTCCCTCCATTTCAATGTCTATGTTATAAAGGTAATATATATCAAGGGTTTTTTTGTTCAGTGTTGTGTGTTCAATACACTATTGAACATAAACATATCTGGATTACATGTAATGCAAGCTAGATCAGTATTGTGTATCATTTATTCTACTAAAAATAATTTTCTTCTTTTAATATCTCAAGTTGTTACATAATAAATGTTATAGTAAATGTGATTTTTCCCTAATGGGATGTCAGATATGATGTGAATGCATGCCCAGAGCTTTAGGATAGTACTTGATCCAATTATGGATGATAGCATGATTATTTTAGATATCCCTCATTATCCTATGAAATAGAAAGTCATGGTAGAATCCTTTCTAAGATAAAATCTTCTTATATTTAGTAGATCATATAATCCCCTCATCCTGGAATAATGGATTAACTCTGTTGAGAAGATATTCTCAATCCTTCAATACTTAGAAGAAGAAAAATTAGTGGTGAAAATATGTTATTTTGATAGGGAAGCTAATAAGTGGTGGACAATGACCAAAAATATTATGTCTTATGTTTAAATTGATTCCATGGAATGGGAATAATTCAATAAAAAATCATTAAATATTTTCCGATAACTCTATGTCCTAAGAAAGAGAGGGAGGTCCTTAGGATAGAGAAAAAAAGAATATGAGTCTATCGGTATGTATGAGGAAAAAATCAAAAGTGTTGAATGATATTCCTCATTTTTTTGATGAATAATAAAATAAAGGTGGATCACTTCTTCAGTGGATTAAAGGTGAGCTTACAAAAAGAAATTTCTATTTGATATTTTGACAGTTATGAGGAGATTGTATGTTATGCCTATAAGGTTGTAATAGAGATTGGAGACAATTAGTCATTTCATATAATTGGTGATAAAAATTTAAAAATATAGACTAATAGGAGAATATATAAAGATAAATCCCATGGAGGAAGGAAAACCCAACATCCCACATGTCAAAAGTGTTCGAAGAAGAATCCAAGTAACTGTCTAAAGGGAACCTCAAGAAGCTTAAAATGTGGAAAAAGGGTTATCATGCTAATAATTTATAATGGGATATGAATAGGTCCACAATTTATTACGTATAAATTAATTTTTAGATCAATACTGATCTTGTAGTATATTGTTTCAACTATAAAAAACACTGGCATAATGCGATAAAATGCCCTAATCCAAGGGTTATTGGAGACAATAAACAATAACTACCTATATAGAAGCAAGTAAGGGAATATGATATCACATATTCTGAGGGGGATCATGAAAATGATTTTGGGATAGGTACACTAGTTAATCATTCCTGAATAAAAAATAAAAAAAAATATTTTGGTTCTACATATTCATTTATATCTTACAGGTTTAGTTGAACAATTCAAACACCACTTCGAAATATTGTGCCCGATTTATTTTTCAGAACAACGAATGGTGAAACTATTTCCGAAAACGTATATAACTCTTCCTTGATCAATGTTTGGGGACTAAACCTCCATTAAACTCTAATCTTATTTCCTTTGGTGGGGTCTGATTCAATATTTTACATGGATTGGCTATCTTTATATAAATATAACATTAACTATTGGGAGAGGGAGATCACTATTAACATCTTGAAGCAACATTGAATTTAAAAAAATGTTAATAAGGAAGATGAATGTCATTTATAATATCCTTCTAAATCATTGATATTATTTCCTTATGAGAAAGAATATCTAGCTCAAATGATTGAGAAAATGGACATGATCATGCTTAAAGTGGTGCCCATTGTTAGGGACTATATAAATGTCTTATGTGAAGATTTATTTGGACTTCTTCCTAACAGAGAGTTTGATTTATCAATTTAACTTATACCTAGATCTCTTCCCATATCAAAGAAACCTTATGGTATGGACACCCTTGATTTGGAATAACTAAATATGTAGTTACAAGACAATTGGGACAAGGGTTTTAGACCCTAGAGTGCTTCACTATGGGGCATACCAGTCCTCTTAATCTTGAAGAATGAAGGATAAATGAGCCTATATATTTATTATTATGCGCTCAGAAAATAATTATAAATAAAAATTATTCTCTTCAATGGATATATTACTTGTTCGATCAACAATGTGGGGCCAAGTATTTCTCTAGGGTGGATCTTCAGTCTGTATATCACCAAGGTGAAGAAGGAAAATATTCTCCAGACTTCCTTTTGAAAAATGTACGATAGATATTACTATTGGACTATATAATTCTCAATCAATATTCTTGGACATAATTAATATAGTCTTTATATATTACTTCAACATATTTTTGAAGTCTTTATAAATGATATTTTGATATACTCCAAGAGAAATGAGGAGCATGAGGAGCATTTGAACATTGTACAAAAGTCTTTGTGAAGGGAGAAATAAATTTTAGAGTATAGTAAATGTCAGTTTTAGATGGAGGATGTATATTCCTTTGGTCAGGTAATCACTATTAAATAGATATCTTTGGACTCCTATATGATAAAGGAAATTGATGTGTGGACCAAATAAGCATCTGTTATGAAGATTCATAGTTTCCTTGTTGTAACTGGTATTATAGATGATTTATGAAAAATTATCATTATTTTCAAACTCATCGACCAAGATAACTCAGAAAAAAGTATTATTTGTTTTGGGTAGTGAATGTGAAGACTATTGGATCATGTTATACCAAATATACACAAGAGGGAGGGTGAATTGTGCGTATTAATTTTTTTTTGCAAGATCATAATCTAACCTTTTAACATTATCAGAATGATTAGTCTATGGAAAATAAATAGAAAAGGGTAGATGATGTAGAGTGGTTTGGGGAATAGAAGGCCCCTAGTCCACTCCACTAATGCTCTACTCCATGAGCTTGGTGATTTTCCCTATTTGGTCCTCTTATAAATAGACCGTTCCACAACTGAGTGCAGGCAGTTGACACCTTCACAACTTTAAGGCAAAAAAATCCTTCTAGTACATACATAGAACCAAATACACAGATTAGTATGAGAATCTGGTCACCCAAAGTAAAACATTAGTTGTTCTTTGAAATATACTCCAGTTGTTCTTCACAATTGCAACAGCACACAATTGACAGTCGATGGATCATCACCTTTGGAAAGAATGATCTTCAGCTAAAAGAGTTTTGAGTTGATCTGGTGGCAGTAGATTTTGAAATATAATTCGCAACATTAACAACAGTTGATTCACAAAATATATTGCATGTAGAATCGTTGAATCTTCAATCATGTTTTTTCTTCTTCAGAAAATAGATCTTTGTCTCTCATCGTAACAGAAGATCTGTATGTCTCGATTGTCAATGTAAATTGTAGTAGTGAAAAAATCAAGAGAATGATATATAATTTTATCCTTTTCAATGATTCATATCGATATATGTAATAAAAAATAATATAGGTATATAAAGAATAATGACGAGCATTCTTATTTCAAATTTAGATCCACAAAAGTCGCCTTTAGAATCACGATATTCAAATATTTGAATATCATAGCAGTCATAAATCCCCTTAAATTTATCCATGAAAAGCTACACTGAAATTGATATTTTCATAAATAAAAATATTTGAATTAGTCCAAGATGCACTTTAGATTCAGGATTTTAATATGTCTTGAAATCAGCCATATAATCTGCATAAAGACCGTTACTTTAACAAAATCGTAATTTAAATCTTTGATGCCAAACGTAGTGTTGAACTACACAACATATATTCTTTGAACTTAAGGTTCACAGTGTATGGTTGATCTCAAACGTAAGGTTTATCACAAACATAAGGTTGATCACAAATTAAAGGATAATGACAAATGTAAGGTTGATCACAAACGTAAGGTTGATCACAAATACTTTTCTCTTCAACATTCAAATGTACGGTATATAGTCCATACTTTTATCAGCTTCTAAATGAAAGTTAAATGTTCCAATGTAAGGTTATTTACAAAAGTTAGGTTGATGAACCATACTTTTGAGAAACAAACATGACTTTCCATACTTACATAGGGTTCTTCTTCTATTCTTTTCTAATATTCCAAACATAAGATTCCTTCCAAATGTAATGTTCTTCTTTCATAATTTTTTGATAAAGTATAGTTTCTTGACAATAATTTACAGATAATGTAAGTGACAATTATCATCCTTACACTACGGTCCTCAACATAGGGTATGAATAGTGTTTCCAGAACATGCTAAAGTGATTTCTGAACACGTTGAGTATGAATAGTGTTTCCAGAACATGCTAAATTGATTTCCAAACACGTTGTCAAATATTCCACATGGATTAAAATGGTTAAATATTATTTCAAAATAGAGAAATAAATAATATTAATTTCCTGAAATATAGTCAAAGTAAAATCATTAGAATAAAAAATAAGGGTATTTTTGCACATCAAAATCAACATAAAAGACATAGTATTGTTGAAAACAACACTTGCTCAAAAATCTCCCCCTTTTGATGATCACAAAAACCTTAAAATAACAAATAAAGTTATCTTACAAAATTAATTGCATAAAAATTAGAATTTTTCAAAGATAAAAGCTGTATTTTATTTTAAAAATTATTTTTGAATTTTTACAACATTTCACTCTTCAAATTTTCATCTTCTTGCTTAGAAACATAACTGGCTTTCAGTCTTGGAAATTTTAGATTCTCCTTTTATAATTCCTTTCTTAATGAATAATTTTCATCTTGATCTTTATTAAATTTTCAGATTAACTCCCCCACATGATCATTATCAGAATCAGAGGGACCTGGTTCTTGAATCGAATTCTGAGCTTCGACTGGATTTCTCAATGCTAGAGGTAGGGAGTCATCATCTGACTTCTCTTTATCGTTCCTCTATTTCATCTTCTCCACTGATTTTACCTTTGATTCCTTTCGTGACTCATCCATAGAAAAATATTCACCAATAATTTTATTGTGAATTTTAGAAGAGTTCAATGCTGTGTTAGGTTTTTTCTCGTCCAGAGCATCAGCTTCATTGATTTCTTCCAAGACAGGTTCCTCTAATATAGGTTCCTCGTGAGCTATTTATTCATGGAAAATTTCAGTAGGCTATAAATTTTAAGATCAAGCCACTTAAACTTCTCCAGGATTTTCAATAGTTGGATGAAAAATTTCTATTTTTATTTGAGGAGTCACCTCAACCTGAGAAACTATCGGTTGTGCAATTTTCTATATTGTTGATTCTCTAATAAAGTGGTATCTTAGAAGAGGTTCAGATGTTCCATAATTTTCTTGAATAGGTTCCTTGTCATCTTGAGATACTCTTTGACTTCTCCTTTTAAGTCCTTCTTGAATTTCCTCATCAGCAGTTGTATCAACTACATCAAACTATAACATCCTTGATAATCTACTAGTTCTAGATTCAGCTACTCATTCCTTTAGTTTTTCAGGTAGCTTCTGAGCACTCTCTTGTTTTTCTTCTGCTCCAACAGGCACGAGTTTTCCTTTTATTGTGCTCCAATAGAAACCATTCTTCCTTAGTGTGCCCGCATTAAAAAATTTGATATGGTGACATTTCACTCGGGCATCCATCATCTTTATCATATTTGTCTTAATTAATATCTTTTAAATGAACCATCTAAGGGGATATAAGTTCATCCTCGCTTCTGGTGGGCAGCAGTAGTTGAGATATCTGACCCTAATTCTCAGAAACTTTAACTTTATATCACTCATAAATAGAAACATTATGTACATATCAGGGTACAATATTTTCTCCACCTCTAACATTCTAGGTGCAATACCTGTTTGCATAAATTTAACTAAAATCTTCTGGTCAGGCTCTATCTCTTTTTCTAACATCTTCCTTATATTTTTAGAGCCATAAAAAAAAGACATAATGTCCTCATACTTATGGAAATTATCACAAATATTCTATAAATCAAAATGGAAAACTTCCTCATTAGGGCAGTGAAGAATTTTGGCTATCTCCACAGATGAGATCGAAAAATCTCATTCCTCGATCATAGCTAAAATTGAATCTTCATCTTCTCCCAGACTGAAAGTAATGGATTTAAAAAAGTGATGAAGTTCTAAATCATATAGAAATTATGTATAGTTCCCATTGAAGGTTTTCTCAGGTTTATTAAATGTGAGGGTTTGCCTCAGCATCAACTCCATCTGGTACAACCATTCCAGATCAATCACTTTTCCTTACAAAATATTTCATCCTGCTGAGTGTTGTCGCTTGGAATTTCTTGTTTTGGGATCATTAGTCCTTTTGGTTTTGTCCATTTCATTCAATGATTTCGCAAGGTTCAAAAAGATATGGTTTCGAAGGTTCAGGTGCAGGTAGAGAAGAGCGATAGAAGTTCTCGTGGTTTTGAAGGGTTTGGAGAAAATGAACGGTTTTGGAATATGAAACGGTTTCTGAAATCCTTAATTCTGTTTCATTATGCACATAGTAAGTATTACATTATTTCAAAAGAAAAAACTAACGTGGAAAAAGTTTAAAACATAATTGAAGAAATTTTTAAATTAATAAAGACGAGTAAAAAAAGATAAAAGAAGAATTAAAATAAATAATTAAAAAATAATTTATAAATAAATAAACCTAGCTCCCCCTTAATAAAATAAAACCTTATCGTGGGGAGTGGTTTAGTAAAAATATCATCTCATTTAATTTTAGTGTTTACAAATTCAATGTAGATATCCTTTTTAAGAGCATGATCTCTTAGAAAGTGATTTCTGATATCAATATTCTTAGTTCTAGAATTATTAATAGGGGTTTTAAAATATTTATAGCACTAGTATTATCACATAAAATAAGTTTATTATTAAAATTTATGCCAAAATCCATTAGATTTTTTCTCATCCACAAAATGTGTGCACAACAACTACCAGCAGATACATATTTTGCTTCGGCTGTTGACATAGAAACCGAGTGTTGTTTCTTACTAGACCATGACACGAAGGATTTTGATAAAAAGTGACAATTCCCTGAGGTTCTTTTTACATCTAATCTATAACTTCCTAAGTCTTCATTTGTATATGAAATTAAATTAAAATCAAAAGTTTTTGGATAGATAAGTGATTGAAAAACAGTACCTTTTAAATAGCTAAAGATTCATTTGAGAGCACTTATGTGAGATTATTTTGGATCCGACTGAAATCTAGCACAAAGACATATTGAGTAAAATATATCTAGCTTGCTAGCAGTAAGATATAATAAACTACCAATCATACCTTTATATTTATTATTGTCAATTGATTATCCAATTTCATCCAAATCATGTTTTATGTTAGTGCACATAGGGGATAAATATGTCTTGTTGTTTTCAAGTCTAAATTTCTTTTGTTAATCAATAATGTATTTTCTTTTATTTAAAACATTTCCAAAATATTTTTGACAAATTTGATGTCCTAAAAAGAATATTAATTCTCCCATCATAGTCATTTTAAATTATTTTTGCAATAAATTTGAAAACTCATGATAATTCTATTTGTTTGTTGAACCAAAAATTACATCATCAATATAAATTTTAACCAGTAAAATATTAGAGTTGATAGTTTTCTTTAAAAAAAGTTCGATCTTCTATCCCAAAAGTAAAATCATTTTTTAAAAGAAAAGAACATAATATTTTATAAAAAGCTCTAAGTGAATTTTTTATGTCCATAAAGAGATTTAGTATGTTTAAAAAAAGAATTTGGTTTTTGTGATTTTTTAAAACCAGGAGGTTTCTCAACATAAACATTCTCTAATAAGTAACCATTTAAAAAGGCAGACATAACATCAATTTGAAATAATTTTAATTTCATATGAGATGCATAGGCTAAAAGGATCCTAATGTATTCTAATATAGCTACATGTGCAAAGGTCTCATCATAATTTATACCTTCTTCTTGATTATAACCTTTAGCTATAAGTCTTTCCATATTTCTAGTTATTATTCCTTAATCATATTTTTTATTTCTAAAGACCCATTTGGTTCATATAAATAGAAATTTATGAGGTCTTCCAAAAAAATTCCAAACTTCGTTTCTTTGGAATTGGTTTTGTTCTTCTTGCATTTATATCATCCAAGTTTCATCAACAAAGGCTTATTCTAATGTCTTATAATCTAATTGAGATGGAAAGGAAATGAATTCAACAAGATTTCCTACATTTCATTGGGTTTTTATTCCACTGTCTTGGTCTCCTATAATAGTTTCTAAATGGTGATTCTATTCTCATCTGGATTTTCTAGGAAGTACATTGTTAGGTTCTTCAATGTCAGGTTCTTCTAAATTGGACTGAATTTCATTTAAATCATTTCCAAAATAAACTTTTACGTTCTCAAGTCTCATGTTATCATTAGATTTAGATTTATAAATTTGGTCTTTCCATTTCTCAAAGGGATCAGATTCATGATATTTCACATGATCTGATTCTTCAACAATCCTTGAAATTTTATTAAAACCTCTATAAGCTTTGGAAGTAGCATAATATCCTAAGAAAATTCCATCATCCGATTTTGGATCAAAATTACTAAGATTTTCCTTGGTGTTTAAGGTGTAAACCATGCATCCAAAAATGGTAACGTAATTTACTTTACATTTTCTATTATTCTAGAATTCATATGGTGTCTTTTTGAAAAATTGTCTAATTAAAACTCTATTATTTAAATAACAGGTTGTTCTTACAGTTTCTGACCAGAAATAGGTAGGAAGACTGTATTCATTTAGCATAGTCCTAGCCATTTCCTAAGTTGTCCTATTTTTTTTCAACAATTACATGTTGTTGATGTTTTCTTGGTGTAGATAAGGTGCATTTAATACCCATATTTGAGCAGAAGTAATTAAATTATATATTCACAACTTCTCCACCATGATCACTTCTTAATGAAATTATTTTAGAATCATTTTCATTTTGAACAGCATTCCAAAAAAATCAAAAAAAGTAAAATATTCATTTTTATATTTTAGAAAATAAATCCAAGTAAATATAGAATAGAAATCAACTAAAAGATACCCATATAATTTACCAGCCAATCTTTCTACCCTTGATGGTCCAAACATATTCAGATGGATAAGTTTTATAGGTTTGGATGTTTCAATTTTTTAATAGATATGAAAGATGATTTGTGTTTCTTTCCCAGTTGACATGTATCACAAAATCTACCACTATCAAATTTTAGACTAGTAAAATCAGAAACTAATTTTTTCTTAGATAAAATTTGTAAATAATATATATTTCAATGTCTATGTCTTCTATAATAGATCCAAGATTCATTTATCTCAGTATTTAAGCATTTTACTTTCTGTTTACACTACTAATTTAAGTCTAGGGTGAAAACATTATCAATTATGTGTGCTCTAAATTTCAGCAATTTATCTTTAAAAACAGAACAATGGTTATTAGAAAAATCCACAAAATAATCATCATCAAATAGTTGAGAGATACTTATCAGGTTGTGTTTCAATCCTTGTACATAGATTACTTTATTTATTGATATTGCTTCTGGATCTCCAACTTTTCCAATGCCAACAATCTTACCATTGGCATTGTCAATAAATGTGACTAGACCACCATCCTTTTGAGTTAGAGTTCTAAAATTTGATGAGGTTCCACTCATATTCCTGGAGCCTCCACCATCCATATACCATATTTCAGTTTCGCTTCTGTGACCGGCTTCCTACAATGGTATTTAAATAAGGATTCGTTTTGGTACCCGTATTCTATTGGGTCCAGTAGTTTTAGTTAGCAGAGCACTGGGAATCCAGACTTTCTTTAATTTTCTATAATCAACAGGATCATATAAACTACTTGCAAAAAATGATTTATTAATCCCACATATTTTTGGTTGTCTTAAAAAAAATTTATATGTGTCCTCTCTTTCCACAATAATTACAGATTAATTTTCTACTTCTTGGAACAAATTAATTTGTATATAGTTTAGTTTTTACACCTTTAATGCTTATTCCATATCATTATTTTTTAACCACTTTCTTTTCAAGTATTTCATTTAGTGTATTTTCTCCTTTTGTAAAAATAAGATCTTCACTTCTGTATGTTTCTACTTCTGTTTGTAGTGTTTTTATTTTAGTTTCATTATCTGTACAGTTTTTGTTTGTTGGGTTATATTTTTAAATTAACACTTGATGTTGTTTTAGCAGAGTGTATCTTTCTCCTAAAATAGTAATATGAATATTTTTCAGAGATTTATGCTGCTTAAATAAGGAATCATATTTCTCTTCTAGCATATTACAGTAGGCTGTGAGTTAATTATTTGAACAACTAGAACATGAATCTGAATTGGATGAGTAATAGGATTGGACCTCATCAGCTTCTTCTATAAAGCACATGTTTTCTTTCAAATTTGATTCTTCTTTTTCCGATTATGACTTTGATGAGTTACTAGAGTCTTAAGAAACACTCCATGTAGCATTCATTGCCTTGTTTTCTTTCTTCTCATAGTCATTTCTTTTGAGTAATTTCTTTTTCTGGTCTTCCTTTAATTTAGGACAGTCAGGTCTAACGTGACCCATATTTTTGCATTCATAGAATCTGATTTCATTTGGTTCTTTTTCATCCTTTTTGAAGGATTTTATGAATCCTTTCTTCTTTATATAGAATTTACTAAACATTATTGCTAGCTGAGCCAGTTCCACATCTGAATTTGATGAATCATATTTTTTTGATTTCAATATGATTTAATTCTTCATTTTTATGTTCTTCCTCTGCGATGTTACTTTCAAGGAAGTAATTTATATCTTGATAAATACATTATGATCATTTTCTTCATCTTCCATATCAACTTAATACATAATAAGAGTTCCAATTAACTCTCTCATTGTAAGATTTTTGACCGGTGATGATTTCTTAATGGCAGCTGAAATTTCATTCAATCGTGGTTGTAGTACTTTTAAAACATTCAGGGCCTGATCTGCTTGTATGATAGGATCTCCTAAGGCAGTGATGTAATTAAATTTTTTTAATCCTTCCATTCATCTGGGTGATTCTTTCTATTTCAAAAATTATGAATGTATTAAACTTTAATTTAGTAGTGGAATACCTAATTTGTATGACAATGTCAGTTCCTTCATAAGAAACTGCAATTGTCTGCCACATTTCATAAGTTGTCGGTCACTGAGATACTCTGTTGAATTCATCTAGTCCAAGACCACAAGTGATAGCATTCATAGCTTTCGATTTTATGTCGTAGTCTGATTCTTTATCATAAATTAATGATTTAGTTTTCTCTAGAATCACATAGAGATTAATAATTTTCGAGTAGACTCGGTATCCAAGGTTCTTTAAATAAATTATCATCCTTGATTTCAAACATCCATAATTTTCACCGTCGAAGTTGGGATCTCAAACCATTGACATACCCTCTTGTGTATCATCTATTGGATTTGTATAATCCAAAAACATTCATCTTGTTATAAATTAATCAAAATAACCACCTCTAATACCAATTGTTGGATTGGGTTATACCAAATATACACAAGAGGTGGTGAATTGTGTGTATTACAATTTCTGTTCAAGATTGTAATATTTCCTATTAATTTTATCAGAATGATTAATAATCTTAAGATAAATAGAAAAGGACACACTATGTATAGTGGTTTAGGGAAAATAAGGCCCCTAGTCCACTCCACCAACGTTCTACTCCACGGTCTTGGTGATTTTCACTATCTGGTCCTCTTATTAATAAATTGTTCCACAACTGAGTGCAGGCAGTTGACACCTTCACAAAATTATGCCAAAATAGATCCTTCTATTTCATACACAGAACTGAATACATAGCTTAGTCCGAGATTTTGGTTACTCAAAGTATAAAATTATTTGTTCTTTGAAATAATTTCCAGTGTTTCTTCACAATTGCAACAACACGCAATTGATAGTCGATGGATCATCATCTTCAGATTGAATGATCTTACGGTAAAAGAGTTCTGAGTTGATTCTGTTGCAGTAGATCTTGAAATATAATTCTCAACATTAACAATAGTTGATTCACAAAATATATTCAATGTAGAATCAGGGAATCTTCAATTGAGCATATTCTTATTCAGAAAAGAGAACTCTGTCACTCTTCATAACAGAAAATTTGTAAGTCTTGATTGTCTCTGTAAAATTTAGTAGTGAAAAGCTCAATAGATTGTTATATATTTTTCTCCTTTTCGATTATTTGTCTCTATATCTGTAATAAAAAATAATAAAAGTATATAAATTATAAATACTAGTGTTCTTCTTTTAAATTCAGATCCACAAAAGTCGCCTTTAGAATCGCGATATTCAATTATTTTAATAACATAATAGTCGTAACTCCCATTAAAATTCGCCCAGAAAATATCCACTTAAATTGATCTTTTCATAAATAAACGTCTTTGAGTTAGTCAAAGACATGCTTTAGATTCAGGCTTTTAATATGGGTTGAAATTATCTGGATAATCCGCATAAAGACAATTGCTTTAATAAAGTCGTAATTTAGATCTCTGATGCCAAACATAGGGTTGAACTGCACAACATACATTCTCTGAACATAAGGTTCACAACTTAAGGTTGATCTCAAATGCAAGGTTTATCAAAAATGTAATTTTGATCACAATCATAAGGTTGGTCACAAATTTAAGGCTGATCACAAACGTAAGGTTGATCACAAATGTAAGGTTGATCACAAATAATTTTCTACTCAAATTTCACGCGTACGATATATAATCCATACTTTTATCAGCTTTTAAATGAATGTTAAAATGATCCAATGTAAGGTTGTTTACAAAAATAAGTTTGATGAACTATACTTTCAAGAAACAAACATGACATTCCATACATAAGTAGATTTCTTCTTCCATGATTTTCTAATATTCCAATTGTAAGGTTCCTTCCAAATGTAGGGTTCTCCATCCATACTTTTATCATAAGGTATGGTTTCTTAAGCATATGTTACTGATAACATAAGTGAAAATTCTCATCCTTACTCTACGCTCCTCAATATATGGTATGAACAGTGTTTCCAAAACACGCTAATGTGATTTCCAAGCACATTAAGTATGAACACTGTTTCCAGAACATGCTAAAGTGATTTCTGAACATGTTGTCAAATATTCCATGTAGATAAAAACGCTTAAATATTATTTCAAAATAGAGAAATAAATAATACTAATTTCCTAAAATATACTCAAAGTAAAATCATTTGAAAAACAAATAAGGGTATTTTTGATCATCGAAATCATCATAAAAAGATAGAGTATTGTTGAAAACAAAACATTCTCAACAAAGACTACTTCAAAAAGTTAAAAAATATGCATATCACTACTAAATTCATTATATGACCCAAAAGTGGGGAACTCTTCAGGGTATACAGTGATGTGTCAAATAATTTCTTAGACTATGTACAAATGATAAATGATAAATTTATTTCTTATTACATAAGAAATATAAACTTTCTTGGGAGAAAATATCCCACATATGATCTAGAATTAGCATATATGATATTTTCATTGAAAATCAGGGAAAATTATATCTATGGTGAGAAGTTTGAGATATGTAATGATCACAAGAGAGTCAAATATTGATTCACATAGAACTAGGTCAATATGTCCTAGTAAAGATTTTTAGATCTCATAAAGGATTATGAAAACTCAATCAACAACTATCTAGGTAAATAGAATAAAGTGGAAGATTCTTTAATTAGAAATGATCCTATAACATTACCAAAGATGATAATTGAGAAGGATCCAAACATATTATACTTACAAAGGATCAACATGGCAATCATGAGTGAAAGAAAATCAATATTAATTTATCAAATGATTTCTTAGCCATCCCTTTAATAGAAGATGGTGGATGTTTAAAGAGATAATGTAGAAATTCAGAATAAGATGGAAGCTATCAAAAATGGGAAATCTTCAGAGTTAAAAAATGATGACAATGAGTCATAAAATTTGGTTCACAACTTTGTGTTCCATAAAATCCAATGATAATTAGGGATATTTTTCATGAATTCATAGATTTCCCTTTTCCATCCACCCAGGTAGCGTAAAGATATATCAAGATCAATATTTATATTATTGTTGGGGAAATATAAAGAATAAAATTTCCAAATATAAATCAATGTTATCATTATGTCAGCAACTAATGGATGAAAAGAAAAATTCTAAGGGGATGATGCAACAATTACCCCTACATTCCTGGAAATTGGAACACATCACTATAGACTTTTTCATGGGACTTCTGAAGACCTTTAGAGGAAATAATACTATATGTGTTGTTTTGGATTATCTTATGAATACTTCTCACTTTATCTTAATTTTAGAGGGATTCTCCCTTAAAAATATGTTCAGGGATATACATCATAGATGTGTTAAAACATTATAGTGTACCATTATTTATTATGTCCAATCATGATCCGAGATATACCTACATGTTTTTGGAATGTCTAAAACAAGTTCAAAATACTATGTTGAACTTTTGTATGACTTATCATCATCAAACAGATAACTAGTCTGAGTAGACTATCCATACACTATAAGACATGTTGAGAGAAAGAATGATGAACTTCAATGGAGGATAGGACCATCAACTTTCTCTGTTCGAGTTCTCTTACAACCATTATTTCCACACATGCAATAAAATTACCCTATATGAATCCCTTTATGGGAAGAGATATTGAACACATGCATGTTGGGATGATATTTTTTAATGTAGGAAGCTAGGACCTAAATCGATAATGAAATTTTAGAAATGGTGAAGGCCATTTAGTAGAACATCACGGATTCCCAAAGTCGATACATGATCTATGTAGGAAATCATTGAGGAGACCTAGAGTGTGAGGTTAGAGACAAGGTATTCCTCTAAATATCTCCATGGAAGAGAATCATGAAATTTGGGAAGAAATTAAAACAATGTCCTAAAAATATCATCCCTTTGAGAATCATTATCATGTCAGAGTTATGGACAATCGACTAGCACTTCCACAATCCATGTATGAAGTATGTGATGTATTCAATATATCCCTCTTGAGAAAGTATATTCCAATTCCCACACATGTAATGAATTTAGATATGGTATAACTGGAAAATGATCTCTCTTATGGGGAGAAACCAGTGAATAACTTGGACCATATAGATAATGTTATACTCAACAGGGTTACCCACCTGGTCAAAGTACTATAGAGGAACAACAAATATTAATAGTAGTAATAGGAATTAGAAGAATAAATGAAGGATATTCACCCTCAACTCTCCTCACCTTATTATGTAAAAATAATTGATGGTGCAATTTTATAAGTGGTGAATAATGTAACAAGGAAATATTTTTATCAATAGTATTTCCCTTTTTATAATTATATCTAGTGCCATAGAGCACAAACTCCAAAAAGAGAAACCAACAGAATATTATTTTCATAAATGAATAATGATACAATATTCAACAAAGAAACCAATAAAAATTCCAAGTATTATAACAGGAAAATAAATAGAACATGGGATAATAATAATAAGAAAATTTGAATATGCATAATCCACCAGAATGAAAATACTCACGATAAATGTTATAGAAATAAAACATAATTCTAATAATAGAATATTAATTTTAAAGAATAAATTATAAATAACCTTTATAAAATATAGGATATAATAAAAAATGAATGCAATAAGAGTTATTTATAGGAAGTAGTGAATCCATAAGACCTTTGTCAATCTGATAGTTGAAATAGTAATCAAACCATTTTAACAATAACCTGACATATGGAATAGTGATACGACCTTTAGTAATAGTAATTTGATAGTTGGAATAGAAACCTCACCTATACAAGTGTAAAATAATATTCAGGTATTATATAAACTTAAATATGATATATTTATATCATGGTGCTAGTAAATAAATGTTTTAAAAATGATAAATTAAATGTTGGTTTTTTTATAAATAATAAATGTTTTATTTGATATTTTATAATGAATATAATTATTAAAATTTCATTTTTATAAATTGGATTCAAAAATATTCATTATGTTCTTTTATTAATATATAATCATTTTCTGAGAATATAAATAATTTTTCAAATAGTCATAAAATCAATTATAATATTCAAATCGATATTTTTAAATAAATGATTTTTTTTGAAAAAAAAAATTAAATTTCTCATTTATAGATATTATTTTTATGAAATTGATTCCATTTTTTAAATCTACACATTAAATTTGGTGATAGTGAATTTTTGGGATTTTTTTGAAAGAGTTGAATTTTTACTGAATAGTGAAATACCTTAATTTATGTAGTTAAGATTATAAGCCAAGTACATGATTTTTTGAGAAAATAGAAGATTTAATCACCTATTATCTCAAATTCACATACACGATTTACTATATATGGTCATAATAATCAACAATACTGATAGTCTTGAGCCAAAATAATTATTTAATGAGTATAATAATAATAATAACCACCTCTCTTCCTATTATAAATATCCCCCCTCACCACCACTTATCCTCACACATTATATGATATTTAGTTTTCCAATATTCTATCTTATTTCATTCCCAAGCCTCTTTCCCGAGTCTTCATGTTTTGGTTCTCACCAAAAAATCAAGTCCAAGTCCCTTAAGGAGGTCCTCAAGGAAACAACTATCAAGAGGTAAAACCCTACATCGTTCTCTTTTAAATGCTTTATTTCTTCTACCTTAACCTCACCCCTCCCATCCAAAGTGACATGATAATTCTAGTATCATATATATACTTTATTTTTAATGTGTTAATGAAATATCCTTGATCAAATCCCTTCTCTTATACTTTATTCAAATAATGAGAACATAGTTTGTAATATGTTAGTTCCTCACCTTTGAGGACAATGAGTTTTTTTTCCATCATTACATTCAAGGATTATTATAAACCCATTATTATGGTCAAATAATATTTTTATATGCATATTATAATTTATTTTATGTCATGTAACTAATATATATACATAATATTAAATAAAATGAGAAAAGTTCATGGTTTTCCTAAAACCCTCGAAAATAAACTAAACAATTATCATTAATATTTTATCAAATGAATCATATTAATTTTAGAAATAAATGATATATGTTACCATTTAAATTTTAGTATGTTCATTAATACCATATGATTTCACTTCTATAGATTTATTCTAATTTGAAAAGAACTTCAGCTATTATACACAAGTGAACCAGTCATTAAACTATAAAACAAGTGATCTTAGAATGAAAAAATTAAACATTATAACTCCTAAAAATGGAAATAAATGAACTTAATAAAATTATAATAAATAAAATGAATGTGTAATTGGTTCTAAATTATTTAATTAATGGATCTAATTTTATTATTCAGGATAATAATTTAAAATTTAGAACAAGCTACTAGAAAAATAGGCCTTTAACAGAGATAAAATTTACCTTTATCAGAGCTAGAGAAGCGTTGAGTACCAATGTTAGATTAAAAGAACAAGGATTTTATCATATATTTTATAAATTCTAATAAATGATAAAATTTATGACTAATTTTATTTTTCACTGAAAAATTTTACCATTATAAACAGTTGTAAAAGTATTGATAAAGGGGAATAATGTTGTGTGTTGTAACAGAACACTGCATCACTAGTGTAGTGTGCTGTAACAATACAATGCAACACGAAAAACACCAAAAAATTAAAAAAAGTGAAGTACAAATACAGAATTCAAATAAACTAAAATTTAATACACAATTGCATAAAAAACACTATATTATATATATTTCAAATATTGGTTTATACAATTACATATGTTCATATTAACACATACATTAAAAAAGATCAATATTCCTTTGTATTTGAATCATTACCCCAACTCATGATATGCTAAACAAACTATACCTTCTCGAGAAAAATAAATCCAATGTTTAAGAAAGCATTTCATAGGTTAATAATAATGTAATGAAATAAATTAACATAATGTGCTAATTTTAAACAAAACATTGAGTCGTATCAAGAACACTTTGTATCAGATTGTGTTGTTGTTTATTCTTACACACTACACCATTTCGTTTTCGTCTTCAATAATCAACTTTGTGAAAATTAACAGAATAAGTAAAAGATAAAAATTATAACGAAATTAATTAAGTAATAACAAATAGAATGATGAGAAAACAATCTAGGATCATTTTCTTGATTTTAGAGATGTGATGTGTGTTTTTAACTAAAATGACACTTTTATAATGAAAAGATGCACTTAGATCCATATTGTTCATAATGTGCATCATATTGACATTCATAAAATTTCAACATGTCTCAAATTACATATGGGTCATTTTTCTAAAGTATCAAAAAAATTGTGTTTTGGTGGTTTTGAGTATGTCCCTTTTCTTTTTTTATAAAATGTCATTTTAAACTAGAAAAAATAACATTAAGTCATTCCAGTAATATCTTCTGTCACTTTGATGAGATATTGATTCCTACATGTCAAAAATGACTTATTAATCATTTTTTAAATTATCAATATAATCCAAGTGTGTTTTCTTAGGTTTTAGTGAGTTCCATTTTTGGAACTAAAACGTACATTTTAAACTGATAATGGAAACATTGAGTCATACCAAGAACATAGTACATTTTATTGAGGTGAGGCTAAATCATAAATTTATAAAATTACTTATGCATCATTTTTCAAAATTATTAAAAAAATAAGAATGTGTTTTCTTGGTTTTGAGTATGTCAATTGTATTTTTCACTAAAATTAATTTCTATTGTAAATAAAAAGACATTCTTGGAGTCATACTAGTCATACATTGCATCATATTGAGGTGAATATGATCCCTACACAACTCAAATTACTTGTGTATCCCTTTGATAATGTATCAATACAATCTTAATTAATTTTATTATATTTTATAATGTCACTTCTCTTTTTTACTAAAATGTCATTTTAATCTAGAAACACGCACACTGACTCAGACAAGTCACATCATGTGTCATTTTTATGTGAGAAAAATTTCTACACATCAAAAATGAATTATGAATCATTTTAATAAATTATTAGTACAATTCAAGAGTGTTTTATTGGTTTTCATTGAGTGCTATTTTTTAAACTAAAATGTCAATTTTAAACTTATAACATACACATTGATTCATACTGGGAACATCATGTATCGTATTGAGGTTTGGATAATTCTTGCATGTGTGCACCACCTACGAGGTGGCACATTTTGGGGGTGTGTAAATGACACGATGAGGATCATCACCTGTCCCTTTTCCCATAGAGATGGGTTCCTGTCGAGTTTACTACTCCTTTTTTTCAACCCTTTCAGCCTCATTATCCTTGAAATAATGTGGAATTTACCTTATGGGGAACTGCTGGCCCCAATGGGTGATTGCGTGGGGGTCAAAAACTCATGAAATTGTTCCTTACTGAGTATAACTTCCTTGAATGGTCTCTAACAGGTTTATTCATGGACCCAAGAATTCCCAACGGTCCTGGTATCCATGATTCATGGACCTTCATTCCAAAGGCAGGTGCTAGTCAGCTGACAATTTGGCTAACGACACTTAAGGACTCCATTGGTCGACTGGATGGGAGGTCAGGCTCACCACACCCTTCTGGGGAAGGATTGTTGCATATTATATTACTCTTTTATAGATTTATGTCGTGTTCACATGTTCGTGAATCCTTGGTTCATTCGCAAAGAGAGTATCCACAGGCTACCCTTGGTTTTCAAGATCATCGTGAGCAAGCATATATTTGATTCCATGGAGGTGATGCTGACTTAGCCATATAATAAGGCACTCTAGAGTTTATTGTCATCCATAGGGGATAGAAGGTGACATTATGTTGGGATCAGGCCCACAAGGTGGGCTTCCTACGTATCCTTAGGAGACAAATCAAAACCCATGCAGTTCGGATGGGTATGGTGCTTACGCATGGAAGATGACCATTTGGGGGTAAAGGTAGGGTGGACCCATTATGGGTACACACCCATTTGATATCGGGCCTTCTGGTAAGAAACTTACATACCCTGTTTTAGTCTGGAATCAGATTTATCATAATTCAGTAGGGTGTGGGGCATACGCATGGAAGCTTCCCATTTGATAGACATGATTGGGTGGACCCCTTCGGAGTGGGCACCCATTTGAGCTCAGACCATCTGGTAGACATCCTACATATCCTGTTTTTTTTCAGGAAGTAGATTTCTCATAGTTCATAAGGGTGTGGTGATTATGCATGGAAGCTTTCCATTTGATAGACATGATTGGGTGGAACCTTTTGGAGTGGGTACCCATTTGAGCTCGGGCCTTCTAATAGGTAGCCTACATATCATGTTTTGGTCAAGAATTAGAGTTATTTGAGTTCATAAGGGTGGGGTTCTTATACCTATAATCTTCCCATTTGATAGACTTGATTGGGTGGACCCTTTCGGAGTGGGAACCCATTTGATCTTGGGACTTCTGGTATGCATCCTACGTATCCTTTGTTGGTCCGGAATCAGAGTTCTCATAGTTTAGATGGTGTGGTAATGTTTTAATCCTAAAAAACCTCTAATACCACATGATTCATGCATAGTGTGAGAAATAAGAGGATGTAAATGATTCAACAATGCACATACCTCCTCCCCTATTGGTGGGGGGAGGGAGAGATTGCGACGGAAGAGGTCGTGGTGACTGCGGGTGAGGGTGCGTAGCGATGAACCATTTCATGTGAAATTGAATTAGAGGTCTTGCGGCCCTACCTTGAAAGATTGGGAACTAACCTCAATGGGAGGGCCCCATAGCATTATCTGGGAAAGGGAGTAGTTTCTTCATCATCAAAGGGGGGAGCGAACATAACCACTTCAACTAATCACTATGCCTCATTGAATTTAAAATAAAGTGATCACCCCTAATCCTGAAAATAGTGAGGTTCAAATCAGCATCCCAAGGTTGGAATCTGAGTTAACATGGGAATGTATCCTTATAGGCATTCCTGATGCTCGCACCATTGTTGGGAGGGCCTTCATGACTCCCCTTACTATGGGTATGTAGACCCAATAAGTTGCACTGATGAAGCCGATATTCTTATCATATGGGTATGGTGAATTTGGAGGAGGATTTGGCCTAGATCTAGAGGATTGGTAAGTAGTGGGATCATGGAGGACTAGATGGTAACATAGGGGTGAGCTTGGAACAAGAAGGAACAGTACCTGAAAACACCCCATTCTGTACATTGTTTTCTCATGCGGGATGAGGAAGGCTCTGCATACTATAGTGGTATGCGGGACGGAGTGCCATCCAAATAATAGTGTGGTACGCGGGCATGGGTATCTCCAACCACATACCAGAGTGGTATGTGGATCACCATGCCACTTTGGGTTACATCCTCATACTGATTGGGTACGCAACATCGGTTCCCATCCTTGTAGCGGTACTCCACGCGGGGCATCATACCGAAGGAGGGTCCGAGGGTATTACCACTCATGGGAGATTCATCTATGAGATGTAATTTGTTGGTGGTATACCAGATAGGTTCTTGGTTCTATTATTATTATTCAATTACCCCATTTATATGGTTTATGGCCGACTGTACCTTCTGAGGAAGTAGTTTGTGGTTCATGGTTTGCCGATGGAACAAGACGGTAGCCGGAATGCAACCTTTGAGCCTCCCTCAAGATTAATCTACTTTTCCCTTTCTATATCTATCTCCCTTCATTCTTGTTATACCATGCTCCCTTTGTATAGCATTAGAGCGTTTGTATCTACTGGGCACGCAACAGCATTTTTGGAGGCCCATTGAAGAAATTTTTTGTCCCACAGAAGACTCGGTCAACTAGGGTTTGCAGAGGATTTGGTTTGTGATAATGGTTTGTGAAACTGTTACCATTCTCTTAATCAATGAACTTAGGGGTCCTTGGCACGGTACACGGACGAAATTTCATGCAGAACTCCTTCAGTTGACGTGGTTCATGGTTTACCATTCTCGTTGGCCAACGCTCTGCAGTTCAACGATTCGTAGACCATCCCGCATACATGGTGGTTCATGATCCATCTTCTTCGCATGCCTTTCTCATTGATGGTATGCGTACCACTCTAAAACATAAATTCCTTCAAGATATTTCAAATAAATGCAACATAATTTGATCCCTTTCACCTTGATAGACTTATATATGTGCTTGATTCCTTCTACAAAGTGATTGTAGGGGTATTTCCTCTCCTTGGAAAATTTTTTAGAACCATACAAATGTCCCCCATCATAATGGTGTCTGTTTAAAACAAAAAGGATACAATTCTAATGTTGAAGTAGTCCTGAACTGAAATGGTTCTCAGTAGAATAGGTAGACCCGGTAGGAGGGGACCACACCAATATATAGGGGGGCATGTAAATTGTATTTTACCGTTTATCACGGTGAAAAGTGCTCCCAGTTTCCCCGCCTCCATCACTCTTCATTACCGTGATCCTTGAGAAAACCATGTTCGTGAACTGCTCTATATGTTCTGCAAACTAATATTCTTACCATTTCCTCACCCGTGTACCACATTTTTGTTTCCACTAATGGGACTGTATAAATTTAAAACTTAAAATCCGAATTCCAAATGTAAGAATGCTACGCGTCTAACTTATTTGCTTACCGGACATGTATCGGTAAACAAAACCTCAAAAACTATTAATACAAACATAAATTTTAATCCCCATCTTTTGAACGCAAACTTAACTAATGTCAAGGTTCACAGTTTCAACCACTGCAGACCATTCTGTTCATCAGCCAATGGTTCACAGGCCTACGCCTCGCAGTCTTTTAGTGTACCATGGTTGTACATGGTGAATTTCATTTGTATACCATAGCTATAGTCATAGTATCTTTCGCGTGTCAAGATGTACACATAATGTACTTTCTGCCTACTTCTTTTAGGAAAAGTACATGTAGCCTTTTTTAGACTTGTTTTAACCATTTTAGTCATTTTGTTATATCCTTTTCCCAATATTGTTTATCAGTCAGGCTTCCCATCGGCTTCTAGTTCATCTTATGTAGGCTACAATGGCTGATTCCTAGGATACTGATAAATCAACAAACATGAGGGCCGCCATGGTGAGGAATAGTGATGATAATCTTCAAACCAACATCATTCCCTGTGAAGGTTTCTAATAGTCTTTCTGATTCTAGAACTTCTAGCTTACTCGTTGTCTGTACAGTTTCCACATTACAGATTTGGTCTTCCTACCAAGTACCTCTATCGTAACCTGAACCTAACATCCCTTTCATCCTTTTAGAGGCACCACAAGATCATGATAGTTCCAACATTTCCCCAATCGGAGAAGTCATCACCGCTCCTATTCAAGAAAAAATTTTCATATTTTGAGGATAAACATGGACTCTGGGAAATCACAGGTTCCACAATGGTGTCCTAATACTAGAAATCCAAGAATACCCATCCCTTATTAGCATATCTCGAGAAAATCATAGTGGTGAGTGGATCACCAAGTGGAATATTCCTATAGAGGTTGTTTTTCTGATGATTGGGCCAGGGAATTTGGGGTTCATCGGACCTATCTAGAGTCACATGACCAGCTAGGGCCAGTGGGCTTCCACAAGGAAACTTATGTGTCTTAGTTTGCAATATTCTCTCTAGAAGAAATCCTTCCGAAATTGATGTGCCACTGGTGTTCGAGCACCAACACATTTAATCTACTGTATAGAGATGTGGGAATCAGTCTATGAGACAACTACCTACTTCGACGTCTCCCTATCCTTGCAGATATTTATGATGAGTTTCTCCTAATATCCACCACATGGGATGACAATAATCACGTGTCTCCTTTGACAAAGAGCTTACTGTTCAAGGAAGCGGGATCACTAGGTCATCCCCTCAAGGAACATTCTGTCTTTCCATTCGAAGCATGGATACAGTTAATCTTGTAGAAGAACATGCCTAAGACGAAGGCGCGCCTCAGTCTAAATCACCCAACCTATCACTCCCTCCAAACTCCAGGGTCATATTTTTCTACCCTTGAAGAAGGGCGGTATGCCATATGGGGATATGAGATTCATCTCGACATTTCACATATGCTTAGGCTAGTAGGTTTCTTCACCATGTTCATAAGTGGATGGATCTTCCCATCATGTGACATATACACTAGGGTTCGGGCCACCACCATGATAATGGTGGCCATGGTAGTGGAGGGTCGACCTATTAATTTGTACATTCCTACCCTCGCATGGCTTTAAGAATTGTTGGGAAAGATTCCGGAAGGCAGGTCTCAGCATCATCTCAGCAGACCATTCCAATTACTGTATGGGTTAATGGAGGAACACTTCCCCTATTATGATTATCAATATTCCTCACTGGTTCCCCATTATAACTTTCATCAGGCTCTTCTCATCATTTCTGATGTTTGTCCCAAGACCCTGATTGTTATCGATGTGGTCAGGCTATATAATGATGCCTCTCATTTCTCATTCACACCACAACCTACCCCTCATGAATCATTGAGAGGAGATAGGGGTAGTTCCTGGGGGAATGTTCATACCTCATCAATCTTTGGGATGGGATTCTCACCGCCCGTGTAGACTGAGTAGTTATTTTTGAACTATACCTCCCCTGCCGGTTTTCCAGGAAGTTTGGATGCCTTCAACAGATTATGCTACTTCCAGTTGTATGACTAAGGGGGGGGGGATCTCATCCTCTGATTCTACATTAATTATGGATTATGATGATGCTTGAATGTGCTTCTCAGGAGATTATCATTCCTAACACAATGGGGCCCACCTTCTTATAGTTTGAGTATGCACAACTATGGATCGATTATTACACCATGGGGACACTAAAAGAACTAGTTCGGAGGGTACAAAAACCTTTGACCATTTTTTGTCATGTTATTGCCCGAAAAACAATTCCATACATTAATTTTATTGTAATAAGTGCAAAATCCACACCTTCTACTTCCGTCCATTTAGCAACCAAGATAGATACAGCTCATGCTCCTACTCTCATGGTGAGAAGGTTCTTGATCTATCGTCAAAAGTGTCTAGGTGGGGTTTCAACAGTACAATCCATTGTAGTAAGGAGAGATTTAGACTACCCCCTCCTGTGGATATTACCCAAGATCTTAATGAGACTGGCGCTAGGTGAGTATCACAAATCATCCTAGATGCCACAGTCAGTCTTCTGCATCTGGCTCCAGGGGCTGGCCATCTAAGGGAAAAGAGAGTCTCCCCCCTTGGGTGAATAGAGTTAGGCCCCTCCCCACTCCTATTGTGATGCTTCCCACTTACAAACATGTGGATGCATGGGAGGATCGATGTTCCGGTGTTGTGGTGAGACACCAGGAAGTACGCAATGAGGCATGGTGCCAGTTACGTTCTCATGCCACGGAGACACACCTGGGAAATTTTGTTGATGAGGGTGACAATTTTCAGTGGTTATTTACTGATCGGGGTTTTGGTGGATTTGATTATCTGCACCTTCGCATCTTTATTTTCCAAATCATCATTTCCTAGGAAGACCTTGTCTCATGTGAGGAAAATCTGGCCATGTTTTATTCTTCCCATCACCATGGGGAAACCTTCCATGATATTTCAGAAGAATTTGATCATCTAACAGCTGAGGAGGTGAAGACCCATGATTTGGTTGTGGCTTGATAGGAGGAGTTATAGGAGTGTGAATCCCACACAGCCAGGTTAAGGGATAAATTGTTCTCTTTGCACACCAATTATGAATCCATCTAGAAAAAAGGTCAGGGCCTTAAAGCTGTCCTGGAGTTGGTGCATCTGACAATAAAAGCCAAAATGGAAGAAATAACTTCTTTGGAATAGAACATCAAAGGCCTCTAACAATCACTCTCCATCCTTTTAGAAAGGGTTAATTAGGCCCTGTTATAGTTCTGTCCCAAATTATGGCATGTACACTCCCTCTTTTTTAATACTCTTACGAGTCTCCAAATTGGAGATGTTCCTCCATTTTTACTGAAACCAATGGAACACATTTCTCTTCTAAACACCTCTTCTCCATGTCTTCCTGTTAACATTATTTCAATCATGTTCTAATTTTAAATCATGTCTTAAATTATTAAACTAAAATAATTGAATCGAGCTCTGATTTTGGCTTGAGCCAAGGGACTCAGCGAGTGTAGTTCGACAGTTGATGGGGTTAAATGGAAGACCTCATGAACAATTATCTCTGTTTCATTATTACCCAAATTTTTCCTAAGCCTACTTGAAACAGGCTTTGCGGGAATAACATGGGTTTTTTCTTAGGCCGCCCCTTATTAGATTCCGACCTAACATGCTTTTCACCTTTTTTGATAGCTCAATGTGATTTTTCGCGAACCGATACTCGACTTTTACCCATAGGTGCCTTTGGAGGATTTTCCCTCTGGCGGGTATAGTCCCTTTTTTCTAGCAGTTCACAGTCCTACCAATCAAACATAATACTTTTTTTTAAGTTCGAACATCTTTGACCATAATTAATGAGCTAGGGTCCCAACTCAAGATTGTTAGCCGGGAATGTTCTAGTTTCTTTCAGACATGGGTGTGGGATTTTTCTTGACCCTGGATTTGTGGATTCTGGACATGCATGAGGATCAAGATCTACTTTAGGCATACAGAGGGAGGAATTGACCCTCATAGGGACCAATTTTCCTTTGATTGACAGCCATTTTTGTGGGCGACATGTAACACCCCGAAATTTTATGAAAAATATTCTTTTTAATTTCATTAATGTCTTGTGTTGTACGCTACACCAAAAGGAGTTTGCACAACACGCATCCTTGACTTGCCTTGTATTACACGCAATCGCGACCTTCCTCGATAGCGTGTGTAGTACGCAATACCGAGTTTCACTAAACAACGATATGTTATTAAAATATTATTAAAACTAGCCGTAATGAATAGTAATAACCACCTTTTAAAATTTTAGAAATTTTATCTCTCAAAATGGACTTCATTTTTTGATTCGGAGTATCGAATTTAGCCTAAGGTGAAATTTTGGTACTTTTCGGATAACTTTCATATTCTGATGAATAGTGAAAATTACTAAATTTTAATTAAAAAAAACTTTTTTTAATCGAAATAATTAATAGTGATAAATTATTAATTTGAGTGGTTTTAAAGTATATTTAGAATATATTTTTACAATTCAATACAATGTTGGTCATTGGATGTAATTTCACATTTACACGAGACATAAACAAGTGTTAATCTTTTGATAGTTATTATCTCTTAAAAACACGCTATTTGTTGTGACAACGGAAATTAATTATAAAATTAATTAATGCAACTTATATGTTGGGAATTTTGTAAAATAGAAATCATTTTTGAATTTGGAATATCAATTATAGCTTAGGGTGAAATTTTGGCATTTTTCTGAAAAACTTCAATTTTTGATGATTAGTGAAACTACTAAGTGGTAGGTTAAAAACTGAATTTTGCATAAAACTTAATTTTACCGCTTCTGTGAGTGGGATTTCGAAAATCTGAGAGACACGGTTAATATCAAGGACTAAAATGTGGTTCAATGAGATGAAAATAATTTTTGGTGAATAGTAAGTTTTTACTTTTTTTTACCGCGGTTAATAGTAAATAAGGTAACTAAGGGTAAATATGATATTACTATTACCCTAACACATGTCCTAATTCTATTGGATAAGTGAAATTCGACCAAAAACAACCTTATGAATATAATATGACCATTTAGGTCCACTTGGATTAGATTATAACATTTAATATTATTTTATTTAATGAATAGTTAAAAGAGTTAAAATCAAAGTTTATTTACTAAAACATTTTTAATATGGGGTTATACATAAGATAAATTCGACTATAAATATTCATTAGAAAGATAAAAATATTTCCTAAATTATGGTATTTTATTTGGAATTTTTAGACATTAAATAATTTAATTTATTTATGACACAATGATGATGCAGTAATTATCTTATTAATGAAATATTGACATAATTGATGTTATAAACTCCAAAATAAATGTAATTTGAAACTTTTTATGAATTCCACTAATTTTCTAGGTTACTATGAAATATTAGTGTTGCTTTAATCAACTTTTTTCGAACATAAAATTCTGTTATGACTTTCACAAAAATCATATATCAAATAGTGTCAAAATTGACACAAAATAGTTTTTAAATCAAATATTATATTATTAATTGTTATTTTATTCCTAAAAATCTAAGGTTCAGCCCAATGACTTAGATAAGGATATATATATATTAATAATAAACAATTTTGGGTTCGTTTGGCATGTTATAGTAAGTGTATTAACCATATAGTGTAAGAAAACAAAAAGACACGGTAAAAGTTAAATTATTTAACTTAGAGTTAAATCTAATTGATAAGGTTAAAATAATAACCTAAACTTGTCTAAATCCTATTGGTTGATTGGATTTCGACCCATCCCCACTTTAGCTTCGAAATAAGACCCTTTGGAACCATTATAAACCGATTTTGACTTTAATATAAAATAATATTTTGAGATATTCCTAAGGTGCCCCTCTCCTCCCTTATAAAAGGACACCTCCTCCCCCTCCTCCTCACACCAATTTGAGCACTCAAGCTCGTCCAACCCCTGACAAAATCCCTTCTCCACTTCCCTAGAATAATCCTAGAGGTCTTGGTCTTCTTCAAAGACCAATCTTAGTTCCCTAAGTGGAGGATTCAAAGAGGTGTTTCAAAGAAGAGGTAATATCTATTACCGATCTTTTCAATTTCTTTCTTCTTCAGCTTCTTCTTCTTTAGTTGTTTCATGACAAAGTAATAACATCAGTATTACTTACATACTGATATGTTATTATAAATATTCAACAACCCTAATTCACCTTCTATCCATCCTACGGAAAAATGAAATCACCGTGGGTGCGTACGTACGGAATACCGTCTCCACGCCGTGGTGTAATCTATTTTCCACCACCACCTTAATAGGATGGGTATAATGTTGTAATGAGTAACTATATATGATTATTATAAAGTGATATTGATACTTAAATAGTCTACATACACTTCAACACAATTCCACGACCATGGGAACGATATCATCGCTCGTGCGTACGTACGGACTACCGTCTCCACGACGCGATGAGATTCATTCTCAATGATTAACCATTCATGAATGATTATAAAGTATATATAATAAGTACTAATGAAATATATGAAATAATAATGATACTATATTTATGTAAATTTATATCTATGTCATCTACTTAATTCCATTCACTTCAATAAGGAAACGAAAACAGCGTTCATGCGTACGTACGGACTACCGTCTCCATGAACGGTGTATTTCATTCCATTTATCGATATTATATATATATATTCTGAATATATATTATATATAAATCATGTTTTACATTCTGGATATAATTAATCATGATCCAAGTAATCATATTAATAATTACACGTTAAAAACATGAACGACAAATGAGACGATTTTACCCAAAACGCTACTTTAACATGAATTTACAAAAGAACAGGTAATATAAAGTCATAAGTGGACCATATATGATATAATAACAATGAATATGATTCTGTAATAAGTCAATAACATGATTTAAATCATTATACAGGAGGTTCGGACACTTACAAAGCAAGTCGGACCTAAGGTAAGGGAAATATCACAATCTCATTTTTATCCGAGATTGTTTATACTTTGGTATTTACTGGGGTGTATTTTATCATCCACATCCATGTTTCCTCAATATTTAATATTATTTCCATTCACCTACAAATGTGTAAATCCTATTTTACCCTTCGGTGAGTTTTTAGTAAAAGATATGAAAGGAATCTTTTGTGGTTTTTCGTACAAGGTACTTTTTTGACTTTTCCGACAAAAGTACGCGAAGAATGTTTTTTTTAACTCATACAGCATGAATGGATTTTTAAAACATTATTTCTAAGAAGAATCCTTTACAAGTTTTCAAGTTTATTTTTAAACAACTTGTTTTAGTTTAAAGTTGTATGACATGTTAAGAAAGGAAAAATGTTTTTGAAGTAGAAAGGATATTTTCCTCAAGAATGAAGTTCAAGTGTTTTATCAAAATTATTTTCCATCTAAGATAATAAAGGGTTCTCTTTTTATCCCTATTATTACATTGATTTGATTATGTTGTGATGGAATTATTTTTATGAATTCCTTTATCGTATATGAATTGTTTTATGATGTCATGATGTTTAAGATTCCGATTTTTATTACATGGGTTATGTAATGATGTATGATTTATGATTTTGTGGCACACATAAGAATGGTATAATTATGAGATGGGTGGGACCTATATCTCCCTCCAATTCATTGGGTAAAGATTTTATATCTCATGAGATAGACATGGCTGGAATGGTAGGTTATACCGGTTCAGTGAAATAGGACTGAAACGAGGGTTACTCGATTCAGAAAGGGACTTTGTCCACTAATATAGTCTTGGCAATGAGTCTTGACTAACAAGAAATGATTCTCTATGATTATGTGTGTATGCCACAAAGTTTCATGTTTTAAGTTATGATTATTGTGATTACATTTCACTGCCATGATTTATCCCATGTTATGAAATTATGCTCTCTTTTGCAGGTTAATATTTCCAAAATGTTAAGTTCTTATGAATACGATGTGATTGATATTTCTTTTGTTTACCCTTACTGAGCATTTGAGCTCACCCTTTTAGGTTTTCTTTTCCCTAGGATATAAAGAAAGGTTTTAGGTAAAAAAAGGAATATCTTTATAGGAGATGTTGAAGATCATTCACCACGATTAGAAGATTACGTTCTGAGTTTCCAAAGACACTAAACTATTACGATCCTTGTGTGTGTGTTTTTGTTATGTACTAAGTATTCCACAAATGTAATGTAATGTCCATGTACATCAGGCTACGGGTCTCTACAGTTGGTATCAGAGGAAAGGTTTAGTCAACCTTTGGAAACTTGGATGCGCGAACTTTAGTGAGATCCCTAGAGATATTTCTAAGGTGTGTCTAGGGATGTCTCTAAGGTTAAGTATACAATTACGCTAACGATCATAGAATTAAACCTAAGATGTTAGATATTGAAGGTACGCACCCTTTATTGTGTTGTTTTCCCTATCATGATTTTTGCCTCTCCCACTATTCTTTTTGGGTTTTAGATGATGGCTGGAACCCGACGGAACCGTGTTGATCAATGCAATGGACAATGCAATGATTGCCCCCCTGAACAAACAAATGTTATTGGAGATGGAGTGAAAAATCTTATTTCTATACTTACACAAGCTATGAATCATTCTGGACTTCCAAATGATCTGAGAAGGGAACAATATTCTATTGAGTCCTTCATGAGGCAACGTCCACCTTCTTTTAGTGGGTCTTCCGATCCAATTGTTGCTGAACAATGGATCGGTACCACTGAAAAGATATTTTCAGTTCTTCAATGTTCTGGACATGATAAAGTCATCTTAGCAGTATATCGTTTGGAAGGTGAAGCTGATCAATGGTGGAATCTTATCAAGAATACGAGGCCAAGAGATGAAATTGAGTCCATGGAATGGGACGAGTTCAAGAACTTGTTTTTCAGTAAGTACTTCCCTCGTATTCTTCGAACAATGATGGAAAAGGAGTTTCTTGAGCTGAAGCAGAAGGATGATGAATCTGTTGGTATATATGAAGCAAATTTTACAAGGCTTGCAAGGAATGCATCTGGATTTATCATCCAACCTGAAAGTAAAGTTGATCGATTCAACAGTGGATTAAAACCAAGTCTTCAAAGGGCATTAGCTATAAGAGACTTCAGTAGCTATGAAGAAATTGTACGTTGTGCTATCAAGGTAGAAATGGAAGTTGGTGTTACATATCCATCTCATGGTTTTGACAAGAAACGAAAGATGGAGTTCAAGGAGAAATCTCAGAATAATGGTGAAAAGAATATGAATGTTTCCTTATGCACAAAGTGTGGAAAGAAGCATGGTGGAGATTGTCTTAAAGAGACTAGAAAATGTTTTAAGTGTGGAAAAGAAGGTCATCAAGCAGCTGAGTGTCGAAGTAATGGAAAAAGGGTTTCTAATGATGTGAATAAAGCAAACACTACAGAGAACGCACCACCAACACTTCAATGCTTCAAGTGCAAGGAAATGGGGAATTATGCTAATAAATGCCCTAATCCAAGGGTTAGTGATGATCGACATGAGCAACCGCTTAAGGCAAAGGACAAAGGGAAGTCACATGCTATCACTATTGGCGATGTTGAATATGACAATGATGTGGTGGAATGATTAAGTGTTTATGTAATGGGATTCCAAAATAATGTTGTATCATAGAGTATTGGAATATTTATGTATTGGTCTAATGTGGTATTCAAAGTGATTGAGATATTTTTGGAAATAAGATGATATGCGCATAATGAAGGAATAATAAGATAATGAGGTATTTGATTGTATTCATGAGCTCATGACTGATATAAGGAGAAGGTTATATCATGGTTTGAGTATATAGAATTTTTGGATTTTGGTATGTGGAAAGAGTTAACTTTTAACTGCATTCATGTTTTCACTAAGGTTCAATGGGTATTGAAGAGAATACATGATTAAGGACTTTGAATGTTTAGAATGTGACCAACAAGACATATCTTATGGGGATCAACGATGGTATTAAATCTCTGGTAATTGTTTTCACTATATTATGAGAGTAGACTGCAGTATTATGGGTAAGCCTAAAGATTGGAATGGATTATGTTGGACATAAGTTAGTATTGTTTAAGGATAGAAGTTTTTTTTCGATATTATTGATGGGATGTTATAGTAATATAGTTTTAGAAAAAGGACAACCTGCAGGACGGGCGACAGCCCATCGCGTCAAACAAGGCTGTGGGAATCGAACCCACAACTGAAATGTGACTGGCCTTTATCGCCTACCACTGGCCTATAGGAAGTCCCTGTTTAGTAGAAACTAGTTTTATTTTATTAAGCGGTATGATATATGAATTATAAGTTCATTTTTGGAACCATATACGATTAATCTAACCATAATATGAACTTATAACTTTTCAAACCTTTTGTTTGAGACAGATGGAATGACCCGTCATTCTATCACATGACCTGCTAACACTTCACGAATAACAAATTCAACTTCATTTATTTAAGAGATGAAGTGGAAATTGTTCAAGGAACGAACAACAGTGAGATTGTACCAAAATAAAGTAAGTATTTATTCTAATTCAAATTCTCAACTTTAGGGAAATGATCTTGAAAACCAAAAATGTTATCCTAGTGATCTTATACCTGATGAATCAGATGGTAACTTATATCATCACAAATATATGTATTTGTGATTACTTGATTTTCCATTGCCATGTTCTCTACCACTCTCCATCAGATGATGGTTAGATTTCTCTTCTATATCCATATTTTCACCTATGTGGAAACCTAGTGATTAGTTTATTTGGGTAACCATTACATTTCATACCTTTGTTTTTAAAGATTGGTTTTGGTATTCCTCTTTACGATGTGGGTTTCTATTAAAGAAACTTTCGAATAGTAAACCATTTATAACCCCGACGAATTTCGAGGGCGAAATTCATTTTAAGGGGGGTAGAATGTAACACCCCGAAATTTTATGAAAAATGTTCTTTTTAATTTCACTAATGTCTTGTGTTGTACGCTACACCAAAAGGAGCTTGCACAACACGCATCCTTGACTTGCCTTGTATTACACGCAATCGCGACATTCCTCGATAGCGTGTGTAGTACGCAATACCGAGTTTCACTAAACAACGATATGTTATTAAAATATTATTAAAACTAGCCGTAATGAATAGTAATAACCACCTTTTAAAATTTTAGAAATTTTATCTCTCAAAATGGACTTCATTTTTTGATTCGGAGTATCGAATTTAGCCTAAGGTGAAATTTTGGTACTTTTCGGATAACTTTCATATTCTGATGAATAGTGAAAATTACTAAATTTTAATTAAAAACAACTTTTTTAATCGAAATAATTAATAGTGATAAATTATTAATTTGAGTGGTTTTAAATTATATTTTGAATATATTTTTACAATTCAATACAATGTTGGTCATTGGATGTAATTTCACATTTACACCAGACATAAACAAGTGTTAATCTTTTGATAGTTATTATCTCTTAAAAACACGCTATTTATTGTGACAGCGGAAATTAATTATAAAATTAATTAATGCAACTTATATGTTGGGAATTTTGTAAAATAGAAATCATTTTTGAATTCGGAATATCAATTATAGATTAGGGTGAAATTTTGGCATTTTTCTGAAAAACTTCAATTTTTGATGAATAGTGAAACTACTAAGTGGTAGGTTAAAAACTGAATTTTGCATAAAACTTAATTTTACCGCTTCTGTGAGTGGAATTTCGAAAATCCGAGAGACACGGTTAATATCAAGGACTAAAATGTGGTTCAATGAGATGAAAATAATTTTTGGTGAATAGTAACTTTTTACTTTTTTTTACCGCGGTTAATAGTAAAAAAGGTAACTAAGGGTAAATATGATATTACTATTAACCTAACATATGTCCCAATTCTATTGGATAAGTGAAATTCGACCAAAAACAACCTTATGAATATAATATGACCATTTAGGTCCACTTGGATTAGATTATGACATTTAATATTATTTTATTTAATGAATAGTTAAAAGAGTTAAAATCAAAGTTTATTTACTAAAACATTTTTAATATGGGGTTATACATAAGATAAATTCGACTATAAATATTCATTAGAAAGATAAAACGATTTCCTACATAATGGTATTTTATTTGTAATTTTTAGACATTAAATAATTTAATTTATTTATGACACAATGATGATGCAGTAATTATCTTATTAATGAAATATTGACATAATTGATGTTATAAACTCCAAAATAAATGTAATTTGAACCTTTTTATGAATTCCACTAATTTTCTAGGTTACTATGAAATATTATTGTTGCTTTAATCAACTTTTTTCGAACATATAATTCTGCTATGACTTTCACAAAAATCATATATCAAATAGTGTCAAAATTGACACAAAATAGTTTTTAAATAAAATAAAATATTATTAATTGTTATTTTATTCCTAAAAATCTAATGTTCGGCCAAATTACTTATATAAGGATATATATATTAATAATAAACAATTTGGGGTTCTTTTGGCATGTTATAGTAAGTGTATTAACCATATAGTGTAAGAAAACAAAAAGACACGGTAAAAGTTAAATTATTTAACTTAGAGTTAAATCTAATTGATAAGGTTAAAATAATAACCTAAACTTGTCTAAATCCTATTGGTTGGTAGGATTTCGACCCATCCCCACTTTAGATTCTAAATAAGACCCTTTGGAACCATTATAAACCGATTTTGACTTTAATATAAAATAATATTTTGAGATATTCCTAAGGTGCCCCTCTCCTCCCTTATAAAAGGACACCTCCTCCCCCTCCTCCTCACACCAATTTGAGCACTCAAGCTCGGCCAACCCCTGAAAAAATCCCTTCTCCACTTCCCTAGAATAATCCTAGAGGTCTTGGTATTCTTCAAAGACCAATCTTAGTTCCCTAAGTGGAGGATTCAAAGAGGCGTTTCAAATAAGAGGTAATATCTATTACCGATCTTTTCAATTTCTTTCTTCTTCAACTTCTTCTTCTTTAGTTGTTTCATGACAAAGTAATAACATCAGTATTACTTACATAATGATATGTTATTATAAATATTAAACAACCCTAATTCACCTTCTATCCATCCTACGGAAAAATGAAATCACCGTGGGTGCGTACGTACGGAATATCGTCTCCACGCCGTGGTGTAATCTATTTTCCACCACCACCTTAATAGGATGGTTATAATGTTGTAATGAGTAACTATATATGATTATTATAAATTGATATTGATACTGAAATAGTCTACATACACTTCAACAAAATTCCACGACCATGGGAACGATATCATCGCTCGTGCGTACGTACGGACTACCGTCTCCACGACGTGATGAGATTCATTCTCAATGATTAACCATTCATGAATGATTATAAAGTATATATAATAAGTACTAATGAAATATATGACATAATAATGATACTATATTTATGTAAATTTATATGTATGTCATCTACTTAATTCCATTCACTTCAATAAGGAAACGAAAACAGCGTTCATGCGTACGTACGGACTACCGTCTCCATGAACGGCGTATTTCATTCCATTTATTGATATTATATATATATATATATTCTGAATATATATTATATATAAATCATGTTTTACATTCTGGATATAATTAATCATGATCCAAGTAATCATATTAATAATTACACGTTAAAAACACGAACGACAAATGAGACGATTTTACCCAAAACGCTACTTTAACATGAATTTACAAAAGAACAGTTAATATAAAGTCATAAGTGGACCATATATGATATAATAACAATGAATATGATTTTGGAATAAGTCAATAACATGATTTAAATCATTATACATGAGGTTCGGACACTTATAAAGCAAGTCGGACCTAAAGTAAGGGAAATATCACAATCTAATTTTTATCCGAGATTGTTTATACTTTGGTATTTACTGGGGTGTATTTTATCATCCACATCCATGTTTCCTCAATATTTAATATTATTTCCATTCACCTAAAAATGTTTAAATCCTATTTTACCCTTCGGTGAGTTTTTAGTAAAAGATATGAAAGGAATCTTTTGTCGTTTTTCGTACAAGGTACTTTTTTGACTTTTCCGACAAAAGTACGCGAATAATGTTTTTTTTAACTTATACAGCATGAATGGATTTTTAAAACATTATTTCTAAGAAGAATCCTTTACAAGTTTTCAAGTTTATTTTTAATCAACTTCTTTTAGTTTAAAGTTGTATGACATGTTAAGAAAGGAAAAATGTTTTTGAAGTAGAAAGGATATTTTCCTCAAGAATGAAGTTCAAGTGTTTTATCAAAATTATTTTCCATCCAAGATAATAAAGGGTTCTCTTTTTATCCCTATTATTACATTGATTTGATTATGTTGTGATGGAATTATTTTTATGAATTCCTTTATCGTATATGAATTGTTTTATGATGTCATGATGTTTAAGATTCTGATTTTTATTACATGGGTTATGTAATGATGTATGATTTATGATTTTGTGGCACACATAAGAATGGTATAATTATGAGATGGGTGGGACCTATATCTACCTCCAATGCATTGGGTAAAGATTTTATATCTCATGAGATAGACATGGCTGGAATGGTAGGTTATACCGGTTCAGTGAAACAGGACTGAAACGAGGGTTACTCGATTCAAAAAGGGACTTTGTCCACTAATATAGTCTTGGCAATGAGTCTTGACTAACAAGAAATGATTCTCTATGATTATGTGTGTATGCCAAAAAGTTTCATGTTTTAAGTTATGATTATTGTGATTACATTTCACTGCCATGATTTATCCCATGTTATGAAATTATGCTCTCTTTTGCAGGTTAATATTTCCAAAATGTTATGTTCTTATGAATATGATGTGATTGATATTTCTTTTGTTTACCCTTACTGAGCATTTGAGCTCACCCTTTTATGTTTTCTTTTCCCCAGGATATAAAGAAAGGTTTTAGGTAAAAAAAGGAATATCTTTATAGGAGATGTTGAAGATCTTTCACCACGATTAGAAGATTACGTTCTGAGTTTCCAAAGACACTAAACTATTACGATCCTTGTGTGTGTTTTTTTGTTATGTACTAAGTATTCCGCAAATGTAATGTAATGTCCATGTACGTCAGGCTACGGGTCTCTACACGACATATGCAGAGCCGCCAGGGCTTGATGTGCATAGTCAATCAAAGGTATCCTTATGACACTTGCTTTCCATTTTTGATGGCCTGGTGGGATTTGACACATTTGAGATTTTTCTTGAGGTTGGGAGCCAAAATAGGTGGCTAGCATGAGTAGCGTTGTCTGAGAACATTATGAACATTCATATCAGCTTTGAGTGGTTAATTGTTACCGCACAATTCTTACTTGTGTAAGGGAAAGATGGTAAGTGGTTAGTTTAGTTAAAAGCCTTTTCTTTATCAATGGCACATGGTAAGAAGGAGGTACATATTTCTTCATCCAGGATTTTTCCAAATCGGGGGGTGTGACAAGACATGAATGTCATTTGAGCATATGGAGGCTAGAAAGGACTCACATGGGGATGAATTTTCCTGTGATTGACGACCATTTTTTGGGCAACGTATGCAGAGCCACTAGGTCCTGATGTGCATAGTCAAGAAAAGGTGTCCACTAGACACTGGCCTTTCACCTTCTATGGCCATTGAGGATCATGGAGATTGGGTACTTTTTAAATACGGTGTGTGACCTTTGACCAGGGGTGCCCCTAATCACAAAAGGAGGCGTTTAGCTGAACTTCTTTGGGGAAACCCAGAAACAAGTGGGGGTACTCATCCTCTGTATGTGGATCAACATAACGCATATAGATGTGATATCTTTTAGAAACCTCAAAAGATACTACATATGAACTGGGCACAAATGTTCGGATATATCCAGGATGTGTGAAAGGAGAAAATTATAAACCATGACTTTGATGACCCTTGAATCCAGAGGGTTGGAATGAGGCTCGGAATACATTGGGCATACTGAGATAGGAGAGTACTCTCTTGGGGACGAATTTTCCATTGATAGACATCCATTTTCTACAGAGAGATATGCCTAGCCACTAGGGAATGATTAGCATAGTCAATTAGTGGTGTCCTCAGGACATTGGTCATCCATCCCAGATGGCCTTGGAGGGTTATAGGAATTTAGGATCTCTCAAATCATGGATTTTGGAATATGGAAAGTGCTTATCTGGACATATTGGAGACATTTGGGTTGTGATTTACACATGCAATGGTTTCCCTTATGTAGATCTGACTCATACACAGGGTGAGGTACTCGTTATATCTTTGGGATACCAGATCATTTAACATCACATGGATAAGACATGGGGTTCGTCTTAGGGGAGGAAACCATGACATGCCTTTTGGGGTCTTTCTTTCTAGGACCATGTTCCCAAGATTTTTTTTCATAATATCATGGTGGATCTCTTTCTATGATCACTAAGCTCATGTGACTTATGGTCGGTGTGAGAAATAAGGGATTACAAGGGTTTTTTGCCACCATATAAGAATAGTAATTTCAAAATTAGGGGGCCTTTTTAGGCTAAATCCATTTCCATGCAGTTTAACATCGTGCAGTGAGGATGATCATGGACTTGTAGGTTAACGTCATGCGGTGATGATGATCTTGGCCTGGAAGTTGAACGTCATGCGGTTTGAACATGATTTCGTGAAATATCAAATTGAATGTGATTTTAAGGTTGATTTAAATTCTATGGAAGACCTTAGGTCATCTCTCAAAGAGAGTTCGTGGTTTTAGATTGTGCGTTTTTAATAAGAATTACTAAAATACGGGGTGGTTTAAAAACGTTTTAAGAAAATGACTTGATTTAAAGAGTTTAATAGTTGATAAATAATAGTGGTGTTATATAATTATGAGATACGGAGATCACTTCAAGTTCACTGAACATATTGTATAGTTCATTGTTATGAAAATTACACATGGTTTTGTTTAATGCTTTGGTTGAGGGTTGTCAAGATCTTGATTCCCCTCTTTCCTCTCAAAACATTACACAAAGTACCAATCCATGACACACCAATCATATTATTAATATTTTTTCTTCATGAATGGATTAATGGAAACCAAATCATAATAATATCTTTTTTATGTTTGAGAGAAAGAGTATCCGTGTGTATCCCAATCGGAAAAACTCATGTTTCCCCATTAAAATTTCAACCTAATCAGTGTTGAAATGAAAAGCGGTTCACTTAATTAAACCCAAGAAATGAATTATAAGGAGAAGCATGTTTAGATAAAATATATGTTAAATAATAAAAAAAAAATAATACAAAACTAGTATAGTATCAAGTGCCAGAACTCCCTCCCATGTATGTGTACCTCCTTTGAAATGATTGTCCACCATTTATCTCACCATCAAGAGGAGGAGAAGGATCAGGTGGAACTCTTTCTTTATTGTTGACCCCCCTATGATTATAGAGGCCTCCAAGAACTTCTTGGATGAGTATAGTACTCCATTAGGTATCCAAAATAACAGATATTGTCCTCCTAGTTAAACTTAAAAATGGGGATCCCAAGGGTCCTTTTATAAAAAAATTGGAAGGTGGTTTTGAGGACACAGATTTCGTAAAACCATTTTTCACATTTTTTTCGACCTCCAGATAGAATTATCTCACTTTGGAGTAATTCTAAGGTTGTATCTACACCTATTGTCTATATCTACCGAATGGTTGGCACAATTTGGACATCTATATCCCAGGATATGGACATATCACATCACACTACTATTGACTTCATGAAGATTCGATGTGCTGGATATATCATGTCAGTTGGGAAAACAGATGGCATAATGTGTCTTGGGTTATTTCATATGAAATGTATACCAATTAATTTTCGATAAACTCACAAAATTTCATCCCATTTAAATGCATGATTCAGGAGTAGTGAGCAGATGAGTCCACTGGTGTGCGTGGATCTTGCATAGTTTGGACCATTTTTTTGGACATCATCATGGGTCCTCCAAATCACTTCCTCGTAAAATAGAATCATCAAAATAGGTAACATTTCCCTTATTCACATATATAAACACAAAATAAATTAGTCAAACATGGAATGAAATTTTTTGTTATTTTTATAATTTTCAATATAAAACAAGTGTAGCACTGTGGTGTAAGGGTGAAAATGAAACAGTGGATCGTGGTACGATCACACCCCCGCACCTAACCATTTTCACTCTTGGGAAAAGTCATAATTCCAAAAATTATGCACGTAGTTATTTCCAAATTCATAAATATTTGACATTGAATGAAAATTTAATTCCTAATAGAAATGTGATCGAAGAAAAAATCATACCGAGAAGTTATTCTTAATGATCATTGAAAAAGACGTCTCAAAATTTGTATCCAAACAAAATTCCATGAGATACATGATACCAATAATGTAAAACAATTCATAAGATAATCATGTCACTAATTCTCCATATGTGTCTATGACAACCATTTCATGCTGTTGTTTCCACTTTTTATTGAGTAAATATAATTTATTTTAATAATTGTCTACTTACTAGATCCTTTCCACCGAACATGCCGCACATCCTATGCAGTCAAATTTGTAGACCCACTAACATAAGCATTCCTAGAAGTCAAACCATATGCTTCAGACCTAGATATCCCCATATGTTTTAAATTTCTTCACTCCCCACATTTATTAATTTTTCAATTGTTTCTTTTGGAACAAATCTCACACTCTTCTAACAACCCATGTTTGATCACCTCACGACACTAATTGTATTAGTTATAATAAGATCAAAGGTTGAGGAATGGTGGTTTTTTTCTCTTCCCAATATATAACTCCTTTTTTATTTTGTTATTATTATTAAAGGCCCTACAATAGTCGAATAAATGGTACACACGCATAGGTCAGTCTGGTACAGTAATGAAATAGATCGTACATGGAAGGAACGAATGGGGAAAATGATTTTGGAAAGTATAGAAAAATAAATGTAACTTCTATTTACCCTCTATTAAGAAAGAAATTTTAACACATCATGGTTGGGTGAAAAAATGTGTACATATATTAAGTGACACAATTTTCCTTAAGCTATTCACAATAAAAGGCACCATTCTTCTCAAAGGTTTCAAAATGGTACAACCATTAATATCATCAACAAAGAACTAAATTTCAAATGAAAGTCACACCATAGTATTGAATTCTAGCTGAAATTCACATTTCATCATTTTTTTAATGATAAAACAACATGAAATAAAGACATTCAAGATGCAATTTCAATAACTACCATGATTAAACGGACATCATTTTCAATGATAATGTTTGAATAAAAAAATTATTCCATCACAAAGGTGAGTGGGAGAGAAAGGAGAAAAGTAAAAATACTTTTCAGAAAGCTAAAAAGATAAAAAGAAGAAAGATGATAAAAATTCCTAACTAACCAAGGAATATATATATCCCCCCACACCTAGAGTGTGAAATGTCCTCACTTTAAAAATAGAATGCAGGAATGAAGGATAAAACCTGGTGGGTGTTATTCGTAGACTGCTTCATGAACATGGAGTTCCACCATCGGGGATTCCAAAAGGGTTTCATGGAAGTGATTTAGTCACATCCCATTAACTATGAAGGTTTTCTGGGTTTCATCATTTTGAACCTGGACAACCGAAAATGGAAAGACGTTAGTAAAAGTGTATGGTCTAGACAAGGGGGAATTAAGCTTACCTGGATGCATCTTCAGCCTTGCATTCTAGAAGAGGACCTTCCTTCCAATGTGGAACTAAGGATGAAGGATGAGGTTGTCATGGGAAGCCTTGGTTTTCTTTTTATAAATCTAGGAGTTCTCATATGCATCTCTTCTCATTTCCTCCATCTCTTGAATTGGTAGCTTCCATTGATCATATGCACCAGAAATATTAGTGTTGCATTGTTTGATGGCCTAGTAGGCCTGATGCTCACTCTCAACAGGCAGGTGAAAATTCTCTCCAAACATAACTCGATATGGTGACATTCCAATGAGAGTTTTTAAAGTAGTACGGTATGCCCATAATGAATCAACAAGTCGAAGACTCCAATCTTCTCCATTGGGGGAACTGTTTTTTCGAGAATATGTTTTACCTATCTATCTGACATCTCTCCTTGACCATTGGTCTGTGAGTGATATGTAGTAGAAACACTATGACCGACCCCATATAGATGCAAAATTTATTGCATTGTTCAGTTGCAAAAACGGGAACCCTGGTCACTAATGATGAACCGTGGTAATCCAAAGCTACAGAAAATTTCGGTTCTCAAAAATTCTACAACTGCCTTAGAATCATCAGTCCTTGTAGTTCATGCCTCTACCCATTTGGAAACATAATCTACTACCAGAAGAATGTACAATTAACCAAATGAACTTGGGAGTGGTCCCATAAAGTCAATGCCCCAAACACCAAAAGTTTCATTGAAGAAAAAGGGGTTTTGTTGCATGTCATTTATTTTAGAGACATTCCCCATTCTTTGACATTGAGGACAAGATTTACAGAATTCATGGGAATCCTGAAACAATTTGGGCCAAAAGAGACCAGAATCGAGGACCAAGTGAGCAATCCATTGGGGACCAAAGTGTCCCCCATAAGTAATAGTGTTGCATAACCTAAGGACGGACTAAAACTCGTTATCAGGAACACAACTCCTGAGGATTAGATCAATATAGGTGCCCCAAAGGTAGGGGTCATCCCAAATGTACAAACGGGACTCATGTTTTAGATGGTCTGCATGGTTTTTTTAAATCAGTAGGAATACATAATGCTACCAAATAATTTACAATTTCAGCATATGAAGGAACAACATATTGCACTCGATGCAGTTTCTCATCAGGAAACATTTCATTTATAGGAATACACCGAGAATAGTCAATGTCCGAGGATGGGTGGATCCTACTGATATGGTCAGCCACCACATTCTCTGCTCCTTTTTTATCTCTAATTTCTAGATTGAATTCTTGAAGGAGTAGCATCCAACAAATAATGTGTGGTTTGGATTTAGGTTTCTGAAGGAGATACTGGAGGGCTGCATGGTCAGAGAATACAATTACTTTGGACCCTAGAAGATATGACCTAAATTTATCCAGGGAAAACAGTATAGAAAGGAATTATTTTTCATTAGTGGTTTAGTTTAATTGGGCAGGGTCCAATGTACATAAGGCATAGGCAAATCCATGTGGAGATCCTTCGACCCATTATGACAAGACTTCCCCTGCTGTAGAGTTAGATGCATCACACATGAGATCAACTGGTAAATCCCACTGAGGTGGTTAGATTACTAGGGTTGATGTGAGACTCCATTTTAACTTATTAAAATCATAATCACATTCTTTACCAAAAACAAATTATTTTTCTTTTTGGAGTAATTGGGTGAGTGGGAATGCAATCTTACTAAATTCATGAATGAAATGATGGTAAAATCCAGCATGACCAAGGAATGACCGCACATATCGTACAATTTTGTAGAATGGTAAGGAAGAAATGACATCCACTATTTATTTATCTACTTGGATACCATTCCCAAAAATAAAATGCCCAAAAAATATACCATGTCGCACCATGAAATGGCATTTCTCATAATTTAATACATGATTCTTTTCAATACAGTGACGTAGGATTAAACCAAGACTACTCAAACATTCATCAAAATAGGATCCATAAATTGTGAAATATTCCATGAAAACTTCCATGAAATTCTCCAGGTAATCTGAACAAATTTGAACCACACATCACTGGAAAGTACCCTAAGCATCACAAAGACCAAATGGCATCCTTCTATATGCAAATTTTCCAAAGGGGCTGGTGAAGTTTGTCTTTTCCTGATCCTCGGGGGCAATATGGATCTAAAATTATCTAGAATACCAATCAATGAAACAGTAGTGGGACATAACTTCTAGCCTCTCTAGAATTTGGTCAATGAATTGAAAAGGGAAATGGTCCATCCTAGTGTGTTGGTTTAGTTAGTGATATTCTATGCAGACATGCCAACTATTCCACACACAGGTTAGCACCAATAAATTGTTTTCATTTTTTATTATTGTAAGGCCAGTTTTTTTAGGAACTACTTGAATGGGACTAACCTGTTTTTTATCAGAGATGGGGTAAAAGATTCTAGAAGACAATACTTTTTGTTACCTCCTTTTTTAAAACTCCTAGTAGGTTTGGATTTAGTCGATGTTGTCCCTTCCTCACTAGTTTAGCATCATCATTTAATAAAATATGATGTGTAAAAAATGATGGTATAATACTAGTAAAATCATCTAGTGTACATCCAAAATCTTTTTTATACCCCCTCAAATGAACAAGCAATCACAATTCATGCTCCAGAAGGAGTGAACTAGCAACGATGATAGGATGCTTTTTTCAATTCTAAAGATATGAATATTTTAAATCTTGATGCGGTTTTTTTAATTCCAATTAAGGGGGGTTTTGGATATATGGGAATGTGTGTGAATGTGATAGGTCATTGATCTCATCTAACTACTCAATAGTTTCATCCTCAGATGAGAAATAAGCTTTTACAAGCTTAGAAGTATCATCAATGGTCATTTGATCCTCAGTGTCCAAGAAATCATCAATCAATGAACATGCATGACACTTTTATATACCTATACAAAAATAAATGCATGAATCATTTACTTGAATTTATATCAATGAAGAAAACTCAGAAAGGGGATCAGGGGAACGAAATGAAGTTTTTTAAGGTAAGAGAGTATATATATAGAATTAACTAAGAGAGAGAAAGAGGAATGTTCTTTTGAGGGGTACTTCATGGAATTAAGGACATGGAAGGGGAAAATGTCACCACCAAACTCCATAGATAATGTACCATTATGGAAATTAATTATGGTTTTGGAAGTTTTCAAGAAGGGCCTCCCCAAAATAATTGGGGCATGTCCATTCATCATATCATCCTCCATTTTAAGCACATAAAAGTCACCAGGAAAAATTAAATTTTGAACCCTCACTAGAACATCATCTAACACACCAGAGGGGTGTGCAATACTCCATTTAGCGAGTTGAACAAAAATTCAAGTGGTCTTCAGTTCATCGGCCTGCAATTTAGGGTAAATGGAGTGACGCATCACATTTATATAAGAACCTAAATCAAGAATAACATTATAAAAATAATATTCCCCTATCGTTCCTGGAATTGAGAATTTTTTTTGCTCATTGCACTTGGTGGGAATTGATGGCTCTATCAATGTTGAAACATTCCTCCCCAAGATCACCTTCTCATCACCTCAAAGTCTCCTTCGGTGTGTACACATCTCATTTAGAAACTTTTCATATCTTGTAATTTGTTTCACATCATCAATCAGAGGAATGTTTACCTGCAATTTTTGGAAAGTATCCAATATTTCCTTGTCGAGTTCAGTTTCCTTTTGTCTTTAAGTTTGGGTGGCCCTTTGTTGAAATGGAAGAGGGATTTTTGGGCAAGGTGACTCATCAATAGATAAACTCTTTCCTTTTAAGGGGATTCTCTCAGGACACAGTTCTAACTCATTTGGAGCATTTCTAGTAGTTGGGATGGTGGTATCCTTAGGAGAAGATGACTCTAGTGGGGTGGTCATTTGGCTTTTTAGTTTTTTCTACTCTGAAGGGTGATGGAACGGACATTTCCATTATCTATAGGGTTAACTACTGGTTGATAAGGTAGTTTACCTGACCCATGGCTCTATATTTCCCCCACCGAGTTGGAATGTTGTCTTAATTGGGGTTTTAGGTCTTGTATGGTAGTTTGGGTGGTTTGTTGGAATTGGATAATGTTGAACATCAATTGTTTCATCTTTTCTTCTGACCCAGGATCAGGTTTTAGAGGGGTTTTTTGGAAAGAACATTGTTGTGGTTTAGGATTTATGGGTGGTGGTGGTTGACTACTCTGCCCCAGTTGGTTACATGGTTGTCAAGGTTGGTTTGAATACCCCACCTTTCATATAGGATTGGTTGTATTTCCACCCAGGATTGGATGGATGGTATGGTTCTTCCTAAAGAGTTGGTTATATTGGAGGCCTTGAAAGATTTACTCACAACTCTAAGAATTTTCTCTTAGTTGGGGGAATTGATCAGAGTAGTGGGTTTTAGAAGAACATATACGACAATGGATGGGAGGATAATATTTGGAATTTCCCTTTGGAAAGAACAAGTTTTCAAAAAAGGGTACTTAACTCTTTGAACATTGTGTCCACCTTCTTCTCGAATTCATTGCTTTTCACCTCATGGACACATTGAATGGGTACATTTGACCTTGAACAGAATTGTTGAGTGTTCTGTACCATGTTCTCAATTATGTTCATTGCAATGATTGGGGTTTTATCAACTAGTGCACTACTTACAGTAGCATCAATCATATTTCAGTCAATAGGAATTAAACCTTCATAAAAATATTGAATTAAAAGTTGATCACTTATTTAGTGGTGTGTACAGCTTGAACATAACCTTTTAAAGTGTTCCCAATATTCATGTAATTTTCCCCTTGATATTTCATTATACCACATATTTTCTTCCTCGTAGTTGCAGTTCGAGAGGCTAGGAAATATTTTTCAAGGAAAGGGTGTTTCATGTATGCCCAGCCTCTAATTTGTGAATTAACATATTAAAGCCAGTGTTTTGCAATGTATTCCAAAGAAAATGGGAAATCACTAAGCTTTACTTTCTCTTCATCCCCATTTGTAGGTTATAATATATAACAAACTATATGAAATTCGTTAAGATGCTTCTGTGGATCTTCTCTAGAATGTTTAAGGAATCTTGTTAATAAATGAATTAAACTAGATTTAAGTTCAAAATTGGGTGCCTCACCTTGCATTGGAATGTAAGTGGGTTGGATATCAACATCTGGTGAGGTTAATTCATTTAGTGTTCTATTGTTTTAATCAATTTTAAAATTGTTAATTTCATGTTCTAATTTGGTTCCAAAAGAACATGGATTTAGAAAAGTCTCTAGTTGTGGTGTGTCCCCCGTCAAAGGGTTATCTTGTGCATCTTGGGGTCTCTGACCTAATATCCTCTCCGGTTTGGGTTTGAATGGTGGTAAGTATCCCAGAGTAGAACACGTCATGAACAGAACCTATAGAATAAATAAATCAGAAAACAAATGTATATGAAAAGGTAGAAGAGAAAACAATTAAATATTCACAAAAATTACAAAAATCTTATCAAAAACACACTCCAATACCAATGTGATGCCCCGAAACGGCTAAAACATATGAGCGCGCTGTCATGAAACATCAAATGGATTATGATTTTAAGGTTTATTTATAGTCTAGGGAATACCCTGGGTTATCTCTCAATGTGTTTTAGTGGGTTTAGATTCTGCATTTTTAATAAGAAGTACAAAAATAGGGGGTGGTTTGAAAATAGTTTTATGAAAATGACGTGATTTAAGAGTTTAATAGTTGAAAAATGAAAGTGTTGTTTTATAATTATGAGATTTTCTTCCTCACTTCATGTTCACTAACCATATTGGATAGTTCATTGTTATAAAAAAATCACATGTCTTTGTTCATTTTTTTTGGTTAATGGTTGTCAAGATCACGATTCCCCTTCTGCCTCTCAAAACATTGCACAAAGTACCAACCCGAGACACAACTATCATGTTGTCATGGTTTGGACTTCAAGAACATTTTAATTCCTACCAAATCATACTAATATATTTTTTATGTGTGAGAGAAAGAGGATCCTTGTATTTCCCATTCGTAATTACCCACATTTCCCACTTGAAATTTCAACCAAATCAGTGTTGAAATGAAAAGCGGTTCAATTAATTAAACCTAAGAACTGAATTAAGAGGAGATGAAAGTTTAGATAAAACATATGTGAAATAATCCACACACAAATTATACAAAACTAGTAGGGTATCAAGTGTTGAAACACCATCCCATGTATGTGTATCTCCCTTGAAATGATTGTCTGCCATTTAGCTAGCCATCGAGAGGAGGAGAAGGATCGGGTGGAACTCATTCTTCATTGTTGATCCCCATATGATGATAGAGGCCTAATGAAATTCATGTATGAGAAGAGTAATCATTTGGGTATCCAAAATACCAATGTTTTTCCTCCTGGTCGAACTTACTAATGGGGAGTCCAATGTGCCTTTTTATAGGAAAATGGGAAGGCGTTTTTGAGCACACCGATTTTTTAAAACCAATTGTCACATGGGTTTCGACCTCCAAACTACCTTATCTCTCTTTAGAGAAAATACCAAAGTTGTATCCCCATATCTTGGTTATATCCACCAAATTATTTGCACAATTTGGACAATTGGAACCTGAGATATGTACATATCAAAGAATACCACTTTTGACTTTGTGCAGATTCAGTGTGCAGGACAGATCAGGTAGGCTGGGCAACCATATGGCTAAATCTGTCTTGGATTCCTCTGGATAAAATGTCACCCAATGCATTTTGGACAGGCCTAAAAAAATTCATCCCATTTGAATCCATGGTTCATAAGTATTTACTAGATGATTCCACTAGTGTGCATGGATCTTGTGTAGTTTTGCCCATTTTTCATGGACATCATCATGGGTCATCAAAATCACCTCCTCTTACAATGGAATCATCAAAACAAGTAAAATTTTCCTTTTTAATAGAAATAAACACAAAATAAATGATCCAAACATTGAATGAAATTTGTTATTATTTTTATAATTTTCAATTTTAAACAAGTTTAGCACAGTGGTGTAACGGTGAAAATGAAATAGTGAATCGCAGTGCAATCACACCCCCACACCTAGAAATTTTCACTCTTGGAAATAGTCGTAATTCCAAAAATTATGCATGTAGATATTTCCAACTTCATAAAGATTTATCATTTAATGAAAATTTAATTCCTGATATAAATGTTATCAAATCAAAAAATCACACTAAGAAGTTATTCTCAATGATCATTGAAAAAGACGTCTCAAAAATTGTTTCCAAATGAAATTCCAAGAGATGCATGATACCAATAAAAAAATTAAAAAGTTAATCATGTCACTAATTCTCCACGTGTGTGTAAAAACCATTTCATGTTACTGTTTTCACTTTTTATCAAGTAAATATAAGTTATTTTAATTAATTTCTAATTACAAGATCATTTCCACTGAATATTCCCCACATCCTTTGTAAAAAAATTTCAAGACCCACTCACTTAAGCATTCCCAGAAGTCAACTCATAAACTCCCGACCTTGATATCGACATATGTTTTACATTTCTTCACTCCCCTCATTTATTTATTTTTCAAAAGTATCCCATGTAACAAATATCACACTTTTCTCCCAACCCATTTTTTATCTTCTCATGACACTAATTATAAAATTTATAACAATATAAAAGGTCTATAAAGGGTGGTTTTTTATCTTCCCAATATACAATGCATTTTTTAGGGTTTACAATAGTCGAATAATAGGTACACACACATCGGTCAATCTGTTACAGTAATGAAATAGATCATATAAGGAATGAACGAATTGGGAAAATGATTTTGGAAAGTAGATAAAAATCAACCTAACATATATTTACCTTCCATTAAGTAAGAAATTTTCACACATTGGGGTTGGGTGAAAAACAATGTCTGGAGATATTAAGTGACACAATTTTCCTTTAAACTATTCATAAAAAAGGGCACCATTCTTCTCAAAGGATTAAAAATGATACAACCATTTATATCATCAACAGAGAACTAAATTTCAAAATTAAGTCACACTATAGTATTGAATTCTTACTGAAATTCACATTTCATCAGATCTATTTTTTTAATGTTAAAACAACATGAAATACCGACATCCCACATGAATTTTCATTAATTTCCATAATTAAATGGGAATCATTTTCCGTGATAAATTGGGAATAAAAAAATAAAATTCTAGCACCAAGGTGAGTGGGAGATAATGGGGGAAGTAAAAATACTATTCAACAAGCTAAAAAGAGAAAAAGAATAAAGATAATGAAAAATCATAACTAACCCAAAAAATATACCCATCCCCCCACACCTAGAGTGTGCAGTGTCCTCTATGTAAAAATGTAGGAAGGAAGTATAAAATCTATTGGGTTTCATTCATATACTACTTCTTAAACTTGTATTTCCTCCATCAGGGACTGTTGAAGGGTTTTGCAGAAGTGCTTTAGTCGCAGCCCATGAACTGTGAAGGTTTTCTTGGTTTCTTTAATTTTAACCTGGACAACACAAAATGGAGAGACATTACTAAAAATGTATGGTCCAAACCAACGGGAACAAAGCTTACATGGATGCAACTTCATCCTTGAAATATAGTGGATGAACTTCTGTCCAATGTGGAACTAATGATTAAGAATGAGACAGTCGTGGACAGTCTTGGTTCTCTCCTTATAAATCCTGGAGTTCTCATATGCATCTCTTCTCATTTCCTCCATCTCTTGAATATGCAGTTTCCTTTCAGCACCTGCACCTAAAATATTAGACTGGCATTGTTTGAAGGGCCAGTAGGCCCGATTCTCAATCTCAATAGGCATGTGACAACTCTTTCCAAACACAAGCCGATAGGGTGACATTCCAATGGGAGTTTTGAAAGTAGTACGGTATGCCCATAACTAATCATCAATTCAAAGACTCCAATCTTTTCTATTGGGTAGAACTATTTTTTCAAGAATATCTTTTACCTCTTTATTTGAAACCTCATCTTGACTATTTGTCTATGGGTGATGTGCATTAGAAACTCTATGACCTACCCCATACCAACGCAAAAGTGATTGCATTGTTTGGTTGTAGAAATGAGAACCATATTCACTAGTGATGAACCTAGGTAAGCCAAACCTACCGAAAATTTGGGTTCTCAAAAATTATAGCACTAACTCATAATAATCAGTCCTTGTAGCTCGTGCCTATGCCCATTTGGAAACATAATCCACTACTAAAAGAATGTACTGGTTACCAAATGAATTGGGGAATGGTTTCATAAATTCAATTACCCAAACATCAAAAATGTCATGGAAGAGAAAGGGTTTTTGTGGAATCTCATTTATTTTAGAGACATTCCCCGTTATTTGACTCTGAGGAAAAGATTTATAGAATTCATGGGAATCTTAAAACAATGTCGGCCAAAAGAGACCAGAATTGAGGACCATGCGAGCAGTTTGTTGGGGACCAAAGTGGCCCCCACAAGAAGGAGTGTGGTAGAACCTAAGGATGGACTGAAACTAATTATTAGGAACACAACACCTATGTAGTTAATCACTACAGGTATGCCAAAGGTAGGGGTCATCCCAAATGTACCAATGGGACTCATGTTTTAGATTGTCAGCCTGGTTTTTCTTGAAATCAATAGTAATGCAAGATGCTACCAAATAATTTACAATTACAGCATACCGAGGAATATCTTCTTGCACTCGATACAGTTTCTCATCAGGAAACATTTAATTTATAGGAATACACGGATATGAGTCAATGTCCAAGGAAGGGTGGATCCTACTGTTATGGTCAAAAACCATATTCTCTGCTCATTTTTGTTCTCTAATTTCTTGATTGAATTCTTGAAGGAGAAGCATCCAGCGAATGAGGTGTGGTTTGGCTTCCAGTTTCTTAAAGAGATATTGGAGGGATGCACGGTTGGATAATACAATGAATTTTGACCCTAAAAGATATGAACTAAATTTATCCAAGGAAAACACAATGGAAAGGAATTATTTTTATTTTGTGGAGTAGTTTTCTTGGGTAGGGTCCAAACTATGTGAGACATAGGAAATGCAATGTAGAGCTCTATTAACCCTTTGGGACTAGACAACCCCAACCCCATAGATAGAGTCATAACACATGATCTAAAATGGTAAATCCCACCGAGGTGGTTGGATTACTGAGGGTGATGTGAGACTTCATTTTAACATACTAAATGCATCCTCGCATTTTTTTATCAAAAACTAATTCTTTTTCTTTTTAGGAGTAACCGAGAGTGTGGGAGTTCAATCTTACTAAATCCACGAATGAAAATACAGTAAAATCTTGCATGACCTAGGAAAGATGGCACATCCCATATATTTTTGTTGAATGGTAAGGAGGAAATGAAATCCACATTTTATTTATCTACTTGGTTACCGTCCCTAGAAATGATAACCCCCCAAACTACACCTTGTCTCACCATTAAGTGGTATTTCAAATAATTTAATACAAGATTTATTTCCATAACGTGATGTATTACTAAACCAAGACTACTCAAACCTTCATCAAAAGAGGATCCATAAATAGAAAAATAATCCATGAAAACTTATATGAAATTCTCTTGATAATCCGGAAAAATTATAACCATACATCGCTAGAAAGTACCCGGAACATTACACAGACCAAATGGAATCCTCCTATATACAAATGTGACAAAGGGGCAAGTGCAGGTTTTCTTTTCCTGATCCTAGAGAGAAATATGGATCTAAAATTATCCAGAATACCCATCAAGGAAATATTAGTGGGACTTACCCGCTAGCCTCTATAGAAGTTGGTCAATTAATAGTAAAGGGAAATGTTCCTTCTTAGTGTGTTAGTTTAATCGGCGATATTCCAGGTAGACACACCAACTATTCTGCATATGAGTTAGAACCACTTCATTGTTTTAATTTTTGATTAATTAATGGACAATTTTTTTAGGAACTACTTGAACAGGACTTACCTATTGGCTATCAATGATGGGGTAAATGATTCCTGAAGACAATAATTTTGTTACCTCCTTTTCAAAACTTCTTGTAGGTCTGGGTTTAGTTAATGTTGTGGCTGTCTCATTGGTTTATCCTCATCATTAAATAAAATATGATGTGTACAAATTGATGGGATAATACCAGAAATTTCAAAAAGTGTGCATCCCAATGCTTATTTATAGTCCCTAAAAAGTTTAAGGAGTAACAATTCATGCTTAGGAGGTAGTGAACTAGAAATGATGATAGGTGTCTTGTTTCTATTGCCAAGATATGAATATTTTAAATCTTGAGGAAGTTTTTTTAATTCCAGTTCAGGGGGATTTAGGATTGATGGGAATGTGTGTAAAAGTGAGAGGTCACCGATCTCATCTAACTGCTCAATGGTATAATCCTTAGATGAGGAATGGGATTTTAGAAGCTTAGTAGTATCATCGATGGTCATTGGATCCTCACTGTTCAAGAAATCATCAATCAATGAACATGCATGGCACTTTTCTAGACCACTAAAACAATCATAGCATGAATCATTTCCGAGAATTTATATCAATTAAGAAAACTAAGAAAGAGGATCAGGTGAATTAAATGATGTTTTTCAAGGGAAGGGAGTACATCTATAGAATTAACAGAGAGAGAGGAATGTTCTTCTGAGGGGTACTTCATGGAATCAAGGAATTTTAAGTGGAAAATTTTATAACCATACTCCATAGATAATGTACCATTATACACATTAATTTTGGTTTTTGTGGTTTTCAAGAAGGGTCTCTCTAATATAATCAGGGAATTTCCATTCATTTGACCATCCTCCATTTTAAGCACATAAAAGTCAGCAAGAAAATTAAATTTTGAACCCTCACAAGAACATCATCTAACACACTAGAGGGGTGTGTGGTACTCCAGTTATCCATTTGAATAATAATTCTAGTGGGATGCAGTTCCACAACCTACAATGTAGATTAAATGGAGTGAGGCATCACATTTATAGAAGCACCTAAATCAAGCATAGTATTAGAAAAATAATACTCCCCTATGGTGAACATAATGGAGAATGTTTTGGGATCATTGCACCTAGTAGGAAGTGATGGATCTATCAATGCTGAAGCATTCCACTCTAAGATCACCTTCTCATCACCTTAAAGTCTCATTCGGTGTGTACACATATCCTTTAGAAACAATTCATATCTTGGAATTTGTTTCACAACATCAGTCAAGGGAATGCTTACCTACAATTTTTTGAAAGTCTTCAAATTTTACTAATCGAGTTCAGTTTCCTTTTGTTTTCTAGGTTTGGTGGCCCTTTGTGGAAATCAAATATTGATTGTTGTTCTAGGAGACTCATCAATAGACACACTCTTTCCTTTTGAGGGGATTCTCTCAGGATAAGGTTCTAATTCATTTGGAGCATTTCTAGAAGTTGGGATGGTGGTTTCTTTAGGAGAGAATGACTCTAGTATAGGGGTCATTTGAATTATTATTTTTGTTCCACTCCATTGGTTGATGGAACTGACATTTACTTTATCTCTAGGGTTAACTACTGGTTGAGAAGGTAGTTTACCCGAACCATGGATCTCGATTTCCCCCATCGAGTTGTAAATATTCCTAATTGGGTTTTCTACTTCATGTATGGAAGCTTTGGTGGTTTTTTGAAATTGGATATTGTTGGCATCCATTTGTTTCATCGTGTATTCTAATCTAGGCTCAGTTTTTTGAGGGGTTTGTTGGAAAGACCTTTTTGGTGGTTGAGGATTTCTGAGTGGTGGTGGTTGAAAACTCTAACCCAGTTGGTTCTATGGTTCTTGAGGTTCTTTTGAATACCCCTGCCTATAGGATTGGTTTTCTTTCTACCCAGGATAGGATGAATACTATGGTTCTGGCCTAAAGGGTTGGTTATAGGGGTGACCTGGAAATATTGTCTCCCAACTCTCAGAAGTTTCTCTTAGTTGGGGGAATTGATCAGAGTAGTGGTTGTTAGAAGAATATATACCACAATGGATCAGAGGAGGATATTGGAATTTCCCTTGGGAAATAGCAAGTTGTCGAAGAAGGTTACTTACCTCTTCTATCATTGTGTCCACCTTCCTTAGAAATTTAGTAATTTGAACCTCATGGACACCTTGAACAGGTACATTGGATCTTAAAACGAATTGCTAAGTGTTCTATGCCATTTTCTCAACTAAGTTACTTGTAGAGATTAGAGTGTTATCAACTAGCCCACCACCTGGAGCAGCATCAATCATATTTTGGTCAATAAGAATTAAACCTTCATAAAAATATTGAATTAAGAGTTGATCACATATTTTGTAGTGTGGACAGCTTGAACATATCCTTTTAAAGTGTTCCCAATATTCATGTATTCTTTCCCCTTCATTTTTCCGTATACCACATATTTATTTCCTTATAGTTTCAATTTGAGAGGCTGGGAAATATTTTTCAAGAAAAAGGTTTTTCATGTCCCCCCATCCTCTAATTGGTGAATTAACATAGTAATGCCAGTTTTTTGTTGTTTCTTCTAATGAAAATGGGAATGCTTTGATCTTTACTTGATCTTCATCAACATTTTTAGGTTTTAATGTAGAACACACGGTATAAAATTCTTTAAGAGTATTATGTGGACCTTCTCTAGAAAGTCTATAGAATCCTTGTAATAAATGAATTAAACCAGATTTAAGTTCAAAATTGGGTGCCTTGCTAATCGTTTGAATGTATGTGGGTTGGATATCAACCTCTGGTGAGGTTAATTATTTTAGTGTTCTGTTGTTTTCATCCATTTTAAAAACATTAATTTCAGGTTCTAATTTGGTTCCATAAGAAGATGGGTTTACAAAAGTCCCGAGTTGTGGTGTCTCCTCCTTCAAAGGGTTGTCTTGTGCATCTCAGGGTCGTTAATGTAATATACTCTCCATTTTGGGTTCAAAAGGTGGTATGTCTCCTATAGTAGAATGCATCATACACAAAACCTATAGAATAAATAAATCATAACACAAACTTATATGAAAAGATGGAAGATAAAACAAATAAATATTCACAAAAATTACAAAAATCTCATCAAAAACATGCACTAAAACCAAAGCGGTCCCCGGAAATGGTGCCAAAATTTGAACACACTATCATGACATGTCATATTGATTATGATTTTAAGGATGATTTATAGTCTAGGGAAAACCCTAGGTCATATCTCAAGGATAATTGGTGGGTTTAGAGTGCGTGTTTTTAATAAGATGTACTAAAATAGGGGTGGTTTGAAAATAGTTTTAAGAGAATGACTTGATTTAAATATTTTAATAGTTGATAAAAAAGTGGTGTTTTAGAATTATGAGATACGGTTATCACTTTAGGTTCACTAAACCTATTGAATAGTTTATTTTTCTGAAAATTTCATATAGTTTATTTAATTCTTTGGTTAAGGGCTGTCAAGATATTTATTCCCCTCTTGCCTCTCAAAATGTTGCACAATGTACCAACCCATGACACAACAATCGTGTTGTCAATGTTTGGACTTAAAGAACAGATTTATGGCTACCAAAAAATACTAATATCTTTTCTATGTGTGAGTGAAAGAGGATCCTTGTGTTACCCAATCAGAACAACCCATGTTTCCCACTTGAAATTTCAACCCAATCGGTGTTGAAATGAAAAGTGGTTCACTTAATTAAATACAAGAAATGAATTAAGAGGAGAAACATGTTTAGATAAAACATAAGTGAAATAATTCACACATGAATTATACAAAACCAGTAGAGTATCAAGTGTTGGAACTCCCTCCCAAGTTTTTGTAGCTCCTTTAAAATGATTGTCCACCGTTTAGCGGTCCGTCGAGAGGAGGATAAGGATCAGGTGGAAATCCTTATTCATGTTTCACCCCCCATATGATGATAGGGGCCTCTAGAACTTCTTGTATTAGTAGAGGACAACTTTGGTTATCCAAAATACCAGAGATTTTCCTCCTAGTCTAACTTACATATGGGGAGCCCAATGTGCCATTTTATAGGAAAATGGGATGGTGGTTTTGAGAACACAGATTTCTTAAAACTATTTGTGACTTGGGTTTTAACCTCTAGACAGACTTATCTATCTTTAGAAAATATAAAAATGTTCTAGACCCACCTCTTGGATGTCTCCACCGAATGTTATGCACAATTTGGAAAACTAGAGCCCAAGATATGGACAAATCACAGTACACCACTTTTGAATTCATACAGATTCAATTTGTTGAACCAATCAGGCAGTTGGGCCAACAGATGGCCAAATGATTCTTGGGTTCCTTCGGATGAAGTGTATCCCAATGAATTTTGGACATGCTGACAAAATATCCACCCATTTAGATCCATACATCAGAAGAATTGAGCGGATGAGTCCACTGGTGTGCATGGATCTTGTGAAGTTTTCCCATTTTTCTAAGACATCATCATGGGTCCTCCAAATCACCTCCTCCTGCAATAGAATCATCCAAAAAAGTAACATTTTCCTTTATAAAAGTGATAAAAAAAAATAAATTATTCAAACATGGAATGAAATTTGTTATTATTTTTATAATTTTCAATATAAAACAAGTTTATCATAGTGGTGTAAGTGTGAAAATGAAAGACCGAATCATAGTGCGATCATGGTTAGGATGATCTTGGCCTTACAGCATAACTTCGTGTAGTGAGGATGATTTTGGCCTTTCAGTTTAACATCATTTGGTGAGGATGATCTTGGCATTTTAGTTTAACACTGTGTGTTGAGATCTATTTTGGAATTATAGAGGTCTTCAAAAGTTTTAGGTTAATCACAATCAAGGTGTTCCAGCATTCCTTAGACGTGAGTGATTATAGAAGGTGTAAACCATAGTCTCAAGGAAACTTGAATCGAGAGGGATGAAATATGTCATAGAAGCCATTGGCAATAATGAGGTAGGAATAGAATCTCCTGTGGGGAAATTTGATTTTGATTGTTGGTCATTTTTGTCTGAGACATATGTAGAGCCACCGGGGCATGATGGGCATAGTCAATCAAAGGTGTATGAAGGAAGTTGGCCTTCCATCCCAGATAGACTTGGATGATTATAAGGATCCAAGTTTTCTTGAGGTATGGAGTGAGAAAAATGGGAAAAGTGTGCCTAGGAATGTGAGAATACCCAAACCATGATTTATTGTGACCCTCTTGGAGCTTCAACAAAGGTCTGAACCATGCATGGAGGAATGGGGTATTTTTCACTAGTGGATGGGCCAAGATGTCAAATCTGAGCGTCACTAATATCCTGAATGGGTAGGAATCTAGCCACATGTAGTTATGGATGTTCCCTACCAACATTTGCTCGATGTGTTATGGACACATGAGGGAATTTTTTCTACATGATATGGGTACCAGGCCTACCATTCTCCCCTATGTTTTATTTGTGTAATATAATCCCTTACCCCTGATCCTAATATCATGGGAGTTATACTCTATGTGAGAGACAAGGATGGGTTATAGAGTCTCCTTCAAAATTGTAAGGTGATAGAGAATATGATGGGGGAATTTTCATTCTAACCTTTATAACTGTCTGGTCATACATGTTACCCCATAGATGAAATTTGTAAGAGAATCTCTATCACCATTCCTAAGCTCACGGGAGTTGTACTCGATGTGAGAAACATGGAGTGATAAGGATTTACTTTATGAATATTGGTAGATAGGGGGCGTGATGTAGGAATTTTTTTATGGGGGTTGGGAAAGGATAGATGATCGAGGCGCCGCTGTGTATCCTACAAGGGAAGGAATCATTTCGTACGTAATTTTTTGAGAGATGATGCATTTTAATATCATGCCCTTAGGATGTTTCATGCTACATAGTTTAACGTCTTATGGCGAGGACATTTTCCTTACAGTTTAATGTCAAGTGGAAAATACGATGACTCATAGTTTAAGGTTTTATATTTTGGACCATGATATGGGATCATTTTTGACACATAGTTTAAGGTCTTAGAGTTTGAACCATGATATGGGTGCATTTTCATGACTCGTAGTTTAGGGTCGTAGAGTTTGGACCATACCATTGGGGTTTTGTCTTTACACGTAGTTTAAGGTGTTAGAGTTTGGATCATAACATGGGGGAATCCATTACGACTCACCGTTTAGGGTTGTAGAGATTGGACCTCAAAATTGTGGGAATTTCAGTTTAATGTTTTATTTCATGGACTAATACCATACAGTTTTGTTTCATGTGTCCAGGATGCTGACTCATAGTTTAAGGTCTTAGATTTGAGACCATGGCATCAAAGGCATCCTTTATGACTCATTGTTTAGGGTCATAGAGCTTGGAACTAAGCATAGGGGTGAAATAAATCATGTTTTAGGGTCATTGATCCTGGACCATAAGATGGGGGAATTTTTATGCGAAGTATTTATTCAAGAACATCACATTTATGGGAGTCGTGATGAGCTCTTCCTCCATGTATATTAGGTCATACACTCCATTACAATAGAACCTATTTATGCCATATGATCCTTCCCACTTTGGTTCAAGATTTGGGGCTTCTTCCCTAGTATCATTGGGGTTCTGAGGACTAACACCATTTCTCCTTCGAGGAACAATTGAAGGTGAAGCTTTTTGTTAAAGTCTTATGCAATCCAGTTTTGGTAGATTTCCAAATGGTGTGAAGTGTGCAACCTTTTTTCATCTTACTACTCTAATTCATCAAATTTTCTCTCAGATTGCTCATCTGGGGATAGTTGATCGCAAATATCCACACAAAGTGATAGAACTTGGATTTTGATAGGTAACACCACTTCTGCCCCATATGCTAGTGAGTTTGGGTTTCCCTAAGTGGTGGTGTGGGTCATGGTCCGGTAAGCCCAAAAATCACAAAGGAGATTATCGGGCCATGATTTCTTATCTGTGTCGGCCATCTTTTGAATTATGTTGGACGGAGTCTTGTTGAAGGTTTCTATCTTCCCATCGGCCATCACACAGTAGCGGGATGACTAGTTAGCTTTGATTCCATATTCCATGTAGAGCTTATACAGCTCAGAAGAGAAGATGTTGGTGTCGTTTTCCTTTAGTATTGTATGATGGACACCAAATCTAGTGATGATGTTGGCCTTCACAGAGACAGAAATGTTTTTCCCCGACTTCCTTAATGGGTATGTATTTAGACCATTTAGAAAAGAAGTTGGTTGTTGTGAGTATGAACATAAATTGTCTGGCTTTAGTTGGAGGAAATGGTCCCAAAACATCCATCCCCTTGGCGACAAATGGCCAAGAGTACTTATCCACATGATGCAACTCAAGGGGGAGGTGTATGAAATTAGAATGAACTTGGTATGAATGTCACTTCTTAGTGAATATGGAATAATCATGTATCATGGTGGCTAGTAATACCCATGCCTCCAGATTTGGTGAGAGAGCTTGGTTGCTGAAAGGTGTGCTCCACAAGCTCTAGAAAACACTTATTTCATTATGGCAGCAATCTCTTCTCCATCAATGCACCTGATAAGGACTCCTCCAATGCCTCGTTTGTAGAGAACCTTCTCAGGGTTCACCCCATTGTACATGGTAAAATTTATTGCTCGTCTTCGTACCTACTCTCTTTCCTCCCTAACTGGAGGGAGTTCCCCGTTCTGAAGGTAATTTGTGATGGGTGTCATCCTACCAGTGGTATGACCATAAGGATCTGGAATGGGGATAATTTCATCAATTTACTATGTATTGTTTTGGATGAAAAGAAAGACCATTCAACGTTGAGAAATGATAAGGATTGTTTCATCCTAGTTGAGATCAGCCAAGGTTGTTGCTGCATTTTCTAAATTTATGGATTGAGCATTCTGTGGCTGGGGGACCTAAGTTAACGTTGGTTTTGATGGTAATTCTTCCATCAGTTCTCAAACATGGATCATTAAGGTAACCAATACTTATTTCTTGATATCATAGTCACTATTGACATGTTTAATGACTAGCTCTGAATCACCTTTTATTTTTAGGCATTCATCTTGTGCCTGGAGTGCCAATTTTAGGCCTGCAATGAGGGCTTGATACTCCACTTCATTATTCGTACACCCTTCCAAATGTAGTAAAGAGTAAGGAAATATGACCTTTTGGGAGATATGAGTAGGACTCCTAAAACCACATTTTTTAGCTCAGTATCCTCCATCAGTTTCCCTGTCGGGCTTCAGGAAGCACTGTCGAAGTACATCTCCTACGTCTGGGGGTTCCCCTGGATGGAAAAAAATTATTAATCTATAATTTTTGTATCCAATGGTTTTTTTTCTTCTGAGGGGTTCTTGGCCAAGAATTCTTCTAACTCCTAGCCTTTGATAGCCTTCTAGGTCACATATCATTTGTCAAACAATTTCAGGATGAATTCCCATCATGATAGGTGCCCATTTAGCATGGTACAGTTGAGGATATTAATGAGTGGGTTGCAGTGGGAGACTAGGTGGACCACATGCTACTATAAGTAATGCATGAGCTTCTGAAATAGGAATACTAGGTCTATGCAGTTTTTTTCAAACTTTGAATACCGAGTTTCGGCATCAATAATTGTCTGAAGGAGGTAGTAGAGGCTGTTCTCACTACCAATATCATTTTCTATGCGAGGAAGGCACCCAATGACAGTTCCATGGAAGTTATATATAAAATGAATGCTCTCCCTTCAACTGGCGGCATGAGCACCGGTGGGCCTTGGAGGTATATTTTGAGGTTGTCAAATGCTTCATAACAATCAATATCCCATTCATACATAAATCCTTTTTTCATGAGCTTGGTGAAACATATACATTTACCTTCTAGGTTGGCTATAAAGCCCCAATTGTAGGCGATGTTCCCCTGGAGACCTCTCAACTCGGTGAGGTTGCGAGGTGGGGACATGCCCAGAATGGCCTTCTTCTTCTCAGGGTAGACTTCAATGCCATGATGGTGTATGACGAAGTTGAGAAATTTTACTGAGGTAACACCAAAGGCACATTTTAGGGGATTCCTCTTCAAATTGTGTTTCTTCAATTAGTTGAAGATAGTTTCAAGGTCAGCCAGGTGGTTTTAACACTATCATGACCTAACCACCATGTTGTCGACATAACACACATTGAATTTTACCAAAAGGGCATGAAGATGTGATGCAGAGCGCATTGATATGTGGGGCCGACATTCTTTTGACCAAAGTGCATCACTTTATAACTGAGCACTCCCTAAGGGGACCTAAAAGTTGTAGCTTGTTTTTCTCCTCGGGCCATCCGAATTTGATTGTATCCAGAATAGCTATCCATGCAGGAGTGGGCCTTGTCTTCGGCTGTTGCATCAATCAACAATTATATGATTGGGACTAGGAAGTTGTATTTTAGAAAATTCTTATTATGTTCCCTGAAGTTAATACAGATTCAAATCTGTCCATTCTACTTTTTGACAGGGACTATGTTGGCCAGCAAGATCAGATATTGGACCTCCCGTATGATGTTGGCTTTGATCAGTTTTTCAACTTCTACCACTATCTTTGAAGAATGTATTGGGTGGGTCTTTCTATCTACCTATTTAAATCCTTGGGGATCTTCTTGTAAGACTAAATGATAGATGGAGACTTCAAGAATGAGTCATGGAATCTCCATGTAATTCCATCCGAACAATCCTCAATGTTTCTTTAGGAAGGAGGTATATGCCACTTGTTCCTCAAGAGGCATGGCCACACTGATTAAATTGGGTCATGTGTCATTTTTAGTACCCATATTTATCTCCTTATGTTCATAGATGGTGGTGGAAACACCTTCTTTAAATGTTGTAGAAGAATAATTGAGTATTCTTCCCCTTCTTCGTCATCAACACCATCTTTTTCATCTTCCTCTTCTGATGAAGAAATGATTTTTGGGATACCTTCACTAATATTTGACGATAAATCATATTATTCTTTAGTGTGTTGGGTAAGGGTAGTTTGATGACCGAATGACAGGTCGGGAGCTTATTTTATAGGGCTTTTCCTGACAACATGGGAGTAATCATGTTCTTCTGTGTCTTTAGACTGGGTGGTGATAGCAGATACCATGCAAAAAATTGAGTCTGTATTCAGGCCTGTAATTACGCATTCAACATGGTTGATGGGTATTACGTACTCCTCCCCAAACTGTTGGAAGGGGTCGGCAGGAGGCATCTCCAATTCATTCGGGGTGTGTATCCAGTCAACATCATATGCCAAAAGATTTTTTTCATCTGACTCATAGAACCCAACGTCGATGTAATGCGAGTCACAGAACTCAAAAAGGGATTTATCGGCGTGCAACATCCAATTTTTTCCAATAGTGAAATATTTAATACCATGATGGTATGAGGACAGAATTGTAGCATGCTGATGCATCCAAGGCCTCCCACAAAAAACATTGAAGGTCATACTTTGCTGCACCACTAGGAACTCAAAATATAATATGATTTTTCTGAGCCATGTTTTATGATTTATTCCTCCCAATGGTTTTTGATAACTTTTTTTGTATCCCAACAGAGTTTTAGTGCAAGGTTTCATGTAGTCTTCACCATATCCTAGTCGATGAAGTGTTCTTAGTGGGATGAGGTTAGTTGTAGAGCTATTATTGATAAATATCCTCCAAACATCAATTCCATTAATCTTTTCGGACAGATATAAGGGTTTGATGTGCCCTTTCATGATAACTTCTCCATCCTTTTATGTGTAGCAGATGACGACGTGACATTCTTTGGGACTGGTCTCCGTTCGATAGTCTTTAGCTGCTGCTAATTCAGCCTCAAACTCCTAGGGACATTTTAAGGTTTCGATAAGTGCATCCCTAATATCTGTGGACAAACTCAAAGATTCTAGATTTTATAGCTTCACTGGTACTGAGACCAGCTGCATTAATATTTCATACTTTTTCCCTAATTGTTATCACCTCTCTGCTCGGTATTTCTCTTTCACATACACTTTAGGGGTTTGAGCGTTGGATATATATGGTTCGGCCTCTGTAGTAGGGGTTGGTGGTGTTGTAGTCCTTTCCACATTTGTCCAGACTGGTCTTCTTGTATACCTTGGGCGGTTCCATGTTTGTTCTTCCCGTGATTGATACTCCAAGATAACTAGGCATGGATTTCCTCCGGTGGGGCTGAAGGAGCATTCTGGTTCCTGTTGAGTCTCTCGGAAGGTCTTTCCACCAGTCTCCACGATGTTAACAGTTTGACTTGTGGCATGGATGCGAATTTGGCTCCTAACACGATCATGCCTTCTGGGAAACCATCAGCCTCTACGGCCTCTTCGTCTAGCTCTCCAGTTGGGTGCGAAGAATTAAAGTTTATGTCCATAGTCTTCATTAATAAGGGTTCCATCTAATGAATGAAATTAATGGAGCCAATGATTAGTTATTCATCTAGTACTGTTCCTATCTGACTTCCTCCTTCTAATGGTGTCGTTTGGCGGGGTGGTGCCCGTTGAACCATTTGGAGGGGCGGTTCCCATTGAACCGTTTAGAGGGGTGGTTCCCATTTCACCGTTTAGAGGGGTGAAACCCATTGAACCATTTGGTGGGGTAGTGCTCATTGAAATTTTTGGCAGGTTGGTGCCCATTGAACCATTTCTAGGGGTGCTTCCTATTGAAATTTTTGGAGGGGTAGTGCCCGTTGAACCTTTTGGAGGGGAGGATCCCATTGAACTGTTTGGAGGGGCAGTTCCTGTTGAACCATTTGGAGGGGTGGTGCACATTTAACCATTTGGAGCGGTGGTTCCCATTGATCCAAGTCTATTGGCATGAAGTCTGAAAGTGTCAACGCTGACTTCACCTTTGGTATCAGCTAATCTTCTTGCTCTTTCATTCTATCATTTTTTCCATTACAGGACCGCGGGGTTAAAGAGGATGGTTCTACTGTATTAGGAGATTTTGGGGGCACAATAGGTTGTTTAAACAGCGCCTGTAGGATGTCGTGGACTTGGTTGATGGTCTTCCAGGTCACTAAGTAGCCAAACTATTGATCCTTCTCTCTGGTGACTATTTTCCACTCATCTTCCTGCCCTGAGTTCGAGGTGGAAACATACGCCACTTGTATTGGCGGAAGGAATAACATGACTTGCCCGGAATCTACCATTTTTTTCAGAGAACATTGAAAAAAAATCATTCCTAGATGGTGTTTCCTAGTATCTAGTGATACGAATAATAATTTGGATGGCCATCAAGACCCACTTCATCGGCTCGCTTTGTCTCTAGGAGCCATACAAAATTTCAATTCATGGATGCTATGAAATAGTCCTGGATTTGGTCGTCTTTGAATGAATAAAATTTATTTCTTCATTCTTCAAGCTAATTTATTTTAGCACTTCATCACTCATCTTTCCAAGGAGGGGTTGGTTGTTGGCATCCAGGAGTCCCGCATGGTTTAGTGGGGGCCTTGCAACTAGAGATAATGTCGATGTGTATTAATCATGACAGAAGCCCCTTCATCCTTTCATGTTCTATTCCTAGGGGATTGTGGGGCTACTCAAGACATAAGATTAGTCTTTTTCAAGGAGTATTTTATCCTTTGGGAAATGGATGATAAGTATCTAAACCCTCTGGTGTACTTCACTAGGATGAGTAGTGTTCTCAATTCATCCCGAAGGTTACTAATGCACATGGAGAGCATTTCATCCTAGTGGAGTGGTCTGTTTAGGGAATATTTTAGGCATTTCCATCTTGAAATGATGTCTGAGACTCTCGTGTTCTCTCACTTCTTGCAATTTATGAGGTCACTGACTATCATCTTGGGTAGATTCGAACTGAACTGGAAGAGAAACTGTTGCTGGTGGTCCTCCAAACCTGTAATTGAATTGGCTGGAAGGCTAGTATACCATATGAAAGCCGATCCCTATAGGGATCATACGAAACACCTGAGTTTTACAGATTCTTGCTACTCTAGAGTGCCCATCATGGAGTCACAGTAAGAGTCAAAGTGCATCAAATGTTTTTCTGGGTCCCCCAAGCCATTGAATACTAGGAATATGGGGTTCTTGATGTTTGGTGGTGGCAGAACATTGCTCACCCACAAAGGGATGGGTTTGTGCTCTAGTTGTATTGAAGCAGGCTGCCCCTCCATGGCTTCTAGTCGAGTTGTAAGCTTCTCGACACTATTTAAGAGACTTCGATGCATATCCTATTGGTCTTGAGCATGAGCTGGTGCGGCAGGGTCTGGGATTCAACATGTTATAATAACTAGAATTTGGGGTGGTTTCCCAGATAGGGGCCTCATTTGTGGGATTACCTAGGTATTTTCTAGCTTCCTTACCAATAGGGGGAAGTCTTGAGGTCCTTATAGGGCCTAGTTGAATAACCCTCCAAACTTGTCTTCTTTCACTAGAATGAGTTCTTGTGTTATGGGAACCTCTTCTAGGATCACCTGTAAATGTTCTGTAGAGGGAACACATCTGGTAAGATAACTCCCTCAACATAGCTCATCATTAATTCTTCTGATCTATTTCATTTATTCATCCTTCTTGTTGAACCTTTCCTCAAGGGTGAGGGACGCACTCTCAAGGGGAGGAGGAGGCGGGTTGTAGACAATCTTGGATTTATTTTTCTACTTGTTAGTGTTTTTCGAAGGATCTAATGTTGTATTGACTGTGGGGCACCCATATTTAGAACTTCCCTCTAGTTCTGGGTATGCAAACCATCAGGCTCAGTGTAGAATGCCTCAGGGCAAGAAATGTCTTCCTTTGTATATTTTCCACCTGCATCTTTTCCTGGGAGATCTGTAGGGTTGACTTTAACCGTGTTCACTAAGGCATACCGCATTGGGGGCAGTGTACATAGTGTTTAATGGTAGGAAGGATTATTGAACCCTTTATTGGACTTTCTCATTCTATTTTTTGGTATTCTTATGGATTCATGATGATGATTGACCTAAAGGGAGACCTGGTCTAACCTCATAACGGTCCTTTGTATTGGAGGGTGCGAACCACGAGAAGGTGTGGAACAGGTAACTCCTATATCCAATGTTCTTCCTAGACGGTGGAAGACTGACGTCTGCCATGCGAGGATTTGAGGTAAAAATACCCCCAACCCTGTGGGTTGGGGATATTCTTGTTCTCCTGTTGATGCACTATGTTCGGGATTTGTTGGTCTTATGGGGGAATTTTGATTTAAAAATTCCCCCATCCCTATGGGTTGGTAATGTTCTTGTATCATTGTTGTAGTCGCAGGTATTTCAACCCTTTAAATTTCATGTACTCCTACGCAGGTGTAATCCAAGTGTGGCATTGGGATTTCACAGAGTCTATTGTCTTTTCAAGGCATGATCACTACTTACTGGTTGGATAACTGTAGGTGGGAAGCCTACTAGATGTTACCTGTCACCTGACTCAGAATTTTATTGATGTCTTGATCTCTTCGGCCCTGACGCTTTTGAGACTTACTCCGAGCCAGTTTTTTAAGTATCTCATCTTTCCTGAGCAAGGTTTTTTTATTGTTGACTCTAGATGATGATATTGTAGGATTTCATTTCGATTGAGGATTTCTGGATGGGACAAGGGGTGAAGTGTAGAGATCCATGTTCTCCCCACCCTCTAATGTGATCTCCAGCTGGATTGTTTCCAATGAGGTGATAGAATTTATGCAGTTCCTAGAAGCAAGCCAGTTCAAGGTTGTTCTTTCACCTTTCTGATTGTGGTTGGCATGTGGATGGGAGGGCTCCCAAGTCGATTATATGGAGAATCTCCCCTATCATTTTGAAATGGTCCTCATACCCTTCATATGGTAGGAATGTTTCATTCATCTTTTGAATATTTTTCCATATATTGATGCAAATTCCAAGAATACATTCTTGGGATAATTCTTCTAATATGTCGAAGTGAGAATTGGCCATATTCTAATATATCACTAGTATATTATCCCTAGCTAGTTGCCTTCTCACAAGAAACATATCATGTTGTATCTCTTTTGGAGGATCCTCTACTTGATATTCCTATCTTGACTACTTCGTGATGATTTCGTTCCAATATACTGGGCTAGTGGGTGACCCATTGATTTTTGGATGCCATGGTGGTGGCTTATAAGATGAGTGTGGCCCTGGTCCATCCCCCAGTTGAGAAAGAATATTACTCATTATAGACAGAGTTCTTGATGTTTCTGACCCCCTTTCTAGTACAACCTCATAGGAGGTATTTCTCATATTTGATCCCAAAAGGGGAGGACCTTCTTTCTAGCCTATATTTTGGTTGCGAGGAGGACCTTCGCTAGTGGTGTTGTGATGGAGAGGACTACCATGGAAACTTGATGCCTAACAATAGGAATTTCCTACTAGTTTCTACCCTAGGGAGGACCTTCAAGGTGGTCTATAGCAAGGGGAGGAACTTCTTGCTACTCGATGTCACTATGGGGAGGGCCTTCACAACAAATTTCATTGTGGGGAGGGCCTTCACAATGATCGTCATCATGGCGAGGATTACCATAAAGAATTGATATTTGGATGCAGGCTGAATTTATGTAGTTTACATCATGGGGATGACCTTCAAGATGTACCGTAGTGATGAGAGGACCTTCTCGTTGCTTGGAATTACTATGGAGAGGACCTTCACAACAATTTTCATTGTCGGTAGCGCCTTCGCAATGACTGTCATCATGGTGAGGATTACCCTCATTACATGATGTATGACTATAGGGAGAAGCATATCTATAGTGTATACCCTGGGGAGGACCATTAGGATGGACAACAGCAAGGAGAGGACCTTTTGTAGTCTGATATTCTGGTCAATGGGAGGGCTACCCCTACACGCATAAGAAGATAGTCTCTCGTGATTGATCATTCTTGTCCCATGGATAATGCCCATGAGGGTTCTCTTTGGAGGACCTTCCGAGCTATTGGTAGAGACATTGCGGGGAGGACCTTAGGAACTACTACTTTCACTTCCATAATTTTGTAATGGAATGACAGGGTCTTGAGCCTTTGTTGATATATGTTTGAGGACCTCAAAAATGACAGCTTCCTACAGAGCAGGATCAGGTATGTGCTCTTCATTTTTTAGTTAATATTGGTGATTTTAATTTTTGGGTTCACACTTGTGGGTAATCGGGGCCATCTACTATTGGTAATGGCCTTTATATACAGGTTACCATATTTTTTGGTACTGTAATGTTTTCAGGATACGCAAAAGAGCATCTTGAGTTTTGGTAGGGATATATACATGCCCTGGAGAAGCCACCATGTTGGACTAGGGCCCCCTAGTTGGAATTGGTATTTGTTCTCGATCCAGTTATCTGTATGTCATGGGATGTTACCATCGACCCTCTTGGACAGGAGCAGGGCTGCATTACTGTTGTGGACTAAATATCTTATTTTGTGACTGAGTCATTATGTTCATGGAAATCAGGTCGTGGGATTGATTTCTCGCCTTTTCCACCGATGCAATGATATCTTTTCATGTTTGGAGGATATGTTCTAGAATCGACATTTGATATTCCATCATGGCCAGGTTGTGTTGACATACATCTTGGGCTGGAATGGGTTTCAAGGCCCATTCTGATGTCGGAGCATGAGTTTTTTCCTACTCCGGTCCTCCATGAGTTTCCAGTGGATACAAGAAGTTCTCTTATGCCGGGACATAGAAATGAGTCGGCCTCCAGTTGTCTTCTCTACTTGCCACTATATTTTACTGGTGGTCTTCATATTCATTAGTGGGGATTTTCATCTGCTAACTTTCCACTGTATTTTTCTCATAGAATTTGTATGCATCCACAAGAATTTGAATCTGCTCTTATTTGGTTGCCGCCCAATTTGGATGGAGGGCTTGATAGTATCATCATGTATTTTTGCCTACGTATAGCCCGTCACTACCCTATTTTGATGGCAGACTTGAAGTGTGTTAGCAGGTGTTTGTGCCTTTGTACAACTAGTTTCTTCCCTATTTTGATGGCGGGTTTGTTGTGCATCGGAAGATATTTTCATCTGCATATAGTTTTCCGTTCAGTCTGTATAGTGGGATTGGAAAGCACTAGAAGGAATGTTTGTGTTCTCATGTTGTGCCACCCTAATTCTGTGGTGGTCTTGAGTGGAGAGGGAAGAGTTATATGTATGCCCGTTAAATGCCTCTACATTAGTACGACAGAGCTTCTCCTCAAGAACCATGGTGATAACATGGTCTGGATTATATATTCTCCCCCCTTGGAGGGAATCTCGAGGGGCCTGGGTTTCCTAAACATTGGCAGGTTCCCTTGGCATAAGGTCCTCCTTGATGGGAGGAGGCTTGGTCGTCAAGTGTAGCAGCGGAGTTCTCCGGCCGGGGCCTATGGTTAGGACCCTTGTGCAGTTGAAATAAAGTCATCAGCATTGAATTCATCTACCTACCTAAGGTAATGGAGGTATTCATTATAACATTCCTATGAAAGGATCCCAAAACGGTTAGATATGACCACTAGGGCCACCATGCACTGAGGTATTGGCAGCGGCTGAAGAGGTGGCTAGCAAACCTTTATAGACTGGAAGGATTATCTTGTGCCCCTAGTTTGTGGAAAGTGCCATTTTCGATGGTAATATTTTATCAGAATATGGGAAACCCAGTGTTGAAGATGCTGGGTAGGTGAATGGGTCATGCTTTTCGTTGAGGCCATCGTCGGCCACGGGATCACTAATGCATGAATCTTCATGGATCATGGAGATGTCCTTTGGATCGAAGGTCACTCTATGGGAACCTACAATATACATATATGACATATAGAGAAAAAAAACATTATCAAAGTAGCATTCCTTTTAACATATGAATATTTAGCAATTCTTCTTGGCCCCCTACCCCTTTTCTTTTGTTGCAGGGCGAATGGGCCCATGTGGGGTGAGACCACCACCTTGGTTAAGGATTCACGTCGGGTTCCCCATTTTTGTTTTGTTTCTGAGGTGGCGCATTTTTCATGTACCAGGGGAAAGAAAATGGTACTACGTGCAGTATCCTATTGTCTTTTATTATTTCTGGTTGAACCCCCACCATGGTTAAATATTCACGCCAGGTTCACCATTTTTGTTCTGCCTCCAAGGTGGCGCATTTTGAGGGATGTGGAAATGGAATGAAGAGGATCATCACCGGCCCCTTTTTCTATGGATATGGGTTCCTATAGATTTTACCACTCCTTTGTTTCAACCCGTTTAGTGTCATTATACTTTAAATAGGTTGAATTAACCCTGTGGGGAACTATTGGTCCCAGCGGGTGATTGCGTGGGGTTTAATCACTCATGCAATTGGTCCTTCTCGAATATAACATCCTTAGATGGTCTCCAACTAGTTTATTTGTGGAGCCAATAATGCCCATAAGCCCTGGAATCCATGATTTATGGACCTTATTTCCAAAGGCAGGGGCCCATCGGCTGACAATTTGGCCAACAACACTTAGGGGCTCCATTGTTCGAGAGGATGGGAGGTTAGACACACTAAACCCTTCCGGGGGAGGATTGTTTCCTATTCTGGGACTCTCTTAAATATTTTAGTCATGTTCATATGTTCGTGAATCCTTGGTTCATTCCCCAAGAGTGTGTCCATGGGCTACCCTTGGTTTGGAAGATCATTGTGAGCATGCATATGTTTGATGCCACGGATGTGATGCTGACATAGACATGTTATAAGGCCCTCTAGAGTTTATTTTCATCTAGGGGGGACAGAAGGTGAATTGATGTTGGGATCGATCCCACAAGGAGGGATTCCTACGTATCCTCGGGAGAGGAATCAGGACCCACCCATTTCAGATGGTTGTGGGGCTTACGCATGGAAGCTGCCCATTTGAGGGGACATAGTTGGGTGGAACCTTTATGGGTGGGAACCCATTGGAGCTAGGGACTTCTGGAAGGAATCCTACATATCCTATTTTGGTTAGGAATTAGATCTCTCATAGTTTATAAGGGTGTGGGGCTTACACATGGAACATGCCCATTTGATAGACATGATTGGGTGGACCCTTTAGGAGTGGGAACCCATTTGAGCTCGGGCCTTTTGGTAGGCATCCAGCGGATCGTGTTTTTTTTCAGGAATCAGAGTTCTCATAGTTCATAAGTGTGTGGGGCTTATCATGGAAGATTCACATTTGATAGACATGACTGGGTGGACCATTTCGGAGTGGGAACCCATTTGAGCTATGGCCTTCTCATAGGAATCCTACATATCCTATTTTGGTCAGGAATCAGAGTTCTCAAAGTTTATAAGGGTATGGGTCTTACGCATGTAAGTTTCCCATTTGATAGACATTATAGGGTGGACCCTTTTGGAGTGGGCACCCATTTGAACTCGAGCCATCTGGTAGGCATCCTACGTATCATGTTTTAGTCATGAATCCTAGTTCTTGTAGTTCAGAATGTGTGGTGATGTAGTAATCCTCACAAACCTCTAATCCCATGTGAGTTTTGATCGGTGTTAGAAACAAGAGGATGTGAAAGATTAAACAATGCACATGCCTCCTCCCCTGTTCGGGGGGGGGGGGGGGGAGAGCCTGCGGCAGAAGAGGCCAGGGCCACCGTGGGTGAGGGCGTGGATCGATGAACCTTTCCATGTGAAATGGAATTAAAGATCACGCTTCCCTACCTCAAGATATTAGGGACTTACCTTGATGGGAGTGCCTCAGAGCATGTTCTGGGAGAGGGAGGAGTTTCATCCTCATCAAAGGGGGGAGCGAACATAACCCCTTCAAATGATCACTATTCCTCATTGAATGGAAAAGTAAGTGATCACCCCTAATTCCGGGAACTGGGAGGATCACATAGGCATCCAAAGGTGTGACTCCGGGTTACCATGGGAATATATACATATAGTAATTCTTGAAGCTTTCACCTTTGTTGGGAGGGCCTTTATGACTCCTCTTACCGTAGGTATGTAGACATAATAGGGAGCGTTGATGCACCTGATAGTCTGATCATATATGTCTAGTGGATTTTGAAGAGGCTTTGGCCTAGTTTTTGGGGAATAGTTGGTAGAGGGATCATAGAGGACAAAATGGTAATGGAGGGGTGAGGTTGGAACTTGAAGGAACAGTACCTGAAAACACCCCATTCCGCACACTAGTTTCTCATGCGTGATGGGGAAGGCTCCGTATACCATATAGGTATGTGGGTAAGAGGGCCATCTGCATACCAGTGTGGTACGCAGGCATGGGTATTTGCAACTTCATACCAGAGTGGTAAGCGTCTCACCATGCCTCTTTGGGATACATTCATGTACCGATTAGGTATGGGCACCGGGCCCTGTCTATGTAGGGCTATGCCACGTGGGGAATCATACCGAGGTAGGGTCCGGTGGATTACCACTCATAGGATATTCATCCACAAGAAGTATTTGGTTTCTGATTCTAATATTATTATTAAATTCCCCCATTTATATGGTTTGTAGGAGGCTGTACATTTGGGGGAAGTGGGTCGCAGTTTGTGCTTCACCGATGAAACAAGACGGAAGCCGGAGTGAATCCTCTAAGTATCATTCAAGATTTTTTTGCCCGTCCATCTCTCTATATGTCTCCCATAATTATTATTCTACTGTTATTCTTTTATAGAGCATCAAAGAATTCATATCTACTGGGCACGCAACACCATTTGCAGAGGCCCATTATAGCAATGTTCTGACCCATGGAAGACTCGATCAACCAGTGTTCGCTGAGGCTTTGGATCATGATAATGGTTTTTGGAACCCTTCCCATCTGCTTAATCTATGAAATGAGGGGTTCGTGGCATGGTACGCAGACGATATTCTCTGTAGAACTCCTTCGATTGATGCGGTTCGTGGTTTTCCTTGCTCATTGGCCAACGCTCTGTGGGCCAGCGGTTCATGGACCATATTCTGTACCTAGTGGTTTGTGATCCATCTACTTCGCATACCTTTTTTGGTGATGGTACATGGGACACTAAAAAACATGAATTCCTATATGACCCTTCAATGAAATACAAAATAATTAGAGTCCCTTCGCATTGATAGACTTATAGAAGTACTTGATTATTTCTGCAAAGAGATTGCGAGGGGTATTTCCTCTCTTTGGTAGAATTTTATAGACCCTATAATGTCACAAATAATTTATGGATTGTTTTTATAAAGTATAAAAATACTTTTAATTTTTTTTCTCAGTTTTGATAATTTCATTTGTCTTTTTTACTAAAGTTATTTTCAATTTTAAATAAAAAGATGCATTTAGATTCATACCAATCAAACCATGCATCGGATTGAGGTGAGGCTGATTCCTACACATCCCAAATTATTTATTGGTCATTTTAATAAAGATTAAAAATAATATGAATGTGTTTTCTTTTTTTTGAGTATGTCATGATTATTTTTTACTAAAATTTCATTTTTATACTAGAGGAACACACTTTGAGCCATAATAGGCACATCATGTGTTAGTTTGACATGAGACTGATTTCAACACATAAAAATGACATAAGAATCATTTTATGAAATCATATAGACAATAAAAATATATTTTCTAGGATTTGAGTATGTCTCCATTCTTTTTTACTAAAATGTCATTTCAAACTAGAAACAGATACTTTGATTCATACCAATCGCATCATGTATCAGTTTGATGCATGACTGATTCCTACACATAAAAAGACTTATGAATCATTGTCCTGAATTATAAAGACAATATGATCGTTCTTTATAATTGTATAGTGAGTGAATCTTTTTGAATTAAAATTTCAATTTTAAAAAGATAACAAACACATTGAGTCATATCTAAAACATCATGTATCAGATTGAGGTTCAGTAGGTTACAAGTGGTCAGAAATTACATATAGATAATCGGAATAAAGTATTAAAACAATAAAAATGTGTTTTATTAGTTTTAAGTATGTCAGTTCACAATTTTACTAAAATTAATGTCAATTTAAAATAAAAAGAAGCACTTTGAGCCTTACTGTTTACACAATGTGTTGGATTGAGGTGTGACTAATTCCTAAATGTCCCAAAGTCTCAAAAAATATTAAAAACCAATGTTGACATTATTTCTACTGTATTGATTTGTACGACTTCCAAAAAATCATATTGAGTTGATGTTATTTTCTAAAAAAAATTCATCTATGAAAATAGAATTAATATGAATTGTTACAGTTCAATATAGAAATCCAATGGAATGTGTGGTTACATTGGAAAAAAGTAACATGTTATCTATTTTTTTATTGATGTAGATTATTGAAAAAAAATATTACTTCCCAAAAGATCTTTGAAAAAACTAAATAATTATTAGATAAAATTGATATGGAAATTAACATACAAATAATAGATAAAATGATGATGAAATTAATTAAATAAGTAGTAGTAATTCACTTTTCGATAATGGTTGTTTACATCCTTGGCACATTTTATTATTTTCATTATCTCAGTTTCATCCATGAAGTCTAATATCTCATGATCATTACCATATTCAAAAAAACTCAAAAAAAATAATCCATATGTATATAAAAAGAATAATTATGTGAGTAATACTCAAAATAAATAAATTAAACATAAATATATATAAAATAAATTAATTCAATTGATAGTGATTTTAATATGAAAAAAAATATATTTTCACTAGTAGAGGAAGCATCATTTCACATCCTATAAAGGGAGTGAAGGGAACATGAAATAAATCAATAAATTCCAGCACTATAGGAGTGAAAAAAATTAGAGAGAAGAAGTTTGTGGAAGTTTTGGTATTAAAAGGCATGAAATATGGATAGAAATATTATAAAATAAATGAAATTTGAAAATATAAATTCCCAAAATTTCAATGGGAAAAACTAAATAAATATTAGAAAAAAATGATAAAGAAATTAACTTACAAATAATAGACAAAATGATGACAAAATTAATTAAATAAGTATTATCAATTCATCTTTTCATATTGGTTGTATACATTATTTAACCATTTCCTTGTTTTCATTATTTTCTTTCTATCCACAAAGTCCAATCTATCAATAACATGAGCATCATTAACCAAACCACCCCAACTCAGAAAAAAAGAATTCACCAGTATAAGAAAATATTTCTTATGTGAGTAATAACTGAAAAATTAATTAAACACAAATATGAAACAATAAATTAATTCTTTGGATAACTTCTATGATTGAGTAAAGGAAGTCTCATTTCTCTTTCTACAAATGTTGTATAGGGATCTTGAATGAAAGCGATGAATTCCAGCACTACAGGGGTGGAAAATTTTTTAAGGGAGAAGTAAGAGGATGTTTTGGTTTAGAACTGCATGAAATATGGACACAAATAATCTAAAAAACAAACTCTGCAAGTAATAATGAAAATTAAATCAACATTTAGTTATATAATTTTTCTATAAAATAGATAATGTATATTGTAGCATTATCTTTACATCTCCCCAAAGGGTTTCCATCATTGTAGTTTTTTCATCCGTGGGATTAGTAACATTATCATGTGAAGAAGAAATTATATTAATGAGTATTCAAACATTTAATTTAGATTATATTAATGTGGTATAGAACATATAATACTATGAGTAAAAATATAGTGAATTAAAAAAACATTTACCTTCGCATTGAACTCTATTTTTTAAGATGTTTTTGGGATTTGGATCTTCTATCAAGAATAAAAATACCCTATTTGTTCTTCCCTTTAACATAAAAACATTGCATTTATTGGGACGGGCATAAAATGGTGTTATTTCTTAATAAATGGGTCATCCTTAATTTAATTTGTATCATAACCAGAAATTTTTTTAGTATCCAGTAGGTCAACCGATCAATTCATGTTTTTGGGATCGGGGACATAAAATACTTGCACTTCTTGTGAAGAAATTATGAATGTATCATCTTTTTTCCATTTTACAATTAAATTCACCTTCTTAAATCCCATTTCATTTACATTCATTGTACAGCTATTCTTAGAAAAATTTTAGAAGAAAATAAACACTTGTATTTTTTTATTATCCAACTCATAAATCTGTTCAATAATTCCATAAGATGGTATATTTTCATAAATTATTTTTCTATACTTGGAACCAAAAATGTCCATCACTTCCACCATAAGCATAACACTGCTATTTTGCATCATATTATAGTCATCTTGTTTTTTGTATAGAATGTATAACCATTTATTACAAAACCAATGTAATATATAACACTTTTATATAGTCCCTTGGATAGCCATCAAAGTCATTCAATAATTGAATTTAAATTTTCAGATAACACCTTATAAATTTGATCTTGAAATCATCCTAAATGTTTTATATCATTAAGCCCTTAATGAATTCAAATCTCTAAGAATTTATTTGTGGGATTCAATGTGTTGATAAACATCTTCATTATTATGTATAATTTAATGGTGTACATGCTCTTTCTCTATCAAGGTAATTGTAACAATATCTCTTTTGAAAATCTATTCTCCCATAAGGCATCAACTATGACAAGAATTTGTGAGATTTATGTTGTCACAATCTGATCAATAATCGGTTTATAATTCAAAATCATCTACAAAAATATATAATTATACAATAAAAAATTATGTCTGGATTTAATTCTAGACATACCCTTTCAAAATCATCAAATATCATTCAATGGTGTACATCCATTAGTAATAGACAAGAAAACATAGTTGAACATATCTAACTAAATGAATCATCAGGTGGACCATTATATCTAATAATTATTGTAAAAAGAAAATATCTAATTTATATAATATGACTATAACCTATTTATTCATGATATGAATATTTTTCATGTCTATAACTTTAATACATGTGGATTTGAAAAAGAAATAGAGTTTGGTTAATGTATGAAAAACATTTTTAGGTAAAATGAAACAGAAAGAGGGAAGGAACAAATATTACATCAAAACATAAAATTTGTGGGATATTAGTCCCTATAACTTCAAATTATTAATTAACACAACATTTTTTATTTATGATGAATACCCATCTAAAAAATTTACACTATTAAGGAAATAAAAAAATTGCAGTTTGTTCTTCTCAATAAAGTGTAAGGTGATATAGGAAGAAAAGTATGCCATTTTCCCTTCACTGGTTCCAAATCTTCCCTTAATCCCATGTCAATCGTGTACATCCTAGCCTTCATTCCATCTTTCATGTTTTCAAGAACATTTATTAATGTTCAAATAACACTATCAAACTCAATTTTTTCTACATGAATGACATCAATAAATTGTTTAACACCTAGAAAATTATGATATGGTAATTCCAAAAAAAATTATAAATTATTATGAATAGATTTATTTTGGTTTTTCAAGAATTTTTTACAAAAAATAGTTTCAATTAATTTTACGTTACCAAATAGTTAATCACCCGTTAGTGGATTTGCAATTGGTCCTTGATTGATATTACCATAAAATTTTGTCATCTAGGATCTGTATTTTTGCCTTCAAGGTAAAATTTTTTAATGTACAAAAAAAGTATTGGATAAATTTTTCAACCAAATTTATTGTGTCCATTCTTAAAAAATGGGAGACACCAACATTTTTTTAATGCTATATCTAGATAAATTTCCATAAGCAGGAAATTCATTTCTTATCCCATAAAAAAGGATCTAAAAGTGAATTATTAACTTATATTAGATTCATTAATTTTAAAACATTTATCCCACATAAATTTTAAATATTAGTTCAAGGGATCCAAATAGACATAAATATAATTATTGGGGTTCTTTGGTATTTTTATTAGTAGAGAAGACATTATATATTTTCAGTTCATGCATAACTATGGGGGGAAAATATAATTAACCAACATGATAGGCTATGTATTGGGAGTATCGATTTGTCCACCAAAAGGATTTATTCCTTCTATAGACAGCACAAGATGAAGGTTTCTTGGATCATTTCCAAATTTAGGATACTCTTAATCAATTTTATTCCACTGAGGAGAATCTACTAGATGAGGCAGGTTCTTATATTTAATTCTTGTATAACCATTCCATGTAAATTTCTATATAGTTTCCTAAAATATATATATAATTCTAAACCATGGGAGGACTTGATTAATTTTTCTTGTATCAATCCATGCCACACTTAGTTAATTTTATGAGTGATTCATGGTCCTTACAGAACAATATCAAATAATTTGGACAATAATGTATTTTTTAGAGATCATTCCCATTGAATGTAGAATTAATTTTGCATCATCTATTTGACATGGTAGTTATTTTACTTCCAGTATCATATCATTTCAGAGACCATTTAGTTCTTTAAAGTTATTGTCACTCCTTCTTCTATCATATTTCAAATTATATACATTCAATACAGCTGGAAATGTTGTGTATTTAGTAAAAATTGTATACAATGGTCTCATAGAATTACTATTTTACTTCTCAAAAAATTGGAAAATCAAAACGATCATCTTCAATTTCCATGGTCATTTATTCCATATGATATCCATCTTCATTTACACTGATATAAAAATTAAATGATCCACAAACCGTAGTGTCATCCCAATTGTTGTGAAGATCAAATTTTCCCAGTGTTTAGTCCATCATTGATAGCACTGATCTATTCTATGACAAATAAAATCTTCTTTCAACTCTTCTAGAATAATTCTAATTGATTAAAAATAGCAGAAACACGGAAAATGGATTTGAGAAGGGCCATATGCATGATCAATTTCAAACATCATGAAATCTTTAACTTCATCTTCATACTATTTTTTCAAATGGTTAGTGTTCATCCATTTTCAATTTATATCTATCCTATTGGGTTCATAAAATATTTATATTGTTTATAAATAAATAAATGCATATAATATATTCATTTTCAATGGTGAATGTTATATATAATTTTTATGAGGGAAACTAAGCATTTGATTTTATTTCAAAAATAAATCATTATTCTTTGAAGAAAATGGGTAATTTAATTTAAGAAAAGAATTAATCCACTCTAGTTGATGTTATCCTTTTAATTCATCCAATGGTGAATGTTATGGACCAATATCGTCCTCATCAGCTCATCTTCAAAATAGTTATCATTGAATTTTGTTATTTGTCACTCATCCTATATCTCTTATGGACATGCACCTATGTTTCTTAAAATAATATATGTAGGAGTAATCAATGGGTTGACTACTGCTCAACGTAGTACAAGAAACAAAAAATATATGGGGAATGAGTCCCAAGTAACAAATTTCAATAATAATTTTTTGGGATATGAAGCTGATGAGGAATATAGTTGTACTCCATTGTGTTCTCTAAAATGGGTAATGAATCCCATTTGTGAGAATTACACAATTGGAACTAGTTATTAACTGATGGACTATTAATGGTGATATTGGTGGGAATACATGTTCTTGTATGTGATTAAATGGGTCTCGATGTGGATATGTTATGATATATGAATCCTTGTGGCCTCTATGAATTCTATATTTTTAGGATAAATCCCACATTTAATACTTTCAATCCTCTAACAATGTCTCTTAGTACCTCTATTAAAATTACCCATAAAGACTGTCTTAAATACCCTAAAAATGAAAATATAATATAGACAATTATGGAGCAATTAGAAACCCAAATATGATAAATAAGAATAATAAACTCTCATTCCATCAACTAGAATATATTAAAATGTTTTGATAAAAAAAATTATAAATATTGAGCTATGTAATATACATGTATGCTAATCTAGGATTCCTAGGGTTGGAACCGATACCTGTGGACATAAAATGATGATTACCAAAAAAATATTATAATTATTCTTAAATTTATAAGATTTTATAACCATTACTCTTTTTATTTTGAAATATGTAATGTAACAACTTAAATAATTATTTCATTCAATATTAATGGGTTATCAATTATTTGAAAACAACTAAAAATTATAATCTCAATTTAAATTAAAAATTTATTAGAAATAGAAAAAATAATTTCAGTAAAATAATATACCTAATAACGATAAGGGTTTTAAACATATAAAAATTCTTAGTTGATAAATTTATTCTTGAATTATCTCTAGATAGGTTGAAAACAAGATTTATTTTCTAGTAGATGAAGAGTATGATTTATAATAAAATTTCATTTTCATGGCCATTATGGGGTTTATGTTGATTTTGGGCACATAGTTTAAAATTCAAGTAAAAATTAGGTAAATAATAGTAATTATATAAGATTTATAGGTTTTATGTTAAACAGGAGATGACCCACTCTTACAAAAATAGTTTTTATATGCGAAAAAGATTCATATGTAAAGTTGGATGATTAATTTCAACCATTTAATGAAATCTCTAAAACATGTGACAAGTTAAATTATTGAATGAAGGATTGTCAAAAGATTCTAAAAACATAGATAAATTTGAATAAATAATTATAAATGTATTATATGAAAAAGAATGGAATCTATGACTAACTTAATATTTATGTCACACTAAAATTTTTAAAAAATGCATCCATTCATATTATATTTTGTCTATTCAACTCACATGGAAGGTAAATTAATGTAATTAATGATTTTTTACAAGTTCAAAGGTACATATTAGTTTAGAAATGATGGATCTCTTATGATAAATAGTTTTCATTTAAAAGAGGTTGTAAATAAAAAATAAATGTTAAAGAATGAAATTTTCTTAGATGGATTAAAGTAAAATATTCATGGTGTTTATTAGATGTGTGGTTAAGGAAATGATGTAATCTTTAAGAAGTTCAAATGTGTGGGTTATCATTTCAAATATAAATATATTTTTACAATTTTATAGAAAACTATATGAACAATATTATAAATTGGGGTTTGTAAAAATTTATGGTAAATGTGTTTGGAAGAGAAAATTTATTTATGGTAGTAAAAAATTGATCATATTATATAATTATACATTTAAATACTATCTTAAAAAGGGTGGGTTGATATTTTTTTTGACGAAAAAATAAAATTGATAGATATTGTTTACTAATTAGAATGGAGAGATTATAAATAATTTAAATAGTAAATTAGATATTTAAATAAAACAACACTTGTAGTTTATTCACTATGATATATATGGACCCTCAAAGGATAAATCAATTAATTTTTATAAGATTTTCATTTCAACATTTTATAATTATGCTCAGATCGTATGTATTGTATTTTAGTCATATATATATAATGCTATAATTTGGATTAACATTTTAAGAATAAGTATTAAGAATGAGTTTTAATTTGTGATAGAAATACTATAATATTTTATGGGATTGAATATATTCCACCACTATTATTGGGTGGATAAAAATAATATTTTTATTTCTCATTTGTATAGAATAATTGATGGCCATGGTCATTCCATTAACGTTTTTTATTTTGGACCACTCACTATTCTTTCCACATTATTATATTTATGGTATTTTATATATATTCTAAAAAAATGAAAATTATTCGTGATTTTGAAAATTGACTCAAATAAAATAACATCAATAATAAAAATATAAGATTATGAATATAGTATTATCATAAAAAATGATCAATATTTGGGGAGTTCCCATATATGTGTTTATTTTTTTTTTCTAACTGGTTTTCCCCAAATTAATTATCACTCTTTTGAAATTATCAATATCATTCCCCTAACCACCAATGAATATTTTTCCAATATAAACAACTAGTGCATTAATATCACATGTGCATTAACACTAGTATTTCCTAAGTCCAATGGTAGGAGGCATCACTCAATTGAGTAGAATATCCATTGGCTTCCACATCCATCAGGATAAATGAATGAATAGAACTCCATTGTACATGTCTAGTGGTCACTTAGTCATTCCCTATATTTTCACTAATATCTATTGTAATCAAGAAAAATTTGGAAGGGGAATCATTTATCAAAATATAGTGTGAGATGAAATAGATGTGTATTGAATAAAAGAAAGAACTATTATCATGAAAATAAAAATATATATCACCAAAAAAGAAATCAATGAGTCAGAAGGAGGATATAATAACATACCTTGGATTGAACCTTTGAATCATCTGAAAGAAGGTTGAGATATCGCCATCCTAGAATTCATTCAATCCATAGATTTGATTGACCCTTGAATAGTTTGAGCCTTTGAATTCATTAAATATGGGATTTGATGTGGAGGAGTGCCAGTAGTATGTGGCTTTCACGGAAATATTAAGATATCATGACTTATCAACCACTGGTTGGATTCCTTTTAACAGATCGGTCCACTTTTATGAGTGCTTCCAAAAAATTGCTAATAAAGATCCCTTATATAACTGGTAAATTAATACGCGTTGATAAAAGAAATCTTTATCAGTGCTTTTTTAGCACTGATAAAGATAAATATTTGTTAACACTAAAAAAGTTTCGATAGAAGTTATCTTTATCATCCTCTATGTTTATCAGTGCTAAAAAATATAGATAATGTTTCATTTTATCAGCGCTTATTACTTAAGTGCTCATAAAAGATTTATAATTATAATTATAAATAATATATATATATATATAAAATATATTCATAATATAATTATATTTATTACAATTTTATAATTATTTACATATATAATTATTTATTTATAATTACATAAATAATTTTTTTTAAATAATATTTACATATTTATATATTTATATATTTATATCAATATATAATTACAAAATTATATATATATTTCATATATATATATATATAATAAATAAATATATATAATAAATATATTCATTATTTAATAAAAATTATTATAATTTTATAATTATTTAAAAATACTTAATTTTTTTTATAAGAATATAAATACTTTTTAAAATATAATATTTATTTATTTATAATTATAAATATATAAATGTTTGAGTATTGTGAATATACATTTATAAATATATTTTTAATAAATTTTTATTTATAAATATATTTTTAATATTATTATTGTGTATTTAATCTCAAGTGAATGCATGTTAAAAATGAGTGAAATTGAATAACTAAAAATGAATATACTTTAAGAATATTGAAAAAATTGATAGGTTTTATTAATTAAATATAAATTATTAAAAAAATATGGATATATATTGAAATAAAGATGAATACATATTGAAAATATTAAAATATAGTAAATTAATGTATATAACTAAATAATAGAATTTGATTAAATTCCCAAAAAAAATAAAAAATAAAAAATATTTATTATTAAATATGAATTAAGACATAACTGTAATAAAATTAAAAACAAATAAAAAAGATTTACCAATAAAATACAATATATATTAAATGTATCATTTTATAATGATATTTTGAAATGAATAATAAAAATTTAAAAAATTACATACATATTGTGTATATGTGTTTGTATATAAGCTTTCATTAATTATGTAAATATCAATGTGTGTGTGTTGTATAAAAAAATGTGTTAATTATATATATGTATGTGATAATAATATAACACTCATTTTATATATTTTCAATTGAAAAATAAAATGACATTCAATTATGTTCATTACTCGATACAATTGGTCAGTGTTATTAATTCTTAATATTTTTTTACTATAATCCACTCTTCAATAAATATATGATTATTTAATGAAAATTAATCATAAATATTTTTTATTATAGAAATAATATTTATATACATTCATATATATCTATATATGTAATATATACTATTTATTAATATTACCAATAATTATTTAGTTAATAAAATTCTTAATATTTTTCTCAATTTTCTTATTTTTAATTTCTATTTGTCGAATATTCAGTAAGTATATATATATATTTATTTATTTAATATATACTATTTAAATTTATTTATAATTTATATATTGTATAATCAATTGTTTCATTTTTATCAATAATTATTTAATGAATAATATTTTATTTTTTTTGATAAAATCATTTTCATTTTTTATTTATTTAATTATTTCATTTTATTCCGGACCTCTATCAATGCAAAAAAACCATGGTAAAGGATCCCTTTATCAGTGCTAATAATGAAGTTCTGATAAAGGTTACCCTTTATCATTTCGAAAAATAAAGCGCTGATGGACTTTACTGTTTATCGGCATTGAAGAAAAGATCCCATAAAGGTTACTCTTTTTTAGTACTAAAAAAAGAGCTGATAAATGGAACCTTTCATAAGAACTAAAAAAGGGCTGATAAAAGGTACCCTTTATCATAAATTTTTCCTAGCACTAATAAATTTTAGCATTGTTGAAAGCATGTTTTATTGTTGTGACTCATTCATACATAAGGTAAGGGGTCTCTCCGAACCTCCATTATCCCATTAATTATGCTTTTTCCCTATTTACCCCTAAATAATTCTTAATTATTTTCATATAATTCTTATAAATTATTTGTATTTGTTTACCACATATTTATATAGCTTAATTAATCATTATTCTGTGGGGAAATTCTTATTTTAAAAAGTCTCCCTTCTCAATTTATCCAGATAAGCAACTCTAGTTAAAGGGAACATCTTTGTTTCTCACCCATTTTCAGGTACACTCAATAAAATGATTTATTCCTCCAATAATTTTTTAAAATAATCAAATTATTAGGAAAATTTTTTTAGTTCATTTATTGTTTTATCACAATAATTATATCCTTATCCTTTTTAGATTCCCCATAATGTTTTCTTTAAAACTACACTAACCTGGCACATTTATAAAGTTACTTTAACAATATTTTTAATATTTTCACTTAAGTTGGAAATAATTATTCATGATTTAAATCCCATTATCCATGGACACCATTGTGATGTTCCCTTTGTTTATGCCTTGTGACATGATTACAATACTCATTTCCTTCCATAGAACCCTTACGTTTCATCCTTGTGTATGATTTAATTATGAGCCACACATATTCATTGACATGTTATGATGGGTGCACCCAGATAGTGCTCCAAATCATTGAGTGATGTTTTTATCTCATGAGAAATTATGTATTATATTATTGAGTAAACCTAACACATTATGTGGCTTTTTTCACCGTGTGATACCATCTTGGTAGTTATACCTGACTCCTTTTTATTTTATGTTATGTGTTGTCACCACATTCATATATTTCTATCATTATATGATTACATGTTCTATATTTATGCCTCCCTATGTTTATTCCTGTTCTATGGATTTTATGCTATCATTTTGTTCCCTCTAACACAATTTTTTTGTTTCATTCCCAATTTTATTCCCTTAATGGGATTTTTACCTCATCCCTTTTGTCTATGTATTCCACAGGATATCCTATGAAGATGTAGGATCTCAAAGAAAGTTAATAGCTCATCATGGAGATTCATAAAAAGAATTTTTATTCTTATTTTCTGTTTTCTTATTATTTACCCAATCATCCAAAGATTCTATAATTTTTTATCCTTGGTTTTTATTTCATTGATAATTAGGATTAAATCACGTAATAATATGTTTAAAATGATAGTTTCACTATAATCCCAGATCCTCATGGTCGGTTGTTTTCTTTCATGTGTAGTATTAATTCATTTAATTAATAACCTTTTTCATCACCTTTTTTCATAAACTATTTATATTTATATAGGATATTTTATACATTATGGGTGTTAGCTTACTGATTTTTACCGACACCCTATTTAGGTCATTATTCGGCACCCCGAAAAATTTCATGAATGCATGTTGGGATAAGGTAAGGGGACCATATTGTTGATTTTTTTTCTTACTTGATGGGTTGGAGTTTGTTGACAAGAAAAAAATGGGAATTGAAACTGGGGATTTGGAGTATGTTGTATTTTTAGTTATGTATTTTATTTGTATGTATTTGTGCTTTAAATTTGGTAGTATTCATCAAATCGTTTTATGATTATCTGATTATTTCGATTGTTTGATTTGGGAATTTATTATTTTATGGTCATGTGTCTATTTATTTATATTTTTTACATTTTTTTAGGATACTCTAATATTATTTAATATGTTACTGTAACTCTAAAATAGATGGTTTAGTCTCCCCCTATATCTCATACAGCGCAACTACTAGTGGATGGCCTCTCGTGTATGGGGGTATGCTATTGGTCATATAGATAACCCTACATGGTCATGTGAGGGATTAATGGGATGGGGATGTTACAGTATAGTCTGGTGTAACTATATAATATAATGGTGTGAACATATTCTAAAACTTTAAATTTATGATCTTTTGTTTATTTTAATGAAGAATTTTTCATTGGGGAGAAAAAATAATGACAGCAATGAGTGGTTTACCCCCAAATGATAATAAATTGTAGAAATCATTATGTTCATCAGATCATTATTTTACACATACAAGAGTGAGGATGGGACTCTATACATTATTGAATCAAACCTTAATATATTACATGGGTTAATTTAATAAATAAAATATTGTAATTACAAATCTCCACTGATTCATCCCTTTTATTCTTAGTGCAGTAATTTGTTCCTAACCACTTCACTTATTCTTATACCTATTATTAAATATATTTTACCCATTATAATATAATTAAACCATTATTAATATTTTTTTAAATTGTTTTCATAATGATGTAACAGTATTTATATACCTTTCCACTTTCTAATGAAAAATGAAAGCATTATTTGTGTAACCTATGGTCTACTGCCGCCATGAAAGATATGTTTCATTTTTCATCACTTCCATAAATGGATAGTTTAGGAGAGTTATTTTAGAAATGAATACACATTTTATAAAATGATTAATATTTTGAAAATATAAATCTATTTATAAATTATTTTTGTTCTATGGAAAATGAAAATGTCGTCTATGTGTTGGTGAGGATTACCACCTCCATGGAATGAAATATTTCATTTTTTAGTACCATACTATGTGGATGATTCTAGGAATGTATATAATTAATTAAAATTATTTTTATGAAATTATTAATGTTCTGGAAATTTTTTATTAATATTTATCTCATTATAAATGAATCACATTTTTTCGTCAATATTTTGCAAAACAAACTCAACACTAATTTTGTCTTTTAGAATTGTGACTAAGAATTTCATGGAATGAAATTAAAAATTTATTAATACTTATAAATAATATATTCTATTACCTTGGATAGAATAGATATTATGAATATGATATCAATGAATAAGATCCATGGTCGATATTTTAAAGCCTTTGTAGAATAATTGCAATCGTAAACATTTGATGATGAAAATAAACAATGATTAACTAGTAAATGTAAAATAAATTATCATAATTTGACTATATATATGATAATATATATTAATATGGTTCATAAATAATTTACTAAGTCATTTATATTTATTATACGTGAGGTTAAAGATCATTCAATGAAGTTATGTGTAAAAGGTAAGGGTTTTCCTTTCGATCTCATATTGAATTCAGGATTATTATGGATAAGTTTTCATCTATATAAATTTTATGATATTTCAATCTTAAATTACCTATATTGTATCTATTTATGGTTATTTAAATTTATTTTTTTTCTTCCAACCATTTCATTTCACCTTTTAGATCATAATTCACTTGATGTTGTTCCAAAAAGAGAAATCATCCTTATATTGGTTTTTCAATAGAGAATATTATTTCTCAATGCCTATATTTCTTATTTTAATTTGGGAAAATCATTACATATAATTTATTATTTTATTTTATTTTTAATTATGATGAATTTATTCATTAAATAACTAGTCATTTTATATTTTTAGTGGCTCTCTTTTCCACCATATTTGAATTTTTACCAAATGTGAACAAAATATTATTTTAAAAAACCTTTTGTACAAATGTATTTTCTAGACACCTTCATTGGTTTATTTAATAAAATTAACCTCTATTTTTTCCAAATGGTTTTAAATTTTGTTCGTTTCATAATTTTTTTAACAAAAGATATCCAAAATGTAAAGTGTTTTTTATTCTTTCTTCTCTAAATAAATTTTCAATCTCTTATAAAAGTGTTTTTAATCTATGTAAACATCCTTTAATGATTCTCATACTTCAATATGAATATTATATAAAACATTCCATCCCCATTATTTCTCTATATTTCTAATGAAATGTTCTATGGAGTTTTTCTTAAAACACATCTATTTTCTATTGGTAAATTATGTTGTGTTCGAAATATGATTATTTTAGTGTTCTCTTTTAACACACATATTGTATGGTTTTCATTGTGTGATGGGTGTTCGAATTATAATATATCACTATAATTAATTGGATAATGTTTTATATATAATGAGGTAATAATTTTTTATTTGGGTTTAATTTCGGTTATGATTTCTTCACTAGATAGTGTGTGGGTGTAATTGTGGAAAAACATTTCTCAAATAATTATTTAGAGGAATAATTTTGGAATTATTATATTCACTATGATATGTTTTTTCTAGGATTGAATTTTTTCCACAATCATACACTTTTCAATTTAATCATGTTATAATGGCTTAGGTCTTATGTTATACCCAAATCTGTTTGACTTGATCTATGATTTATGATCCATAATTGTTTCTGTATTAACTACTAATGTTATTTTCTTAGGCCTTAATTATTTTATTATATAGTCCTAATTTTTGTATGAACACAAATGATAAATAATTTTTATCTCTTATTTTTACACTAATTTAGTATCATACATCACCACTTATGTTTACATTCAATAGGATAAAATTTATTATAACATATAGATGTTGAGATGTTGGTTAAGATGGGTATGGTTTTGAAAAAATGCTCATAAGTGGTGTATAATAATTTGTTTTTTGTAGCTAATATGTGGAAATAATTCCTCAATTATCATTGTTTTGAGACTATGTGAGAGATGAAATGATTTTTTCATGTCAAATAATCGAATATGTGTGTTTATTTAGCTTAGGTGGCCTTAGTTGGTCACAAACCCTTTGTTTAAACAATTTCTTCATAGTACTAAACCTGAGACTATGGATCATAGGCATGTAGTTGGTATCAAAGTAAATTTTTGTTATTATTTTGATTATTTTAGTTATTTAAGAAATTAATTTAGTATTTTTTTTATTAAGAATATAGTAAATTATTGACAACCATAAGTAAAAACCATTGATATTGGAAAGTATTCTAAAATTGTGTTAATATATTGTATGTGTAGATTCATAGAAAAAATATTTCTTGATACAATCTTGTAAATGAAGGCTCTAGATAATATGAACCTATTGGTAATAAAATAGAAAAATGTTGGTGGGGTATTAAATCTAACCTCACTCAATGTAAGATAATTGGTCCTAGCTTTACTCATTGTTTAACATTCCCTAGGGATGTTTTTTGGTTGATTCACATACCCTTTAATAATCATTACGAAGGATTTAAATTACTTTTATGGTGTAATGTATAACTATTAATTTTATATAATCTAAAAGGAATGCGGACATAGAAAAACTAGTTTAAACTAAAGGTGATAAAATTTTATCAAATTATATTATCATTTCACTGAAATTATCATATGTGGAAATGATGATTTCAATTGGGTATGCATATTAGGATTGAGTTTTCATATTTATATGATAATTTACACTAATTTTATTAGATATTATCATAACGATTTTGGATTTAGTTTTTAGGTAAATATAGGATCATGAAAATGAATCTGTGAATGGAATTCCACTGTAAACATGAATGAATTATAAATAAATAATGAGTTATATTTGTAAAAAAATGGTTGGAACTATTAATATATGACTATTATAAATGAATATATGAGTTTACTAGTTATAATTAGGATAGTGGAGTTGATATCCCATTAGAAATTTTGTCTCCTGTCATGTATATCTTAGGTATACTCTTTAAAAAATTTATTATTAGTTGATAATTAAAATTTTGAGGACATGATTTACATGTGGAGGGGAAATTATTACACCCTGATATTTGGCATTTATTTTATTTTAAATAAATAATATTTTAATATATTTCATCGCATGAAACACCAAACAAAAATAAACTATGATACATTTAACATAGATAAAAAACAAAAAAATTATATGAAACCAAATATTATATACAATTTCAAATTACATCCATTAAAAGTACATCAGTTAAAATGTTATAATAAATATAATTGAATAATTTCTATAAAACTAATAGATCTTGTGGATCATATTCACCATTAAAAACTACCCTTAGTAAAACTAAACCAACAATGAGAATGAAAATCAAGAATATATAATGATTTATTCAAAATACCGAATGGGAAGTGTGACCTATGAAATGAGAATAGATTGAACGAATTTTTCAAGTCTATATATGGGAATAAAATCTTACCATTATAAATATAGATGTTCTAAATAAGATCATTTAATATATTGTTATCTGATTTATGATTATTGTATATACCTGTGTCCAATAGTTATACTAAAGTTGTGTATTTTTAATAAGAAATTAAATATTCTATTTTAGAATAAATAGATATTGAAAAAAAATATAATATTTAATTGAAATATAATATTATAAAAACCTTCTTATGTGTTAAAAATGTAATTATCAATGATTTATAGGTTTAAATTCATAGAAATATTTCTGTATAAAAATATTGAGATAATTAAATGATTATAATATAAATATATAAAAACAATTATATTTATAATAAAATAAATGGATATTAAAATGTATATGTTTCAATGAACTATTTTTGTAATATACAAACATTTTTAAAAGAATACTATGCCACATATCCTACAAGTCACGTAACTTCGAGCCAAAATGAACTATGAAATAATATAATTTTAAATAATACATTTATAAACAATTTATTGAATTAGTGAGCATTAATATGATTAAATTAATTATGAATATATATATATAAAGGTACAACTCAATAAAAATTTATTGATTTAATATTAGGAAATAATCACCAAATTTCAAGTAAAGGCATTTTATATTTTTTCAAAAAATGTTTCCTATAGATTTTTTGAGATAAAATTATAAGTGATTATTTCAAATTTAATTTCAAATAAATGATATAATTTCTAAACTAATTATATAAAAACTATCATAGGGAAAAAATTTAGGATTTTTCTGAAAATATTAATTTTTCAATGAATAGTGAAAAATATTGTGTTTTTTAAAACATTCATCTATTCTTATTGAGAACTCACATTATCATTCAAATTAAATATTAATGTAAAATAATTATACTTAAATTAGATAAAATCTAATTAGTTACAAATGAATTAGCATTATACTTTATTTTTCTATAAGTTCATTTCTGGGCTTATAAACGTATTTTTTCTTAAAGATGGTTTTTATTTACTTTCATGAATTTATATTAAAATTGATTTTGGAAAATTCTAGAAATTTAATAATGAAAAATTAATTCCATATTTTTTATTATTAGATTAAAATTTAGTAAATATTTCAAAATTATTTTTTGTTATAATGAAGTGTAACTATGGTAAATAGTCATCACCTCGTTAGAGGTAAATCAAGAAATTAAGGTTAATTATTAAGTGATAAGGCTATAAAACTAACTAAAACCAGGAATATTTATATTAGATCTGTTCATTTTTGTCACTAACTTAATATATTAAAAAATATGGTATTTTTTTGGCATTTTTCTTTGATATAGACATTTAACTTATTTTAAGGAAATGAAAATTCCAAAATGTCACTCTCTTACTTATATTTTATCTTATTTGTTCACAAAAGGATAATAAGATTTTTTTTAAAATATTTTAGTTTAATTTGAACATAATTTATTTATTTTTATACTGATAATTTATTTTAAATTTTTATTGATGGTATAATTATGTAAATTCTTACACAGCACTCACATAGTGATTGTTCAAGAAGTATAAAAATCAATGTTAATGAATTTAGAAACATATAAAGTAAACTTTTTTGATTAATTAATTTGTTAAATGAATTTAATTGTTAATAATAATTTCTAATTTATGTTTAATGAGTTTATATTCAAATTTAAAACCTTTTTTATGTTTTCAATGTCATAATATGTGAATATTTCATAAAATAACTTTAATGGTATTGTATGTAATATAATATAAATGTAACTCATTTAAAAATATTAAGTAAATTGAAATAGGAAAATTGAGATGTGATAAGTTCTAAAATTTTATCTCTTGACCATTTTTCGGACAATTATTACCTTAAGTAAATTGATAACTCATAACTATTGCATTTTTTTACCATACATAAGGTTAAAATTGGTTCATGAAGGGGTTAAACCAAAAGATAAATTTTGAAATACCACCTAAGACTATATAAATTTTATTGGTTGAATGGTGTTAAACATTAAACTATATTATCATATAATTTTTTCCACTTCGTACCAGATTCTCATGAAAATAAATTATTATATTTAAATCTTTTAAGAAATTTCAAGTGGGTCCTCTCCCTCACTTATAAAAGGACACCCATATCCAATTTTCTCCTCACTTCAAGGGCCTATTATATTGGAAAATTCCTTCCCAAATCAATTCCTATAATCCATCTCCATTACATAGTTTTTTTCGTCATCATACCCACCTTATAAGGCAATGGTGTAAACCTAAGAAGGTTTTCTAAAGAAGGGGAAAACACTGAACTAAGTGATTTTTTTTATTTAATAATTTTATCTCATAAAAAAATATATTAACCATTTAAATATAATACCTTCAACATATCCTATATAATGATATGTTATTATGTTTATTGAATAACCGTTGTCTATCTCCAATTCTATCAAATGGGAAGTGAAACCATTTTTCGTGTGTCTGTTTGACTACTATATCGCAACATTATATAATTAATTTTCCCCAACTTCCACTCATGGATATTTATAATGATTCATTTATTTTATATATATAATATTCATAGAGTAATTATCATTATTTAATTATAATATATCATATTGGTTCTTTTTCATTCATTCAAATATGACAATGTTGTTCATATGTACATTTAGATTCCCACCTCCATGAAGTGATATAATTCAGCCATTATCACCGCACATTACAATAAATCATTTTTTCATCACTATTACGAAAATATATTATGGAACTCAAACCATGATGAAGGATTAATTTTCTTCAAGGGAGTACTAAACCCTAATATCATAAGTTCTTGCCTATGAACAAAACAATTTCACCTATTTGAAACCGTATTTGAAGACTTGTGCCACATTTTGTAGGACATTAATGATTAGAGAGGACCAATACCATTGATAGATGGACCCCTCCCACTGAATAACATATATTAAAAAAATCTAGGACCTAATTATATAGAAAAATGGACTACACCAAGAATAATATAGAGTTGAATAGGTATAATTGAATTCCATAAACTGAGAAAGAACTTCTTAAGTTGAACAAAACAGATGAGGGAAGACCTAAATCTATTTGTAATATAGGGGTTCCACATATCTCCAAGTATAAAAAAATAGATGAGGGTGGTACTAACCCCATTAATACTCTAATCGTCTCACTTAATCCCCATTATTGGTCCTACACATCTATTGATTCTAAACTGGATTTATCACCTCGTGTCTATCCATGTATGAGTTAGATAAGTGCACCATCACTTTATATATAATAATGAAAATGCGGTTTGCTTGAATAGTAAGAATGAGACCATCATGGTAATAAAAATATTAGGTACACTGTGATAGAATAACCTAAAGGTATTCTAATCAGGGGAACCCTTCCCTAGCTTCTCATAAGCCTCCATGTAGGCATTCGAGCACATTATGACATGCCATTCAATTCAATTACCTCTCAACCTTCAACCCATCGTTTATTTCATGGAATCCTCCACCATGTAGTGACTATATGTAAAATAAAATCCTCAAATAGAATGACCCATATAGACTATATGAAACATAACCATTTCCACCACTCTATATTGTTAATCTATAATGACCCTTTTTACTCGATGGAATTTTTTCAACCAACTGTCATGTCATTCCATCCACCTCCAGAAAATGATTCTTTACTAACTACCTCATCACATCATGACTCTCTCCTCGATGGTATGTTCTCAATGCCATAAAAGGATACCTCCAATCACCCCATACTTGTTTTACTATCCTATACTCATCCTTCAAGAAATATTAAAATCCCATCCATCATTTTCAAAGCTTTAGTAGTCTATTTTATGACATGCTTCACAGGAAAAGTTTTTTCAATTGATCTTCATAAATCCTCAACACAAGAAAACCTATTTGTCTTTGACAAATCATATCTTCATCCCTTCTAAAATTCCACCATTTCTAGTATCTATCCCACACACCCATATCACCACTATCATATCCTAATTAATTAAGTGTGGGACCTTAATATCAACCTCCCATCAACTTAGATTTGATTTATTAGACCATCATCCCTGATGATTTTAGATGATAATAAAAAATAACAAGGACACTCAAGAATTGGATTACTAATGTCTAAATATATTGTATAGGAAACTTTATTTAGGAATAGATCCTCAAATGATGTAGAATTAAATGAATGAAGTGTAGAAGATAATGTTTCATGGAATAATTAGAAAGCAGTAATATCATATAGATAAGCTATTAGCTACGTGGTCAAATAATAAAATTCCATTCTCAAAAAAATAAAGAGCAAAGAGACGTATAAATAAATAATCTCAACCTTAGGTAATAATGTATCTCTATTAAGGAATTTATATTCTCCATGATGATCTTATAACCATTTTTATGAATCCATTCCAAATTTGAGGTGTATCATTTCCCATTATCAAAGGACCTCTTCACATATCTTGCTCTAATGTTTATGTTAAGAAATTAAGTTGATAACCTGAGATAGAATCTAAAATTAGTGTTTTATATAGGGGTTTTCATCCTCACACCTAAATATCAATTTAATTAAATATTATTTATTAAATTAATGTAGTGAATACCTATCTTTGGAGACCATAGTATAAACTAAAATTACACCATCCTTAGGGCGAACGCCGAATTTTGGATGGAATATCACTATTGGGTTTCACACATGATTATTAGTTAAGAAGATATAATGTATTTATTATAATTTTGTATTTTTATAATAAGAATAATATATAATTATTAATATATTATCATTGATCCTACATAGTTAAAAAAACTCCAAAATTCCTCAACAATTGACCTAAAAAATATTATACAAATATACTAAAATTACAAAATAAAAAATACAGGATCACTAAGATATCTCTAGCCACTCATGAGATATATAACCACATAACTAGTAACTTTGAAAATCATTTAAAATTCAACATTCAGGGAAAGTTTCCAAAATTTATCATGGGGTTAAAACTGGACTAGGAGGTTAATAGTACCATAAAATATATGTTTGGTTTTATGATATGGAAAATTTTAATTTTTTTCCTCTATTGTGGTCTTTAGGATCAGAAAACTAAAAAATGATTTATGTATTTAACATGAAACCAAGGTCTCTAAAAGCTACACACCATTAAATATTTTCATAACCAAAAATGAAATAATTGGAGAATTTGAACTTAGAATATCACAAAACATCCTTCAGGGAAAAAAACCACATTCACATGCACTATTTTCTTCTTCTAGGACCAAACCCTAGAGTAACTTGGTATTCCAATATCTTTGAAAATAACATCCTTTACCATCAACAATAATTTTATCACCAACTCATCTTGAGAAAAAAACATTATAAAGATCATAATACCTCCCTATTATAGTATTTACAAACCATTATACACAATGATTTCCGAACTATTTTGTATAAAATAAAACCATGAACCACATCCATCCTATTAAAAGTAATTTTTAACCATTTTTAACTATTTGATATGCTTCACTACCTAGATTTCAAATGTTCCCTTAATGGGTATCACATGATAAAATTTTATCTTTCTAAATCTACACCAATAATAGCTTTATCATATTTATGACAGAAACTAAAACATTTGAAAATAAAAAGATTCTTCATACATCTATTATTTTTTCTACCATAAATTTCTAGAAAAACAAAGAAAAATGTCACTATATCAAAGTATAAGAGAGACATTGGAATTATCCCTTAACCACTACATAAAAAATCCATGGGTATCATCAATTAGAATCTTAGTCTGCAATAGGTTTTCATCCACTATGGGAGATATACTAGTTGTATTTTATTCACTCTTTAATGAATTCAACTAACTATAACATGCATAATAACACAAAAATCATAAAACATATCAACACCACACCACTACTCACTAGGTGTCCCAATCCCCCATAATCTAAAGTGGAAGATCAAATCTATTCAGGTTAACCATATTTTTCAACATTATATCCCAATGTAACACATGAAAATTCTAAAGTGACAAAGAAAAAAGCAAAATATAAAATCTCCTCATTTTATACACATCAAGAGTATCCATTTATGAAGTACCCAAACATATTTATTGAACATACCACATAAAGGGCCATATAATGATAGGGAATTATCTTCTCATGATATTCAACCCAATATTTAATATGAAAACCAATATAAAACCTTTATTTGCATGGTAAGTGTTCTATGTTACCCCCACCATTAAGAAACCTTTTTGGGTATATCGATTGAGAAACACCAGTTACACTGGATGACCATGTTCAAATCCTGATCATGGGCCTCTCTTACAAAAGGTAAGGCCATGAGGAAAAAACAATCAATTCAAGGTGAGAAACCTATCTATATCTATACAAGAATCTCCTTCTTAGAATCTATATTCTCATTAGCCTCTTCTATCACATAGACATAGAGTCCTAAATAGGAAGTTTCAACCATAACACCATTATAATGCCACTATTGTCTTACCATTATCTATGGATTTAACATTATAAGGGGAAACCATAATTCTTTGAATCTCATACTTACATAATGAGTTCACACTACACAATTGATACTCTCATGGTAAGACTAATGTGATTCCCCAAATTGTGAATAGGATCCTCCATGAATTGATATAATGAATGATTTTGTTCATGTGTTTTATTAATTATATAATGGAGTTTATAATTAAACTAAAAATTTAATGATATCTTTTGATAGAAAGTGAAAGAATAAATCAACCACTATTTAAAATCATTCATTCATTACACCATATTCATGGATGGGAATTCTCATATATACATATATTTCATAATGTGATGTTTTCAATATGTTGGGTAACAAAATAAAACCTCTTGAAATTGGGCATTGCATCCCACACCTGATGAGACACCACACGTTATTTAGACATCTACTTCACAACACCTAATAAATTATATATCAACATGTATCACCAACATTTTTTCCCATTGCTTGTAAATGTATGTACCAATGTAATTCATATTCTTTGTAATTAAATATCACAAAATTAATTTTCCCTCTAATGATAAAATCACATTACCCTAGGGAGTGAGTAAATTACGGTCAACGGAAAAGGAAAATATAAAACAAAAAATGGTCAAGCTAGGTGTTTCAAAAAAAATCTTTTTACTATTGAATGTATGATGCAAAAAAAAGTTTAACTCAATTTCATATTATCTAGCACAGGGACTATTATGATTGGGAAATAATAAATCTCTAAACTACAATAATTGAAGATTTATGATAGACATCTATCACATGCATTATCCCATATATCTTTCTTCCAACACCCTATCACTAATAGGTACTAACCTAAGAATCTAAATGCGGGAGATGATCCTAGCATCTTCTATCACTATATACTCTATCTCTAACAACTTTCTAATCAAAACCACTCCCTACAAGGCCCCCACATTTAGTTGTAAAATTACTAATTACAACACTATCAAGGATGTGAATATCCATCAACATTAATGCAATAGTACCTTCAGTTGAAATTCAATATTTCTTCCTATTTTAGGTTCCATCCCTACAAGGAACACCTAGCTATAATTGATTCTAAGAGGTTTCTTCCCAAAATATTATGATTGAATAATTCCACAATGAAACATATATATAGAACACATAATGAGTTATTTGTTCCTTAAAGAATAATTGGACATGGTCATTCCACCCTGTAGAGTGTCTAACATCCTAAAAAAAATTCCCTCGATAAGGGATTAAACATTTTCCACAGTAGAGTAGTGCCTTCATGAGTTTAAGAAAAAATCATACATTAATTATTCACTATATATTGTAGGGAAGACAATGTAACAATAGTGATCTTGTTAATCATAGTATGAAAAAGATATAAACAATATTTTTAGACATTATCTAAACCATTTAAACCCAATGTTCACTCTCTCTAAAGAACCAATGAAATATCTTTCTTTAAATAAAAAATAGAGCCGGACTATATGTAGTATAATCTAACTCAAAGGGAACAGATATCTTCAATACAATAAGGATTTCACTAATCATGGATGGGAGTGAAACTACCTTATTTCTAAGAGAAAATATAACTCTCAAGTAAATCACTAAAACAAATTCTCATCCATCACTAACTAGTTGTGACAGGCCTCACTACATTCATGGGATTTTTATAACCCCACCTCTTCACACAAGATATATATCAGTGGGTAGAACCCTTTATTTGATATGATTAAACCATAAGGATTATAGAAAATCTAGATAATATTATATTAGAAATAAATAGAATATCATAAATAACTATTATGTGATGCATTTACAAACATTATTATAACCAAAAATGTTATCCTAGAGCTATAGGATGACTATCTGGTTACCATATTCTTGGATAAAGGATATTTCAGTACCCACAAAAAAATTTTGTTTCCCTATTATGAAAACTTAATAGAATATAAATTTAACCCCATTACCTTAAATTCTCAAACCAAGCCTCTCATGTCTTGTAACTCCAAACTCTATCCCTATGACTCAACAACTCTGATACCACTATAACATGACCCAAATAACCAAGGATCCTTTCTGGGGTTACACTGATAATTTTACCACACTAATACCACCTCAAATAGGCTAGGTGTTGGTCACTATCCCTGAGTGGGAATACCAAAAAATCTTGAAATTCTTTAGCATATATGAACCTATAATAGGCACATCTGTCCAATTCATAAAATAACCATGGACCTAAATGTAATGTATATATATAAACAAAAAAAAATTATAAAATATATGAATCACAAATAAAATAAAATCAAAATACCACATAGAAAAATACCAAATGAACATTACATCTAAAAATTTTCTAAATCGAATGTTTATATGAACTTGAAAGATCCTCCTCATTGCATGTACTACTAGATCAATCTCCAAACACAATGGTCACCTCCACCATTAAGAAATTCCATACTACACCATGTTTTTCCATGAATCACTAGGTGTAAATTTTCAGAAAGCCACACTGGCTCCATGACCACCAAGATCATATCTAGAATATGCATCATGTTCATAGAAACAAAAAATGTGGGCACAAGCCCCCAAAATGTGTGAGTACAAAAATACTTGGTAGGAATTATTATAACCACAACAAAAATACAAGTAATAAGACATCTATAAATCTAGTATATAACAATAATTAGGTGGATAACAATGAATAATCTAAACATGTTTCAAAATTAGAAGTCTTTGGGATGTAAATAATATCCATTAATGTCAACAAAAATCTAAGACTATCACATCTCATAAAAAACAAAGGATTGTTACAGTATTGAAAGGATCGCAAATTATGATGTAAATATCTGTGTTTCATGTCATATCTTAATGGAAACCTCTATGTTTCTAAGGAGTCAAATTTCTCTAAGTGTGAAATCTACACAGTATATCACACCGTTGCCACTAGAATCTATTAGGGGATACCATCTCCTCACATAGGTGTGTTCATCAACTGAGGTATTACCTCAACTTAAAATCCAAAATTAGCACATAATCATTATAAAAATACATAGGTAAACCCATACCATAACCAATGACATATGTTTGGAAGTGGAGTAATAACCTCTACTACAACAACTAACTTGTGTTAAGATAATACACATCACCTCAATGAAACTATTTTAGATGACTCATTATTATTCAAGAAGAAAAAAACATGAGGAAGGATCTATGTCCATATATATAGGACCCACACCATGAATACTACACAATAGGCGAGGGAGGGACTAATTCCATGGATAGAGAAACCCCACCCTGAGTAGCACACAATAGAGGTGAGAGGCCTTAATTTTGTCGACAGAGTAACTGTGTCCTATGTAAAGCATAATAGGGAAGAGAGCACCTAAATTTATAAATATTATAGGGGAATAATTTCATAATGAGTACTGTATAGTAGATGATGGATCACTTAACCCATGAAACCACATTTCACCTCCCCTGATCTTCTTCATCAGCCCTACAGAGCTAAAGAGATTAAGTTGAATGTATCACCTCATGTCTTTCATTCCACACTAAATACAAGTTCACCAATGAATTCCACAATTAAATGTAAAAATATCATTTTAACCTACTAGAATTTCATCATCCCGATATAGCCGAATTGATCATGAAATAATTTCCAAGATTGAGTGTGGACTCTTGGGTTGACCCCTTCCAATAACACCCATGAGCCTTATTATTTCTAAGTCATCACACCATGACCATAACTTCCATGTTGTGGCATGTCATCCCTCATCCCAGTCTTCATATTTTTAGTTTCTCTACCACTCCTAGACTATATCATAGATTACATACTCAAACAGAATACCCCATACATATGATAAGAGAGTTTTCCATTTTTTCTACTCGAGACTATCACACCATGGTGCCCCTCCCCCATTCTATGACCTCCAGTCATCTTACCATTATTTTGTTCCATCCTCCACAATGATTTGATAACATACATACCATATCATCATTTAATGACTCCCTACATCACGATGTGGTGAGATTCCCCTAAAAAATAAATCAATTACCCTATCACTATAGTCCTTACATCAAATTTTACTTGAAACACTACTAAAACCACTTTGCACATTTTCATGACTCGGGTAATTAAATTTCTCCCATACCTCACTGGGAAAAAAATTATTAACCAATTTGGACATAGCCTTGACACCCACAAGACTATTTTACTATGAGAAACAATATCTCTAAACCAACTAGTGACTCACTGTCTACTACCATATATCTTTAATTCCTTGATAATTGCTTTAATGACCCAAAATATTGAATATAGGATCTATATCTAAATCTATTATAGATCCATATCTGATCCATCAAACCTTAAGGCATAATTATGAACTATAGTAAAGACATGAAGATGTGTTTGGAAAATAATATAAATAATAAATAATAGGATAACAATATTAGGCATGATGGTCTGGGCACCATTCATCCAAGATGGATCATCCAATGATATAGAAGGGAAGGAAGATATTTTATGATAAATTTATTTGAGAAATAATTAGAAACCTAAATAATCATAGGGATTATGAAATAGGTAATTGTCCTAAGAATAAATTTACTTGATCAAAATCATAAATAAGAAATAAAAAAAAAATTAATACCTACGACATGTAATAATCGATTCCACTTCAAGAATTTTCAACCTCTATTGGCATCAGATCATCAAACATATTTATCTAATCCAAATTTGAGGCTATTGCTTTCTTATCATCAAATCAAATACTTATCTATCTCAATGTAGTATTTATGTAAATAAAGTTTCTAGATAGACATAAATAAAACCCACAATGGGATTTTTGTGAGGTGTGTTTTATAGTTTACACAAAAAACTACGTAAATTAATTATTATTTGTTGAATGCCTTCCATGAAGTTATATATTAAGAGCCCTTGGTATAAATTGAAATTTAATTATCTCTTGGGTAGCCCCCATAATATTAGACAAAACCATGAAATCAATTTACCTATCCAATTCCCTTTTCAATTGATATAAGTGATTTATCATAATTGGATGTGTGATAATCAAAAATAATATATTATTCTTAATATATTATTTTTGAGCCTCTAAGGCACCCAAAATTACAAAACCTCTTGTAAACCTACATCAAAAATACTATAGGAATATAAAAATGGTTAGAAATGAAAAATCCTAGGCCACTAATATATAAACACCATTTTAATTTAATGAATAAAAAATAAAACCCCTTAAATTTCAACATGTTTGTTAATTTAGAAAATCATAACCTTGGGGTAAAACTTTCACTCTGATTCCAATAGAACCATCCAAAAAAATTAATATCATATTCTAGGGTAAATTAATCATTTTACCACTTAGGTGGTCTCTTATTTTTAATAAGGAAAATACAGGTTTCTACCAGATGATTTTCCAATGGTAAGAACATTGTGTATCCTTATTTTATGGATTGTATTTTTAGGGGGCTATATGTTTCCAATGGAAAATCCCTATAAAACTTATTATATATATTATCCACTTTTTCCTTGTTATTTACTAGTAGTTTATTATTATCCATATTTTTATTTGACAATGTATTTTTCCTTATTTTATTTTTTTATAAAATTATATTATATTAATTAATGAAATAATTTTACTTAAAGATTTATATTTCATAAAATGTATCTATATATATATATTTGTATTAATTTGTTTTCAAAATTATAACATTTTATTATTATTTATATTGACCTTAATTTTATTTTTAACACACTTATTTTTATAAATTAATTAATTTAAGGAGTGTTTTTACCATAAAATTTATATACATCTACTCACCCCATCTTTTTGTTTTCATTATTGTAATAATGACATTAATTATTAACTCAAAAATAAATATTTAATTTGTGGTGGGTTACTATTGAAAACTATGTTATGTTTACTAATTTAAAATAAGCTTGTAAAATCAATATATATTCAATTACTAACTATGGATATCAATAAAATATATGTGATATTTTATTTAATGTCGAAGAAATATATTAAATTCCTTTGAAAGTGGTGTAAGTGTTATATGGAGATATTTAATTTTTAAAAAAAATGAGAGTATGGATTGTGGATATTTTGTTATAATTTAATTTCCTTATGAATGGTACAAAAAGGTATAAATATCCTTGGTAAATAAATTCAGGACATCCATGTATATTTTTAAGACTTAATTTTTTAAATTAAATTTATGGACCACGAATGATTATACTAGTTTTTATAAAATTAAATATTAATTTCTTGAAATATTAGTATTGTGTGTTACAATTTTGGATGACTTTAAATCGTTATATTTCAAAAGGAAATTTGGAAATCCATATTTTTTATTCATTCATTAGGGGTGTAAGGAATGGACAAAGGCCTTAAATTATGAAAAATAAGTAAAATAAGAGTAATGTATAATAAATTTATGAATGATAGAGAATGAAATGAATCCAATATATGTGATATTTCTTCATTTCATAATTTATAAGATAATGAAATTAAATTAAATTGTATGAGGTGTGACATTGTGATATATGATATCATATCATACAGAGATATATGATTTGGTTTGCAACTATAATTACCCATCTTATATATATTTGTAATTATTATTAACCTTCATTAAATTATTATATTGTAAGTATTTTATTTCTAGACAAATTTAGGGGTAACCCATGTTAGGACATGACTAGGTTCTTGAATTCCTTGAATGAGAATTGATGTATTGTTTTTATTTCTCACAATTATAATAGATATCATCCAATAATTGTTTTCCCATTACAATTAAATAATAAAAGTACATTATTTGAGATTTTCATTTCACATTGGGCTCAACCTAAGATTATACATCCCATGGAATATTATTTTATTATATATAACCTTGAGAATACTCCCCTAATGAATAAATATTTTTATTTTTTTCATTAGGTATGGAAAGTGATGTGAGTTCCATGATATTTATTGTTTCCCCCATAGATCAACTATGTATGGACACTTCACATTATATTTACTAAACTACTTACAACCTGATATTATCACTGGTGATACCACCATATATTCTAAAAAATGTGATAGATTTTCTAATGGTGTGACATGTTATGTTTCATAAATGGTTTACTTCACCCAAATACTTTTCATTTTATAGTGTTCCCATTATATTTTTAATGTCTAGTGATTATCTATGCAGGTATGAAATGAGTATAGAGGTTTAGTATATATTACTACATATGGTGTTGTATGAGTTTTTGTTTGTTAAGGTATGATAGTTATCCTCTAAAGGTGATGTTTTAGGGATTTGTTTTTGATTTGATTTATTTCATGACACATAATTAATTCATATTATTGAAATTCATTCAAAATATTAATTTTATATTTTTCTAATTATACGATGCACCATTAAATGCGCAACATTAATGAACTATCATTACACTCATTCATATAAATTGATAAAATTGGGTACACACATATGAGTTATAGTACTCAACACCAACCTGTAAACATGGTAGGATTTCTGTTAGGCATGGTATAAATCTTTTTGGTTGATATAACTGGTCATTGACTCATGGTATAGAGGTTGAAGATCAAGGATTCTAAATATTTTATAGAGAATAAAGAATCAATGATAATGTATTTACATGTGAATTAAGATAAATACTTAATTTCATTGTAATGGATCATACAAGGGTCCATGTTAAATTTTTTATTCTTTTGAATTATAGATTCTAGGTAGAACTATACACATCTCATATAGAATAGAAATAATTTGTTTTCATATATTGATATTGTGATACTCCCAATGATAAACCAGTATTTTTTCTTTACACTTATAATTTTGGCCATGTCTAAAATACAAATAAGTAATTCTAGATTTTTTTAGAAATATGGTAAACATTATAATATTTTTGGAAGATGAAATATTTCACCAGGATCTATATTAATCAACAAATATAGTCATTAACCTACCATCATTGAGGGGATATAATTGAGTTCATTAGGTGCATGTAATCAATGGACAATGTTTCTTAATAGTTTCTTATGTGTATTTATAATAACAAATAATTTCATTGAATAAAATTTTCATTAATTATTTTTTATTGGATTTTTCCCTAATAAGGAGTAAGTAGAAAATTTGTTTACCAAAATTCTAAAAAATTATGAATTTAAAACATTATGGTAAATATTATAGTTCTGCATCTTTACTAATGATTATAATTTAATTTAAATCTATTTAAAACTTTTGAATTTATTAATATTTTTTTATCTATAGGGGAGAGTTGACCAATAAATCAAAGTTATTAATATTGAAAAAATGGTTTTATAAATGTATAAATTAGAGAAAAGAGTATAATAGAAATAATATTTTAAGAACAATTTTTATGTTATTTATAATATTTAAAAATAATAATATATCGGAGGATATTTTTATTATCATTGATTATAGGGGAGAGTTAAATGATGTATGATCATTTAATATAGAACATTGAAATATTAATTAATATGTTTTTTATATAATAACAATGCTCACATATCCTTGGATATTATTAATTGATGTTTCCTTGATGTGAAATAGATAAATAATATAATGGAAAAAAGATTATTTTATGTCCCCTTAATTGAAATTTTTGTAGAGTTTTTTTGAAGTGGTAGTTACAATAAATTATTTCCACCTGGTTGAAATGTTTAAAATAATATCTAAACAATTAAACATGATTTTATTTTTATTTCTAAATTTTATTTCAAAAAAATATATAATGGAGATTTTTTTATCCAATGATAACTTTTCAAAAAAATAACAGAATAAATAAGTTTTTATAATGTTGTAGATTTAAGGATACGTGAAATTTATATTTAAGAATATGAAGTGTTACTGATTTAAGAATAAACTTTTTTTCATGATATTTTATTTGTTTTATTTTTTAAAATAGTTAAATAAAAATATTCCTTAGATTACAACCTCATATTTTATGTGTTTATGACATTCTGTTGATTGTTTAATGAAGTTATAGAATATGGGAAGATAAAGGATTAAATTTAAAAAATTATTTTATGGATTATAAAAATATGAGTTTCAGTGACCTTATGAACACTGTAATATGAATTCTGTGTAGGGAAAAGTTTTTGTGTAAAATTGTGAACATTTTTTTTATTCAATGTAATGGGATTCTATATAATAAAAAGAAAAACAACCTATATTTTATTTATATTTTGATTTACAATCATGCAGCTATAGTGGTTCCATATGTGAAGATTTTTGTTTGGCCCTATATATATATAATACACTAATCATAGGTGGGGAAGTTTTATCTTAAATGTTTAATTGAATTAATAATTAAAATTAGAAACTTGGAACAAGGTTTTAAAAATGTCATTTGTATGGATGATTTTTAATGGATGTTAGTGAAGAGAAGACATTGATAGTCCCTAATAAAATGGTATATTTTAAAAAACCCATAATCATTAATTTAAACTGAATGTTTAAAATATATATACATATATATTAAAGTTAATTGGTTCATTAAATTTAAATTAAAAAATTCATGAATATTTTTTTATGAGATACCCAACCATATTTAACTTAATGTAATTGTTATGTGGTATATAAGACATTGAAACATTTTAAATTATTATTTTAATGAATTTTAATAAAATCATAATCACTATGACTAGAATTATTTTAATATTTCTTGATTAGATTTATAATCAATGATGAATAATTTAATTCTTTTACATTTTTGTAGTTTCTTCTCCATTAATGAAAATTTTAAATATTTTTTAGGATTTAACATCTATATTTTGACTTTCTCATTTTAAAATAACATTATGACATTAACTAGATATTCCATGTCACTTAACACATATCTAATAGGTGTCACATCATTAGTTGTACTTTTAAGTAAACATTTTAATGTCTATGTATAAATCATTCAGCAATAAAACATTAATAAGTGGTTCTAATAATAATTTCAATACTAAGAAAAAATATATTTTTTTATATTATTTAAATAATGATCAATATTATTAAGAAAAAAAGTCTATTAATGTATAATATAATCTAATAAGTCTTGTATAATGGGGTAAAATGGGTCCAATCCATCATTTTAACTATTACGAATGTAATTATACACCCCAGTATTCATAATTAATTTATGATTTTATTTAATTTAAATAATAAATAAATATTTTATCTTGGTGACAAGACTAACATTATGGGGAGAGTAATTGAAAATGAAAGAATATTGGAATGAAGGAATACATAAAAATTGCTTTTGAAGGATATTCTAAGAGAAAACCTTGGGTAGTAAATAGATGAAGAAAAATAAATTCCCACATGTGGAGATTATATATTTATTAAAAAAATGTCAATAAAAAATTTTCATATATTAATAAATTATACCAAATATTTATAAACTAATAATATTCTACAAAATATAATATTATAGGCTAGAATATTATTTACATGTGCAATACTAATTCAATTGAGATTATTGTATTGAGTGATATTCTAATAAAGATTGATATTGGATTCATAATCACCGAATTTTGTTTTGAAAGATTCCAAAATATATAAATGTCTTTATTACCAATCATTTCCTTCAATATTCAGTGATGTGAAAACACTTTCACTAACAACACATGGGAGGTGTCAAATGGGTTTGTATTCATCATCCCTGTATATATATATGAAACGATGTAAATGAATCAAATTAATATATGTGTAAATAAACTCATCATTAACATGATAACTTATTTTAAAATATTTATAATGTCACATCTATTTGAGATATTTATCTGTTCTCACAAATAATACATTCATAATAGTTAATAAGGGGGAAATTTTTAGTCCTTGTAATTAAATGATTCTTAATAAAATTGTTTATTTTGATTCAATGCTCTTTGTTTGAGTAGATCAAAATTTATAAATTTGGTAAAAATTGTATTACTTTTTCCCACATATTGAAATGAATTTAATTCAAAAAAATATTTTGATCCTTTAGTTTTAATACTTCTTACAAATTTTGGATAGTATTAACATGACCTATGGTGAAATTATTGGTGTTATTCAAAGTTTTTCACATTATGGTGCATAAATTTATTATAAATATAATGTTCCATTAACTAATTGGTTAAAAATAATATAAATATTTTTTTTATGAATAATACATAATTGATGTAATTTTACTTGAGAAGAGGTCTCTTAGACTCAATAACACAAATATGATGTCAAGTTAATTGAAAAACAATCATTAAGAAATACAATAATATTTATGGTATAAAATATACGCTCATAAGAAAATCATTTATAATATAATAAGATTTATTGTTTTCATTTAAAAAATTTAAATCTCTATGTGTGAGAAAAATCTATTGAGAGGGATGATTAGTCAATATTAAAAAAATTTGAACTCAATTAATTATTCAAAAAAATATATTTATTTTATCACATATCATTACTCGGCTATGTGAGTACTTACAAATCAAAATATATAAAATCTGAGATAAATTATTATGACCAATAATCATTAATATTTTACATGTTTCACAAAGAATGTGACAAACAATATTAATGTGACACTATGTTAAAAATCTTTAAAATGAAATAATATGACATCTCAATGACTATATTAAATATATTTTATTTCATTATGCTGAAAAACCCATATGAAATGAGATAAGAAAATCCTGAATCAAAAATAATTCATTTATTAAAATAAAATCAATTATATAATTCAGAATTTAAACAAATTGTGTGGATGTGGAGATCTGTTAAATTAGTATATTATTTAAGAAAAAAATATATCATTTAAAAAAAATATAAAACATTTAAATTACTCTATATAAACAACACCACTACATTAAATTTATTTTGATGAGAGAAATTCATCATCCAAAAATATTCTCATATTTAAACATTTTAATAAAATATTATTAATTGTCATATATTATTTCTTGTTTTAAAAATTAACAGAAATGTTATTCTTTTCAACCTATATATGTTGAACAAAATTTTCAATTAAGGAATGTAAAATAATTTTCATTTTAAATATTAATAATCCAACCAAACCTAATATTCACCACTAATAAACTCTTCATGTATGGAATAAATAATTTTCAATGTAATGAAAACATCATGTTGGCCCACTATGTTTCATTTGTTGTCAATGAGACATGTTGTTGTCTTAGAATGAATGGATGTCAAGAATTGTCAAGATGTGAATGCCAAAGGTTGTGATGGTGTTGGTGATGAATGAAGAATGGCCATGGTACTAAGATGCATGTCACTTAGGAGATTCACTAAGTAACATAGGATTTTGTGGTTGAAACATTCTCTATGAATATCAGACGATTGTTGAACTGATCGTTAAGTTCCAAGAACTTGTATCAACTAGATACAATGTCACAACAAGCTTTAGAATACCATGCATTGTATTGACAATGCATGAGGAAGTGAATGGGATCCATCCACATCTTTTAAGTGGATGAAGTGAGCTGAAGAAGTCCATGCACTATCTCTTAGTGCATGTGAATCAGAAGAAGATCCAATTTGATCTCTGATTGGATCAATGAAGAACATTGAAGATCTATGTGATTCAGGAGTTCGGTTGATGAAGATGAACCTTTTGAATTCCATAATGAAGATCATATGAGGAGAAGTAATGGAATTCTTAAGAAGAAGAAAAATGTAGAAGAAGAATGGCTTAGAGGAAGATGGCTTGGCATTTAGAATGGGCATTTTTTATATGGAGTACTTTGTTTTTTACAAAGTAACATTCTGTCCCTTTGCCAAAAATATGGCCAGCCAAGGCACCTTGAGGGTTCAACCCCAAGGCATGGGCGCTAGGGCACCACACCCATGGGGGAACCCGTGGGGCGAGCCAGGGCGGCAGGGCGCACACCCAAGACACCGCATGGGCATCTGGGACACGCCCGGAGGAGCGCGGTAGGGGCGCATGAGCGCACCCGCGAGTGTCAAGCTGTGCATAGTGGGCACCAGTGGCGCGCCCGAAGGTGCATAGTGGGCGCAGAGCGTGCCCGCAGGGAGAACTCGGTGCGGGGCGGCACCGAGAGGGTTGGAAGTTCAATTGCCGAGCTGATGGGAGCGCTAGGTTGATAAAGCGCGAGAGTCCCGCGCGCGGATTCGATGTGTGATGAGGAAAAATTCCCGAGAGCGCATCCTGGCCGCACGATTGATCGCGCGCCAGATCCGAGCCGCTCATCTAATCGCGCCATTCGCGATCTGATCCAGGCCGTCCAAGGTTATTCGATCGCCTGATCTGACGGCTCTGAGGCATCTCCTTCCTCGAGCTTAGCCGAAGTCTCCCCGCGAGCTCCGTTCGAACCAGAGGGTCTCCGACCACCGTATGTAGAGCATCCGGCCACCTTTGATGAAGCCGAAGGCACCATGGAGCTCGTAAGAGCGTAAAGAACTGATCCATGTAAAGAAATGGGCATGCATGCAATGTTTCAACGATTTTGGTCGAGGCCGAGGCAAGCAAAGCTGCCGAAGGCCATTTGGGTTGTTGATCTGCATGGACAGGTATTAAAGAGGTCGTGCATGCGTTCTAAGTCGCATGCACGTGAAGAAAATAATAAATAAAAGAACCCACGTTGAAACAGAGGAAAGAAATCAAAATTTGGAAAGATTTTGAAGATCCGAAATCTTCGGTGATTCAAGATTTAACACGCGGATGGACTGAGGATTCTCTGCCTATAAAAGGAGAGCCCATGCTCTCGTTTATGCTTGCTGAAACATTGTTGAAAAGCTGCTGTCCCGTGAGCGCATCTCTCTGCCTCGCGAAAGTTTCAAGCCCCGAGCAAGTATCTTGCGCGGCTGAGTTCCTTGCGCGCTACTTCTTTGCGTGACAAGAAGAAGGATCCTTTTGCGCACCTCTTGCGCGAAAGAAGAATTGAGAGGTCCCCTGCGCGCCTTCCCTTTGCACGGCAGGAAGACCCGAGGCAGCCGCATCACTTGCGCACTCTCGTGGTTTGTTATGGCTTGCGCGGCAGTGTTGAAGAAGAGGAGGTCGCGGCTCATCAAGAACTTGCGTGCCTTCATATGGGCAGTAGGAGATTCGGGTGATGAGAATTACACACCAAGTGTGTGTGTGCTAAAAGGAGAAAACACCCTCGTCATGGACAGTGTGTGTGCATAGTGAACAAGAAGTTGGTCGTAGCCATTTATGTGCATGAAGAAGAGGCCAAGCTCACTTGTGTGCAAAAAGTGAAAGAAGTGTGTGCAAAGAGCAAAGAGGCCGAACCTTAGTGTGTGCCTAAGTGGTGTGTACACACTAAGAAGGAGAAGAAGAAGGATACCTCACACTAAATTAGAAAACACATTTAAGTGTGTAACCAATAAGAACAAAGTGTGTGAAGGAAGAGAGAAGGCGTGTGCTTAAAGGATTATACCCTTTGTGGGTCTACTGCACCAAGAAGAGGAGAAGGGAAGTGCATGCATGCATGCATGCACATGCACACATGAACAGAGCTAAAGCAGGTTGTGTGCATCTGAGTTGTCCAAGACCAGGAGGTTCTTGAAGAGATTTGAGAAGGCCCTGCAGTCAGTGCATGAAGATGCAGAGTTGCCATGCACTCAGTGCATGAAGTTGTTTTGAAGTGAGACTGAGACAGACTAAAGTGAAAGATATTGTTTGTCTGAGTTTTCAGTATTTGAGAAGAGCCTGATCAACAGAAGTGATCAGAAGTTGCTGAGCAAGACCAACAGACCTTATCAGAGGCTGTTGAAGGTTCTTGAAGAGAGAAGCCGGGCCATCCTTAGAAGAAGGTGATAAAGCCCGAGCAAGACAAGAAGACATGTTCACCACAAGTGATCAGAAGAAGAGCAAGGCCATCAGTCTTTATCCCAGACTGCTGAAGATACTTGAAGAAGCTTAAAGAGAAGAAGAGCTACTTGTGTGACTCGAGGAGACAAGAGAAGACCCTGTGGGACTCAGGGAGAAGAAGTCTTCAGTGGGATTCTGGAGCAGGCCAGTGGGACTCTGGTAACACCGTGGGACGCAGTATAAAGACCCTCCTGTGGGACTCAGGAGAGATACGGTGGGAAGCTGTATCAACCATTGTAATACTAACAGATTATAATTGGAGAATCCATGCTGGGAGACCATGGCAAGGATGTAGGCCTTTGGTGCCGAACCTTGTAAATCCTTGTGTCCTGTGCCTTTTCATTACTGCATTATCCGGGAAAGGTTGAGAGACATAAGAAGAGTGGATCGAGGCCTTAACAAGCCATAGAGGTTTAATTGATTAAGAATCAATTAGTAAAAAGTTTTAAAGGATCACTGATTCACCCCCTCCCCCTCTCAGTGATTCACACTGATCTGGGCACTTCAATTTGTATCAGAGGGAGGTTACCTCTAAAAGATCCAAGGGAGTCTTTATGAAGTGCAGATTTGAGGAAATGAGTGACCAGCCTCAAATGGAGATATCTGCCAAGACTCAGAAAAATAGAACGAAGAAACAGGCCAAGAAGATGAACAAAGCCTGTCCTAGCTGTGATGCAGTTGGAATAATGAAAGATCTTCAAAGTGCAATTGAATATCTTCAGAAGACAGTCCCCAAGGAAGTGGCAATGTGTATAGCTACAGGCATCCTTGATCTTCAAGAAGAAAAATCACAGCAAGAAGAAGAAGCCAATGCAATGGAAGATCAATTGGCTAAAAGGGTTGGCATAACCAACACTTTCAGAATGCTGGTGAAGGCTAAAGATAAAACTGTATCTCTTTGCAATGAAAGATATGAAGACACTACTGAAGAATTGCAAAGAAGTCTTTCTGAGAAATAATTCTTTAACATAATGGTCAAAGATGTTTTCCATGCACTGGAAAAGAGGCACAAAGTTTCAATGAATGTCAGAGATGCTCAACTTGAAGAAAAAGTCAAATTGGTGAAGGAGCTGGACAATTCATTGCAAGAATTGAAGAAGGTGCATGAAGACCAGATGAAACAACTGGTGGAGAATTGGGAAGGAAATCTAAGAACTGTTGAGGATGATAATAACTCCCTCAACATGAAATACTTAGAACTGGAGGTGATATTGAAACATCTGCAATCACCTAAAGCTGAATCCTCCCAGTCAGCTGGAAGAAGACATGTTGCTACTCAAGTATTCTTTGAGCAGGATGATTCTAAGAGAAAGACATCCTCTAATAAAAGTGCAACATCTTCTAGAAAGAAGGTACCATCCATACCATCTTGTACTGATGCTTCTAATTGTGTTTCCACAAAAAGTGCAGGATGGAAGAATTATTCCAAACAAATATGGATGAAGACAGTAAAGAAGCAGAGCTCTCCTGAAACAGCACAACAGGTCAAGAAGAGTACCCTACAATCAGAAGGACTGAAGAGGTCAAGATTCATGGGACAATGCTGGTGTTGTAACAAGTATAGGCATTGTGCAAAGGATTGTTGGTACAATCCACTGAATGCCAAAGCACAGAGGAAGCCCATGCCAAGGGGGAGCAATCCAGAAGGAAGGAAGCAACATCCACAGGTCTAGAGACATCTGTTTACTACAAATAGATTTGGATTACTTGACAACATCTGGGATGGTTGCAAAAGTGGTCAAAGAGTTGATACATATCAATCTCCGAATGTATCCGAAGTTGGAATGAAGAGAAGATCACTGAACCTGGCTAAGAGAGATTCCTTGGGAAGCAAGCAGAAGAAAGTGGAAGATGCTCCCAAGAAGAGTTTGAAGAATGAAGAGAAGTCCTTGGAATTGAAATCCAAGAAGGGTGATGCATCCAGAAGGACCACCAAGAAAACATGCTTCTACTGTGGAAAGAAAGGACACATCATGGACCTTTGTAAATAATCCATGAAACTAAATAGAAGCAGACTGAACTCCAAAAGACAATCAATCCAGAAGAAGAAGGGATTGATTGAAAATAAGTTTCCTAAGAGAGGTAGCTTAGCAGCATCCAAAGAACCATGTGGAACTTCCAAAACTGAGGCCACTCTTCCAAATGATTTACTTGTCATATGGCCACATCAGTTGCAAATTGCCAGAGAACTACAAAGAGTTGAAGATGAAGCTCTGGCAATTGCTAAAGCAAAAGGGAAGAAGAAGGTTTCACATGAATATGTTTTGAGAACCACACCGGCACAATCATCAGTGAAGATCAGATGTGCAAGTGTGAAGAATGGTGAAAATGGGACATCTCGGTTGAGAGAATCTTCTCAACCTTGTTGTTCACATTGATGAACCAAGGAGGTTCCATCTTATTCCCTTATACTATTGGTATTTACATGTGCTGACATTGCAGGGAATTGAAGATGATGATCATTCTCAACTGGAGGATGGTTTGGACAGAATGGAGTGCACCCCTTGAGGGGGAGGCAATCTGGAGAAGATGATGTTCTGAAATTAATATCATCTTGAGAAAGTAGATGAAAGGGGGGGCTTTATCTTTGCACCTGAACATTCTAATGTGTTTTGTGAAGTATGTGCAAGATTCAGCAATTCATTGAATATCTGAAAAAAAATTCAACCCCTAAGCATGATCTCACATGTATTGTTAATGTTGGACAGCATTGAGTTCCTTGGTTATATCACTCTTGTTTTCTACACCGGGTTAGCCCAAGTAGACTTAGAGTTGATCAACTAAAGGTTATTTGCTAAAGAAGAACATGTGACATCATCCCTCTCCTAGTGTTTTTCAAGAAGATGCTATTCGAAGGGAGGAACAGATATTGTGGAAGAGTACCACACCACACCTTTGCATTTGATTGCCAATAAGGGGGAGATAATATTGGCACACATATTTACCCATTCATATGTGCTAAAGGAGTGTATTGACAACAAATACAAAGGGGGAGATTGAAGTGCACTGTGTTGCATTTGTTGTCAATGAGACATGTTGTTGTCTTAGAATGAATGGATGTCAAGAATTGTCAAGATGTGAATGCCAAAGGTTGTGATGGTGTTGGTGATGAATGGAGAATGGCCATGGTACTAAGATGCATGTCACTTATGAGATTCACTAAGTAACATAGGATGTTGTGGTTGAAACATTCTCTATGAATATCAGACGATTGTTGAACTGATCTTTAAGTTCCAAGAACTTGTATCAACTAGATACAATGTCACAACAAGCTTTAGAAGACCGTGCATTGTATTGACAATGCATGAGGAAGTGAATGGGATCCATCCACATCTCCTAAGTGGATGAAGTGAGCTGAAGAAGTCCATGCACTATCTCTTAGTGCATGTGAATCAGAAGAAGATCCAATTTGATCTCTGATTGGATCAATGAAGAACATTGAAGATCTATGTGATTCAGGAGTTCGGTTGATGAAGATGAACCTTTTGAATTCCATAATGAAGATCATATGAGGAGAAGTAATGGAATTCTTAAGAAGAAGAAAAATGTAGAAGAAGAATGGCTTAGAGGAAGATGGTTTGGCATTTAGAATGGGCATTTTTCATATGGAGTACTTTGTTTTTGACAAAGTAACATTCTGTCCCTTTGCCGAAAATATGGCCAGCCAAGGCACCTTGAGGGTTCAACCCCAAGGCATGGGCGCTAGGGCACCACGCCCATGGGGGAACCCGTGGGGCGAGCCAGGGCGGAAGGGCGCACACCCAAGACACCGCATGGGCGTCTGGGGCACGCCCGGAGGAGCGCGGTAGGGGCGCATGAGCGCACCTGCGAGTGTCAAGCTGTGCATAGTGGGCGTCAGTGGCGCGCCCGAAGGTGCATAGTGGGCGTAGAGCGCGCCCGGAGGGAGAACTCGGTGCGGGGCGGCCCCGAGAGGGTTGGAAGTTCAATTGCCGAGCTGATGGGAGCGCTAGGTTGATAAAGCGCGAGAGTCCCGCGCGCGGATTCGATGTGGGACGCGGAAAAATTCCCGGGAGCGCATCCTGGCCGCACGATTGATCGCGTGCCAGATCTGTGCCGCTCATCTAATCGCGCCATTCGCGATCTGATCCAGGCCGTCCAAGGTTATTCGATCGCCTGATCTGACGGCTCTGAGGCATCTCCTTCCTCGAGCTCAGCCGAAGGCTCCCCGCGAGCTCCGTTCGAACCAGAGGGCCGACCACCGTATGTAGAGCATCCGGCCACCTTTGATGAAGCCGAAGGCACCATGGAGCTCGTAAGAGCGTAAAGAACTGATCCATGTAAAGAAATGGACATGCATGCAATGTTACAACGATTTTGGTCGAGGCTGAGGCAAGCAAAGCTGCCGAAGGCCATTTGGGTTGTTGATCTGCATGGACAGGTATTAAAGAGGTCGTGCATGCGTTCTAAGTCGCATGCACGTGAAGAAAATAATAAATAAAAGAACCCGCGTTGAAACAGAGGAAAGAAATCAAAATTTGGAAAGATTTTGAAGATCTGAAATCTTCGGTGATTCAAGATTTAACACGCGGATGGACTAAGGCTTCTCTGCCTATAAAAGGAGAGCCCATGCTCTCGTTTATGCTTGCTGAAACATTGTTGAAAAGCTGCTGTCCCATGAGCACATCTCTCTGCCTCGCGAAGGTTTCAAGCCCCGAGCAAGTATCTTGCGCGGCTGAGTTCCTTGCGCGCTACTTCTTTGCGTGACAAGAAGAAGGATCCTTTTGTGCACCTCTTGCGTGAAAGAAGAATTGAGAGGTCCCCTGCGCGCCTTCCCTTTGCGCGGAAGGAAGACCCGAGGCAGCCGCATCACTTGCGCGCTCTCGTGGTTTGTTGTGGCTTGCGCGGAAGTGTTGAAGAAGAGGAGGTCGCGGCTCATCAAGCACTTGCGCGCCTTCATATGGGAAATAGGAGATTCGGGTGATGAGAATTACACACCAAATGTGTGTGTGCTAAAAGGAGAAAACACCCTCGCCGTGGACAGTGTGTGTGCATAGTGAACAAGAAGTTGGCCGTAGCCATTTATGTGCAAGAAGAAGAGGCCAAGCTCACTTGTGTGCAAAAAGTGAAAGAAGTGTGTGCAAAGAGAAAATAGGCCGAACCTTAGTGTGTGCCTAAGTGGTGTGTACACACTAAGAAGGATAAGAAGAAGGATACCTCACACTAAAGTAGAACACACATTTAAGTGTGTAACCAATAAGAACAAAGTGTGTGAAGGAAGAGAGAAGGTGTGTGCTTAAAGGATTATACCCTTTGTGGGTCTACTGCACCAAGAAGAGGAGAAGGGAAGTGCATGCATGCATGCATGCACATGCACACGTGAACAGAGCTAAAGCAGGCTGTGTGCATCTGAGTTGTCCAAGACCAGGAGGTTCTTGAAGAGATTTGAGAAGGCCCTGCAGTCAGTGCATGAGGATGCAGAGTTGCCATGCACTCAGTGCATGAAGTTGTTTTGAAGTGAGACTGAGCCAGACTGAAGTGAAAGATATTGTTTGTCTGAGTTTTCAGTATTTGAGAAGAGCCTGATCAACAGAAGTGATCAGAAGTTGCTGAGCAAGACCAACAGACCTTATCAGAGGCTGTTGAAGGTTCTTGAAGAGAGAAGTCGGGTCATCCTTAGAAGAAGGTGATAAAGCCCGAGCAAGACGAGAAGACCGGTTCACCACAAGTGATCAAGAGAAGAGCAAGGCCAGCAGTCTTTATCCCAGACTGCTGAAGATACTTGAAGAAGCTTAAAGAGAAGAAGAGCTACTCGTGTGACTCGAGGAGCCAAGAGAAGACCCTGTGGGACTCAGGGAGAAGAAGTCTTCAGTGGGATTCTGGAGCAGGCCAGTGGGACTCTGGTAACACTGTGGGACACAGTATAAAGACCCTCCTGTGGGACTCAGGAGAGATACGGTGGGAAGCTGTATCGACCATTGTAATACTAAGAGATTATAATGGGAGAATCCATGCTGGGAGAGCATGGCAAGGATGTAGGCCTTTGGTGCCGAACCTTGTAAATCCTTGTGTCCTGTGCCTTTTCATTACTGCATTATCCAGGAAAGGTTGAGAGACATAAGAAGAGTGGATCGAGACCTTAACAAGCCATAGAGGTTTAATTGATTAAGAATCAATTAGTAAAAAGTTTTAAAGAATCACTGATTCACCCCCTCCCCCTATCAGTGATTCACACTGATCTGGGCACTTCAATATTCACTACTAATAAACTCCTCATGTATGGAATAAATAATTTTCAATGTAATGAAAACATCATGTTGGCCCACTAAAACATATTCCAAATAGTAGAACTATTTACCTAATATCAACATAGAAAAAAAGAAAAGAAAAAAATATCTTTTAGTTTCTCTATATTCAACTATAATTTACACAAAGATATCCTTATAGTAATTTTAGAGAGTTGGTAACATATATTTAATGTTTTATATGATGATATAATTCTATGGATGGTTCAAAATAATGAAAATAATTTTGGTTAAGAAATCATTATTATTTTGAATTCTCAGTCTGGATGACCCCATAAACATAAAAATAAAAATAGAATAAAATTAAAATATTGAGTTATATAATATTCAGTATTTTTTACTTATGGTGTCGTATTTCTTAAAAAACACACTTTTTGGGACAATATTTACTATCTTATTTGTTAATTTGGTCATATCATTATTTTATAATGTATAATTACTAAAAAATAATTCAAAAGAGGATATATTGAAGTTGATGCATGTGTACTGAAATTATATTATTAAATATAAATATATATTTGTAATATATAAATTTTAATATTAATGTATTAACATAATAAAATGTACTTAAATTTTAATAAACAAAATATTTTATTTTTTATTTGGTTCATCACTCATAAATAATTGGTTCTGTAAAATATTATATAATATTTTACTCTAATAGAATATGTAATCATAAAAGTATAATAATCAATACTTCAAGATCATGTAGGCATGAAAACTAATTTATGAAAATATGATACCAACCCTATCCAAATCTGAGAATGAATGTTTTCTAGAACAAACATGTTTATAGCCTTTTTTCTAAAGAGGATTTATTTACTGATAGAAGATATAATAAGTTATTTAATACATAAACCTTACACTAGTTCTTGATTACTGTGTGATGGTACTTATTCTAATATAATAGTTCCAATGATAGTGATTGGTGGAGTATAATTATGATCTCAAAAATAACATGCATAAAAATGTGGCATGTAAATGGTAAAAACTATCACGCAACCTCTCCCCTTTTTCTTTTTCAATATCAATATATATATATATATATATATATATATATCTAAAGATATGTTTATATAGGTATAATAATATATTCAGGTTTAATTTTTAGATAAATATTAAATATAATATTTTTTTTAATTTTCAAAATATTAAAATTAATATTTGGGGGGTTCCCTCCCATTTTTCATGAATGCACTATGGAGAAGATGGAATAGTTAAGAACCACCATAAAATATTAATGCATTGTTTCTATATCATCCAACTATTATCTAAACATAATTTATCACATGTACTTTAATATGGAGTCTACATAATTTCTATTCATGGCCAATTTTATTTTTTTAATGCATATATCACAATGGTTTGTTTTTTAGAACATAAAAATATCATATTAAAAATATTTTTATATTACAATAATTCAAGATACCAAAAAACATAGGAAAATTCATTATAAAATAGTTAAGATTTATAATAATTAATAATCTAAATGAAACCTTTTTTAAATGATTATTTGAGATATGAAAATCTAAGTTGAATTGGAAATCAAATTATTATGAACACTATTGAATTGTGATGTTTGTTTAATCATTTTTTTATATATTTTATTTTGAGTATTATTTCCTTTTATTCATGTCATGATAATATTATTTGATCATCCTATTGTAAAAAATATATTACCAATGTCACAAGCGTTATAAAAACATTATCAATATTAAAATTTTTAATTATTATCTTTAGGATCTACTAAAGAAGTAGAATTTTGGGTACTTCTGACTAAAGACACTCTAAGTGGGAGTAATAAGAATGGTCACATTATAGACTTAAATAAAAAAATCATGAGTAACTACTAATTGTGGAAACCAAAGGGTATAATAATAAGAGTGATTGGAGGAAGGACGTACCAAAGTGTAGTAATTATTGGTATGATAACTAGGACTATAACAAGGTGATAGTAGTAGGTATATAGATTTCATGAAATATAAATCTTTTATTTTTAGACATGTTGACTCTATTTCATTCGTTTTGGGTTAATCAACTCATAATTCTTATGTTACATGGATGTATTTTCTTTTAACTTCTTTTACATGTTAAATTATGGGGAAAATTATTATTATTGGGAATTTCAGTTTAATATAGTAGTTTGAGCTTAAATAATGAGTGTTGTAACATGTTTATTACTATATGTATAGATCATGACTATAACTTAATTAATCTATTAGCTAACAAGTTTGATTTATTAATCCTTACAACAATACTAGTTTGTAATATTCACCATTATGAGGGAACTTTTGTAGTGGTTAAATTGATATAATGGGAAGGATTTTATAGATCTAGGTGTTAGAGATTAATATTTTGATAGTGGTATAGATGAATAGTTTTTCTAGAGGATATAAATTAAATTTTTATTCATGAGTTATTAAGGATTAATTTTCTCCCATGCATATATAATTTCATTACTTTATCCATTATTCTTACTGTAAGTTCATATATTTTTTGAGTTAGGCCAATTGGACTTATGTTTAATTTTTACTATATTTATTTATTAAAAATATTATGAATATTGGTTCTATAATATTCCTTTTTTATAGTTCAATATATGTTTAATGAATTTTTATTCAAATTAATATCACACATATAACACCTATCACCCATTTTATTAGTTTACTGTCATATATTTTCTAGAGGTGGGTTTTGAGAGATACGACATTTTTTCAATTCTTATTTATGTTTCATTCTATTTTTTCTAACGTGGTTTCATGCCATTATATAGATATCATAATTATTTTTTTCTCAAGAATGTTAATATAGTAACCTAGGTTTATGGATATGAAAAAATATTTTTATTTGGATCAAATAATGATATAGACAATTATTTAATGAAAATTCAATCTTATAATGAAATCTAATATATATATTTGGTTTTATATATAAACCTAAATGGTCTAATGTTTCATATGTTTAATATTAATCCTTAAAAAATAATATAAAAGTATATTTTAAACATGATTTCGAATATATTTTTAGAATATTTTATTTTTTTATTTAATGAACAATATATGGAAAAAATTATATATTCTAGATTTTTGGTTTATTAGTGAGTAAAAAACGAAATAAACCTTTTTTAATGAAAGTATATTATATTTACCTGAATTAGTGAAAAATGTTTCATAAAATAATGTACAGATCTAATGAGAACATATGTTAAATATAGTTTTTGGTGAAATTTTTCATATTTCATTAAATATATATATGATTTCATGTGTTTAGAATTATTATAATGAATAAAAGAAATATTAATATTTAAAAAATTATTAATACATATATGGATAACTAATAAATATAGAAAATAGTGCTTTAGGTTCCATATAATTCACCATTGGAAAAAAAGATAACTATGGGTGTATCAACCTATATTGATCATGATAGTACCATTGGTGGTCATAATAGCTTATTGGGGGAGAAATTTAAAAGGGATGGTTTACTTCAAAATAAATAATATCTTAAATAAATGTTGAAGTAGTTATTTTATATTCACCAAACCATTGTCATTATAATTTATGAATTTTAAAAAAATTAATGGTCCAAGTGTTAGTTCGATCCATAACTTTTGAAATATTATGATTCAACATGTTTCATAGTATATATTATATGATTCAAATGATCAAATGGGGAAGGATATTAATAAACTTCTGTATTTTTTATATCGAATTAACATACACATTCTCATGTTATAATAATGTGAATCTTCCCCAAGTGATTAAAATTGGCCCATAATAGATCTGATAAATCCTTTTTCTACTATATTTTTATTTTATAAGGATGAAGTAATTTATATCATTAGGGTTTATAAAGAAATATCTGGGATGATAATTTATTTTTAGTGTTTAGGGACACTTAGGGTTGTTTTATTATTTCTAGGTTTAGTTATAGTAATTTAATCCAATGAGAATATTAATTTTTGTAGGGAAATGATGATTAAAAAATGTATGAATGAATATGGTGGAAAACTATTTCACTAATAAATAAATATATACAGTTAATTTGGATAAAAATTCTATAAATATACATGAAAATAAATTATAAAATAAAAATATTCTTTTTAACATTGAAATCCCTAAAAAAATTAAAATTAATGAAACATTTTCTTTAAAAATTGATCCGATAATAATTAATGAGTAGATGGTAGAGACAATCATATAAAGACAGAGATCAAAAATATAATATTCTTAACAAAATTGAATTTACTCAAGAATCATGATAATTCAAAATTACTATAAAGTAAATAAGTCCTAGAAATAACATTATTCGATAAAGAAGAACACAAATTGATTTTATTGTGTTTATCAAAAGATCTTCATATAAATAATAAAATTCTATAAAATCATAAAAATATGAGAAATTATGATTATAAATAAATGAGTTCATAGTTATAAATATATTCTTGATATGATAAAACAACTATTATTCATCATATATCTCTAAAACCATCTAACTATGTTTTTTGTAATAAAGAAACCACATTCCTTAGAGATTTATTCATTCTATTTTTTTGAAAAAATATTTGTGTGTTAGAAAAATATTAAATGATAGAAATTAATACCATTTTTAACCTATTTTAAAAAAATGAATCCTAAAACAAATCATTTATGCCTCTATTGTGAAGGGCCTAACAATTTCAACCTCTAACTCAATATTAAATCATATCTAACTAAATAATCAATCCAAAATATTTAATTTTACCTTTTGATAAAATATTGTTATTATTTCAAACCCATTATCAAATTTCTGTATCTTCCCAAGATCGCACGATGAAGAATCAAGGATAGTACATGGCTAATGATAGTGTACATCAATATAAATTTATCATCTCGGAAAAATATTATTCTATTAAAAAATAGAATTCTAGATATCATAAAATAAGATAGATTTGTCCTAATTAAAATTTATCTCATGAATAATATTATTTAAAAATAATAATTCTTCGAAAACTTGTTAGCTACAATAAACTCAAACATAGTGTTAGATAATGGGTCAAATCTCTACAATTTAGACCACTGAGATACGTACCCATAAAAATGTGATCAAATATCCTAATGTCAGCTTCCTCAAATATACATATACTACCATATCAGTATTTTTAATCCAAAAAATAATTGGATCCTTATTTCTAAAATACAATCTAAGGTCCAAAAAATCATAAATATTTTAAATATATATATATATAACTTTAATCCAATATTCTATAATTGGAATTGATAAAACATTAACAACCATTCAAAATAAATTATCTATATCATGTCTAATGCATACTATCGAATATTAAAAATAAACATATATAGAGTAATAAGATATGTGATACATCCCCACTTTATTTAAATATTTAGAATATGATTTTATGAATATGAGCATAAAATATAATGAAAGTGGTGTACTAAAAAATTTATCTCAATACATATAAAATATTTTATATACTTTATATATATACTATTCCAATGATAGTTATAATTTCTTATTTATTTTTGTCGATATAAGAGATCATCATGTGTAGAATCTTCCTCACTAGACCTAAGCCTTTAAAAGATTCTCTGTACCCACACATGTAGATGCAATGATAGAAACAGAAACATTAAATATATTCTTTAATACCATGTGAGATGAACTAATCATTACCCACAAATAATTTAAATCATTCCAATAATATAAAAATTTATTCATTGAAATTAAAAATATATAATAACACAATGTCTTATTGTATTTAGCGATTAGATACATAACCTTCTTATTTTAAATTATTTATTGAAATTTTTCATAAAATATTTTTCCCACTTGATTCCCTTCTAAAAACATCATAAATAAAACTCTTCATTATAAACTGGGAAATAGAAACATAGTAAAGGGATATCTCAAATGAAAAGAGGGTAAAAATATGATATATCAACCAGTGATCATATTTTAGAATAAGTAGATCATATGAGTGTTAGGGAATTATCAATGTGAAAAGTAATATCATAGAAAACTCATACCCAATAAATCATCAATAATAAATTATGGGTCATGGAATAAATATTTTTTCCAAACATAAGACATGTGGTATAAGGATAAACATAGGAAACCATGACACTATGAACATAGATAATAGTAATAAAATCCAAATGTAATATTGTGAGAATTTCAATAATTCCAACATATTTATCTGTGAGAATAACAATAATATTTTTGTGTGAATCATGAGAAAAACACTAATGTTAATAAATGAGTTGTGAGCATATAAATAATTTTCATTAATGAGTTATGGGAATATCAATAATATCTACGAATAACATAATTATATCACGTGATATAAAACATTACTCAATTCATTGAAGGGCTACAACAACCCCTCTTATCTTATAACTATTAAACTTACAAATATGTGCTATGACATTCCATTTATTTAATACACCTAAACTGATGATTTATTATATAATGATACACTTAATATAGTCCCAGAATATCATGACGTCTAGTGTATTTAAGAAATTAGATACCTAAAACAATAACTTTAAAAATTACTATAACATCATTATTTAAAAACTCAAAAACACGCTGTTATAACCCATCTATCTTTAAATACTTCACAAGATTAACTGGGAACCTTCACAAAAAGAGGGTACTATGTAAAGTCTAATAAAGGGAATAATAAATTCCTAACATGATAAAAGTAATAACCATTGGGTAAAGAGGAATAAAATCTGACATAAAATGTAAAATAATCACAATCCTGAACATCAAAGTATTATATAACATAAAAACATCCAGGAAAATAAGAATTTTGAAACAACAAAAAACAAGAGATCATATGTATAATTCTAGGATAACCACTAATACATCCCAACATAGTGTGAATATGATAAGCTCACATGCATTTTTATATGGTATCTCCTAAGATAAAAACATTAACTAATGCATTTGAGGGCGATATAATTTTGATACAACTTATTTCATTCATATCATATACATTAATTAGTGTGCTAGAAAGTTCAAACAACATAAGAACAACTTTTATCAAATTTAATCCCATGATTGATGAGTGTGGGTAACATACATGGAAGTATAAAATAAATTAATGATATGTTCATCTAGGTGATTATTATTTAATAGAAATGGGGATGATTATTCATTACACTAATGTTTATTAAGGAAAATCATACGATTTTAATTTTGACAGCATGACAGGTGTACATAAAGAATCATATATGGTTTTAATAAGATTGAAATGTGGTTTATTATAGATTTCTAATCATAAATACAGAAAAGGGGAAGTTTGAAAATAAATTTTAATATAGAAAAATGGAAATCATATGTATTAGTATAAATAAAGTTCTTCAATAAAGAGGGGGATAGAGAATCCTCTAACCTTGAGAGGGAACATCAAAATTCTTGGGATAAGATTCTTATAAAATTGGGATCACATTGGAAGGTATTTAGAAAGTTAGAGGCAGAGGGAAATTTAATACATGATCAATGGGTTTTGAGTGAATAGGATTGGTAGGTTTGGTCGATATTTATAGTGAAGGATATGAAAATTCATTATTAATTTCTAAACTTTATTTTTGGACTTTATGTGAAAAAGTAATCAAAATTGAAAACAATTACATCATGTTCCCATAGTTTCTATAATAGAAGTCTTCTTTTCAATACTTTATTACTCCATGATCAAAATATATTAAAATAATAACATTGGTGACTTAAAAGTGAGTCATGTTCATAATGAATTGGCTTCAAAACATTAAAATATAATATTGGTTTGTGAGGGTTAATTAAAGGATTATAAAATTAATCAAATCACATAAAATCACATTATATTAAATTTAAAATATATATTTTCCCTTTAATACCTTGTATAGTATTTAATACATCACTTTTCATCCATTACGATGACTTAATGGAGACCATATATTTTTATCAAATTTTATTTTTACCCAAATAATTGACTATCTCAAAAAATTATGAAAAATTCACTATTGGATAATTTCAATGTTTTTATTTAGGAAATAATATTTATTTGATCCAATTAATTATATAAATATGTAATTTTAAACCATTAAATAAAAGTCCTTATTTGCTGGAAAATACTTGTTGTTAAAACAATAAAAATTTTATATCCCTTATAACGATTAAATTTGACATTGTGAAATTATATTATCATTTGTATGAAAATATAAATTATTTTTTGATTATATTATATTAATGTAATATGTGTATATAAATTATTATATTAATAAAAAATATTTTTATAACTATAAATTTTATAAAATATAGTTTTGGTTTCTTCATATCAAAATCTAATTTTCATCCAATCACATATAATTTTACATATAAAATAAAAATTAAAAGGTATAAACATGATAATTAATTTATTAGAAAGAAAATATAAAAAATCATAATAATATGGTCTATATAAAAAACCATTTATTACATTAGTGGTCCCCCTAAGATTAAGATATGAATTGCTGGCACTTTCATGGGGTGGTTCGAAAAACATGGTTTTGGTCTTCATCTTGATAATATTAAACTTATAAACTAAACAGTTGCACTCATATTTTAGTTGTGTAATTTCATATTGGTATTGGTCATGGGGAAATCCTAGTAATTCCATCTACCTCAGAAGCCCTAATAATTGGGATTCATAGGGTATGATCCTATTGCTCAACATAATCACTTCTTCAATCTGTATCAATTATCCCTACAAAAAAATAGTTGTGTTTATTTGCTGGACTGGTGGATGTCTTAACTTCCTCCTAATAATATTGCAGCATTTATTTAGACCAATTCATATTTTGTGATCGCTAGTCATTTAATGTCAGTTTCTTTAATTTCAGAGTGTTTTGTTATGTATCTTTTTTTTGAGAATTTTGTGGTAGTTTCATGTTTATTATGTAGTGAGTTTTTTATAAAAAAAATCCAAGGGAAATATAAATAAATTGAAACAAACTACAACTGAATGTTTTTGTGGATGATTTTTTAGCACTGGTTATATATAACTACCACAAAACATATTACAATAAATGTATTTAGTGGTGGTTACTAAAATCTCTACAAAGTCATATTTTTTTAAAAAGAATATTTAATAAAAAACTATAGATAGAAAAAACAACTTCCATGAAATAAACTAACATTGTAATGTATCATAAATCCAACATACATATGTCATAAATCCATAGTAATATATTAATACATCCTCATTCATCATAACCACAGTCTCATTAAACCCATACATCTATCAACTAATACCTCAATCATCAGTATGTCCATATAAAATATATCCAACAACAACCCATGCCCAATATATGTCCACGTCGCATCCTCCACTACATAATTATGTCTTTACATCAACTAAAACCAACCATGCCATCACATTAACTATAATAAAAAATTAAAAAAACTAAAACTAAACATAGTATATCATAATTATAGAAGAATAATTGAAAAAATATTAATATAATAGTGAAACTAAGAATCATCAAAACTGCCTTATGATGAATTACATGGATTAGAATGGTCAACCTCATGTTTACTGTATGTATCTTCCACCTATAATGAAAACCAAAACATTTAAGAAAAGTAATGTGAAAGAGAAAAGACACTAGATAGATTCAGAATGATTCACATTAAATTTGTTGTTTATTATTAAAAAAATACATTTTAACATAAAACAAATAATATATAATGAAAAACGCATTGAAAACACAAACTTACCAATTTAAGATATGATTCAACAATTGAATATAAAAATAGATAAGAAAATATTCTAATTACTTTTTAAATAAATGTGTGGTGTGATAGAAATTTACTTAATGAAAAAATAAATAATTTGATATCACAACATGTATTATATTTCAATAAAACTCATTGTTGTTTAACCGGTGATTCCAAGTAAATATGAGGTTGTTTTCTATAGTTTTGATTTTTCTATGCTTGTTTTAGTGTTAAAAAAATGAAAACATGTTTATGACCATGCTTGGAAAACCGAATTTAGAAATTATGTAACGTTAGTTGCTAATTTTTTAAAATCAATATACAGTAGTTTTCCCGCAAATTTTAGGGAAATTTGACGTTGTTTTCTAACTTTGGACTCACCAACACATGTTTTTAATGGCATTTGTGCCTTTAAAAATAGTTTACCGAGTAATTTTGAAGACATCGAATGTCGTATTGATGTTTTTTATATGGGTGCATGTCAAAAATAACTCATCCATGGTATCCCCATGATTTCACATAAATCTAATGAAGTTTTCTATACTTTTAATCATTCCATGCACGTTTTAGTGTATTAGAACACTAAATATGTGTTTATGACCATCTCAAGAAAACCATAATTTATAATGAAGACTCAATGGATCTTATATTTCAAAATTATATCTACGATTATTTTTAAACAATTTTAAAGTAATCCAATATCATTTTCCTTATTTTAACACCATGACACTTGTTTTTAAAGCATTTTATAACTTTAAGAAGTGTTTACCGAGTCATTCTAAACACACCTCACATCAGATTGGTGTTTTTTCTGCACGCACACATCAAACAAAACTCAAAAGTGGATATCAAATGATTTCACATCAATCTGATATTGTTCTCTATCATTTTGACCATTCCATGCACGGTTTAGTGTTTTTAAACACTAAAATAAAATTTTCAATCGTCCTGGGAAAAACATAATTCCAAATGACATGTCATCATTTCCTACATTTTAAAATTAAATCTACAATTATTTACCCTTATTTTAGGGAAACCCGACATCATTTTCATTGTTTTCACCCCCCCCCCCCCCCCAACACTTGTTTTTAAAGGCTTTTAAACCTTTATGAACTGTTTACTAAGTAATTTCATCCACAATGAATGTAATATTGATGTGTTTTCTATACATATATGTTAAAAATAACTCATTGTTGTTTGTACCAATATTTCACACAATATGAGTATATTTTTACTTTTATGACTATTCCATGCACATTTTAGTGTTTTCAGACACAAAAAATGTGTTGACGACCATCCTAGGAAAATCATATTTCTAAATGATGGGTCATCAGTTCCTACACTTCACAATTCAATCTATAGTAATTGTACCCTAATTTCTGTGAAGCCAAACATTTTTTTCTTGGTATTCAGTGAGTGAAACTTTTTGAAAAAAAATGTCAATTTTAAACTAATCACAAACACTTCAATTCATATGGGCCACATAGTTTATTAGATTGAGGCATGGAAGATTCCTAATCATCATAAATAAAAATTGATAATTTTTCTATAGTATCAAGCCAATATAAATTCATTTTATTAAATTTGAGTATGTTCATTGTAAAGACCCATAAATTTCAAGGAAATTTTTTTCTTAATTTTCTTTGGAATTTTACAAGAGCGCAGTTTCTGACGGCACCTGATTCTGAGGCCCGGTGTGCCCGGAATCATTTTCCGAAGTTTGGCTCAGGTACATTCAGTGAACGGACGAGTGGGTTTTTCTAACTTTTGAATCGGTGCCCGGAATCGAATTCTAAGGGCACCGATGAAATCGCAGTGCCTGTATTTGCTTAGAAACGCCTCTTCCGGAGTTGCGTTTTCTAGGGTGTGGTTTTTAATTTTCGGGATTAAAGTTAAGAAATAAAATAATTTTACAACAACTTTATTTTATTTCACTTAAGCCACTTGGAAGCCACTTGAAGCCACTTAAAAGCGGCTTAAACTAAGTTGCAAAGGATAGGGTACTATCCAGAAATATCCTACCCTCTTGGTAGGATATTTGTGAGGTGGGGCCCGCACGAGTCTCGCCGTTGCTTTCCGCTAAGTAACGCACCCGCGAAAACCCGTCATTATGAAAGTCAACTGATGCGTTTTCTTAAATTCTTAACGCACCATTTAATTGGGAGGTTTATTTCGTGAATTAAATGGGTGGTTTCTTTCATTGAATTAATTCTATGTATTAATGGGTCGTTACTTACCTCTTTTTCATTTGTTGGCGTAATAATAAAATAAGACCAACACGACTTTTGGAGGATTACTTGTTGAGAGGTTTTGTCAGAGTTCTTGAGCATTCACCCTCCTTCGCGAAAAACGTGAAGAACGCGAAGAATGCGAAGAATGCGAAGAACGCGAAGAACGCCGGCCTCCGACGACGATCGCTGAACCCACGAAAATCGACGACGCAATGCTGTGTGCCGCGACGCTGACGTTTCCTCTCCCGTGACGTTCTTCGGCGATGTTCCTTAATCTGCAACAAGAACCTTCGATCATCCGTTAAGGTGAGGGTTTCGGATTTCTTTTAATTTTTACTTTCTGGTTTTTAACTCAAGAAAGATTTAATTATTATTAATTAAATATTTTTGTTCTTGAACCTCGGAGTTTGTCGACGTGACCGCCTTCCGCGACGACGCGACGCCGGTTACCGCGATGACGCGACGATCCTCAATCCGCAAAGAACCCGCGGCGACGAGTTGACGAGGTAGGGATTTTTATTTTAGAAATTCCCTTATTCTCGTAAAAGTTTCTTTAAATTATAGAAATGGATTCAAATGAACAATTTTAATTTATTAAAATTATTGTTTCATGAGTTGGATTATTTCTCCCGTTGTTTTTATCTAACGCGGAGGGTGCGGGCCAAACGAACACGACCCGATAACCCTACGTCGTTCTTCGTGGTTGTGCGGATTTGGCGGGCGACGGAAAATCATGATGCAAGGGCAGTTTGTCGATTCCGCAGTGAAGAACGGAACCCGGGAGGAGCACCGGCGCAGACGGGAAGGAAATCGGACCACCGGAGAAACTCCGGTGGCCCGCGGAAGATTCTGGCGGCGCGGGTCGCCGGCGCGGGTCGCCGGCGCGGGTCGCCGGCGCGGGTCGCCGGCGCGGCGGCGGCAGCCAACGGACCAGTGGCAGCGCGGGTCCGGTTCGCCCGCACGGGAAGCGGCAGATCCGCGTCCGCAGTTCTCCAGCGCGGCCCACGCGGGGCCGTGGCATCTCCAGGCCGCGGGGGCAGCGCCCCGCAGCGCACGGCCGTTCGGTCACTCGGTCGAACCGAACCAGGCCGGGCCGACCGGCCGGGCCGCGCCCTGGCCGGACCGGACCAGGTCGGATCGGGTCATGTCGACCCGTTTCGGGTCGACCCGGTTCGGCCGACCCAGGAGGGCTCGGGCTGGGTGGGCCCGGGCCCGGACCCCCCCGTCTTCGACCATTTTCGGTCAAATGCCCGTAACATGAGCTACGGGCCTCCAAACGATGCTCTGTCAGCGGCAACGCGATCCTTCGATCGAGATGGTTGTTTCGGTATATCGCACTCAAGGTTTCGGAATACGTTGAGTTCGGCTGGGTTGGTTCGTACATGAAACCAACTGGGCCCTCTGAGCGGAAACGCTCATATCTTGAGCTACGGACGTCCGATCGACGTGCCGTCGACTTCGTTGAATTACTCTAAGTGAGACGGATCGTTTGAAAAACTCCGCCCGAGGTTTGGATGCAGGTGGAGTACAGTCGGCTTGGTTTTGCCTTAAAAACCAACCGGGCCCCTGGGACGAAAAAGCCAATAACTCTCAGACCGGGCGTCCGATTGACGCGCCCTCTGTGGCGTTGAGTTCCTATTGACGATACAGAACTTTTTGATACATCAACTTTGGACTTTGTGTCAGTTGATGTATCATCCTCTCGGATCATGGAGCGGACCCTCCCGAACGAGCTTGTTGTGTGCAAGAACCCTAGAGCTGGCTGCGACTGCTACTTCGACAGCGACGACCGTGCAGAGATCCTCAGTGGACTGCGACGACGACTGTGCAGAGATCCTCAGTGGACTGCGACGACTACAGCACTCAGCGATCATTTGTGGATCAGTGATACAGGTCCTGTGTGGGCCCGATCCTGTGTGGGTCTGATCCTGTGTGGGTCAGTTCTTAGCAGTTCTGTGTGAGCCAACGCCTACAAGTCCTGTGTGGGCCCGATCCTATGTGGGTCATTGCGGGGGTTAGTTACCTATCGATCCTTTGTGGGTCCGACGACTTAGATGAATCAGCGATCATCTTTATCATCATCCGTAGAAGTATACCTGTGTGAGCTGAATCTTCTGTTATTCTCCTTTGTGGATTTTGTTGAGCTATCCTGTTTGGATTTACTATTTACTCTCCTTTGTAGATTGTGTTGTGCTATCCTGTGTGGGTTTACTGTTTACTCTCCTTTGTGGATTGTGTTCAGCTATCCTATGTAGATTACTATTTACTCTCCTTTGTGGATTGTGTTGTGCTATCCTGTGTGTGTATTTGTTTGCTTTCCTGTGTGGACTGGGTTGTGCTTGGGCTCGGACGTTGGAGCCGAACAAGAATTGATGACTTAGGTATATGTATGGGCATATACCTAAGCAGTGTCGGTTGTTACTTAGTGATTGTATCTTTCCTTTGTGGATTATCCTTTTTGGATTTGGGGAGACCTTCGGGGATCTTGGGGTCCCTACTGAGTAGCTTATACTCACCCCTACACGGGCTATGCCCGCACTTCGTTGTGTTGGTTGCAGACAACAGACAACGCTGATCGTGGTGAAGGCGTGCGGAGCAGGACTGTACCTGGAGGTGGACCACTGGGCGGGACGTACTCGGAGCGGTCAGGTGGACCCGAGGAGTAGTGGAGGCTATCTGTAACCACCCTTCAGGTGGGACTTCCAGAGGACGGCTCGATGCTACGGATTTTCTTTTCAGTTTCTGTTTTTCCCTTTCAGTTGTACTTTACTGTTGGGCTTGTATTCTCGGCCCCTTTTACTTTCAGCACAGCTTGTTACAGTTTTTACTTAGTGTTTACTTTTCCGCTTGCTTACTCTATGGTGCTTGTTTACATTTAAAAGGCAATGCCTTCCCTTTTTCTGGGATTTACGCCTTGGTGCTAGTCACCAGCCCATGGCCTATGGAAGGCGGGCTTGGGGTAGTCACAACACGGGCCCCGAGGATGGGTCATGACAAATTGGTATCAGAGGTGGTCGGTTCTACCGCAGACTCTGATCTTTCTTCTATGTAAAGCAATAGTGTTTAGCGTATTGATTGTGGTGATCAGTCCAGGGAGTCCAGTGTTGGTGTGGCGGCCGACGTATCCGTACACGAGGACCCTGACTTCTGATTTCTGACTTAATGCATGAAAACATTGATTGCATGTGTGTTTCAAGTTTTCTTTGTGATTACTTGTGTCAGCTCACTAGGTATACTATTCTGACCGTGGCACACTTGTTTCCTTTTTAGGATGGCCCGACGACAGCAGCCAGCTAGGGTTCCGAGAGTAGAGCGCGACGACAGCCCGCCGAGCGACGAGGCCTCGTTACAGGGCCCGTTGACAGCAGAGGCACCGGTGGTACCTTTACCGCCAAGCCCCCTGATGTTTCCAGCACCAACCGTAGATTATGCACGTCACCTCGAAGATCTGCACGAGTTCCAGTGCCAGCGACCTCCCAGGTTTTGTGGGGAGACGGACCCCCAGGCAGCCGAGGACTAGCTGGAGGCAGTCGTTCGATTTTTCAGGCTAGTGAGGACAGCAACAGACCTCATGGTGATCCTCGCGGCGAGCCTACTGCACGCAGCAGCAGAAAGATGGTGGATCTTGATTCTCCAAGTGCACGATGAGGCCTCTATCATCTGGATGGACTTCGAGAGCCTTTTCCGCTCCGATTTCATCCCGACCACCCTCCGTGCGGTGCGCATTCAGGAGCTTCTTCAGCTGCGGTAGGGCAGCTTGACGGTCGCCCAGTACGCGGCGAGGTTTACCGATCTTTCTCGCTACTCGAACGACATGGTACGGGACCCCTTCTTCCGGGCCCGGACCTTCGAGCAGGGATTGAGACACGAGATCAGGGCATCGCTGATCTCCCTCAGCATCCCGACCCAGGCAGGAGTGCTAGAGAGAGCCCTTCTGATCGAGAGCTTTCTGGCTGAGTCCACAGCGAGACCTACTGCAGGGCGGCAGGTAGCAGAGTCTTCGGCAGCTGGTAGCCGACGGATGACTCAGGGTTCCAGGCAGACCAGACCTTCCGGCAGATGACCTTGGGACGCGGGTTCAGCAGTGCGGGGCACACAGCGCGGAGCCAGTGTTCCGAGAGGTAGGTAGTGCTACGCGTGCTGCGGGCAGGGCCATATGGCTCGTGACTACCTGACCCGCCATTCCGAGGAGTAGTAGACGGTAGAGGGGCCACCCAGGCAGAGGCAGAGGGTCGACCGTGGCGGTCCGCAGGGAGGAGGCGGACGAGGTAGAGGAGATGGCCGAGCAGCAGGTGGTGGGCCACGCTTTGAGGCTCTGCCACCACCACCACCAGGAGGTCAGCCCCGACCACAGGGAGCTGGCGGGCAGAGACAGGCACAGCTCCAGGCAGCAGAGGCCTATGACCACGGCGCGCCAAAGATGATTCGACGTACGATATGTGTCTATTCCACCCTTGCTGCAGTTCTTATAGACACAGGAGCGAGTCACTCTTTCATAGTTGCTGCCCTTGTTCGGAGCTCGGATATTCCGACAAAGCCGTTGGCTCGATCCTTACGGCTAGAGACCACTACGGGAGCAGACTCGACGATTACGCACTGGTGCTGGCAGTGTGAGCTTACTCTCGGAGGCGAGAGCTTCGGCTGGGATCTTCTTATAGCGGCGTCGAGGCCTTACGACGTCATCTTGGGCATGGATTGGTTATCTACGGTCCATGCACAGATTGACTGCATTAGGCGCAAGGTGCGATGTGTGCGCACCGACGGGAGCAGGTTCACCTTCACCGGCGAGAAGGGAGCCTTAGCAGCACAGGATGGACTCCCGCAGAGGAGAGGACAGCCCATCACTAATCAGTTGGCTAGCCTCATCCTTGGAGCAGTGGACGTGCAGAGTTCTAGTTTTCCTGTAGTGGTGGATCAGTATGCGGACTTCTTCCCCGACAATGTTACAGGGCTACCTCCACGCAGAGAGGTAGACTTTTATATTGACCTATACCCCGGGACAGCCCCGATATCCACTCCAGCATATCGGATGGCCCCCGCTGAGCTTCGAGAGCTGCGGGTACAGTTGGAGGACTTGTAGGGCAAGGGGTTCATCCGACCCAGCGTTTCACCCTGGGCTTCGCCGATTTTGTTCGCCAAGAAGGCGGACGGGAGCTTGTGACTGTGTGTCGACTATCGTCGCTTGAACCAGGTGATAGTGAGGAACAAGTATCCGCTACCCAGGATTGATGACCTCTTCGATCAGCTCAAGGGAGCATGGTGGTTCTAGAAGATAGACCTCAGGTCAGGATATCATCAACTCAGAGTTCGAGACGAGGACGTGCAGAAGACGACCTTCAGGTGTCGGTATGGCCACTATGAGTTCTTAGTTATTCCATTCGGGGTAACCAATGCTCCAGTAGTGTTCATGAGCCTCATGAACAGGATCTTTCAGCCATACCTCGATCGATTTTTCAGGGTCTTCATCGACAACATTTTGGTGTACTCGACCACCGAGGAGGAGCACGCCTACCACTTGCGGGTTGTACTAGACACACTCTGAGAGCATCAGCTTTATGGAATTCTCTCGAAGTTCCAGTTCTAGTTACGTGAGGTCCACTTCTTGGGGAAAGTCATTTCTGATGTGGGAGTTGCAGTGGATCCCACGAAGATCGAGGCAGTGCTAGATTGGTAGCCACTCAGGAGCGTGACGGAGGTGCGTAGTTTCTTGGGTCTAGCCGGATACTATAATAGATTCGTGCCGGAATTCTCCAGAGTTGTGGCGCCACTCTCATCATTGAAGAAGAAGGAGAAACCCTTCGTGTGGTCAGACAAATGTCAGCAGAGCTTCCAGGAGCTGAGGCAGAGATTGACCAGCGCACCAATCTTGAGGTTTCCTGAGGAGGGAGTTTGTTATGTAGTCTACTGTGATGCATCAGGGACCGGACTCGGGTGTGTCCTGATGTAGGAGCGATCCGTGATTTCCTTTGGATCACGTCAGTTGAGGTCGCATGAGCAGAACTACGCTACCCATGACCTAGTGTTAGCAGCAGTGGACTTCGCTCTGAAGAAATGGCGGCACTATCTGATGGGAGAGCGCTTTACAGTATTTTCTGACCACCAGAGTCTCAGGTACATCTTCTCTCAGAAGGACCTGAACCTGAGACAGCGGCGATGGCTCGAGTTCCTCCAGGACTATGAATTTGAGATAGTCTATACTCCTGGGAAGGGGAACCTAGTAACTGATGCCCTCAGTAGGAGGACAGGCATTCAGCTACTTGAGGAGGCGACAGAGAAGCTAGCCGCCTTGCAGATATCCTTCGTGGATAGAGATGGAGCAGCCTTCCTTCAGTCTCTCACAGTCACCCCTCCACTACTGCAGCATGTCAGAGAGGCACAACGTGAGGATGCTGACTATGAGACGCGGCGTGCACAGATATCCTCGGGACAGGCACCTGATGGTTTCTCCCTTGGACCAGAGCATGACGTCCTTTTCAGAGGACGTACCTTTGTACCGGTCGCTTTACGAGATGAGGTGCTGAGAGAGTTTCACACTTCTCCTTTGGCGGTACATCCTGGAGTGGCGAAGATGTACCAGGATCTCAGATGACAGCACTGGTGGCCAGACATGAAGAAGGCAGTGGCAGAGTTCGTTTCATGGTGCCTCACCTGCCAGCAGGTGACGGCAGAGCACCCGGTACCAGCAGGTTTGGTACAGCCCTTGGAGGTCCCGGAGTGGAAGTGGGACGAGATATCTATGGACTTCGTGACTGGGCTTCCACGCACTTCCAGAGGTTATGACTCCATTTGGGTGATTGTTTACCAACTCACCAAGTCGGCACACTTCTTACCCATCTGAGAGCAGGGCTCAGTGGAGAGCTTGGGGAGTCTCTACGTTAAGGAGATTGTACGGCTTCACGGTTTTCCATCGACTATCATCTCTGATCGGGACGCTCGTTTTACTTCCCGTCTTTGGAAGGGGTTGTAGGAGGTGTTTGGGACATGGCTACGTCTGAGCACCGCCTTTCACCCTCAGACGGATGGTCAGAGGAAGAGGACCGTTCAGACTCTTGAGGACATGCTCCGCGCATGTGTCCTCGTCTTTGGTCGCAGCTGGGAGGACCACCTACCCTTGGTGGAGTTCGCGTACAACAACAGCTACCACTCCACCATCGGGATAGCACCATACGAGGCGTTGTACGTCAGACCTTGCAGATCTCCTTTGTGTTGGGCAGACCCTGGGGAGTCAGCACTTGTTGGACCAGAGATGGTCCGGGCTACGACAGAGAAGGTCCAGGTCATCCAGGGGCGGATGAGGACAGCTCAGAGCCGGCAGAAGTCATATGCTGACAGGAGGCGGAGGCCACTAGAGTTCGAGGATGACGACCACGTCTTCTTGCGGGTCTCACCTCGACGTGGTTTACGGAGATTTGGCCGAGGCGGCAAGTTGTCTCCACGCTTCATCGGACCTTTCCAGGTCCTCAGCAGGATTGGCGAGGTGGCTTATCTTCTGGCTCTGCCACCTCAGTTGCACCGGGTGCACGACGTCTTCCACGTATCTCAGCTGAGGAGATACGTGCACGACCTGACACACATCATTGACTACGGGGAGCTAGACGTGGATGATGGAGTGACTTTTGCGGAGGTCCCAGTGGAGATAGAGGATCGATAGGAGCGAGTCCTACGTGGGCGATCGATTCCTCTTGTGCGCATCAGATGGCAGCACGGGAACCTCCAAAAGAGCACATGGGAGCAGGAGGCTCAGATGCGTGCTCAGTACCCACATTTGTTTCCCTAGTTTTTGATGTATCTTTACGGGGACGTAAAGCCCTGAGGGGGGAGTAATGTAAAGACCTGTAAACTTCAGGGAAATTTTTTTTCTTAATTTTCTTTGGAATTTTACAGCAGCGCAGTTTCTGACGGCACCTGATTCCGAGGCCCGGTTTGCCCGGAATCATTTTCCGATGTTTGGCTCGGGTACGTTCAGTGAACGGACGAGCGGGTTTTTCTAACTTTTGAAACGGTGCCCGGAATTGAATTCTGAGGGCACCGATGAAATCGCAGCGCCGGTATTTTCTTAGAAACGCCGCTTCAGGAGTTGCGTTTGCTCGGGTGTGGTTTTTAATTTTCAGGCATAAAGTTAATAAATAAAATAATTTTACGACAACTTTTACTTTATTTCACTTAAGCCACTTGGAAGCCACTTGAAGCCACTTAAAAGCTTCTTAAACTAAGTTGCAATAGATAGGGTACTATCCAAAAATATCCTACCCTCTTGGTAGGATATTTGTGAGGTGGGGCCCGCACGAGCCTCGCCGTTTCTTTCCACTCAGTAACGCACCCGCGAAAACCCGTCATTATGAAAGTCAACTGACGCGTTTTCATAAATTCTTAATGCACCATTTAATTGGGCGGTTTATTTCGTGAATTAAATGGGTGGTTTATTTCGTTTAATTAATTCTACGAATTAATGGGTCATTACTTACCTCTTTTTCGTTCGTTGGCGTAATAATAAAATAAGACCAACACGACTTTTGGAGGATTACTCGTTGAGAGGTTTTGTCAGAGTTCTTGAGCCTTCATCCTCCTTCGCGAAGAATGCGAAGAACGCGAAGAACGCGAAGAACGCCGGCCTCCGATGAAGAACGCCGAACCCGCGGAAATCGATGACGCAACACCGTGTGCCGCGACGCCGACGTTTCCTCTCCTGTGACGTTCTTTAATCCGCAACAAGAACCTTCGATCATCCGTTGAGGTGAGGGTTTCAGATTTCTTTTAATTTTTCCTTTGTGGTTTTTAACACAAGAAAGATTTAATTATTATTAATTAAATCTTTTTGTTCTTGAACCTCGGAGTTCGTCTACGCGACCCCCTTCCACAATGACGCGACGCTGGATACCGTGACGATGCGACGATCCTCAATCTGTGAAGAACCCGCGGCGAAGACTTGACGAGGTAGGGATTTTTATTTTGGAAATGCCCTTATTCCCATAAACGTTTCTTTAATTTAAGGAACCGGATTCAAATGAACAAATTTAATTTATTAAAATTGTTGTTTCATGAGTTGGATTATTTCTCCCATTGTTTTTATCTAACACGGAGGGTGCGGGCCAAACGAACACGGCCCGACAACCCTCCGCCGTTCTTCGTGGTTGTGCGGATTTTGCGGGAGATGGAAAATCGTGATGCAAGGGCAGTTTGTCAATTCCGCAGTGAAGAACGGAACCCGGGAGGAGCACCGGCGCAGACAGGAAGGAAATCAGACCACCGGAGCAACTCCGGTGGCCTGCGAAAGATTCCGGCGGCACGGGTCGCCGGCGCGGCGGCGCCCCGATGCACCGCCGGACGAGGCCGCCGCGGCTGAAGCCGCGGAGGTGGCGGCCAACGGACCCGCAGCCCCGCGGGTCCGGTTTGCCTGCACGGGACGCGGCAGAGTTGCGTCCGCGGTTCTCCAGTGCGGCCCACGCGGGGCCGCAGCATCTCCAGGTCGCGGGGGCAGCGCCCCGTGGCGAACGGCCGTTCAGCTGCTCGGCCGAACCGAGCCAGGCCGGTCCGACCGGCCGGGCTGCGCCCGGGCCCGGACCCCCGTCTTCGGACTATTTTCGGTCAAATGCCCGTAACATGAGCTACGAGCCTCCAAACGACGCGCCGTCAGCGGAAACGCGATCCTTGGATCGAGACGGTCATTTTGGTATATTGCACTCAAGGTTTCGGAATACTTTGAGTTCGGACAGGTTGGTTCATACACGAAACCAACTGGGCCCTCGGAGCGGAAACAATCATATCTTGAGCTACGAACATCCGATCGACGTGCCGTCAACTTCGTTGAATTCCTCTAAGTGAGACGGATCTTTTGGCATACTCTGACCGAGGTTTGGACGCAAGTGGAGTACGTTCAGGTTGGTTTTGCCTTAAAAACCAATCGGGCCCCTAAGACGAAAATGCCAATAACTCTCAGACCGGGCGTCCGATTGACGTGCCGTCTACGACGTTGAGTTCCTGTTGATGATACAGAACATTTGGATACATAAACTTCGGAATTTGTGTCAGTTGATGTATCAGCCTCTCACCTCGTAGAGCGGACCCTCCCGAACGAGCTTGCTGTGTGCGGGAACCCTAGAGCTGGCTGCGACTGCTACTTCGACAGCGATGACCGTGCAGAGATCCTCAGTGGACTGCGACGACGACTGTGCAGAGATCCTCAGTGGACTGCGACGACTACAGCACTCAGCGATCCTTTGTGGATCAGTGCTACAGGTCCTGTGTGGGCCCGATCCTGTGTGGGTCCAATCCTGTGTGGGTCAGTGCTTAGCAGTTCTGTGTGAGCCAGCGCCTACAGGTCCTGTGTGGGCCCGATCCTGTGTGGGTCATTGCAGGGGTTAGATACCAATCGATCCATTGTGGGTCTGACGACTTAGATAGATCAGTGATCATATTTATCATCATCCAAAGAAGTATACCTGTGTGAGCTGAATCTTCTGTTACTCTCCTTTGTGGATTGTATTGAGTTATCCTGTGTGGATTTACTGTTTACTCTCCTTTGTGGATTGTGTTGTGCTATCCTGTGTGGGTTTACTGTTTACTCTCCTTTGTGGATTGTGTTGAGCTATCCTATGTGGATTACTGTTTACTCTCCTTTGTGGATTGTGTTGTGCTATCCTGTGTGGGTATACATTTGCTTTCCTGTGTGGACTGGGTTGTGCTTGGGCTCGGACGTTGGAGCCGAACAAGAATTGATGACTTAGGTATATGTATGGGCATATACCTAAGTCGTGTCGGTTGTAACTTCGTGATTGTATCTTCCCTTTGTGGATTATCCTTTGTGGATTTTGGGAGACCTTCAGGGGTCTTGGGGTCCCTACTGAGTAGCTTATACTCACCCCTGCACGGGTTATGCCCGCAATTCGTTGTGTTGGTTGCAGACAACGGACAACGCTGATCGTGGTGAAGGCGTGCGGAGAAGGATGGTACCTGGAGGTGGACCACTGGGCGGGACGTACTCAGAGCGGTCAGGTGGACCCGAGGAGCAGTGGAGGCTATTTGTACCCACCCTTCAGGTGGGACTTCCAGAGGACGGCTCGACGCTGTGGCTTTTCTTTTCAGTTGCTGTTTTTCACTTTCAGTTGTACTTTACAGTTGGGCTTGTATTTCCGGCCCCTTTTACTTTCAGCACAGCTTGTTACAGTTTTTACTTAGTGTTTACTTTTCTGCTTGCTTACTCTGTGGTGCTTGTTTACTTTTCAAAGGCGATGCCTTCCCTTTTTCTGGGATTTACGCCTTGGTGCTAGTTGCCAGCCCCTGGCCTATGGAAGGAGGGCTTGGGGTAGTCACGACACGGGCCCCGAGGACGGGTCGTGACATTCATTATCTTTTTGACTAAAATTGATATCAATTTTAAATAAAAACAAGCACTTGGAGTCATTCCAGTCATACCGTGCGATGGAATAATGTTAGGCTGATTCTTACACATACCAAATGACATATCTATCATTTATCAAAAGTATCAAAAGAATCCTTTCAACTTTTCATTGTTTTGAGTGTGTTACTTTTCTTTTTTACAAAAATGTAATTTTAACCTGGAAACATGCACTTTGACTCTTATCCATCACATCATGTTTGATTTTTATGTGAGGAAAATTCCTACACATCAAAAATAATTTATGAATCAATGTAAAAAAATTATGAAGAAAATGTCATCATGTTTTCTCAATTTCCATTGACTGATGTCTTTTCAACTAAAATATCAATTTTTAACTGATAACATACACATTAAGTAATACTAGGATGATCGTGTACCAAATTGATCTTCATCTAATTCATAGACACTAAAAATGAATTATGAATTATTTTTATAAAGTATAAAATCAATATGAATGTTTTTCCTTAGTTTTGAGTTGGGTAGTTTTCCTTTTTACTAAAATTGATGTTAATTATTAATCAAAATATGTAGTTGGAGTCATAATGGTTACATTGTGCATCGGATTGAGGTGTGGCTAATTCTTAAACATCTCAAATGACATATGGATCATTTAACTAAAGTATAACAATAATCTTCATATTTTTCTTAGTTTTTAGTTGGTTAGTTTTTATTTTTACTAAAATTGATGATAATTTTAAATAAAGAATCCCATGGAGTCATACATGTCACACCGTGTGTCTGATTGAGGTTCAGTTAATTCATACACATCCCAAATGACTTATGATCATTTTACTAATGTTTCAAAATAATATGAATATGTTTTCTTATTTTTGAGTTTGTCAATTATATTTTTTTGAAAATGTCATTTTATACTACCAACACGCACTTTGACTCATATTGATCACATTGTTTGTTGGTTTTATCTAAGACAAATTCCTACAGTTCAAAAATTATTTAAAATATATGTCCTATATTATAATGAAAATATGAGCATGATTTATTAGTTTTCAATGAGTGACCCTTTCTAAACTAAAATGTTGGATTTCAAACTGATAATGGACACTTTGAGTCATATCGGGCATATAGTATATTAGATTGAGGTAAGGATGATTCCTACACATCAAAAATTAATTATGGATCATATTATTAAATTTTCAAAACATTATGATTATTTTTTAATAGTTTTGAGTATATTCTTATCCTTTTTAAAAAAATTAATGACAATTTTAAATTAAAGCACTTTGAGTAATATTGGTCGCACCGTGTGTCAGATTAAGTTGTGGTTTATTCCTATGCATCCCAATGTCTCAAGAAAACCTAAATTACAATGCTACCATGATTACCATATCTTTTATTTATCGATCTTCTAACACTCCATATTTTTTTGTATTCTTATCCAAAAAACCATTCTCATTATTGAAATCTAGAAGAGTATTGGAAAATATTATGCCAATTATATCATGATAAGTAACCACAATGGGAACATGATATTCCATTAATATTATGGATTTCAACAAAATTGAATGTTTTTTAGCTAATAATAATGACTCAATATGTAGTGTTGGTTGTTGAACAAATAAAGGAAATGGAAACCACAGTAAAATTGGAAGAAAGAAACATTTTATCTCATTTGTGTCCTATTGTAGACAGTTTAAGGGAAGGTATGATATCCCAAAATATAGGTGAAAAAAATAAATAAGTATTATATAAAAATGTTGAGGATATTAACTTTAAAATAGTATATAAAATGATGGAAAAAATAATTAAATAAGTAGTACGAATTCAAAACACTTCTTGATATTAATGGAAAACATACCGTGTTTATAGATCCCCTTAAATAATTCTTAACATATAAAAGCACCACTTCATGTTGATATTAATCCAATAAATTCATTATAAGACCTCACAACCATAAAATTAACAAATAACCCATACCCCTTTTTTTGATATTAACAAGCACTCACAACATTTATATTAATCAAAAAAATATTGATATTTTAGAAAAAACAATCAAAACCATGAAACTCAATGTTTTTGAAAACCCATAAATAATTTATAGTAACAAAATCAATAATTTCATAGGAAAATTAAATTTCTTCAAAAACCTAATGTGAAAAAGTAATTTTAAAAATTGGCTTACTGTATTAATAAAGAAAACCAACAATTTATCACATTAAAACAAATGAAAGCTCCTTGTATTACTATCACAATTTTATCCTCATTAATAAACATAATTTAATATTCAAGAAAAAATAATTAAACTAATTCAATAAATCATGGTTATAGAACCGAAATAGGTATATTGAAAAACCTACTGGAGTTAATAACTACATTAACAGAGTGGAAAATGGTCGTTTTGGATAGTGGGGAATAGTGAGGGGCAAGGAGGTGATGGGTGATGGGTAAGTGAGTGAGTGTCAAGGGTTGAGTGGGTAAGTGGGTGATGGGGGATAAACAGTCATTATGGACAGTGATGGGGGTAGGGTATATTGGGTGATGGGGTGAGTGGTGATGGGTAAGTGAGTGACTGTCAAGGGGTGAGCATGTTAGTGGGTGAATGGGGATAAATAGTCATTATAGACAGTGATGGGAAAAGGGGGTATTGGGTGAGTGGGAAAGGGGATGGGGGAGGCGAGCATGTGAGGGGATGGGGGAGGAAATAAATAGAGGGTTAGGGGTGATAGGGTTAGTATTGTGGGTATTCTAGGGGGTAGATAGGGGTGGTTAAGGGATTCGAGTGGGAGTGAGTGGTGGAGACTAGTAAGGGTTGGTGAGGGGAGCGATGCCAGATTATAGAAGGGGTGGGGCATCTTTGGGTGTCTTAGGGAGAAAGGGGAGAGAGATCAATATTAGCGGTTATTTAAACATTTAGAGTCAATTTTATTAAAAAAATCTAAAATATTAAAATAAAACATATATTTCAGTGGTTTAATCAAACTACTGATGTATTATATTTTTTCTAAATATGATTAATTTAGGGAAAATTTTAAAAACCCCCTCTAAGACATATTTTTTTGGTAATTTATAATTTATCATAACCTTTAATATATAATAATTTTAATATTCATTGTAAAATTTCCATATTATGAATAGTTAATATTCTTAACCGTCTTTTAAATATGAATGGATATATTTTTTAACAATCCAAATTAACTAATGTAGTGAATGTGTTTTCTATAAATACATTACTTAATAAGGAATTTATTCATTCAAATAGGGAGTTTCATTTATAAAATTTTTCGTTACTATATTTTTCCCCCTTTATAAATTTCAAACAAGAAATTTCATATCATAAACTAAATAAAATAAGGTTAATTTTATTTCATCACCTCTTCCAATTCCTATGTTTCATTCTCAAAGTTGTGGTTCCACCACAACACTTTGACCAGGTAAATTTTCTTATTTCATAGAACTTTGAATCTCTTATTTAATATATTCACTAGATACTCTTCATATGAAAGATCATTCTATAATGGTACCACCTATGGATTTAGAATATCTGAAAGGGTTTGGTATGTACTTCCTAAAGAGGGATACATAAAACACATCATGTACTTAAAATAGGTTAGGTGGGAGTATCTAATCGATAGACCATATCTTTGATGTGATCAAGGATCTCAAAGGGGATAATATATCTAGGACTAATATTTTCCTTCTTCACAATACTATTGAATTTATAAAATAGTGATATATAATGAAACACACTATCTTTGACCTCAAACTCTAGGTCATGTTGATGATTTTATAGATATTTGTTCTATAAACGTTTTGTGTATTTAATATTCCATTTAAAGTTTGGAATCATGTCTTCTATATATTGGATATTATCAGGTCTCATAAGCTTTCACTCTACATGTTCATTCCATCATGTTGGAGTCCAAAAACTATTCCCATACTGAACCTCATAAGGTTCCATTTGAATTAAATAATGGAAAATGTTCTTATAGGAGACCTCTACTAGGGGAAGGTATTGATTCCAACATCCTTAGAAATACATTTAACATTATATCAAAATTTAATATAGATTTTAAATGGTTATCTCATATTGTTTATACATATAATGGTGATAAGTATTCCTAAAACTTGGCTCCATATCCAAAAATTATTATAGGCCTCTCCAGAAACCTCTGGAAAACATCGTATCTTGGTCAAAGATAATGGATAGCGGAACTCCATATAGTTTTACCACCTTATTTTATTATATCTTATTGAGTTAGTTAAGAGTGGAATATCCATTGATATATATATAAACTGTTATGAATTTGTAAGGAAATCAACTGCCACCTAGATGGTTTTATTTCCTTTAGATTTCCTAGGGGATCTTATGATGAAATATATGGTTACTTTTTCCAATTTACATACAGGTATGGCCAATTCATACTCTTAGAAATTTGTTGTTAATCCTTTAATTGTTATAGTACAATGAATTAAGATTCAATATTTTTTAATCTCACTCTTCATAATATCCATAGATAAGATTTTTGTCATTTCTATATACATAATATTGAATCATGGATGAATATATAAGGATGATATATGCACATCATCCATAACTTTCCTCTTTAGTTATGGTTTTGATGGGACAAATATCAATGTTCAAAACCTTATGAATCAATATTTATCAATTCTTAACTCAACAATATTTTCATCCAATCTATGTATCTCCTCGTCATATTTTTGGGAATCCTTGATCTTCTCATGAAAGGATTAAGGTAGTATAAAGATACTTTTATTATTCTCATGTCCATCCTTTGTATTTCCATGAGAATGATATCTTTTTCAATCCACATTATGAATATGGATGTAGTATTATTTCTACATAGATTATTTCCCACTTTGTTTTCCTTCCTAGGATTGTAACTGATTGAACAATCCTAATCCTTTGTTAGATCAAACAACCTTAATTTTCACATAATTAAATCCCTTTATGTTACTATAAACATGAAGCTTTTATAATCCGTATGTATGCCACACTTTTCTCCATAGGGATAATGTGGCCAACTATTTTTTTTGAAGATCACTATAGCCAGTTCTAGATCGTGGGTTGGGTTGTTCTGATAGTGGATATTTAATTGTACAGAGTAATAGGATATCATTGTTTCATCTTTCTTGAGTACACAATCCAATCCCATTTTGGGAGCATCGTTATAGGAAAAAAATAATTCCCCGTTGGTGGGTAATGTAAGTACATGTTAATTGATTAGTCCCATAATTAACTCTTTCAAAATATCCTCAAATTCATCAATAAAAACAATATTCACTACCTTATGTGATAGATTGGTTATTAGGCTTGAAATTGTGAAAATTTTCTCGAAAAGAGAAAATAGTACCCACTGAATCCAAGGAAACTATGGATCTCCCTCGTGGATGTTGTTTTGGGCCATCCTTTAATTTCATCATTATTCAAATGATCCATAGATATACCTTTAATGGTGATAATATTTCCTATGAATGTTACTTACTCCATCTATAACTCTCATTTATTATAATTTTCATATTTCCTTTCCTTTCACAAGGTCTTCTATAAGATATTCATATACTCTACGTGTTCCACCTTTCATTTAGAGTGGATAAGAATATCATCTTAAAATATTGCTAAAAAATTCAAGGTAGTCCCAAAATAATCTATTAATTAATTACATGAAGATTGTTGGATAATTATTGAGTCCAAATGGAATAACTATGAACTCATAGTGCCCATACATTATACAAAAAAAAAGTCATTTGGATATCCTCATTTTTTACATTTACTTGATAATAACCCAAATAAATATCTACCTTAAAGACGTTTTGAGCTACACATAGCCAATCAAATATGTAATTAATCCATGGTATATGATACTTGGTCTTTAAATTTGTATTTTAATCTCACAATAATTAATGTAGATGTTTATTAACCCATCCTTATTCTCGATAAAAAGGTTTGGTGCACCCCATAGTAAATAACACGTGTGTATAAACCACTTATATATATTCTATTTAACTTTCCTATTAATATCTTCAAGTTCTATAATAGAAATTCCATATCGATTATTTGATATTTTAATAACTCTATGTATGAAATTGTTTGAGAAATCAATCTCTAATTTTTTAGGAAGACCAGGATCATATTTAGAAAATACATATGTATATTCACCTATAATGGGAATGTCATCAAGTATGATATTTTTATTATTCTTAATAATTTGAGATAGCTATTATTTCTAATAAATTAATAATATATATTCTTGAGACTCTGATTCCAAGGGTGATTCATCCTCATCCTTGAACTTCTATAAAATTGAAGGGTTATTTAACATACATGGAGTGATATCCTTATCATAGAAATTTATGTAGTATCTATATAAGTAAATCCAATCCCTACCTTGAATTTCATCTAATTATTATAAATGGATTATTATATGGTTTACTATTAAGCTCTACCCTCATATATGGAATGTGGAGGAGCATGGGGTGCAATAATTTTTCCATTTTTTATTTTCATTGATAGTTATACCTTCACATTTTGATTTGGTATTTTAATAGTTCAACTAAACATGTGTGATATGAAAGGATACGTTGAACCTTAATCAAACCATATGTTTTCTATGATTTAATAAATAAATATCATAAAAATAACCAAATAATTATTATGATCCACCTTAGCAGTTTTTATGGAATATTCTCACTCATTCCCTCTAGGCCATGGAGTTTTTTCATTGGCTATCATCGAAAACCTTTTATATATTTCATTGATATCCTTAGTGTCTTTGTTCCTTGAAGTTGAAACATTGTACATACGGTTGAGGGTTGAATGTATAATTTCTTTCTTCCATAACATTAGTGGGTTTCTCCTGTTAGTATTTTAAATCTTGGTTTTTTTCCTTATCACATCTAATGTTTTTCCTTGTCTCCATTATAAAATTTGCATCATGCCCTTTCCTATACTTTTAACATTTTGGATTTTGGACATTTTCCACCATATGATTTATGCATCTCTCTACTAAAATTAAACACTATTCTCTACTTCATTACTTTATACCCAAGAGGCCCTTAATATTTAATGATATTAATTTCTACTTTGAGTAAATATTGTAAAATTTTATTATATTTGTAAAAGTATCAAATCACCAATCATTTTCATAGACTACAATTTATGCAATTGAATAAGAGGGAATAATTACTTTTGGGGTCATTGAAAATGAATGAGATGTATCATGAATGTTTTGTAATGTATTCATAGTACACACAGATGGATTAATCTTCCCTAATTATCTATATATTTTAATTTATATAGTGCAAGGAAATAAAAAACTAAAAAACATTTTCTATAATTATTTACACTCCTTAACTTTCATCTCCTCCTTAGGATTCATATTTCCTTTATTAAGGGCCACTATTGGCCAGCTGCTCCCTCCAAATAATAAATTGTATGGATAAACTTTTCTCTCAAAAATCATTCAAGGATGGATAATATATTTTTAATATAGAGTATCTATTTTATCACTATTAAAGGATTGGAATATCTACTGAAATTTTGAGTCATTTTTCACATAAAGGTCTCAATTAAAATTTCTCCGTCTAAGTGGGTTTTGGGATTTCCAATTAATTCAAGTTTGTATTAAAAAAAATTTATTGAGAAATTAGTTCTACTAATTACTCAACTATTTATCCCATTGGTTTGGGTATTTCATTTGGGTAGTCATTAAGTGTCCCATCACATTGGTTTTTGACTCGGTTCCACTTATTTATAGCCATTAACTAAAATAGTGGAACAAATTACGGATGTGATTTTTCAAAATATTACACACATAAAATAGAAACATATGAAAATTTAATGGATAACTCATAAATGACATGAATTCCTTACCTATGAATTTCTAGGTTTCAATATAAGTTATCTAATGTTTATTTCCTAATATAAAATTTGTGGGTACTGTTTCACTTTATGATAGTTTGTATGGATCTAGTGAAATTAGAGAAACATTTACCTTAGGAGTTTCAAACCATGTGAGATATAAAGAATATTTTTAATGATCTAGAGGATGATTGACTTAATACCCAATTTACCATATTTACAGTTATTAACCATAAGTACAACTGTGCTAGAGCCTCATCCACAATTTGTGTCTAAACAAGGCTTTTATTGCAGGGAAACCACTTACTCTATACTCTACCATAATTTATGTATTTTTTATGCTTATCCTGATATAAAATGATTTCAATGAAGTTTTATAATCCTAATCCCTAAATATAAATGGACCTAGCTCTGATACTAAATTGACAACCCATATATTTGAGACACGTGAATTCGGGATTTATTTCATAAATAGACCCCTAATAATATCCTAAAATAGAGTGAGGACTAGTGTATTTAGTTATTTAGATATATAACATAATAAATCGAAATACGGTTATAAAAAAATTATTCAAAAACATAAAAACACTCCCTCGTATTCCATCATTCTTCTAATGTTACACGGGATAACCTCGGGATGTACCAAGGAAAGGGGTGATTTATAAAGGCCAATTAAAGAATACTCACATCATAACATGATAAAAGGAATAAATTTTATTAAATAGGAAAATAAAGGTGAAATAAAAGGGTTGATAAGCAAAAATTGAACATGTAATCACGGTATATTATGACAACATTAAAAAGATATAAGAATGTGGAAACAATATAAAACATGACATCATAAGTTATGTTAAGTCTAACCGTTGAGACCTAATAACATGGTTTTCTTAGTATATCCCGCCATAAATAATAAATGGTATCTCATAAGATAAAAAATTACCCAATTCATTGTATGGAAATATAATTCAAGTCACGGCCATCATATTTATATCCTGTACATGCATTAGTGTGCCACATAGATAATACAATATAAAAAGATATTTCCTAAATTTTAATACCATGATTAAAGAGAGTGGATTATATACATATAAGTCCCAAATAAATTAAAATTAGGTACATATAGATGAATACGCTTCAGTGTAAATAGTCATCAGTATTCACTACATAAATGATTGGAAAGGAAAATCCTAGGATAATTTTAGTGGCATAATAAGTGAACATAAAGACTCATTGAAATGTTTAGTGAGAGTAAAAGTTGGTTTATAATTAATTTTTTATAATATGTATAGTAAAACGGATGTGTAAAAACACATTTCAACATGCAAAATACGTAATAAAATTTATTAATATGGAGAAAGTGCTTGAATAAAGTGGTGGAGAGAATCCCTATACCTTGAGAGGGTTCTTTAAAAAGATTAAAATATGATTATTATGATACAGGTAACATCTAGTGATGTATTTAAAGATACAGATAGAGAGATGTATAAGGACTGGACCTTTATTCTCAGTGTTTTTTGAGTGAAGAGAAGTATGATGTTGGGTGGGTATTTTTAGCCAAAGGGGGGAGAATTATTTATTAATTTATAAAATTATGTTTTTGACTCTATATGATATAATAATAAAAACACAAGCATTTTAATTTTTTTCTCATGGAATCTTCAAAATTTCATTGGTTTTAAACATTTTTTAATCAATGTACCTAAAATATTAAAATAATACCATTAGTGATGTGGATGTGAGTCATGTTCATAAAGAATGTTTCTTTTAATTGTAAAATATAATATTTGTATTGGATGATTCATTAAAGTTTTATCAAAATAATAAAATAACATTAAAACACATTATTATAAATGCTAAATATTTATTTGGTTTTTTATTCCTTTTATATAAATTATTACAGCACTTTTGTGCCATTATGAGGTCATAATAAAAACCATATATTTATACCTTATTAAAATTTAACCCAAAAATTAAATTGTCTAAGAAAATAATGAAAAATTTACCATTATATTATTTTGATGTTGTGACTCAAAAAAAATATTTATTTTATCAAAATAATTCTCTTGATTTGAGAATTTTTCACTTTGAAACACACCTTATTTACTATTAAATAGTTTTTTATGACAATATTAATTTTTTGTCTCTTATAAATATTATATTGGACTTCACTTGATTATATTATAATTTTTATATAAATAAATATAATTTCATAATACTATTATATGGAATTAATATTTCTTCCAAGATTCTTTAATTTATCAAAAAGAGTGTTGAAAATATATATTATATAAAAAGAAAATTTTGGTTTCATCTTTTAAAAAGCTAATTTTCATCAAATAATATATAAATGAATATATAAATTAATAATGAAAATGAATAAACATAATCATTATTAATATAATTTAAATTAATACTAACAGTGTCTAGATACATAATTTTTCATTACACCAACATACGTCCTAAGGGTAAGATTTACGATTGTGGTGCATTCTTAGGGAGGTTCAGTGAACGTGGTTTGGGTCATGATCTTGATAATCATGAACTTATCTTGTAAAAAATTATTCTCATGATTTCATTGTTAAATTATAGCTTGGTATTGGTCAAGAGTAAAGCCAAGTGATAACATATCCCTTGAAATCTAAGATGATTGGACATCAAAGGGCATGATCACACTGGTCGAGGTCATCTATTCTTCCATCTATATCAATTACACCTTATCATAACCATTAGTATATACTACTATAATCCATCAATATAAAATGTTATATTATCAATGTTTAAGATAATTAATGGTCTTTAAAATATAATAGGATATATGTTATAATGATCCAAAATTCCCAATGTAGTTCATTAATTTTATATAACTATATTATATAATAAGTATTTTATTCATTCAAAAAGATAATTTTATTTACAAAAGTTCTGGTCATTGTAGGTTCCAGATGAAATCAACCATGCAACATATCATGAAAACATGTGGAATTAAATATTGTATCATATCATTTTGTAATTATATAACCTAATATGACATCAAGAGTATATTAGTGGATAACTAAAATTAAATCTCAAATAAATATTATAAACTCATTTAGATTATGGAAATTAAAAATATTTTATATTTACTAGTTCTTTTGGAGCTTTTAAGGAAGATAAAGAAAAAATCATAAGATTAATCCTCATAATTATTTTGTAAAATGGTTATAAAAAACTATAAATCAATTGAAAAATAAGTTTAAAGGGGGGAAATAAGACTTTGAAAACCTTATTTTTAAAATAATTATAAATATTTAAACCTTTAAAATAAATTAAGAAAAATATAAATATTTTCATGTGGATGATAAACAAATTATTTTGTTTAATGAAACTACTTTACTTATTCTTATAAAATATTAACATTTACTTTTAAAATATAAAATTCCAAAATAAACAAGAATATAAATTAATTCCTTAAAAATAAATTTTTTAAGAGGAATCCATATTGATAAAAATTTTCATAAAATCAAAAACAATCAAATGTATAACAAATGATATTATTCTCACACGTTTTAAAATAATTTCAAAAATGACTCATGTGAAAAATTATAAGAATATTTTTTCTATCCATTTTAAAGAAATAAATGAGATTATATGATTTCATTGATAAGTAATTAAAGTGTATAAGGAAAACACAATTTAAAAATTACAACTAATGTGGATATGGAGTCGAAATAACCATTGTAAATGATGGAAATTATTTGTAACAAAATCATATTTTTATAAAGAATAAAACCCATCAAAGAAAATGTTTTTTCTGTAAAGATGAAATTTCTGTAGAGAAACTGATAAAATTGAATATATAATATATATGTTCTAGGATAATAGAAATTTAGTGGATCGTATTAAATGAAGATAAAGTATGGCCCAATAAAAATTAAACTGAGTCAATAAAAACCTGTCAAATTTTGTCTTATATTAATCAAAAGAACATAATAATGTCATTATGAAACTTTCTTAGGAATAAAATTATTACAAATTAATTAATGATAAAAATTATTCAATGAATATATAAATAATCAATGTAAAATATCAATTAGTTCTTAATTTGAAAACATGCCTCAAGAAAAGGTAATATAGAATAAAACCCTTACCTTCACATCTCACATGGTCAAATGCATTCTATCATCATAAATAATAATTATTGATTTATTAAATATATATTATAAAATATTCTTCATATTTTATACATTTTATACATTTTATATTAATGTTTTGAAATCATTTATTTCATATTAATTACTTAATTTTAGTTAATATTGATCATTGATGATTGTTGTTTTGATCAATAATTTTCTATTTTTTGTATAAATTACCCTATTATAATTACATGTTCATGAGTTAATTATATATAAAATAGTTAAATTAATGTAATAGTGGTTTCATAATTATTTTTTAAGTTTTTGGTTCACTCTTTGGGATTTTCATTTATGATTCAGCATGATGAAATTAATAACATGTTTGTTTCAATATTTATTTAATTAATATAAAGTGTTTCTATTAATAATGAATTAAATAATAATATTAAAATTATATAACCACAAAAAAAATTCACTTGTTATTTTCATATCAGACAAGTAAATATGTTTCCATAACCATCCATGGTGAGAATTTATAGCATCATTCATTTTGGTTATTAAACCTACCCAAATTAGAACGTGATATAATCAATGGATAAGTATGATTATTATGTGATTTTATTATAATAACATCATTATAAAAGAAAAAATATATTTTTTATATTCTGTTAATGTGATAAATTAATATTTATAAGTGTTTTGTGTAGAATATATAAGAAAAATAATGATAAGATGTTTCCACTTACAAAGAAGAAACTATATCTCCATTTGGAAAACATTTTGTATTCAATGGAATTTTAGAAATTCATAGGTCATAGATGTAAAAATCTGATAATATAAGGCCCCATCCTTAAACCTTACTTAATCTTGAGTTATTACAAGATTACACATTAAGGATCTTTTCAGGTTTAGAGTTTTAGAGGATTAGATCATGAAACTTGCATTACATTCCACATTTAAACAAAGTGGTTACATAAAAGAAAACATTCATTCTTCCAATCAACAGAAACATATTTAAAATAAAACATGGATTCTTTCTTGACACATCCTTGACATTATCATCACACCATGTACCTTTCCCTTGACCTGTGAAAAACATTTCAAAAACATGGGATGAGTATAAAAAGCTCAGTAAGGGTTATAAAAATATGGAAAGGAAACATGAGTTCATATATTCATAAGAATGAAATAATACTTTACCCATAAAACATAGGAACTTTAACATACCTCATCAAATCATGAATAAATCATAGAAATCATAAGACATAAAACGTAACTTGAAGCATTCATAACATTCTTATGTAGGGAGTAACCCTCTTGGTTACGTTTTGAATACCCACCACAGTATATTCCCTAAATCTCTTCGGAGAAACCCTAACGTTTCACTCCTTCGCGTTACCCAATGCATTGGAGAGCTATATTGGGCTCACCCGCCCTTAGTTTATCACAGAACCACCCGTCTTCATAATAATGCCCAAGAACCTCAACATAATTGTATCACATAAAACATGCATAAAGGAAACATAAAATTTCCACCTTTAAATCACAAGATATCAATACAACACATTGATATAAAACATTATGAAAACCATTTTCAATACCAAAATAAAAGAAAAGTAAAACATGGTATTTATTTTTCTTTTAAAAAGAAGGTATGGCTTGTAGAGGAAGTTGAAACTCAAATAATGGTCACGGCGGCGGAGAAGTCATTGTCGCTGCATACGTACGACAAAACATTCCCTTTTGTCGTTTAGTAAAAAGCTTCGTATAAAAAAGATTTTTTTGGATAAACGTAAAAGTCAAAGGGTTTTATACACCGTATAAAATAGGTTTGTGTATAAAACAAAATATGCCTTAATAAAAGGAGATTGAAACGAAGTCCCATACAAAGATGGTATCCTTGGTTTAAGGATAAATCAATTACATAATTACGTGTGACAAACGAATACAACAAATATAAGTGGATATTAAGTGTAAAATAATCAAAGGTCATTCACACATATTCAAAGGATGACATATTCAATAACTACATGTTGAACCCAAAGAAATCGAAATTGGGTTAAGAAGCTCCCTTGACAGCCTAACGACGTCACATCAAAATGAGTTGATGAGAGATAAAAAGTGTATCTCATCTCTTGGACATAAAATTTACATCAATAAGGATATATGAGAACATATCCCAACATAACAATATGTAAATTAAAAGACCCAAAAAAGAAGTCTCTTAAAAAGAGGAAGGTGAAAGGTTCCCTTACCGACTTATGTATCTTTCAAAACATACACCCCATGAAATAAGGACAATACATCATTGATTTAAATACTCATAAATGAAATTATATTACACAATGAGTAGAATAATGGGAAGTACATACACCACTCAAAGGAAATTGTGGAAAATGTAGCATAAATCACACAGGAATAAAAGTGAGATGAAAAATCCCTTACGAAAACTCGGCAGCCTAACGGCGCCACATAAAACTTACAAAAATGGATTGATGAGATCAAATAGAGTATATCATCATATTAACATAATTTTTATAGAAAGAGGAATATAAAATAGCATCCCCCAACATAACAAATAGGATCTTAAAAGAAGTGACATAAAGGAGAGTACTTAAAAAGAAAGAGAGAGGTTAGATCTCTTACGAAAATTCGGCAGCCTAATGGCGCCACTCAAAACTTCCAAAATGGATTGATGAGAGAGAATAGGGTCCCGAATCACATGAAAATAAAAAATTACAGTAATATTAATATAAAATAACATCCCAATAACAAGAAAGATGAGATTTAAAAGGAATGACATAAAAGAGTGTACTTAAAAAGAAAGAGATGAGTAGGATCCCTTACCTCGGGTCCGACATGACTCGATCGTTCTTTAATCTCCTGAATAATAAACATGAGTTAATTTATACTTCCTTAAGAACCATTTTTCATGTTAATTATTCTTTTTATATCACTTATTACCATGTCATGAACACTATGTCATTATTTAAGTTAATAATGGTCGTTTTAACAATCATTGGTACTTGAGTAAAAAAAATAGACTCTTTATAATTACAAGTTGTTCATGTGGTAAAATATCCATTATATCCATAATTTTATTCATGATTTAGATATCATATATATCATATATATCCAGTATATTCCTGCATTTATAATATTACATAACATTTAGAGTTAAGAAATGAAATGCACTGTTCATGGAGATGGTAAGCCGTACGTACGCATGAACGCTACTTCCATTTCTATTTCATATTTAATGGAATTAAAACATAATGATAAATAATAGTATTTTAATTCCAGTATGGTATCATATATAATATCATTAAATATATCCTTTATACGTACCACATATGGTATTAACAAATCAAATCACTTTGAGGGGGCAGTAGTCCGCACTTCCTAAAATGAAGATATCGCGTATACCCATAATGGAAGCGATAAAGTTATTCCATAAATGAAAAATACAGAACCTTAAGTAAAACATAAACATATTATATATCATATATAAATATATTGTCATCTTAATGGCCACCGTTTAAGGTGTTAAAATAATGTTGAACAATCATCATTTTGGGAGGCGGAAATTCGCCATCCAAAGAAACAGTATGTTCTTTAACCATTACATGTAGGTGTGTGTAAGTGTAGCTAGAATACTTCTTAGAACAACATCTTAGTATATTGAATATACTGGAGTTGTTACAAAAGAAATTAATAAAAATAGTTTAGGGGGTTGGAGAAGCAAAATAGAAATAAGGACTCAAGGGAAGACATTACCTTAAAATCGGGTAACTCCCTTTTGTTTGAGCTCAAAGGCTTCCTTGGGAAGGATTCTGCCCAAAGTGAGGCTTTAAGGAGTTATATAGGGATGTGGAGAGATAAAATGGGTAGGGGTTGGCTGAACCAAAGGCTTTGGAAGTGTGGGTAAGGAGGTAGAGGGGGGGGCCTTTTATAAGAGGAGAGGAGGGGCACTCTTGGAAAGTAAAGAAATGTTACTTTATTTTAAAATGATTTTCGGATTAAAAAGGTCCCACATTGATATAATTAGAGGGTAAGGTGATAAGGGTTCTAAATACACCCATACAATAGGTTTTGGACATGTGTAGGTCTTAGATATTACATTATCTTTCCATTTTATTTAAATCCTTTATTAATGAGGTAATCGCTGCATCATCATGATGTCATAAATAATTTAATAAATTTAATGTCTAAAAATTATAAAAAAAATATCATGATGTAGGAAATCTTTTTATATTTCTAATGAATATTTATAGTCTAAAATATCATTTATGTGGACAAAATTAAAAATATTTTACTTATGCGATACATTCTTTGTTACATTTAATATTCATTAAAAATAAAAAGATAAAAAGTCACTTTCTCACAAAAGTGAATCCATGGGGCCCCCAAGTTTGGAACAAGGCATCCCATGGTCGGACATGAGACAACCAGTATCATTAGGACACATGTTGTGGTCATTTTTTATTATTATGATATTATCTTATTATCATTAACTACCCGACTACTCATTAATCAAGATAATTAAAGATTATTACCGTCGTTACTATTCATAATGTCCAAAAACAAAAGAGTCTTAATTACATAATTTGAACCTTATGATTCAAAATATGTAATCCATTTTACCAAATTCCAAACACATAATTTTTAACAATTAATTGAAAAAAAACTTCTCGTTGTCAAAACAAATAGTGGGTTTTTTAGAAACAATATTTATGAAAAGTTTTGCACTTGTTTATGCCCAATTATAAAGTGAAATTAATCCGAATGACCATCTTTGGATTAAATGGTAAAAATATATTCTAATTACACATTAAAAAAAATTAAAAATATAATGTAACCATATAATTAAATTATATGAAAAAGCAGTTTTGATGTAAAATGCAGTATTTTTCACTATTCATTGAAAAATGAACATTGTCAGAAAAATAACAGAAATTAACCCAATGTAAATTTCAATGTACCAATCATAAATAATATGTTTATTTTAAAAAATAGAGCTCATAAAATTGTAAAAAGTTTGATTTAAAAATGGTTTTCCATCAAAAGGGTAGTAAAACAATCTTTTAAAAATGCTAGTGTATTCAATGCTTAAGATTGGATTCATTTGTATTTTAAGCCTCTAAAATTTATTGGATAAAAGTGAAAACATTTAACAAACATATTTAATCGTAAATTAGTTATTTATATTCATTCCTGTTAATACAACTTCTATGTGTTAACTACCATTTAAAATAATATTATTTTATTATTAGAGTGCAACGTATGATTTCAAAGGAACTTGTTGTTGCATATTGGGTACGCCATCGAGCATAGCATTACCTTTAAAGTAATACTAATATTTTATTCACAAATATGGATAAATGTGAAAATTTCATACTCTTTATTTACCTGGGGTGTTACAGATAATATAATGGTTAAGACATTATATGATAGTGTATAAGATATTAATCACTAACCTAAATAAACTATGTAATCTTATTATTTAAAAGTGATTGTTATAACCCATCTATTAAATTTGTGGGAATAAATATTATAAACTACATTATAAAATATATATTGTTCCCATTCAATTATAACATATTAATTATATATTTTCAAATATGTATTACTTTCTAGTAAATTCATTTTATTCTTCAAAAAAATATGTTTTCATCAAAAATGATTTTTATTTATCTTTATGGGTAATTATTATAATTATTTACAGAAAATTTTATAAAATTTATTTGAAAATTTGAACAAATTTTTTAAAAAATCATATAAAAATTATCTTAGGTTGAATTTTTGAGAATTTTAAGAAAATGTTGATTTTTCCGAGAGAAGTGAAAAATAATGATTTTGATTGAAAACTATATTTTATATTAAATTATTTACTAGGTATCATTATGCTTTATATAATTTTAATATTTTAAATGGACTATTTTTATTTAAAATAACCCAATTATGGTTGTTAGATGTATTTTATACTTTAATTTAGAAAAAAGAACATTTTATATTTAAAAATGGTATTTTATCGAAAAAACTATATTTCATTGCATTTTACAAGTTAAATTTTTAAAATTATTTATTTCTAATTTTTAAAAATTAACTCCACTTATGTAATCAATAAGTATAAACTTATTAAATACTTCTGTGTTATTTTTTGTCAATATGAATAGTGTATCTAGTAATTTCCCTTTCACTGTAAGGGTTAAATCACGTAATTGTGTTAAAAATAAAATCATAAAAATAATCAAATAAATAAAACACATTAATAAATCTTATTGGATGAGTATATATTGACCATAATCATATAATTGTCTCATTTATGACCATTTGGGGCTACTTGGATGATATTACGACCTTTATAATAATTTATTCAATGGGAATCCAAACTTGTCAAACTCTTATTTTTAATAAATGTAATATTATTGTCTAGATTATATGATCTAATATAAATTTTTTTTAAGGTTACATAATTTATATTCATTGTGGTAATTTTTTAAATGTTTAGTTGATAAATAATTCCCTTAAAATCTTACACAACGCTGATGCATTAATTATTCGGTTAATAGAAAAATCAAATAAATGATATTAAAAATACCTAAAGAAATTTAATTTGAGATAATTAATGTAATAAAAAATTATAGGTAATCACTTAATTTTAGGTATATAATATAATATTGTTTTCTAATTTTTTATTTTCTATTTATATTATTAATGTTAAAGTAATGAATAGTTCTAAAATTTGACATTATGGATATTTTATAGTAAACAACATTTTTTAAATGATATAAAATACCTAAAAAGTTTAAATTTGAACAAGTTATTACTATTTTGTTCAAAATATATTCCATGATCCATATATATGTATTTTTTATTTTATAATTACTATATTAATCATCAAAAAGTAAAAAAACATGTTGCTATAGTAAGAGTTTAATGGTTTGAAAGGGGTTAAAACCAAAATATTAGGATTGAAATATAGTCAAAACATGTATATTTTTATTTTATGATGTTTTTTAAACCCATAATCATATAATATTCTAAATGAAAAAATATTTGATACATTTTAAACTGAAAATTAATTTATATTGATTTAATATTTTGAGAAATGTAAAGAGTACCCTCCCTTTATTATAAAAGGGAACCTATTCTTCTAAACATTTCTCTATTAAAATCCCATTTTGATCAAAACAATCACATCCCAAATATATTAATAGAATCCCTTATCTCATTATATGTTTCATCTTTGGTCATAATTCAAATCTTATAGGTCTTCATTTGTTATGAAAATGAGGTTTTCCAAAGAAAATGTATAGTTTTTATCTACATGTTTTAGTATTTTCTATTCTTCCACATATATAAAACCTTATTAAACAATTTTAAAATAATAAATAACAATTGATAAAAATTATTATTTTTTATTATGTTAGATTCATGACCTATATCCAACTCCTCTTCCATGAAATGGGAAAATAATTCATCATTTGTGTGTACGGTGGACTACCGTTTCGCGAACTACTATAATTTTTTTCCATCACCATCTCTAATGACTATTTATAAGTTTGGAATTAATTTTTATATGTGATATAAATGAAATATTTTTTTTTCTTAAAATATATTATATCATTTAACTTCCAACCTTTCCATGCACAGAAAAATCATAACATCGTTTGTGTATACGTGTGGACTGCCACCTCCACAAAGATATGTGATTCATTTTTTATCACCACATAACATGTATGATGTATAAAAATATATTTTATGAAGTAATATGATATTTATTATTTTTTTTATAATTATAAAAATAGAAAATAATATGTACCTTTTTTCTATAATTATTCATGAAATATGGAAACGTTACTCAAGCGTACATATCGCCTACAGTGTCCATCATTGTAACGTAGTTCAATTTTCAATCCCATTTTTATTATTTTTATTTGAAATTATAATTTATTTTTAAATATTATTGTTTTTTACTAATTATTATTCTTAATTCTATAGAATAATTACCACTTTGATCCTAGTCAACTGACTAAAGTCATTTTGGATTTAAGTACTGAATATTGACAAAACATCCAATGTGAAATTAATTGATTAAATAATTTAATATAATAGAGAAATAAGTGATATAAAAAGAATAATAAACTTGAAAAGAATCTTAAATATGTACATAATTAACCTATCTTATTTTTTAGGAATATATAGAACTTACATGACATTTCAAACTCAATGTAAGAACTCTCTTTTAAAAATTATCTTTTGATGTTTCCCTTAAAGCCCTATTTTTATTCCTTAACCATATTTAATAAAGATTTTTTGGAAAAAAAATTATAATATTATCCTATTATTTTTTAAATTTAATTTTTCCAATTTTTTAATTTTAAAAAAAATTGTCTGAAAGGAATCTTTTTTCATTTCCCAAACTAGGTACTTTAAAACTATTTCGTAAATAACCATAGAATGAATGTTTTTTTAACTTATACAACATTAGTGGATTTTCCCACCATCATGATGAATTAATGATATTAATTTTTATTTTCAAAGAAAATTTTTTCTTTATTATGTGTTCATTTTTCAGAATTAAAAAAAATTAAGGAAAATGGGTATTTTGTTATCTTAAAGGGTTTTGAAAACAGGTTTAAAAGTGTTTTCTCACGTTTTATTCACGATACGGTCCTTGAAAATTATATACAATGGTTTGATACCCATTATTTCTCATATTTGATCCTTTTATATCTTATACAATGGCTTAGACCAGATATTCATCCAACCTCTTAAATTAGGACCATCTAGTAATGGAAAACCTTTATCTTATTCAGATGATGATCTAGAATTCTTAGGATAGTAGATCATGCACCATTAATGAGTGGTGAACACATTGTTAATATTTATCAGATCAAATAAATTAGTGTTACATATTCAAAAAGGTCAACTAAACTTCTTTTGATCTAGAATAGATCTAAGAACACATTAAATTCTATATTCATTCCCTACCATACATAAACAAAAGGATATAGAACCATGATTATCGACTGATGAAATAGTGATTCTGGGAGAATTGATTGCATGGTAGATACACAAGGTTTTTTTATATGAGTGTACATGCATGTATTTACATTTTCACATATGTAAAATGAATTTAAAATTACTTCTAGAATAATGATAGATAAGATATGGGTGGTCAAGACATAATACATTTTCTTATGCCACAAAAAGAATAATAAATAAGAGACATGACACCTTCAGGTATTTAAATATGGATCCATTAGTGACCATGAGGTTTTGGTTTATTTGTTAACTCCCTGAAGAATCAAGATGATGATTCTTCATGAATCTATTTTGATATGTATTCATCCATGTAGGATGGGCCTCGAGTGATTATATATCCAAATGTGAAGAACAAGTTACTCTAACTCCTTGGGTATTTAAAATGAATAAGCATGCATGTGGACTTTGATTCTTTGGTGTTTTCACGCCAATTAAATGAAAAATGAATCCTTATTCTTTAGTTATTTTAATGAGTACCAACGTAGGTTTAGATACATCATATTAATAGGGTAAATGAGTTGTATACAAGCATGAATTCATGCATCCATGTCCGGTGAGTAACAACTGATCACCTAACTATGTGAGGATAAGAGATCTTAATACCCAAACCCCTCAGGTATTTGATATGATATACATGATGAATAAAATAACAACAGTTCACTCAGGTATGTTATATGTGCATACATGAGAATGAACACCCACCCAAATTTTAGGTTATTAAGTATGAGGAAAATATAATACCTATGGTATTCGTATTTGAAGAAGGTAATTAAAAACAATTAATTCATAAAAATTCTGAATTAGAATTTAAATTGGAGATTTTAAATCATGTAATTTATTGATACCCCATGTGCTATATTTTTTGTCAATAAATAAGTTCTTGTATGTGATGAGAAATGTGCACAAAAATTTCAATATAAACTAGATATTTCGATACATACATTTTATTAAAGATATGGATACAAATCTAGGTAATTGTTCAAGAAGGTTATCACATGAACCCAAGAATTCGAAATGGTGTCCCAAAACCTACATTTATAAAGTTCCTGAGGGAGTAAATAGGAAAGTGTGATCATGAAATCTTTTAGAGTAAGATTAGTGAATCAGCCTACACTGGATCCACCTTCAATATTATTGATGAACTGGTTGGATACTAGTATAAAAAACAACATTTCTTTGGGATATAACTCATCAAGAATGATTTTTTATAAATACAACTTGTGGTATTCCATTATAAATATCCTATTAGGAGATGAGGCACAATAATCATTAGTGTTCAAGCATTATAGGTGTTTTTTCTGTAGTTATTTTGGGATATTTTCTATACTTGTAATCACTATTCTTTATAAGTGGTAATATATTTTGGTAAATCTAACAAACGATGAAAAGAGTAGTTATTTGTACCATTCCTTTTAAATCATTGTTTTCTCTGCCTTTTTTACAGCATTATTGTAAGATAATGTTAGTGACATAAGAAGAATGGATCAAGGCTCTAACCGACCATATAGGTAGAATTTAAAAAGTGAAAATTTATAAAAATAAGACGGATCATTGATCACCCACTCTACCTCTAAGTTATCTTATACAGATATAGGCACTACAAGTGGTATCAGAGCACTGGTTACTAATGAAGATATTTAGTCCTTACATAAGACTAATGATGGAGGGTTTTAATTTAGTCAATAGAAGAGGAAATCGAAATCTTAAAGGTTTGATTTCAATACAATTTTTTAACAATGGGAAAATTAGGCATTTTTTATTTGACTGCTCATACAATATAAATACGATAAGTAAAAAAAATTGGTGAAGGATCTTTAACATGGAATGCCTCTAAGGATGAAGGTTTCACTAAAAATAATAAAATATCTATAACACAAGCTATGATAAATGAATATTCTTCATTCAAGGATGAGAGTTAGAAGATAAATATTCAGTGGGAAGAAGATGAGAAGATTCCTCTAAACAAAAAAAATTCTTGAAATAAAAGTTAAATTGATAAATATTAAAAAAACCCATTTGAAACTTCCCAATATTTTGATAAAATAAATACATCTAATAATTCATCATATAAGTGTCATTTTTATAAAAATATTCAATCTACGGAAATAATAACTTGAGATTATCTAAGAATAAATCTACTACAAATAATTGAAAATGGTAACCAATTGTCCAAATAAATCTATAATTACTCATATTGTTTTTACTACTACTATAGACTCAACATTAAAATTTATAAAAACATGGGTAATGAAATAGTCTCTAACATCCAATATTTCTTCAAAGATAGATATAAAGAATTATAGGATTTCATATTCCCCAAAGAAAGAAAAAAATAAGAAGAATGTTCTCCAAATTTAGTAATATATTAAAAATAACCAAATTGTGTCGGAAAATAAAAAAAAAATTTGTTTTTATACAATTGGTGATTTTAGAAATTTAGGATTAAGGAAAACATATTGGCACAATATGTCATTCTGTAAAAAATATAGAATGCCTATATTTAGGGGCAGAAAACCTGAATAGAAGAGTAAACATATAAAATTGAAGCATTATTCATAAAAATGTAATTATTATATCAAGAATAGATATGAATATTTTGAATATTTTTTTATTTATTGAACCAGAAGTGGTAATTATTATGATGAGTGTCGGTATATACCGATCATGCACAAATAATTTGTTGATGAAAAAATAAGATCATAAAAACAAGGGAAGTGGGTAAGGAAATGATATAATGTTTCAAAAATTGGATGTAAATAAAATAAGAAGATTATTAAACAAAAAACTCCCAAGATGTTTTTGAATAATGATGTGAATAGTGGATCACCAAAGAAAAGATACTTCTATACTGGTAGAAAAGTTCACTACATGGACCATTGTGAATTTTACATGAACATCAATAAAAATGGACACAATGTTTAATCAAATAAAGTGACCATCTAGAAAGGAAACAATAGGATTTGTTGGATAAAAGAAATATCTTATGAAGAATATGATAAGTTTTCTTAAAATTTAAACTTGGTGAAGGATAAAGATTCATGTGAAAGGTGTGATATGTTTGGGGATTAATCTGATAATTATTTATAAGGTTTCCTTGAAAAAATTTATCCTGGAAATCACATGTGACTCCTAGTATTGAGATGGAGTCTACACACAAAGTAAATACCGATCAAGTTCATAAAAAATTATTTATCATATTCCCAAAATATTTGGAAGTGGATATAAAGGTAGAGCAAGCATGCCAAACTGAAACTAATTTACTAGAAAATTTAAATAATCTTATTATATCTTATAAGAAAACTAGTTTGAGAAGAAACTTAGAATCTTTAAGTTTCCTCTTTATTTCCTAATAATTATTACCTGTTATAAGCTAATATATAGGTAATTGAATTAGAGAGGGTTCTCGTCATGGATTTCGTAAATTTCCATGAATATGTACAAGTTCACTCTTTTAGGGTGAGTAATCATAAAAAATATTCTATAAAGTCTTGTTTCATGAATATATAAAAGTTCATGTCATCTCTAGAGAAGTTATAAATAGAGGTAACCCAATTACAGTTATTTTAATTTTCTTGATTATATCAAATATGTGCATTAATAAAGAATTCTATTTGATGATTAAGCAAAAAAAAGGGGGACTAAAATATTCTCACACTTTAAATTTCTGATGTTATTGTTGAATCATGTAGGATAATATGTTTAATTAAAAATGTATTTTATACAGCCTTATATATGAGAAATAAATAAGTTATGAGCTTGGTATCACATGTGAGTTTTATTATGAAGAGTGTATAAAACATTGTTTTTATATATCTCATTCTATAAAATAGGTTATCTCTTGTATACTTAGAGTTAATTAACAAAAGTTTCTTTTCCAAGAGAACCATGTAATATCAATCCTCTATCTGAATTGATAAAAAAATCATATAAGGGATAAGATCATGTTTTTATAATAAGAAGATCTAAATTATCCGTTGAATTAAATTTTCAAAACGGGGGGAAAGGCATTCACCACATGTTGAGTTGTATTATATGTGTTGATATTCACAAAAAAATACAAAGGGTTGATTTTGGAGAGTAAGTTGAATTTTTTGTCATTAAATTGATATGTATTATTGAATTCTGTTCTGATGCTTGGATATTTTTATTGGATTCATGAAATGGAATTATATTTCATGTTTGGAAAATTCTCTATGTTAACATATATGGTTGTTTAAGTGATCATAAATTCCAAATACTTTTCTCATTAATGAAATCTTGTATACAACACGATGAATGAGATATTAAAGATAACCATGTAATGTGTTTTTAACAAATGAGGATATGAGGAAGATTCTAGGAAAATAGATATTATAGATTCATGAATAAATAATTTAATTCCATGTAAAATATAATTTCATAAAGAATAATTGAAAATTATTCATGAATAATATGAATAGAGTTGAGATTCATTCTTATTAATGAAGCCTTGGAATTTCATTTATATTATACTTAGATTATTTTGAAGTATATTAATTTGTCTTATATATAAAATAAGGCCAAAATGTGATCCACCAAGGATGTCCCTCAACCACACATAGGGGCCAAGAGGTAAACCCATGTGAGATAACTAGCCATAGGAAGCCCATATAGTGGTATATAAGTGGGTGGAGCCATGTATAAGAAATATAGGAGGTCATGATGGAAAGATCCCATGGGACAGTGTATAAGGCCTATAAAGAAGATGGTTGATTCTATAGGGGAGGAAGTGCAATAGGTTATGTTCAGAAGTGGACCCTGTACATGATTATGGTGGCCTAACAAGAGGTTTTGATTAATAAGGAACTATAAAAATGATCCATAGAGTGATGTGGGACATTATAGAGTGGAACATTGTCCCTATACATAAAATGTTATGGACATTTCCACCAATATCATATCCCTTTGATCAATACCATCTGATCAAGTAAATATCACGTCTTCTTCCTCTAATGATTCAGGCTTCTAGGGAGTTCAAATATTCCACCATTAATTAGTTGAAGAACTCATGGCAGAGTGTCCTCGAATCAAATCAAGGTCTCCCCCACATTCAATAAGGATAACATGACTTCCTATGATCTAGGAAACATCCAAGTAAATGTTACATTAGATATTCATTCACTTTTATGCATAAAAAAGGATCATGAGCTATTATTATCACCTAATGAATTAGATCTTTTGGATGTTGTGAATGCATGATAAATACGTGAGGTAAAACAGATATGACTGGAAATGCAAACAATTAGACTTTTATGTGTGTATACAGAATTTAACATCATTGGTAGTGGCATGAAAGCTACGATTAGGGTGGCCAATAATTCTGGAGTTTTCTTATATCATGGGAATAATAATAAATAGATAAAATAAAACCTTTAAGTGTTTAAATAAGGAGAAGATGGTGATCAGGAATTTGTGGTGTATCTATTAATCATTTTAATAATGGAGTTGGTGAGTCTTTGGGTATCTATTTTTAGTTATATTCATCCTTGCTGGATGGCTGTTTTCACACTACATGAAGGAATGAGGATGAATTAATCTGTGTGCCTTTAAATGAGTATAAATGAAGGTTGAGATTGTTCATATTAACAGAAGAATTGATTTTCATGAATACATTCATGAATTCATGTTGTGTGAGGAGTTGCTGATCACATAGTTGTGTAAGGAGAAGATAATTTAATACATGAATCGCTTAGGTATTTTAGATATTATCCATGCAGAATAAAATACACACAATTCACTTTGGTATTTTTTATGTTCATATATGAGAAAGAATACCCAAGAAAATTATGGGCTATTGAGTTTGTGGAAAATATAATACCTACAATATTCTTATATAAAGAAGTTAATAAATGTTTTTTAATTCATAAACACTTATAAATGAGGATTTAAATGGGATAACCTAAATCATGTAATTAATTGATACCCCATGAACTATATTCTTTATAAATAAATAAGTTCATGAAGTTGGCGAGAAACATACATAAAAATTGAAATATCTTTCAGAGATCCAGATATAGACTTTGTATCAAATAGAATGATCCAAATTCTATTAATTATTCAAGAAGGATATCACATGAACCTAGCCTAGAGAACAACATTGTTGAAGTAATTAAGGGAGTACACAAGAAAGTGTGATCCTATAATCCTACATAGTATGATCAAAGAATCATCCTTTAATAGATGTACCTTAAATAGCATTTAAGATCTAATAGGATTCTAGTATAAAAAACAAGAGATTTATTGGAGATAGCTCATCTGATAGGAGTTAGTATTAAGAACACTTATGGGATGTCAATCTAATGATCCCATCGGGATATGGCCCACTATAATCATTAGTGATCAATATTTATAGGGGTTTTTTATGTTAGTAATTTTATGGGATTTTCTATACTTGTAATCACATTACATTACTGATGGGAATCCATGTTGGAAAATATAACCAACATTGAAAGGAGTAGGTATTTTCACCAAACATTGTAAATCCTTGTGTTATGTGGCTTTTTTTAGATAATTATACAAGGATACATTGAGTAACATAAGAATATTGGATCTAGTCTTTAACTGGATATAGAGGTTAAATTAAAAATGAATAATCCATAAAAATAAAAAGGATCACTAATTCACCCCTTCCCCTCTTAGTGATATCTCACTGATTAGGGAACTTCAATAATGACATTGAATGATTATGCAACATCGATGCAATATGTCTCAAATGAATAAAAAATATAATAAATAATTTTAAAAATATTAAAAGTGATATAATTTTAGTGGGTTAATGTGTTCCAGAAATTTTTAATATTAATTTGATATATTAGTGTTATGTTTAATAATTATATTTCAATTACAACTTTTTCTTTATATCTTCTAATTCTATTTAAATGAATAGTTTCTAAATTAGAAATAATGATGTTTAATGTATATAATATATTATTAAATTACTTAAAAATAATAAAAAATATTAAAAGTGTATAATGGGGATAAATTTTGGTTTAAAATTCTATCCATTTCCCATTAATAGTTCATTTAGAACTACTTTTCATTAGAATGACCATAATATATTTTTATGTTTTAAGAAATTCCAAGGTTTCCACCACCATCAATTATAAAAGGAAACACCTCCTTTCTATTATTCACACCTAATTTACCCATATATATAAACCAAACTCTACCATATTTTCTTATATAATTATCCTTCCACATTCTATAGGTTTTGGTCTTCCCAAAATAACAAACCTATATCTCTTAAGAGGATATTTAAAAGTTTCATTTCAAAGAAGATGTAATCACCTTAACCAATCACTTTCTTTGTAACTCATATTTTAGCTCCTATAAATCTATAATATAATTAATAAAATAATAAATTGTGAATCATTTATATACTTAAATGTTATTATGATTATGAAATCACATATATTCTCCCTCTTTCCAACAAATGGGATGTAAAAATATCTCTCGTGTGTACATTTGGATTACTATCACCATAAAGTTATAAAATTAATTTCTCATCACAATATTTTATTTATTGTATTTTATGATGGATTTAATTTTTATCTAATATGAATATAACATAATTTTACTTCAATAATGACAAATAATATCTACCTTCAAACCTTCCTGGTCGTTGGAAAACGATGATGTTGATCATGCGTATGTTTAGACAACCACCTCCACGAAACAATGTGATTCGCTTTTCATTTATGTCTTAAATATATGGTAATAAGGATGGATTTATGAATATATATGATATATATGATATAATTATTATTTTTTAAAGTTGATATATTATTTACCTTCCATTCCTTCCATTCTTCAAAAAATGAAAATATTGTTCATGCGTACGTATGGCCTACCATCTCCATCAATGGTGTAATTAATTTTTCTATATATTCAATCTATGAATTAAGATAAATATGTATCTATGGAATATATATTATATTTATATAATTTTTAACATTTTCATATTATGGAACTATAATAAAAATATAAGGACGAAAACAACCAAACCAAAACATACATGAAAAACGAAGCAAATATCTCCTAGAACTGTAATTTTAATAAAGAGATGATAAAAATATGTGATAAATTATTATAATTAAATAATAATTTTTATTATATATATGATTATTTTTCTTTATTATATGTATGATGAATCTATATTCATTATATATGATTTTTCAATGTATATGTAATAATTCATTCCTTTAATAAGGGATTATTGTTCTATCTTCTATTTATGGGAGACATATGATATTTTAACCATGTGTTTCTTTTGTGTGGTCCATATACTTCCCATTAATATATTTAATTATACATATTATTATATATATGGGTATTTACATATACATTTAACTTTATTTCATTCATGAGGATTATTATTCAAAAGATCCCAAAGCGGTAAGCGTTTTATGTTAGAATCTCATTGTTTTTCGGGATTATTTATGATTGTGTTTTATATTATGAAATAATATGATATATATCTCAAGAAACTCATTAATTTTACTCTTAATTATTTATTTATTGATTATACTTAACTTTGATTTCATTTTTTCATCTTATGTACACAAGAGACTAAAAATAATTGTTTTATAGAAAATCAACTCCATTTCTCTCTTCGGGCAAAAAACCATTTTATTACATATAAATTCTTTCTAAATAAATTAAATAACATTATTAATATAGTAAAATTATTATTTAAATTACTTTTTAGAAATTTTTTACTTCTTAGAAAATTATTTAAAATGCAACTATTTTTCATTTTCAGATCAAGGAACTTTTTAAAATTTCCTAAAAAGTTTGAAATGAATGATTTATTTTATCATATTCGGCAAGAAGAAAATGTCCCACCATCATCACCGATAAATTTTTTCAATATTATTTTAAAAAATATCAAGTTATCGTTCATTGAAGATTTATTATTTAATATTTGGGAAATTTTTATAATATAAAAAGGTTGTTTAAATATGAAAAGGATATTTTCCTCTTGAATTTTAAAAGTGATCTTTCAAAATAATTTTTAATCTATAATGAAATACGTTGATGATAATTGTTATTTAGTGATGATATTATCTAATTATTTCATCATTATTATTTCTCTTAATGTTTTTTATAAAACATGTTCCTTTTAAATCGGTTATACTATGACGAAATGATAAAATATTTATAAAACCTATTTCTTTTCTGTGGGTTATGATATGATGAAATTTTTATGAAACTCATTTATTTATATGGGTTATTATATTATGAAATGTTTATAAAAACTATTTTCTCAATGGTTCTAAAATTATTAGTGTTTTATAAAATTTTGGTAGACATATGTATGGTTTTTATTATGTGAAGGTTGTTACGTTATAACCAAGGACAGTAGTTATGTTATTACCAAGGACTGTGGTTACCATATAACCAATTACGGTGGTTATGTTATAATCATGGATGGTTGTTTTGTTACAACCATGGATGGTGGTATTATTATAACAAATAATGGGTTTGACCTATATCTCCCTCAAATTCATTAGGTAATTATTGATATCTCATGAGATAAACAAGACCAAAATAGGGATTGAACCAAGTTCAGTAAGAGATTTTTTCCACTATGATTGTCTAAGGAGTGAAACTTGAATAATATTTTGGTTTGGGTATTAAAACTATTCCATTGTTATAGTATTTAAAATAACCCTTGCTTACTAATAAAATAAATTTTTATGCTTATTTGTATGCCACAAAATTATTTCTTATGCTAATTTTATGCTCTTATTGATCATGTCTTTATATTGTTTTATCATTAATGTCTTATAAACTTCTAATATTTATTCCATGACTTAAGATTATCATTTATGATATTCAATGTATTTTTTTAATGTTATGATCATGTTCCTATACCCTTATGTTCAAGTTATACTCACATGAGCAGTGATATCACATCTTTTTACCATTACGAAGAATCTATGCTCATCCTTTATTATGTCACATTTCCTTAAGTTATAATGAATGGTTTTAGGAATTATTTATCTAAGAAGGGTGATCATTATAAATAAATTATCGGGAGATGAATTATACCTCTTATGAACATGTTTTTTATGTATCCAAGTTTCCAAAGACACTGGACCAATATGATTCTGGCATGGATCGATATGTTTTGTAATAAATATTCAACATTTGAGATGTGATATCTATATATGAAATTATTTTTCACTATATTGGGTATTAGATCAAGGGTTAGTTAACCTTTAGAAATTTGTATGAGATAACTTTAGTGAGAACACAAGGGGTAAGTCTAAGTATAGGAAAAAATACTAATATTTTGGTAATGATCATGAATGGACTAGATTAAACCTAAGGTGTCATTATTTAAACATCCTAGAAATTATATTTCATTATTGATCACTCTGATCAAATATGACTAACAGTTATGCTAACCATTTTGGTTTACTAAGGATTGAGGATAAAATGATGATTCTGAGGTGGTAATAGGTAAGCTAAAATATTGAGGTAACCTACTTGGGATTAGTTATATGAAATCATGTATATCAAGAAAAAGATAAACGAAATATGATTCATATACTCAATAGTTATATGTTAAATTTGTAGTGAAAATAAATTTTGGTATGATGATATCATCTGAAGTCTATAATCCTTCTCTGGTTGATGTATTCGAGAATTTGCTTTCAGAAAAATTCTTTATTACCCTTATGGTTATATTTCATGTTATTTTGGGAATGAATTGGATTTATTTACCTAAATACCAAAAAAATCCAATTAAGGGAAGTCATGATTGATTTTCTAAATCAACCTATGGTTTTCTATAAGTGTAATGATAAATAAAAAATATCGATGGAAATTGAATCCATTATATGGGTTTTGATACCTATTAAAAAAATATGTTTATCACATATGGTCAATGATAAACTGAGCATTGAAGATCTTCAAATTGTGCAAGAGTTTGTTGGTGTGTTTTTGGAATAATTACCTAGTCTTCCAGGGAATCAGAAAGTTGAGTCTCACTAAAACTCATACCTGGTTCCACAAATACATCAATACTCCATATAGAATGGAATTTATTGAGTTATATGAAATAAATAATAAATTAAAATAGAATCATAACAAAGGATTTTTTCAACCAATTGCATAACCTTGGGGTACACCAATCCTTTATGTTAAGAATAAATATGGATCAAAGAAACTCTAGATTGATTGTCAAGAATTTAGAAAAATCACTATCAATAAAAATCATCATCAACCCCATAATTATGAATTTTTTTAATCAGATTTGAATAGATAAATACTTTTCAGGTATTTAACTTTATTTTGGAATCATAAATTGAGGCTCAATAAGGAATATATACCTAATATAGCATCCTATACTAGGTATAGACACTATGAATATTTTGTGATTCCATTTGGACTTAAAAATACCTCCACTATCTTCAGGGAGTTAATAAATAGAGTCTTTATATATTAACTTGATTAGTTTTTGTTAGTCATTATAGATTGTATTCTTATATATTCAAATAAAATGTAAGTGAATGAAGATCATTTGAATGTTGTGTTGAAGACACTCAAGAAGGAGAATCTTTATTAAAAATTTACCAAGTGTGATTTTTGGATTTGTAAAGTTTCATTCTTGGGTCATATGATCTCAAGTTATTGTATATCTAGAGATCCTTCAAGGATAGAAGTTACTGAATGTTTGACTAGATTAAAAATTGTGACTGAGATCCATTATTTTCTTGGTTTGGATGAATATTATCATACTTTTTTGTAAAATTTCTTAGGGATGACTAATCCACTGACAAAGTTAACTGAGAAAGAATACAAGTTCCTTTATACAAATGAATTTGAAAAAAATTTCAAGGAACTAAAGAGAAGCTTAATCAGTGCACATATTCTTAACTCACCATGTAGTGGATAACAGGTTGTAATCTATAGTGATGCATCAAAGAAGGGATTGGGAAGAATTATTGTGTTGAATTATATGGTGATATCTTATATCTTATTCCAATTTTATTTTCTTGATAAAAATTACATAACTCATGATTTTGAGTTAACTGCAATATGTTTTTTCATTAAACATATAGAATCATTTTCATTATGTAGAAAGGTGTGATATATATAACAATTATAAAATTTTAAAGATTTTTTTCACATAGTAAAATTTGAATATGCACCATATAAGATGGTTATATTTAATAAATGATTTTCAATATCCAGTACATTACCACCCTAGGAAAGTCAATAAGTTGGAATATGGTTTTATTTGAAATGATAAAACTAACTTATCTATGATGATGATAAAAAAAGATCCAATATATCTGGATTTTCAAAGGGCATATCTTGAAATCTTTATGGAAGGGGATAAATCTTATTTGTCTCAGTTATGTGTTTAACAATCTATACATGTGAATATTAAAAAGGAATATAAGGAATATATGTAACTACCATATAAGGTGTCAAATGTTCATGATTTAGATGTAATAATAAGGTATAGAAATCATGTATGTGTCTTATAAATAACATATTTGAAAGAAGGATCAATTATAGGTATCTTATAGTTCATGATTCGCTATTCATCATGGAAGTACAAAGATATATAGAGATATGAAAGAATATTTCTGGTGGGATGATATGGTGAGAGATATCATAAATTATGTTTCTCATTTATTATTATGTTAATATATTAAGGATGTGAGACAAAATTATATGTTGATATTACATCCATTACTTATACAATAATGGAAACATGAAAATGTCTCCATGGATTATTTCATTAGACTCCACAAAACAAGGAAGGGGAATAATGTTATATGGGTTGTAATCAATCTTCTTATGAATTAAGATCACTTAATTTCGATTAGAATAGAGTTATATCTAGATCATGTTTCCCAAATTTTTATTATAGAATTGGTAAGGTTGTAGAGAGTACAATATTCTATTGTATCTGATCAGGATCTGAGGTTTACCTCGATGTTCTTGAAATACCTTCAGCAAGATCTAGATACAAAGTTGAGTTTTAGTATGGTATGTCATCCTCAGATATATTTTCAATTATAAAGAACAATCAAACACCTATAGGATATAATGATATCTTTTTTATGTATTTAAATGGTTTTTGGGGTCCAAACCTTCATCTAGTTGAGTTTTCTTACAACAATAGCTTTAGCTCAAGAATTCAAATGGATATTTATGAAGCCCTATATGGAAATAAATTTATAACTCCAAGATGATGGGATGATATTGGGAAAAATTCTATTAGGATCTATGATTTCTTGGTAAATTATAGAGAAAGTTAGAGTCATTCAACAACACATCAAGCTACCTCCGACTTACCAAAAATGTTTTACTAACAATCATTAGTGTGATCGGGAATTTGAATCTGGTGAAAATGTTTTTTTGGGAATTTTTTCATCGAATAAGTTTATGAGATTATAAAAGTAGTGGAATCAAATCCCTAGGTATATTCTTATTTTTTCTATTCTTTATGTAATATGGATGGTATCTTATCAATTGACACTTACACTGAACCTATCTCAAGTTCATAATGTGTTCTATATATCTCTCATGAGGCAGTATATTCTTCATAAATCATATGTATTAAATATATAGTTCATACCAATAAATCTTGATCCTTATTATCATGAACAACCAGTAAAAATTTTGGATCAAATTGATAAAGTGTTATGGAACAAGACTACTCACCTTGTGAAAGTTCAATGGATAAATCTCAAATTCAAATAAGTTACATTGGAACCTAATGATGTAATGAGATAAAGATATACTCATTTAATTTCATTATAGTGATGAATTTAAAGTGTGAAATTCAATTTAAATTGAGTATAATGTATCACGGAATGATTTAATTAAATATTTTTTTCAAATAAATTCAATTCTTTCAATGGATTTTGTTACACGCAACACCAAGTCTTAATTAACTACGATATCCTTTTAAAATATTATTATATGATAGTAACCACCAAGATTTTGGACTGGTGAATGTGAATAGTGCTAACTAAATTATTAAATATTTATGTTTTATATGTTTATAAAATAAATTCACCAGTTTAAAATTGATTAGAAAAAATTTATATATATTCATTCGAAAGAAAAGGTTATATTTTTATAGAAAAATATTTTATGCGTAAAAAAATGTTTTATCATAATAAATTAGTAAATAATTTTTGGTTGTTTGTTTTAATAAAATATATATATTATATATTTAATCAAATTTCTTATTATTTGTTTAATATTTTTTCTCAGCATAGTATAATAATAAAGCGAGTTTTATATTTAAAGTGTATTTTCCTAAAAAGCAATTTTCATCGTGGGTAGTGAACATAATTCAAATTAATTTACACCCCTTAAATTCATTGTATTTTATAAAATGGGTTCAATATTTGGAATTAGTATTTCCAAATTTTTTAAGTAGGACCCTTTTCTTTATGTTAAATATGAATAGAAACAATAGTAAAAAATCACATATGTATAGGGTAATTTATGTTAATCTCAGATAAAACTAGGTGATAATCCCATAGTCTTCCATTAGAATTATTATTTGATGAAAATAATTCTATCCTTTTAACATTATTCTTGCAATAATGTTTTTTAATGTACCAATGTCCATGAAAATAGTCTATATAATATTTAAACCAAAGAATATTACAAAGTGTTACTCTATTAGTTTTAAATATATCTTATGTGTCCACATAGGGAAAAAAGAAACGTATTAATGAATATATGTATCTATTTTTATATTAAATAAATTATATTCATTATAAAAAATTATTTCTAATTTTAATAAATTATATAATGACCTTAAATGCGTATGTGACCCTAATGCTATATTTCTTTAATAAATAAAAAATATAAAAAATAAATTTATAAATATTAAAAGTAATATATTTTGAGTGATTTATTATGAACCACGAATTTATTATATTAATATGAAATATTAGTTCTATTTTAATTAATTATATGCTAATTTTAAATTTTTTAATATACCTTTTAAGTTAAATTAAATGAATAGATTTTGAATTGAATATAATGATATTTTATGAGTATAATATTTTATTAAATTGATCAAAATAATAAAAATATTAAATTAGGGAAGTGGGAATAATATTCATTCTAAAATTTCATCCATTTCCCGTTAATATTCTATTTGGAAACTTTTTTTTAAGAATGAACTTAATATATTTTAATTTATTAAGAAATTCAAAGACTAGCCCTTCCCTCAATTATAAAGGGGAACCCCTCCTTTCTCTTATTCACACCACATTGATCATTATATCTTGATAAAAAAATATCAAGTTGTTTTATTAATTTCCATGGACACATTATAGAGGTTTTTTCTTATTAGCAGACCAACCCTATAGCTCTAAAGAGGAAATTTAAGGGAGTCGTTTCAAAAAAGAGGTAATTTCCTTAAAAGATCACTTTATTTTTATTTATTCTTTTACTTAATATAATTCATCTATATTATTATTAAATATTAATTTTTTTATCATAAATATACTTAAATTTTTCTATGATTACGAAACCACCTTTATTATCCCTATTTCCATCAAATGTGAAGTGAAAATATCACTCGTGCATATATACAGCTTACCATCTCTACATAGTGATACAATTAATTTCTCATCACCATATTTTATGTGTGGGTATTATGATGGTTTTTATATTTATATATGAAACTTGTGACGTAAATATACTTATTTAATGATAATATCATATCTACCTTCAAAACCATCAGAAAATAATAATGTCGATCGTGCATATATGTGGACTACCACCTCAACGAAAAAGTGTGATTTGTTTTTAATTTCTCATTTAAATGGATGGAAATAAAAATTAATTTAAGTAATATGTATGATTTATAAGATATAATAATTATTTTTTAATTGTTATTTTTTATTTACCTTTCTTACATTCTACTCTTTGAAAAATGAAAATATTTTCCATGTGAACGTACGTCCTACCGTCTCCATAAATGATGTAATTAATTTTTCTATCTCTACCATTTCTAAATGATTATAAATATGTATATAATTATTTTAATAATATTTATATCATGGTTAAAATTATTTATATTATGGAAACACGATAAAAATAAGAGGACCTAAACTACTGAACCAGAACATACATAAAAAACGAGGAAGATATCACCCACATAGGTGATTTTAATAAAAAAGTAATAAAAATGGGTGATAATAGATTTTAAGTAAATTATATGTGTTATTATATATATTAATATGGTTATGTAATAGATTTTTAATACATCTGTATTTATTATAAATGAGGTTCAAATGTGTATGAAGGAATTCGGACCAAAGGTAAGGGATTTATGGTCTCTCTTTTATTTCTGGGAGACGTATAACATATATACCACTTTTTTATATTTTTTTGTGTATATACTACCCATGAATATGTTTTTTGATTTATATTATGAATTTAATGAGGATTTAAATATCCATATAGGGTTATTTCATTCAAGGGGATTATGATTAAATAGTTACCAAAGTGCTAATATGTTTATGGTGCAATCTCTTAGTTTATCTGAATTATTTATGATTGTGTTTCCAAAAAAGAAATAATATGATCTATCTCCCAAGAAACATGTGAATTTTATACTAATATGGTATTTTATTTATAATAATTGTTTTTATTTCATTTTCCACCCCTTAAGTAGTAAAGACCCATAAATGTCAAGGAAATTTTTTTTCTTAATTACTTTTGGATTTTACAACTACGTAGTTTCTGACGGCACCTGATTCCGAGGCCCTGTGTGCCCGAAATCAATTTCCAAAGTTTAGCTTGTGTACGTTCAGTGAACGAATGGGCGGGTTTTCCTAAATTTTGAACTGGTGATCGGAATCGAAATCAGAGGGCACCGATGGAACCGCAACGCCGGTAATTTCTTAGGAACACCTTTTTTAGAGTTGCATTTGCTCGGGTGAGGTTTTTAAATAAATGGGTTAACTGAAAAGTGAAATAAAAATTTGTTCTATAATTTTTATTTCTATTCTAAGTAGTTATAACCTATGCATGGATGTTGGAGTGGGACCCACTACATCCTAACTCCACTTAGTAGGATATTAGTGAATTGGGGCCCACATGAACCTTACCCCTTCAATTCCTTTTAACCTCCCTCTTGCAATTTATATTTTAACTCACCCACTCCCCTAATTTAATGATGAGTCAACTCTTGACATTAATTGGATTGTTAAATACTCTTTAATTAAGTTAATTGATTGAATGAGATTTTTGAATTTCAAATTAATGTTGGCAAATGTGTGTGTGAAAAAAATAAGACAAAGTCTTATTTTATTGTTGGTGGATTTTCATTGTATGGAATAGAGGAGAGAACTCTTGCGGTCTTGAAGACCATCTTCTTCCTCATTGAAGAATGCAAAGAACTCCGGAGCCCCAAGGAGAGACGACGTGCCAATCTCTCCCTTCTCTAAATCTAGTGTGAGACGACATCCTCTTCTTGGATGATCGCCAATGCCCTCTTCGAACCAACCTCACGATGCCGTTTTTCCACGACCATCTTTGTATGACAACTTCTTGAGGTAGGGGTTTGGTTTTGTGTTCATGAATATTCTTTTTCCATCCAACGTTAAATTATTTAGCCGCTTGTTATCGAATTAATGGGAGGGGGCCATACCACACAAACATGGCCGACCCTCCTCCCCCTTTGTTGTTGTTCTCGTTGCGGCTCGAACGAAGGCAGCGCGGTGCAACGGCACCGCTTGGGAACGAGGTGGAACGCGGCGAAGGAGCGCATCACCGTCGCACCGTGCCCTTGAGGCCGAAAGAAGCCGCGGCCGGAGTCGGGTCGTGGCAGAGGAGCGCGGCGCCGTCGCGCCGTGCCGGAGAACCATGGAGGGCCGCATCCGGGCGGGCCGCAGAGGAGGGGCACGACGCCATCACGCCGTTCTGGTCTGAAAAAAGCCACGTCCTAAGGCTACGGTGGTGCAGGGAAGGGAGGCCGGAAATCCGGAGACCGGCGCAAGGGAAGGCGGGACCCATGGGGGTTCCCATGGCGGCTCAACGGCCGGTCGGAATCGGGAAGGGTCGGGGGTTTGTAACCCCCAGCGGCTGGAAAAGGGGTGGGCCCCCACGTGGGGGCCTCCATTACAAAATTAGGGGGGAAGAGCCCCCACCCCCCCTTCTACGTCCGCTCAGCCAGCTCTGAGCCGCCCAGGCCAGACCGGCCGCACTAGGCCGGGCCGCGCCCTTGTGCGCCGGGTCGGTACGGGCCCAAACCCACCTAAATCGGACAAGTTTTTTCAAATGCCTGTAACTAGAGATATGGACCTTTGATTGATCCACCGTTAGTTTTGATGTGATCCTTGGATCTAGACAATCGTTTCGATATATTATACTCATGGTTTTGGAGAACTTTGTGTATGGCCGGGTTGGTTCGAACACGAAATCAATCGGGCCCTCGGAGCGGAAACGCTTATAACTTGAGCTCCGGATGTCCGCTTGATGTGCCATGGAGTTTTTTGGTTTCCTATTAGTGAGACGGAGCTTTTGTCTTACTCCACTCAAGGTTTGGACACTGTTGGAGTATAGTCGGGTTGGTTTTGAATTAAAAACCATCCGGGCGCCTAGGATGGAAAAGCCAAAAACTCTCAGACCGGGCGTCTGATTGACGTGTCGTCTGTCGCGTTGAGTTCCTTTTGTCGAGAAAGAACATTGGGATACATCAACTCCGGACTACATTTCAGTTGATGTATCTAACCCCCTTGGATTGTGAAGCGGACCCTCCCGGAATCGAGCATGTTGTATGAGGAAACCCTAGAGCTGGCTGCCACTACGATGACGATGACGAATGTACTCGAATCCTCCGTGGGTTCGGCAGCGATGACGAACATACTGGAATCCTCCGTGGGTTCAACGCTGATGACTAATTTCCTTGTATCCTTTGTCGGTTCGGCAGTACGTGACTACTATTCTTGTATCCTACGTGGGTCCGGCAGTATTTGACTCTATACTTGTATCCTACGTGGGTCCGGCAGAGTAGCTGGTCTTGTATCCTTTGTGGGTCTGACAGCTTAGCTGGTCTTGTATCCTACTTGGGTCCGACAGCTTAGATGAATTAGCAGCTACATCTGATCATCTCTATCATCTTACGAAGAATTATACCTGTGTGAGATGCGTCTTGACTTTTAAATCATTATCTTCGATATTATTGACTTTCTTTCCTAAGTGGATTGGGTTGTGTTATGCAGTGTAGATTGGATTGTTCTATCCTGTGTGGACTAGATCGTACTTGGGCTCGGATGTTGGATCCGAACTGGAATTGATGACTTAGGTATGTGTATGGGCATATACCTAAGTAGAGTTCGTTGTTATTTGTGATTGTATCTTTCCTTTGTGGACGATCCTTTGTGGATTCTGGGAGACCTTTGAGGGTCTCGGGGTCCCTACTGAGTAGCGTATACTCACCCTTGCATGGGCTATGCCCGCACTATTTTGTGTTGGATGAAGACGATGTACAGTGCTGATCATGGTTGAGGCTTGTGGAGCAAGTCAGTACCTGGAGGCAGACCACTGGGCGGGACGTACACGGAGCGGATGGCTGGACCCGAGGAGCTGAGGAGGCTATCTGTACCCACCCTTCAGGTGGGATTTCCAGTGGATGTCTCGGTGTTGCTGATTTACTTTTCATTTGCTATACTTTCTTTTCAGTTGTACATTACTTCAGTTGGGTTTTTATTCTGGCCCATTTACTTTCCAGCACTTACAGTTGTACCCAGTTTACATAGTGTTTACTTCAGCTTGCTTACTCTATGGTGTTTGTTTACTTTATAAAGGCATTGCCTTCCCTTTTTATTAGGATTTACGCCTTTGGTGCTAGTCACCAGCCCCTGGCCTATGGAAGGCGGGCTTGGGGTAGTCACGGCATGGGTCCCAAGGATGGGTCGTGACAAATTAGTATCAGAGGAGTTCAGTTCTATTGCAGAACTCAGGAATCTGATATTTCTTCTATGTGAAGCAATAGTGTTAAGGGTATTGAGTGTGGTTATCAGTCCAGGGAGTCCATTGTTGGTGCATTGGCTGACATATCCATACACCATGACCCTAACTTCGGATTTCCGACTCAGTGCATGAAAACACTAATTGCATGTGTTTTTCAAAAGTATTCTTTGTGATTACTTTGTGTCATCTCACCAGGTAAAATGTATTGACCGTGGTGCACCTGTTTCTTTTCAGGATGGCCCCACGATGGCAGCCAGCTAGGGTTTTGAGCGTTGTGCGAGACGACAGCCCACCAAGCGATGAGGCCTCGGTGCAGGGCCATTTTTCAGCGGAGGCACCATCGGTAACTCTACCCGCCGAGCCACCGATGCCACCAGCCCCAGCCGCTGAGAGTGCACGCTGCCTTAGTGCACTGCACGAGTTTCAGCGTTAGAGACCTCCTAGGTTCTGCAGGGAGACGGACCCTCAGGTAGACAAGGATTGGATGTAGGATGTTGTTTGAGTTTTCAGGTTAGTGGGGACACCAGCTGACCTCATGGTGATCCTTCCTGTGAGTCTCCTGCAAGCGACATTTGGAAGATGGTGGATCCTGATTCCCCAGGTGCATGATGAGGCATCACTCCTTTGGACGGACTTTTAGAGCCTCTTCCGCTCAAAGTTTGTCCCAGCCACCCTCCGTGCGGTGCACATTAAGGAGCTACTACAGCTGCGGCATGGCATCATGACGGTAGCCTTGTACTCGGTGAGATTTACCGATCTCTCACGCTGTTCGACAGACATGGTATGAGACCCATTCTTCGGGGCCCGGACCTTTGAGTAGGGACTGAGGCATGAGATCAGGGCATTGATAATCTCCCTCAGCAGTCCGACACAGGCCGGAGTACTGGAGCGAGCCCTTCTCATAGAGACATTTCATGCTGAGCCTACACAAACAGCGAGACCAACCGCAGGGCGGCACTTAGCTGAGTCTTCTGTCGCTGGTAGTCGGCAGATGTCACAGGGTTCTAGGTGGACCAGACCATTAGGTGGATGACCTCAGGACACTGGCTCAGAGGTGCGGGGCACAGGGTGCAGAGCCAGCCTTCCGAGGAGCCGATAGTGCTAGACATGCGGTGGGTAGGGCCACATGGATCATGACCGCCTGACTCGCCATGCAGAGGAGTAGCATACGGTTGAGGTACCACCAAGGAAAAGGCAGAGGGTCCACCATGGCGGTCCCCATGGAGCAGGCGAACGAGGAAGAGGAGCGGGCCAAGCAACAGGTGGTGGGCGACGCTTTGAGGCTTTACCACCACCACCACCACCGAGAGGTCCAACCCGACCACAGGGAGCTGGCTGGCAGAGGCAGGCTTAGCTTCAGGAAGTGGAGTCCTATGACCACGGTGCCCCAGAGATGATTCGAGGTACTATCTGTGTCTACTCCACCTTTGCTGCAGTTCCTATAGACACAGGAGCGAGTCATTCTTTCATTGTCGCTGCCCTTGTTCGGATATCGGAGATTCCGATAGAGCCATTGGCTCAATCCTTACGGCTAGAGACTTCTACGGGAGCAGACTCGATGATTAAACACTAGTGCCAGCAATGTGAGCTTACTCTAGGAGGTGAGATCTTCGGCTGGGATTTTCATGTACCGGCGTCGAGGCCTTACGTCGTCATCTTGGGCATGGATTTTTTATCTACAGTCCATTCTTAGATCGACTGTATTAGGCGCAAGGTGTGGTGTGTCCGCACCGATGGGAGCAGGTTCACCTTCACCAGTGATAAGGGAGCCATTGCAGCACAGGATGGACTCATGTAGAGGAGAGGACATCAAATCACTCATCAGTTGGCTAGCTTCATCCTAGGAGCAGTTGACGTGAGGAGTCCAAGTTTTCCTGTAGTGGTGGATCAGTATGCGGACGTTTTTCATGACGATGTCCCAAGACTACCTCCTCATAGAGAGGTAGACATTTATATTGACCTGTACCCCGGGACAGCCCCGATATCCACTCCAGCATATCAGATGGATCCCGCTGAGCTTCGAGAGCTACAGGTACTACTGGAGGACATGCCGGGCAAGGGATTCATCTGACCTAGTGTTTCACCCTGGGCTTCCTCGATTTGGTTTGCCAAGAAGGTGTATGGGAGCTTGCAACTATGTGTCAACTATCATCTCCTAAACCAGGTGACTGTGAGGAACAAGTATCCACTACCGAGGATTGATGATCTCTTCGATCAGCACAAGGGAGAACGGTGGTTCTCAGAGATAGACCTCAGGTCAGGCTATCATCAGCTCAGAGTCTGGGATGAGGATATGCAGAAGACGTCCTTCAGATGTCGGTATGGCCACTATGAGTTCTTGGTTATGCATTTCGGCATAACCAATGCTCCAGCAGTGTTCATGAGTCTCATGAATAGGATCTTTCAGCCTTACCTCGATCGATTTTTCATGGTCTTCATCGACAACATTTTTATTTACTCGACCACTAAGGAAAAGCACACTTACCACTTTCGGTTTTTACTAGACACACTCCAAGAGGACCAACTTTATGTTAATCTTTCAAAGTGTTAGTTCTGGATACATGAGGTCTACTTCTTCGGACACATCATCTCTGAGGTGGGAGTTGCGGTGGATCCTACAAAGATTGAGGCAGTGCTATCTTGGGAGCCACCCAGGAGCATGAAGGAGGTGCGGAGTTTCTTGGGTCTAGATGGGTACTACTGGAGATTCGTGCCAGACTTCTCTAGAGTTACGGCACCACTTTCAGCTTTAACAAAGAAGAGAAAACCCTTCACGTGGTCAGATAGATGTCAGCAGAGCTTCTAGATGCTGAGACAGAGATTGACCAGCGCACCTATCTTGAGGGTACCAAAGGAGGGAGTAGGGTATGTAGTCTACTACAATGCATCAGGGACCAGACTTGGGTGTGTCCTGATTCAGGAGCGGTTAGTGATCGACCATGGATCACGACAGTTGAGGCCGCATGAGCAGAACTACGCTACCCATGACCTGGAGTTAGCAGTAGTGGTCTTCGCTCTGAAGATGTGGCGGCACTATCTGATGGGCAAGCACTTTATAGTCTATTCTGACCATGAGAGTCTCAGGTACATATTCTCACAGAAGGACCTGAACCTGAGACAGTAGTGATGGCTCGAGTTCTTCCAGGACTATGACTTTGAGATAGTCTATACTCCTGGAAAGGGGAACGTAGTAGCCGATGCTATCAGTAGGAGGATGGGTATTCAGATACTTGGGGAGGCAACAGAGTAGCAAGCCGCTTTGCAGATATCCTTCATGGATAGTGATGGAGCAGACTTTCTGCAGTCACTCACAGCCACTCCTCCACTTTTGCAGCAGGTGAGAGAGGCACAGCGTGGGGACGTTGCCTGTGAGACGCGGCGTGTGCATATTTCCACAGGACAGGCACCTTATAGTTTCTCTATAGGAGGAGAGCACGGCGACCTTTTCAGAGGATGTACCATGGTACTAGCTGCTTTATAGGAGGAGGTTCTGAGAGAGTTTCACACTTCCCCTTTAGCGGTACATCCAGGGGTAGCGAAGATGTACCAGGATCTCAGACGACAGCACTGGTGGCCGGGTATGAAGAAGGTTGTAGTAGAGTTCGTTTCTCGATGCCCTACCTGTCAGCAGGTGAAGGTGGAGCACTAGGTACCATTAGGTTTGGTACAGCCCTTGGAAGTCCCAGAGTCGAAGTGGGACGGGATATCTATGGATTTCGTGACTGGACTACCATGTACTTCTAGAGGTCACAACTCTATTTGGTTGATTTTCGACCGACTCACCAAGTCAGCCCACTTCTTACCCATCAGAGAGCAGGGCTTAGTGGAGAGATTGGGACGCATCTACGTTCAGTAGATCATACGACTTCATGGTGTTCCATCATCTATCATCTCCGATTGATATTCTCGCTTTACTTCATGGCTTTGGAAGGGGTTGCAGGAGGCATTCGGGACACATCTGCGTCTGAGCACCGTCTTTCACACTCAGATGGATGGTGTGAAAGAGTGGACCATTCAGACTCTCTAGGACATGCTCTGTGCATGTGTCCTCGACTTGGGTCACAGCTGGGAGGATAACTTACCCTTGGTCGAGTTTGCGTACAACAACAGCTGCCACTCCACCATCGGGATGGCACCATACGAGGCATTGTACGACCAACCTTCTAGATCACCTCTGTGTTGGACAGACCCTGGGGAGTCCACACTTGTGGGACCAGAGATGTACCAGGCCACAACAGAGAAGTTCCAGGTCATCCAAGAGTGGATGAGGACAACACAAAGCCGACAGAAGTCTTATGCTGACAGGAGTCGGAGACCACTAGAGTTCAAGGATGGCGACTATGTCTTCTTGTGGGTCTCAGCTCGATGTGGATTACGGAGATTTGGCCAAGGTGGCAAGTTATATTTGTGCTTCATAGAACCATTCCAGGTTCTCAGTAGGATAGGTGAGGTGTCTTATCGCCTAGTTCTACCACCTCAGTTGCACTGGGTGCATGACTTCTTCCACGTATCTCAGCTGAGGAGGTATGTGCATGACCCGACACATATCCTCGACCATGGGGAGCTGGACATTGACGATTGGGCGACTTTTGTGGAGGTCCCTGTGGAGATCGAGGATCGACAGGAGTGGGTCCTACGTGGGCGGTCGATTCCTCTAGTGTTCATCAGGTGGCATCACGAGAACCTCCAGGAGAGCACTTGGGAGCGGGAGGCTCAGATGCGTGCACAGTGCCCACATTTGTTCCCCCAGTTTGTGATGTATCTTTACAGGGATTTAAATCTCTGAGGTGGGAGTAATGTAAAGACCCGTAAATTTTAAGGAAATTATTTTTCATAATTTTTTGGTATTTTACGAGTACGTAGTTTCTGACGGCACCTGATTCCGAGGCCCGGTGTGCCCAGAATCAATTTCCGAAGTTTAGCTCGAGTACATTCATTGAACGAACGAGCGGGTTTTCTTAACTTTTGAACCGGTGCTTGGAATCAAAATCCAAGGGTATCGATGGAACCGAAGCGCCGGTAATTTCTTAGGAACACCTTTTCTGGTGTTGCGTTTTCTCGGGTGAGGTTATTAAATAAATGGGTTAACTGAAGAGTGAAATAAAAATTTGTGCTACAATTTTTATTTCTATTCTAAGTAGTTATAACCTATGCATGTAAGTTGGAGTGGGACTCAATACATACTAACTCCACTTGGTAGGATATTACTGAAGTGGGGCCCACACGATCCCCACCCCTTCAATTCCTTTAAACCTCCATCTTGCAATTTATTTTGTAACTCACCCACTCCCCCAATTTAATGACATGTCAACTCTCGCAATTAATTGGATTGTTAAATAATCTTCAATTATGTTAATTAATTGAATGAGATATTTGAATTTCAAATTAATGTTGGCATGTGTGTGTGTGAATAAAATTAGACAAAGTCTTTTTTTATTGTTGGTGGATTTTCGTTGTGTGGAATAGAGGAGGGAACTCTAGTGGTCTTGAAGAACATCTTATTCCTCGGTGAAGAATGAAAAGAATGTCGGAGCACCAAGGAGAGACAATGTGTCGATCTCTCCCTTCTCTGCAGCCGGTGTGAGATGACATCCTCTTCTTGGACACTCGCCAACGCCGTCTTCAAACCACCCTCGCGACGCCATTTTTTCGCAACGATCTTTTTTTGACATCTTCTTGAGGTAGGGGTTTGGTTTTGTGTTCGTGAATATTCTTTTTCCATCCAACGTTAAATTCTTTAGCTGATTATTATCGAATTAACGGGAGGGGGTCGGACCGCACAAACACGGCCGACCCTCCTCCCCCTTTGTATTTGTACTCGTTGCGGCTCGAACGAAGGCAGTGTGGTGCAACATCACCATGCAGGAATGACGAGGAATGCGGCGAAGGAGCACGGCACCGTCGTGCCGCCCCGTTGAGGCCGAAAGAAGCTGTGGCAGGAGTTGGGCCACGGTGGAGGGGCACGACGCCCTCGCGCCGTGCCAGAGAACCATGGAGGGAAGAGACCGGGGTGCGGCGTGGCGGAGGGGCGCGGCGCGATGGCACCACGCCGGTCGGACAAAGGCCGCGGCGGTGCAGGGAAGGGTGGCCGGAAATCCGGCCGCCGGCGCAATGGAAGGCGGGACCTGCGGGGGGTCCCGTGGCGGCTCACCGGCCATCCATCACGACCGGCCGGAATCGAGAAGGGCCAGGGGTTTGTAACCCCTGACAGCTGGAAAGGGGTGGGCCCCCAAGTGGGGGCCACCATTACAAAATGAGGGGGACAGCGCACACCCCTTTCCGCGTCCGCTCGTCCAGCACCAAGCCACCACGCTCGGCCAGCGCCGATCCGCCCAAGCCGGACCGGCCGCACCGGGCTGGGCCACCCGCGCCAAGACGGGCTGCCCGCACGGGGCCGGGCCTCACCCTAGTGGGCGAGACCCAGACACAGGTCGGGTCAACCCGGTTCGGGCTGACCCTAGGGGTTCTGGGCCGGGTCGGTCCGGGCCCAAACCCTCTAAATCGGACAGGTTCGTTCAAACACTCGTTCCATGGGATTTAAACCTCCGATTGACACACTGTTAGTTGAGATGTGATCCTTGGATAGAGACGTTCATATTGATATATTACACTCAAGTTTTTGGATAACTTTGGGTACGGCCAGGTTGGTTCGAACACAAAACCAATCGGGCCCTCGTAGCGGAAACGCTTATAACTTGAGCTCCGGACATCCGATTGACGTTCCGTCGACTTTGTTGGTTTCCTCATAGTGAGAAAGAACTTTTGGATTACTCAAATCAAGGTTTGGATTCAGTTGGAGTACGGTCGGGTTTGTTTTGACTTAAAAACCAACCAGGCCCCTGGGACGGAAAAGCCAATAACTCTCAGACCGGGAATTCGATTGATGCACCGTCTGTCGCATTGAGTTCCATTTGTCGAGAAGGAACTTTGAGATACATCAACTCCGGACTATGTGTATGTTGATGTATCGACCCCCCTTGGCTCGTGGAGCAGACCCTCCCAGAATCAAGCTTGCTGTGTGCGGGAACCCTAGAGCTGGCTGCGACTGCGACGACGACGACGACGACTATACTGAAATCCTCCGTGGGTTCGGCGGGGACGACGACCGTACTGGAATCCTCCGTGGGTTTGACGGTGATGACTGCTGTTCTTGTATCCTTTGTGGGTCCGGCAGTACGTGACTTCTGTTCTTGTATCCTACATGGGTCTGATAGAGTAGCTGGTCTTGTATCCTTTGTGGGTCTGACAGCTTAGCTGGTCTTGTATCCTACGTGGGTCTGACAGCATAGATGAATCAGTAGCTACATCTGATCATCTATATCGTCCTACGGAGAAGTATACTTGTGTGAGGTGATTCTTGACTTTTCAATCATTATCTTCGATATGATTGACTTGCTTTCCTAAGTGGATTGGGTTGTGTTATCCTGTGTGGATTGGATTGTGCTATCCTGTGTGGACTAGATCGAACATGGGCTCAGATGTTGGATCCAAACTAGAATTGATGACTTAGGTATATTTATGGGCATATACCTAAGTAGAGTTGGTTGGTACTTCGTGATTGTACCTTTCCTTTGTGGATTATCCATTGTGGATTCTGGGAGTCCTTCGGGGGTCTCGGGGTCCCTACTGAGTAGCATATACTCACTCCTTCATGGGCTATGCCCGCACTACATTTTTTTGGATGCAGATGATGGACTGCGCTGATCGTGGTTGAGGTTTGTGGAGCAAGTCGGTACCTGGAGGCAGACCATTGGGCGCGACGTACAGGGAGCGGACGGCTGGACCTGAGGAGCTGAGGAGGCTATCTGTACCCACCCTTCATGTGGGATTTCCAGTGGACGGCTTGGCGTTGTTGCTTTACTTTTCAGTTGCTCTACATTCTTTTCAGTTTTACTTTACTTCAATTGTCTTTGTATTCTGGCCCATTTACTTTCCAGCACTTACAGTTGTACCCAGTTTACTTAGTGTTTACTTCAGCTTGCTTACTCTGTGGTGTTTGTTTACTTTATAAAGGTATTTATTTCCCTTTTTATCGGGATTTACGCCTTTGGTGCTAGTCTCCATCCCCTGGCCTATGGAAGGTGGTCTTGGGGTAGTGACGGCATGGGTCCTGAGGACAGGTCGTGACATAAGTACTCAAGAGACTGATAATATGTTTTTCAAGGAAAATTGAATTCATTTCTATTTTTAGTTGAAATATTTTTTTCTCTCATGTGTATGTCTTCATGAACTATTTTAAAGAAGGATTTTTCTATTATCCTAGTATTTTTTAATGTAATTTTTACCCATGTTTTAATTTTTACAAAAAAAAAATAAATTGAATATTATTTTTATTTTTCGAATAAGTTACTTTTATAACTTTTTTTATAAAAGTGTGAATGGATTGTTTTCTTGTAATAGATAGAGCATTAATGGAATTTCCCACTATCATGAATGATCAATGTTTAAAATATACTATAAAATTTTTCATGGTTCCTTTAAAATTCAATGATTTCCTTAATATTTGAGAATTTTTTATATTTTAAAAAGTTCATTTCAAATTGAAAAGTATATTTTCCTCAATAATTTTCCAATTAATATTTCAAAATAATATTTTATATAATACATTGTCTTTTTATGTTACATAATATTCATCATGGATATGATATAATGACAACATACTTATTATTTATTTATATGGTTGTTTATGAAGCCCGTTCATCTTCCATGAGTTATATTATGATGCAATTATGAAATGTTTGTGAAACCTATCTCTTATCCATGATTTATGCTATGATGAAGTGTTCATGAAACATGATTCTTTTCCATTGGTTTTTCTATGTTGAAATTTTTATGAAATTCATTTATTTTCAAGGGTTTTATATGAAGATATTTTTATGTTCTTATTGCACACATATGTATGATTTTCATCATGTGACGGTGGTTTCATTATAACCAAGGTTGGGTGTTATTATATAACCTTGGATGGTTGTTACATTATAACCAAGGATGGTGGTTATATTATAAACAAGTACTATGGTGATGTTATAATAAAGGATAGTGGTTACATTATAAACAATGAAGATTCAGGCCTATATCTCCCTCTAATATATTGGGTAGTGATTGATATATCTTGAGATAAATAGGAATGGAATGGAAATTGAACCCAATTTAGTAAAGAAATTTTTTCTTTTATGATAGTATTGGTAGTGAACCTTGACTACTATGATGGATTGGGGATTGAACCCATTCCACTATGATAGTTGTGGATATGATCTTTTACTACAATGTATATTATTTTATATACTTATAAATATTCCAAAAACTTATGTATTAATCCAATTTTATGCTCTTGTGGATCATGTCCTTTTATTCCATTATGAATCAAGTCTTATTAACTTCAAAACATTATTCCATGACTCAATATTATGATTTATGATAAGCATGGTAAGATTTTTAAATTTTATTCTAAGGTTCTAATAGCCTTATGTTCATGTTAATCACAAGTGATCTTTGCAATATCTCTTATTTTCCCTTACTGATCATCTAATCTCACCCTTTCTCATGTTTCCTTCCCTAGATTATGAAGAATGTTTTTAGTAATGATATATATAATAAAGGTTTTAGTTATAATAAAATTACGGGGATATTATATAGATCACTTATGAACCAACTATTTATGTGTCCAAGTTTCAAAAGGCACCAGACCTATATGATTCTGGTGTGGATAGTTAAGTTATATAATGATTATTAATATACTAATATGTTATATCTATTTATTAAAAGTATGGTTTACTATATTCAACCCATTATATTTTAATATATTCTTTAACATCCTAGGATCTATAAATATATCGTACATTTCACAATAACATTAATTACTCTATATAATTAATAAAAAAATTCCTTTGATTTTTTCATACCACATGTTGGTCAATTCTTCTCATAAATATTTAATTAACAAGAGGTATAATAAATCACCACGTAATTTTTCACAATGACACATCAAATCACTTCTTTTATGTGATGTTATATAACATAAATACTTTCTCTCCTATAATGTAACATGAGTGAATATATAGGGACCAACTATATATTAAGATCCTTGATGTTTTCTTTACATTCATAAATATAGGAACATGACTCCCTTAAATTTTCATTTGGTTATTGGATTTTAAATTCATGGTAAATTTATCACAAAGTTTCAATAGTATCTATCCAATTTAATAAAACTATAGATCACTATTATAGTCGGTGGTCTAATTCATTCCTCAATCACATCAGTCTTTAATGGATCCATATATATAACATGTCATATTATGAAATGTCATATGAAGGATACTTTCAATAACTAAAATTCATAATTTCAAAATTTTTCATATAGTTTATCTTTTTTTATGTTCTTTAGCACATTCCTCAAAATTCTATTCATTCTATTCCTTTATTTAAGAATATATTAGAATATAATTAGTAAATACTATTATAAATTGATCAGTGTAAACAATAAATACTTTATTCATAATATCTATGAATATAGTAAGATATTTGTTTTGATTATAAATAATCACTTTTAATTACATACAATTATAGTTTTCGAAAAAGGAAGTCTTCAGTATATCGAAATTTTTCACCCTTAATATATGATATTGAGATTGAAGTTTTATCATTGATAAGTGTCATTATCCTTAAATTTGATCAATTAAACCATAAATTTAGGCTAAAGTACACTTGTTCTTCATTGTGATCTTATTAATTTCATGATAATCTGTGTAGAGACAAATTAATTCATTTTTCTTCTTAGTAAATAAGACTGGTCCATCCCATAAGAAAGCAACTGGGAGTATAAAACACTTATCCAAATTCACTTGGACTTTTTTATCCCATTTTACCAATTCAATTGGGGTTATTATAAAATGATTTTTTAATGTTGGCATAGAAGCCTATTTTTGTTCAATGGAAAACACTAACTCATATTTTGGGGGAGATTAGATAACTCTTTAGGATAAACATCAACAAATTCATTCATAGTCATCATATCCTCAATTTTTTTTTTCTCTTTAACCATTCATAAAAAATACCCCACATGATTGTACATTAAGACTCGTATAAGATAATTAATTTACATATTTCACTTATAGATGATCATATGTTTATTTGGGATATGGAAATGGATTTCTCTATCCTAGTAATAGATTTGGGATCTATACAGAGAGTGTAAATACATGCCCATAATTATTTCAAATCTAACCAAAGGGAGAATAAAAATATTTACAAGAATAAATTTACAAAAAAAATATCAATAAAATAAGAGTTAGACTTGTTATTTAATCAACTCGCCAATAATATTTTTCACTAATAATTAAATTTATAGTCATTATGATGGTCATCTAATTGTTTTAGAAAATTTTCTAGATAAAAAAGTGTGTATTGAAGTATAATAAAATCATACATTTAGTGTTTTTGAATGGATAATAAGTGTACCCGACTCTGTTTGATTATGGTTCTAATCATTAACTAAAAAATGGTTTTCATGAGTATTAAACCATAATAACCAGAGTAAAAAATCATAGGATAATGAAAATCAGTACTAAAATGTTCCAAATTTTGAAGCCTCCATTTCAATATACAAAATTTAATGTTCAACCTATATAACTTTTGTTATAACCTATAATACTAACATTTTGTTTCACCTAGGATTCATTAATTTTTAACCTTTTATTCACCACAACCTAGTCTCAAAAATTAACTAAACCTCACTCTAATGCCAGCTGAGATGACCATATCCTAATATAAAAATATAATACATCAGTTTTTAGGAATAAATAATAAATCTCACCATAAATCCCACCTTAGAACCTATGATTTTAGTGTATTAAGATATTGGATACAAAATATAATTATTTTAGAATACTATGAACATTTATTGATATCTTCACCACACATTATCCCCTAGTAGACATATCATATATTATAGTCTTATTCAAAACCTTTGGAATGGAAACATAAGAAATGGTGTGTTTAGATTTTCAGTAAGGGGAAACATAAGTAATATCAATCATGAATCAATGAACATAAATAAGAACATAAGTGAGTATAAATTATTATGAGGATATAAGAAAATAATCACGGTATATAAAAAACATAAAAATATCATACCTAATAAAACATGGATCAAAAATTGTAAATTTGTGCATAAGGATTTTGGTATTGCATATGAAATAAGGAATGTCACTACAGAAACATGGGATAATAATCCTGAACCATGAAGCATAATATAGGAATTTTATAGAACATAGAAATGGGTACAAGTAACAATCAAAAAATTAATTTCATTGGTCAATTAAAACTATAAATATTTTCGTCATTTACTTGATAGATTCCCATAACATAGTGGATTAAGTTTACTCAATATTCAATTTAACAAATTGGATTTGGTTTAATGGATATTACCTTACATTTCATCTCAATAGATATAAATAATTACTCAATTCATTGGATGAAATATAATGTATTTCCCATATATCACATAATGTAAAATCGTACATATATGTGATATATAAAACCATTCATTATTTTATCTTAGCATAATTAACTAGTTAAAATGAAATAGGATTCATAAAAAGCATCACAAGGTATGAAAATAAATCATCCAATGAATGGCAGTTGATGATTACATCGAATCATATCTCAGTTGAAATAGTATAAACATTAAAGGGTGTTGTTGTAGATAAAAAAACTTTATAAGAGACTTTAAAATTTTATTCTAAAATATGAAAAATATCTTTTGTATTTTGATAAATATTTTAAAAAATAGGAAATTTATAAATTAATTAGATTAAAATTTATTTCAAAGTAAATAAATATTACTTTGTAGATTTATGAAAACATATAATGGAATATTAATAAGGAATAATTAAGCAAATTGTGGGAGACACAAATCATGTGGAAAATGATAAATAAGAGAATCTACAAATATTATGTTCATGATTTAGTTAAAAATTATTTAAAATTAAAATAAATTGACCGTAAGAACTATTAAAATTATAGATAAAGACATTTATAAATCAGTATTAAAAAACATTGAAATGGAAGAGAAATGTTCCACACTGAAATGAAAAGAAAATGTTGGATCCACATGCAAGCACCATTTCATTTAAATTTTTTACCAAGGATAGTAGAAATGGTATTATAACATGTAAAATAGAAAAATAACTATAAGAGAATAAAATGGATGGGGTTTAGTAATAAAAAACATACAATTTTTCTCGATGGGAATTTATACATTAACAACCTTTATTTTAAGGTGCATTTAGAAAAGAAAACCTTTTGAATTTGGAAATTTTGGAATTAAATTACATTGAAATTGATTATTTTAAATGGATTTATAAATCCCAAGAATTAAATGGATATAATTATTGGATAAATTCATGGGGTTATATGTACACTGCATAAAAGATCATAAGTGGTGAACAAGCAATATGTATTAATGAAAGGAAATTAAGATGAATACCCTTACCTTTACTCCTAATTTTCATGAAAGATATTTTAAAAAAATGTATAATAAATAAATACATCTCTATCACTTATTTAAAAACCTTATAAATGTAACATACCGACTTGAGAGACACTAAACTGGTTCCCCAAGCCAGCTCACCACAAGATCTCAGGCATGCCCCCCTGTATGCTAGAGGCTACTGATTAGAAGTGTGGGTATAGAGTTCTATTGGGAGGAGAATAATCCCCTATATAATATTGTGAAATAAAAATCTAAACATCCAATGACCATACACATCATAGTAAACAAATAAAATGAGTACACATCATCATCTAAACAATTAGTATATATAACAATCCTGCTCTTTATTACACAATAAAACACAGTTTATTACATTAAACTCTACACTTGATATGACATAGAATTCTGAGATCTCTAGTTTCTTTTGGGATTAGGATCATTACATAACGACTAGGAACATAAAACAAAACATCTTTATAGCAAATTTCGTTAACATGAACACCGCATTCTTTTATACTTAGCATTGCATGTGATAACCTGAGGACATGCATAAGAAAAGGGTGAGCTATAAATCTTGGTAATGGAGTAAACAAGGCATAAAATGAATAATAAAATATATAATGGGACACACTAATATCAATGGAGAATAATATATACATGAAAATAATGTCATGATATAACATGATTATTGTAACATGGAAATGTGGCAACAACACATAACATGGTATTAGCATGATTCAAGGATCATTGCACATGTAGCATGAGTAAACCCTAATTTCACTTGAATTATAATTATTAAACCCTAATTTCACTTGACATATCATGATACTAACCTTTACGCAGTTCATTTGAGCAATATTACGGTGCACCCTTCTTAATCATTTCATTTCATGCATAAGTGTGCCACATGGATCATATAACATGGATTCATTAAACGTCATCATTTATTACCTGATAAAGTAATGTGTAATTAATACATCAAACTCTATAATAAATAAGTAAATGTTCCTAAAGTTGAATAAACATTAAAGAGAAATGGGCATGGAATTCAGTACACAAGGACTTTGGCTTTGAATATCGCACAGCAATTTCAGAAGCATAACAATATGACATAATAATTCCTAAAACTGTTTGATGAAAGATAAATGGTTATCTCATCTTATGTATATGAAATTGAAATTAATGGGTTTATATAGATACATGTTACACCATAATTAATGGAATTTTAGATTCATAATACAAAAGAATTTCTTGAATGTAATTGAGGAGAGAGAAATTCCTTACCGAATTTCAGCATGGTAATGGTTGAACATGGGAGGATTTAATGAGAGATAAAGGGTTCTATCATGATTCAAAAATAAAGAGGGAATTATGTGGGAGGTTTTAAGCCATACCCCAACATTTAAAACTGAAAATAAAAGGTCATAACATTATTAAGAAACACGGATAATATAAGAAAGGAAGGAATCCCTTACTTGGATGTGTGATCCCAAAGGCTTGGGAGGGGCTTAAGAGAGGCTTCTTGGGAGCTTGGGGAGACTTGGGATGATTATAGAGATAGGAGGGTAGAGGTTGGTCAATATACAAAGGCTATGAGTGAAGAGGATGATAGAGATTGGGTGGGTTTATATAGGAAAAGAGAGGGAATTATTTATTATTTAGGTTTGGGACACCACACATTAAACTAATCTAAACCACAAACCATCCCATGGTTTTTTACAAAGTGGAGTAAAAAAATTATTTTATAAGGCCATTGCCTAACTTCTTAAAATATTAGTTTTTCTTATGTGTAGGTGAGTCACACTCTCAAGGAAATCAATTAAAAAGGTTAAATGTTTTATAAGTCTTGAAGGGTCCACTAAATCTTTGTAAAATAAATAAAACAAAAATAAAATCACATTATTTTAATGGTAAAACATATATTGGTCGAACATAAATTTTAGAGTATTTTATTAAATGACTTTTGGGTCATTATGATGTCATAAAATACATTATATATTTAAATGGTATTTAATTTTTCCCCAAAAATTCGACTATCTTAGAAAATTATCAAAAATTCACCATTGGATAATTTTGACTTCTGAATCCAAAAATAATATTCATTTTATTTAAATAATTTTATAAATATGTGAATTTTTACTTTTAAAATAAAAACCAACATTTATCGAAAATTCATCAGTTTTGACCGTAATAGATTTCAAACCTTAATAAAAATAACAATTGTATTCATAATAATTATAGTATCATTTATATTTAATAAAAATTAATTTAGTAATAATATTTAATTAAAATATTCTTTAATTCAAAAATCCATTAATTCATCAAAATAGATTTATTAATTTAATATTGACTAAAAAAATATTTGTGATTTAAAAACTATTTACGAAGTCACAATAATAAAATGAATGTATACAATTTATTCTATAAAAAATAATGTAAATAATAATATTATTAGGGTCTCATTACATAACCCCTTATAACAGCCGCATAAGACCGAAGGTTAAGGTGTGCGATAGTGATAGACTCTTGGGGTGGCTCAGATGACATCTCTAGAGTGGCAATATCTATCAACTTCCACTTCTCCCATAGAAGGTTCCATTAATGCTTAACAAGTTGATGCTCGGCTTGGACTTGGTCAAGAATGAAGCCTAGTGAGGCTACCTCCTTTCCATGATCCAATAAATGGGCTTCGTATGGGGAAAGTCTATGGGATGAGGACATCACTTCCTTTGTCGGAGTAAATTGGATTTATTAAAGCACTATATTTATACTAATCATGTGATCACTATTTAATGTCTATATTAGAAATGGTAAAAATTCTTAACGGAATTTCAAAATCCAAAATCATAAATCCAAATAAATACATAAGTTTTATATAACCATTTTACATAATAAGACACTAAATTAGATCAAGAGGAATTTTCATTAATTAAATTTTGGGTCATTACAATATTCCCCCTTATGAAATTTTACCCCCATAATTTCCTTTTCCCACACTAAAATAGATATGGGTAACTCTACTTCATTACTTCCTCTGATTCCCAAGGTTCTTCTTCAAACTTGTGGTTCCCCCACAACATCTTGATAAGGTGCATTGCCTTATTTTATAGAACTTTTTCTCTATGATCTAAGATCTTCACTGACTTCTCTTCATATGAGTGGTGATTCACCAATGGTACCACCTTTAGATTTAGTACAGGTGATGGTTTGGGTATGTACCTCCTCAAAAGTGATTCATGGGATACATCATCTTCTTAAGATAGGTTTGGTGGGACTTCTTATCGATAGGTCATTGCTCCAATGTGATAAAGGATATCAAAAGGTCTGATGTACCTTGTACTAAGATTTCCCTTATTCCAAAATCTCATAACTCTCTTCGATGGTGATATGCGAAGGAATTACAATTCTATAATGTCAAACTCTAGGTATCATTGATGATTATCAGCATAGCTATTTTTTCAACTCTGATCAGATTTAATTTGTTGTAGGATGTTCTTAACCTTCTCCACCATTTCTTCGACCATTTACGAACATAGGAGTTTTCCCTCCAAAACATCATCCAACATGTTTTTGTTCTACACCTCTTCCCATATATGAATTCATAAAGATCCATTTGGCTGATTGAGTGGAAACTATTATTGTAAGATAACTCTACTAGAGGAAGATGTTGATCCCATCCTCCTTTGAAGTCCATTTAGAATGATCTTGATGTTTCCTCAAGTGTTTGGATAGTCTGTTCAGATTTTCCATTAGTTTTAGGATGATAATCCATTATGAAGTTCATCTCAATATCCAAAATATGTTGAAGACTCTTCTAAAACATAATGTTGAATCATGGATCTCGATTGGATACAATCGATAGTGGTACTCCATGCAACTTTATGACTTCCTTGATATATATTCATGCTAGTTGATTCAATGAGAAATCCTCTCAAATTGTAGTGAAGTGTGTAGTCTTTGTAAGATGTTCCACAATAACCCAGATAGCCTTTTTTCCTTTGAATGTTTTTAGAATTTTGGGGACAAATTCCATGGTGATGTTCTCCCATTTCCATATTGTTATGGGTAATGGTTTCATCATCCCCTTAGACTTATTCTGCTCAGCCTTCACTTGCTGACATACCAGGCACTTTGATGTATACTGAGTGATCTCCATATTCATGTTATCCCACTAATAATGCTCTCATAGATCTTGATAAATTTTCCTGTTTCCTAGGATAATATATAAATTTAAACTATGTGCATCAACCAATAGTTATTTATTTAACTTTGGATTCGATGGGACACAGGTTTTGACCCAAATCTCATGATTCCTTCTTCATTGAGATTGAAAACCGAGGATTTCCCTTTCCTAATAGTTTCCACCTTCTTCTTAATTCCCACATCATTATTTTGATAATCCTTTGTCCTTTCAAAAAGATATTGTTGAGAAATCATTTGTGAAAGGATTGATGATTTTCCCTTCTTTGTGATTCTCATGTCTATCTTCATCAAATCTAAGAATATTGGATCTTTTTCAATTCTCATAAATGATAGAATTATTGGTTCTTTCCTACTTACTTCATCTTCGACCTTGTTCTCTTTCCTAGGGTTGTAATTGATTGCGTAGTCATAGTCATTGATAAGCTCTAACCATCTACATTGGGGCATATTCAACTCTTTCTGTGAGAATATATACTTTAGTATTTTTGTGGTACATATATATTTCACCATTCTCCTCAAAGAGGTAATGACGCCAAATTTTTAAAGCGATGATCACTACATCCAACTCTAGATCGTGTTTTGGATTGTTTTTATCATTAACATTTAATTTCAATGACACATACGCAAAGACTTTGTCATTTTGCCTCAACACATAGCCCAAGCCCTTCTTCGAATCATCATTTAATACCACAAAAAGTTCTCCACCTGTGGGAAAGTGAGAATGGGTGCAGTGACAAGACTCATTTTCAACTCCTTGAAGCTCTCTTTTCTTTCATCACTCCAATAAAACTTCACTCCCCTTCGAGTTAGCTTTGTAAGAGGGTTGGAAAATCATGATAAAATTCTCAAAAATTGGCAATAATATCCAGCTAACCCATGGAAGCTATGGATATAGGTTACCACTGTTTTCCTCACCCATCTCTAAATTGTGGTTGTCTTTGACGTATCCACATATATCCCATTTCTAGTGATGATATGACTTGATAATGATACTTCCTTCAACCAGAACTCATATTATCTGTACTTTTTATAGAGATTCTCCTTTCACAAGGTCTCAATTACTATTATTAGATTTTCTTCATACTCCTCTTTAATTTTTGATTATATTAGAATATCATCTATAAAGGCTACCAAAAATTTGTCAAGGTAATCTCTAAATACACTATTCATAATGTCTATCAAGATTGTTGGAGGATTAGTGAGTCCAAAATGCATTAATATGAATTCATAGTGCCCATAACTTGTACGAAAAGAAGTCATGGGGATATCCTCCTTCTTCACCATTACTTGGTAATATCCCAACCACCAATCCACCTTGGAAAAGTATGGTTCTCCTTGTAGATGATTGAACAAGTCCTCAATTCGTGGAAGAGGATACTTGTTCTTTATCGTGATTTTTTTGAGCTCATGATAGTCAATGAAAAAGGACATTGACCCATCCTTATTATTAAAAAAGAGGACTGGTTCACCCCATGGTGAAGAACTTGGGCATATAAACCCTTCATCTAGATTCTATTGTAGTTGTTTCTTAACCTCCTAAAGCTCCACAATAGCCATTCTATTCAGAGTCTTGGATATTGGAAATTCCCCAGGTATAAGTTCAATTGAGAATTCAACATATATTCTAGGAGGAAGACCAGGAAATTCCTCAGGAAACACTTTAGCGAATTCCCTCAAAATTGGAATGTCATAAAAGATGGTTTCTTCCTTAGACTCAATCATCTGAGCTAGATATGTGTGCTCATAGGGCAATATTATCCACGCTTGAGATAATGGTGCTAATAAAGATTTATCTTCTTCCATTCACTTGTATAGAATTGGGGGTTGATTCTCCATCTGGAGAGTTATTTACCTCTCATGAGAATTTATGTTGGATTTATATAAGGAAAGCCAATCCATGCTGATAATTACATCAAATTATACCATAGGGAGTATGGAGAGGTTTTTCAAGAAGTTCAATCCAAAAATTATGATATGGGGGAGTTATATTCATGGGATGTAATAATTTTCCCATTTTTTGTACTCACCGACATCTCTACTTCAATGATTTGTGGTGTTGTTGAGATTATTATACTAAGCATTAGGGATATAAAAGAATGCGTACAACCATAATCAAAAAGTGTGTTCACTATTCTTCTATTAATAACTAGTGTTCTTGTCCCCACTTTGTTGTCGGGGTTCACTTCGGCGGTAGTGATGGAAAAATTTCACCCTTGTTGCCTTGGAGGTTGTTCGTTGCCTCTGAAAACCATTGGCTTATGGCACTGATTTTCAAGGTTCCCTGGTTCTTTTTAGTTGAAGCAATGAACAATGCATTTAGAGTCGAACGAATCATTCCTCTCCTCTATCACCACCACGGGTTTTTCTTATTGAAATTTAATGGCTAGGTGACCTTCTCTTCCACACCAAAAGCATTTCCTCATCCCCTTTAGGCAGTTTCTAGGGTGCTTCTTTCCACACCTTTGGCAAGTGGGGTGTTGGATTTTCTTTGCACTATTGAATTTATCCATCGGACCTCTAGAATTGAAGTCCTCCTTACGCTTCTTATCCCCATGACACCCCTGAGATTCTCTAATCTCCATTTCGACTTTGAGGGCACATCGGACAATTTCCACATAGATCTTTATGTCACGGATCACTTGGGCCATCCGTAGGCTCGGTTTTATCCCACCAATGAAGGGGTCAACTTTGCATTTGGGGGTAACAAAAAAGCTTGAGGTTTATCATGAAAAACTTGTGATGTTTTCCTTATACTCTCTAATGGATTTGTCATCTTTTTTCTTGATGGCAAGGAAGTCCCTTTCCATATTAGTTGGATGGTGCGCGGAAAATATTTTTCAAAAAACATTTTCAAGAAATCCTTCCACTCCAATTCCTCCATCTCCTCCTCAATCATCGTATTTTTTATCAATGTCCACCAATGATCAGCTTCAACCTCTATACGATAAGCATCTGGAAGAACCTTCTCTTGTTGAGAACATTATTGGATGGGGAAGATCTTTTAAATAGAGTTAATCCATTGTTCAGCAATTGAAGGATCAGATGATCCATTAAAATTAGAAGGTCTTTATCTCATAATGCTCTCAATTGTAACTTTTCCTTTCTTAGAGGGGTTTGAAAGTTCCTATTGATCCATGTTTATGTTAAAATCTTGAGTTAATTGAGAGAGTATTGGGAGTGGTGGCGGCTCATCTATCTCGAAGGATAGGGTTTCAACCAAGGCTCTGCTCCCTTCCCTCCTCCACCTTCTTGGTCGGCTCGGTGTCGGCGTCCCCCTTCATCAGTGATCCTCAGTGGCTAGGGTATCGTCGTCATCTCATCTCAGTGGGTGAGGCTTCAGTTCTAGAGGGTATAGGCGTCCTGATGGCGGTTGAGTGCTTGGTGGCTGCAGGTGATCACTGGTCCTGAGTGGCTCTGCGTCGGCCCGAAGTGGCATGGGGGAGGGAGGGGCCTTGTTGGTTTTCTTTTAATTTTCCAGGTTTGTGTGACGATGTATTTTTGTGTTTCTTGTCGGCGTTCTTACAGTGATGCCTTTTCTCGTGTTTCTTCCAACACTTCAATTCTATTAGTTTTCCCCAGTTCGCCCATTTATAAATCTGTTGAGGGATCTTTTGGTCTCTCGATTTGTCCGGATTCAACCCAGAGGGGGGCTGCTGGCTCAATTCTGCTCAGATACCCTAAATAGAGATCTTCCCCTGAGGTGTTGTTGGTTCTTCCAGTCCTGGGAGACGAAAACCCGCCTTCATTCTCGATGGATTCTCTTTATCTCCAGGTTGCTATAGAGGCGGCTTTAGGATTTTTGTGGCTATGGTGGGATGCTGCTAGACTTAGATCTGGTGTTTGGGCTATGTGATGTTGTTTGTGAGCTGGTTTGATCTCGTGAATGTTCTTGTTTATGGATTGGAAGGCTTCTTGGAATCGAAGATGTGGTGGTTTTCTTTAGGAATTATGACGTTGGATGGCTTGCTTTTGGACTTGAAGTCAGTGGGTGTCACTGAATCTGACCACATGTAACAACCTGTGAGAATATTTAGAGCTATTTATTCATCTTTGTGGATATTTTCAGATTTTGTTGTTTGAGAGGGTAGGACGTTAGCCATCGGATCGGGCATGTGCTTTGACAGAGGACACTTTCTTGTTGAATTGGTATGCAAAGGTGAAGGGCTTCATCATGATCAGTTGCTGGGGTGGGGTTCCTCCATGTTGTTTGTCTGGTTTTTATCTCTTTGACCTTCGGGTTGTTGATTTTCTGATATCCATGATGTCTGGGTTTCCCCCTTATTCCATTAAAAGGGGATTTTTCTATAATAAAAAAAATTATGGCCTTTGGGCCATTGGATGGATTAGAGAGTATTGTGACAATGTTCACGATTCCCACTCCCATTGGATTGGGTATCTTATTAAAACAGTCATCACATTGATCTTTGCATTGGTTGTTAGCCCGAGTCTGCCTATTACTGTCCATTGGATGTGGTATAAGGAATGTTAAGGGTATAAAATAAATGGTAATTCAAGGAAAAAAATGGATGACATACAAATAACTTTTGTTTCCATAACTTATGAATCTATAGGCTTCAGTCTATGTTATTCATGATCTATGTCCCAAAATATATTCTTGGGGGAATTTTTTTTATTCCCTTAACAATGGTTTATACTATGCTAGTGAGTTTATGAAAGCATATCCACCGGGAGTGTTGTAACCAAGAGTGCTTAAAGACACATTGTCGTGTACCAGGATACCCCGGATCAATCCTGAAACTCCTTGTAAGAGTTTTCACTCCTAGGTATATCTGTGCCCGAGCTTCCTCTACCTTCTCATATATAGAAAGGGATGTAATTTCTTGATAAACCACTTACTCAATACTCACCAAAACATAGGTATGTTTTTATTATACTTAGTATTATCCCAAAGTCTTTCACTAAGGTTTTATAGTCATAATCCCAAAAATAACTAAACCAATCCTCTGATACTAATTCTAACAACCCTGCTCTTTATTGCACACTTAAACATAATTTATTACATAAAACTCTTAACTTGATACAACATATAAGATCGAATGGTCTAGTGCCTTTGGGTATTATGATCATTACATAACAACTTATAACATAAAACACAACATCTTTATTGAAAACATCTTTTACATGAACACCACATTTTTTCATACTTAGCATTGCATGGGATAACCTGAGGACATGCATAAGAAAATGGTGATCTATAAAGCCCAGTAAGGGAGTAAAAAAGGAATAAAATGAAAAATTAAATACATGTTAGGAAATAGGAATATTAATATATCATAATAGAAATATTAACATAAAGTCATGATATAACACGATTATCGTAACATGAAAATGTGGCAATAACACTTAGCATGGTATTAGCATGAGCCAAGAATCATTTCACGTGGAACATGAGTAAACCCTAATTTGACTTGAATTACCATGATTAAAACCTCATTTCACTTGATGTATCATTATAATATCGTTTACCCAATGCATTGGAGCGCTATCAGGGTGCACTCTTCTTAATCATTTCATTTCATGCATAAGTGTTCCACATGGAACATATAACATGGATACATTAAACATAATCATTTATTCCATGATAAAGGAATGTGTAACTAATACATGAAACTATATAATCAATATGTAAAGTTTTATAAAGATGAATACCCTTGATAGAGAAATGGGCATGGTATTCACTACACAATAACTTTGGCTAAGAATATCACAGTGAAATTTCGGCACCATAACGACATGACATAAGAATTCATAAAAATGGTTGATGAGAGATAAATGGGTGTCTCATCATATGTAAATGAAATGGAATGTAAGGGGGTCATATTGATACTTTTCCCATCATAATTACTAGAATTTTAGATTCATAATACAATAGAATTTATTAAATGTAATTGAGGAGAGATAAATTCCATACCGAATTTCGGCATGGTAACAGGTGTACATGGGAGAAATTAATGAGAGTTAAATTGGTATATCATTATTAAAACATAAATAGGGAAGTATGGGGGAGTTTGAAACCCATAACCCAACATTTAAAATTTAAAATAAAAGGGTATAACAATATTAAGAAACATGGATAAAATAAGAAAAGAAGGAATCCCTTACTTGGAAGTGTAATCCCAAAGGAATGGGAGGAGATTGAGAGAGGCTTATTGGGAGATTGGGGTGCCTTGGTAGGATTATAGAGAGAGGAGGACAGAGTTTGGTCGAGCTTTAAAGTCTTTGAGTAAAGAGGAAGTGGGATATTTGGTGGGTTTATATTGGAAAAGAGGGGGAATTATTTATTATTTGGGTTTGTGACACCACACATTAAACTAATCAAAACCACAAACCATCCCATGTTTTTTTCCAAAGTGGAGTGAAAAAAATTATTTTATAAGTCCAATGGAATAATATCTTAAAATATTAGGTTTTCTTATGTGGAGGTGAGTCACACTCTAAAGGAAATCAATAAAAAAAGTTAAATGTTTTATAAGTCTTGAAGGGTTCACTGAAGCTTTGTAAAATAAATCAAACAAAACTAAAATCAATTTATTTTAATGTTAAAACATATATTTTCTGAAAATAATGTTTATAATATTTAATTAAAAAACAATTGGGTTCTTATGATGTCATAAAACGTGTTATATACTGAAATGGTATTTAATCATTACCCAAAAATTCGATAGTCTCAAAAAATAATGAAAAAATCACAGTTTGATAATTTCTATTTGCTGATTACCAAAAAAAATATTCATTTTATCTAAATAATTTTCTAAATATTTTAATTTTTACTTATAAAATAAAAACCAACATTTATAAAAAATTCATAGGTTTTGATTTAAATAGCTTTCAAATGTTAATAAAAATCACAATTTTATTCATAATAATTATACGGTCATTTATATTTAATAAAAAATGATTTAGTAATAATATTTAAATAAAATATAATTTAATTAAAAAATACATTAATTCATCAAAATATATTTCTGAATTGACGATTAACTAAAAATACTATGTTTTCTCTAAAAACTATTTACAAAGTAAGAAAAATAAAATGAATGTAAACTATTTGTTTTATGAAAAAAATAATGTAAATAATCATAGTACTAGGGCCTCGTTACATAACCCCTTATAACGCCAACATAATACTAAAGGGTAAGGTGTGCGATGGTGATAGACTCTTGGGGTAGCTCGGATAACATCTCTCGGGTGGTAATCTCAATAAACTTCGACTTCTACCATAGGAAGTTCTGTTCAAGCTCAACAAGTTGAAGCTCATATTGGGCTTGATCAAGAGCATAGTCTAGTGAGGCCACCTATTTCCGAGCTCCAAACAATGGGATTCATATGGGGAAAGTCTACAGGTTGAGTCCATTTCTTCCTTTGTCTGAGTAAATTGGATTTGTTAAAGCCCTATATTTATACTAAGCATGTGATCATTGTTTAATAGCTATATTATAAAAGGTAACAATTCCTAGGGTAATTGGAAATCCAAAATCATAAAACCAAAGAAGTTCATAAGTTTTGTATAACCATTTTACATAATAAGACATTAAATTAGATTAAGAAGATTTTTTTAATGAAATTTTCATTCGTTACACTACAATTGGGAGAAAATAAATATAACATGACTGTACAACTAATGTAATTTAGTATGGCCCAAACAACAATAACACCCATATAAAAAACATCCCATTAGTCTAGTTATATAACATTATATAATAAAATAAAAAAATAAAAATGTGTCCATTATATCTCCAATTTGAACCTCATCCAGTCTCCAAATACCATCTAATCTATTCATATGGATCATGAAAAATACAACTTTGGCCTCAGCTCGATCTTATGCCTCATCCCATTCTTGTGCCTATAAGAAATATATAATAGAAATGCAAGTACCCAAGTGTAGTGGAAGCTCGATAAAGGTGTGAATAAAACGTGGTAGGAAACCATGAATGGGTTCTAAAGTAAATAATATTCAATGAAACAGTATAGGTAGATAAAAATGGGATAAATAAATGGTACATTGAACAATATATGCTCAAATATAACTATTTTTCTACTATACTATAAGCCATTGGGTTTTCTTATGATACCCCATCCAAAAACCTTTATCAAATCCAATTTGGTCATATAAGTAATAAAACATAGGGTGAAATATACATTAAACCACACATGTAATGAACTGACCCATGTCAACCTAACACATCACCCAAGACATCTCACCACGTAGTCTGAAGAATGTACTCAATCACTGCGGGATGAAAAAAATAATAGATAATAACCAACTATCTCTTGGTATTGGTTTCTCGACTTGTGAACTAGAAAGACTCGTCCCTAAAATAGTATTGTAACACCAATATCATCAGATTCAATAGAAAAAATGGATTATCCCAAGTATACAAGAAAAAAAATCAAATACCAAAAACAATAATTTATGTCATACAAAAAACATACCATGATCGGAAATATACATGGTGTCTCATATTAAAATAAAAAAACTCAAAAAAATCACATGACTAAATAATTCCAAGTAATATTACCCAATAGAAGAGACAAATAAAAAACTCTAGATGAGTCAATCCCAACAAGACCAAATCCCATCCATTTAACACTAGATGATGGTGATGAAGAAGATACACCTTAGAATATGGTTCCCTTTACTTTACCCATTTCCTACAAAACAAACTATAGATATTCCAAAAGGTGTATATAGGATGCGAGGAACATAACCTATTAGTATACCTCTATGAATCTATTTAATAGTTTTTTCCATGAAAACAAACAAATTATTTTTCAAACTCATTTTCAAAACTAAATAACCTTGAAGAAAATTTTATTTTAAACAAGAATTTAAAATACTTTTGTTTTTCCTATTTAGAAAACATGGGTTTAAAAAAATACCAATCATGGATCAAAGAAATAAACAAATCCACATGGCTAGACATTCTTACAACATCCAAAAAATTCCTGACATAAGTAATCATATGCATCATCATCATATAACTAATAAAGGAAAAATCAAAAATGGGAATGGGAAAAATAAATCTCATCATATCAAACATAGAACTACTTAAATTCCTATAGAAAATAAACCAATCTAGTATGAGTAATATGAATCTAGGTATATAACCATTATACCTATCCTGAGTGAGTAAAAAACAGGTCTACTAGATGGCTAAGTAACAATAAAAGCTCTCACAATCTTCCTCAGGCCAAACTCCAAGTGTTCACATGGTCTCTTAGCAACAAATAAAGTATGATATCATGGTAATCCTACAAAAAATCTCTCATGATCCATTTGAAACCAAAATAGAAACTCATGCGATATTACATTTGAAATCTCTTTTAGTCCTTCAAACAACCCCTCACTCACACCTTGGTTAACCAATGTTCTAATATATGCCACACAATCACAAAACGTGTTCTATATAAATAAAATAAACTTCACCATCCATTTTATAACAAAAAATATCTATTTCATCAAATAAACCTTCAAAAAAATATAACCATTTTTATAAAAAATTTATAAATCCATTTAGATCCATAAAATTCTTTTGATCCATTTTATAAAACAATTGGGATTCACACATGCCATCCACATTTGAAAAACCTTCCTAAAAATCCTATTGCCAAAAAATACTTTAATCATGTAAAAAAGGGAAATTAAATCATTAATAAATAATTCCAATAAAATATAAACAAACCAAATAAAGGAAATTGTAAATTTAAAGTTGACCTATAAAAAACTCCCTTAAATAGAGACACATACCTCAGATATGTTTTCAAACTCAATGCCTTTAATGATAACCACCCTAAATAAGAATATCAAGGAATCACACACCTAAAGAATAATAAAACAAACCAAAAACACCATCAAACACCCTATATTTTTCTAAAGTTACATCTAGGGTTCCACACATCCATTAAAATTGAAGAACAAGAATGAATAAGGGTGAAGGGAGAAGAAAACCCAATGGATTTGGACTTACCTGAAGCCAAATCACTAATAACTGAGTATAAATCTACCACCAAGGAGAGGGAGAAGCTACATAGACATGAATTAGGGATATAGACTATGGTAGGAGACAAATGAGGCCAAAGGGGTATAAATTAATCAAGCGATAAATTGTAAAACAACACTTTTTAAGTTACTTAGACAGGCTATATGGTTAGGAAACCTATGCGCCAACTATGTAGACCTACTGTCTACCTATAATTCGAGCCATAAAGTTACCCACGAATGTTAAATAGTACATAAAATCATTCTCAAACCATAAAAATACCCACTTTAATCAACTATATCACCCTTTCATGGTAATCCACATAGTTAGACAAATCATACACAAACCATGTACCTAGTCTATCTACCCAAAAAATCATTTTTATCCCACGACACCCATGATCTCCAAAAGTATACAAAAATGGTAAATAAATATCAAACATAGATATATAAATGACTCTATAGTTGTCACAAACTCTCCACCATTTCACTTTCATCCCCCAGAATGTCCTCAACCATCCAAACAAGAAAATAGGTAAGGTCACTGCTCCATCACCATTAGTTCCAACTCCCATGTCTTGTGGATATTTCCACATTTCATCCAAATCACATGGACCAATCATAATGAATTACCATAGAGCACCATGTTCTATACATTCATGATATAAATATACTTCTCCACTATTGTGGTATCAGACTTAGGATCTAATTCCTCCCTCACCACCACATGAGATGGGTTTGGATGGTATCTCTTCTACTGGGAAATGTGAAAGATGTCATGGATCATGTCTATCCATGATTTAAACTCAAAATAGTATGATACCTTCCCCATATTCTTCACAATATGAAATATCCCAATATATCATGGCACTAACTTTCCCTACATTCCTAAGAAATGGTGTCTTAGTCGAACTGATTCCTGGAGAAACAACTGATCAACAACCTGAAACTCTAACAGATAATGATGATTGTTGGAATATGACATATGGAGACTTTGAACTATCTCTAACAATTTATGGATTATCTACACTGTATCATTTTTCTCCTATATGATGCTCGTTCCAAACAAAAAACACTCACCAACCTCAGTATAAAACAATAGGTATTGGCACAACTATCCATAAAATTCTTCAGAAGGTTCCATTATAATCAAGGCTTTATAACTATTATTATTATGAAACTAATCCAATAGGAAGTTCATTTCGGATAAACCTCTGATATCAAGCACACGAGATCACATCATATCATTCAGAGTCAAGATGTGCTTCTCATAATGACCATCTATCTAAAGGTGATATGAGGTGCTCAATGTCATCTTGGTTATGAAAGCCTCCTAAAGTACCTTCTAGAAATGGGAAGTAAAAAAAGGGAATCATGGTCTAACTATATCATCGATGGAATAATATATAGTTGAACAACCTATCAAACATAAAGTCATCTAAGGTATTCTACCTTCATCAACTCTATCATGGGAATAAAGTGGTCTAACTTGATCAAATAATCCTCAACCAAACATATGGAATATTTCCCACATGGAGAATGAGGTAGTCCAATCATGATATACATTGAGATCTCATCCCACTTCCACAATGAAATGGAAAGTGGTTGCAATAACTCTCCGGGACTCTGATACTCATCTTTGATCAAATGGAATGTAAAGCACCTAAAAACAATGTATAAATCTATAATGTTGATATTGGGACAAAAAACCCATCCTCTCAAGTTATAAAACATCTTGGATGCCTTGGGGTGAATAACCCAATAAGAACAATTAAAGTCATGAATCACCTCCTAAATAAAGCTCAAAGGAACTACCATAAAACTACAAAATAGGATAGAACCATTTGGATATCAAGACCACCCACCCATGTTCTCTCCCCCCCCCCAATTAAAATAAATACTAATTTGATAGAATTTAGGTTCTAATACCTAATCACTCCTAACTCAATCAATAATATAGGGTGTGACATGTACACTAGCTAAGAAAACCCACTCTCCATCCACTTATTCTACCACAATCAGATCAGAAAGAAAACTCATTAGATCTCACTTATCTTCTTATTCTCAAACTACCAACACAAGAAGATTCATATTCAATGCATCGAAAACCACATTACGATTCCTGGTTGTATAAGAAAAAAATCAAAATAATAGAGATACTCCACCCAATATCTCTATCTATGGTTCAGGTCCCTCTAGGTGAAAATATACTCCAGGATCTTCTGATTTGATTACACAATAAAATGAGCCTCAATGGTTTAATTTCACCATGTATTTAATTTATGCATTATGACTGACAATTACATGTCATCAGTGGGATAATTTCACTCATGTAGGCAAATATACCATGATCTATAGGCCACTACATTGTCATCTTGCATCAATAAAATTCTTATCCCCACACTGAAAGCATTACAACATACAACATAAGCACTTCTAGGCTTGAGAAGTATGAAAACTGGCATGGATTTCAAATGATCCTCTAGCTTCTCAAAATCACTCCAGAATTTATCATCCCAATAAACATCACTCCTTTAATAGTCAAATTCTCCAAGGGTGAAGATATCCTGAAGATATCAGGAAATAACATCTACAATAATCATCCAAGCCCACACAAATATAGATCTTTAACACGTTATTAGGTTTCTTCCAAGACATGACTATTTAAATTTATCTGGATCTAATTAAACTCATACTTCAAAAATGACATGGCCCAAAAACATTACCTATGATATCCAAAATTTTCCCTTGGATAGCTTTTCATATAGATCCTAGTCTTTGGGGAAACCTGAATAAACCTATATATTGTATGCATGATCATAATGTTTCATAGAATACACCAAGATGCCATCCACTAACACCCCCATAATGGATTTTATAAAATAATGGAATATTTTTTAAAATTAATTCCTTTAAAACTCTAGGAGAATTGGTGATCCAAAATGTAATAAAAAAATAATCAAAATTCCTATAACGAATTTAAAATGTGGTCTTTGGAACATCCTCTTCCAAAACCCTCATTTAGTGGTACCCTGATCACATATCAAATTTTGATGAAAAAAATAGGATCCCCTAAGATAATTGATAGGGTAATAATCTTTGAGAAATGGTTATTTATTCTTCATAGTCACCTTTTTAATCTTGAGGTAGTCTATAAAAATTTTGAGACCCATGTCCTCCTTCTTTGCAAATATCACTCGGAAAGTCCACGGTGACCCTCTAGGTTAAATAAATCCCTCACCCTTGTAATCCTATAGTTGAACCTTCAACTCTATCAACATGGTCAGATCCATCCAATAAGATGAATATAAAATCATTCTTATCATGGAGAGCATATTAATATTAAACATGACCAATTAATAAGGTTAAAAACTAGAAAATGGTCCAAAAATACATCTGGGTACCTATCTATGACCACCAAAAGTTCACCCATAGAACACTACTCAACAGTATCATCAAATAACCTAGATAACTGACATTAGATCAACCCCAACTCTGAAGCAACAGGTCCCACCCTCCCCAATCATGAACCTCACTCACCCTGGATGACATGAGTGATCTCATTAGGAGAATGGAATTGAACCGTATAATGACAATAGTTCATTACATGCTTAAATCTAATCAACCAATATGTGTTGATGATAAGGTCAAAATTTCCATGTCAAAGACAAGTATGTTCTAGATTACCTTCATGTTAGCTATCAGAACATTCTAATCAAGACACGAAAGACCTCACTTCTTCTTCCCACCCAATTAGGTTAGAAAATCAATAAATTATGTAATAGAATCAACTCTCACACCCAAATAATCAATAACATTTAGTGAAATGAAGAAATGGGATGTTCTAGTGTCAAATAAAATTGATACCATGGAAGAATCAGCAAACACCTTACCTCTAATAGTGGTTGGCCCAGAATTTGATCCCTCAAACATAACCTCTATTTCAAAGAGACACTCTAGCTCAGACCAACCCTATATATTCTTCTCTTTTGTAGAATGTCTCTTACTATGAGGATGAGACCCTACACCCTGGGAATCCTATGACTAAACATAATATCCCTTTGAAAAAATGTATCATACACCACTCCTCTATAAATCCAACTGATAGAATCACTAAAAACAATCTAGATTCCCACAATGAAAGAATTTCTTTAGAGTCTTTGGGAAGCTATGTATGGTGTGTCCATCCTTCCCACACTGATAATAGACAATGACAGTTTTCCTCAAAAAAGATATAGTGGATGAACCTGATGACTTCTGTGCACTCTTCCCACTACCCCAATAAGTCCAGTCCCACTTCTATTTCTCCCCTAATGAATAAATCTAGCTTCCTCCCATTAGAAGATAACCATTTAGGCTTCTCTTACCAATAAAATCCACCTCAACCATAGTCACATTATCAACTACCTCCACATAAGTAGGTAGACATGGAATAATGATGATTGATATAATCTATGTCCCCAATCCCATCTATAAACGTCGATCCATGATGTAATCATTCAAAAGAAGATTTAGAGATACATTCACCAATTCTATTAACTAGGTGGAACACTCCATCACAAAAAAAAATAAGATTTCTTTAACTTAAAGAACTCATGGAACTTCATATCTCTCAAGGTATTCAAGTAGAATGATAAATTTAAATCCACATTGAATATGGTTCACATGGGATTCTTGTGCCACCTTTAGACCACCATCAACTCCGATGACATCCTACCTAGTCCTTCCACCACATATATATAATCCCACATTAGAGGTATTAGGGGTATTTAATAACATAAAGATCTAATTTATAAAATTCAACTACTCCTTGGTCTCATTGGGTCCCTTTTTTCTATAGAACAGCAATGGATTTTTTCTTTTAAGCTTTTATTCATGGTACACTATTTGTGTCTACTCTCAACCAACCACTTCACCCCAAGGACTGGATTGAGTGTCTCACTGACTCCAACAAATCCAAATCAAGAGTAAAATTTTCCAATAGTGTGTTCTTCACAACACCCTCTCTACACCTGAACAATGTTCTTCTAGGGGGAATTATCTTTTAGACATAAAAATGAAATTCAACAATCACAATTTAATCTCAAACCACATTAAAAGAAAAAAAATAAACCCTCATCATTAGTGTCAACAAGAAAAAATATCATTTCAAGAAAATCCATGTGAAAAGGGAGAAAAAAAAACAGAAATGATTAAAAGAATTATATAATATGAATGGTTTTCTATCATGGTTTAGAAATACATTCACCAAATATATGGGTGTCACTAGAGTTGGTAGGTTAGGATTCATGGTTGTTTACTATTACTACTAACTAGGAAAACTAACCATGTGACTCCTCTATACCTCCTTGTTTCACCCCCAAAAATAAAAATGACCCTTGGTCTCACCCTAGGTCTCAACACTATTGTGGAAATACTTCCAAATCTTATCTAAAAACCATTACTTATATCAAAACAAAAATGTAATCCAAAATCACCCATGGAAACTCATGTTTCCACAAGAATAATTGTTGTAAAGCACTCCCAATTTTATAACACTCAAGTGTCTATGGTCCTAGATGTACACTACCACTAAATACAAAATAAAAGCTGATATATTACCGTTTTGTAACCAACCGACCAGATTCGACATGACTGATCACATGATCAGTCCCACTACATGGCCCAAAGTATTTTATCGATTTTTGTGGGCTGGCGACAGTCACTGAACATAACTATCTATCTATTGGGAATGTTTTTTACATAGGTAAACTGGAATGATCCATCCATGAAATGGGATAGCCATACCAATATCATAGAATTCAACAAAATAGAATGGATCATCCATAGTACACAATAAATTCTAAGAATATTCTATAAATAATATTATTCATCATATACAAAACATTCCATAATCTGGAAAATACGTAGTATCTCAAGTCAAAAGACTAAAACTCAAAAAAAAAAGAACCAAGACTAAATATATCCTAAACATACATCCTAATAGATAAAAAATACCAAAAAAACTCAACATGATCCAATCCTCATGAGACCGCATCTCTTCTCCTAAACACTAAGAAATGGTAATTAAAAAGAGTCATCTTAGAACATGGTTCCCTTGAATTTACCACTTTCGTACAAAATAATGTCTATATATTTCCAAAGGGATATGTAGGGTTTGAGGAACATATCCTAGTAAAATACCACCTTGAATTTATTTAAGTATTTACCCATATCAAAAAATAATTTTTTTTGAAAACTCATTTTCAATACTAAATAACTTTGAAAATAAATTCTTTTAAACAAAACTTTAAAATCCATTTTGTTTTCTTTCTAAAATAAAACATGGTTTTTCAAAAAACAAATCCATCCAGTACTCCAAAAAATTAACAACACCACGCTCCCAAACATGATTTCATTATCCAAAAAAGTCATGACATAAGTAATCAAAGGAATCATCGTCATATAACACAAAAAATGAAAATTAAAAATGGTTGTAACAAGTATCATCACATTAAATGAGGACTAATCAATTGCATAAAGAATATAAACCGATAAGGCATGAGTAATGTAAACCAAGGGCTATATCCAGCAATCCTATTATGAGTGGGTCAAAATAATTCTACTAGTCAGCGATGAAATAATGGATGTTATCATGGTCTTCCTCAATCCCAACTCCTAGATCTCACATAGTCTAATAGAAACCAATCAGAGAAGATCTCATGGCCTTCTGACCTAAATGTACTCATATTCCTTTATAAACCAAAATAGAATTTCACACATTCTTCCCTATGATGGTTTTTATATCCCCTCGATCAAACCCTTTCTCACACCCTGGGGAACCCATAGGCTACTCCATTCCACACAATCACATAACATTTTCCATATAAATCAAATTCTCTTCATAAGAAATTTCATAACAAAACATGAAAATTTTATAAAAACACCTTAAAAATATAAATCCATTACTAAAAAAATTATAAATTTATTTAAATCCATAAAATTTATTTTATCCATTTCTATGAAACACTTGGGGTGCACACATGCCACCCCTGTTGGAAAACCTCTTCAAAACTCCAATCATCAAACCAATCCCTGAATCACATCTAATATGGAAATTCAATCAATAATAAATAATTTCAATAGAAATCTAAATAACCCAAACCAAATAAGACTGTAAACTTAATGGTAATACATGGAAAATGAATTTCAATAGAAAAACATACATCAAATATGGTTCCAACCTCATTACCTTCGATGATAACCACCCGAAATATGAAGGTCAAGGCCTGAAATACCATAGGAATAATAAAAAGAACAACACCCTCGATTTCACACTCAAGATTTTTCCAAAATCACACCTAAGAATCAAAACTTATACAAAAATGTAATAACAAGAATAAAGGATGGGAATGGGGAAGAACCCCCAAAGGATTAGGACTTACCTCATGCCAAATCACTAAGAACTGAATTGGAATCTACCACCAACTAGAGGGATAAGATTAATGGATAAGGATGATGGATTTTCATTATGGGAGGAGAAATATGAGGCCAAAGGGGTATAAAATTCTCAAGATAAAAAAGTAAAAAATCACATTTTAAGTGACCTAGACATGTCACACAGTTTGGCTTCGTAGTTAAGAAGATCATGGTCCAGTCATGGAGGGTTATAGTTATCTTAAAAATTAAGCCACATAGTTATTCATGGGTTTCACATAGCTTGGAAAACTATTATCAAACATTGAAAACCCCTATTGTCACCAACTACAGCACACTCACTTGGTTAGCCACATTGTTAGATAAACCATGCACTAATTTTGTTCCTGGTATGTCTTCCCCAAAAACTAATTTTTTTCCATTGGCATCGAGGAACTCCATGAATAAACCAAAAAGGTCAATAAAACTCAAAACTAGATGTACTAGTAACCCGATGGGCGTCAAAACGTAGGATACCATCTATTACTATAGTTTCTAATTTGAACCTAATCCACAAATTAAATTCATGCATACTTGGATTCATGGTCTGGCACTTAAACCATGCACAAAAACTATAAATACTGATATGGAACATCATATCCAAAATCATAACCTCAATTTTGGGAATGTCATGTGCAACATTCTCAACCATGAATGTGGGGAACCATGCCCAACAACTGAAACCACACATCAAAGGAATAGTTCCCAAAAGCATCAATCTAGCACCTAAACTATATATCAAAGTAATCATGCATAAATAATCAAAACTAAAACTAAACCATATATCTATATAATCATTACACCATCCTATTCCATCTGATATACAAGCATTTCCCAAAGTGATAGTCCGCTATAAAAACCATAAAGTATACTATCGGTGTGTATAATATCAGTTTGACACCTATTCCATAAAGTATACTACCCATTCCCAGATCATTAATATGGAATCTCAACCATTACATCATTTCTAAAATAACATGGTTCAACATATTGACCATTAAAAACAGTCAGAATAAGGAAAAATCCTTTATTTCCAACAAAACCTTTTATATAGACATTAATGTATTTCACCAAAGAGGAAACCACACACCCATTAGAAATAAACCTTTGAAATTCTCCAAAAATTAACTATTAAAAATTAGTTTGAACTCAACACCTCCCATTAAAAAAATACAATTCAATAATATATTTTCCACTTTGAAACCCAAAACTGCTTCGAACCCCTGTGCACATGGTTAATACTACTTCAAAGGCCTTATAGGACTTTCATAAAATCTTAGCCTGTAAAAATATTAAATTAATCATTTCCACATATTGTAAAACCTTTATTCCCAAGACCTATCAATTTTAACTTAAGACTTAATCCTATAAAACAAATAAGATTAAATTGGTTAAGCTCAAACCCAATTACATTACCCATTAGAACCCCACTTTACCATTTTCACGAAATTGTACACCCCATGTGTGGTCATAAATTCAGTAATGTAAACACTAAAAGATAAGCTGATATCCATTGAAGGTTTAATATTTCAAATTAAATAAAAAACCCTTAAATTAAACCATGGAAGCTAATACACCACACATGGGATATAAATCATATACCACATACACATGTAAATATATTAGCCAATATATGGTTTAAGTTCATAGAGAACCTACATCATCATTAAAGCTTTATCAAACCTTCCAAAGTCTCAATGGCCTTATCAAATCCCATATAATCCCTATACAAACTCATCAATATGAAAACAAGATCTTCATAACCACCTGATCCCTAACCTCACATCATGCAACACAAATTAACAAATTATAAAAATTATAATTAAATAATTAATTAATTAATTAAAAACATTTAATAAATCAAGACCCCTCTATAGGTTATCAAGGTTCATTAAAACCAAATCCAATCACTCACTAGAACCGATAGAAGAACCCTGGCCAAATTTTAGGTTAAATCCCTAAGAGGTGATACTATTACAACACTTAATTAATTTAATTCAACATGAAAGGAACTAAGAAAATTCACCCTGAACTCATACCTTAAAATACCACGCAATATACTACAGAATTTGTCTCAAGACCTCAACTATATAATCTAACTATAATCCCCATCATCCATGGGTAATTCGACAATTCTTTAGTATAATATATGATGAATCCCTAAGTCTGGACATCTCAAATTAATAAGAACCAAGGAAAGGGAGTAAGGGAGGAGGTGGAAGACAAAAATCACCTTAAACAATGAAAAATTGATATGAACACACCCCAATTTAAGGGGTTATAGAACATTAAAATAGTAGGGATAGCCCCTATTTTATGCACACCTAGGGGGAAGGAAGAGGCATAAGTTACTAAAACCCCGAGGGGGAATTTTGGTCATTTCACCCTTTTAATGAAGTTCTGGATAGCCATAAAATTTTCCAAACCATGATTCAACTGTGTCCCCTTCACTATACATTAATAAATTACTAACATTGTTACGAAACATGTTTATAAAAATCACGTACCAACTATTGTCAGTGCTTCCTCCCCTCTAGAGAAAGGGGCATGATTTTTTGGTAAGCATGTGAAAATCATGTTTTCTCCCTTAGTCTCTCCATAACCAAGAACCATTTCTCATTTAGATCATAATATTTACACTAAAGAATGCACCAACCTAGAAACTCAATTGTGATCCATTTAGCATGAACTGAAAACACAATGATCATCAAGGTTTTGCACAATGTATCTTAAAATATGTACACCAAATTGTGCACCCTAGATAGAAAACTCCAAAACACTTAAAACATTACCCAAACCTATTAATTATCATAAGAAAAAATTTCAACATTTCTAGCAACATTACTAATAGAAAATGTTACAACAATGTCAAAAATTTCATGGTTCATTAAAATCATGGTGTCATTGGAATTTAAAATATTTGTTTTGGTTTCATAAATGTCTTTTTGAAACCACCTCTTCAAGGATATAAAAATTAAATGTTGATGGGTCCTTTAAGGTTAATCTGGGTCCTTCAGGTTGTGGTGGAATCTTTTGAGACCATAATGGAAATGATCTTGGATGGTTCTTTATTAATTTTGGAATTTCAAATTATTTGGAAGATTAAATTATTAGTTTGATAAATTTATTTTCTTTCATGTAGAAAATTTTATGGAACAAGATACATATTGATAATGACTCTACTACTATTTTACAAGCCATCTGAAATGGTATGATACACTTAACATGGACCCTCACTTATAAATGGAAGGGAATCAATTCATATCTCACAATTAGTGATCTCATAATCACCCATTCTTACAAGGAATCCTAAATGGTGGTTTATATTCCTTCCAAAAAAGTAATCTACAATTTTCTCTCATTGTCAGATGATTTACCATCAATGTTTCATCAATATTTTGAAAAAAATTATAATAAAATTCCATCCTTTTGACTTTTTAAGCTATTTATTCTTTAAATAAATTAGTCTTGGACCTCTTTACATGTCACCACAATTTCAAATATATATATATATATATAATCATGGTATAATAATAATTGATGGTTGTGGGGGAGGAAATAAAACAAAAATGCATGTTGATGAATGTCATCTCTTCTTTGGGTAACTCGATTCAATTTAAACAAAAAGACTTTATTGATTGGATTTATTCCGAAAGTAAGGATTATATTATGATAGGTGGTAATTATAGTAGTGATTGTTTTAGTTATTGTATAAGATAAGGTAATTATAGGTGTGAATAGAAGAGGATAGGGGGAGTCCTTTTATAAGTGGGGTGAAGGGGAAAATTGTAAATTTTAGAATGAGGGAATTGCACCCATATTTTTTCAAGTTGAAGTGGATCTAGTAATTTAAAAAACCCTATCCTAGAATATATTTTTCCTAAATATATCAATAAAATGTTTTACTGAAAATTTTCTAGGTTATTTCTTCCCTTAAGTTTAAATTTTAGTCACTAGATAATTCTGATTTTTACCTTAATCCCTATGATTAATTTTAATTGCTTTTACGAATTTCTTTGGTCAAAATTTAATTTGAACATATTATAAATTATAAATTATTTTAATTCCACATATGGAATATATTTTTAAAAATTAAATTCAGAAAAGTTAAAAAAATGTATTTTAATATTAATCCTGTAATCGCTGCAAGAGAATAGGTTTTTAAGAAGTTTGTTTTTTTATAAAAATATTATTCTATATTAACTCTATGACTAATAAAAATATTTGTATAAAAATAAATTAATATTTTATGTTATGTATTCTATAAATTTCATTTAAAACATTCCCCTTGTGGATTATTTTAATTAATTAAATTGGTGAAACATTATGCATTTTAAAATAGTTTTTAGTTAAACATGACTATAAAACCAAAAACAGACATATATTAGAAAAATATAATTTTGATTAAAAGTAATTAAGTAAATGTAATATAACTAAATAATAATTAATTTAATTCAATAATATTCAAAACATAATTATACTTTTAAATACTTAATTTATTAAAAATAAATGACTTTTTTACAAAAAAAACATTATTTTTAACTATTCACTGAAAAATCAATATTTTCTAAAAAATCCCAAAAAACACTCTAAGTAAATTTTGATATTATGATTTATAAAATTATATTTATTTTTTAAAATTCCTAATCTAAAATTCATAAACTATGATTTTAAATATAAAGCTATAAGAAATTTTTTTAACAAAACTACTTCTTTTTTTATTAAAAATTACTTAATATCTGTATAACAAAAGTAAATATATAATTCATATGAATAAATATAAATATGATTTATTATATAATTACCTGGGTTTATACTCATTAAAACTTTTAAAAATTTTATTCTCACAATCTTATTAACTTATTAAACAAGTGGGGATACCTTTCCCTAATAGAATTATCATATTCACATGTTACCTCTTCAACCATATGGTTTTTCCATAAAACCTTAACCTTACGAGTCACCTTATTATAAAACACTTTATCATTATGGTCAAGAACCTAAATTGTATATTCCTAATAATAAATATTCTATTCTAACTGAACTACATTATGGTTAAAACATGAGATGAATCTGGAACATATTTTTATAACATTGAAACATGGAAAATGTTGTGTACCTGAGATAAACTCAGAGGTGAAGACACTATGTAGGAAACTAATCCAAATTTATCCAATATTTCATATGTTAAAATGAACCATCTACTCATCTTACCTTTATCACAAAAACACATAACACTTTTCCATAGAGGAACTTTGAGAAAGACATGATCACGAACCTTGAAAGATAGATCTTTCCTCCAGTTATCCACATAACTTTTCTTCCTACTCTAGATGTTATCATGTGTCACTAAATAAACTAACATTTATTTATCATTTCTTCTACCAAAAATATTTTCATCAACTTCCTTACTCCTATATCATCTAAAAAAAGTTGGTGTCTAGCACTTATTTCTATATAATGCCACAAATGGTAAAATCTATATACTGGAATAAACACTATTGTTATAAAAAAAACTAAACCAAATAAATATATTGATCCCAACATCCCTGTTAATCCATTGAGTAATAATTGAGCATATATTCCAATTTCTGAATCATTCACTCAGACTGTCTATTGTTTTGAGGATAAAAATATCTACTAAAATTTAATTCATTACCCAAATACTTATTAAGTTCTTTACAAAATATAGATGTGAACTAGGGATCACGATCTAATAAAATGGAGAGTGTAAATCCATATAACCTTAATATATCCTTTCAAAAAATCTATAAAGTTGATCTAAATAAATTTTATCATAAACAAAAAAATAAATTTTTAGATTTAGTTCATTGATCAACAATAACCCAAATCACATTGTTACCTATAGATCCCACTTTGTTAAAGAACTGTACTTGTTGTTAAATGATTTTCAATGGTGGAAAAAGATGATCAAAACAATAATAATATTACAGTGATGTAAATATGATGAAGATTTTCTAATGTTCCAAATTTAATGGATCTTGGATAAAGTCCACATTTCATGTTATTTAAAGAAAAATAAGAATGGTTTAAAGACATTGAGTTTCAAGGAAATTCATGGAGAATTGATATGAATACATTAAATAACATTGGATCTCATGGTTGAATAATTATCCTTGGTAAATATGATTATGCTATGATGATTTTTATTTCAAAAATATCATAAATTTTTTGTAGAACTTTTAATGCATGATTTATGAAGAAAAGGCTGAGTGAAGGTGTTTCCAATCATGTTTAGTATTGATTAGAAAGAAAGATATTTCTGGTAGACATGGATGTTTTAATACTTCCTCCAAAAATCTAATGATACTAAAGAAGACTGATAAAATTATATATATCACTATAAACATAGTTTTTTATGAATGAAATAGGTAAAAAATTAGAATGGATATTATTTCCAAATCATATATTTTAGGGGGAATTATTTACTAGTTTTTTCAAATTTTTGGGCCTCAAAACCTAGAATTTATTTTATAGAAAAGGAAAGAAGTATTTTCAAAGTAGTTCACAAAGGATAGTTTATGGAGCGCATTGGAGGTACACGGATTAGACAAGTAAAATTATAAAAGGAAGGATTATGTATAGTATCACTATGTGGACCACAAATCATGGTATATAGATTGAATAAAAGAAACAGTTCATGGAAGGCTTGAAGTTCATAGGAGGTCAAATGTTTGTTTTGAAGGATGTCGTTTGCTAAAAAGAATGAAATGATTAATTCATGGAATAGATCAGATTACATGAAGTAATATTAGTGGTATGAAAACCACATAGGGAAAATGGTTCACAGAATAGGTCATCCACTATGAAGGAAGAAAATTGATAAGCATGACAGGTAGGGAAAAATAGTTTGTGGAAAGAGCATTTTACACTGTGATGGTTGTACCACATGGAAAATTTGGGGAAATAATATTAGAAAAAAATTTAGTGTTATTTGACTATATAATGAACCCAAATCCCATCATTAATTGAGAGAAAAATTTATTATAATAGGTCATCACTTGTGGAAGAATTCTGCTAAGTTCGAAAGAGTTCTTGGGGGAGAAATTCAACGAGTGATAATGAGTTCTTATGGGGCTATGTAGCTCGTAAAAGAAAAGGGTTTGTGGTGTAGAGTTAGTCTTCAGAGTGAGGATAGTTTGTGGAATGGAGGTAGTTCATGGAGAAAAGAGGTTTTCCATAAAAAGCAAGAGGCTACAGAATAAAGGCAGTTCATGGAAGAAAACTCTGTCTGTAAAGAAGGTACGATCCATGGAAGAAAAAGTCATCCATGAAGAAGGGAAGTTCTAAGGAGGAAAACTATTTAAATGAAATATGGAAGTTAAATGGGTGAAAATTATATCTATGAAGTAGGGATAGTCCATAGAAGAAGAGGGTGAATGTGAATCACTCATTCCATGTGGTGCAAGGTAGGTTGTGAAGAAAGTTATCCACCACAGTTCGTGGGAACAATTTACAAGGACAGTTCACAAAGAGAAAATAGTTTCAAGAGGATATAGGAAAGTTCATGGTTGGTACAAAGATGTTTGAAAAAATGGACTAAAATAGTTTTTTAAATCAATTTCAGTAAACGAAAAACACAAGGAAGAGAACTGATACTACATTCACTGCAAATATTATATATCAAATAATAATAATTGAATTATGATGATGTTGTGTTGAGCTGGGATTAATTGTTTTAATAATACAAAAGGCATTTTGTTATTATATCATTATTAGAAGAAGGTGATTCAATGAATTTTATTTTTCACTAATAAAGAAAGTGAGATCAAGACACTGCTATAAACTATTGCATATCATTTTGTGGTACATATCAAAGGGTTAAGTAGAAGTGACCGGACAAACTAATATCAGTTTATCATAATTTTTGTTAAATAAAACTTAGTTTTCATCAATCCACAACAACTTTTTATTATTAGGACTGATATAAGAAGAATATAGTGTCTCTATAAAGTTTAATGATGGTTAGAGATAAGAGGGTTTTTTTTCATGTTGCTGTGTAGTAACAAATTGGAGAAGAAGGTTGTAAAAGAACAAAGAAGAAATGTGACATTTTATATGAATCAATATGAGTATGAATTTCTGGGTGTTACAAACCCTCATCATCAAAGACAAGACTATCCTGGGAGATAGTATAAAGATTAATCCTAGATCTATAAAACTCACACTATTGGATATTTTTTTTCAAAGTTATTCACGAGTGTAAGGGTATATCCGACTCATTGTAACCACACAAATAGATTTTTTTACTGTTTTTGCGGTACAGATTATTTTTTGTCATGCCTAGGACATAACTACACTTTTTGAGTAGTGAACCTTGTAAAAATATAGTTTTCATTTTTTAATAATTTCATATACATTCATGTAAAAGGAAAAATATAATAATATAAACCAGATCCTAACAAGCCTAAGAGGTATAAGGATAAAAAGTTACAGTTGGTTTAAAAATTCCCCAACACTGATTCACCCCCCCCCCCCCTCTCAATGTTAGGAATATCCCAAACTATTCCTCTCAGTACCTTGATAAGTATTTGGAAATCCTACCACAAAATCCATTTATATATTTTTACATTTTCCTTAGGTCACTAGAGAAGGTTGACTAATACCCTTTGGTAACTTTTATTATTCGTTAAACTACTAACAAGTAAAACACATCATGATTAATTTAACAATATCTATTTTTATTCTCTACCACTATAAATACTTCTTATGGTATTTGTAAATCATATTGTTTCCCAAATAAATATAAAATGGAGAACTAAGAGCTCTAATGAACAACTCTTTCTTCAAATGGTAATCACAAGGAACATATAATATTTTTTCCAAATCATAAAATGGATTATTCATCAATATGAAAATTTGGAAACTTACACTTCGTAAAAGATTCTTCCTTTTCTTGTATGGATTGGTATTCTTTCTAAGCTCTCTAAATTATTTCTAAAAAAATTAGGATGTACTAAAACCTAAAACAAAAAAAGTATGTCCCTGTATCCACAACCTCTAGGACAAAATTTATCAAATCATGAACCAAAGGGTCACATTCCAAATGTAACATGGTTAATATAGCATTATTTTTTATAATCAAATCATCGACCACTTTGTTTTCTTTTCCATGATAATAATAAATCATGAAATCATATACCTTAATTAGCTTCATATTTCTTCTCTATATGTTGTTTAATTATTTCTAATTAAATATATACTTAAAACTTTTGTGATCAGTATATATTTCACACTTTACCCCATAAAAATGTTTCCTCAAAAAAATTTAAAGAAAAAGCAATATCAACTTAATCCAAATCATGTGTATGGTAATTTAAATCATGAGGTTTCAACTGACATGAAACATATGAAATTTCCATATCATTCTACAATATGAAACAACCAAGTCCTTTAAATGAAGAATCTCTATAGAAGAAAAATTCACCATTTTTTAGAAGGAAGATCCATAATTGGATCATTCACCAATGTACTTTTTAGTTCGTAATAATAATCATCAAATTATTTTGATCACATGAATTTAAATCATTTTCATATTAACTTAGTTAGTGGGAAAGGAAATTGAAAAAAAATCAAAAAATCTCTGGTAGTAACACTCTAATACATGAAAACTACAAATCTCTATGATTTTTATGTGTCTTGTCCATTCATAAAAAAATTGGGTTTTTGTAGGGTTAATAGTTATGTTGTCTTTAGAAACAATATAAAAAAGGAATGAAATTTATTTCAAAAAAAAAACTCTCACATTCTAAACATCCAATATAGTTTCATTTATTTTAATATTTTCAAAACAAACTTTAGGTATCTTTAATGATCCTCTTGTATTTTAAAATATACCAAAATTTTATTATTAAACACAACCAAAAACTTTTCTGAAAACTGATGAAAATTTCTTTTCATAAGTTGTATAAATATAGTAGGTGCATTAGATAACCTAAATGGCATAACAAAAAAATAATAGTGCCCATGTCTAAACTGAAAATCAGTCTTTAGAAAGTCTGCTTCATTAACCTACAGCTGATGGTACCCTAAGCTTAGGTCAACCTTTGAAAAATATTTTTCTCCCTAAATCTGAACAAACAAATCATCTATGTGAGCAAAATGGTACTTACTCGTAATAGTGAGTTTATTCACTGATTTATAATCAATGCATTGTCTCCTTAAATTGTATTTATTTTTAACAAAAAAACAAGGATTACCCCTAAGGTGAAGTGATAGGTTGGATGAAACCTTTATCTCATGACACCTATAATTGAATTTTCAATTATAGAATTTCTACACGAGCCATTCGATAAGGGAGTTTAGAAATAGCCTTAGCATCAGGTATTATGTTAACAGTAAACCCAACCTCTTGATTATGAATAACACTAATAAAATCATCTAAAAATCATCTAGGTATTCATTTACTATTTTTACATCACAAATTTGAATAGTTTCTTTATTTTCAAAAATATGATCTAGGTATCTTTCACTGCCCTCTCTAATCAATTTCTCATCTTCTTTGTAAGTTATCAAATACCTTGAATCATTTTGCACAACTTTATTAGCACTATAATGATAAATTGAAATCCAATATATACCAAGAATGATATCAAACTCTTATATGGATAGTTCAAAAAATATTTGTAGGAAATACCATCCCACTAATGACAACATGAAGATTTTTATAAATACTGATTACTTTAATACTTCCACCCAATGTCGTCACCAAAGGTTCTATCTTACATTCATGAGGTGATATTCCCAATTTAATTGAACATTTATCATAAATGAAATAATGAAAAGATCTAGAGTTAAACAAGGCAACGGTATAATTTGAATACAAAAGTAACATACCATTCACCACATTAATCAATGGCCTAACATCAACTGTAACAGTAGAAAATGACTTTGACGCGCCTTTCTATTTCTAATCATGATGATTTCCATCCTATGAAACTATATTCAAAATAATTATCATAATGACTCAACTCATTACAACTAAAAATCATCACCATTGGATGGCTATTGGTTACCCCATTCTTTCATTGTTTAGGCCTTTTTTCTTTACCATCACGAATCTTGTGAAAAAACTGACCACACTATAAAAACTTCTCAAATCATGTAAAACATTATTTGAAATTTATTTTTCCACACATGGAACATTTTTGGGGCTTACCTCCATACTTCTTAGATTTTTTTTCTCTACTTCCTTCCACCTACCCCATTTCTAACTATTGTCATCCCAAGGAACATATGTGTTAGAAAACTCCATCTCAACATTCTCAGCACAAAAAACCACATTCTCATAACTTTTTAAATCTCTTATGGTAAATTGTCTTCATAAACATGGTTTCAAACTAGAGAAAAACCTATTAATATTATTATTAGTTTCGTGAATAAAGGTTGTCACATAAATGGAAAATCGTGTGATGTTTTCTTTATATACAGCTATATAATATTCATATTTCTACCTCAATTCTAGGAATTTTTTTCAAATAGTGTCGAATAAAGTTATGAAACTATTTATTAGGGAAAATATAGTTAAATGTTTCCCATTCCATGATATAAATATCATCTTTCTCCCTAGTATTATTAACCAAAGAACAATTTTTATCAACTTCTCTTGCAAAATGATAAATGATTGGGGTTAAATTTTGAAACTCCAAACATCCCATGATATCAAATAACTTTTCCATAGCATTGATACATCCTTCGGCTACCATGGGATCAAATGATCCACTAAATTTTGTCGGATGTTTCCTCATGAAATGGTACACAACAGAAATATTATTTCTTGGTAGATCGGTTTCCTCTCTAGAATGGATTCCAATACCATTTATTTCTTATGTCATATGATCCATTTACGCAAAAAAAAACTATTTTGTTCCAATTAATACCACCTCAGGATACTTATTTGAAGGATATTATCCCCTTGGTTCCTTCCAAGAATAACTTCTAGGTTTCCTTTATGGAAAAATGTTCAAAACAGAAATAGTTTAGTCGAATAAACATGGTTATATTTAATTTCTATATCAATTTAACTTGACCCTAATGTAAAATTATTTATGGTAAATTTATTAACATTATCGTGACCTCTAAATTTATCTAAACCAACATCTAGTACCAATTATAAGTCCCTAGTCTTAAACATTACATAATATTGAGTTTTATTAACAAGTTTACTTTCTATCACTTTGAAGATCTTTTTAGGTTGAGAGGTTTAAATAATTATTCCATAACTCATACATTATAAAACAATATAATAAAATATGGACACATATAATTACTATCCATTTTCTACCATATAAAACTATTTAAACAAAAAATTATTTCATTCATGAAAAATCTTCATGAATTTCAACATGAATTCTTCCATTCCCTTACACATCCTATTAAAAACAATTAAAAACATGTGATGCACACAAAAATATCAAAGGGGATATGAAAGAAAGGAAACCATTAGTCTAGTGAAAAAACAAAATATCATATAACATTTACCTTCATCTTCTTTGAGCATTGGAAATAAAACAATTTCACATGAAAAACACACACACATTTTTCTCAAAAAAATCATTAAAACCCATAACAATCCATTAAAGCCCTTTTGGTGAATTTGGAGAATAATATACATAAAACCATTTCAAAAACCTTTTAATTGGAATAATCATACATCCTATCATGAACTGACCCAATGGGGTCTTTGGTGCGACTACCCCAAGCCTACCTTCAATAGGCCAAGGATTGATGACTTGGGATGAGAAGGCATATCACTAACATGGGATACCTGAACCTAATGTGTATATAATCATGCACAGATCTCCAAGACTATACAATGCTGAAATATATAAAAAATGATAAACCAAACATGTAATCATATAAATCCCACTATTAGAGTATTAAAAAATGTACTGAAATCAAAAGGCTTAAAATACTAGCCCACTATAATAAAGCTGAAAATAAGTAAAACCTCATAGTTTAAAAGGGGACTGTTGTCAAGGTAATTTCTAGAATAAACATATCTTAGTTTTTCTCACTAATTTCCACCTATTCTTGGTCCCTCTATGTTTCCATAAAAAGTTTTATCATGTACTTAAGACATGAAACGTGTAGGAAAATATAATTCAGGGGTGAGTATAACAATACCCTGTAGGACTCCCCAAAATTACAAACCATATAGAATCCAGAATAATAGTTAGATCCAAATAGGTATATATCTACATCACATATAACAATAACATCTAGATATATTCATCCAAGACATTCCATCTTAAGGTAAAATCATAAATGTAATGATATCTTATGAGTCATACTCGAAGGTTCCACATAGCACTCATCCAAGAGAACACGCTCCATGTGTCAGATAGAACTGATGGAATCCAAATGATATGTACTACTCATCTGGTATCTCTATAGGATATATATATATATTGTAAGTATAAATAAAATGGTATTCATATTAGGATCACTCCCAAGTTAATGGGGTATACTAATACCTCAATCTAGAATAACCTACTAAGTAGTGGATCAGCTCCCACGTAGTGTTGGTCACGACAATGCCATGAACTCCACCTAGGAAAAGATGGTGATATAGGGTCTCACACTTATCCTCATATAAGTATTCCAACAACACTATCCATGTATTCCCACTGAAAGGAACACCATTATATGTGTAGGACACAATTCCATACTAACCCTTAGAGAAATCGATCAAGGGTATGCATCATAATGAAATTGGTCCAAGATGAAGAGGGCAAAGGTTCCAACCGATTTTTGAAGGAGTACACAACATGTACTGTTAGTTAACATTTTGACCCCTAATAATTGGGTCCTAACCATGTATTATGAACTAGGCATGTTTCTCTTTCTATGTCAAATTACATTGTGTGTTCGAGCTTGTGTACTCCCAACTATGTCCATGTCTGGCGGGATATTCCATTGTATGGTGATTTGTGCCCATTCCCTTTCCCAGATACCTTAGAAAAAACATTTTTGAGTCTCTATTTTGAGCCTCATGTCATGTGATATGGTTCACACACCATGTGATATTTAACTTCTCTATGTAAACCATAATATTACAGCATGATAACCACACAACGTGTGATCCCAGATTACACACCGTGTTTTGTGAGATTTTCCATAATTCCATATATAGATCTTATGTCTCTGTCTACTCTTTCATGTATCAATACAGATACACACCATTCCAGTAAACACAAATATTCTATGGTTCAGCCTCTCTACTATACCTCTCTGTAATCCATCTTTGAAACCGCTCAGAAATCATACACACACACACACCATCTATTGATGCATTCCAAAGATATGAAGAATGGTATCCTCAAATCCATCCTTGGTGGATATTTCATCATTGTATCTTGATCACATCATTGATCCAAAACCAAAACTATGATAACAATCCATTTCACCAAGAAAAGAGTTTTCAAGGATTTTTTATACAGTATTTCCTCAAACCAATGATCAAAACAAAAACTAGAAATGAACACAAAAGAATGGTGGGAGAAAACCAAGAAACACACAAAGAGGAAAAAACCTTGTTCATGTTTGTTTGACCTCAACTTTTTGTTGTTATAATTAAAAATAAATATCTAATATAAAATAAATAATTCTCCCATAAATCCTTAAAGATAAATCCCATACCCACAATATAACCATTTCATGAATCAATCTATTGGTTTATTGATTCGCGTTAATCAAAGAAATGAATAATAGGTAATTAATACAAATAAAAAATCATCCTACCACGATTTGGATCAATCTCTAGTTAATAAAAATCACACATTTCTACTGTTGGAAAGATCCATACATTCCACTGCTCATAGATCAACAATCCATGATCTTGTGGTTGTTTATCTAAGAAGAATCTGACAATGCTCTCTCTAATAGTTCTATAGATATCTAGGGTTTAGAGGACAACCATAATATTTCCTTTTAGATTCATATTTATAAAAAAACCTTGGATCATAATAAATTTATAAAATAAATTAATTCAAATCAATTAATTTATTTAATTGTTCGCCCATGACCGCACCCAACCCGAGCGTCTAAAGTACTCTAAGGTTATTTCATACGTAGGGTAAAACTCATGCCCTAAAATAAATGGAGGCCTCATTTTTCTGATTTGAGACTCAATTTAGAAGTTATTCCACTTTTTTTTGTTAAACTGCATGAACATGCATTTAATATATATAATATATTTTTAAAAATAATTACAGGCACATAGGCCTCGGAATCTCATACTATCTCCAAACCCAACTCCATAAATAATATGTATACTATTCCAAAACAATAAATTAAAAAATATAAGTAGTTATATTCTACTCGACTTGGATCATTACATCTTGAAAAGGAAAAATAAAAGGCTACATAAAAATATGTGAGTACTAGTAATGCATCAGGGTTTCCTTTTCCCATGTTCTCTCTTGAAGATTCTCATGCTACCACTATACATGCACTAGGGTAAGAAATCACTCATGGAGGATCCTATTCTATTGATCCCCGATCTCTATAAGGAACTCATCAAAGGAATCTTCATCCTTGATTTCCTACTCACACCATTCAACAATGTGTGATGGGTTATCCACGTACCACCTCAGTTTTGATACACAGAATATGTCTTCTACACTATCTAATTAGAGTGGTAGAGTTATGTGGTATGTAACCTCACAAACTCTACATAGTATCTATAAATGTCTAATGAATCTCTAGGATATATTTCTGCCCTCATCAATCCTATTTAATTTACATAGACATGAAACTAGAAGGGACACATGGTATCCATTATCATACTCCAAATACCTCTGTCATCAATCCGTATAAGACTTTTAATAACTTTATGCAGTCCACATATGCTCCAAGATGACCTTCAACTTCTCTGTTTTGGCTTTCACCAACTATGGGCCTATAAGGGATGACTTTATTGGGTCATTCTAGCCTAGGGGTAACCTAGAGATTCATCTATACAAGGCTTATAATGGTTCTATACCGATGGTGGAATAGTAGTTATTATTTTATGAAAACTACACCAATGGTATGTGATCCTTCTAACTATATCCAAATTCCAACATGTATGCTCATAACATGTCCTCTATAACCTGAATGGCCCACTCATTCTAGCTGTTATTATGGGGTGAAAAGTCATGCTCAAATTTAACTATGTCCCAAAAGCCTCCTGAAACCCCTTCCATAACCGATATATGAAGCGAGCATCATAGTGTGAAATATTCATTGAGGGAAATATATGGATTCAGACTATCTAATTCACGTAGAGGAATCCCAAACTCTCTACAAAACATTTCTCTCTAATCGTTAGGAAGTGGGTAGACTTGTTGAGTAAGTATATGATCACCCATACGGCATCATATCCCTTAGATGTACTTGGTAACCCCGTCACAAAGTCCGTAGATATCCCATCCCACTTCCACTCTATAATCTCATTATATTGAGATAAACATGATGGAACCTAGTGTTCATCCTTCATTTTTTTAACAATTAAGGTATTGAGATAAAAACTTTGCAACTCCCTTCTTCATCTTTATCCAATAAAACAAATATCAGAGGTCTTGGTATAACTTTTCCACACCTGGATGTACCATAAAAGGAGATGTATGAAACTCTCTCAAAACATCCTCCTACAACATCACTTGTACCATCATGCATCCTCTGAAAAGAACAATATGTGCTCTAACATTAGAAATCCCATTAGGATCATGTCTAGTGTATATATAAGTATGTAGGGTATCAAATAAAGTATCCCCAAGTAGTGCCTCAATAACTCTCTATAAACGTGGAGGGGTAAAAAGATTTGATTGGAGGTAAGTCTCTCCATCCCCATTCACAAGGGATAATTGTAATTGGGGAAACTACTCTGATTCAACACTCAACAACTGCAAGCATAATATCCTATTGAGAGCCTCTACTACCACTTTCCCCTTACTAAGAGTATAAAAATCTCAAAGTCATAATCTAAGAGGAACCGTATCCATTACCTCTATTTCTAGTTAAGATATTTCTAAGATAATATATACTTGAAACTCTTGTGGTCATGAAAGATGATAAACTACTCACCCATAAAGTAGTTTCTCCATAACTTTAGATAAAAGACTAACATCGTTACCTCAATATCATGGTTTTTGTAGTTCTACTCATGTGGACTCACCTGATTTGAACCATAAGAAATCACCTCATGCCTCTACATTGGAATAAAAACATTCTTAGTTCTTGATGCATCACATAAAACTACATACTCACCACCCTCTACTAGAAATATCAACATGGGAGTTCTCGTCAATCTATACCTGAACTTCTATAAGTATTACTAGCACCTGTTTTTTCCACATGAATGTCTTCCCCTTCCAAGTATAATATTAAAAAGTAGCTAATATCCAATATAAATCATGTTTGGATCCATGATAGTAGTTTTCCAATCTAAGGATGATATATACCTATTTCATGCTCTTAGTTGCCTCCCGAGATGTCACTGACTTGTCTTACATGGGGTACACTACCACATCATCTTCTAAGATAACAGGTCCCAAAAAGTGGACCTCCTGAATCACGAACTAGATCTTCAAAAGATTCTTGTAAATATTTTTATCTTAGAGTACGTCCAGATCCATCCTCAAGTGTCATGTGTGTTCCTCCTCGGACACTGAGTATACTAAGATATGATCAATGGATACTACTATGAACCAGTCAAAGTAAGGATAAAAGATCTAGTTCATGAGTCCAATGACTACTGTTGGGATGTCCATTATCCCAAATGGAATCCCCAAGTACTCATAGTGACCTTAAATACATTTTAATTTCTTCTTCATTATAACCACACCTCATACTCATAACTGGAGATAGCCTGATATGAGGTTAGTCTTTAAGAACAATTAGGCCCCGATCAACTGGTCTAAGGAGTAAGTGATCCCCAGTATTAGATAATTTTTGTTATGGACACTGAGTTTAGGCGATGGTATTCTACACATAACTTCAAACACTTATACACCTTCTTGGTGAACAACACCAAGGATGTCTAGGGTAAAACACTAGTTCTAAAAAAAATTCCTCTGTAAGTCCTCTAACTACAACTTGATCTCGTGAAGCTCTATGGGATCCATATGATATGTCAGTATAGATATCAGGTTCATCCCAAATTTTACTTCAATGCATAATTATATCTCTCAATTGAGAGGTAAGATTGAAATTTCATTATGAAATACATCCTCATACTCTTTCACCACTATATAGAATTGAAAACTCATAGAATCAAATTCAAAAAGGTCCATTCTAGCTAACTAATGTGTAATTGGTTGCACCATTCTAGGCATGAGTCCATCCTATGCTTCATGTGTATCCTTTTCACCAAAAAAAAGTAAAACCTAGTCCTATCGATACAGACACTCAGCATATAAATAGATCCCAATAAAAACTCTCACCTACCAGAGTCAAGTAACACTATTTGAAGAAGTTTTTGATTGTTGAGTCCCCTCTCATGGGAGTCTTCAAGCACAGGGGTTGAACCAAAGGGTCAACCATAATCTCTAAATCTCAAACCAGATATGTATAAATAAATAAATTAGTAGATCCAATTCCTATAAATGTTATATATAGTGTATAAAGACATATATCTTACCGCATATAATCCCTAGATCCTTTAGGTCATAAGCCTTAACCTCTGTCATCTTCCCCCACCCTTATCCTCCATCTCACTGGGCCTAGAATAGACTACCTGGGGATGGTGATGGTAAAATGTTAAACATCTACCACCTCCAGTTGTTCTCCCAGCTCCTCTTCCACATTATTTTCCCTTCTAACCTATCTGCTCTAACTGAAACCTCTACCTAGGCATCCCATCCACTATCACCTTGTCAGCCATATGGTGGGTCAGATAATGTCATGAAATATTTCCCCTTCCAAAAAAAATTACCACCACCTCTCCTTGGTCTTATTAGATCTATATTGCGATCATTGGACCATCAAACCTCTATCCTAGGATTTCCTCTTAAAACAATAACATGTCTAGGTCCCTATAACTGATTTCATCTCTTTGTTTTTGAAGTCTCTATTTCTATGTTCCCACTGCCAGTAACAGTTTTCTGCCTGTGATCATCCTGAAAACTCTAGACCACCAATGGAAAAACTAAAACCCCAGCAAAAGTAGGAATTTTTTTAGGTATAATTTTTTCTCATATGTCTCTACATAGTCCTCACTGAAAGGTTTTATCCTGAAATAACTCATCATGAACCATATAAATTGAGTACCAATGGAGGTTAGTGAACCTTGATAAATACCAAGCCACTGTCATACTACCCTGCTAAATTTTTACAATCTCCTAGATGTACGTAGCACTATGCATAATAGTAGATAACTCATCTCCAAAATGGTTCTCAAATTAGGACCACGCTTGATTTGTCTCTTCGTATTAATGGTTCACTAATCACCACCATCATCCGACAAATATAGAGAGAAGGATCATTTCCAAGAACACCATATGACACATCGGTGTTCTAAATATATGAAAAAATAATGTCACTACCTCAATACATTAATCAACCATATATGGTTTTGGATCTCCTTAGAACCTAAGGGGTAATTATCCCTAAAACTTTTGATTCTCACTGGGAATTTCCACCTCATCTTCTAGTACTACATGTAAAATACACTACCAAACAAATTTTGGTATAATTATTGAACCACCTGGATGTAACACCACTTGAACAGGTCCATGTTTCGGTGCCTCATCCGTGATGAGATCATCATCATGAGCTTGATGTTGAATCCTATCTCAAATTTGCCCTAGAGGAATACTGAAGTAGACAAGATATACCACGGTCAATGAGTATATCTGGAGGGCTGACAAAAAAAGGATATGAAAACCACAAACCATTCATATATGATTCATGTATAAAGGTTTTCCTTGCAACCATTTTCTACATGTTTCAAGTTAAAAGTATGGTGATCTGATTCATGGTGTACAGTCGGCCGACACACTGACACTAGAGTCTGTAGCCTAAAATAAAAACTAGAAACACTTAACACTATTTCCCTAAATCAATATCATGGTCTCTGATCCTAAGGAATAACTGACAACTATGATACCACTTGGTCATGACCCATCCTAATGGGTCCCACTTCTTGACTACCCCAATCCCACCTCTAATAGGCCAGGATCTAGAGTCTAGTACCACGTAGTCATATCTCTAACATGGTAGGCCTTAGGCTAACATAATTATGCACACACACACACACGTCTCCATGCCCATAAAATGATGAAATGTTAAAAAAATGATAAAACATGAATACATGCATCCAAATACCACTATCAGAATATGAAAAAAAGTAATGAAACAAAACGGTCCAAATAAAATCTCACCATAAATAAGATGAAAACAAGTCCAACTTGAAAGTATAAAAAGAGGCTTATGTCAATATAACTCCTATAATACACCTTGATCAATCTTTCTCACTAAAATCTACCTGGTCCTATTCCATCTAGGACTCCATCAAAAGGTTCATCATCTTCTTAAGATAAGACACATGTGGGAAAGACCATGTAGGGTGAGTATAACAATTCCAAGTAACACACCCCCAAATCACTAAGTATATAACATCAAGCATAACAGTTAGCTCAATACATGTATATTTCTACATCACATATAAAAATAATATCAAGATATAATCAAAAAATAGAGACCATATCAAGGTAATTTCACAACCTTGATGAAATCCTATGAATCATGCTTGGAGGTTCCACATAGCACTCATCCAAGAGAACATGCTCCATGAGTCAGATAGAACTTTTGATGTTCGTCTGAGATGTAATACTCATTAGGTATCTCCTTATAATCTATATTTCTTATGTATGAAGATAGAAATACTCATATGAGGATAACACCCCAGGCCACATGGTATACAAACAAATGAATTTGGAATAACCCACTAAGTAGAGGATTGGAACATTTGTAGTGTTGGTCATGATGATACAAAGAAATCCACCTAGGGAATAAAGGATCCCACTCTGATCCTCAGGGAAGGGTTCCAACAACTCAATCCAAGAAGTCCCACTGAATGGATCATTGTCCTAAGTGTAGAAAAATATTCTATATTAACGCTTAGGGAAATGGATCATGGGTATGCACCGTAATGAAACTTTTCTAAACGGAAGAGGATAAGGGATCCAAGAAATGTTCAAAGGAGTACATAGAATACACTAGAATTAATTGGTGTGTCTCTTTGGCACTAGGTAATACATGTGTATTATGTTATGTTCTCATGTATGTTGTTGTGTTAGATTACATGGCATGTCTGAGCCCATGTACTCCAAACTATGTACATTTTCAACTGGTCATGTTCATGTAAAATTTATCATTCTTGTTCCCATACTCATGTACCTTCCTAGGTGCATGCTGATCCTCCAAGTCAATTTGCACACCATTGGACAGGGGTCACATTCCATGTGATATTTAACTTCTCAATGGAAACCCTAGAACCATAGCTTGGTCCCACATGTTGTGTAATCACGGATTACACGATGTGTTATACTGGAATTTCCAAAATTATGAATATGGATCCCAAACATTCATCTACTTACCATACTGTTAATCTATCCACCCACCTTATAAAGAAATATTAATATTCTCTGGTTGATCCTCATCATCATCTCTCTCAAAAATCTTGCCTTTGAAACCGCTCAAGAAAGAATCCACACATGTCATCCATCATCACACATCAAATATATGTAGAATAGTATCCCCAAATCTATCCTTGATCGATATTCCATTGTTAAATCTTGATACCATTGTCCATCCACACCTATATTTTTCATAATAATATATTTCACCAAGTAATTGGTGTATAATGATTTTTATCTAGTATTTATTTGAACCGTCTGTTAAAATGAAAATTAGTAAACGCATGAGAATAATGGGAGAAATATAAGATACAAGCAAATAGGAATGAACGTCAACCATTTTTCATTGGACTCAATCCATTTTCATTGGAATAAAGAATTAAGATCAAATATTAGATAAACAATTCTCTCATAAGTCCCTATAGATAAATCCCATACCCACAATACGACTGATCTATGAATCAATCTATTAGTAGATTAGTTTGTGATCATCGTTGAAATGAATAATGGGGAAACAATAAAAGTGAAGAATCATATTACCCCAATTTAGATCAATATCTGGAAAATAATGATCCTACAATGCTATCGCTAGAGGGATCCATAGTTTCTATTACATATCAATTGACAACCCATGATCCGGTGGTTGTTCATCTGAGAATGATCCTCCAATGCTCTCAAAAATAATTCTCTGGATCTCCAGGGTTTAGTGTCCAACCCTGAGATATCCTTATAACTATATATTTATAAAAAAACTTTGGTCATAAAAAATAATTAAAATAATTAATTTATTTAATTATTAACCAGTGATGGCGCCCAACCTGAGTGTCTGAGGCACTCTAAGGTTATTTCATGCCAAGGGTAAGACTCATTCTCTAAATGCAATGGTAACCTCAAATTTATTATTTTAGCCTCCTTTTAGAATTTATTCATATTTTTTAGGGAAACAAACTTGTGAATCCATTTAAGATCATTCCAAAATGAATTCCGGTCAAACAGGGCCTCAAAATCTCTTGCTTTGACCACACATATCTCTAAAAATAATTCATATAATATTTCAAAAAAATATAAGGAAAGATCAGAGTTTTCACACATTATAGTTCAAAAATTATCATTACCCAATTCATTAGAGTAATTTTTGGGTGTTCCCATCATTTAAGATATTACAAGATTACCTGATTCTATCAGGGCCACCACAATATAGGATTTAATGGGATTACCTAGTGCTATCTAGGCCCCCCAAGTTAAGTTGTGATGGGTTTACCTGGTGCTATCTGGGCCACCACATGTTAAGATATAACTAGCTTACCCAATGCTATCTGGGTGCACCAATTTCTCATGTATAATACTCATGTACCATATAATTAATAAAAAACTTATACTTTCAATTTTTCATCATAAAGAATTTCAAAAACTCTATTAAACTAATAATTTAATTAATTTTGTATAACCATATTCCCATTTCATTTAAAACCCCATTATTAATACTATAATAAAATAATCTTTTGAAAATCCATTTTCAATACCAATATACCCAAAAAAAAATTTAGTTCAACGTGAAATCTTACCAAGGAAGATAGAAATAAAATAATGGTCATGTTGGTGGTAATTCATTTTTTTCAGGTATGTTAAGAATAGAACATCTCTTTTTATCATTTGTAAAAAAAATTATATAAAAGACGTTTAAAAATATTCCTCTTGAAAAAAATTTTTAAATATATAAAATATAATTTATAAATATTTTGTGTCTATAAAATCATTTTAAAAACATAGATATGGAAAATTAATAGTTGGAAGTAAATCATTAAAATATAATTTTTTAAAGAAAAAGCATAATATCACTTTGGAAATATTTGAATCATAAACCCTATAAAAGAATAAAATTATAAAAAATACCTTTATAATAAATAAATTCATGATATATAATTTTAAATGGTATATTTATACTCTTTTTAAAATAATATATATTTATAAGAGCAAGATATGCCTCAATGAAAGGATATTGAGATGAAGTCGCATACATAGAGTCTGATTCATCACTTGTTTATTTATCTTTCTGAATAATAAACTTATTTAAATTATATAAGTTATTGATAATATGATTCTATTTTATTATTAATTTTATTTCACTTATTTATAATTTATATAAAGTGACTTAATTAATTAATATTAAGTAATGTGTTTTTATCAAATTTGATTTATGTGTGAAAAACGACTTTGTTAGGTCGACTATAGTAAAAAGGGTCATTATTGAAACATATAAAGAATAATAGTCATGAAATAATTATCAGATTTATTCATAAATTATACTATTAAATTCAATCATGAAGTAATTTTTAAGAAAAACTAACCAATGTTATGATCATGGAGATGGTAGGTCGTACGTGTGCATGAGTAACATTCCCATTTTTCAATGATCATTTTGAATATAAGGTATCTAAACATTATCATTATAGAATTATAATTATATCATAAATACCATATTATTTAATTAAATAAAATTATTTATATATATATATTATTCTTGTGATGTGGTGATGAAAAAAGAATAATCACATCGCTTCGAGGAGGCGATAGTCCACCAGTCCATGAATGATGTTATCACCTTTTTGTGTGTTAAAAGGTAAGAAGAAAATTATATATTATATTTCAAGAAATATAATTATTTAATTAATACCATAATTATTTCATTTATATTATATATATTTTTATATTTTCCATTATTACCATCCATGTAAAATTTTAGTGAAAAACGCTTCACATCACTTCGTGAGGCATTGGTCTGCCATACATTCGAGTGGCGTCATCGTATCCCCTATGGTTTGAAAAGTAAAAATGGTGTATATGATATAATGACTAAATACATATAATTATCTTATAAATATCATAAATATATTATATAAATAGTATTCCATCATTATTCCCATCCATGAGAGGCGGTAATGGAAAAACGAACGACATGGTTCCATGAGGCATTAGTATATGATACATATAAATGATGATTATGTAACCCATTTGATTGAAGTGTGTGTGGGTGTAGGTTTTAACATTAACATAAAAACATATAATTATATTTATGATACTGAGGTAATTATATAATCTTGTTATTCGAATAATTAAGGATTTTTAGGAGGAAATAAAACAAAAATGCATGTTGATTAACGTCACCTCTTCTTCAGGTAAATCCTTTAGATTTACACCTAAGGAATTTATTTTTTGGATTTATGCACAAAGTAACGATTATTGGGTTAGTGGAGGGAATTTTTGAAGTTACTAGGGTAGGTATTCTCCTATAAAATAGATTAAGAGTTTTGAATATTGGAGGAGATGGGGTTTCTTTTTATAAGTGGGGTGGGTGGAAAACTTGTAAATTTTAGAAAGAGGAAATTCCTCCAATATTTTTTCCAAATAATGTATACAAATAGTAAAAGAAATTATATCATAGAATTAATAAGGCAAAAATATTTCTATAAAATGGTTCCCTGATAAGTTTCTAAGCCATTGTTTCCCTTATGTTTAAATTTTAGTCACTTGGTAATTCTAATTTTTTCCTCAATCATTGTGATTAAAATTAATTTTTTTTACAATTAACTTCAATCAAAAAATACGTTGAAATTATTAGAAATTATAAATTATTATAATACCAAATATGGAATGAATTTTTAATAATTCAATTCATATAAGTGGAAAAATTAATTTTAATATTAATCTTGCAGTCGCTGCGAGACAACAGGTTTTTAAGAAGACTTTTTTAGAAAAAGTATATTATATATTTAATTTATGACTAATAATAATAATTGTATGAAAATAAATTAATACTTATAAATATATATTATATAAATTTAATTTTAAATAGTTACCATTAGGGTTTATTTAAATTAGTTTAAAAGGAGAAACATTATGTGTTATAAAAATGTTTTTAGAAAAACTAGACATTAAACCCAAAAAACAAACATATATTAAAAAAATATATAGTTGATTAAAGAGTAAATAATTTGAATAAATATAAATAAATAATAATTAGTATAATTAAAAACATATTCAAAAAATATTTATACTTTTATATTAGTTAATTTATTAAAAATAAATTATTTTTTACCAACAAAATTGTATTTTTCACAATTCACTAAGAAATAAATATTTTCCAAAAAAATCCAAAAATTTCACCCAAAGTAAAATTTAATATTTTAATTTAAAAATATATATTTATTTTATCAGATTAAAATTTTAAAATTTATAAATTATTCTTTTAAATATTATCGTATAAGATAAGTTTTTTAATTAAACTATTTCCTTCCTGGTTAAAAATTACTTAATTTTTTTTAACTAAAGTAATTATCTAATAAATATTAATAAATAATAAAATGATTTATTATATCAATACTTGTGTTGTTAAAATCATCCTATAATTTTTTATAACTTCCAATGTTTGGTTCTATTTCTTGGGTTGATAAGATTTAGGACTGTCAGAATTCTGATAGTCAATGTGGAAAAGGGGCCTAGTCATCCCACTTCAATGACTTTAATCGAATTACCATGGGTGGTGAATGAAATTTTAAAAGATTTGAAACTTGGATATTGAGTTCATTTAAATAAAATTTATGGGGATATTATTTTAACAGACCTGTTCCTTTTCAAGAAAGTTTTTCCCTGGTACTTTCATGGTAGTATTAAATTCTTATTCTTTTAAATATTTGTTATCAATACATAAAGTTGTCCATATGATTTTTTTATTTTATTTTTACTGATTTTTTTTATTTTTTTTATCATATCTATGAAAATAGATCTTCCAAATCCAATAGAGGAAGCTACGAGACAGGCTCCGCAGAAGAATCTTCTAGTGGACCCCACTTCAGTAGAAGCTATTATCCACACTATTCAGACTCTTAGTTAAGTGGGTGTTGGGAACCAAGTAATTGTGGTGGATCATGGATCTAAATTTACTAAGAAACATCCACCCATGTTTCATGGTAAGAAATGTCCCTCATAATCTAAAGAGTGGCTCGAGTATATAGAGAGGATCTTCTACTTCTTGAAGACTCCTGGAGACTCTAAGGTGGGGTTTTCCATCTATGTGCTTGTGGGGCATGGGTGAGATGGTGGGACTCTATTATGAAATCTAATTTTCATGAGAATATTACATGGGATTCCATCAAGAAAATTTTTTACCACAATTTTTACCCTAATACATTTCATGTAAAGAAAAATCAGGATTTTAAAATCTAAGATTAAGGGGAACGTACCGTTTTGGAGTAATCTACCCATTTTACTGAGTCGGTGCATCTATCATCAGAGATTGTCACTAATGAGTACCTGAAGGCTCAGAGGTTTGACATAGGAGTGAGGTATACCATTTAATCAATTTTGACACTCATGAGCCTTCATGCCTTTATAGAGGTAGTTGACCGGGTGGCTTTGGATGAGATAGAAAGATTTGGGAAGACAGGTTTGGGAATAGCTTCAGTTGGTTTAGTACTTCACTAGGGTTTATCTTTATATAATGACTCAAAACATTATAAATAAAATTACCCTTATGATTTAATTAAATGAATTATAATATATTATAGATATCTAAAAACATGAACTTATTTGGCTTTAATATATCCTATTATATTTAAATGTAATTTAAGAATCATTATCGTTGATAATATTGTCGTCGAATAGTAATCACATGACTAGTATAAATATATGGTTTTAACAAATCCAATTGATATAAAAAAAGGAATTGATGGACTCAACCAATAGTATCATACCCTATGAATCTTATTTATCAGAGTTTTTGAGGGAGAGAGCATCACTGGGATTTTCCCTTGACCAATATCAAGATGATATCGAACAACATAAGCATGAGCAAAACTATTTCTGGGATAATATTAAGCTCATCAAGATCACAGACCAAACTATGTATGTTTAACCACCCCATGAAAGTCTCACCACCACTCACCTTACTCATAAGGAAATTTGTTTGTGTATTAAAGGGATTTGTATCAAGACCCTATAAATATCAGTATTTACATTATTTTTTATAGAATAATGAATATATTTTTATCCTATTAATTTTACTTTATAAATGATTTTTCTTTTTGATACAATAAAACACAAATAGAATTTTTGAGAAATATTTGAAATAAATTAAGGAATTTAATTTGATGAATTAATAGATTTTTAAAATAAATAATATTTTAAAAAGATATTATTATTAATTAATTTTTTCCAAATATAGATTAATATATAATTTTTATGAATTCAAATGTAATTTTTATAAGGGTCTGAAAACTATTATTGTCAAAAACCCATCATTTCTAAATAAATTTTGATTTTGATTTTAAAATTGTTAATAGATATATTTGTAAAATTATTTTAATAAAATGAATATTATTTTTGGAATAAAATATGTTGAAATTATCCAATAGTGAAATTTTTCTTAATTTTCTGAGATAGTCAATTTTTTTGATAAAAATTAAATACCGTATAAATATACATTGTGTATTATACCATCATAATGAACCAAAAGTAATGTAATAAATACTATAAATCGTATCCATAACAAATAATATTTTTTTAAATTTAATATAATATGATTTTATGTTCATTTGATTAATTTTATGAAGCCTTTATTAATCTCAAAAACCATTAATACATTTTGAGGTTTTAAAGTCATTTCCTTAAGATTATGTCTCACTTCCACATCAAAAAGGGTATTATTTTAATAATTTACTCCTTTGGCCTTATAAAAAAATTCGAATCAAACCTCCTTGGTAGAAACCATGGGGAAAACCAAGGGAAGTTTCTTGGTTTTGGTTATTTTATTATATTGAGTCCAAAATCTATGTTTGAGAAATGATAAAGAATTCCCAACTCATTTATTATAAAAACCAACCAAATATCCCAATAAACTTTACTAAAAATACTTTTAGAACGAATTTACTCTTCCCTAGCCTATCTATAGTCCTCCCTAAGGTTCCAACAAGCTCTCAGGATGCTCCTCCCAATCATTTGGAGTCACACTCTCAAGGTAATGGATCCTTTTATTCTTCTCTTTATTAAAGATAATTTATTATCTTATGCCTTATATTTCCAATTCATAATTTAGGTATATGTATTTACATGTACCTATTAATTCCAATTTTATTTCTAAATTATTATAGACCCCTTTCTCTCTCATCAACCCCTTTTATTAATTTTTAAGTGATGTCGTTATGCTACTAAAATTTCACCACGAATTTCCATGCCAAAACAATTGTGTAATGAATACCATACTCATTTTTTATCAATGGTGTTCACCTTTATACAAATATATTAACATTACATAGTACTTAAATTTATTTATTCTACATTCCATTATTGTGGAATAAAATATGATCATGAATGAATCCATGTTTTATGACTTATGTGGCACAATTAATCATGAGAAAGAAATGAATGTGACGGGTGCACCTAGAATTATATAGCGCTCCAATGAATTAGGTAATGTTCAGTCTCATGAGACTTCATAATGGGACTGGTTGTAAACTGAATTCATTTATGAAAATTTTTTCATCATTATATCTTGGAAGTTATCCTTTACCTATGTTTATGATGTAGTGTTTTAAGTTGTTTCCACATTTCCCATGTTTCCTTTATAATTATCATGTTATGTTATGTCTCATTATTCATGTTTTTGGTTACTACTATTTTTATGACCCATTTACATTTTTATTGTATAAGATATATTATTCTATTAATGTTGTGACATGTTTATTACGTTATTGGGATTTACAGCTCACCTCTTTCTTATGCATGTCTCCAACTTAACCCATGTCGTTTTAAGTGCAAGCATGTTAAGTAAATTTTTAATAAAGATGTTGTTTTTACTTATTTTAAGTTGTTATGTAATGATCCTAATTTCCAAATACACTATAATTCTTGATCTTCTAGGTTTTATTAATTTTAATATTATGTAATAAATCAGGTATTTTTGTCAAATAAATAGAACTATGTTTATAGTTTATATCAAAGGAAACGTTTGGTTATTTTGGGATTAGGATTTTAAAACCCTAGAAAAATATATAGGGATTAAACTAAGTATAATAAAACATTCCAAAATTTTGGTAAGTTTAAATTTTTTTTATCAATTAAATACATCTTTATCTGGATACTATAAGTGGATGTGGATCTGAAACACATGTACATAGGAGTAAAACAAAAAACACCGTGTTGAGCTAGACTCGACTGGGAAATAGTATACAAAAATGGTCCCTATTGAATACTGGGTTTGAAACTACCAAGGGATATTATTTGTTAAATTCATAAGCTCATTAAAAACTATTATTAAGGGAACAAAAAACTACCAATAAGAATACATGTTCGAAAATAAATCACGGATAACATAGATTGAAGCCTATGAATTCATAAGTCAAGGAAAAACATGTGATTTATAAGTTATCTATTTAATATCATTGGATTCCCATTATTTGTTTAATAGTTTAAAAATAATTGTTCTCAAATTTATCCTATATAATTTCTAAAATTATGAGGAATCGAGTAATTAATCAATGCGACGAGCAATGTGATGACTGCACCAATGAGATGCATAACCAGATGGGAGTGGGAATCGCAAACATTGTGACTAAATGATCTCAGATGAATTTGGTTCTGAATATAAACATAGATCAAGAAGAGTTCCCAAATCCCCTTAATAAATATAAATCTATAATTGATAGATTTATGTGAAAAATTCTTGTGACTTCTAATGGAACATCTGACCCCTTAATCATGGAACAATGGATCAACTCTATTAATAATATCTTCTCAATCCTTCGATATTCTGAGAAAGAGAATATTCTACTAGATATTATTTGTATGAATAGATAATCTTATTATTGGTGTAAATTGGTCAGGAATATGAAGCCTGATGAAGATATAAAAGTGATGGGGTGGTGGGAATTACTAAAAAATTGGTAGATATTTTTATCACACTCAGTGACATAAAATGGAAAGGTATTTCCTTTCCCTCAAGAAAAAAGATAATGAATTTATCAGGGTGTATTAGGTAAACTTCACAAGACTTTCACAATACACCTCCAACTTTTTCATTATCCCTAAATTCAAGCTTCACCACTTCTTTGGTGTTCTAAAACCTAGTATATAAAAATTCCTTGCAATCCAATACTTTGATAACTATGAAGAAATTGTCTAATGTTCCCTCAAAGTCAAAATGGTAATCATATAATATCAATGTTATCATGGGGATAATAAGTAAAAAAGTGGAATATAATTCTAGAATTCTGATGGAGTGATATAATGGACCCATAAAATTTCAACATCCCACTTGTCAATGGTGTGGAAAGAAGCTACCCAAAAATTACCTAAGGGAGATAATAAAATTATTTAGGTGCAGTAAGGAAGGAAACCGAGCCAGAAATTTCCAATAGAAGATATCTACCAATTTTATAGAGGAAATTAATGCGCTGTTCAAACCTTAGTTCTTTGTTAAGTCTTTAAAATGAAAGAAACTAGGGAACTTTTCAAGCCAATGCACTAAGCTAAGGGTTTTCAGATACAACCAAATAACAATAAGAAAACAAGGTAAATATTTCACCATCACAACCACTAAGGTGGGTCCCAACAAAGAAATTGTGATAGGTACACTATTTATTCATTAAATAAAAGTGAATGTTATTTTTTATTATGTTTCTACACATTCCTTCATATCATGAAATTTTAGTATAACAATTTAAACACCACCATAAAGAAAGGAAGTAGAGTTGTCTGTGAAAACAGAAAGTGGGGAAATTATTGCATCAAAAGTATATAAGTCCTCCCAAATAAAAATTTGTGGGATTAATATCCCATATTAGGTTTTCATACTCCCTTTGGAGGAATTTTATGAAATTCTCAGTATGGATTGACTTTCCATATATAGAGCCAACATAAATTGATGAGAGATGGAAATCACTCTCTGTATTTCGAATCATCCTTCGATTCTATACAATTGTAAGGAAGAGGATAAATCTTCTTTAGATCCAACATATCAATCATGGATATTATTTCCATATGAGAAATCATATCTAGCTCAAATGATTTATTCTAATGAAAGAGTCATCCTTGCAGACATTTCCATTATGAGGGAATACATTTTTGTTTTCTTGAAGAATTTCCTGGTTTTCCTCCAAGTCGAGAGGTTGAATTTTCAATCGATATCATACCTAGATATTTACCATTATCCAAAAATCCATATAGAATGACTATTATATAACTTTAGGATCTAAAGATACAACTATAAGAGAATCTGGGTAAAGGATTCATTTTCCCAATTTCATTTCCATTGGGTGCACCAATCCTCTTCATCAAAAAGAACGATTGGTCAATTTTCTTTTCCATTGATTATTGTGATCTCAAAAAGATCATGATAAATTAAAAGTATCATCTTAAATCTATTGATGATGTATTCTATCATCTACAAGGATCACAATAATTCTCGAAGGTGGATCTATGGTTGGGATATTGTTAAGTTAGGGTGAAGAATGAGGATATCCCCAAGACTATTTTTCATACAAGGTATGGGAAATATGAGTTCATAATAATTCCATTTAGTATCAATAATGCTCTATAAATATTCATGGACATGACGAATAGAGTCATTAGATATTACATTAAAATTTTTTTGGTAGTATTCATAGCTAATATTCTAATATACTTCAAAATCAAGGAGGAGCATGAGGAGAATTTGAGTATTGTGCTAAAGAACTTACGAAAGGAAAAGTTTTATTCTAAGTATAGAAAATTTTATTTCTGGTTGAAGGAAGTATCATTATTAGGGAATATCATCACATGAAATGGGATATATATGGTCCCTTCAAAAATAGAAGAAATTTAAAGATGGTCAAGGCCAACATCTGTGAAAGATATCTGTAGATTCCTTGGATTAGTTGGGTATTATCATCGATTTTTTAGAAATTTCTTCTGATTTTAAAAACCTCTAACCAAATTAAATCGGAAGGGAGTAAATTTTTCATGGAATGATGAATGTGAAGAGAGATTAAAGTAGTCAAAAATGAGTCTTATCATTGTACATGTTCTAAATTTACCCATAAGTGGAGAACTTTTCATGGTATTCAGTGATACTTTGAAGAAGATCTTGGGTTGTGTGTTAATGAAAAATGAAAAATTCAAAGCCTATGCTTCTAGGGAGTTTAAATTCATGAATAGAACTACCCAATTCATGATATGGAGTTGGATAAAGTGATATTTTATATGAAAATATGGAATCCTTTTATCTTTGGGGAGAAGTGTGAAATATATCAGGATCAAAAAATCCTCATGTACATATTAACTATAAAGAGATGAATATGATCCAATGGACATCGTTATATCTAATCAAGGACTATGAATGGTCAATTAACTAGCATCCTAGGAAATATAATAAAGTGAAATATGTAATAAGTATAAAGTATATAGAAGTGTCATCATTGATGAGTATTGAGAAGGATATGATATTCTTATATATAAAAAGGATGGATATGGGAATCATAAATGAAGGAACATCATCAATCCTTTCACAAATGACTTCCCAACTATCCATTCTGGAGAGGTTAAAGGATGCTCAAATATATGATGTGAGAATTTTGAAGAAATTTGAAACTATATGAAAAGTTAAATCCTCAAAGTTAAATGTTAATGATGAAGAAGTTTTGATATTTGGGTCAAGACAATGTGTACCAACGATTCCAGAGTCAACGAAGGAGTTGTTGGAAGACGCACATAGCTCTACCTTCTCCATCTAACCAGGAAGAAAAAATTAGTATTGAGATCATTGAGTTCCCTATTGGAGGGACAATATGAAGAAGGAGATCATGGAATATACATAAATATGTCTTTTATGTCCGCAGGTGAAAGTGGAAAAGGAAAAAATACAAGGTGATGATGAAAACATTACCCATACACACATGGAAATGGGAATACAACACCATGGACTTTGTCACTGGTCTTATAAAGAAATGAAGTTGAAATAATGATACATGGGTTATGGTGGATCATCTTATAAATAATTCACACTTAATTGTGATTTGATAGGATTTCTCACTCAATAAATGTGAAAGTGTATACATTAGATAAGTGGTGGGGATACATGGAACACCACTGTCGATTGTAAATAATTGAGATTCAAGATTTACCTCTAAGTTTTAGATGACTCGCCAAAACACTATAAAAACTCTATTGAACTTTACGATGGATTATCACCCTAAAACCAATTTTCAATCTGAGTGGACTATCCATAAACTTAAGGAAATGTTGAGAACAAACTTAATTGACTTAAAAAGAGGTTGGGATCAACATCTTCCTTAGGTCAAGTTCTCATACAATAATAGTTTCCAATCAAGAACCCAAATGGATCACTATGAATCCATTTATGGGAAAAGTTGTAGAACACATACATGTTGGGATAAAGTTAGGGAATAAAATATATTAGGTCCTGAAATGGTAAAGGAAATGGTGGAAAAGCTTAAAACCATTCAACATCACATCAAGGATTCTCAAAGTCAACAGAAGATCTATGATGACAATCTTAGATAAAACCTAGAGTTTGATGTTGGTTACATGATTTCCACCACATATCTCCATGGAATAAAATCATTATATTTGGGAAGAATGGGAAGATTAGTCGAAGATACATTGTCCCCTTTGAAACCTTGATCGTACTAGAGTGGTGGCCTATTGAATAGCACTCCCACCAAACCTATCTCAGGTGAATTATGTATTCAATGTACCCTTCTTAAGTAAGTACATGCCATACCACTCACATGTACTCAATCCAGAGGTTGTATAATTGGAGAATAATCTCTCATATGAGGAGCATCTGGTGAAGATATTAGATTATAGAGACAAGGTTCAATGAAATAAGACAATTCACTTGGTAAAATTACTATGGAGAAAAGACAAGTTTAAAGAAGTGACATGGGAAACAAAGGAAGTGACAAAACAGAATTACCCTCATCAATTATAGTTTTGGAAAAGAAAATATCAAGGGATAAATTTTTGAAGGGGGGAGATTGTAACAACCCGAACTGTTGTAAATAAAATTCATCTTGTTATTTAATTTAATAAATTATTATATATTATGGATATGTAAAACACATGATATTATTCTGTTTTATTATAACCTATCTAATTGAAAATAACATTAATCATAATTACAATTGATAATATAGTCTTTGAAAAGTGATAATATTATTGGAATAAGTATAGGGTTTCAAAAACTCCAATTAACATAGAAAAATGAAGTTATAGCCTCAACCAGTAAGATCATGCCCTATGAAGCCCATTTATCATAGTTTAAAAGGGAGATAGAATCATTGTAATTTTTCCTTGACCAATAACAAGCTAATATCTAATAACTTAATCATGAGTGAAACTGTTTACAAGAGAAGCTCAAGATCATCGAAATCATGACTCATGCCATGTACATTGAACCACCCCATGAAATTCTGATTGTTTCACACCTTACCCTAAGGGATTTTTCTAGTGTATTAAAGGGATATATATCACAACCCTAGAAATATGAGAATATAAATCATTTTTATAGAATAATAAATATATTTTCATTCTATTATTGTTACATTAAATATGATTTTTATTTTGATACAATGAAACACAAATTGTATTTTTGAGTAATATTCAAATTGAATTAAGGGATTTATTTTGATTAATTAATGGATTATTGAAATAAATAAAATGTTATTATTAAATAATTGTTATCAAATATAAATGATCATATAATTTTTATGAAATTAAATATAATTTCTATGAGGGTTCGAAAAAATTTATTTTAAAAAAACCCATCATTTCACAATAAATGTCAATTCAGATTTAAAAAGTGAGAATATGCATATTTATGATAATATTTTGATAAAATAAAAATTATTTTTAGAATCATATTGTATAAATTATCCAATGGTGAATTTTTAATAATTTTCTAAGAAGAATAATTTTTGGATAAAAAGTAAATACCGTATAAATATATGGTGTTCATTATGACATCCTAATGACCGAAAATTGATGTAATTAATAATATAAATGGTATACAAGAACAAATATATGTTTTCCCTTTATAATAATTTTATTTTATGTCTATTTTATTAATTTTATAAAGCCTTTATGAATCCTCCAAAACCATTATTGTATTTTAATGTTTTAAAATAATTTCTTTAAGAGTACGACTCACTTTCACATCATTAAGGGTATTATTTTAATAATTTTTTCCATTTTACTTATAAAATAATTAAAACCACCACTCCTTTGAATAAAAAATGGTAAAAACCATTTAAAGTTTTGTGGTTTTGGTTATTTTAATTATGTGGAGTCCAAAACCTATTTTTCAGAAATGATAATGAACCCCCCACTCATTTCCTGCATAAAACCACCCAGGCACCCAATTATCTTCAATACAAATACTTGGATAACATTATAAATTTTTCTATTCTATATATAGAGTCTTACCAAGGTTCCTCTAAGCTCTCAAGAAGCTCCTCCCAACCATTTGGTGTCACACACTCAAGGCAAGGGATCCTTTCATTCTCTTCTTTATTAAAGTTCCATTACTATCTTATGTATTTTGTTGCCAATTCCTAGTGTTGGGATATGTATTTACATGCCCCTAATTCTACCCATTTTATTTATAAATTATGATATATCCCTTTATCTCTCATCAACCCATTTTATGAATTTTTAAGAGATGCATTTATACTACTGAAATTTCTCCATGATTTTCCATGAGAAAACAATTGTGTAGTGAATACCATGACCATTTCATATAAAGGGTGTTAGACATTATACATTTATAATTATCTTAAATAAAAATTAAATTTATTCATTCCACACTCCTTGTTCTTGGAATAATATATGATGATGAATGAATCTATTTTTTATGATATATGTGGCACACTTAATCATGAGAATCAAATGAAAGAGATGGGTGCACCAAAAATTATATAGTGCTCCAATTATTTGGGTAATGTTTAGTCTCATAATATTTCATATTGGGATAGGTATTAAACCTTATTCCTTTATGGTAATTTTTTCGATCACGATGTATTTTTAGTTAGATTTTACCTATGTTTATGATGTATTGTTTTTAGCTATTTCAATATTTCCCATGTTTCTTGTATGATTATCATTTATATCATGTCTTATTGTTCATGTTTATGGATTCTGCTCTTTTTATGACCCATTGAGATGCCTATTGTCTAACAAGTATAATTCTCCTCATTTTATGCCATGTTTATTACCTTACTGGTCTTTATATCTCACTTATTTCTTGTGTATGTCCCCAGGTTATCCCATCCAGTTTTAAGTTCATGAATGTTAAGGAAGTTTTATATAAATGTGTTGTTTTTACTTGTTTTATGTTTTTATGTAATGTACCTAATTCAAAAATAAAATATACTTCTTTATATCCTAGGTTGTATTAAGTGTAATCTTATATATGAATCGTGTATTATTTTGAAATAAATCGAAGGTATGTTATCCTTATAGCTATCAAAGGAAGTGTAAGAGTGGTCATTTTTCCATAGGACTGGTTTCATGGGCTTCGACAGGGAAGTATCAGGTTGTCTAATACCAGTTTTGTAGGAATGGTCATACCAAAACTAAATATATAGAGGACCCAAGAAATTTTTTTTTGTGGATTATTGGGCCAGGTAAAACATTTCTATGTAAGGATGTCCTAGGGAAGTAAGGATGGATCCATATTCACAATGGGTTTTCATATTTATACTGATGCTTCTAAGGGTGGTGGTTCTAATCCTAATCCCATGGTTTATGTTCATGTGGAGAAGACTGGATGAATTTGTTTAGTGAAGTATGCACTAGAGGAATCTAAAGCATGGGCAACTACAGTTAGAGGTATGGTGTTTATATTATCTTCTATGGTGATAGATTTTTTTGATATAGGTGATACTCATTTTTTATATCATCAAAGTTAGTTTATTTGCTGGTTAGGATTTCATAAAAAATTCCATTACTATTGGATATTACCAAACCTTTTGGAAGGAGGTTCTAACAATGTTTTAGAGGTCTAGCATGTCAAGTGATGATAGACAACTTTGAGGATGAGTTGTGCATTTTAGTGCTAGATATTGACATATTTGACTTAATTATATAAATGGATTGGATGATCAATATTAAGACCTAGATATATTTTTATCGCCTTTGGGTTTAGTTCTTATATATTCATGGGTTCATTAATATTTTCCAGGGTGTGTGGGACACTTGATCAGAAAAGGTAGGGCCTTTTGTTCCCTGTGTTGGGGTCATATCTATCTATTTTTCAATGATGTTTCTTTATGTAGTTGACCTTGGCTTGGGTGATCAACTTCCTATAGTGGTTTGTGTATACCCCAAGGTATTTCTAGATGATTTTTCAATTCTACCACCCTAGATGGAGGTTCAGTTTACTATATATCTTCTCCCTTGTGTGATTCCCATTTCTATGTTGTCTTATTGTATGGTACCTGCTGAGTTAGTGAAACTAAAGGTCAATCATGAGGACTATGAAGCTAAAGTTTTTATTCATCCTACTATGTATCCATGGGATTCACATATCCTTTTTTTAAGAAGTAAAATGGGATCCTAATACTTTTTATTGATTGTAGGAAGTTGATTCAGGTGACTGTTAAGAAAAAATATCATTTACCAACGATTAATGGTCTATTTGATTATATTAGAGGGACTCTTTGGTTTTATAAGATTCACCTATAGTTAGGGTACCACCAATTGAGAGTCCTAGAAGAAGATATATCTATGATAGTTTTTAATAGTGGGTATGGATATTTTTATTTTTTGTTTATGTCATTAAGTCTCATTAATGCTCCTGTGGTGTTTATATATTTGTTGAACCAGATATTTAATTGGTTCTTTGACTCTCTTTTTTGTGTTCATGGATGATATTTTAGTGTAATCCAAGTCATAGAAGATTCATATACACCATTTTATATCATTATTTGAATATTAAAATAACATCAACTGTATAGTAAGATTTGAAAATGTGGGTTTTGGATCCAAGAAGTCAAGTTTCTAGGAAATGTTATATCTAAGAGGGGAATCTTTGTATATCCTAAAAAGGTACAGGAAGTTGTGTTTCATTAGCTTCCCATAAATTTGTTTGAGATTCAGAGCTTCTTGGTATTGGCAAATTATTATTGATGGTTTCTTCAGGACTTCTCTAATATCACATATTCGATGATAGATTTCTCCCATAAGGGTGTAAATTTTGAATGGAATAAAAAGTGTCGAAGATCTTTTGAGGAGATAAAGATGGGGTTTACTTCACCACTAGTACTGATTACTTTAGAGTTAGGATCAGGTTATGATGTTTTTTGTGATACTTATTGTCTTGGTTTGGGGTGGGTCTTGAGGAAATGGAAGTAGGTGGTGGCCTAAGGCCCTTGCCAGTTACACCCTCATGAGAAGAACTATCATACCCAAGATCTTGAGTTGGTAGCGGTTATATATGCACTCAAAACATGGTGCCATTATCTCTTTGGGGGGTAGTTTATAGTATATTCTGATCATAAGAGCCTGAAATATATTTTTACTCAAAGGGAGCAGAATTTTTGGCAGATATACTGGGTGGACTATCTTCATACATTTCTTTTGATATTTATTATACCCCTAGGAATGGGAATGAGGTTCCAAATGTGTTGAGAATAAAATTGCAAACACAAGTCAGGAAGGAATCAGTTGAAGAGTGATATCTAATGAGTTTGTTTGCTGAGTTGAGCTTGGAAGTGTAAGATATTGGTGGAATGTTTTTTTGTCTTCAATTAAAAATGACTTGTCTTTTGATGAGAGAGTTCAACTTTAGAAGGTAACAAACATGCAGTTCCAAAACATTAGTGGAATTCTTTATGGTGGGGATACCTTGGGTGAGTGTTCTTTGTCTCCCAGTGGATCTTTTGGCTTCCATAGTAGGTTGGTTGTTTTATTTTCCCTTAGGTAGGAGTTTTCTGGATAGTGGACATGGTTCTTATTGGTCCATTCACCAAATAATTACCAATATGTATCATGATATGATACATCGGTATTGGTGGAAGGGGATGAGATGGTCGATTTCTATTTTTGTATCATGGTGCCTTATTTTCATAGAATTCATGTGAAACACTAGAGACCTATGGGGTTTTTTGAATCCATTACCCATCTCATTATGGAATTGGGATGATATTTCTATTGATTTTTAAGTTTATTCCCCACTTAATCCTAGTGGGATGAATGAAATTTGGAGGATCATTGATTGAATCATGAAATCATTAAATTTCTTCATTATTAGGGAGACACAAAAAGTGATAAAATATTGGGGAATTTTATATATATGGGATTGTGACACTTCAAGGGGTTCCCTATGTAGTTGTTTCTGATAGGTACATGAGGTACACATCCATGTTTTGAAAAGTTTTACAGGAGGCGATGGGTTCCCAGATTAAATTTAGCACCTCTTATCCTCCCGAGATGGATGGATGGATGGAGATGGATATCCAAGTTCTAGAGGATATACTTCAAGATTTTGTTCTCAATTTCATGGTATATTAGGAAGAGAATTTACCTTATTTTCAATTTTCCTATAACAATTGTTTTGAGGATTTGATTAATATGGTTCCCTTTGATTCTTTTTGGGGGAATCCATGTAGATCTCCCTTATACTGGGTAGAGTTGGGAGGGACATCCATGGTTGGGTAGAGTATTGTTTAATAGAAAACAAAGATGGTGTAGTTGATTTGGATAAGATTGATCATGGAAAAGATTAATATTATATTTTATACAGACCTTCAACATCGATTTCTGAAGTTTGAGGTTGGTGATAATTTATTTCTCAGAGTTTTTCCTCACATAGGACATCATTGGGAGGAAAATAAGGGTATGTTGGCATAGAGGTTTGTGGGACCCTTTGAAATCATTGGATGACTATAGAGGGTATCCTATTTGTGTACTTTACATATAACATGATAGTTATACATGATAAGTTTCATGCATCCCATTTGAGGATGTAAATACTAGATCCTTCCTATGTGATTAGATGGGAGGATGTTGATCTTGATCTTGATACCAATTTAGTTGAGAATCCAACTTAGATTATGGTTTTCTAGGATAAGGTTTTACGTGGAGAATTGATCACCCTAGTTTAGGTATAGTAGCAGTGTAGACATGATATTCGCAAGATGTGGGATTGGTATTTGTTGATGAGGCAGTAGTGGCATTCTCTTTTTGAGGATCCAAGATCTTGAGGGCTTTCTAGAGGAAGAAAACATTTATAGTGGGGAGATTATAAAGCCCCATTACCTTTATGTTAGGGATTTTTTAACCTTTTCTTTTGGATTAATTTAACATTGGATGAATAATGGTAAAAATGAATTCATAGGATACATGTAATGGTTAATTCATGGATTTGTTTGAATTTTCAACTTAAACCAGCACTATTCACTAGATAATTACACATCTTTTAATTAGAGTAAATTCCATGTAATGGCTATTAAGTAGTAGATATGAACTAGATACGATGCATGATGGTATTACATTCCATGTAATAGGTTCACATCATGTAATGGAAAATAACATGATTTTAAAAAAAGAAATGGGATTTTTATTATATATAAACTTCATGGATTACATGACATCTAAAGGCATTAAACCCAACGAAATTGTTTAGAGTTGGGTGATTAGGGTGTTTCTTATTTTAATTTTAATTTCAACTTTTGAACTATATTATCCATCTTGAACAAAAATCACATAGGGGTGATTTTTGATACCTCTGAACCTTTTTGATCATTTTGTTCAGCAACTAATCATTGTTGCAGTTGTGGTGTGTTTCTCTGAAAAAGAATTCCTTCTGATTATTCCTTCCATTGGTTATATCTATTTCTTTGGATATAATTAAATTTTGAATTTATGATAAAATATTGTTTTTTTATTGATTCTTTTCAATTTCATGGAGTGGTTTGTCTTTTAAAGGTCGTTCTCTTGGTTTTTAGTCACCATTGTTGAAAGCATCTAGGTTTCTACCATGTTTGATATATATTTATATAAAATGGGTTAATTTTATGAATTTTATATCATTATTGATAAATTTCTTTTTCTGTTCATTAATTAGAATTGAGATGTGGTTTTAAATAATTTCTTGGAAAATATAAAGTTTTCAAAAAGGGTTTTACTTTGAAAAATAATTTTAATAAATTAGAAATGGGTTTTCAAAATCCAAAGAAGATTATATTAGATTTCAAAAATATTTATGAAATTTTGAGCATGGTTTTGCAATGAAATTGTAAAATTTCACAATATTAACCTTGGTTGCATCAATAAAGAGATATGTGTAGCCTTACTTTGTATTACACCACTAAGAGGTAACCTTTTGTGATATAGACTAGTAGGACCCAATATCTGTTGGATCCAACATATGCCTATTCAGGATTTTGAGTGTCTAGTATGTATTCTCTCATAGAAAAGAGCCCAATATAAGGTGATTTTTTATTTTTAATTTTTTAGTTATTTATCACATGATTGTCTTAATCATTGATTTTTCTCATAGTTTTTTATATTAGGTTGTATCATAACGCTTTGCAGGATAATTTATTTCATGGATATGTGTACCTCTTGATGCATGGATATAATTTCATGTTTATTCACTTATAATTTTTATATTTATATTTTGATAATATGAAATGCTCTTGTAAAAATTGAAGGGAAAATGATTTAAAACAAGATTTATTATTTGGTAATTCTTTATAGAACTATTTTGTTTTAAAATATACAATTGTTAAAATTTTATATATTATACCTTTTATAGAAATGGTAGTGGTATCCTACTGGGTGTTGTCTCACAACCTACTTGGGCATTTAGGATTTTTTAGATGTTTTATTTCAGGATTCAGGTAAAGGGAAGAGCATCTTGTAGTATGTTAGCTTCTCTGGTTGTTTTTTCTTTTTTGTTTGGGTTGGTCTGGATATGATTGTTGGTCATGTGGTGTTTTGAAAAACTTTTAGGTTTACCCTATTTTGTCTTTGATTTTATTAATTTGTGGTATCGTGTTTGTTTATTCTTCATACTTTGGTCATATATATTGTTCTTTTATATTAAAGACTCTAACGCCCTGAACCAATAATCCTGGAGTTGGGGTGTTATTTTAATACATTGGCATGATTAAAATGAAAAAAATCTGGAATGAACAATTAGTTTAGAATTATTGGAAAATAGATTACATACATGTACTTTACATTATAATTAAAAACATAAAATACAACATAGATAATTCTTTTATAACACTATTATTCTCCAAGTATAACCCTACATATTAATCATAAGACACTTCTTAGAATCCTAGGAAAATAAAACATAGGAAAGTGGTGAAATCAAATGCTCATTAAGGGTAAAAAATACATCATAATTTCTTATAAATAAGAATAAACATTTAAGGAAATTTATAAAACTTAAATAAAATACTTTTAAACATAATCTTTAGAATAATATGGAAAGAATAAATCAAATAATTCCATTTAAACATTCTCATGGATATTCTACTAGTCAGATAATCACATGTAATATCAATAACTAATATCATAATCAGGGAATTCATATTGTCGGACATCATAACAATACTGTCAATGACTCATTCCAACACCATACATAAGCGGGTAAAAACCCAAACTATTTTGTCTCATGAGAACCACTGATGCTTAGAGGGGCTTTCATTAACCGGTCCCCAACCCGTAGGGATTTCATTAACCGGTCCCCAACCCATATCGCTTTCATTAATGAGTACCTAACCCATCACTTACTACGTCTAATGCATTTCTCTTAAGAAAGGGGTAAAACATAACCAACATAAACATTCATATTGAAACTACCATACGAAATGATAATACATTAACCATAAAATATGAATGGTATCAAAATATAACCTCCACGGTCAAATATATCATACAGCCATCAATTCAAATGGTAGATTTTACCATAAAAAATCAACCTCAATTAAACATATGATCCAACACATTGTGTTGACATAGATTAAAATAAACTAATAAAAATATTAAAATTATTTTAGAGAAATATCCCTTTTTACATTGAAAACATTAAAAAGTCATGAAATTTATAAAATAAGATATTTAAAAATATAATTTTGAATCAAATAGTCCCATAACGCTTTGAAAATTTTGAAAGGAATTGACATTATAAAACATTCATGGTCATATAAATAAATCCTTAAAACCATTTTGAAAACATGGACATTAATGAGAAATATTTAGAAGACTAAAGCTTTAAAGCATATAAAATGATGTTTCTGTCAAAGAGACCCTTACAAAAAATATTAAAAAGATTAATTTTTGAAAAAAAATCAATGAAATTAAAAATAGACATAAAATTACTTTATAATACTTTTATATCTATATGAATAGTTATGTAAAATATTATTAAGACTATTTAAATGGAGAAAAGATTAATTCTTTTAAAATTCATAGCGTCTCCTACCACTTCGAACATTTAAATAATAAGTACAATTTCTTAAAATTAATCATTAAATGTGATAAATACAAATTTATTCATTATATAAAATATAATAGGGTTAGTACATACACCACACACAAGAAATAGGTGGTTAAGATGGCTTATATCACCCGAAAACTAAAAGTGAGATGGAATCTTCTTACCTTAGGTTAAATACTCCCCATACATGGATGAAACTCAATTATAATTTTTTTGATCATATTATTAACTTATAAAAAAATCATAATAATATTTTTTATATTATATATTATTCATTAATGACTTTATATTACCCATTTATGAATAATTTCCAAGGTAAAGTAACATTTCTGGTAATAATCGATTTGTTTATCATACGTGTTTTGACTTATTATTCTTGATATTATTAATTAGATAATGATTTAATTACTTCCATAATATAAAACATGGTTTTTATATCATATATATTCATTATATATATATAATATGGAATGGAATAAACCATTCGTAGATATGGTAGGTCATATGTACTCATGAATGATGTTTCTGTTTTCTTATCGTGTTGAATGGAACCAAGTAAATAACATATATGTATATATACATATATATAATTCCATTAGAATTATTATGTCATATATTTCATAATTATTCATTATATATATATTTCTATAATCATTCTTTAATGGTTAATGTGGAAGATGAATCTCATCACATTAGGGAGACGGTAAGTCATACGTATGTACATGTGATGGTATCATTTCCTAAATGGTAATGGAGTAAGAAAATGGTTGGTATGTTAATTATAAAGAGAAAATATCATGTCATATTTATTATTTATATCCATTATATTCATCATTATATCCATTGAAAGAATGTATATATATGAAAAATAGTTTACACCACGGCGTGGAGACGGTAAGTCGTACAAATGCATGCATGGTGGTTTTGTTTTTCATAGGATGGGTAAAAGGAGGAATATAATTTTGCATAATAATAACAATATATTAGAATATATTAGATTTTTTTAGTTATTAATTTAGTATGAAAATAACATAGAAAAAGGAAATAGAAGCATAAAATAACTTTGAAAGGGTTGATAAAACAATTACCTCTTCTTGAAGTGTCTCCTTTTGATTTGCACAAAAGGACTCCTAAGGATGGATTTATGCCTAAATTATGGACTCTATTATTAATTTAGGGAAATTGGGGGGAGAAATGGTCATGTTTCATCAGAAATAAATTGATTTAGAGTGGTGAATAAAAGAGAAGGATATGTTCCCTTTTATAAGAGAGGGAATGAGCACTTTAGGAAACTCCAAAACTATTAATTTATTATAAATTGATTGTTGATTTAAAATAGCTCAAAATAGAGTTATTTAGAGTGTACGATGATTATGGGTATAAATATTATCAAAAAATTAATTTTATATATTTTTATGTCACAAAATTAACCTTTTCTTTTGGATTCAACCCTTGGTTAAATAATTTAACTATTACTATGACGACTTGTCTTTTTAAAAGATAAGGTTAATATAGAAACTATAAAATGAAAAAAGAACCTAAATTGGATAATTTATGAAATATTTAACTCTATAATAGTTATTTGGTCAATATATATATTTTTATGAATATAATCAAATTTCATCAAATATTATTTATTTTAAAATCTCATTTTTGTCAATTTTGACACTATTTATCACTTGAATTTTTAAAAACTTATAACAACATGATCCCTTCTAAAAAACTAAATTAAATCATCAATAACATGTCATATTCATTCATATAATTATTTTATGGAATCAAATATTTAAAATTATATTTATTTCAATATTATTAATAAAATTTATTTGATTCTTCAATTAATAAATAAATTACTGCATCATCATTGTGTCACAATTAAATTAAATTATTTGATGTCTAAAAATTATAATTAAATTATAATGATTTATATAAAAAATTTATATTTCTAATGAATATTTATAGTAGAATTTATTTTATGTATAACTCTATATTAAAAATAATTTAATTATTAAAATTTGAATATGACATTTTTCACTCTTTTTTTAAAAAAACAATGATTGTAATAATCTTACAAAAGTGGTTTAAAAAGGATAATATTTTGGACGTAAGGTTTATTTTGGTTGAAAAAACTTATCTAAATAATTTATGTAAAGTTTTGGAAAAATTTTATCTTATTATAACATTATTTTTTCATATAATTACCCTATTTACCTTTAACTGTGGTAAATAAAATTCAAAAGTTACAATTCACAGAAAAAATATTTTGATCCTATTAGACCACATTTTTCATACCAATTAAAAAAATGTATTTCCATTTTTCAAAGTTCAATTCACAGATGTGGTAAAATTATGTTTAATGTTAATCCCACAGATGTGGCTAGATGGCGGGTAAAAGAGATGTTCAAAAGTTCAACAAATTTCAATATCTAATTATACTATAAAAATGATTCTAATGACCTGTATTGGATTAATATATGTATTATTTATCTATTTTGAAATTAAAATCAATTTGAAGTAAAATAATTATATAAATGAAAGAAGTTGGTTTTTAACAATAGTGTTGTATTTTTCATTATTCATCAAAAATTGAATGTTTTCAGAAAAATAACAAAAAATTACCATAAGAATTTTTTGATATTATAAATTAAAATATGATGTCTATTTTAACAAATTATATTTCTATGAGTGTAAAAAATTAATTTTTTTTCAAAAAAGTCAATAAAAAGTATTTCCTTTATGAAAATAGTATTTCTAAAAATATAACTATTTTCCGAAACTTATACATTTCATTATAAATATATATTTTTTATGTGAAAAATTTTTAAATATAATTTTAAAATTATATATTAATAATATTATTATATTTAATAGATAAGTTATAAATATATCATCTAAATAAATATAATTCTAATGTGTTGTTTCATAGAAACTCAATCTTACATGTAACACAAGCCAAGTTAGTGTTATGTGAAATATAAGCTATTGAATTTATTTAAAAAGATAACTTACTTTTGAGTCTTGGGTGTTTCATTCTCTTCTCCTTAAAGAAATTACATCCTCATAATTTGAAATTTTAGTTTTAAAATAAAAGGTTCATACTAGAAAAATAACTTTGTAGAAAACCCACATTGGAAATATGGTTAGTAAAATGTATAATTTAAAACAAAGGGAAGTAAGAAAGTTTCCAGAGATAAAACATACAAGGGTTCTATGTAAGAAAACATGAAAATGAAATAAAAATATAACCATCATGTTCTCATGGAGAGTGATATAGAACATGATTTGAATAAAGTTAACAATCATAAATCTATAAATATGCAATGATCAAAGGGGTTATTTGATTCATCTGAAAAAAAAGTACTAGAATGAATTTTTTTGGTTTTAAGATTCTTTACCTATGTTTTAATAATTGATTTACTTAATATACTAATAAAATAAGGAATCCTACTTACTTGACATGTATAGTTACACCCCTTAACTAATTTCTACAACAAACTCATCTTTCTCTCAAGAAGATAACAAAATTCAAAAATATTACGTTTATCTTAACCATATAGGGTTCAAAAATGAAATTATACTTTATCTATTATATAGTTTAAATAAATAAAACTAGGTAATACTAAATATTATATCACATCGACCGATGGTATGTGATGCACCTTAGTAGCCCTTTGTTGCTGGATGTGACGGGTTGTCCCCTAACTTACAGGTTGTCTTTTTCTTAAAACTATATTATTATAACATTACAAAAATAACATCAATAAATTTTTTATCCTTAAAAAACACTATTATATGTTCAATTTAATACATTACAACCTTTAAACTTCTCCAAAATACTTACTTCCAAACTCACAGTCCAAAAACATTAAGGAAAGTCGATATATTTCTAAAATCAACCAAACATAATGCATATATTTTTTTGTCAAATACCAAACATGTGAATACCATCATAATTTATTCTCTTAAAACATGGTAATAACTTGAATTACCATAAAATCTTATTGAATATGTTCATGCTTCCTTATTCATTACGTAAAACAAAAAATATTGGATATACTCCTTAAATTCAAAAATGTTGTAAGCTCCAAAAATGATGGAATAAAAAACCATTAATCAATTCCAATGTAATAAATAATATCCAGTTTAGTTTATCCAAGTCAATCATTTCTTTATTCCAACATCAATTTCTCTGTATCAAGAAACATATTAAGGGTTATATTTCCCTCAACTATATATCATCCAAAAAGTTTGACTTCTACTAAGTCACTTTTCTTGGTACCATACAATCTCAAATCCTTAATGAAATAGTACAACATTACAATACTTATGTATTTCAAAATTCTTATAATGAGTACATTGATAATAAAATATTCAAATGAAATAATTTTTTAATATTCATATTAATCATTCCTCTTATTATGTGGCAGTTTCATAACTTGATCATTATCCAATAGCATCATTTGTGGTATATTCCTTTAAAGCATGAGAAATTGATTCACGTAGTGTCCCATATCCTTTCAGTTTAATCATTACACATTAGAACCCTTTTTCTTATCCATCCAATCCCAATCACAGTTCCCTTTCTCAATAAAATTGTATAAAACTACCATTCTTTTTAATAAAGTGAAAGGGAGATTATTTACACAATTATTACATGTGGTAAAATACTTATTTCCATTAATACCTTTATCCATATTTTTCTCAATTTTCCTCTTATTCTTGTTCTTACCTCTGGAACCATAACACTTTGTGTACTCTAACTATCCCATTATCACAGGACACTATGTCCTGAGATGATGAGAATGATTAGGAGACTATTTCCCTTCGAAATATTGGTATAAGACCATGAAAGATAATATCCTTCTTACACTTTGGATCATGTGTATCAGTTAAATTAAAATTAATTCTACTAGGAACCATTTTTAATGATGAAATACACTAGAATATATCATATAATAATGTATAATCCATAACTAGAAAAGTGATTAACATAAATTGAAACATTTATGAATATATAATCTCATAATCATAAAAATGGTTTTTTTTTTGGAAATATTTAATTTTAAATCCTTTATAATGTTTTGGGAAGAAAATTTGGATTAACCTAAGAATATACCCTAGGAGAGTCAAACTATTTGTGCGCCGTAAGGTTTTTTTTCATGTACCCGGTTACCCTGTGCCAAGCCTGAAATACCTTGTCAGAGTTTTAACCACTAGGTACATCTATGCCAGAACAATGTCCACTTTAGTTTCCAAACAGGGATGTATTTATAGGAATACACACATAATATATACCTTATGAAAATTCTTGAAAGTTCTTTAATACTTATCTTCAATTTCAATATTCGTATTTTATCCCTAATCTATGTTTTTAAAATCTAGTTTCTAAGGTTGTTGTTAAAATTAATTTAATACAACCTATAATTACTTGACCCCATAAGCCCATATTCATTGCATTATTTTAATATATTGGCACGTTAACAAGGAATCAAATCCTAAAGGTCTGATTAGATTATCAGTCTTGGAAAATATATTACATACATGCACTTTCATTACAATTAAAAACATAAAATACAACATAGATAATACTTTGATAACACCATTATTATTCCATTTAAACTCTGAATATTAATCATAAAATAATTATTGGAATCCTGGGAAAATAAACCATAAGAAATGGGTGAGATCATATGATCGGTAAGGGTTAAAAATATAGAAGAAGTTGTCATAAATAAGAATAAACCTTTAAGGTAGAGTAAAAAACTGAAAAATAATCCATTTAAACATAATCTTTAGCATAATATGGAAAGAATAAATGAAATAATTAGATTAAAACATTCAAAAATATATTATACTAGTCAAATAATTACGTTTAATATCAATAACTAATCTCATAATGAAGGAATGCATAATACAGGACATCATAACCATACCATCAAGGCCTCTTTCCAAGACCATACATAAGTGGGTAAAAATAAAAACTAGTTTGTCTCAATAGAAGTATTAATATATCTAAGGGCTTTTATTAACTAGTCCCCAACCCATAGGGCTTTCATTAACTCTTCCCCAACTTGTTGGGATTTCATTTACTGGTCCTTAACCCATCACTTACTAAGTCCATGAATTCCTCTTATGAAATGGGTAAAACATAACCAACAAAAACATTCCTATTAAAACTATCTTATGAAATGTTAATACATTAACCATAAACCATGAATTGTATCAAAATAGCACATCCACAGTCAAAAATATCATAAACCCTTCAACACAATGTGATAGATTTTATCATAAAAAATCAACCTCAATTAAAAATAAAATCTAATAAAGGATATTGATATATATGAAAATAATATAATAAAATAATTAATATTCTTTGAGATAAATATCCTTTTTTTACTTTGAAAACATTAAAAATCACATAATTAATAAAAAAACATTTAAAAATATAATATTGAATAAAATTTTCTCATAACACTTTTAAACATTTTAAATGAATTAACATTTTAAAACATTCATGTCTCTATAAAAAAATCCATAAAACCATTTTTAAAACTTGTACATTAATGAGAAATATTTAGAATAATAAATCTTTAAAACATATAAAATAATATTTTATTTAAAGAGTCCCTTACATAAAACATTTAATATTTTACTTCTTTAAAACATTTGAATGAACATAAAAATAAAAATAAAATTTCATTTATAATCCTTTTATATCCATATAAATATTTATGTAAAATAATATCAAGACTACTGAAATTGAGAAATGATTAATTATTTAAACATTCAAAGTGCCTCATAACAGTTTGAAAATTTAAATAATAATCCCAATATATTCGAATGAATCATTAAATACTAGGAGTATAAATGTATTAATTATATAAAATATAAAAGGGGTAGTACATACACCACACTAAATAAATAGATGGTGAACATGGATTATATCTCACGAAAATTAAATGTGAGATGAAATTCCCTTACCTTATGCCTGATACTCTCCAGACGTGTCCAAACTCATATATAATGGTTTTAAACATATTATTAACTTATACCAAAATCAAAATAATATTTATGATATCATATAAGATTGATTTTTGACTTCATATTACCCATTTATTAATAATTTCCAAGTTAAATCGACATTTCGGGTAATAATCGCTTTGTTTATCATACATGTTTTGACTTGTTATTCTAGATCCTATTACATAGATCATGAATTACATACTTACATAATATAAAACATGATTTATATACCATATATATTAAGTGTATATATATATATATGTGTTTGTGTGTGTGTGTGTGTTTGGAATAGAATACACCATTCATGGAGACAGTAGGTTGTGTGTATTCTTGAACGTTGTTTCGGTTTTCTTATCATATTGAATGGAATAAAATAAATAATATATATATTTCTATATATATATTATTAAATTAGAATTATTATGTCATATATTTCATACTTATTTATTTTTTATATTCTTATAATCATTCTTTAATGGTTAAGGTGTAAGATGAATCTCATCGTGTCGTGGAGACGGTAAGTCGTACGTACGCTCGAGTGATGATATCATTTACTTAATAGTAAAGGGGTGAGGAAATGGATGGTATGTTAATTATAAAAAAACAATATGATGTCATATTTATTATTTATATCCATTATACTCATCATTATACCCATTTAAAATAATTATTGATGAAAAGAAGTTTATACCACGATGTGGAGATGGTAAGTCGTACGTATGCACGCATGGTGATGTTTTTTCATATGATGGGAAAAAGAGGAATATGGTCATACAATAATCATAAAAACATCTCATAATATATTATATTATGGATTTATTACATTAGTATGGAAACAACTTAGAAAATGGAAATAGAATAAGAAAATAACATTGAAAGAGTTGGTAAAAAATTACATATTCTTTGAGTATCTCTTTTTGATTAGAACAAAAGGACTCCATAGGTTGGATTTCTGACCAAATTATGGAATCTAGTATGTAGAGATAGAATTTGGGAGGACGAATGGACAGGTTTTGGAAGAACTAAAGGGATTAATATGTGTAAATAAAATAGAAGGAGAGATGCCCTTTTATAAAAGAGGGGTGGGGAACTATAGGAAAATAAAAAAATATTAATTAATTATAAATAGATTTTAGATTTAAAATAGATAAAAAAGTGATTAATTTATATTATAATATGTTAATGGGTATAAATATAATTAAATAGTTAATTATAGATAGGTTTAGGTGATAAAATTCACCTTATCTTTTTTCTTTAACCAATAGTTAAACAATTTATCTATTATTGTGACTACTTGTCTTTTTAAACTATAGGGTTAATATATTTACCATAAAATAAAAAAATTATCCCCAATTGGATTATTTATGAAATATTTAACATTATAATACTTATTTTTCGAGATATATATTTTTATTAATTTTATATCATTTAATAAAATATTATTTATTTTCAAATCTCATTTATGTCAATTTTGACACTATTTATCACTTGACAATTTAAAAAAATTATAAAAACTTTATTCCTTCTAAAAAAATACATTTATTTATCCCTAAAATTTTATATTCATACATATAATTATATCATGGAATAAAATATTTCACATTATATATTTATATATATATTATTAAAAACATTTATTTGATTCTTCATTTATAAAATCAATTACTGCATTATCATTGCGTCACAATTAAATTTAATAATTTAATGTCTAAAATTTATTAATAAATTATCATCATGTATATAAACATTTTATATTAATAATGATAATTTATAGTCTAATTTATCTTATGCATAAACCTATATTAAAATTTATTTATTTATTAAAATTTTAATATGAAATTTTTAACTATTTTTTAAATAAAAAATAATAAATGTCCTAATCTTACCAAAGTGGATTAAAAAGGATCATATATTCAACATAAGGTTGATTTGGGTTGAAAAAAACGTATCTAATGAATTTAGGACAGGTTTTACAGTAATTTTATATTAATATAATATTTGTTTTACCTTTAATTACCCTATTTTCCTTTAATAGTGGTAAATAAAATTCAAAAGTTTCTATTAAACAAAAATTATTTTGATACTATTAGACCAAAATTTTCAAACTTATTATAACCAAGTATTTCCATTTTTCTAAATTTAATTCAAATAAGTGATGAAATAACGTTTAATGCTAATCCTGTGGATGTGGCTAGAAGGCTGGTAAAAGAGACGTTCAAAAGTTTAATAAATTTTTATATCTAATTATATTCTAAAAATGATTTCAATGACATAAATTGTATTAATATATTTATTAATTATATATTGTTACTTTAAAATCAATTTAAAGTATAAAATGTATTTAAATGAAAAAATTTGGTTGTTAACAGCAATGAAGAATTTTTCAATATTCATCAAAAATTGAATGTTTTCATAAAAATACCAAGAATTCACCCTAAGATAATTTTGATTTTATGAATTCTAAAATGATGTCTATTTTACCAAATTCAATTTCTATGAGTGTCGAAATTTCATTTTATTATTTTTTACAAAAGGCCATAAAAAGTAGTTCCTTTAAGAAAATAATATTTCTAAAGATATAATTATTTTACTGGAACTTATACATTTCGTTAGAAATATGTTTCATTTATGTGAAAAAATTATAAATAAAATTGAAAAATTATTTATTGATATTGATATTATTATATTTAATAAATAATTTTTAAATATATCATCTAAATAATTATAATACTAAAGTTTTGTTTCACTGAAACTCAATCTTGCGTGTAATGCAAGCCAAGTCGGTGTTGTGTGCGATATAAGCTATTGAATTTTTTAAAAATATAAAATACTATTAAATATTGGAGCTTTACCAAAACTGGTTTTTTATCCTCTTTTACCTATATTATGTTGTAACGACCCAGACTCAAATAGTCACCCAAATAGTGCTAAATGGGTTGGGTTTTACTACCTTAGGCACGCCTCCCCGAATGCCAAAGGGTGCCGACTAGCAGCATGGGTCTTATAGATATAGTGGGGAGGCTATACCCTCTCAGAGGATAATAATTGTACTGGTATGAGTTTTAAAATAAATATGCGACAGAATAAATGACTCAGTAGACTCAAACCAGACCCGCAAAGTAGAAGCACATTCAATATCGATAAACAGCGGAAGCAATAAATGTAAACAAGAGCAGCAGAAAGTAAACACAACTGCATACTGATCACTAGTAACTAATACTAAACAAAAAAACATTCATCCAAATATGGTCATACATATCCATATGTAAAAGGTTCTAATGGTTAACCAATTATTTCAACAAAACAAGTAAGAATTTTGATACAAGAAAGAAAGTAAAACAATGTAAACTTCATCTAGGCTAGACCTCAAGGTCCATACCATCTCCACGCAATAGCTAATGTAGTCCAACTTTTGAAGTTGACCTACTCTCTTCATGTAAATCCATAGAGTCTATATGCATCCCGAAGGGACCATGTGGGGTGTGAGGAAAATCTCAGTAGGATACCACCCAATGGTGCATACCTAATATATGTTTTTTAGCAGGCATGCATTAATTTGGAAAATAGAAAACATTACTAAGCACACAAACAAACACAAACACCACGGGTTCTTAGCAGCCACCATGGAGTGTCACCTGCTTCGGCCAACGTTGGAATCTATATCATGTAACCCAGCACCATGTGCCTCCTAACACTGCGGGTCTCAAATACCGACGTTCTGAAGGCACGCCCATGAAATAGTAACTCGGACGAACAATGATGTTTGTCCCAAAATAAATAACTGGAGGGAGGGTGATGTCTTTCCTCAAATAATGTAACCAGAGGGACAATGATGTCTACCAACAAGTAGAGTAACCAGAGGAATAGCGATGTCTGCCCTTAAATAACGGTGATCCTCTTCCCCCAACTCGATAGCCTCAATGATATCCCCTAAACGCTCCTTACCTTCCACATGGATTCCTACGGCAAGCACCCCTAAACCAATTGTACCTAAACCGCAACTACTAGGGGCCTCTACCCACATGAGTGGTCAAAACCACCTCAATACAGAGTCTCTCTTTTTTCACACTACTCAGTGTTCCAAGTGAGAGGTAATCACCAAATTAAGTTCCCAAGCCACAAACTCTTTGAAACCTTATGACCTTGTGACCATGCTTCTCATTTATGATGGCCTTACCATCCAAGTAACTCAGACCATGCCCAACCTGACAGTAACACTGCCTCAAGACGATGTCCATGATGCCCAATCCCATGGTCAAAACCACCTAATATTACACGGCCCAAGCCCAACTTGTGATCAGCATCACTCAAGAAATATCTGGTCCATTCCTGACACAACATAAAGGTTCCAACATATTCAATTTAGCAATTACATATATAACACTTTTAAACAAGTCACGTAAATAGTCAAAACAATCTAAATAGTTGAATTTCACTGGCCCAATAGTTATCACACAGCATCACTAAGGTCTTGAATGCCTCTAAAAAACATAATCATGCTTTACCAGATTAAACATATCAATTTTCAACAAATCAGACCAATTATAACCATTTTGGCACCCCAGACCAAAGTTTCCCAATGAGCATCGGCCTCTCGCCCGGCCTTGCTCGAGTAGTATAGGCAATAGGGCATGCCTAAAGTCATCCCATGGGTCTAACAATTAATTCAATATGTAATAGAAAAATAAATGGTCCCTCTCAAAAATAACTCAGAACGCGCCAAAGGCCGTTCCACCCAGACGTCCATGAAAACACAAAACAAGGTATACACCACCTAACTAATACTAGTACATTGATACTTATCTAATAACAGTCTCCATTTAGGTCTAAAATGGGATGGATCTACAAAAGAATCAAAACTGGTCAAACCCCTATAACTCATCCTAGAACAGAAATCAAGAAGAACGACGTAAGAGGAATCAAGGCCTTACTGAGGTGTTCTAAAGAATTAAATGGTGTTGGAATCTGACTTCAGATGAAGAAACGGGAAGGAATTGAAGTCCCAGCCATCTATTCGTGTCTCCCGGACGAAACACAATCCCCTTGCCTCAAAATGAGGCCACTACTTGTTTTAACAAAAAATAATGAAAATGCATGGTGTGTACAAAGTAATACACGCCGTGTGTCATTTTACTTTCCATAAGACGGCTAATATTTCACCGACGACTTGCAGACTGACTACAAAGTGTGTACCTAGGGGGTACATGGCATGTACATTTATACCCATCTAACATCCCCAACACGCCATGTATATCCCCATACATAGCCCCTCTACACGGCATGTATAAATAGTAAATGACGTTCACTTGCTAAAAACATACTACTCAACCCACAAGCCTACATGCCATGTATGGCCTATACATGGTCAAGGGTACACGGCGTTTTGAGAAACACTACACGCCATGTAATAGGAAATTCCTACACATTCACCACACGACATGTGCTTGGAAATCACATGGCTAGTACGTGCCTAACCCATACACGGCGTGTACATTTAAGTACAGGACGTGTAGTTGGGAAATTTCCAGAACTTCCCATATTTTCCCAGTTTTCTCAAAAATAAGTCAAAAATTCAAACAAGGTCAGTATTTTGACTCGTTCAAAAAACTCAGGTTCTTACAATCTCCCCACCTTAACATAGCTCGTCCCCAAGCTATCAAACGAACCGGAAGATGGCACCAAACATACTATATTGATCAAAGTAACCTAGATGTCCCTAGTCTTAAAGTTTCTGGATAAACATCTCAAAGGAGCTCCCCACCTTAGGAATTTCTTAACTCTGTCTCAACCCTAAAAAACTCAACAAAGCAAGGATTCACTAACCGGTTTCTAGACTCATGGTCTTCTCGTGACGTATCATCACCCCTAGACCTCTTTTGTGCTCCTATGTCGGTCTCAAGACCCCAAAAATATCCCACACTGCATTAATGTCTGCCTCCATGAGGTCCTGCTTCACATGGATGCTCAAAATAAAACATGATTCCATGCATCTGATGTAACCTACATCCTCAATGCCCTGATGCCTAGGGCACCTCAAGTAACATGCATCCTTGATGCCCTGATGCCCAAGGAACCTCAAGTAAACTTCATCCTCGATGCCCCGATGCCCAAGTCACCTCAAGTAACCCGCATCATCGATGCCCCGATGCCACGCATCTCATACATATATAAAAATATACCACACACCTGATATGGGGCCAATCTCTCTAACCAACATCTAGTCAGTCCACATAAATCATGTGCACCTCGTACACTCAAAACGGACATGACTCAACAGGTCATTCCAATGGAAAACTAGAAATTCACATCCACACATGTGGTGTACCTCAAACCATTGTCGGATCACCAGCCTACTCAGCCCCAGTCATCTCCACGGCGTGCACCTGGTCTGAAGTATGGCTGCCTGATGCCTAACCTCCTAGTGGTGCTGCTCCAGTCACTGGCCACTGACCCCTCAGCTGGGTCCTACTATCTCTATCACATCCTCTATGTGTAGCTGATACTCAGCTACCCTCTCCTGGTACAAAACCTAAACCAACTCCATATGCCATCATTTGTCATGGTCACTACCTAATGACTGTCTGAGTAGGCTACCTGTAGAACCTCTCAAGATGCCCAACCTATACGCATGCCTGGAACTCCTTTGGGTGCTTATCACGATGAGTCTGAACATGTCCTAGTTTTCCACACTGAAATAAAATCTCTAAAGAACTGCTACGAGGTGGTATATCTAATTCCTTAGCATGAATTCCCTACTAGAACTCATCCCTTCCTAGCTTCCTGCTATCCAAACCATCACATGAAGCTGTCGTCTGGCAAAACTGGGGCATTTCCCTCTGGTTTCCCTCCGCTATGAGTGCCTGATTCACCACCTCTGAAAAAGAACTCTGCCTGAAGATGTTCACCAGGATCCAAATGGCATGTTGTAAGTTGTCCTCGAAGCGCCTCACCCTTGCCATGTTATCACTTACCGTATCAGGTGCAAAGCAAGACAGCTCAGTGAAAGTAGTTGCATAGTCCATCACGGACATGTCTCCCTGTTGGAGGCTCAAGAAGTCTCATTCCCTCTCGGTCCTCAGTTTATTTGGGTAAAAGTTCTCAAAGAACCTATGCTCGAAGTCTTTCCATGCTAGTCCCACATGCCTACGAGCCTGAACCTACACATTCCACTAGCGCTTTGCTGGTCCTCGCAGTATGTATGTCGCCAGCTTGACCCTCCACCCTAGAGGCATCTCAAGCTACTCAAAGATCATCTGCACGCTCTCAATAAAGTTCTTAGCCACCTGTGGACCACCCTCACCCTGAAAAAGCAGCAGGTGCTGCGATTGGAACTCCCACATAAGATATTCCATAGATGGATATGTACCCTGTGAACCTCTATCAATCCCCTTGCAAGACATGTACCAAGCTTGCTCAGAGTTGCTCGTTAAACCATGGTCGGAATGCTTCCAAACCCTACTGATGTCCTACCTACACTTGATCCTGGACATGTTCTTTTCCCTGAGCATGTACTTGTGGCTCATGCTCTACATGCACCGGATCCTGAAACGGATCCTGCTCCTATGGCACAGTACCATCTCCCACCTGACGCTCCATCTGATTCAACTGAAAGGAACTCACTGAATACCATAAATGTTCAAATAGATCATATATATATATATAACAATATATATTCAATGAAAATAAGTAAATCAGTAAATAGGCCGCATAAAAAAACAACCCTTACTCTCCCCTATCGCAACCCACACCCATGGTATCCTGACCTCATGGCCTCCTTACCAACCCTCAATAGAGCCAAGTATCAAAAGTACCTCAGGACATGCCCGTCCCGACAAACAATATTGCCTCAAACCAACGACCGAGCTGCCCAATTCTGATGATCAAAATCACCTCAACCATAGTACATTCCTGCTTGTACAGGAGCCAGGCCCAAATACCCTACATTATGCAATTATACAAATATATAAAGCATGGCATAACACATTACAATCAATAAGAAATTCTATCAGGAATTTCACCTATTCACATTTCAAAGAATACAAAGCATGGAAATTTGATATTATTCACATGGCATTATAAATTCACAAAGCATATGTGAAGTTATGAAATTAAAATACCATAAAAATGTGCCTATCAAAATAAAAACAAACAACCGTTCCAAACAAAGACAAGGTCAAATTTTACATTACCGCATCGGGTCAAGGGTCACATATCACAATCAATAAAATCACACACCAAGTGATACACCAAGGTGGAAATCATATAAAATCTAATATGAGAAAAAAATAAAACAGCAATTCCCACCCTTGGAAACTCAGTCCATCCCTCGTACTTGGGGCTGCATGCATCCAAGAACAAGCTAGAAACCCAGTTCTAGTAACAACCTATCTCTAATCTACTATATCCCAAATATTAAAACCATTAGAAATAAAAAAATTCATAATCTCATTAGTATCTAGAAAAATGATTCTACTAAATCCCTATCAAGAACTCCTTTGATACCACTTTGTAACAACCCAGACCCAAACAACCACCCGAACAGTGCTAAATGGGTTGGGTGTTACTACCTTAGGTGTGCCTCCTCGAATGCCAAAGGTTGTCAACAAGCAGTGAAGGTCTTATAAGTATAGTGGGGAGGCTATACCCTATTGTAGGATAGTAATGGTACTGGTCTAAGTATTAAAAGAAATATGCAGTGGAATAAATGACTCAGCAGACTTGAACTAGACCCACAGAGTGGAAGCACATTCAATATTGATAAATAGAGGAATCAATAAATGTAAACAACAGTAGTGGAAAGTAAAAAAAATAGCATGTTGATCACTTGTAACTATTACTGAAATAAAAAAATGCATCAAAAGCAGTTCATACATATCCATATGTAAAGGGAGTCAATGGTTAACCAACTGTAGCTACAAAACAAGTAAGAATGATGATATAGGAAAGAAAGAAAAACAAAGTAAACTCCAGCTAGGAAATACCTCAAGGTCCATACCATCTTCACGCAATATCTAATGTAGTCCAACTCCTGAAGCTGACCTCTTACCTGCACGTAAACCCATAAAGTCTTCACGTGTCCTGAAGGGCCTGTGCAGGGTGTGAGACAAATCTCAGTAGGATACCACCCAACGGTACATACCTAATATTATTGTTTAAGCAGGCATGCATTAATAAGGAAAAAAATAAATATTATGATACACACAAACAAATGTAAACTCCACTAGTGCTCAGTAGACACCATTGAGTTTCACCTGCTTCGGCCAATGCTGGAATCTCTGTCATGTAACTCGGCACCATGTGCCCCTTGACACTGCATGTCTTAAGTACCGATGACCTTAAGGCACGCCCAGGAAATAGTAACTTAGAGGAATAGCAATGTCTTCCATAAAATAAATAACTAGGGGGGACAACGATGTCTGCCCCCAAATAATGTAACTAGAGGAACAGCGATGTCTACCCTCAACTAGAGTAACCAGAGGAACAATGATGTCTTCACTCAAATAATGATGAGCCTCTGCCCCCAACTCGATAGCCTCAATGTTATCCCCTGAAGGCTCCTCACCTTTCACGTGGCATCATAAAGCAAGCACCCCCAAACCAATTGTACCTAAATCACAACTACTAGGGGCCTCTACCCAAATGAGTGGCCAAAACCACCTCATCATAGAGTCTCTCTGTGTGCACACTAATCAATGTTTCAGGTGATCGGTAATCTCCAAAGTAATTTTCCAAGCCACAACCTATCTAATACCTCATACCCCTGCAACCATTCCGCTCAAGTCTGATGGCCTTATCATCCATGTAACCCGGGCCATGCCCAACTGGACAGTCACACTGCCTCAAGCCGATGTCCATGACGCCCAATCCTGTGGTCAGAACCACCCAATGTAACCCGGACCAAGCCCAACCTGTAATTAGAATCACTCAATAAATATTTTGGTCATTCCCAACACAACCCAAAGGTTTCAGAATATTCAATTCAGCAATTATATATATATATATATATATAACTTTTAAACAAGTCACATAAACAGGAATAACAATCTAAACAGTTGAATTGAACTATCCCAATGGTTATCACACAGCACCACTGTGGTATTGAATGCCTCTAAACAATATAATAATGATTTACCAGATTAAACAAACCAGTTTTAAACAATGTAGACCGATTATAACCATTTTGGCACCCCGGGCAAAAATGTCACAATGAGCATCGACCTCTCGACCAACCTTTCTAAAGACGTATAGGTAATAGGGCATGCCCAAAGGTATCTCATGGGTCTAAAAATTAATTCAATATGTAATAGCAGAAAAAACGGGTCTCGCTCAAAAATACCCGAAAACATGCCAAAGGTCACGCCACCAAAATGTCCACAAAAACACAAAACAAGGTAGAAACCACCTACCTCGTACTAGTATGATGATAATACTATGATAACATCCTCTAATTAGGTCTAAAACGTGGTATATCTACAAAAGAATCAAAACTTCTCAAACCCCTATAACTCATCTTAGAATAGAAATCAAGAAAAACATCTCAAGAGGAATCGAGGCCTTACTGAGGGGGATCTAATGGATCAAATGGTGTTTGAATTTGAATTTGGACAAAGAAACAGGAATGAATTGAAGTCCCAATTGGGTATTCACATCTTTCAGATGAAACACACTGCCCCTGCCTCAAAACAAGGCTAATGCCCATTTTAAAGAAAAAAAATAAAATACACGGCATGTACTTAGGACTACATGATGTGTATCATTTTATTGATCATAAGACTGCAAATATTTTCCCAAGGACTTTCCAACTAACTACATGGCATGTACCTAGGGGGTACATGGCATGTACTTCTCTACCTGGATGACATCCCCAACACGCCATGTATATCCCCATACACAGTCCCTCTACACAGCGTGTACAAATAGTACACGGAGTGCACTTTCTAAAAACATACTACCCATCCCACATGCCTACACGCCATGTATGGCCTCCACACGGTCAAGGGTACACGACGTGTCGAGCAACACTATACATTGTGTAATAAGAAATTCATACACGGTCACCAAACAACATGTACTCAACGAGAAAACGGATGGTACGTGCCTAACCCAAACACAGCGTGTACTTTAGAGTACATAGTGTGTAGTTAGGAAATTTCCAGAACTTCCCAGATATTCTCAGTTTTCTCAGAAACAAGTAAATAATTCAAACAGGGTTGGGATTTTGATTCATTCAAAAAACTTGGGTTCCTACATATGTGATGGTCCAGTTCAGGTGACTTGTCTAGTTGACTCAGGTTCGTTCATTACATAACTGGACATGCCCTCAAAAATCAAATATTCCATTAAAGAATCATCACTCTAAGCTCTTTTCATCTAAGGAAACTGTACATATCTATGTGAACCATACTAAAAGTAAACTCACATTCCTAAAACCACATACCCTCAAAAACCTTCCATGATTATAATCCAACTCATAACCACAAGTAACATCTCATTTTTATAACTTTTACATCTACTAGGAACTAAAATAAGACTTACCCTATTGAAATTAACCACAAGGTGGAAGCATTGAAATGAATGTAAAACTTCTAAAAAAATGTATCCCACATACCTCAGCCCCATAATAGATAGTTCCATCTGTGCACCATTGTCAAAAGTCCAAAAAATCATTTATTCCTCACATGCCCAGAGGCACTAATATCTCAATCAAACCTTATCATGTGTCACCCGCAAATATTAGCATGGAACTAACTCCTTAAACTAGTATCAGATCAAACAAGGTCATTAGTGTGTTGTGATACTTATTTCTATTTGATTTTGGTATGGTGTTTGTTTTTTTGTTATGGTGTATGTGTTTTTGATATGATGGATTCCATGAGGCTCCCACTCAACCCTAAAAGTGGCTTTTTTCATAAAATGAAAAAATAATTGGGTATCAAAGAAGGTCATTATGACCTCACACGTGGCCCAACTGATCAGGTCTCATAACACGTCACTTCGTTAAACTGCCTAGTTATAGGCCAAATAATAGAAATACACAACTAGTTTAATATTTAAACACTATAATCCCATCTTCTCATAACATAATCATTTCAAAACACCCATCTTTAGGGTCTCAAAAATGGATGGAATAAAATTCCAAACTAACCAGCCATAACTTTTGGAACCGTCCTCTCTGAGAGTTTTCACATCATACTACTCCCTAGGGGACTGATCCACACACCCAGCCTCAAAAAATAACACCAAAAAATGTCTCTAATGATTATAAACCTATTCCAAGATAACCCACCAATGTTACTTCACCTTATATGTATAAGGACCACATAATTTTCTCCATCATTGAGTGTCACACCATAGATTCACACAACCTTCCATTAGAAAATTATCCATATAAAATTATCCATAGATTAGAACAATTACACCATATACTTATATGAGAAAACATCATATGATATGTATTTGTCACTTTAATCAAAAATGACTTAAACATTAGTGAGACCACACAATAGTAGAACTATATATCATATGACTCTTACATTACTAAAATGATGCATGATATTCCTATTTCCACTACGGTCCAAGTGAAAAAACCAAATCATAGGCCTCTTGAAAATGGCCGAAGATCTAGAAATTCATCATAAATAATTAAATCCAAACCACATTTGTGTATCTAAAATGTAAAATAAGATACTACTGTATTATCATAAATCAAAAAAACAATCCCAATCCTGGTAATGTGGACATCCTACCAGAACTAGTGTTCATGACACACCAGTTCAATATCTATCAAAATCTAAAATAAATTCGTATATCTATATTCTACCAAATCATAGAAAGTAAAATAATAGTAATGTAACTCCTCTCATCCCACTTTGTAAAGTCCTGAACTAGGAGACACTGAATTGGTGCCCTAATCAATTTCACTAGAATATCTCAAGTTATCCTCCTTATATTCCAGAGGTTTTGGACTAGCAACGAGGGTCTAAATTGGTTCTATGAGGAGACTATATACATATATAATAGTGTGAAATAAAAATATAAATAAACAATCACCTTAAACATTAGAATATGAAAAATTAATAAATTTACATCAACATCTAAAAAATAATTGGAAATGGGATAAGATAAATGTAACAAGAATATTCTAATAATGAAATAAAGTATGTCCTAAAAAATAGTAACACCCATATAACTGACCTCCCATTGGGTCAGTTACATAACATGCCATAATAAAGTAAAATCAAAGAAAAATAGATCTACAACATCTCTAAATATATTTTCATCCTTTCTCTAGATACCATTTAAGCTATCCTATCTGATTATGAAAAAATCAACCTAGTCCTTACACTACTAGAAATCTCACCTTTCCCAATGATTCTATACCAACGGTTTTTAAAAACCATTGGTATAGGTTCCCTTTACCAACGGTTTGGCCAAACCGTTGGGAAATCCCACTTTGAGGTCACTTTTCCCAACGGTTTTCCAAAACCATTCGGAAAGGTTATAGATTTCCCAAAGGTTTGTCCAAACCATTGGGAGAAGTCCACTTTGTGGACAATTTTTCCAATGGTTTGGCCAAACCATTGGGAAAGGGTACTTTTTGGCCACTTTTCCCAACAGTTTGGCCAAACCGTTGGGAAAATCACCTATACCAACGGTTGTCAAAACCATTGGTATAGGTCCTTTTATTTTTTATTGAATATTCTTATCGAGAACATTATATAAATAAAATTTTATAATAATTATGATAATATATATATTTATTTATTTATGAAATTATGTTCACAAATGTCATGTTAGGTTAGTGGTTAGGTCGTTGAATGATAAACTAGAGTTCTTGGGATCAAATCCCACAGAAATGTTTTTTTTGAAATACAAATACCAAATGTTTTATGGAACCATTGGTATTGATTTTCATATTACTTATACCAACATTTTTCAAAACCGTTGGTATATGTCTATACCGACAGTTTTCCCAAAACCATTGGTATAGACCTATCCCAATGGCTTACTTGCCCACGGTTCTCCAAACCATTGGTATAGGGTATTTTTTCAGTAATGTTATCTCAATCCTGATCCTACAAGAAATACATGAGAAATTCTTGGGTTCCCAAGTGAAGTGGTGTCCTAAGTTGGGTGTGAGTTAAACTCATTATGCCACCAGAAATGGTGTCTAAATAAAATACATGTTAAATAAATAGTGTAGGATGATAAATAGAGAGATAAATAAATATTATATAAAAGAGGATATCCTCAAAAACAAATGATTATCTAGTAACCAATTAGCACATATGTTCTATGGTGACACCCCAGTAAATCATACCATCATCGACCCAAGATGGTCATCTAATTCATAAAACATAGTGTAAAATATACATTAAACCACATAAGATACCATTAGTTCTTAGAGATTCTTCTTGAAACCTAGCCCATACATCAAAATCATTCGTGTCTAGAGCCGCGGTATAACACCAAAATAATGAAAAAAACTGTCAATATTAATATGAAGCATTATATACGATATCCTCAACCATAGGAATGGAATATCATCTTCAAATTCTTCAACCATAAATGTAGATCACCATGTCCAACATTGAAAATCATACATCAAAGGAATAGTGCATGGAGAATTAGTCCAATACCTAAACCATGAATCAAAGAAATAGTGCATAGAGCATTAGTTCAGCACCTAAAACATGGATATAGAGCATATTTTTACCATCCCATTCCATATTTTATACCAACATTTCCAATGTGTTCACTCTATAACTTAAACCATAAGGTATATTATTCGTGGGGAGAGCCTATGTGTGACACTTATTCCATATAGTACACTACCCATGCTTAAAAAATAATCCTAGAATCTCTTCCATTAAATCATTTCTCAAATACTATGGTTCAATATCCTGAACTTTAAAAACATTAAAAATAAAGCCAAATCTAACTTTTTAAAAAACATTTAAAATAACCATTAGAATATTTCTCCAAATGGGAAACCACACACCCATTTGAAATAAACATTTCAAATTCAACTAGAAACATATTTTTAAAATCACTTGGAGGTTAATGCCTCACTATAAAAAACCTATTCAAACATATATTTTTTCCTTTAAAACCCAAAACCGGGTCAAAACCCAATGTATATGGTTAATAAAATTTAAAAGTCTACATAGTTATTTCATGAATTCATATCATACTAAAATATTCTAATTCATCCTTTAAATATATTATAAATCATTTGTTCACAATCCCTTCCAAGTATAATTAACCCTTCAACCAATAAAACTAATTATATTAACCAGGTTAAGCTCATAAACCACATACTTTACCCCTTAAAATCCCACTTTACCATTTTCAAGAGACGGTGCACCCCATGGGTAGTTGTAAGTTCAGTCTTATAAACAACAATAGATCTGATGAGATTTGTGTATGGTTCAATATATGAATTTAAAGCTCAAAACAATTAAAATAAATCAAGTAAAAAACACACCACGTGTGATATTTAAGTCACATACCATGTACACATGTATATAAATTATCAAGAGTATAGTAAAACTCATAGACAACCTACCTCGTCATAGAATATTTAACAAACATTCCCAAGTGCTGATGGAATTTCCAAGGGTCCTACAAGACTTATCTAAACTCCTCACTATCCAAAAAATAATCACCTTAAAATCATGATCACTAAACTCATGTCAATAAATTTAAATTAGTCAATTATAAAAATTATAAAAAATTAATTAATTAAATCCAAACATAGCATAACATCTAACCACTCACTAGGAAGTTTCACCGCACAAAATCCAAATCCAATCACTCACCAATGACCCATAGCATAACTCATTCCAACTTCCAAGCTAATTCCCTAAGAGTTTCTTCCATTAAATTAATTAATTAATTTAATTAAACAATAAAAAAATAAAAAAAAATCACCATTAACACATTCCCTAATGAAACATTATGTAACATCATGTGTAAGTCATCTTGAGGCCTTATTTACACAAGCCAACCAAAATCCCCATCATACTCAGTGGATTCCTCTATGATCTATTGTAATCAAGTCCAAATCTATAAACCTAGACATTCTCAATTATAAATACCCAAGGAAAGGGAGTTAGGGGATGGTTAGGAAGAGAAATATATACTTAAACACTAATGAATTAGCATGAAAACACTGAAAATAAAGGGTTTGTGGTAAAAGAAATGGTGGGGGAGAGCCCCTTTTCCATGTTCACCTAAGGGATGTGGAATAGGGGGAGTGGCTAAAAACATGAGGGGAATTTTGGGCACCTCATCCTTTTAATTTATTTATCGATATTCGCATGGTTTTTCAACATATTTTTTCAAATTTTTTGGAAATAATGTGACCTTCCATATTTATTACTAAATACAACTCTTGGATAGGTTATATGGTCATACAAACCATGAACCAAGTATCCTGTCAGTAATGACTCCCCTCTACAGAAAGGCACATGGTTTTCTTAAAAATATACACAGAATTTCCACCATCCCTTAGGATATCCACCACCTTGAATGGTTTCACCTTTAGCTCACATGGTTTTCCCTAATCCATGTTCTAATCATGAAAATTATCCATGATCCATTCAAAATTAACTAAAAACACCTAGAGAATCAAGCTGTTTCATGGTTTCTCTTAAACCATGTGCACTAAACCATGAACCCTAGCTTAGAAACTCCAAAAACCCTAAAACATAACCCAAATCTCTTGAATATCACCAGAAAACCTGAGTTAACTTCCAAGAATAATTCCTTATATAAAAAACAACATGAGTCTTTCCAATTCTTATAATTTCATTCTGAGTCTTACTTCAAGAGTTGACCTGTCTAGTAAATGAAGATTAAATTTCCTTCTAGATTTTCAACTTTTATAGATTTAATCTTACAATTAACATATATTACATTTTATTATTTTGAATTATTTCCATTTATTTCATATATATACTTTTTATAGTTTATTTTAATAATTATATTTTAATAGTTTTGATCATTTCATACAAGTTTCATAATCATGATATTAACCACTATTCATTGATCATAAGTTCATAATTCATATAATAGTTATAAAAGTTGAGTAATATTACAATAATTATTTATATAGTCCCATGTTTATTTGAAGGAAAATATGGGTATTTTTGGAAAAAAATGGAATTTATAACAACCATGTTTAGTGTAATGTTATTGATATTAACATGATACTTTATAATGATCACTCGTTTTTGTGTCACTCTCATATCATTCATAAAATAAATTAATCTTTGAAAAAATATATTATCATTATTAAATTCTTGATACTTATACATGATGAATATTATGGTGTTTTTATAGAATTTTTCATGAATGTAGTTTAAGATACCAAAATAAGAACATTTTATAATAATGAAGTAGTGAGATTTTAGAGTTATATAATAGTAATCTAATTTTCACTAAAGAAAAATGATTTAAATAGAGAATAATTAGGGTAAATAATGATTTATATAAATATTTTTTATGACAAGGTAATTTCAAAAGTTTGTGAATAACTAGATACTTATATATATATGGAATTACACCTTATTGTAATGTGTTCCTTTAGAATAAAGGATTTAGGACACCTTATTAGAGAAAAAAGATGCAAAAAAAGTAATAATACTTAAGGAGGTGGAATTTGGGTAGGGATTCAAGAGTAAATGGAAGGATATGAGAGGTTTCAAAGTAATGGTTGGGAGACCCTTTTAAAGGTAAAAATGAAGGAAATTTTTTTGGAAACATGAGTTAAGTGAAGGGTAAAGATGGAATCACATGAGAGTTAGGTAAGATAGGAATTAAATGTTTAATATAAATGTAACATTGGATCAAATACTAACAAAATGACCGATATAATTTGTAAATATTAATTTAATTACAATAAAATGAATCATGTTAATTTATATCTTTTCACATTGTTTAATTATTTACTATGGTGATTTTGTTTCCAAAAATATTTAATATCCCCCCTATTATATAATTTATAAATGATAATTAAAATTTATACTCTATTTTATCTAAAAAAATTTCTATATATTATAAATTTATCTATTAGATGAAAACATAAATATATAGAATTCATAGAAATTTTTTGTTTTCAATAATAGGTTTTATTGATCTTATTTCAAAATAAATATAATTAAAATGTGTTTTAAAATATTTTTTAGTATATAAAATCATTATATTGAATTTTATTCATCCTTTAAAAATGGTCAATTTAATTTATTAAAATAAAAATACATAACACTTAGAAATAAATTTCTTTAAAACATATCACTTCTTAAAAATTAATATTTTTATTCGCTTCACATTAAAATTAGTTATTTATCTATCATCCATTCATTTTTTTTAAATCCATACATATTAGAATATTTATTTGAAAATTAATAACAGAATATCAATAACACATAAAATCATTCATTATATAATAATAATAATAATAATAATAATAATTTGTAACTAACAAAAATAAACATTTTTATAATGAGATATTTTAATTACTTATAATATAATCATTTTTTTTCTCTCATTAAGATGGCTAGGGTCATTTTATCTTAATAGTGGTGTTGATGGAACCTCCCTTGGCTCAAGTGAGGGGATATAATTCTAAATGGGGATTCATTTGGGGGATTTACTTTTCCACTTTTGCATTGGCTGAATCCCTCCCCTTTATTCCTCTAATAAAATAGATCTCTTTAGTTTCAGGGTTGGTAAATGGATTACTTGTTATTGATATCTCCTCCAATGATCTGGTTTATAATGTGTCTTCCCTTGAATTCACCATTGTTGTAAGATTTCTTCAGTGGTATCCTTAAAATGATAATTTTAATCAACACATAAACCATGAATGGGGTCTAAAGAATAAGATAGTGGTTTTAATTATTAACCCTAATTGATTTTCTATTATATGCATTGATAAAAAGGAGTTTGTTTTTTTCTTCTCCCATATCTCATGTCTCTATTATTATTTTCAATATTGTTTGATGCATTGGATGTTAGTGACTCATGAGAAAAAGTATGGTCCAACAATGTTCATATGGATTTCCCTCCCAATCCCCCAAATTCATTTCTAGAATTTCACAATTTTTATTAATTCTAGAAGAGATATAAATAAAAGTTTTCTAGATGATCATTGAAAGAAGACTAGGTATCACCTTATTCAGACCTGATTAATTTTCTAATTAGATCTATATCAAACTCTCTCATATTTCACATGGCTCAATTATGAGTATGTATCTTATTTAAGCCAACATATTATGTGAGAATTTAGTATTAACAACTATCAGAAATGTGATTTATAGGGGAATATCCTTGATTTATTTCATATAAGTGAAGTGTTGGTCGGGGTTGTGCTTCTTTATCTTGTGATGTCGAATGGAATTGTTCCTTTAGATTCTTTAAAAGATATGGTGATATTTTCAAAAATATTTGGATATGAATCTAAATCAGAAAAATATATTGATTATAATTGGTTTTCAAATAATTTTTGAACTAATTCTATTATGGATATTGGGATTAAAATATATTATCTAGAGAATTTTGGAGTCAATTTTGATTCCAATTCTTAGTAAATTGTGGAACCAAATTCCTTTGTTCCTATTATAATACTTAACCAGTTTTGATTACTTATAATTAAAGAAGAAATATTTGAATCCACTAAGGATATTAATAATGTTGATGAATCTTGCAAAGATATAGCCAGGGATGCTGTTGATATAGCTCAAGTATCAGAGTCCTATGATTGGAATTCTAAAAATAACCATCCATTTTTAAAAACTCATAGGCTCCCCCTAATGGTTATGAATAAAGTAAAAAATTATGAATATTTACATGCAGATAAGGAGTATCTGGTGTGTGGTTCTTAAATAAATGGGAACCATAATTATGAGATTTGAATTGATAATAATGATATCAGTAAAGGTGAATAAGGTGATATAGGCACACTAGGGAAACTTGAAGATCCTAAACTGGTGAGTTATTTTAATATATAAAAATAAAAACCATAACTCAATTAATTTCTATGACTATATATGAAGTTTTTTGTAAGGGTGGTTCTTTTACCCAGTTTCAAGACTAATAAGTTTGTATAACCAATGATCTGGTAGAGGATGTGCATGTCCAAGAGGATGATATTAATGAGGGAGGGTATATATAGGAATTTGAGGAGGAAACTAACTCTTTTGAATATTTTTACTAATCTCTTAAAGAGTAGTAGATATTTAACGCCCCTATAGAGAGATCTGAGATAACTCTTATGCTGAAGTGGGTGTTTGATACTAGTACCAGGATTGAAAGTAATTTATCTTTGAAAATTTAGTCGAAGAGAAAATTATTAGTGTAATGAATTATGTTTCATGGGGATAATATAAATAATTCAATGTGATTAATACTTATCACAAGAGGTGTATCAAGAAGATAAATATCTTAACATTTCTTGTTAACAAAATTTTTCACCCTTACTCTTTGGTTCATGAAGAATCTCTTTCATAAGATGGTTGATTATGGTAGATGTTGTCTTACCTTTTGTGCATGTTTTCCTTGGTTTTTTATTGTCTGTCTATCCTTATTTTCCTAATACCAGATGATATTTTATTATTTTTACATATTATTATATTGATCTCAGTAGTTTACTGCTTCCAATGACCCTAACTTTGACCATTCATATCTATCCATTCATTATAATTGATAAATGGGGTAGTCTATTTTAATAGATTGGGGAGTGGTTTAGTTTTTTTATTGGATCATATGATTTTTTTTATTTTTTCACATTTACTATATATTTTCTTTATCATGTATCTTTATACTTTTATTGGTCATTTGGTGTAGAATTTCGAATTTATTAAAAAAAATAATTAATAATTATCTTTTTTATTTCGTTCTAAAATATTTATTAGATGAATATTATATAAGTTTTTTGTTTTTACTGCCTATGAAAATTAAAAAAATATGTATCTACTATATATAATTATATCAAATGGTTATGTATCCAATGGCCATGTATCCTATGGAAATATATCAAACATTCATATTCCCAACACCCATATAAAAACATAAATATATAGAATGTATGTATAACAACCCTATATATAGCCTCACATACTTATCCAAAATTATTCAACATATTTTATGATTTATTTTTCATAATTATTATCATATTTATAAAGTGATTTATCATTTCTGAAGTTATAATTGGTGGTATGATCTTAATAGAACATCATGATCATGATAATTTCAATATTTTAGTATTTTTATTTATATTTGGTTTCTTATAATCATTATAATTGTGTTTCATTTATTTATCTTATGATTTTTTTTTATTATGGATTGATATATTCTTATAAAATGAAGTAATAAATTATTCTTTTTTAGTTTGGTGTTTCATGTATCACAAGTTAATGGGCCCATAATATGTTTTCAAAGGGGAATATTAAGTCTCCCCAAACTCACACTCACAAATCTAGTGCGAAAATCACTTTAATTAAAAACTAGATTTGATTATAAACCTATATTTGTTTTACATCATTTCCATAGTTATACATTATATTTCATAAATAATCACAAAATACCAAGAATAAAAGGTTTATTGTCTTTGATAAAAGGCTATCTAAGAATCTTATTTCACAATACTTATAAAAATTTCTATATAATTTATCCACACTAAACTACCTTATATACTTCTCATAAGTTTTCCTCAACTTCATAACCTAGGTAATGAAAAAAAATAAAGTGGGGATCTCAAATGCTTAGTTAGAGAAAACCAGTAAAAATGTCATTGAGGGTTACATCACAATCATATGAGAAAACCAAATGTCACAAAATTACCATAAAATGAGTATATAATCATGATATAATAATCAATATCTAAGGATCATTATTATTGGAATATGGAGTGAAAAAGTTAAGTTCCACTAAAACATGGTACAAAAAAGCATTTTGGAACAAACATAATCACATCGTATCATCAGCTATGTGAGTCATGACTCACACCTATTCATTTTAGAGTCACTACTCACACTCGTTCCTTTATGAGTAACTACTCACACCTTTTCCTCTATAAGTCACTAATCACACCCACACATGGCGGAAAACATAATTTCTCCCACATATACATAATTCCTAAGATATAAACTTCTAAACTATTCATTAGAGGGTGATATATGTCCCCACCCATCATGAATCTCTACATATGTGTGCCAATTTAAATAAAACATTTGTCATATCAAAAACAACCCCATAGATATGAAATTGGTTTCATTTCCCTTCTAAATATAATCATATAAATAAATCATTTACAATTCCACCAATAATCATAAAATGATATACCTGGGTAAAATAATTGGGTACTCAAAGATAATAAGAATCTTTCTGGGTAAATATATTTAAATTAAGATGATGAGGTATATGTTATTTAAACCACATAGATAAAATATGTATGGTATAGTCATTAATATCTATAATAAATTTATGTATAGGTATCTAGGTGAACACCCTCAAAATAAGGAAATGTAATCTATGGTATTCACATAGAAATGTCATTGGATAAAATATATTTTAACAAACATTGAATGATTTAGAAAGAAAAATGAAGTGATAAATCATTTCTATAATATAAAAATAACATTTCATAAGCTATACTAAGAGATAATATGGATGGTATCATTTGAAGAATATATGTGATCATGAATAAAAATTTTCAAAAGATATAAACATATATGAAAAACACTATTCGTGAGCATTATGAGAATTCATTTGGAAATAAGAAATAACCTAAAAATTCTAAAATAATTAATTTAAATGGAAATATTTTATAAAACTTGTAGAATAAGTATTTACATTCGAAAACATTAAAAATTTTAGAGTAGTTATCATAGAAAATCACAAAATGGTATAAATTTGTGTTCACACAGAAATGATTAAAAGATATTCTTTTCTCAATTTCTTGAAAACTTCTCATATGAAAAAAATTAAAAATAATTTAAAACACATTTAAAGAAATTAAATATGGTATAAAATTACCCAAATCAATTATTGAGGAATAACTAAGGACATCTTGAAAATCATCTAATGAATATAGACATGGAAGAGAAAGATGCTCGACTAAAAAGAAATGGTAGGATTGGTTTCAATTTAAAAAGGTAAACTATGTGACAAGGGGAAAATTAAAGTGTGAGAATACATAAAAAATGTTTAGTAATGACTTGTTGATAATGAAATTTTGGTGGTTTTAGAGAAAAAATTTGGAAATTCCCTATATGGATTATCTTTTAAAAGAAATCATTATTGATAAATGAGATTAGAAATGAATCCTTTATGGATTACGTATATTTTAAATAAAACAAATTTTAAGATAGAGGATTAAATTGATCATAACCATTAATTGATGATAATTCAATATATAATAAGAAAAAAAATTACTTTATTCCACATATAAAAGAAAACATGGTGTTTAATATCAAACATGTCTCGTTGATTTTAAAATTGAAATAAAGAACCCCTTAAATCATAATTATATTATGAGTTTAAAACCCATGAAGGGAAAAATGTGAGGTGGATTTTTAAATCCCTTTTATTATATGAAAAAATATTGTAAAACAATTTTATAATCAATATATACACCGAGAAATTGAAACGAGTGGTAAATATGCATCACATCCCAATGAATAAAAATTTATATGCAAAAATATTTACCATAATTCCTAAATTCCAAAAAAGTGTTTTAACCTCATATATAAAAAATAACTATAATAATGAAATTTTTAATAACCTTATTCATACCAGTAAACTTTTATAAACATCATTTATAATTATTTATTACAAATATATTAGTTGATTATATTTTATTTCCATCATCGGATGTTTATTTATTTTGATTGTTTTGTTTTGTGGTAGGTTCATATTGGTCGAGTTGATTAATATTTAAATATTTAAATTTCATCATTATAATATCAATAAGATTTTGGAATATATTTTTTATAATTATTTTTTATTTTTTATTTTCATTTCATAAGTATTTTAGTCATGATTCATGATGATGAGGTTGGGGGTGCGATTGTTTCGATAATTTTAGATAATGACGGGTTGCATCATAATAACATGTTAGATATTACTATTACCAATAAAAAACCAAAAATAATAATTACTTATTTATTCTTATTTTCTAATATCACCATTAATTACATTTCCTTATTTTCCCATGATATGAATTTATATCATTGTTCTTGTAGGTTTTTAAACCAACCCAACCCAGAACAATCCATATTCTATGGCTGAGTATGGTTAAGAAAGTGATTCAATTGGAATAATATTATTGTTAAAAATAATAATCATTTTATTTATATTTTTATGGTGGTTAATTAAGTTATAATACAGTTGGAAAAATAAGAAAACCCTATATTGAAAAAAATCAACACTTTTGTAGAGGTGGAATTACACATGTATGAATAGGATGTGCATTTATTTTCCATATTTTGGGAGAAATATAGAGAATGGTTTATAATTTCATAATCTTAATAATTTTATTAATATAATATTAATATTTTAAATATACTTTTAGAACTATTTATGAAAGGAAGTGACAAAAAAATCAAACATGATGTTTATGGTGGCAATGGTTTGCACATAGAGATGATTTTTTCCAATGGATTTGGAGGAAAATAGAAAATGAATATTTGATTAGTATAATAATATTTTAGTATATTTTTAATATTTATGTTATAATAATTTCATGGATATAATTTTTTGAGAGTGTATAAGAATAAAATTATTAAGAGAGATCGGTTGAGAACATTGCCTCTCTCATTGGATGATCTCCCTTAGTTAACACCATAAGGCTCCTGCATGTTGTATTTTGGGAATTAAAATTAAATTAATTACTTCATTTTAAGTTCAAGTTAATTTAAATTTTCATAATTTTTTTTAGATTTACATTCATGGGCCCACTCATTATGCACTAAGTTAAGATCGAGTTAATACTCAACTATCCTTTTTCAAGGTGATTACCACTAAGCTCACAATTTTTATAGCTATATCCAATTTCCAGTATCCAAATAGGAATTTAACTTCTATTAAAACCACATAATAAAAACTTCACCACAATTATATGATTTTATCCTATGCATAGACTTATCTATAGGGTTTTCACTAAATTTATCTATTCATAATCCCCTAAATAATGAAATAAATCCTCAAAAATAACTAAACATTTCTATAATACCAACTGAGGTTCCTCATACCCATGATTCTGTATCTAGTTATAAAAACACTTTCATTAAAAATTATATTTGAAATAATGTGATAGGAAACAATATTTATTTTACATCTTTTCTATAAGTTAAACATTAAATATCAAAAAAAACACAATCCTAAAAATATAAGTTTTAGTGAATTTGAAAAATAGCTATATAAGAAACTTATTTTACAGCACTTGTGAATAATTATCTATAATTATCCACACTAGACACTATTCTAAACGTCTCATATGTTTTAATCATCTTCATAACCTTGGGAATGAAAACATAAGAAATGGGTAAGCTCAAATTCATTGTAGGGGAAAACCTATAAATATTTTATCAATGGATATATCATAATCATATTATAAAACTTGATCAAGGGAGAATTATTTTATAAAAGAGAATATGGAATAAATAGAGTTATATATAAGTTATTGTAGATAGACATGAAATCTAAAATGAACAAATATATACCCTATAAAAGGGTGAAAAATATTAAGATAATAAAAATAACCCATGGAGATAACCATATGAATATGGAATAAAAAAATTCATTCCCTTATAACATAGAATAATTAATATATTCGGAATAAAAATAGGAATGGGGAATTATAGCCTTTATGAATAACTACATAGACCCATTCCTTCACGAGTCACTACTCACACCCATGCCATTATGAGTAACTAATAACACCCACACCATCATGAGTCACAAATCACACTCATGCTTGGTGGGAAAGCATAATTTATCCTGAATATACATAACCCATGATATATAAACTTCTAACCAATACATTATGGGAGATATAGTTCCTCGCACATCATTTATTCATATATATGTGTGCCACTTAAAATCAATAATTCATCATATTATAAATAACCCATTAAAATAAAATGTGTTTATTATTTTTTTTTTCAAAATGTAACCACATAAATATATCATTCATAATTCAATAAATACTCATAACTTGATTACAATATATAAAATAAATTGGTATACAAAGATATTCATTAACTCCCCAGGTAAATACACTTCAATTAAGATAATGAGTAATATAATATTTACAATGTATATAGAAAATATATATGGTTTAGTTAATTATTTTCAAAAATCAATCGATTTATGGGTTTCAATTTGAACACCCTTCACACAAGTAAAGGCAATATAGGGAATTAAAAGAGAAAAAGCATTAGAAAAAAAATGTTTACAATTTTTAAGTAATTAAGAGAGGAAAAAAAACAGTGATAGATCATTCTTATTATAAAAACAAACATTTCAAAACCCATTCTAAGAAATATGGTAGATGGTATCATTTGAATAATAGACTTGATCAAGTATAAAATATTTCAAACAATGTATGCATAGATGAAAAATGCATTAAAAGAGTATTAGGAAAATATCTTCAGAAATAAGAAATAAGCTTATAATTATAAAAAAAATTATTTAAATGGAAATATTTTATAAAAAATTGATAATAAGGATTTATTTTTTAAAAATTTAAAAAATATAAAAGAATATTCCTAAAAAAGGCACAAAAGTGGAAATATGTGTTCACAAAGAAACATTAAAAAGAGACCATTTTAACACTTTTTCAAAAAAAAATACCATATATAATACTTTAAAAATTAATTTAAACCTTTTTAATTAAATTAATAATAGTATGAAATTTCCATAATTAGTTATTTAGGCACAAAAATGACATTTAAAAAATAATCCAAATGATATGGGCATGGAAGAGAAAGATACTTGACCGAAAAGAAAAGATAGGTTTAGTTTCTCTTACAATGATTAAAATAAAATTAAATAGTGAGAAGAAATTTAAAATCCCCAATAATAAATATGTTAGAATACAATTGTGATACTTATAAAGATAAAAGTTTCCAAATCCCCTGAATGGATTATCTTTCTAAAGAAATCTCAATTTATAAATGATATTGGAAATGAAACCTTTATATCTTGAGTACATTTTAATTAGAACCCCTTTGTATAGAGGGATTTAAATTTATGTTTAATGAAAATGAATGAAATATATTTTGTGATATAATATGAAAAAATTTAATTTTATACATCATATAAAAGAAAATATGGTTCTAAATCTCGAACATGACTCGTGGATTTGAAAACTGATACCAAGAAACCCTTGCATTGTCGGTATTATTGGAATTGAAACCCAATAAAGGGTGGAACTTGATATGGATTTTTAAATCCCTTGTATTTAATGAAAATTTATGAAAAAATTAATACATTTCTAATATATACACAAAATAATGTAAATAAGGTGTGGATACTCATCATATATCAATGAACCAAAATTGAGATGAAAAAACCATTACTTTAATTACATAATTCCTAGAAAGTGATTTAACATATTATAAAAATAAATAAAAAACATAATAACTTATTTAATAAAACTATTTATATGTATAAATTTTTATAATATTCATTTAAAAATATCCATTACAAATATATTGGTTAGTTATATTTTTTTAGTCGTCAGATATTTTTTAGTTTTGATTGATTTTTTAGTACTAGTTTCATAATGGGGGTGTCAATTCATATATAATAATTCATAGTTAATAATTAAAATATCATTTAAGGAGTTGTAATATATTTTTTATAATTAATTATAAAGTTTTAATTTTTTTCATAATGATTTTATTTATGATTCATGACAAAGAGGTTGGGGAAGAGCATATTTCGGAAACATTAATAGACGATGAGTTATATCTTAGTAAAAAGTAAGATATTTATATAACTATTACTGAAAAAAAAATATTATTATTTTTATATAAATTTCCAATATCAATATTATTTATGTTTCTTTTCTTACCCAGGATAAAAACTTATAGCATTGTTCATGTAGGTGGTTAAATCGAACCAAATAAGAATAAATTATAATCTATGGTTGTGTATGTTAAAGAATGTGATTCCTTAAGAATAATATCATCATTACCAAAGTATAATTATATTATTTATATTTTTTTAAGTTTTTTAATTATGTTATAATATTGTTGGATAGATAATTAATTTCTATAGTGAAAAATAAAATATCTCACTTTTGTGGAGGCGGTAGTCCGTATGTACGCATGTGTGATGCAACTTTTTTCTATAGCTTGGGGGGAAGATAGGTAATTATATGTAATTTAATAATATTAATAATTTTATAAATATCATATTAATATTTTTAATATACTTTTAGAACCATATAATAAAGATAGTGATGAAAAATCAAACATTTTGTTCAAAGAGATGGTAGCCCGCGTGTATGCATAACAATGTCTTTATTTTTTGAATGGTTTCAGAGGAAGTTAGAAAATTGATATTCCATTAATTTATTAAAATTAAAAATAATTTTTAATACTAATGTTATCATAATTTCATGGATATTATAGTTGTTGGGTATGATAAGAAAATAATTTAGAAAGCACAATTAAGAATATTAACTCTCACTTTGGATGATCTCCCTTAGGTAACACCTTAAGGATACATAGTATAGAATTTTGGAAAGAAAAATGACTCTAGGATGTGAGAAGATATTTTATTATATATTTTTTTATAGTTTTGGTCAATACAATGTATTATAGTGAGTAAGGAAATGAGGTTTAGGTGATATCATTTTATAGGTGAAGGGAGTTGAATTTTTGTAAATATAAATTACTTATATAAAGAGAGAATATTATCAAAAGGATGAGTGTCTCGACATAGTGGTTCACCCATCTAGCACCCCCTACCCCACCTTAGTTGGTGAGGTTCATGATATAACATTCTCTTGTTTCTTCTTTCCATGGAATCATTAAGAGAGTGGCCCTAACTCCCAACCAGGGTGGTGTCAGGACTAACACGCACCATCCTACACATTATGGGGGTTAATTTGATCTCTTAAATAAGTATAAACCACATGAACCACATCTTTGATGTTCTATATGGTGTGGTATAAGACCCCTATGATTGGTTCATGACAAACTCCCACCACTATTCCATGCATTCCTTTATACATGAAGGATTGTGGCCTTCAGTGTGTCTATAAAATGGTTTGCTTCCAATAAGTCAGCTACTATGTGTGGCCAAGGGGACGATACTTCCTCTTCATCAGCTCCATGTTACACCCTTTTTCATGGTTGAAAACAACTGTATTACACCCAATTTTTAGGTTTCAAACCACATTCTCAAAGCCTACTATCATTAGTTTCATTTATTCCTCTAACATTCACATGAGCATGACCATCTATGTCATGTCACCTCTACCCTAAAACCCTGGGACTCCACCTCCAATTCCTAATGAGTAGAATTACTCAAATATTATGAGCCACATATAATATGATACCACTTTTCACAAGTTGAGAATCTTTGCATAGTGGTTCACTCGTGTGGAAACCCATCCCCCTCCTCAGCAGACAGAGTTCGGTCATTCATCTCATCAAATGATGTGAGTTTTCTAGTTTCATCCAACCATGGACTCATTAGTAGAGTGGCCCCAACTCCAAACTAGTGTCATGTCAGGACAAACACAAACCATCTCCACTTTTCCAGGGAAACATCTATCTCTTCAATAATGACCAAACAAATGAACTGTGGCCTTGATGTTATTACATGTGTGAAACGATACCCCTATTATTGGGTCATGAAACTTTTCATGGGATGAGCATCTCAACAGGGTGTTTCACCCATGCGACACCCCATCCCCCTCCTTTGTGGGTGGGTATCATCCATCCAACTCTTCAAATTATGTGGGGAACAATGGTTCCATCCATATACTCAACAAGACAGTAGCCCTAACTCCCAACAAAGGTGGGGTTGGTACTAACACACACCATCAACCACATTGTCAGGGCGACTTCCATCTCTTACATAAAGAAACCCCACATTAACCACATCATTTATGATCTTGATGGTGTGTGAAGAGACCCCCATCATTAGTTTGTGACAATATTTTTCACAAGGAATTTAGAGATAAGGAGAAAAATAATGGATTTTGGGATGATATAAAGTCAATAATTCCTCAATAGTTCATTTTAAATCATGATTTAAACATGTTTTTAAGTCTTTTACTCATGAATTTTCGCTTTTTCCATTTTTTGTTTTTGTTATGGTAATTAATATTTACCTAATTAATTTACTTTTAATGCTTAAAAATTGATCTTATTACATAATTTAGACCTACTGATTTCAAGTATTAAGTTTTTTATAAAATTAAATTTATATCTGCAATAAAAAATTATTTTTACACTAGTTTATTTAATATGTAAAAACCCATTTTAATAAAACGTATATTTTTAAAAATTAATGCAATATTTAGAAAGAAATTATCACTTTTGTTAATTTTAATAACAAAATTTTTTATTATTAAAAAATTATATTTATGTTACACTAAAATAAATCCAAAATCTAAATCCACATAGAATAAACTTAATTAAACAAGAAATACTAAAAAATAGTTTCTTCATAAAAATTAATGATTAATTTCTAAAATGTCAAAGATGGGTTTTATGAATCTAAAACTGTATTTTCAAATTTATACTTTCAATCCATAAAAACATTTTTATCATGAAAGATGTTTTATAATTTTTTAATTTATAATAAGTTCATGATATAGTCGTAAACACTATAGTTTTAGTGAAAACAATATTTTTCATTATTCATCTAAAAAAACTATTTTATAATAATCCAAAAAAATCTATCATAATATATTTTTGAAATGATAAATTCAAAAATTAGTCTTATTTTATAAAAAAATCTATTTTTGATAAATTTAGTTTTTAAATGTGAATACAAAATATAAATTAATAATAATTTTATTCAATTTTTTTTAAGTGTTATTAATATTATTTCATATCAATTTCAAATTAGACTAATATTTTAGAATTTTTAAAATGGGTTAGTTTAATTTATAACAATATAATATTAAATACTTTAAACAAATTGTTATTTTAAAAATAACATGCCTTTTTTATATAAAATAATATTAATTATTTATCTTATAAATGTAATATATTTTAGTTGAGTAATAAAAATCATACAATATTCTTAGAAATATTCATATAATATGTAAATATTTTGATTAGTTCAATGTATCATGTGAAAAAAGATATATAAAAAAATATATTTGAAAATATCGGGATGCTACATACCCCCCCCCCCACCTCTTGTAAATTAATTATTTCCTCGCAATTTTAATTATCGTTCACTAATGAAAGAATATGTGGGATCTATACAAAAACAAATATATATTTTCAATTAAGATATCAAACTCACAATATTTGATACTGGTAGTTCATTATTTCTTGTATAATAAGAATGTAATGATATTTTCCTTTTCTCAACAATTTTTACTAAATATGCTTCCTCTATTAGTTACAGAATTTTATAAGGACATACATTCCATAGATTAATTTTTATGATCTTATTCTGAACAAAATAATAAATACAAAATAGTTGTGAGACTATCCAATAAAATCCAAATAAATGGTCTCATTAATATGAAAACTCAATCCGAATTTATATTCTCAAATAATGAATTTATTTCAACTAATGATACTTTTATTTCAATTATGTCACACTTGGTTCATCCTATAACTCTCTTGGTTCAACTGAGGTTATCCATTCTCATAATCCTATTATATTTTTAACCATACCATAATTATATGATCACATCCATAGTAATGGTTTGTAAATAGAAAGTGAATTAACTAAAGTGTATCCCTAGAGAGTGTCTAGCTAGGTCAGAAATATTAAACTCACACATCATGAACCCATTGCTAAAAACACTTTCTTTAAGAATTTGGATTTATATAAATTGAGACAAACCTATCTTTATCTGATATCATTTTCATAAGTTCAACATTACATATTACAAATAATTACAGAATCCCAAGAATAAAATGTATAGTGAATTTGAGAACTAGGTTGATAAGAAACTTATTTTACAATAATTGTGAACAATTCCCCATAATTAAGCCACAATATACTCCCTTTTATACTTATCATAAGTATTTCTCATATTCATAACCTAGGGAATGGAAATATAATTAAGGGGTTAATTGAAACGATTAATAAGTGAAAATTTTAACATTTAAACAAGGGTTGGATCATATATATATATGAAAACATGATTAAGGAATAAATATATTTTTGAAGAGAACATAGAATAGTAATATTAGTCATTAAATCATGATAGAAGGGAATTTATTATCAAATGGAAAAACATATACCATAGAGAATATTTGTGGAATTATAAGATAATAAACATGATCTATAGAGAATAATCATAGGTATGTGGAATGGAAATGTAAAATTACCTTGGAACATAGCATAACAAATAACTTTGGAACAAACATAAGTTCATGGTATCATCACCTTCATGAGTAACTAAACACACCCACACCTTTGTGAGTCACTACTTGCACCCGTGCCTTTATGATTTAGTAATATCAACCACACATGGAAGGAAATCATAATTATACTTGTGTATACATAATTAATTATATATAAACATTTAACCAATTCATTGGGGGTGATATAGGACACCATCCATCATTCATCCATAAATATGTGTACCACTTGAAATTAATCAGCCGTCATATCATAAATAACCCATGGAAATAAAATATGATTCATATTCTTTTCCAATGGAATCACATAAAGAAATAATTCATAATTCCATTAATACTCATAACATGATATTCCTAGGGAAAATAAATATGTATCCAAAGATATTCTATAACATTATAAGTAAAGACACTTTAATTAAGATGATGAGGTATATGGTACTTAAACTATATAGATAAAAGATATATGGTTTAGTAAAACATTTCTCAAATAAAACAATGTATGTGTATCCAGTTGAATATCCTTCATAAAAAATAAAGGGTATTTATAGAGTAAATGCATTGCAAGAAAAACATGTTTATACCCATTAAATGATTAGGAAAGACAAAATTAGTGAATGATCATTACTTTTATGGGGAAAAACATTTCACAATCCATCCTATAAAATAAGTTTGATGGTATAATTTGAGGAATATCTTTGAAAAATTATAAAATATGTCCAAATATGTAGACATAGATGAAAAAAACCTTTTGAGAGAATTAAGAAAATACCTTTAGAAATAATAAATAACCTTGATTCTTTGAAATTATTTATTTAAAGAGAAATATTTTAAAAAACCATCAAAATAAGGATTTAATTTATAACTCATAAAGACATATAGAGTATTCTTACTAAAAAATGACAAAACAATGGAAATATGTGTTCATGGGGGAGAGTTTAAAAGATATTCATTTCACACTTTTTCAAAATGTCCTATATGGAAGGCATTAAAAATTCATTTAATTGATTTTTAAAAAAATAAAAAAATTGAATAAAATTACCTTGATAAATTATTAAGTCATAAATAAGGAAATATATAAAATAATCCAATGAATATGGGAATAGGATAAAAATATACCTGGGAAAAAATAAAATATGGGGTTGGTTTCTCATAAAATGGGTAAACTATGAGATAAGGGGAAAATAAAATAGTTACATAACATGTAAAACCAAAAAAATCCATATTAGAATAAAATGATGGATGTTTTAGAGAGAAAAGTATATAAATTCTCAATATGCATTATCTTTCAAAAAAATCTTGAAATATAAATGAGATTGGTGATAAAAAATTTTACAGATTGAGTACAATTTAATTAAAACACATTTAAATATAGAGCATGAAACTACTATTGAAAAAACATTAATTAAATATAATTAATTATATAACATAACAAATGGGTATTTTAAACACCATATTAAATACTCATGGTGTAAAATATCAAACATGTATCTTGTATTTAAAAATTAAGAAAAAGAAACACTTACATAATCGCTATATTTTGAATTGAAACCACTGAAGAGTGGAACATGAGATGTATTTTTACATAACGTATATTCATGAAAAATTGTGATAAAATAATTCCATGTACAATATTTACAACACACAATGTATACAAGTTTTGAATATGTATTGTATCTTAATGAATCAAAATTTAGAAGCAAAAAATCATACCATAATTATTGAATTCCATGAAACTACTTTAAGAACCTATTTAATAAAAATAAATATCTCAATAAACTATTTTAGAAACTTTTAAATACCTATAATATTTTACAAACATCATTTATAATCATTTATTACAAATTTATTATATATTTATATTTTTTGTTTATTAGTTTCAACTGTTTGTTTAGAACATAGTTCATAATGACGATTTCAAATCATATTTTAATACTAAAAGTTCATCATTTCAAGATAAATAAGTGAATATTAATTTATTTTATATAATAATTTATAATGTTTTATTTTAATTTCAAAATTATTTTAGTTAAAATTCATAAATGTGAGGTTGGGGATGAGCTTGTTTTGATAATTTTAACAAACTAGGGTAGGTTTCTTAATAACAGATTAGATATTAATAGTACCATTACAAAACAAAGAATATATATTTATTTAAATATAATTTTATAATAAAATTATTAATTATGTTTCGTTATTTTCCCCTAATATAAATTTATATAATTGTTTATGTAGGTGGTTAAATCGACCCAAACAAGAATTTGCTCTAATTTATGGGTGATTATGGATAAGAAAGTGATACATTTGATATAATATCATTATTATAAAATTATAATGATTTTATTTATATTTTTGTAATTTTTTTAACTAGATTATATTATATTGGTATAAATAATAAAACTATAGAGTGAAAAATTAAATATTTCACATTCATGGAGGCGTTAGTCCGTTCATACGCACGAGCGATGCATTCATTTTCTATAAGTCAAGAGAAAGATAGGGAATGGTTTATAATTTTAGAATATTAATATTTTTATATATATTATAATTATATTAAATATACTCTTATAACCATCCATGTAAAGTATTTATGAAAAATTAAAAATGTTGTTCTTGGAAGTGGTAGTCTGGATGTATGCATGATGTTGTCTTCATTTTTTGAATGGTTTTGGGAAAATGTATAAAATGGATGTACAGATAGTATAATAAAGTTTAATTATATTATCAATATTTGTTTACTCATAATTTCATTGATTTAGAATCTTTTAAGGGGGATAATAAGAGAAGAATTCGGAGAGAAAATTTGAAAACATTCATTATCCCTTTGGATGTTCTCCCTTGGGAAACACATTAAGACTCCTTATATTAATATTTTTGGAAAGAAAAAATATTATAGAACATGTTTATATATAATTAGAGATACTAGGTTATATTTTTAGTTGATATATTTATTTATAATTAATAGATTAATAGTTCATAGGTGAGTTCCTTTTATAGGTTAATAGAATGACGTTTTTGTAAATATAACTTTTTAATATAAATAGATTACATGTTCCACATGGATTATGGAAACAATGTGGTAAATAATGGATTAGGTAATTATTAATGGTTTATAATCCCTCAAACATTCATTTAAATTCATTTTTAAAAAAAAAATTATATCTTTTACTCTTATTTTTTTACTTTTACCATCTGTTTTAATGTGGTAATTACTTTTTACCTAAGAAATTTACTTTTAATTACTAAAAATAAAATGAATATTATTAAATAAATTGGATCAATTGATTTAAAATATTATTCTCCTTTTATTAAATATTTTTTTTTTGTGTAACACAAATTAATTTTAATATTAGTGCATGTGACGTGAAAAAATTCATTTTTAGAATTAGTTTATTTTAAAACAAAAATATTTTATTTTGGAAAAAATTATCAGTTTGTTGTTTTTTATGACATTCATTTGTTTATTATTGACCAAAAGATATTTATGTGACTTTAATATAAATAGAAAACCTAATTTCACCTAGTGATAACATAATTAAAATAGAAATACTAAAATATTTTTTATTATAAAAATATTTCTTAATTTTAAAAATGTTAAACATGGGTATTCTCAATTCAAAATAGTATTTTTAACTACATCGTGTCACTGCGTAAATAAATTTTTTATCATTAATTTTCTTTAAAGTCTTTAATTAATACTTAATTTTTGATAAAGTCATAAACACTATAGTTTTAGTAAAAACATTATTTTTTATTATTTACCATAAAATAAATGATTTCATAAAAGTTTGAAAACTCATCCAAATAAATTTTAATATGATAAATTAAAAAATGAAGTTGATTTTATAAAATTAAAAATTCAATAAATTTAGTTTCAAAATGAAAATATAAAATATAAAAAAAATATCGAAATTGAGATTTTACGTTTTCTTGATATTATTTCATATAAATTTAAAATTTAAATAATTTTAATAATAATTAAAGGGAATAAATTTAATTTATTAAGATAAAATATACATCACTTTAAAAAACAATTATTTTTCAATGAAAATTCCTTTCTAATATTAAATCATATTAATTATTTATCCTCCAAATGACAGTAATTTTAGTTGAGTAATAACTTTCTTACAATATTTTTAAAAATATTCATCTAATATATCATGGATCATTTTTGTTCGGTGTTGCATATAAAATAAGTTATAAAAAAATATTCCATAATATGTGGTGTTATAAATATATACTAAAAACATTTTGTGTTATAAATTTTTTTGAAAATTGTATAGATGTGCAGATAAAGGTCAAGGGATGAAGTTTTAGTTACTCCCACAAGGGGATATTCCACATAAAATTAGGGTGAATCCATATTCTCTATTTAGAGGGCTATTTTGGGTAGAGATTTACATACTTTTCTGTGATTTCTAATAGTATTCATGTAGCATGACTCTAAAGATATATTATGATTGTGAGTTGAGATAATAAGGTCATGGGGTTTGTGTATACTCACAATATGAGGATTGTTATAAGTATGATGTGGTTATAATACGAAGGAGTTGAACTATAGTAGACCTAGGTGGGGATATGGAATTTTTATATGCCATGACTATATAAACTAGGACCATTTTATGTTTTATGGAAAATGTGTGTGAATTAATGGATGGTGGGTCTCTGAATATAATTATGGAGTGTAATAATTATGACCAGTGATGTGGATGTGGTTATGATATGTTTTCATGATGATTAGGTATATTTAATATCAGTGTGGACAACATGGATAGACATAATTTATGCATTTTTTAATGTGTATATCACAGGTTGGGTAGGATAGAGTCTTTGAGGGTGGAAACTTGATAACACAACTATAGTCCCTGAGGATGGATAACATGTCATCCAATTCAATTTAAGGATATATGATGTGTGGTTTTGTGAATGAATGTTGGGGAGAGGATATTTCCTAAGGAAATAAACTCAAAAATATTATTAGAGTCTCCTAGGGTGGATAGCTACCCAATGGATACAAGTTATGGTAAATAGATTCTATAAGGATGGAAATATAGAAACCTAGTGACAGTCCATGTGTGGGGATAAAAACCTAACAAATAAATGGATAAATAGTGAATTAATTGTTGGTGGATAGCTACATGATGGTGGTGATAGATGATTATTTAGTTTCCTTTGGGCGGATAGATACAGGGTAGATGTGATTCTGGAATGAGTTCCATGGGGGTAGAAAAGTATTTAAATATGGATTGGTAATAGAAGTTGTTATGGTAGTGTTTGTTTCCCAACATATAGAGAGGATGTTATTGGGGTTTGAAATTTTTTTGGTATGGTTTGAAATGGAAGTGGTTGGATGGTTATCCTTTGGGAGATTATTATTTTTGGATTTTTTTGTTTTGTTTATTACATATATAGAAGTAGTAGTATGATATATTAACATAGTTACATTAGAGTTCTGGTGGGGAACCTATGTAGTATATTTATATGCACACCCATACATTTTTTAAACTATTGTTTTTCAAATCTTCTAGATAGATTTAGTGATGGTTTTTAAGTGAAATTAGTTCGAGATAAAAGATACATATATATGGAGGTGGTTGTATACCTTTTATAAGGTATAGAGTGGATGATAATATTTTGGTTATTTTCTTTTTTTGGATTGCCAATGTATTATATTAATTTCATTATTATAAATTATTCAAGTATTTATATTGGAAAATTATATATTGTATTCATGGTGTTGGGGTGTTTACTTTTGTAAATGTTAATTCCTTCCAAAAATGTGTGAAACAATACCCTTAATTCTAGTTTCCAACCCATTACCTATTGAAGGTGGGCTTCATGGGGTCACACTCTAACTTATTTTTAGTTCAGGTGGAGTCATATCATAGTAAATTCATGAAAAACCAATGAAAAGTTAGATTTATGGATCCTTGTTATATTAAATTTTATTTATAAGATCTCTAGGATATAGTAGTGACTAATTTAAATAGGTTTGGATGTGTGATTATTTTTTCATGATAGAGTTTCACTCAGTTTTTTAAGTGTTTTACAAGGACCTGGAATATATAGTTTAAAGTTATTTTTATATTCTAGATCATTTATTTCTTCTATAGTGTTACTATTCCTAGATAGAATATTAACAGTTTTTCATAATGGTTGAAATATAGAATAATATGTTTTTTTGATAAAAAAAATTAATAGTATCCTTTACAATATAGAGATGATGAATGAAAAAAGGAATATTGAGTTTTTAACTGAAATTTCATTAGAAAAATTGGTGATATTTAATTTTTTTAGAGGGTTTTAATAGATGTAATTTAGGTGAAGTCATTTATCATCAATTCTGGTGTGGTGAAAGTTAGTGGAATGTGAAGGTTAGTGTTTTTGCTTAGTATGAATGTATACAATGTTTGTGTGATTACCTAGACTAGTGAAGATGAATGATTATAATGAGTGGTAGAAGATCATGGTAAATAGTGTGATATGGATGTGTTAACAACCTATAGTCATAATTATATAATAGTGATATTTATTATATTGATTGAAATCTTGGTTTTATTGGGTTATACCATTATTTTTAGAAACGATTTAATGGAATTGAGTAAGGGGGAGTATAGGTTTCTACTAACATGAGTGATAAGTCATGTAATGATAAATTTAGTATAGTGAGATAAATAAGGAGTAATGTGATAGTTATAGTAACTATTTGTGATTATTTTTATTAATCATCTTCATATAGAATTAAGGGGTTCATTAATTTTTCCTTACTTGAATAATGGAAAGATATAGCATTTGACCAACTTTATGTTGTGATTGGGTTCCCTAAACATAACTTCCTTGTATACTTTGATTACCATTAAATGTATATAGTTTAATATATACTTTTGTTTTTTCTAACCAAAATATTTTTAATACTTTTCCATCCACTATTTACCTGGCGATTTCTTTATATTATGTATTGTATCAAAAGGTTATAATAGTTTCTATATATATTGATAAACTATATAAACTATGGTAGTAATCCTAAATATATTTCCTATGGTCTATGAACATCATACTAATGATCCACAAATGATGTGTGACTATCAAGTGATGGGGGATTATAAGCATCGTGTTGGTCGGAGTAGAGTACTCAAGTGGGGGTGAATTGCGTATATATAAAAAAATTTGTTTGAAAGGTATTCTTAAAAAGTTCCTCAATAAAAATAAATAAATCCTAGTTATTCAAAGTAATATGGTTATGAATGTTTGACTGTTTAAATAACTTCTCAGAATATTGATTAATTATCTATACTCTTAATATTACTTTTGATGTTATTCTAATAAGGAAAAACAGTAATAACTTCTTTCTAAGAGTAACTATCAAAGTAAATTTAGTTATTTTTTAATTATACAGTAAAATAGAGAATACTAATTTCAAAAACACAGTGTTTATAAAATAAGTAGTTCAGTCTCAAGTTGAGACCTAATCCACTCCACTTAGTGATCACTTTCCACCAAGCAGTTTATATTAATAAACTTGATCCACAACCTGGATCGGGATAAACAACAGTACACAAGACTTTCCAGGTCACCATCCTCTTCCACAATTCTTCATGGGTATAATCTAACATGTCACACAGGGACCTCTTCCACACTTATCTTTGGGAATAAATATTTGTAAAAAAGATATGAGAGGAAGGATATCTTGTGTTCTTCAGTTTAGTGAAGCAGACAATGTGTGTATTTATACAGACACACACACACTGATCGAAAGCTAAACACAATACACCACAGAGCAAAAATGATGAGATGATGTTATAAGTGCTATGAGTGTTATTCTATACAGCTCTGTACTTAAAGGATGGAGCAGATGTAAGAATTGAGTCCTCTTTTGAGAAACAGAGTATCGAAAGTCAGGTGCTCTAGTTTCCAGTTAGATCTAGATCGTGTTCTTCATGGAGTTGGTATTACGAATATGTGCTCAACTCTGATCTATGGTATCACAATGAATTATTTGTGTGTTGTTCAGATGTATTGAGTTTCATGTGTTGGTCCTTTTTTTCAAGAATTATCATGCTTCCTCGTTATCGCATGAACGCTTCTATTTCTGAGCCACGCTTCTATTTTTAATCTTGTAGTTCATGTGTTGGAGCTGATATGATGCATGTATTCTACACCTCATAGCTCATACTTTCAGGTGATATGTCTATAAATAAATATTAATTATGTTAGTGCATTTAAAAAACTCAAATATGAATGTGAGAAATTAAATTGAAAAATAACAAAATAGATTAAATAACTATGTCACAGTCAGCCTGGAAACGGTGTCTTCATGAAATGGTGTCTCCTTGAAATATTTTATCCATGAAATAGTGTCTCCATGAAATGGTTTCTCCTTCTTTACCTTTTTATCGATGAGACAATTATGATTCCATAGTTGTATAGAGATCAGGAACTGGTAGCACAGATGTGGTGTCTCGTCATAGTGTCTGGTTCTCAGTGTCTGGTCACAGAGTCTGGGTCATGAAGTTTGGGTCACGGTGTCTAGGTCACGGTTTTTGGTCATGGTGTCTGTTCACGGTGTCTAGGTTATTCTATCTAGGTCCTTTTCCAGAAAAACATAATCGGTGGTAGACTCATAGTCTCTCTGACTTAGCTAAATACATGTATGTGGACTTAAACAGTGATATTCATATAATGGATTAGACTTAATAATTTATCATGTAAATACATTATAATACAAATTACAAGTAGTTTACAATAATCAAACATAGAACTTGAGATCTTGGATAAGTTTATTTAAATCAGAAGAAAATCAACCATTTGTATACAAGATTTGAGATAGATTAAACATGATCAACAAGGTTTAAAGAATCTATAGGATTTGTGATCATTAAAACATGATTAACACATTAGGATTCCAAAAATCTCCCCCTTTTTTATTATCACAAATAATGTGAGTGAGATATCTATTTAAATGGAATGTGTCTCTCCCTTATTTTGAATGCCTCTCCCCCTTTTGGGATTATCAAAAATAGTACAAGAGTAAATAATAGAATAGATAAGAAGAGTGAAAAATGCATTAGATATATAAAAAGTGTCATTAAAATCAATAAGATAGAAAAATATTGAAATTATCAAAATCAAAAGATAGTATTCACTTTTCTTCAGAATTTTCTATCTTCTCTTTTCCCTTGGTAGCAACATTAGGAGAAGTCACAGGAGAATTTGTAGAAGTGGAAGAAGGAAGTGAACCAACTAAAAGAGTAGGTAAAGGGAGTCCTTCAAAAATAGAGGGGGTCAAGGTAGGAGTAGTGGAAGGGCGAGGAAATTGTTGTTCAAGGATATTAGGTCTAATCTGAGTCAAATCGTGAGAGACAGACATAGAGGTTGAGGCGGGGGCAGGGGAAGAGAAGGTAGGAAAACTAGGTCGCAAGGGTGCAGCTGTAGGAACCACAATAGAAGTGCTCTGGAGATAAAGATAAGGCCTCAAAAGCTTGATGAATTCAGCAATAATATCACCACCATACTACAATGATTTCTAAAATTCATCCTTGTTCTCCATGAACTTGTCCAACAAATTAGTGAAATCTTTGAGCTTCTGGACTAGAGTTTGGAAAGCTTGAGTGACATGAGGTATTTTCATATTTTTAACAAGGTACTTAAAGTGGTTTGTCATATCATTCTTGTAGAAGATTCTATTGAAGTAGAAGTCCACTTTTTTAGTAATTTCCTATTGAGCATCATTAGAAATCTTGGAGTGAGTTCTCACCAAATCATGAACTCGGTCACTATTCTTGACAACCACAAATAGAGATTCTTTGTCAAATCCACTGAGCATAGACTGAATTTCTTCTTTAAAAACTATTCTAAGAAGATCACTATCCAAGGAGGGTTGAGATGATTTTATAGAGTCACTAGAAGATGTAACAACTAAATTAAGTGACTTCATTTGATTCGTAACTTTCTAGAGACAACCCTTATACTCATTAGTCAACTTGTTAAGTCCAATAACAAGGTCACACATCTTGTGAAAAATTTGGTTGTTTCTTTCAGATATTTTTTCAGTTAAGGAAATTAGGTTAGGTTGAATTAGGGAAGCTACTTCTTGTGGAAACTGACTACCAACATCCTCAACAAAATGAGAAATATGTTCTGGTCTTGAGTTTATCACTCTCTGCATTTCTTCAACCATAGCTTTGAGAGACTTCACTTCATCACTTAACTATTTGTTCTCAACTCTAACTTCTTGAATTTCATAAAGCATTTTCGGTTGAATCTTCTAAATAATATTATCTAACAATAGGGAAACATCTCTTTCACCCAAGTTTTTCATAGGAGAAGGTTGAGTATTCCGGATCTTTTCAACCCCATTCAATAGGGTAGCTCCCATCCTTACTCACCAAGTTTGAAGGTTCTTGTAAAGGTTCTTGGATAGTATTTCAGACAGGATCAGGTTCTTGTGTAGCTATAAGATTAAGAGCATATACTGGTTTCAATTGAAACAGAGTAGATAGATCTATACCATTCATTGAGGCTTCTTGGGAGTCATTCAAATCAAAAATAGAAAGTAAATTTATACCATGTATCCACAGAGCTTGAATCAACATGATATGGCACCTCAACACTTTCCAGATGCAGGTGTTGCACCCCCTCCACATGTGCATCTTTCTTAGGACTAAGAGATTTAGATCCTTGGTCTAATTCCAAGATTTTACCCCCAATAGCCTCACCCATTTCCTTTATAGCTAATTGAAAGTGTTTCTCCATTATCTCTTTAGTAGATGGGATAATTTCCAGAAAAAATTATTCTTATGGGTGTTCCTTAAGAGAATATTCATTCTCAATAGAAATATCTTCTTCTAAATTTTCTTCTAGAATAACCTTTTTCTTTTTCAACTACAAAAGATTCTTCCTTAAGGGTAGGTTCTTCTAGATAAAAAATCTATTCAGGGATAGGTATTTCTTTCTCATTTATGTCTTGGAGAATAGGGTCAATATCTTTCTTATCTAAGATAGTTCTCCATGTAGATACAACAGCCTCTTTATCTTCTTCCTCATCAGAATAGTCCATGATTTCAACTAGTTCCAAACCTGGATTAAAAATATCCTTAGGTACTGAATAGTGTTCAACTGGGTTGAACTTTTCATAGACCTTTTCATTATCAAACACCCATGATTTTCTCCATGGATTCCAACTGATTTTAATTCTCTTGACTGTAACTTTTGAAATACAATATTCATAATCCTTAATGGCTTTTTCATCCAGTCCAACCAACCTTTTTGCATGAAGCATATCTGAGATTAACCTTGAGTAGAATATGGAGGTTGACTTGGAGGTTGTCTTGATCAACTCACACATATGGAGTATAACATACTTTCATAGGTTGATCTTGTGTCCATTCTTCATAAGTTGTATCAAAAATACATCATAATGCTTGAGTGTAGAGAAATTACCTTTGTGGGGGCTGATCATATTCTGAACAAATTTAAACAAAAGTCTGGTTTCACCATCTAGCTCAGCAGTTATATCTCTTCTCTTTGTTTCATTCCTAGTTAAGATCCTCAAGGATTCTTCCAACATAAAGATCTCACTTGGAGGTGGAGGACCTCTCAGGTAGTCCTTATAAATACCCTCATGAGGTATCCTTAGGAAAGTATCCCATAACCTCGAAGAAAAGGTAAATCTTTTCCCATTGATCCAGACTCTCAGAACAAACCCATATTCTGTATCAAAATAGAATTGAACAAACTGATAAAACTATGCAACTAGTATCAAGTAAATAAACCTCTCCTCCTTTCTGAACCACTCTATCCATCCGTTTTCTATTAGTACATTCAATAATAAATACCTCCTAGAAAGAAGCCACTTTGGGCAAATTTCCTTTTCATGTACCACTATTCTATTCAACAGGTACGGATTCAACAAACCATTGGGTGCTAACCATGGTGTTATTTTCATCTTCTTTATAGATCTTCACTTCTCAGAAGATGATGAAGACATGTGTATCATTCTGGGAATAGAACAAAGGTTTGATAGAGAGAGAGAGAAGTTGAAGAAGGGGTTACTGTTTGAGAGAAGAGAGCTCGGGTGAAGAGAGGAGTGAAACTTATTTCATTTTTATCATTTAGGGATACCAAGCATCACAAAAACAAAAGCATGGGAAAGTAAAAATAAAATAAACAATTATCGTGATACAGGTTGTAGTATGTAAATAAAATAATCAATCATCTTTTTAGTGAGACTGTGATAGAATTTTACAGTGAAACCGGAACTAGCTTTTATGGGGAGACCATAACAGGCTTTCATGGTGAGACCATAACTGAGTGATTTTTAAACTATGTGATTGTATTGTTTGAGACTATAAGTTCCATATAGTAATAGAGAGATAGCAACTGTGATACCATAAATATGAAACATCAACTATTAAGACAGTAAACTATAAATCCTTTAGAGTTACATAGTAATCATACGATAGTGACTTGTGAAACCGTAAACTATGAAAAAGTATACTTACTACTTAAGATTTATCATTCCTAACTCATGTATGGTGTAATCTATTCATTTATAATTTAATAGTTTGGTGAATATATCAGCAAGATGATATTCATTTCTAATGAATTCCAATGTGATGTCACCTTTTTTATAATTATCTCTCAAAACTTTATGTCTTACATCAATATGTTTTGTCCTAGAGTGTAAAACAAGATTTTTTGAGATTTTAATAGCACTTTTATTGTCACAGTTTATAGTTACATTCCTGAATTGATATCCATAATCTAGAAATGTGTGTTTCTTTCACAAAATTTTTGCACAAAAACTACCAACAGATATTTATTCAACTTTTGCAGTAGATAATGAAATAGAGTTTTGTTTCTTACTACACCATGACACCAGTGACTTTTCTAAAAAGTGACATGTTCTAGAGTTGGTTTTTCTATCTAACTTACAACCACTAATGTTAGAATCATAATAACTAACTAACTCAAATGATTACCCTCTAGTATAGAATAGTCCTAGATTGGGTTTGTGCTTGAGGTATTTTGAAATTCTCTTAACAACATTTAAATGATATTCCTTATGGTTTTCTTGAAAACGAGCACACATATATACACTAAACATAATGTCAGGTCAGGTAGCAGTTAAGTAGAGTATGCTTCAAAGCATTCCTCTGTAAGTGGATTGATCAATAGATTTTCCATCTTCATCAAGCTCCATCTTAGAATTAGTACTCATTTAAGTGTCACTAATTTTACTGTTATCCAATAAAAACGTTTTATAAGATCTCTAGTATATTTTCATTGATTTAAAATAAAACCATCATTATTTTGAAATATTTTAAATCCAAGAAGGAATTTAAGTTCACCCATTAAACTCATTTCAAATTCATTTATCATCATTTTATAAAATTCAATACATAAAAAAAATTGAAGATCCAAAGATAATGTCATATACGTAAATTTGAACTACTAAAACATCATTGGAGATTAGGTTTACAAAAATGGTAGGTTCAGATATTCCTTTTGTAAAACCATTGAAAATAAGAAAAGTACTTAATCTAACATACCAAGCTCTTGGATATTGTTTTAAACCATATAAATATTTTGATAATTTAAAAATATGACTTGGAAAATGAGGATTTGTAAAACCAGGGGGTTTCTCCACAAAGACATCCTCAGTTATATACTCAGTGAGGAATGAACATTTAACTTCCATTTGATATAGTTTGAAATTCAGATGTGCGACATAAGTAAGAAGAATTCACGATGGCTTCCACTCTAGCTACTGGTGCAAAGGTCCCTTCATAGTCAATTCCTTCTTCTTGATTATCGCCTTGTGCAACAAATATAGCCTTGTTTCTAACTATGTTACCAGCTTCATCTACCATATTTCTATACACCCACTTAGTGCCTATGGTGAATGTGTCTTTGGGTATATCAACAAGTTTTCAAATTTTGTTCCTTTCAAACTGATAAACCTCTTCTTGCATAGACATCACCCAAAATTCATCATTGATATCATCGTTAATGTTTTTAGGTTCAAGCTGTGACAAAAAGACTTTATGTTCATCCTGATTTCTAAGAGAAGCTCTATTTTGAGTTCCTTTATCTAAGTCTCCTACAATAGCATCTAAAGGATCGTTCATAAGAGTTCTAACAGCTCTAAAAATAGAAGGACTAGTGATTTTAGGTTCTTCAATAGGTTCAGGTTCATTGTGACTTGAATCTAATGAATTTCTAGAGTTGGAAGCTTTCATAGATTCCTTTATAGGATGGTTAGAGTATTTTGAATTTATATCCAGATTTTATACATCATCCTCCAAGTTCTATAGAGTGGTCTTAGTCTCATGTTGATATGTTTCATCAAATTTGACATTGACAGATTCTTCCATACATTTAGTAATTTTTTTTGAACACTTTATAGTCTTTACTAGATATTGAATATTCTAGAAATATTCCTACATCACTCTTTGATTCGAATTTGTCAATATTTTCATTAGTATTAAGGATATAGAATTTGCAACCAAATACTTCAAAGTAGCATACTTTGGGTTTTCTATTGTTCCATAACTCATATGGGGTTCTTTTAATAATAGGTATAATAATAACTCTATTAATAATATATCATGTTGTATTTACATCTTCATCCCAAAAATAAATAGGTAAGTCATATTCACTAAGTATGGTTCTAGCAATCTCTTGCAATGTTCTATTTCTTCTTTATACAACTCCATTTTGTTGAGGAGTTCTAGGGGAAGAGAAATTATGACTATAGACATTTTGGTGAGCAGAAGGATTCAAAATCTTGATTTTCAAACTCATGACCATGATCACTTCTTAGGGATTTAATTCTAAGTCCACTAAGATTATCTATAGTTTTGGCATATTTGGTAAAATGAGAGCAGGCTTCACTTTTGTGATCCAAAAGGAAATTCCAAGTATATCTAGAGAATTCATCTACAAAAATATAAACATAGTGCTTCCCATTTAAACCAGAAACTCTAGATGGTCCAAATAAATCCATGTGAACCAATTTGAGAGGTTGAGAAATTGACACCTCTTTCTTTGGTTTGAAGGAAATTGTGTTTTTCTTTCCCTTTTGAAAAGGATTACACACTTTATCATTTAGAAACTCATGTTTGGGTAAGTCTTTGACAAAACCTTTTCTAGTTAGCTTTCTAAGAGAGTGAATACTATAGTGTCCTAGTATCTTATGCCAAATCCAAGACTCTTTGTGAAATACTCTTAAACATGATTCATTTTGAGAAAATAAAGAATCTAATTTAACATAATATACATTTTAATTTCTTAATGAAAAAACACTAATTCATTTTTAGAATTGAAAACATTGCAAACATCATTTTCAAATTTAACAGGAAATCCATCATCACATTGTTGTGAAATACTAAGAAGATTATATATCAATCCATTTACAAAAAGTACTTCGGAATTTAAAACCAAGTTATAGTTACCGATTTGGCCAAGGACAATGATCATTCCTTGGAAATTTTAACCAAAGGTGACATGTCCACCATCAATATTTTATTAAATTCTTGAATCATGAATATTATTTTGTCATGTGTCTTGAACACCCACTTTCCAAGTACCATAATCTTTTAGAAGAGCACTTTAAGAAACTTTTTTATAAAGCAGTCAAATAAAAATTGATTTTTGCACCCATATTTGTTTGGGTCTAGTAATAATAGTGACTAGTTCTTTAGGAACCCACATCTGCCTCATAGGTTTCCTACAAGCATTAAGTAAAGTGCTTGAAAAATAAACTCTATTTGTTATATAAAATCTTGAAAATGTAGAGTGTGTATCATAACTTGAACTAGCTGAATGTTTTCCAGAACTAGGAGTAAAGTTGTATGCCCTAGACTTGGACACAAAATTATTTCTTCCAAAATTTATTTTACCAGCTTGATATCTAATTCCAGTGGTATATTTAGGGTACATTTTTTCTTATAATTTGTACCAATGTATCTTTACAAATAGTGAACATTTCAACGCCATTTTTCAATTGCTCATTAGATAGCTTTAGTTCATTGTTTTCTTTGAGTAATTGATCATTTTCCTCCCTTTCTACAGTAAGTTTAGATTTATTAGTTGAGGTAAGAAGATTTTATTTCTTTAAATATTTGTATTTATCTTTTAGTTCATTACGTATCACTTCATGCATATTACAGTACTCGAACATTTTCTCATTAGACACATTTTCATAATCACTCTCATCTCTAGAATAATAGGAATTGTGTACATGAGATTTCAGTGTTTCCTCAAATGTGTTTAATATTGATAAAAAACTATTTTTTTTGAATATTTTATTAATAATAAATGACATAATTTCCTCACATTGTGCTAAATATGATCATTTATGAAACATTTGTGATTAGATCATTCATTAGAAAATTTCATGAAATTTATAGTTTTACCCTTTTAAAATGCACTGTAGTATTTCCCATATAAATATTTTAATATGACTTATTTGAACTTAAAAGTTTGTAAAATTTTTCTTAATTTAATTTCCTACAACTTTTATTCAGGACAGTAGAGCTAAAGAGTGCATTTGGATGGAGTAAATGGGTTATTAATTCAATAGTGGGATGGACAGGCGAGATTGGACATCACTTTAGTGTTTGGTCCATATCCTCTACATATGTGAATGGATTGAGCCCAAAGTTTTAGAGGGTTTCTGAAACTAAATTTCACACATATAATCCTTCTTTAAGGACTGATAATTCATGCGTTTTGGTGGTCAATAATGCGGTTCAAGTGGGATTAAAATATTTGGAAGAATCTTCTCATTCAAACTTGAAACCACATTTATCCTAGCCTCCCCTCCAATCTATAAATATGTATTTTTCTAATTTTTAAGAGTTGGGACGTGAATTAGGAGATTTAATTCAGAGGAGAATTGGTTTCACCCAAATTATCCATCCATTGTAAGAGGGGTAGCTCTTGAAGCAAAGATCCCCTCATCGAAGCCTTCTTCTCTTCTTCATGTTGTAATGTTTTCATTGGTGTAATAAACTTATTTGTTCTTCTTTTATTTATTCTATTTTATTCTATTTTGTTCAATTATATTATTATTTACTCATAATATTTGGTTTGGAATCAAGATTGGAGATGATATTGGGTTCTACCATTTCAATCTTTTGCTCATGCAAAACGTCTCCACGATGACCACACCGCCCATGGAAGAGTTTTTCAATTAGTGATCAATCTATCTTATACCCTCTTCATTTATTTATTTTGAATAATTTAGATACTTAAATTCACTTAATATATTCCATGAATTTATTTTTTTTAATTATAATAAACTAAGAAAAAAATTGAACAATTAACACAAAAACACGCGAGGTCTGGTATTGTGTAAATTGTGAGAGTGCAAACATAATCGGTAAAACAAAACCCCATAGGATAAATTTTTAGAGTTAAAATATAATCCCTAAGCTCAATTAATTCTAATTTTCCAGAATAGACATTTTCTTTAATTTACCACTGACTATAATATATTATTATAACATCAATCAATGTAGGGTGCGACGATTTCAAGTTCTGAAGATAGCCTAGGGTTTGATTCTCTTCATTTTTGTGGTAAAGTTAATTCTCTTAGGTTTCGGGGGTTAAAAAATTAGGGGATCATATTTAAGTGGGTATTAATTTAATTTATAATGATTAATAATTAAATGAAGAGTTAGAGTTAGATTGATTATGTATTTTAATTATTTTCTAAAAAACATCTTCTTGTTGTGTCTTTTTAATCGAACTTTATTTGAAAAATAAAAATAAAAATATTATACAATCTTCTTCCAGCAAACTTATTCAAGTTTTATGAAAGGTAAAAATCCCCCACATCCTTTCAAGTAGTGTTATTATTCCTTTTTGTGTTATTTTTTTAAATACCTTTAATAAGTTGTCAAATTTACTTCCTCCTTTGAGAGACGACCTTGGTCAGGCACTCTGCTGCACCTAAGTAACCAAATAAATCAGTAATCATTTGAGGGCACCCATGATAGCACCTTTCAAATTGGCATTGTTTTTGGGGAGGTAATTAATTTTTTTAACCAATTAGAGTTATTTATTTTATTTTTCATTTAATTCTTTTCTTCTCCTCTTTCTTTCTTCTTTCCCCTTTCTCAAGTTTTTTTTCTATTCTCTTACTCTCTTATTTTATTTTTATTGGACCAACTCAAACTTATTTTCTTTTTATTTTGGTCCACTTTTCTTCATTTTTTTAGATTTCATTGATTTATAACACTAACTAATCATGAAGATATCCTAGATCTTGACCGTGTGAATGAATTCCTCTTTAGGGTTCGAATCAGACATTCTCAGTCTACGAGAAGTTTCAACATTCAACCAGTTGGAGAATTTCTCCACTCTCAGAACATTGAAATTGGAAGCAATTCAAATTCAACCATAAAAAAATGAACCAATGGCTGAAAATAATGTAAATTAACTTAATAGAACTGTTTGAGAGTTGGTTTCACCATACATTAACCATCAACCAAATTTTATTGCATACCCAAATCTCGAATCAGACATTGAATTGAAATATGGGTTAATTCATCTTCTTCCAAAGTTTCATGGATTATCTGGAGAGGATCCCAATAAACACCTTATAGAATTTAATGTGGTTTTCTTCACCCTGAAACCAAGAAATGTATCTGAAGATAAAATTAAATTAATATCATTCCCATTCTCACTTGATGGAGCTGTAAAGGATTGGATGTATTATTTACAACCTGAAGATGTGACATGTTGGAACGATTTGAAAAGTCTTTTCTGGCGGAGATTTTTTCCAGCATCAAGGACCACTTCCATTTTTAAGGAGATCTTAGGGATCAAGCAAGCACAAGGGGAGTCAATGTATGAGTATTGGGAGCGACTCAAAAATTTGTGTGCAATCTTCCCACATCACCAAATCAGTGAGAAACTCCTCATCCAATACTTCTATGAAGGACTCACACCTATAGAGAGAAGTATGGTGGATGCCACTGCTGGAGGAGTATAGGTGGATAAAACACCAGTATCTACATGTGAGTTGATTGACAATATGGCCCAAAACTCCCAATAATTTGGAGATCAAGGTACACCACATGTCAGGGGATTACATCAGGTAAGTTCTACTCTTGAGAGTCATTTTATTGACACTAAGTTATAAGAATTGACTACTAAGGGGAGTAAAATTTATTTGTCTCAAAAGAAACCTCAACCCACTCCTTCAAGGCCTTGTGGAATTTCCACTGAGACAATCCACCCAACTGACTGTTTCCCCCAACTACAAGAAACAGGATATTGTGCAGTAGTGTTTCCTAAGAGACCATATTAGCAGCAGCAACAACCATACCCTCAAAAGAAGCTTGATTCCTTTGCTCCAACATATAACCAAGGGTGTAAGGATCAATCAGACATGAGGTATGTATCTGGACAATAAAAAAGGTCCCCATTTCAACGAAATTTCCAGCAGCCTCCACCCTACCAATAGGGTTTCCAATAACCCCAAAGGTGATTTGAAGCTCAAGAATCAACAAGTTGACAACAAGGGAACTCTCAAATAAAGGTAGATTATAAAACTGATGAACTTTTGAAGAAAATTTTTCTTAATCAATAGAATGAGTTGAAGAGTCAAGGTTCGGAGTTGTGGTTGTTGAAGACTCAAATGAGCCAGATTTCCACTGCCCTAAATGAATTGGTAAGTAAGATTTCTAGAAATCTACCTCCCCAACCTACTCCAAATCCCAAGGGTAATTTCAGTTCCATCACATTGAGAAGTGGGAAGAAAATAAATGATACATCTATACCTACCATTCCACCGGGATTCACCACAACTCCAAAAAATCCCCATTCCACACCAACTGATGAGAAATCCTAGGAGAAAGATAAAGTTAAGAAAAAGATTAATGATGTTCCACCAAAACCTCTTCTATTTCCATATAGAGTTTTACAAACTAAGAAGATGGTTGTAGAGGCAATGAAAAAAAGAATTTTTGGACACATTCAAGCATGTGAAGATCAACGTCCCTCTACTTGATGCCATCAAACAAATCCCAAGGTATGAAAAATTATTAAAAGAACATTGTACCAATAGAAGATGCCTCAAGGGAAATGAGAGGATCAATCTTGGAAGGAATGGGCAGCACTCATTACCCCAACTCTATCAATGCCAACGAAGTGCAAGGATCCCAGGACATTCACTATACCATGCACCATAGGGTAGTTTCACTTTTTTTATGCTATTTTTGATTTTGAAGCTTCCATAAATGTGATGACTCACTCTGTATTATCTTCTTTATAGGTTGGTGAGTTGAATATGATGAGAGTAGTGGTGCAGTTGGAAAATAGAGCTATATCATATATAGTGGGAGTCCTTGAGGATGTACTTTTCCGGGTAAGGGACATGATCTTTCCAGCAGATTTATACGTTATTAATATAAAGGATGATCTGGTAAGTTCTCATGCTCCAATTATCATAGGTATACCCTTCCTCAAATCTACAAAAAGCTATCATAAATTTCAATGAGGATACACTTTTCATAGAGTTTGGATATGAATTTGTGATATTTAATGTCATGAAATCCATGAAGTACCCCTTAGAGGACCATTATGCATTTTTTATCTCCCATTTTGAACCAAAAAATAAAAACTCCATATAATTTGATTGTCTATTCTTAGGGAGATTATGAGAATTGGTTCTAGTTTAATGTCTAAGAGTATTTCCACACCTGTTTATAAAGCACAAGACTCTCCTAGATTTTATTTTGAAATGGAATCATATTTTCATTTTGATCATGTGAACTCTGATTATGACATGGTTGTTGAGTATGCTAATAGATTTGATTCTTTATTCTCTGATTTTGATGATGTATATTCCAATACTGATGTTCATTGTGCACATATTTCAGTTCCTTCAATTTCTCCATCTATACATCACCCCCTTCATTGGAACTCAATCCATTTCCACCTAATTTCAAATACTCATACTTGTTAAGTGCCGAGAGATTACATGTTATAATTTTTAATAATATTTCTTTTGAACTTGAAGAAAATATATTGAATATTTTGAGGGAGAACATCAGGTCAATTGGGTGGACCTTGTGTGACATATCAGGTATTATCCCCTCTATTTTCATGCATATGATTCTTTTGGAGGATGGGGATTAACCAGTGAGGCATCCACAAAGGAGACTCAATCCAACCCTTCTAGAAGTTGTTAGAAAATAAGTTGAGAAAATTCTCAAGGTGGGTATAATCTTTCCGATTACAAATTCTCAGTGGTTAAGTCCTATTCAGATTGTGCCTAAGAAAATTGGTGTTACTGTTGTAAAAAATGATAAAGAGAAGTTAGTTCTAATGAGGGTGAAAAATAGTTGGCGTGTGTGTATTGATTATAGGAAAATAAATCCAACCACTCAGAAGGATCATTTCCCCCTCCCATTTATTGATCAAATGATTGAGAGACTAGTTGAGAAGACTTATTATTGTTTCTTGGATGGATTTTATGGATATTTTCAGGTTCCTATTACACTTGAGGATCAGGAGAAGACAACATTCACTTGTACATTCGGTATGTTTGCCTACTGAAGGATGCCATTTGGACTTTTCAATGCCCCAGGTACCATCCATATATGCATGGTGATTATTTTTCTCATATTTCATTGAGTCTGGCATGGATGTAATTATGGATGATTTTACAGTGTATGGGTCTTCATTTGATTATTGTATCTCTAGTTTGGGAAAGGTTTGGAATCGTTGTATTGAGAAGAATCTGGTCATAAACTTTGAAAAGTGGAATTTCAAGGTATATCATGGGATTTTCTTGGGGAATGTAGTGTCAAAACATAGTATTGAGTTTGATAGATCTAAGGTTGATATCATTTCATCCTTACCATATCCTTAATGTGTGTGTGATGTTAGATCTTTCCTAGGGCATGCAAGATTTTATCAGCGCTTCATCAAAGATTTTTGTAAGATTGCTCTTCCTATGTCAATGTTACTTCAAAAGGATTCTGATTTTGTGTTTGATGATTCTTGCATGACTTCCTTTCATGAGCTAAATAAGTTTCTGACAACTCCACCTATCATACAGCCCCCATGGTGGGAGCTTCCTTTTGAGCTTATGTGTGATGCCTCTAACTTTTCAGTTGAGTATTTCTTATCTCAGAGGGTGGAGGGACGTTAACATGTGATTGAATATGTATCAAGGACACTAGATTCAACCCAATCAAATTACACAACCACTAAAAAAGAGTTTATATCTCTCATATTTTCTTTAGATAAATTCCATTTATATTTATTGGGAACTAAAGTAGTTGTTTTTTTTTTGACCATGCAGCTCTAAGGTACCTCTTGAAGAAGCCAGATGCAAAGCCCAGACTTATTTGATGGATGATCCTTCTTTCATAATTTGATATTGAGATAAAGGAAAAGAATGGGTCAGAAAAATTGGTGGCAGACCACATGAGTAGGCTTACTCACACACTAGAGGATGACACCTTGGACCAGGTACCTCTTCGGGACACTTTCCCCGATGATCATCTTTATTCCTTCTCTGGTATGCATCCTTGGTATACTAATTTAGTGAACTGCCTTGTGGCCACTGAAATTGTAACAAATTTAAAGAAACATCAAATCCAAAAATGAAAGAGTGGTTCTATATGTTTTGTGTGGGATGATCCCTACTTATGGTGCATGTGTAGTGACCATGTTATTAAGAGGTGTGTTCTTGATCATGAGTTTGATTCTATTCTGCAATTCTGTTATACACTTGCTTGTTTTGGACACTTTGGAACCCAACAGACATCTAGGAATGTTTTGGACTCTGGATTGTATTGGCTTAGTTTATTCCATGATGCTCATGTGTTTTGTAAGTCGTGCTCACGTTTCCAACACACTGGTAATATTTCTAAGAGACACGAGATGCCCCAACAACCTATATTATTCTGTGAGATTTTTGATGTATGGGGAATCGATTTTATGGGTCATTTTCCTAGTTAATTTTTTTTTATATTTTTGTTGTTGTTGATTATGTGAGAAAATGGGTGGAGGCAAAGGCCACTAGGGCTGATGATTCTCATGTTGTTGTGGACTTTATCAAATCACGGATTTTTTTGCAAGTTTGGAGTACTGAATTCCATCATCAGTGACCAAGGTACGCACTTCTGAAATCATAATTTGGCTTCCTTACTTCGAAAGTATATGGTGAAGAACAAAACATCAATACCATACCACCCCCAAAAAATGGCCAGGATGAGGATTCAAATCGCTAGTTGAAATTTTTTTTGGAAAAAACTGTGCAGCTGAATAGGAAAGATTGGAGCAAGTGCTTGGATGATGCATAATGGGATTATAGGATAGAATACAAGACACCCATTGTTATTTCCCCATTTAAAATTATTTTTGGGAAAGCATGTCATCTCCCTGTGGAAGTAGAGCATCGAGCTTATTGGGATATAAAGAAATACCACATGGATTTGGCCCAAGATGGAATTCAACAGAAGATGCAAATTCCAGAGCTTGAGAAGATTCAATTATCTTCATATGAGAACACAAGGCTCTACAAGGAATGATCCAAATCATCTCACGACAAAATGATCCAACAAAGGTAGTTTCATGTTGGAGAGAAAGTCCTCCTCTACAGTTCATGGCTGAAGTTGATGCCTGGTAAGTTGCGTTCTAGATGGTAAGGTCCTTATGTTGTGACTAATATTTTTCCTTATGGTGCATCGGAGATCACACAAGAGGACACTAGAGGGATATTTACATTCAATGGGAAACTTTTGAAGAAATACATTGAAATAATTCCTTCTGATGTAGTGGATTACATCACACTGCGTAACCCCATAATCACTTAAGCATATCAGGTTGTTCCTAACACTTTCACTTCTTTATTCTTTATACTATTTAAAATTATACATTTTGTGTACATATATCATATCATGGGTTCACATTAAGGATAATAAAATATTTTAAGTGTGGGGGAGGGAACCTTTTAGTTTAGTAATTTCAATTGTTTTCCTATTTCTCAATGATTTTCATAAAAATATGTTTTTCAAATTTGGTGTGTTTATTTTTCAATTTTGTTGTGTATTTTTGAAACTTTTGAGCTGAAATGATTCTCATTACCATTTTGAAATTCATATTAATAAGTGAAAAAATTTATCCCATGAAATTGAGCTTAAATGAATGGTTAAAATAACTTTGTTTCAAGTTCAAATCTTTATTAATTTCATTAAAATTTCTCTAAATTTGGAATCCCATTTCACATCTCACTGTCTTTATATTTGAAATCACTTTCCTATGAGGATTCTAAACCATTATTTTCATATTCTTTACATTTACTTCATTTCTTGATAGATCCAAACCATGCATGATTTAACTAGAATTTGATTTATTCCTATCAAAACTTAAGGGTTTAAGGTACTTATGTTTAAATCATTGAGGAATTTTTTTGGTATTAAAGCCCATATTTCAAATAATATTTTTTATAATGGCTTACCTTGAACATTTAACTCTTTTACACCTTAGAATCCATGAACAACCTATTATTTAAGCCACATTAAAAGCCAATTTTCCCTATCCAACCAACTCTTGAAGTGAAATTTCATAATCTAGTTGAACTTAAGTGTGGGGGAAGTTTTCTTGTGTTGTGATACCACATTTTTTGAAACTTTGGGTGGGAAGTTAAATTCTGAAGAGATGTGCTTGCTACTGAAGAAAATCATTATATTTAGAGTTCTGCCTTTTCTAGATATTTCATGATAAGTGAAGTCATGCCTTTCTGGAATTTCTAATAGAGGGAGAAAGTTGTGCCTATCTAGAGCTTTCAAGAAAATCATATTTGAGAAGATTGAAATTTTTACTGTAAAAATGTTGAATGGTGTGCACATTCCTTTATTATTAGTGATTATGAACATGAATTGATGCTATAGGAATTGAGTAGGATACCATAATTAAGTGAAAAATAGATTAATGAAATTTTGATTCCAAAAGAGTCAATCCCTACTCATTCAGCCTCAGAATTTTTCACATCTAAATCATACCAACTGAAAGCCACAGAACAACCCAAAAAACTCCTCATGATAAACATATGTTCTTGAATCACATCGGGTGGTGATGTAGAAATTTATCAAGCTTTTGGTGACCCTTGTATGAGTATGGATGAGAAATACATTACTGAAAAATTGACATTTTTTTATAAGAGAAAATTCAAGTGAGGTAAGTGTTTTGTGCATGTGAGGATAAATGAAGTGGAAATATATTGAATGATATAAATGGAGAACCTGAAATAATGGTTTTTTATAAGGCATGTTATCTTTTTTTTATTGGTGTGGAATTTTTTGATCTCAAGGATATGTTTTTTAAAATTTATTTTCATTTGATATTGATGTTTACTTGTCACAATTTTTTGGAATACATGATATGTGGTTTTTCCGAGGAGTGCAAAAGGGTATGTGTGGGGGAGTTGACAAAAAACTATTTTTTTGAATATTTTATTGATAATAAATGACATAATTAACTCAAATGTCCTAAATATGTTCATTTATGAATTAATTGGGATTAGATCATTCATTTGAAAATTTGATGAAAATTCCAGTTTTTCCCTTTTAAAATTCACTATAGTATTTCACACATACATATTTTAATATGAATTATTTGAACTTAAAATTTTGTAACAGTGTTTCTCATTTACGTTTTTACAACTTTTATTCAGGATACTAGAGCCAAAGAGTGCATTTTGATAGAGTAAATGGGACATTAAATCAATGGTGGGATGGACATGCGAGATTGGTCATAACTTTAGTGCTTGGGCCATATATTCTTCATCATGGCATGGATTGAGTAAAAAAATTTAGAAGGGATCAAAAACCCATTTTACCACATATTATCCTTCTGTAAGGATAGCTAATTCATGTGTTTTGTTGGTAATGAAGGCAGTGGAAGTGGGATTAAAATATTTGGAAGAATCTTCTCATTCACACTTGAAAACACTTTTAACCAAGTCTCCCCTCCAACCTATAAATATGTATTTTTCTCATTTTTAAGCATTGGGATGTGCATTAAAATATTTAAGGCAGAGAATAATTGGTTTCCCCTAAATTATTCTACCATTGTAAGAGGGGTAGCACTTGAAGAAAGGATCCCCTCATCAATGCCTTCTCCTCTTCTTCATGTTGTAATGTTTTCATTTGTGTAATAAACTTCTTCATTAATATTTTATTTATTATCTTTTATTATGTTTTTTTCAATTATCTTCTTCTTTACTCATCCTATTTGGGTTGGAATCATGACTGGAGATGATATTGGGTTTTAACCTTTTAATCGTTTGCTCATGTAAAAAGTCTCCACGATGACCACACCGCTCATGGAAGAGTAGTTTTATTAGTGATCGATCTATCTTTTACCCTCTTCACTTAATTATTTTGAATCCTTGAGATACTATAATTCACTTAATATGATCCATGAATTTATTTTTTAAATAATAAAAAACTAATCAAGAAATTGAACAATTAACACAAAAACACGTGAGGTCGAGTATTGGGTAAATTGTGAGAACGCAAAATTAATCGGTAAAACAAGACCACACGGGATAAATTTGTAGAGTAAAAATATAATCACCAAGATCAATTCATCCTCATTTTCTATAATGGACATGTTCCTTAATTTACCACTGACCAAAATCTATCTTTAGAACATCAATCAAAGCAGGGTGTTGTGATTGCATGTTCCGAAGATAACCTAGGGTTTAATTCTATTCATATTTTTGGTAAAGTTAATTCTCATAGGGTTATGGGGTTAAAAAATTAAGGGATCATAATTAAGTGGGTATTAATTTAAATAATAATGATTAATAATTAAATGAAGAGGTAGAGTTAGATAGATTATGTCTTTTAAATATTGTCTAAAAACGTCTTCTTGTTGTGTCTTTTTAATCGAAATTCATTTCAAAAATAATAACAAAATTCTTATACAATATTCTTCCAACAGACTTCTTTTAGTTTTATAAATGGTAAAAAATACACATCCTATCAAGCAGTGTTATTATTCCCTTTTATGTTATTTTTAAAATACCTTTAATAAGTTTTAAAATTTACTTCTTTCTTTGAGAGAAGACCTTGGTCAGCCACTCTATTGCACCTAAGTACCCAAAAAAATCGCTAATCATTTGAGGGAGACCATGAAAGAACCTTTTAGTCGTAAAATACATATTGGATTTGTTGGAATATTCATCATGTGAAGATTTTGAGTCACTTGAACTGTCCTCAGAAGCACTCCACATTACTTTTATTTCCTTTTTATACTTTCTATCTTTGTCCTCATAATTCTTTTTGTACTTGAGCTTTGGACAGTCAGCCTTTACATGTCTCTTTTGATTACATTCATAGCATACTATCTCATCATACTTTTCACTTCTATTCCAATATTTCTTCCATATTCCCTTTTGATAATATCTTCCCTTAAATATTGTCTTTCTGAAAAATTTCTTCTTCTTGTAGAATCTCATAAACCTTCTGGCTAATTGAGTCATCTCCTCATCACTGTCAGGTGATGATTTTTCACTACTAGAACTTTCTAAAGAGGCTTCCAATTTCCCTTTCCCTTTTTTTTTAGAATTGTTGGTTTTAAATGAAATAGATTTTCTTTTGGATTCATCCTCCTTTTCCTTGTGGACTTTCAGCTCCTCTTCAAACATCATTGGTTTTACAATGAGTTCTTTTAGAGGTAACTTTCAGATGTCACATGACTCTATAATAGAGATAGAGGATCCTCTCAATCTATCAGGTAGACATCTAAGAATCCCCATAATTTGTTCTTTGGTAGTAACTTCTCTTCCAAGAGAAATCATTGTGTTGAAAATTTTGTTGAATCTGAGATACATGTAATAAATAGGCTCATCAGGTTTCATTTTAAAGTTATCATATTTAATAGTATTAGTATTGAGTCTCATTTCTTTCACACTAGAAGTTCCTTCATGTGAAACAAACAATGTATCCCAAATTTCATGGGCAGATTTACATGTAGAAATTCTGTTAAATTCCTCATCTCCAAAAGATCAATATAAATCATTCATGGATTTGAAATTGCTATTGTAGGTAGTCATTGTTGGGTCATCCCAAATGATTATGTGAGTAGCAGGAATCTTATTCTGATCTATAATTGAAGAATATATTTCAAATCTCAAACTTTCTAAATGAATTTTCATTTTAATCTTCCATTGGGAACAATTGGTTCCATTAAAGAATGGTGGTCTATTTGTTGCAGAACATTTCAGTCTATTATCCATAATAAAGAAATACATTAAAAGATCTAGAAATTTGGAATTAACAAAAATTTATAGATCTTTAATGTAATACCAAAATCACAAGAAGAATAGGTTCAAAGATAGAGTCTTAAAATGAATAACAAACAACCTTTGATACCAAATGTTGGTCGGAGTAGAGTACTCAATAGGGGTGAATTGAGTATCTATAAAAAAAATTTGTTTGAAAGGTATTCTTAAAATGTTCCTCAATAAAAAAATACAGCCAAGTTAATCAATGTAATAAGGTTATGAAAGTTTGATTGTTTAAATAATTTCTCAGAAAATTGATTAATTCTCAGTAATATTAATATTAGTTATTAATATTACTTTTTAATCTATTTTAATAAGACAAAAACAATTCTAACCTCTTTTCATGACTAACTATTAGTGTAAATTTATTTATTTCTGAATGATACAGAAAAACAGAGAAAAATAATTCTAATAACACATTTATTATAAAACACGTGGTTCAATCTCAATCCAAGACCTAATCCAATCAACTTGTAAATCACCTTACACCAAGCAGTTTATATTAATAGACTTGATCCACACTCTCGATTGGGGTAAACAACAGTACACGGGACTATGCAGGTTACATGACCTCTTCCACAGTTCTTTATGGGTATAATCTAACAGGTCACACATGGACCTCTACCACACTTATCTGTGGGAGTAAATAAGTGTAAAAATATATGATAAGAAGGATATATTGTATCCTTTGATTTAGTGTAGGAGACAGTGTGTGTTTTTATACATAAACACACACATGCTGATTGAAAGCTAAAAACAATACAAAACAGAGCAGAAATGATGAGATGAGGATATAAGTTTTTTGAGTGTTATTCTATGCAACTATGAACTTCTAGGATAAAGTATATGTAGGAATCGAGTCCTCTTGTGAGAAATAGTGTATCGCAAGTCAAGTTCTCTAGTACCCAGTTAGATCTGGATCATGTTATTCATGGAGTTAGTATTGTGAAGATGTGATTCACTCTAATCTATTGTATCACAGTGAATGCTTCTTGTGTTCTTTAGATGTATTGAGTTTCATGTGTCGGTCCTTTTTTAAGAATGATTGTTCTTCTTCTTTATCGCTCACGCACTTCTATTTCTGGGCCACACTTCTCTTTTTAATCTTTGACTCCAAGTGTAGGAGCCGATAGGATGCATGTATTATTCACCTCATACCTCATACTGTCAGGTGATATGTCTACAAAAAAATATTAATTATGTTAGTGCATTTAAAAGGCTCAAATATGACCGTTAGAAATTAAATTGAAAAATGACAAAGCAGATTAAAGAACTGTGACACAGTCAGTCTAGAAACGTTGTCTTCATGAAATGGTGTCTCCATGAAACGGTGTCTCCATGAAACGGTGTCTCCTTCTTTGCCTTTCGAGCAGTGATTGAGTTTTGATTTCACAGTTTTATAGAGATCATGAACTGGTAGCACATATTCAGTGTCTAGTCACAATGTCTGGTTCTCAGTGTCTAGTCACAGTGTCTGGGTTATGGTGTCTAGGTCACGATGTTTAGGTCACAGTGTCTGGTCACGGTGTCTAGTCACGGTGTCTGGGTCACAGTTTCTGGGTCCTTTTCCAGAAAAATATAATTGGTGGCAGACTCATGGTTTCTCAGACTTATCTAAATATCTGTATATGGACTTAAATAGTGATATTCATATAATGGATTAGACTTGATCATTTATCAAGGAAATCCATTATAAGACAAATTACAATTAGTTTACAATAATCAAACATAGAACTTGAGATCTTGGATAGATTTATTTAAAGCATAAAGAAATCAACCATCTGTACACATGATTTGAGACAGATTAAACATGATGAACAAGGTTTAAAGAATGTATAGGATTTGTGATCATTAAAACATTATTAACACATGAGGAGTCCAACACATTGAAACTTCTTCTCATTAAGTTTGGACTTGGTGATCTTGAGTATATGAGGTCATGAGGATGGGCCCTCAAATAGGAACACCATATGTTTTGAGTGTCATTGGTTATTTCTATCTATGAACATGTGTATTGGTATATATACTTGAGATCATTATCAATGTGTACCATTTTATTGTGTACTTTGATGAAAGTAAACAAATCACAAAATTGAATTCATAGTGAGGTAACTTGTGTTTGTTGTGTCTTTAGTGGTATGACATTTGTTAAATGGTGATGATATAATCGGTTGCTTCTGAGTTGAAGAAGTAATATCTTGTGGGACTAGGTTTACCAGGATAGTAGTACCTTCATCAAATCCAACACCATCATAAAATAAGGTGAGTACTTCCTATAAGGTCATGAAATATATAAATTAAGAAAAAGATGATGACATAAGTGCACATCCTTCTTTATGAGATGTCACGAGACAATGAGACTATATTACACAGAATTTGTTCATATATGGTGGTTGTAGCTACAACATTCCTTATCTCCTTAGGGTCCATGATGGTTTTTTATAATACTCTCCTATTTTGTGGGTTAGACTCACTACTATCAAGATAAGGACCTGGAGGGTCATACACTAAGGGTATCCACAAGTTCCACCTATTCAAGTGAATAAGAGTTTGGATAAAGTGGGCCCCACATGTAGGGGTCGGTGAAAGTCTTAGTGTGTTTGAACACAAGTAAAAAAATTAAATTATATTATTAAAGATTAGATAATGATGATTGAATTTATTTATCAAGGTACTAAAAAGTTGTTTGATCATAAAAGTGAATATGATAAAATATAATTTTTCAAATGAAGACAACATATCCATTGTTTGTTAAATTATTTTAGGATTATATGAGATGTTTTTATGGTTTTTATTTTTTCAAATTATATTTCACAGTGTTAAATGTGTGTGATAAAATATTTTTGACATTTTTGACAAGTTTATTAATTCATATGTGTGAACAATGTTCTAAAATGATGGTTTTTACTTTCCAAGGACCAATGTGAGATTTTTGAAAGTATAAACTAGGTATAAAAGCTCATTTTAGTTTCATGAATAGTTATCTCAACCATTTGGATGATTTTTTAGAGATAATATCTACTCTTTAATCCTCTAAAGCTCTTAGAGAGAGATTCTAAAGGAAGAATAAGGTCGGATGGATTCTGTCTTCTTGATCAAATTTGTGTTCATCACATGATCAAATGGATTTCGTAATGTTATTTGATTTCACATGCTTGAACTGCATAATCATAGATAGATGGTCGAAGGGTTTTGGTGCATGTTTGGATGATCTATAGGATTCCTATCTTGGTTCCTTTGAGCTACGACATGTCAATGGTGGGTGAATCAAATTGGCAGTCACAAACCAAAAGGTATCGATTCCACTTTTGTTTGAATTTATTTTTCATGCTCAAATTTAATTTCACATGATCCTTTGAGAAAATTGGGAAAGGATTTTTGTGGATTAGTTGTTTTTAACATGAATCTAGACCCAGACATTAAATTGTGTTTTTTCGTGCATATATTGCACATCTGGTTCCTCTAATTGGTATCAGATAAAACATGTAATTATTTAATTCAAAAACTCTAAAATTTCAATTGAGTTTAATATTATTCAAAAATATGGTTTTGATATGTCCCTAATTCAACTCATGAAATCTTGATCTGAGTTTTTATTTTCAATATATGGATTATTGAATATTTATGGGTATTGCATAAAAATTATGATGGAAATTAAATTATTAATTTTCAATATACATTAATAGATACCAGTATGATGGATTTTTTACTAAATTGTGATGGGATAATTTTGTATATTTTCTGGAGATAACAGAATCTAGTTTCGGTTGTCCGTTGGAAATACAATCTCACTATATAAGATTAATTCTTTTTTCCAAAAAAATACAAAAAAATGACAAATCTTCCCTTGTAATTTTGTTTTTAAAAAATATCCTTGCAAAGCTTCCATTGGAATCTTGTTTTAAAAAATTAAAAAAGGGGTTGAAATCCCACCCCATGATTTTAAGTGTAGAAAAGTGGTCATCCCCATATATGGGAGGGTGTTATTTTATCTTATATATATATATATATATTATAATATATATTATTTAAAATATTATATATATATATATATATTGTGTGTTTGTGTACCTTTTGAATGATGTCCAACTTGACTCAAATTGGACCAATTCAGTCCATGTCTGACCTGCCGAACCCATTAAACCCACAAAAAACCATAAATTAATTTCTTGGAATCTACTTAAGGACTGAATCGACCCAAAAAAATATGAAAAAAATTCAAAAATTAAATTTAATTATCTGATATTTAATAAAATTATTTTGAGTATTGTGGGACATATCCATAATAAATTAAAATTATTTTAATTAAATATAAATAATTAAAAATACACTCATGTTGGATTTCAGAAAATTTAATTTTTCTTATAAAATATAATTACATATTGACTTCTCATGAGGTGACACTGACCCCTACATGTTTGGTTAATTATTTATTTAATTTAATAATTTCATTTAAGTTTTTAATGTATTAATTTTTTATTTTTCTGATATGTACATCATTCCCTAGTCTTTAATTTTTATAAGGGAATGAATTTAAACATTTAAGTGATAAAATTTATATTCACACTGTAAGTTTCCCGCAATTGTGTGTGAGTATACATTGTAATGACTAGTGTAGTTTTTTGGAAAAGTTTCATTATTTTAGAGAAATTTTAAACCAAACAAGTGAAGTACACAAATATTAGAGGCACCGTAATTCAAGTCTGGTGTTTACTTAAGGAATTCCCCTTGGGTGTTTGTTAACCCATTATTCACACTATGGGTTAACCAATAGTTAATGGCTCATGAACATGTCATTATTTTATTTTATTTATCATATTCATGTTTTATTATTTTTGTGAATGTTTATTAATTACAAATGCAAATGAAAATAGAATATATGTGTTGAATGATTTCTATTTAAAAAGATCGTTGATATTGAGTGTGATCACATAGAACAGGAATGTTAAATATTAAATGATTTCATTCATAAATATAGATTATAAAATATTTAAAATAAAATATTATGTTAATAAATCCCTTCTATTTTTTCAATTTAGACACAACTGATTGTTCAAGGTGCTTTTCAGCCCTAGCTGAGGATGCCTCTTTCTATTAAGAAGTTCCTATAAGAGTGGTGGGTTGATTTAACTAATTTTGGAAGAAAATGAGTGGACATAGCTATCTTGTTACAAATTTAGAGGAAAATAGATGATCATTACAAAGTAAATATTTATAGGATATGGGACTCCACTCAGTAGATCAAAGAGTTGTATGTTAGTGTGTTTGGCTAGTCAAAAGTCAACCTTTGACACTTAGAGTAGTGGAAATTCCATATCTCGAGCTATAAAGAGATATGTAAGGATATTTTCTACTGTAATACTCAAGTGACTTTGAATTAAAAATCTAGTAGTTTAGGACATCTAGGATTAGATAAATTGTGGGACATATTTAAAATTAATAATTTGAAGAAAAAAAATCTTGTAATCAAGATAAATTACTAACCTGATGAGTTTATTTTTTGTAGATCATATTGAAACCACAACCAATTTAATTTTACTATGATCAATATTAGATATAGAGAATATAATGACTGACCATAACTTCTAGGAGTGATACATGTGCTTCTGCATAATAATGTTCCAAGAGATGAAGATTTATGTGCTGGGATACCCACTTCCTATTGACCCTTCTCAAGGAGAAATGAAGGTGGATAAAGATAAATAAAAGAAGCATATGGATGATGTTCTAGATGTTAATTGCCTCATATTTCCATTTATGACTAGTTTTTTTAGAATATTTGTAAAGACCCAGAAAATTCCATGTAATTTTTTTAAAATTATTTGATATTTTTACGAGTCTATGAAAATTGGCGGCACGTAATTCTGAGGGCTGGTGTGCCCGGAATGAATTTTTGAACTTTTTTTGGGTACGTTTAGTAAACCCATGGGTGGCATTTTCTATCTTTTGACTCATTTCTCAAATTGAAAATTTGAGGACACTTTTGAATCTGTAACGTTGGGATTCACCTAGAAACAACTTAACTTCGGTTGGAAAGGGCCGAGTGGAAAAGTTAATTTTTGGACTTTTCGAAAAAAATAATAAAATAATTTAAAAAAAAATTATTATATTATTTTATCTCTATTGCATGGAGAACAGAAATGCTATGGGGTATAGACGATGCGGTAATGGGGAACAATAAATGTAACACACGGATGAACCATATTCCGAAATGTAATAATGAATTAAATGGTGTAAAACAATGACATTCTTTCATAAATGAAACAGCGACGTTGTTTTATAAATGAAACAGTGTAACGACGTGGCATAACATCATTATGAAAATGATAAAGTCTGGTTCTATAAATAGTTCAATGTGCCGTGAAAAATAACGAGGAAGTATTTGGGGGATTCTTGGGCAAATCTCTGACACACTACCACCCCAGCGAAGAATGATGAATGATGAAGAACTCTTTTCAAAAGTCGGAATCGGGAAGCGTCGTTGACACCATAAACCCTCGAGGAAGAACGTGTGGCAATAAACATCATAAAACGTAGGGGTTTTATGTGCTTTGATGTTCCACCTCTTCCCATTCGTGAAAAATATAACAAACACATACCAAATGACTAACAGGTTGATCCGCATCTCGTCTAATCATGTGGATGGTTGTTGCGGGATCTTAAAGTTGGGGATTATTCTTCCTTTTGTAATCATTAATTTTTCCTCATGTTTAAAACCCTAACGCAGAGGGCGCATGCCAAAACCAACAAGGCCCAGACCCTTCGCTAAACTTGTCCTTGGTGCGTTCTCCGTGGCGGAGCAACGAACATGGAGACAAGGCATTTGAGGGCTGCAAAACGACGGCAGCATTCTAGTGGCCTGCAAAAAAAACTGTCGGTGTGCCATGCCGGCTACAATCGATGGTGGCTAGACGAGACCATTGGAAACCGGCTGCGGGTGGTGGAAGGTGGTGCGTCGTTGCGCACTTCGGTAGCTAGAAGTTTTCGGCCTAAGTCGGCCGCGTGGGAGATGGGCGGCACCCGCAAGCGTCGCTGGCTGCAGCAACAGCGGCCAGCAGGCCGCGGTAGGAGGGGGAGGCACGGGCCTCGAGCCACGCATTGTCGCTCCAGATGAAATGGCCCCACATCCGAGGGGTATTTGGGTGAAGTGGTCCGCCTTCAGGTGGACCGGGATGGATGCGGGCCTAGCCAGACCCGCAGCCCGGGAGGAGCTCCACCTTGCCGGCCGAGTTCCACCTGGCGGGCTGGCCCAACCGTGGCCCGGGCTCGTGAACCAGTCGGGCCGACCCCGATGGGCCGGACCAAGTGAACTAGGCTGACCCTTAATGGGTCGGACTCGGGCGGGGTCAGGAAAACCCCGGGACCTGTTGCGTCAGGCCGGCCTAACCAAGTCGGACATGGCCCAGACCCAACCAGCCACCGAATAAATAAACACCTATAACTGAAGAAACGGGTGTCTGTTTGACACACTGTCAGTGGTGTTGGGACCCCTTTTTAAAAGCGGTACCTTTGGCATATTCCGATAGGCCCGACTGAGTCGGGCCGGACCGCGGTGTGATCACCCCTATTTCGCGGAAAGGGGTGTAACTAACAGACCGTGTGTCCGATTGATGTGTCTTCTATGGAATAAGGACCCTTATGACAAGGTGGTCCATTGGATATACTCTAAGTGAGTTTTTATGCAGATTGACGTTTGACCTAGTTTAGATCTGACTTTAATCCAACCGGGCCCTTTTTACTAAAGTGATCATATCTCACAAACTGATCATTCAATCGATGCATCATTTGTCACATTGGGACCCCTATGAAGGGGAGGTCCCTTGGGTATGGTTTTTTCTGGACTTAATAATTTTTGAAAAAGGACCAATGGCTTGAGGAGAAGAGTCTTCTTGAGATCAGGCATGCTTCATGTGGGAATCCAGTGGATGGCTGTGACATAAAGAAGAAGAGCGACCAATGTCGGTCAGCATCAGAAACTCCAGAGTGGGATGATATATTTGTATAACTAATAGTCCCTACCTAAGAATCAACGACCAAGATAGGTCATCACCATCAACCAATATGGGTCAGCACCAGCGACTAATATGGGTCAGCACCAGCGACCAATACGAGTCAGTATCTACAAACCAATACGGGTCAGCATCAACGACCAATACATATCAACATCTAGCGACCAATACGGGTCAACATACAGTGACCTATATAGGTCAGCAGTAGAGTTACCACATATAGGATGATCTGGTTTTATGACTAGTCATCTCTATCCCAGTAAGCTTGAAGTTATACCGTTAGAGTGAGCTCTCTCTTTTTCTTTGTGCTTAATAATATAGATCATGATTATGATAATACCTTTGTGTTATTTCTTGTGATATTTTCCTTTGTGAATTTCTGAGAGACCTTCAGGGGTCTTGGGGTCCCTACTAAGTATTGTTATACTCACCCCAGCATGAGCTTCACCCGCACCTTGTTGTGTCTGGTGCAGACTACTGATGCTTCAAGGCAGACTTTGGAGGTTTGGGACTTGGTGGAGCTTAGTGAGATGGGAGAAGTATAGATCCTCTTCTTCAACTTTAGACTTAAATCTACTACCCTCCATGTAGTTCTCCACATCAGATGCAATGTTTGTTTACTTTCTTTTCAGTTTCTAGGGCTTGTATTCTGGCCCACTGCTTTTAGTTTACAGTTTTACTTGTGGTTTTACTTTACCACCATGGTTATGCCTTACTTTTATTAGTTGTTTACTTCAGTTTCCCTTTTTGAGTGTGTACAGATTTCCACGGCAATGACTACCCTATTTGGGAAAATCCTTTAGGTGCTAGTCACTAACCCCTGGCCTATAGAAGGAGATATTGGGGTATTCATGTCTGGGACCTGAGGGACGGGTCGTGACAAAGTGGTATCAGAGGGCGGTTAGTTCTACCTGAATAACTAAGAGTCTATTTTTAATGTGGAAATGGTGTAAAGTGTCTTGAGTTCCGTTTTCAGTTTAGGGAGTCGAGTGTGGGTGCGGAGGCCGACGTATCTATACACCAAGACTGCGAATTCTATTTTCCAACTCGGTACATGAAAACAGTGGTTGCCAGTTTTTTGAAAAGTTTTCTTGATCTTTCTTGAGTCAGTTCACCAGGTATAACTTATTGACTGTGGCACATCTATTTCTTACAGGATACCTCCACGAAGATAGCTATCCCTGATTCCGATTAGAGATCATGAAATTGGTCCACCAAGTGACGAGGAATCGATATAGGGACCACTCACAGTGATGGAACCTTCGGGTGGTGAACCAGCAGCACCACCACCAATTGCACAGTAGATGCTACTAGTGGATCATGAACACTGGCTTAGCATGTTTAATGTGTTCCCAAGACAGAGGTCATAGAGGTTTCATGGCATGATGGACCCCCGGGAATTAGAGGACAGACTTGAGGTGGTTTCGTATGTCTTTCTCTTAGTAGAGACACACACCAAGAAGATAGAGATCTTGGTCACTAGCCTTCTTCAGGGCTCAGCTGGACAATGGTGTAGCTCGACGATCCAGGTGCATGAGGAGACGACCGTCACCTGGTTGGACTTTGAGAGCCTTTTCAGGGTGGAGTTCATGCCAGTGACACTATGCACTATGAATATTCAGGAGTTGTTGCATCTGCAATAGGGTATCCATACTATTTCTTAGTACTCAGTGAGATTTATTGACCTCTCCTGATACACCACTGACATGGTATGAGACCCATAATTTTGGGCCCGGACCTTTGAGAAGGGGCTCCAATGAGATATTAGATTTGCGATAGTTTCTCTCAGTATCCTAATGTAGGTTGGGGTTCTAGAGCGAGCTTTGTTGATAGATAGATTCCTTATCGAGCAGGCACCAATAGTGAGAGCCCCTACCGGATGATAGGAAGAAAATTCAATTGCATCTGGAAATATATAGATGACGTAGAACCCCAAGTGGGCTAGGCCTCCCAGAAGGTGACCCTGGGACGTAGGGTTAAAGGTGTGAGGCTCGAGAGGCCAAAGGATTCACCAGTGAGGCATGATCTATTTTTCCTTTGGGGGACAGGGTCACAGATCTTGTGACTATCCGACTCCTCGCCCATATGATCGACAAACAATGGAGGGTCCACCGAGACCATGACAGTGGCAAGAGCATGAGCGACATCTAGGCAGCGGATGAGGTAGGGTAGAAGGACGTGTAGCGGGAGGTGGTCAGGGTCACCATGAACTACCACCACCACCCCATGGTGGTCCACCACAAGCTCAAGGAGCAAGTGGACAAGGATAGGCCCAGCTATAAGCAATTGAGGCTCAGACTCCTGGTGTCCCTAAGATGAAATGACGTACGATTTGTATCTTCTTTACTTTAGCAGCAGTGATTATTAACATGGGTACTAGACATTCCTTCCTTGCTGCAGACTTAGTATGAGGCTCTGAGATTCCGACTGAGCTTTTAGCTTCACCTTTGCATTTGGATACTCCTACGGGAGGTGATTCAGTAGTCACACACTGGTGCCGACAGTGTGATCTTACTTTTATAGGAGAGAGTTTCATATGGGATATTCTAGTAGTGGTGTTGAGCCCTACGACATCATTATAGGCATGGACTGGCTATCAGTAGTTTATCCACAGATTGACTACTTAAGACGTATAGTGCGATGTACACAGAGAGATAGAGGCCAGTTTTCCATTGTTTGTGAGAAGGAAAACAGAGAAGCACGAGATGGGCTTGTGCTCGGGAGGGTGAAGCTGATTACATATTATCTGTCTTGCATGACCTTCAACATGGTGGATGAGGTGAATCTATTGTTCCCAACGGTGGTGGATGACTATGAGGATGTCTTTCCATAAGATTTATTAGAACTACTTTCTCTTAGAGGGGTATACTTATGAATTTACTTGTACCCAGAAATATCATCGATATCTACACCAGCATATTGGATGGCCTTTGTGTTACTCCAAGAGCTAAGGGTATAGTTGGAGGACATATAGAGGAATGGATTGGTAAAGCCCAGTGTTTCTCCATGGGCATCCCTAGTGTTGTTTTCTAAGAAGGTAAATGGATGTTTGAGGCTATGTGTGGACTTCCGGTGCCTAAAATAGGTGACAGTAAGTATCCTCTACCAAGGATTGATGATCTGGTTGACCAGCTAAAGGGAGATCATTGGTTTTCAAACATAGATCTCAGACCAGGCTATCACCAGCTTAGGGTATGAGATGAGGATGTACCGAAGAAAGCCTTCAGATGTCGGTATGGCCATTACAAGTTCTTGGTAATCCCTTTCGGCATGACAAATGCTCCAGTAGTGTTCATGGGGCTCATGAATAGGATATTTCATCCATACCTCAATCGCCTTGTGGTGGTCTTCATCGACAACATCTTGGTGTACTCAGCGTTCAAGGAAGAGCATGTTTTACACTTTAGGATAGTTCTAGACACACTCTAGTAGCACTAGTTATATGGTAAGCTCGCAAAGTGTGAGTGCTGGATATGGAATCTCCACTTCTTTGAACACATCATATTAGAGGCTAAATTTACAGTGAATCTAGTGAATATTGAAGAAGTGCTTTATTATGAGCCACCCATGAGTGTTATTGAGGTGCAAAGATTCCTTGGATTATCAGGCTACTATCAGAGGTTTGTACCCGATTTATCTAGAGTAGCAGAGCCAATGACTTCCTTGACAATGAAAGGGAAAACCTTCTTAGGATTAGATACATTCCAGTAGATCTTTCAATAGCTGAGGCAGAGCTAGACCAGCGCTCTCATCCTGAGGTTTCCGGAGGAGGGAACTAACTACGTGGTTTACTATGATGCATTAGGGACCAGAATTGGTTGTGTCCTGATGCAGGGTGATGAATTGATTTCTTATGGCTCACAATATATGAGGCCTCATGAGAAGAATTATGTGACTCATGACTTGGAGTTGGCAGCATTAGTTTTCGCACTAAAGATGTGGAGACACTACTGGATGGGCGAGTGGTTCTTTGTTTACTCAAACCACAAGATTCTTAGATATATCTTCACATAGAAATATCTGAATATGATATAGGGAAATTGGATAGAGTTACTACAGTAATATAACCTTGAGATAGTCTATACTCTTGGGAAGGGGAACATAGGGGCATATGCACTTAGCCGGGGATCAAGTATGCGGCTACTAAATGAGGCTTCAGAGAAGTTATCCTTGATTATGATATCCTATGTGGATAGAGATGAGATAGTCTACCTCAAGTCGATGGTAGTTTCCCCTCCACTCGTTTAGGGAGTTAGGGAGGCTTAACTTAGAGACAGCATCTGCGAGACTACATGCGCTCAGATATCCTCTAGCCATGCACCTGATGGATATTTTAAAGGTGGGGAGCATATTATCCTTTTCAGAGAACATGCAGTTATACCTCTGGATCTACTAGAGAAGGAGCTAAGGGAGTTCCATACACCCCCCTTGGCAGTACATCTTGGTGTGAGGAAGATGTATCATGACCTCCAGCATCAGTACTGGTGGACAGGGATGAAGAAAGTTGTGGCGGGGTTTGTTTCAAGATGACTCACTTTCCAGCAAGTGAAGGTCGAGCACCAAGTACCAGCAGGCTTGACCCAAACCCTCGAGACACCAGAGTGGAAGTGGGAAGGAATATCGATGGACTTCGAGATGGGGTTACCACGTACATCCAAGGGGAATGATATTATCTGGGTGATCATTGACTGACTCACCAAGTCATCCCACTTCCTTGCAATTCGAGAGAAGGGTGCTATAGAGAGATTGGGATGTATCTATGTTCATGAGATCGTGCGACTTCATGGGGTTCCTTTGATGATAGTCTCAGACCATGATGCACACTTCACATCCCGGTTGTGGAAAGGATTGCAGGAGTCTTTCGATACTCAGATTCACTTGAGAATAGCTTTTCACCCACAGATAGATGGTAAGATCGAGCAGACCATCCAGACCATGGAGGACATGCTTCATGTATGTGTCAAATATTTTTGTCACAATTGGGAGGACCATATTCCCTTGGTGGAGTTCGCGTACAACAACAGATATCACTCCACCATTATTATGGACCCCTGTGAGGCATTGTACGGACGACCGTGTAGATCACCCTAGTGCTGGATGGATTTAGGAGAGCCAACACTTGTGGGCCCAGAGATGGTACAGGCTACCACTGAGAAGGTGTAGGTCATCTAAGAGTGGATGAAGACTGCAAAGAGCTGACAGAAGTCCTATGCTGATAAGAGATGGAGACCACTAGATTTCCAGGAGGGGGACCACGTATTTTTTTGAGTCTCCCCTCAACGGGGACTATAGAGAGTTGACCATGACCGAAAACTCTCACTAAGGTTTATCAAACCATTCCTGATACTTCGGAGGACTGGTGAGGTGGCATACCGCTTGACACTACCACCGCAGTTGGAGAGGGTGCACGATGTCTTCCACGTATCCCAACTGAGGAGATATGTGCATGACCCATCTCACATCATCGACCATGGAGAGCTGGAGATTGATGATGGGGAAACTTTTGATGAGTTCTTGATGGAGATAGAGGATCGACAAGAGAGGGTCCTTTGTGGGAGGTCGATTCCTCTGGTGTGAGTTTGTTGACAGCATGGGAATCACCAGGAGAGCACATGGGAGTGAGAGGCTCATATGTGTGCCCAGTACCCCTCTTTGTTTTTGTAGCCTTGTTTGGATTTTGCGGACATAAATACCTAAGGTGTGGAGAATTTAAAGACCCACAAAATTCCATCTAATTTTTTTAAAAATTATTTGGGATTTTTATGAGTTTTTGAAAATTGACGATACGTAATTCCAAGGCCCTGTGTGCCTAGAATGAAATTTTGAACTTTTTTTCTAGTACGTTAAGTAAATGTGCGGGGGTAATTTTCTATCTTTTGAATTATTACTCAAATCAAAAATATGAGGGAATGGTTGAATCCAGAATGCTGGGATTTTCCAAGAAATGACATAACTTCGGACGGTGAGGGCTGAGCAGAAAAGTTAATTTTTGGAATTTTTGAGAAAAATAATAACATAATTTAAAAAGAATTATTTTATTATTTTCTCTTCATTGTGTGGAGGACGGTGACATTGCGGGCCATAGACGGAGTGGTAATGGGGATGATTAAATAAAACACATGGATGACTAGTATTCTGCAATGTAACAGTGAATTAAATGGTGCAAAACAATAATGTTGTTTCAAAAATGAAGTAGCGTAACGACGCAACGTCACATCACTATGGAAACGATGCAGTGTGGTTCTATAAATAGTTCAATGTTCCATGAAAATTAATGAGGAAGGATTTAGGGGATTCTTGGATGAATCTCGGATGCTCTTCCGCCCCAGTGAAGAATGAAGAATGAAGAAAAACTCCATTCGAAGGTCGGAACCGGGAAGCATCGTCGACACCCTAAACACTCTTGGATGAACATGCAGCAAAAAACATCATAAAAGATAGGGGTTTATGTTCTTTGAGGTTTCATCTATTCATGTTCTTGAAAAATAAAATGAACACGGACCACTCGACTAATAGGTTGATCTGTGTCTCGTCTATTCATGTAAATGGTGGTTGTGGGATCTTAAAATTGGGGATTATTCTTCCTTTTCTTATTATTAAATTTTCCTCATGTTTAAAATGATAACGTGGGGGGTGCAGGCTGAAACCAACAAGGCTCAAACCCTCCACTAAACATGTTGCGGGTGGTGGCCGGAGGAGACCTACAGCAACTAGTCACAGTCAGTGGAAGGCGGCGTGCCGTTGCGTGCCATGGTGGCTAGGGGAAGCCAGCTCGAGCCAGCCGTGCGGGAGATGGGAAATGCCCACAGTGCCACCGGCGGCCATAGCCACGGCCAACGCACTACGGCATGAGGGGGCAGCACGGACCCAGCACCGCATCATGCCAGAAGAAATAGCTTCGCATCCGCGAGGTCAACTGGGTGAAGTGATCCTCCTTCAGGCGGACCAGGCCGGATGTGGGCTAGCCAAATGGGCCAGACCTTCTACCCAGTGGGCCAGCATGGGTGCGTCGAGCCCCACCTGGTAGGCCTGGCCAACTGTGGCCCATGCCTGCGAACCAGCTGGGCCAACCCTAATGTCCCAGACCTAGTGATCCTGGACAACCCTTAAAGGGCCAGACCCGGGCGGGCTCAGGTAGACCCCGGGACCCATTGCGTCGGTCCGGCCTGACCAAGTTGAACCATGCCCAGACCCAACTGACCCCTAAATAAATAAACTCATGTAACTAGCGAACTGGGTGTCCATTTGACATGTCGTCAGTGGTGTTGGGACCCCTTTTGTTAAGCAGTCCCTTTGGCATATTCCGGCAGGCCCGACCGAGCCAGGCCAGACCGAGGTTTGATCTCCCCTGTTTCAAGGAAAATGGTGTAACTAATAAACCAGACGTCTGATCAACATGTCTTCTATGGAATAAGGACCCTTGTGAAAAGTTGATCCATTTGAGACACTCTAAGTGAGTTTTTATGGAGTTTGATGTGTGACCTGGGTTGGATCATATATGAATCCAACCAGGGACTTTTTACAAAACTTCCCATATCTCACAGACCAAACGTCCAATCGACGCGTTGTCTGACATGTTGGGACCTCTATGACTGGGCGGTCCCTTGAGTGTGATTTCTGCAGTACTTTGCAATAGTTAAAAAAATAACTGATGGGTTGAGGAGAAGAGCCTTCGGAAGAACAGGTATGCTTAATGCGGGAATCTAGTGGTTGTCTCTAACATGAAGAAGAAGAGCTACCAATGCGGGTCAGCATCAGAAACTCTAGAGTGGGATGATCTAACTGTATGACTAATAATCCCTACCTATGCATCAGTGACCAAGGCAGGTCATCACCAGCAACCAATATAGGTCAGCACCACCGACTAATATGGGTCAGCACCAGCAACCAATACGGGTCAACATCTAGCAACCAATACGAGTCAGTATCAGCGACCAATACAGGTCAGCATATAGCAGCCAATACGGGTCAGCATACAGTGACATATGCAGGTCGGCATTAGAGTTACTATAGATTGGACGATCTGGCTTTACGACTAGTCATCCATATCCTAGTAACCTTGAAGTTATACCATTAGAGTGAGCTGCCTCTTTTTCATTGCTCTTCATGATCTAGATCATGCTTGTGAAATTAACTTTATGGTATTTCTTGTGATGTTTTCCTTTATGTATTACTGAGATACCTTTGGGGGTCTTGGGGTCCCTACTGGGTATTGTTATACTCACCCCTAGATGGGTGTCGCATGCACCTTGTTGTGTTTAGTGGAGTCTACTGACGCTTGAAGGTACAATTTGGATGTTTGGGACTTGGTGGAACTTGGTGTGACAGGATCAGTCAAGATCCTCTTTCTCGACTTCATACATACAGCTACTACCCACCAGGTAGAGCTCCAGGGCAGATGTGACGGTTTTTTACTTTCTTTTCAATTTCTAGGGCTTGTATTCTATCCCACCATTTTCAGTTTATAGTTATACTTGTGGTTATACTTTACACCAATGGTTATACCTTACTTTTGTTGGTTTTTTAATTTAGTTTTCCTTTTTGATTGTGTACATATCTCTAAGGCAATTACTTCCCTATTCAAGAAAAACCTTCAGGTGCTAGTCGCCAACCCCTGACCTATGGAAGGCAGGCTTGGGGTAGTCACGTCCGGGCCCCGTGGGACGGGTTGTGACAAGATTCATGAGGATAAATATTCTTTCCAAATTATTTCTTATATACAAGATTTATACCTTGATATATCTTGGAAATAAATATTTGAGATATCAAGTGCTATGTATAGTTGTAGGAATGTAGAAGGGAATCAAGTATAACCTCATCTACTCATGTTTATCATGTGCATTGAGAGACTATAGACCCTTGGATTCAAACTGATCCAAGAACTAGAAAATGATCTCATTCATTCCACTTTACCATATAGATTCTCAAATTTCATTGTTAATTCTAACATTAATAAGTCACTCCCATATTTTTTGGATTTATTTCTCTAATAAGATAAGTATATTATGAATTATAACCCTTCAGTCCTTTTGGTGAATGATAGGAGGAAAGGAATTACTAATGTGTTAAGGGATAAGTCTATGATAGAGACATTAATACACAACTCTTCTAAGAATATAAAAATATAGAGGGAGGGTAAAGAGTAGTAGGAACTCTTATTTTCATGTGGAAAGAAAGGCCACTATAAGAAGAATTGTATAGATGTGAAGAAGAATAAAGATAACTCTTTTTCTTCTGGTAAATTTTATATTCAATGTAATATGTCTATTTCTACAAGTTATTCATTGGATAATTCATGTGGCTCATGCATTTTTATTCAAATAAAGGAACCAAGTAGATTCAAGACAATTATAAAAGGTGAATTAAATCTCTAATTTTAAAACGGTGTGAGACTAACAACATAAGTAGTGGGATAATATCATCTTACTTTTCCTACTGTAATGGTTCTTATACTAAATAATAATTATTATATATCATATGTTACCATAAACATCATTTGTGTGTCATGTTTAGAAACTAGTTGATTTTATTTCATGTTTGGAAAAAAATTATCTTATGTATAAGGATAACATATGGTATGGTATGGAATATCATAACAATTGGTCATATAATTTTGAAATAGAAAATCTAGTTTTAAAAATTAGTGAAAATTCCAATGAGAATGACTCATTTTCTTCCCACCTTAGTAACATCGGGATAGATCATATAAATGAGAAGTGTTTAAAATAGCTACTTTATGTTGAGTGTTTTGAATTCATTGAGTTAAAACCCATGGATGTATGTTATGCTGGTTTACAAGGTAAAATTACTAAAGTACCATCACTGGGAAAGGATAAATAATCAAAGAACCATTGGAATTGGTTCATACTAATTTATGTGATTTATTTATAGTAGAAGAAATGTGTGGTTATTCTTACTTAATTATATTTACTGAGGACTATAGTAGATATGGATGTATCTAATTAATTACGTATAAGGATGATTCCTTTATTTTGTTTATGGAAAATAATAATGATGTAGATAATCAACTTGTAAATAAGATAATCCACTCTGATTATAGAGAAAAATATGTTAGCAAAGTTTTCATCAATCATCAAAAATGAGTTTTTTATAGTTTCTCAAATCACTCCCCCTTATATAACTCGTGGAATGGTGATAGTGAAAGGAGGAAATGGACCCTTTTAGACATGATCATATTGATGATGAGTTATGAAACTTCACCATTTCACTATTTGGGACATGCACTATAGACTATAGGATATGCACTATACTGAGTACCAAAAAAAGTATAATATGGGATTACATACGAGTTGTGGTATGGGAAGAAACCCAATATATCACATATACATGTATGGTGAAGATCCCAATTTGTGTATGATTTTTATTTGTTATCAACAATTTTCATTGGTTGTCAATGGCGATCAATGAAATAGGAAAATTTCATTGAATTCAATGTGATGAATAATTTTCAAAGTTATTGGTGCTTGGATTATGTTCCCATGTATTATAATATGAAGAAACATATAAATGGTTTGAAGTCTTTGTGTTTCAAAGGTGATTCCTCGATAATTGTCATGGATTCTATTAATGACATTGGATTTCATGGTTGAATAATTCTCTTAGTAACTCTAGCGATTGGTGAACTGATATTCATTTCAAATACATGTATCTAAGTTGATGCATTGTTTATAATATAGAAGTTTCAAGATGATCCATCCAATTTTGTATCCTGATTGGATGATAAAGAGTTATTTAGAATGAATATTCCAGAAATAATAGAATAATAGGAACAGTAATTGAATAGGGTCATGCAATATTTTATTATTTCCTAAGAACCATGCAAGACTCAACTTGAAGAATATTCATATTCTGATATTCATAATCAATTATTTAAATAATATGAAAAAATTTATTTTTCATAATGAAGGTTTAAGGGTGACCATGCATAAAATAGAAGTTCATATAATATACATGAGAAAATAATTTGAATATGATAAAAATGTGGTTATGCAAATTGTTGGTGGAATTATAGTTGATACTTAGTTTTTACTCAGTATTTTTGGTGGGTTTTTGTTTTTACATCATGGATTATTTCACTTAGCATTTATTCTAAGTGTTATCAAAAAATGGGGAAACCCACTAAAACGCCCATTCAAACTAAAACTTGAGACACATGTGGGACCTAGAGGTCAACCATGCCTCAGGGAGGATATAAGGGTCCACCTAATAGGTGGCATGTGAAGTGGATCGTGTATAAGACATCGGTAGGCATGTGTGTAAGTCTTGAAGTGTGTATGCATGAAGGTGGGAATGGTTTGGGCTAAAACACCATTGGTTCATGGCCTGTGTTTGAATAGTGTTTACTGGTTCTGATCCTTGATTGCCAACTCAATCCAAATATCGCATAACTTTCCTAATAAAGTGGAGATAAGAATGGAGGGATTTGTGATGTGGGAACGCTGTATACATCCACTATTCATCCATCTTAAAAAATGACAGACATAACCAGGATCGCAAAAAATGATTAATTAGGGTCTTTTTTATGTCCCATGCATTTATTATTCAATATTTACATGCATATTTTGAGTAATTATTCATCTTCCTCTTCTTGAAACTCAACAATGGTACTGTGTTTTGTCGGAGAAGAAGATCAAACCAACATCGATCAATGAAGAGGCCACCACGGTCGTACCGAGGTCGATATATTGAGACAGTCTTGATTTAAAAATCATGAAACTTAATTTTCATGATTACTATGGAAATGCCTCATCTAAACTGTAAATGTAGTTTTAGGAGGCCCTCTAAGTAGTCAATATCCATGGATAGACTTTGTGCTTTTAAGAAAATTAGTTTCATGCATCCATGATCAGATGAATGTGATTTATTCACTGAAAAGGAGAATCCACTCATGAAGTAAGAATGCCATGATTTTCAGCGTCTCTTTTAACCTGACTGAAAATTAATTTTTTATTGAGAAAGAAAAAACTTTTAAAGGATTGAGCGGAAACCTGAACACTAAAAAACCAAAAAGAATAAGTAAATCGTCAAAATGAATCATCACTTTGTTCCATAAGATATAAAACATAAAGTGACATGCAACCTATGAATTTGATGATCATACCTTTTTTGAATCCACAGATCATGATTCGGTATTGGGAAACATTAAATCGCATAATTGAATTAAAGTCTGGTTTGACTCCTCATGTAAATAGGATTATCTGAGTTCACATGTACCATATTTTTTTCCCAACCCCTTGGGGAGAGGGGAGGGGAATTAACAATATTCAGATTAATGTTGAAAATCAGAGGTTGCGCCTCATATCCAGAACATGATTTCAAAGTAGAACTGCCACCCTGGTTTTGAGTTTTTTATACCAACCTTGGTGGGATTGATATTGTGTTTAAAGGAAGTGCATGGTTGTGATCCATTTATTATAAAAATATTCATAAAAATCCAAGAAAATGTTGTTTCTTATGATATATCAAAAAGTTATCTAAAAAAATAGAACCTCCGAGATGTTCCTGTTATGAAAAGGAGAAAAAAATATCCAAGCCTTAAAGGGTCCATGAAGATGGGTGACTTTTGAACCATTTAGTTTTTGAAAAGGAGAGTTGTGCACATCCTTAATGAAGGAGATCCATTGAAACACAACTGGTGTTTAACAAACTTTTCATGCTTCATGAATATAACTAGTTCCATGAGCCAGTTCATGAGTTGACAACTCCTACTGTGCTTCACGAAGATTTTTTTCGCATAAATTTCTTCTGGAATATGTGAAGTAATGAACAAAAACACATAGTTTTCAAGAAGGATTGTTTTTTGAAAAGAAGAATAATTCATGAAGGCAATGGTAGTGTGCAGTGTGTGAATAAATTAATCACATGCACACATATTTATGATTGGAGATACCTGAGTCAGTGTTGTGAAAAGTTAGTGTGATTATACATATAATGAAGAATATAGTGAACATTTTGTTTGTATATATGTTTGTGAAATAATAAACAAATGGGTAAGTAAATGGTGCATACATGTTTGCATATATGTTTTAGTACATGGTTGAATGATGATACACACAAAATTGGATATTCATAAGAGATACCTGAAATAGATTCAAAGGTAGAAAAAAATAAAAAAATGATAAATGTGCTTCGGATTTACATGCATGTTTGTATATATTTGTGTGTAATAATAAAAAAGGGGGAAGTAAATGGTGCATACATGTTTTCATACATGTTTGAGTGCATGGTTGAATGATGATACACACAAAATTGGATATTCATAAGAGATACCTGAAACAAATTCAAAGGTAGCACAAAATAAAAAAAATGATAAATGTGCTTGGGATTCACATGAATGAACTATATATGATATTTTCGAGTTAGTAATTCAAGAATGAAAAATTATTCATTTGTGAAATGTAATTCTTTCATGAAATAATATAGAACATGAAATGAAATTTAGTTGAATAAATATTTGTTGCATAAGAATAATAAAGGATAACTGATATATTACAAATTTTTGATATTTTATATTTAAGAAAGAGAATTTTACACTACTACATTATTACATATTACTATGTGTCAAAGAAGAATAAGAGAGTGAACAATCTATATTTAGTTATTAAGGCCATATTAATTATGATGGTGATGTGTTGAGATGATCTTGATTATTCTAATAATCACATAAGAGGTTTGTTATTCTAGCAAGTAGAATAACAAGATTTAGTGTAGTTGGTTTTGTACTAAATAAGAAAGAGATCAAAACATTGTTATAGACTATTACATATTAGGGTCAAATATCATAGGCTAAAGAAGAAGTAAGTGGATAATCTATATTTAGTTGATCATTATTTATGTTAGGTAGAATGATATTCATCCTTCCACATCATATTTATATTATTGATATTGATATAAGAATAAGATAGTGCAGCTATCAAGTTTACTATTACAAAGAAGTAATGAGTGTTTGTTTCCTACTACTGTCCAAGTAAAAAAGGGAATAAGAAGTAATTGGAATATCAAAGAAACATTGTATTATCCAACAGTAGTATCAATATATGTAATACTTTATTGGTTTTATAAATAACCTTATCAACAAGGAGAATATTATCTTCATAAGTGGTATATATATCTGTCCATGTTTTGTAAAACCTACACTGGTAATTGAATATATTGAATTGTAGGTGAAAGAGTATTTCATACTTGTAGTAACAACATTAAAAGGATTATTTTCTAGTGATTGTGTGGTCAGGATCATTTTCAGACAATTCCAAGGACTAGATACTCATATTGAGCAATGAACCTTCGAAAAATATCATGTTCTATCTTTTAATACATTCATATACTTTCATGAAATAGGGAAAATAGAATAAGATAATCAAGATCCCGATAGGTCAAAGAGGTAAAGGTATTAAAAAAATTTATTTGTTTTAAATAGTTTACAACATTGATTCACCTCCAACCCCAACCCTCTTAGTGTTAGGCATATCCTAAACTGGTTATTTCATATGGGGATGTGGGGTTTTTCTCAAGATTATACCAAATGATAAATTAGCATCTCGGTGTATGAAGTGTATCTTTATAGGTTATCCAAAGGAGACAAAAAGATATTAACTATATAAACCATTAAAAATAAAGGTGAGTGTAGTAATACATGATAAATTTTAATAAAGTGAACACATTTACAATGGAAATAGTGGGATCAATTTTGACACTGATGAATTTGATGTTCCAAATGCATAAGAGTTGGTATGGGAATAATCTCTACAATATATAAGGGGAGAGAGACAAATAGATATGGTTATCTTGTCACTGATTCAAGTGACACATTACTCTTAGATAATGATAAACCTCAATCCTAAAACTACAAAAAAGACAAAATCATTTTTTTTATTGAGGAAAAAAAAGCCTAGTCCTACACCCCAAGGATTTGATGAGGCTATAAAAATTTAAGAGAGCCTATAATAATGGATTATTAGAGATTAATTAATGAAAAAATAGAACCATAAAAGGGGAAGGATCCCATATAAGAGAAAATAGTGAAGGATTTAGAGGAAAGATCCCAATAAGTGAGATAATCGGCCTCTTTATTTCCCTCTCACCATGTGTGAGTGATGCTTGTGCCTCTGGAAATCAAATTATTAAACTTTTAGACCTGGTAAGTGATTAACTAGGGAGTTCATATACTACCATGCAGAGAGTTGAGAAGGAGAAAGGAATAATTTTCAATGGAATCAATCCTGATATTCTTCTCCCTACACATAATAAGGCATGCAAGATACACATTTTATTCATCCAAAAATGATTTTCCTTGAACAAAAGTGGACATGAAATAAATAACAACTAATACATTACCATTTCACACAAGACCTCCACCCCACATCACACCCATAACACAAGATCCATCCATGTTGACTTTTAACCCAGTATCATTTGGGTACCAATGAATCTAGTGACTAGGATGGATTATAGGAAGAGGAATCGAGATTACCAAGAAACTTGAGTTATTTCAAAAAAGGAGAGGCATCACACATTATATGTTTTTTGATCAGGTTTTCTAATATTTTTTTAAAATAAATGGTGATCTAATAACTCTATATACCCTCTAACAAGGCCTCATTCCTTTCAAAACATAAACAGTCACATCCAATAGTTAAAATATATCCTCTCAATTTAGTTTCATAGCTATTATCCAAGACACATTAGAACAAGAGAAAAATCACTCAAAAAACCTATGACATCACACTAGAAGATCTTCCCAAACTGGTCCACAAACATTTTACCCACTAAATTTCGAAGAAGTGGTGTTGAACAGTTTTCATGCAATGCATACTACTGCAATGACATCAGGACACAAGTTGAATACATGTATGTTGTGTAATATTTTGTGTCCTATAACCAACTGGTTGTACTTTGATTACATGGATATTTAATGTATTTAAATATTAAACATCTTATTACATATTTTTCATTGTTCTGCATGACTATGATGTAATAATGTTCTAGAGTATTTATTGCATTGATAAGGTCATGGCGGTTCCCCACTATGATGAGAACCTTGAAATGATATAACAATATTCTTAAATATAGTTCTACAGTTGGATTACCTGCTATGAAGGGACATATAGCATGCAGACTGTCAGGTGTGAGTACTCATAAGAAGATGAGACTTCCTCTCATGGAGTTCTCACTTGGTAATCTCTAAGAAATGAGATTATAAGAACAGACCCATGAGTAAGAATTCTATATATTCTGGTGTCATCAGATATTTCTATCTATGAGCATGTGTAATGATCCTTAGACTTTTAGATTATCGTTAATATGTGTCATGACTCACGAACTTTGATTTACTGATGAAAAATGTCACACAGACAGTTGGCGAGAAGTAGGGTACGTCGGGTGCATCACGAGTGGCATTTTATTAATGGATAAGTCTAGGAAGGATTTTCCCCTTCCATTTAAAGAAGTTGATATCTCGTCCCTTTTAAGAAATAGAACCGTCGCACAAAATTCTATGGCCATGGTATAAAGACGATTTTATTTCAGGTAGTCAAAGAACAACGTATCAAGCATAAAAGTTGATCACACAATCATGAAACCTGCTTAATGAGATATTGAGACAAAGGGATTATATTACCCAGTGAGCATTCTTATGCAGATGTCGTTTTTATGACTTTATATTCTTTCTCTTGGGTGCCTTGACCCATTGTTAGACAGTACTCTTGGACTTTAGGCAAGCCCGACTAATGCCAACGATAAATAATCCTAGAGGGTCACACACTAAGTGTTTTTGGTGGCCTTGGTTAAATTCTATTTGAAATTAATTAATGAAATAAATAATATTCACAAAACCATGGAAAAATTTTATTTAAGTTAATATGATCACATAAATTAAATAAAATATATTTATTTATTTTATTGATCATTTAATAAATATTTAATTTCTAGTTTGTAAATAAAATATTTATTTAAGAGAATAAATTATTTATTTATTTACTTGGGTGCTCAATAAATGGAAGTGGAGTTCGAGTGGACCAAGGCCATTCTAGTAGAAAAATAATTATTTTCATGATGGTAAATAATTATTAGTTGGCACAAGTTAAAATAATAATGACGCTGCTACTATTTTGTAACGTGAAATTTTATTCATAATTTTGTTTTGTTCAAGTTGGCACACCATAAATAATGATTTGGTATTATTATTATTATTATGAGCATGGGTTTTCTCTAATTTCCTAAATTTATTTAATTGTTGTTATGAAATTAAATATTGTAACTGAAGTTCCAGGAATATAAATAGACAAATACGTCTATTTTTCCATTACAAACACACCGCACCACACGCTTGGTGAATTGAGAATTGTTGAGCCAAACAATTTCCCTATCAAATCCTTTTCTCTCCCCTATCAAGAATGAGAGACATTATTCAATACCGAAGAACAAGCGATCAAGAAATACTGACACAAGACACTAGCTTCTATGCACTAGCACCCAGAGAACGAGCGGTGTCGATCGGAGGCCATCGGAGCATGTGTGGATCACCGCAAAAGGGATTTTAGTTTGTATCCTTAAAATCACAACAAGATAATTTGGAAGCATAATTCTATATGATCAACATAATCAAAGAATAAAATATTGATGATCCAGGTATTCTTTTCTTTATGAAATTAATGAAATTAATTATAAACATGGTGTGAAAGATCCTCTCTAAAGGTTTCGGGCCTCTTCCCTCTTTATCTAAATCTTTGATTCTATTCCATGGAGACCGGTGTTCATCATCGTATTGATCCCAGAATAATCATTAATCATGGTAAAAATTAAATTTCGGTGTCATCCCAACCGTGCTTCCGCTGCGCCCAGAACCTACAAGTGGTGTTAGAGCAGTTACATTATAGTTTATAATTATTTAAATATTTTGTTGATGACTTACGCATTTAATAATTTAGTTGTTTCAATTCATGTTAATCATTCTACAAATCTTAATCTCAAGATATTTTCCTCCTCTTACCTTCCTCGTTCACCTTAAAAAATGATCTTTTCATTAATTTTGATGAAAATAAAATAGAAGATCTCATCCAAAGGTTCAAAAGATTATTAGATATACAACACCAGAACACACAGTGTGTATTTAGTATTACATGTCGTGTATTCAATATTCAATGCATCAGACCGGTTCACCAAACCATGCCATGTGTTGGAGTCTTTCTAAGTCTTAAATGGATTTGTGTGTTGATGAGGAACAGTTGTCACGTGGTTTCCAAATTACACGCCATGTAGTTCACTAGACATGGTGTGTAGTCCCTTCAGGTTAGGGTTGAACCGTGTACCCCATACACGGCTTTCCCAGCTGGAAACCATGTAATATGGACACTACACAGCATGTGGCCCACTGAACACACCATGTACTCTGAATATTTCCAAAGTACATCTACACGCCATGTCCCTGAGCGTGTACTTCGGATGGATGGTGAACAATAGTATACGTTGTGTAGTCGGAACTACACATAGTATACTCATCCAAATTACACATATTTATTATAATTTATTATTATATTATACAAACCCTTCAGACATGTACCATAGTGTGGACGTCAAGCTGAGGAATAACATGTGATAAGTGTTTTATATATATTTGTGTGTTTAATTTAACATCTACGTAATGTTCATTTGTACTCATTGGGTAGTTATGAATGAGAATTCACTGCTTTTCCTCCAAGGTACAAGTTACATATAGATATATTTTTAAATGAATTTATTTTTTTAAAATTATTATGGAAGAGAATTTTAAGGAAATTCAGAAAAGGGTTTAAGATAAAAGGATTGATTAATTAAAGATAATAATTAATTGAATCGAGTGTGATTTATCTTAAACAAGAACGATTAAAGAATTGAATTATGGTTTCATTTATGTGTAAATATCATTGCATGTTTGGATGATCATGAGCTAAACCAAGACCTTTGTATGTGGATGGTTTCTTTTAATTAATTTATTTAAATTATTTTTGTTGGCCTCCGAGCCTTCTCCTCATTAATATTTAGGGACATCATGCCCAAGAATTTTTTATGTAAAACCCCTTTTTACCCCTCACCTACATGTGAGTTTAAAAAAAAGCTTATGTAATGGATGGAACTCCCAAGATAGTAGAGGCAGTTCAAGCTGGAGCCGAGACGAAACCAATCCTAGTAGATACAAAGGTGGATAGGTGGAAAGCTGTAAAAACGAACCCAAAAGGTTCAAGATGTTTCTCCCCTAGGTCGGGGTAAGTGTATTAACCTCTAGATAAACTAACCATTAGAAAATCTCATTATCATTCCCTTTATTTTACTTCTGTTAGTTTCATGGTTTATCATTATGGATGTGTTTTCACAATCACATAATTAATGAATTAAACAAGCATGAAAAATGGAACAAAAATAAACAAGACTTATTCATAAATATTATCAATACATGGTTAATCACTTAAGTAAGTTCCACTTAATATTAAAAATCATGTGATAATGATAATAATAAATTCATACATAATAGATTAAAATACCTCAAATAAAATATTAATTTAGACGAATCCTTCTGTTACTTGATTAAGGGAAAAACTCAATAAAACTATGTGTTTTACCAACCCTTGTTGGGACACTTACTTTTATACAGGAAGACCTTATGAAAGGTTTCCGGTCGACTTAACCATATTACATTAAGAGGAGTATCCCTTGCTATACTTGGTGTAATATTGGAGGCAAGAGTTGAGGAAATCCAAAAGTCATGGTTCTAGGAATGGGGATTCCACTCAACAGATCAAGTAGTTTAAGGCCCGTAGTTGGAAAAGACCTTCCAACCCAAATACCTTCAAATTTCTTGACCAACCCTTATTGGGGTTATGCGAAAAGGAATATAGATCTGTGCCACTATAATGTCATGAAAACTGGACATTCTGAGTTCAATGGTGAGGGAAATTGGGACATGATAAAATAGTGGGAGACATAATAAAAATTTATTATTTCTCATAAAATGTAATAAAGAAAGTACTAATGGTCTACTCTTTTAATTGTAGAATAAAATTAACAAGCATGTCAACCACGCTATCCCTATGATCAATTCGGGATAAAGAAAACTTCCTCACCTGCAGTAACTTTCAATAATGGTTTAGATGCCTTTGGGTTATCATACGCCATGAACGGAAGTCTTATGTGTTGGAGTCATCATTACCTGATTTGCCTACCAAAGAGGCGAGTGATGAGGATTTCCTGGTCTATGAGAAACATATGAACAACACGGTCGACGTTTAATGCTTGATGATATCATCAATTTCTAGTGATCTCATGAAGTCTCATGAAAACATGGCTACTTATAGAATTCCCGAGCACCTATGTGGTGTTTTCTAGGAGAGAGCAAGACAAGAAAGGTTTGAGATCTCTATGGAACTGTAACGACCCGAACTTTTGAATAATTTTTGTTTCCTAATATTTTTTGTGTTATTTTATTTTATACTCAACAAAACTATATTCTTTAATTAACAAAGTGAGTATAATTAAATGATACTATTGGGTTTCGACTGTTATATGACCGTTGGTCAATATGAATGTTGGAAACTAAACTCTTAACATTACAATTATTGTTTATAAATACAAGTGATCTTGGTTAATTAATACATAAAGAAGAATTGATGGCCTCCTCTAGTAGACTCAAGTCGTTTGAAGCCCATCTGATTGATCTTGGGAAAGAGGTAGCACCACTGGGCTTTACTCTGGACCAAATCCAAGCTGAACTTCATCATGTGAAGCTGGAATGAAATCGCCTTCGAGAGAAGTTCAAGATGATAGAAATAACCACTCGGGCAATGTTGGCCGAGCTGCCCCAAGATTCTTTCACCTTCGAACTCCTTACACTTAGGTCCTATTTTGGTGTTATAAGGGGCTATGTAACGAGATCATAGCTCTTTTTTGTAATCCTTAGATATAAATAAAAAAATTTATTTCTTATTATGGTGAAGTTTGTGAATTTCAAATGTCCGGATAAATATAGGACGTATATTATTAGTTTTTTTGGAAAAAGGATATTTTAAAATATTTATGTAAACCTTAAATAATTAATAATGTGTAATGATTTTCAAAAAATGGTCTTATACAGTTATTTTCAGTAATAAATTTAGAGTCTAATAAGATCAACTTAATTTTTGGTGAATAGTAAATTATGAATAGTGATTTTATGCTTCTGAATAGTAATGTGACCAAATGGATTGGTCACCTCACTTAAAAAAAAAGTATTAATATAATTTAGGAACCTTGATTGAGTAATGTGATTCAATAAAATAGGTAAATAACCATTTCAGAAATTATTTGTTAAGTATTAGTTTTTTTGGGTTAATAGTGTTTTTTATTTAAAAATTAAATTAAAATTATTTAGAAAATTATTTTTATAAAATGGAGTTCACTTTTCAATTCGGAGCATTGATTTTAGGTTGAGGTGAATTTTTGGGATTTTTCTGAGAAAGTAGAATTTTTGGTGAATAGTGAAATTACAGTTTTGAGTTTCGGGTGTTTAATGACATCATTAAGGATGTCATAATTATGTAATCAATATTTTCTACTTATGAATAGTGGGATATTCTATGAGGTTTCCTAAGTGTCCAATACCATGGGAAAATAACATGGGAATGCCCATGGTTTTTCCAATACCATCGATGAGGTGTCCCCTGGCCATTAATGATTTGTTCCCTCACTCCTATAAATACCAAGACATTCACTCATCCATTTCATTACAAAGTCCCCCTCAATGAAGTTATGGTCTCTTTACCTCCCAAGGAACCCTCAAGCCTCCCAAGGTCCCAACCTTCAAGCTTTCAAAGTTACTCTTCAAGGTAAGGGATCCTTTCACCCTCCTCTTTTAAGTCATGAATTCCTTTATGTTGTGTCTTATAATTTTCATCTCTTTATGTTGATGGTATGTTCTTATATGTTCTCATTTATTTCCATTACATGTCTAATTGTTGATAGACCATTTCCTCTCTCATCAATTTGTTTTCTGAATTTTTAAGTGACGTCGTTAGGCTGCTGAATTTCTCGTAAAAGAAATCACATCTTCTCTTTCCTTTAATGTTTCCTTTTCATGTGGTATGTCATTAAAATATCCATACCATTATCTTATTCAGTTCCCATAATGTATTATTAATTATTTTTGAGTTGGTGACCCTTGTCCTCTCTCTTTTCAATGTTTTTTAAAACCATGTTATATAGCCATTATGCTGCAGAATTTTCGTCTCAAAATTTCTCTCTTTCTCTAAAGAAATTATCTTGTTTTATATATGTGAATACCCATACCTATTTCGTTTCTATTGGTGTTCATAAATACATAAATATGATATATTTGGTTATTGAATTGAAATATATATATAACCCTCACTCCCTTTACATGGGTTATAAATGATATAATGATCTTATTTTTTAGCACTCTTAAAACGTCACGATTTTGAAATGAAACCCATTTCTTTGATTCTATTTGGGTTATTTTTGAAATGTTTGATTATGATATATTTGGATCACATGAAAGTAAATACATATGAATGGTGTGCCCTGATAGCTCTCCAATTCATTGGGTAAATAATTAATCTCTAGAGATGACAAGTTTTACGATACCTTGGCGAATAACCTTGGTAATTTTTATGACGCCTTGGGGATGGACCTTAGTGATATGTTCATGAATTTCTAAATGACATTTTGTAGCCACATATTAAGGTTATGATTCATGTTATTTTCATTTTGATATGCCTATACTATAATTTCTCTTGTATTTATTTTTTTATCAAGTTCATATTGATACACAAGTAAACTTATTCCCTTGTTTACCCTTACTGGGCCTTCTGGTCACCCTTTTCTTTGAATGTATGTATCCTGGTTATGAGATGAAGTAATTGTACTTAGGATAAACTTATGATGAATCCTTAAAAAGGGATTAGAATAATGTTTTTTGTTTTATTCAAGTTTTATTGTTCCTGATTTCCAAGACACTAGACTTTAAAGATCCTCTGTATGTAAAATGTAATGAAAAGATATGTATTAAAAAGGTGTGATGCCACTGTTGGTATCAAAGAATAGTTTAGTAATTTATGGAAATTATGATATGATAACTTTAGGGATAATACTATTTAAAATTTTAAATATAGGAAAACTTCTTGGTATTTTGGTGAGCATTGAGTAAGTGGTTTATCGAACAAATACATCCCTCTCTGGATATGACCAGGTAGAGGTGGCTCTAGCACAGATGTACATAGGGGTAAAACCCGAAAACACCGCTTTGAGCTAGACATGAACGGGAACTGGTGCATGAAAATGGGCCTTGTTGCACTCTTGATTATGACACTCCCCGGGGATATGTTTGGTTAATCAATGCTTTTTATGAATCATTATGAAGAAATTATAGAGAAATGTGATTGTTTAAGCATAAAGTTTTATGACATAAAATCCTTTATAGTTAAAAGATTTTTAAATGGAAAAGTTTATCACTAAGAGTTTATTCTTTTAGAAAATGGAGGGTAATAGGAGGAACTGTTCAAATGGTGACCGCAATGGACCATGCATTGACGGCCCTCCAATGGAAGCAGGAATGGAAACATTCATGCGAATGATGAACCAACTGAATCATGTTATGGGAAATAACATGAATCAAGCTGAGAGACTGATCTCACCACCAAGAGAACAATATTCAGTTGACTCCTTTATGCATCAATGAACACCAAACTTCAGTGTATCAACCGACCCATTGATTGATGAGTAGTGGATCAGCTCCATCGAGAAGTTCCTTTCAATGCTCTGTTGTTCAAAGAAAGAGAAGGTCACCCTGGTTATATATCGCTTAGAAGGAGAATTTGATCAGTGTTGGGAACTGATAAAAAACACAAGGCCGCGGTTGGAGGTTGAAGCTATGGAGTGGGAAGAGATTAGAAGGATCATTTTCAGTAAGTATTTTCCTCGTTCCTTGAGAAAAACGATGGAGAATGAGTTTCTCGAACTGAAGTAGAAGGAGAACGAATCTGTCAGAATTTGTGAGATGAACTTCACTAGACTTTCATGATATACCTCTAGCTTTGTCACAGATCCAAATGTTAAGGTTGATAGATTCTTCGGTGGACTAAGACCTCATCTGCGGAAGAATCTAGGAAACTGAAACTATGATATCTATGAGGGGATCGTGCGGAGTGCGATGAAAGTCTAGCTAGAGTTTGGTGAGATACAGTGGTCTCATAAATCCAATGATAATAAGATATTGATAGAGCTGGGCTTAGGGTGGACTTTTGATTAGGGAAGAGGAGGAAATAAAGTGCAACTTCCTATGTGTAGTAAATATGATAAGAATCATTCAGGGAACTGCCTGCTCAGGAATGGGATATACCACAAGTGAGGAAGAGATGGCCATATTGTGAGGAATTGTCGAAGTGAGGTGAAACCTCAACTTCCAAACAGAAATGAATAGGGGAAGATGGTGCAGTCCCTACCTGATGTCCAGTGCTTTAAGTGTTGACAACGTGGGCACTTTTCCAATCACTGTCTAAATTCGAGGGCATAAAGGGGAACCACCATCATCCTGAACAATGGCCAAGGGAACAAGGTTGTACTTTTTCAATCACTACGGCTGAAGTTGAAGCTCCAAATGATGTGGTGGCAGGTACTCTTTTTCTTCTCTCAGTGCTAGAATGTACTTTCTTTGATTATGGTTCTGCCCATTCCTATATTTCCTCTAATTTTGCAAAGAATTTAGAATCAAACCCTGATTTTCTAAAAGTAGAGTTATCATTCAAGACTCCTGGTGGGACTATCCAAGCATTGTTAGTGTTTAGAAACTCTAGTATTTAATTTAGTGATCACAACCTTATCACAAATCTAGTATTCATTCCCATGCTAGAATTCGATATTATACTAAGGATGGACAGGCTCTCAAAGTATAATGCTAAGATCAATTGCAGAAGCAAGGAAATATCAGTAGACTTAAATGAAAAACCTACAGTTATCTTCCAAGGAGATATATCTCAACCAGATATTTGTCTAGAAGAACCCACTATATCCTTCTTTATGGATTTGATCAGTGAAGAAGAAGATGATGAGAGTTTAAGGATAGAAAATTTCCCCATCATCTAGGAATACGTTGACGTATTTCCTGAGGAGTTTCCTAGACCTCCCCCAGAAAGAGAGGTATAGATCTCTATTGAACTCGTTCCTGGATCTCTTCCAATATCAAAGACCCCATATAGAATGGAAAATGTGGAGCTGTAAGAATTAAAGAAACAACTCCAAAATCTTTTGGATAAGGGGTTTATCCTAACGAGTGTGTCTCCTTAGGGAGCACATATTCTCATTATAAAGAAGAAGGATGGATCGATGCGGCTATGCATTGATTATAGAGAACTGAACAGGATCACAGTGAAGAACAAATACCCTCTTCCAAGAATTGATGAGTTATTTGACCAACTTCATGGGGATCAATTATTCTCTAATATTGATCTTTGATTTGGTTATCATCAATTGAGGGTGAATAAAGAAGATATTTTTAAAACTTCCTTCTGATCAAGATATGGATATTATGAGTTTTTTGTTATGCCCTTCATACTGACTAATGCACCTGAAATTTTTATAGATTTTATTAATAGAGTCTTTAAGGACTACCTTGATAACTTTGTGGTAGTTTTTATTGATGATATTCTAAAATATTCCAAAAGTCACGAGGATCATGAGGATCATCTAAGGGCTATTTTTCTAACTCTGCAGAAAGAGAGTCTTTTTGGAAAGTTTAGTAAATGTAAATTCTGGTTACAAAAAGTCACATTCTTGGGGCACATTATTACCAATGAAGGAATCATACTTGACCCTATGAAGACAAAAGTTGTAGAGGAGTGGCCTCAAAATACAACAATTACTGAAATTAGAAGTTTCCTAGGATTAGCAGGATATTATAGGAGGTTTGGGAAAAACATTTCATAACTTTCTAATCCATTAACCAAGTTAACTCGAAAAGGGGTCAAGTTCATCTGAACAAAGTAGTGTGAGGAATGTTTCCAAGATCTGAAGAAGAGATTCGTTATTGCACCCGTGTTAACTCTGCCCTTAAGTGGAGAAGGATTCTTTATTTTTAGTGATGAATATCTCAAAGGGCTTGGGTGCATCTTCATGTAAAATGGCAAAGACATTGCTTATGCATCTCGACAGTTGAAGACTCATGAGCATAATTATCCTACGTATGATCTGGAGCTGGTTGTGGTCATTTTTTTCTCTGAATATATGGATGCACTATCTCTATTGGAAAAGATTTGATATATACACATACCATCAATGTTTGAAGTATATTTACACACAAAAGGAATTGAACATGAGACAAAATAGATGGTTGGAACTTCTTAAAGACTATGATTGTTCAATTCATTATCATCCGGGAAGAGCAAACAAAGTTGCTGATGCATTAAGAAGAAAATACCTAGTTGTCCTTTCCATGATGATAATTCAAAGGGATCCTTTGTTTAACGACCTAGTAAAGCTGGACATTGGAATTATAAGGGAAGGGACATCATCAACCCTAACCCAAATGATTTCTTATCCATCGTTACTAGAGAAGATCTAGATATATCATAAATACGATCATTTGTTACATAAGAAGTTTGAGGCTATAAAGGATGGGAATTTTCCTGAGTTCAAAATTGATCTAGAAGGTGTACTGAAATTTTGTACAAGACTATGTGTTCCATCAATTCTGGAAATAAATAAAGATTTGATGGATGAATCTCATATCTCTAATTTCTCTATACATCCTGGAAGCGAAAAAATTTATAGGGACCTTCGTGATCATTTTTGGAGGGATAATATGAAAAGGGAGATTGCTGACTACCCTTCAAGGTGCCTGGTATGTCAGCAAGTGAAGGAAGAATGAAAAATTCCTAAAGGGGTATTTCAACCAATACCCATACCAGCATGGAAGTGGGATTATATCACTATGGGATTCATCACTAGTCTCCCGATAACTTCCAAAGGAAACCATGTGATATGGGTTATTGTCAACCGCCTCACCAAGACTGCCCATTTTATCTCTATCCGGGAAGATTTATCTCTTGATCAACATTCCAGGATTTACGTGAAGGAAGTGGTAAGACTGCATGGAGTTACACTTTCTATCTTTTCTAATCGTGATCCAAGGTTCACATAAAAATTCCAGAGAAGTATTCAACATGCTCTGAGCATTGAATTGAATTTCAATATGACCTATCACCCCAAAACTGATGGACAATATGAAAGTACTATTCAAACACTCGAGGACATGCTAAGAACATGCTCAATGGAATTTAAAGGTGGATGGGATCAACATATCCATTTAGTTGAGTTCTCTTACAACAACAGCTTCCACTCTAGCATTGAAATGGCACCCAATTAAGCTCTATATGGGAAGCGATGTAGAAATCATACTTTTTGGGATGAATCTGGCGGGAGAAAGCTTCTTGGGCCTAATCTTGTTCAAGAGATGACAGAAAACGTCCATGTCATACAACAACACATTAAGGCTTCTCAAAGTTGGCAAAGATCTATGCCGACAACCGTCGAAGGGACGTGGAGTTTGATGCTGGTGATAAGGTCTTTCTTTGACTATCACCTTGGAAGAGATTCATGAGGTTTGGGAAGAAAGGGAATCTCATCCCTAAGTACATTGGCCCCTATGAAATCTTTGATCGTGTGTGATCAGTGGCCTATCGGCTTGCACTCCCTCCAAATCTAGCACAAGTTCATGATGTCTTCCTTGTATCCCTCTTAAGGAAGTGCATACCTGACCCTCCACATGTAATGAACCCAGAGGTGGTACAACTGGAACATGAAATCTCTTATGAGGAATAGCCGGTGGAGATCTTGGATCATAGAGACAAGGTTCTACGTAACAAGACTACCCACCTTGTTAAGGTGTTGTGCAAGAACCACAAATACGAAGAAGGCATGTGGGATCCTGAGAAATCTATGAGGCAGAAGTACCCACAAATTTTCTCTTCTTAGGGTATGAGTCAAATTTTAGGGATGAAATTTCCTAATGGGGGAAGAATGTAACAACCCGAACTTTTGAATAATTTTTTTCCTAACTTTTTGTGTGTTATTTTATTGCATACTCAACAAAACTATATTCTTTAATTAAAAAAGTGAGTATAATTAAATGATACTATTGGGTTTCGACTGTTATATGAAAGTTGGTCAATATGACCGTTGGAAACTAAACTCTTAACATTACAATTATTGTTTATACATACATGTGATCTTGGTTAATTAATACGGAAAAAAGATTCGACAGACTCCTCTAGTAGACTCGGGCCGTTTGAAGCCCATCTGATAGAACTTGGGAAGAAGGTAGCACCACTGGACTTTTCTTAAGACCAAACAAAAGCCGAACTTCATCGTGTGAAGTGGGAACAGAATCGTCTTCAGGAAAAGTTCAAGCTAATATAAATCACCACTCGGTCTATGTTGGCCGAGCCGCCCCAAGATTTTATCGCCTTAGCACACCTTACACTTGGGTCCTATGCTGGTGCTATAAGGGGCTATGTAACGAGACCTTAGCTACTTTGTGTAATCCTTTGATATAAATAAAAATTATTATTTATTATTATGGTGAAGTTTGTGAATTTCAAATGTCCAGATAAATATAGGATGTATATTATTAGTTTTTTGAAAAAAGTATATTTTAAAATATTTATGTAAACCTTAAATAATTAACAATGTATAATGTTTTTCAAAAAATGGTCTTCTACAGTTATGTTCAATAAGAAATTTAGAGTCTAATAAGATCAACTTAATTTTTTGGTGAATAGTAAATTATGAATAGTGATTTTATGGTTATGAATAGTAATGTGACCAAATTGATTAGTCACCTCAGTTAAAAAAAGTATTAATATAATTTAGGCACCTTTATTAAGTAATGTGATTCAACAAAATAGGTAAATAACTGTTTCAGAAATTATTAGTTAAGTATTAGTTTTTTAGGGTGAATAGTGTTTTTTATTTAAAAAATAAATTAAAAATATTTAGAAAATTATTTTTATAAAATGGAGTTCACCTTTGAATTCAGAGCATTGATATTAGGTTAAGGTGAATTTTTGGGATTTTTCTGAAAAAGTTGAATTTTCGGTGAACAGTGAGATTACAGTTTTGAGTTTCGGGTGTTTAATTACATCATTAAGGATGTAATAATTATGTAATCAATCTTGTCGACTTATGAATAGTTTTATATGCTATTAGGTGTCCCAAGTGGCCAATACCATGGGAAAATACCATGGTCAAGCCCATGGTTTTTCCAATACCACGGATGAGGTGTCCCTTGGCCATTAATGATTTGTTCCCTCACTCCTCCTATAAATACCAAGCCATTACCTCATCCATTTCATTAAAAAAATCCCCCTCAACGAATTTCTGGTCTTTTTTCCTCCCAAGAAGTCCTTCCAAGGTGCCCCCAATCCTCCCAGGGTCTCGGCCTTCAAGATTTCGAAGTTACTCTTCAAGGTAAAGGATCCTTTCACCCTCCTCTTTTAAGTCGTGACTTCCTTTATGTTGTGTCTCCTAATTTCCATATCTTTATGTTGAGGGTATGTTCTTATATGTTCTAATTTCTGTACATTCCATGTCTAATTTTTTAGAGATCCTTTCCTCTCTCATCAATTTGTTTTCTGAATTTTTAAGTGACGTTGTTAGGCTGCCGAAATTCTCTTAAAAGAAATCACATCCTCTCTTTCCGTTCATGTTTTATTTTCATGTTGTACGTCATTCAAATATCCATACCATGATCTTATTCAGTGCCCATATTTTATTATGAATTATTTATGAGTGGGTGACCCATGTCCCCTCTCTTTTCAATGTTTTCTAAAACCATGTTATATAGTCGTTATGATGCAGAATTTTCGTCTCAAAATTTCTATCTCTTTCTCTCAAGAAATTATCTTGTTTTATATATGTGAATACCCAGACCTATTTAGTTTCTATGGATGTTAATAAATACATAAATATGATATATTTTATTCTATAATTGACATATATATAACCCTCACTCCCTTTCCATCGGTTATAAATGATATAATGATCTTATTTTTTAGCACTCTTAAAATGTCACGATTTGGAAATAAAACCCATTTCTTTGATTTTATTTGGGTTATTTATGAAATGTTTGGTTATGATCTGTGTGGATCACATTATAGTAAATTAATATTAAGGGTGATCCCTGATATTTCTCCAATTCATTGGGTAAATAATTAATCACTAGAGATGACAAGTTTTACGATACCTTAGTGAATAACCTTGGTAATTTTTATGACACCTTGGGGATGGACCTTCATGATATGTTCATGAATGTATAAATGAAATGTTGTAGCCAAATATTCATGTTATGATTCATGTTCCTTTCATTATGATATGGATATTATTTCATTTCAATTGTATTTATGTTTTTATAATGTTCGTATTGATATCATAAGTAAACAGATTCCCGTGTTTACCCTTACTGGGCCTTCTGCTCACCCTTTCCTTTGAATGTATGTATCGAGGTTATGAGATGCAATAATTTTACTTAGGATAAACTTATGATGAAGCCTTACAAGTGGATTAGAAGAATTTTTTATGTTGTATTTAGGTTTTATTATTCCTGATTTCCAAGACACTAGACTTTAATGATCTTATGTATGTAAAATGTAATGAAAATTTATGTATTAAAAAGGAGGGATGCCATAGTTTGTATCAAAGGATAGTTTAGTTATTTATGGAAATTAGGATATGAAAACTTTAGGAATAATCTTATATAAAAGTTTTAATATACTAAAATTTCCTAGTATTTTGGTGAGTATTGAGTAAGTTCTTTATCGAACAAACACATCCCTGTTTGGATACGAGCAGGTAGAGGTGGCTCCGGCACAGATATGCATAGGGGTAAAACCTGAAAACACCGCTTTGAGATTGACCTGAACGGGAACTGGTGCATGATAATGGTCATTGTGTCACTCTTGGTTACGAAACTCCTAGAGGATATGTTTGGTTAATCTCAAGCATTTTATGAATCATTATGAAAGAATTATTGATAAATGTAATTGTTTAAATGTGATATTTTGTGACATAAAATCCTTTATTATTAAAAGATTCATAAATAAAATAAGTTATTCACTAAGATTTTATTCTTTTATAAAATGGCGTGCAATAGGAGGAACCATGAAAATGGTGACCGCAAGGGACCATGCACTGACATCCCTCTGATGGAAGTAGGAATGTGAACATTCATGCGAATGATGAACCAACTAACTCAAGTTATGGGGAATAACTTGAATCAAGCTGAGAGATGGATCGCACTATCAAGAGAACAACATTCTGTTGAGTCCTTTTTTCGTCAATGACCAAAAAACATTAGTGAATCCACTAACCCATTGATTTTTGAGCAGTGTATTAGCTCCATCGAGAAAATATTTTATGTGCTCCACTGTTCAGAGCAAGAGAAGGTCACCCTGGTTGTCTGTCGCTTAGAAGGAGAAGCTGATCAGTGGTGGGAACTGATCAAAAACATGAGGCCACAATTGGAGGTTGAAGCTATGGAGTGGTAAGTGTTTAGAAAAATATTTTTCAGTAAGTATTTCCCTTGTTCCATGAGAACAAGGATAGAGAAGGAGTTTCTCAAACTGAAACAGAAGGAGAATGAATATATTGGAATCTATGAGGCGAACATCACCCGACTTTCATGATATACCTATAGCTTTGTCATGGATCCAAATGGTAAGTTTGATAGATTCTTAGGTGGACTGAGACCTCATCTACAGAATAATCTAGCCAACTGTGAAGGGATCATGCAGAGTGCGATGAAAGTCGAGATGGAGTTTGGTGAGATGCAGTGGCCTCATAAATCCAATGACAAGAAGAGATCGATAGAGCCTATATTATGGAGGAATTTTGATCAGGGAAGATGAGGAAAGAAAGTGAAACTTCCTATGTGTAATAAATGTGGGAACAAGCATTAAGGGGACTACCTCCTTGTGAGCGGGAGATGCTACAAGTGCAGAATAGATGGCCATATTGCAAGGAATTGTCAGAGTGAGGTGAAACCTCAACATACAAACACAAACGACACGGGGAGGATGGTGTAGGCCCTACCTGATGTCTAGTGCTTTAAGTGTGGACAACGTGGGAACTTTTCCAATCATTGTACAATTCTGAGGGTAGTGGAGGGTAACCACCATCAGCCTCAGCAACGGCCAAGGGAACATGGTCGTACTTTTGCAATAACTACGGCTCAAGTTGAAGTGCCAAATGATATGGTGGCAGGTACTCTTGTTTTTCTCTCAGGTCTAGAACTTACTTTGTTTGATTCTGGTTCTATGCATTCCTTTATTTCCTCCAAGTTTCCAAATAATTTAGAATCAACCCCCGATTTTCTAAAAGTAGAGTTATCATTCAATAATGTTGGTGGGACTATCCAAGCATCATCACTGTTTAGAAACTCTAGTATTTACTTTAGTGAGAAAAACCATATCTAAAATCTAGTAGTCATTCCCATTCTATAATTCGATATTATACTAGGGATGGACTGGCTATGAAAGTATAATACTAAGATCAATTGCAGAAGTAAGGATATATCAGCAGTCTTGAATGGAAAACCTACAGTTATCATCCAAGGAGAGATATCTCAACCTGATTTTTGTCTAGAATAACCCCCTATATCCTTCTTTGTGGAGTTGATCTGTGAAGAAGAAGAATGAGATGAGAGTTTAAGGATAGAAAATTTCCCCATCATCTAAGTATACGTTGACATATTTCCTGAGGAGTTGCTTGGACCTCCCCGAGAAAGAGAGGTAGAGTTCTCTATTGAACTCGTACCTGGATCTCATCCAATATTAAAGACCCTGTATAGAATAAAAAATGTGGATCGTGAAGAATTAATGAAACAACTCCAAGATCTTTTGAAGAAGGGGTTTATCATACCTAGTGTGTCTCCTTGGGGAGCACCTGTTCTCTTTATAAATAAGATGGATAGATCGATGCGGCTATGCATTGATTATAGAGAATTAAACGGGATCACAGTGAAGAAAAAATAACATCTTCCAAGAATTGATGTGTTATTTGACCAAATTCATGGGGCTCAATTCTTATCTAAGATTTATCTTCGATCTGGTTATCATCAATTGAAGGTGAAAGGATAAAATATTCCAAAAACTTCATTCTAATAAAGATATGGGAATTATGAGTTTGTTGTTATGCCCCTTCGAACTGACTAATGAACCTGTTATTTTTATGGATTTGATGAATAGAGTATTTAAGGAATACCTTGAATACTTTTTGTTAGTTTTTATTGATGATATTATTATATGTTCCAAAAGTCACGAGAAGTATGGGGATCATCTAAGGGATATTTTCCAAACCTTGCGGAAGGAGAGGCTTTTTAGAAAGTTCAGAAAATGTGAATTCTGGTTCCAACACGTCACTTTCTTGGGGCACATTATTACCAATAAAGGAATCATAGTTGACCCTGCAAAGACAAAAGTTGTAGAGGAGTGGCCTCAACCTATAATAATAACTGATATTTGAAGTTTACTTGGATTAGAAAGATATTATAGGAGGTTTGTGAAAAACTTTTCATGACTTTCTAATCCATTAACCAATTTAACTTGAAAAGGGGTCAAGTTCATCTAGACAAAGGAGTGTGAGGAAAGTTTCCAAGAGATAAAGAAGAGATTGGTAACTAAACTCGTGTTAACTGTGCCCTCAAGTGGAGAAGGATTCTTTATTTTTAGTGATGCATCTCTCAAAGGGATTGGGTGAGTCCTCATGAAAAATGACAAAGTCATTACTTTTGTATCTCGACAGTTGAAGACTCATGAGTAGAATTATCCTATGCATGATCTGGAGCTAGTTGTGGTCGTTTTTTCTCTGAATATACAGAGGAACTATCTTTATGGGGAGAAATGTGATATATACACAGACCATCAAAGTTTTAAGTATATTTTCACACAAAAATAATTGAACATGAGACAAAGGAGATGGATGGAACTTCTTAATGTCTATGATTGTTCAATTCATTATCATCCTGGAAGAGAAAACAAAGTTTCGAATGAATTAAGCAGGAAAGACCCAATTTTCCTTTCCATGATGAGAATTCAAAGTGATACTTTGATTAATGACCTATTAAAGCTGGACATGGGAATTATAAGGGAAGAGACATCATCAACCATAACCTAAATGATTTCTTAACCATCATTACTAGAGAAGATCAAGATAGCTCAGAAAGAAGATCCTTTGTTACAGAAGAAGTTTGAGGCTATAAAGGATGGGAAGTTCCCTGAGTTCAATATTGATCAAGCAGGTGTACTAAAATTTCATACAAGACTATGTGTTCCATCAATTACGGAAATAAAGAAGGAGTTGATGGATGAAGCTCATAGCTCTACTTTCTCTAAACATCCAGGAAGAAAAAAAATGTATAGGGACCTTCATGATCATTTTTGGTAGGATAATATGAAAAGGACGATTGTTGACTACACATTAAGGTGCCTAGTATGTCAGCAAGTGAAGGCAGAATGACAACTCCCTAAAAGGGTATTGCAACCACTACCCATACCAGCATGGAAGTGGGATAATATCAATATGGACTTCATCACTGGTCTTCCAAGAACTTAGAAAGGAAACAATGTGATATGGGTTATTGTGGACTGTCTCGCCAAGATTTCCCATTTTATCTCTATCTGGGAAGATTTCTCTCTTGATCAACTTTCCAGGATTTACATGAAGGAAGTGGTAAGGCTGCATGGAGTTCCACTTTCTATCATATCTAATCGTGATCCAAGGTTCACATCAAAATTCTAGAGAAGTCTTCAACATTCCCTAAGCACTGAATTTATTTTCAGCATTACCTATCACCCCTAAACTGATGGCCAATCTGAAATTACTATTCAAATACTTCGGGACATGCTAAGAACAAGCTCAATGGAATTTAAAGGTGGATGGGATCAACATATCCCTTTAGTTGAGTTCTCTTACAACAACAGCTTCCACTCGAGCATTCAAATGGCACCCAATTAAGCTATATATGGGAATCAATGTAGAACTCCTACTTGTTGGGATGAAGCTAGTGAGAGAATGCTTCTTGGGCCTGATCTTGTTCTAGAGATGATAGAAAAATTCCATGTCATCCAACAACACATTAAGTCAGCTCAGAGTCAGAAAAAGAGCTATGCCAACAACTGTCGAAGGGACGTGGAGTTTGATGCTGGTGACAAGGTCTTTCTTCAAATATCACCTTGTAAGAGATTCATGAGGTTTGGGAAGAAAGGGAATCTCAACCCTAGGTAAATTAGCCCCTATGAAATCCTTGATCGTGTGGGAGCAGTGGCATATCGGCTTGCACTCCCTCCAAATCTAGCACAAGTTCATGATGTCTTCCAAGTATCCCTCTTAAGGAAGTACATACCAAACACTTCACATGTACTGAACCCAGAGGTGGTACAAATGGAGCATGACCTCTTTTATGAGGAGCAGCCAGTGGAGATCTTGGATCGTAGAGATAAGGTTCTGTGTAACAGTAATACACACCTTGTTAAGGTGTTGTGGAGGAACCACAAATATGAAGAAGATGCGTGGAAACCTGACAAAACTATGAGGCAAAAGTACCCACACCTTTTCTCTACTTAGTGTACGAGTTAAAATTTCAGGGACAAAATTTATTAAGGGGGGAATAATATAATGACCAGAAATTTTTAATAATTTTTGTTTCCTAATTTTTTGTGTGTTATTTTATTTTATACTCAACAAAACTATATTATTTAATTAAAGAAGTGAGTATAATTAAATGAGACTACTGGGTTTCAACTATTATATGATCATTTTTCAATATGACCGTTGGAAACTAAACTCTTAACATTACAATTATTGTTTATAAATACAAGTGATATTGGTTAATTGATATAGAAAGAAGATTAGATGGCCTCCTATAGTAGACTCGGGCCGTTCGAAGCCCATCTGACGAAACTTGGAAGGAGGTGGCACCAATGGGCTTTGCTCTGGACCAAACCCAAGCCGAACATCATCGTGTGAAGCTGGAATGGAATCGCCTTCGGGAGAAGTTCAAGCTGATATAAATCACCACTCAGGCAATGTTGGTCAAGCCGCCCCAAGATTCTATCACCTTAGCACACCTTACACTTCAGTCCTATGCTGGTGTTATAAGGGGCTATGTAACGAGACCTTAGCTGCTTTGTGTAACCCATTGATATAAATAAAAAATTTATTTTTTATTATGGTGAAGTTTGTGAATTTTAAATGTCCGGATAAATATAGGATGTATATTATTAGTTTTTTGGAAAAAGGATATTTTAAAATATTTATTTAAACCTTAAATAATTAATAATGTGTAATGATTTTCAAAAAATGGTCTACTACAGTTATGTTTAGTAAGAAATTTTGAGTCTAATAAGATCAACTTAATTTTTTTTAATAGTAAATTACGAATAGTGATTTCATGCTTATGAATAGTAATGTGACCAAATGGATTAGTAACCTCACTTAAAAAAATTATTAATATAATTTAGTCCCCTTGATTATGTAATGTGATTCAATAAAGTAGGTAAATAATTGTTTCAGAAATTATTAGTTAAGTATTAGTTTTTTAGTTGAATAGTGTTTATTATTTAAAAATTAAATTAAAATTATTTATAAAATTATTTTTATAAAATGGAGTTCACTTTGGAATTCATAGCATCGATATTAGGTTAAGGTGATTTTTTGGGATTTTTCTGAGAAAGTTGAATATTCGGTGAACAGTGAAATTACAGTTTTGAGTTTCGGGTGTTTAATGACACCATTAAGTATATAATAATTATGTAATCAATATATTATACTTATTAAAAGTTTTATATTCTATTAGGTGTCCCAATTTTCCAATAAAATGGGATATACCATGGGTAAACCCTTGGTTTTTCCAATACCACCGATGAGGTGTCCCTTGGCGATTAATGATTTGTTCTTTCACTCCTCATGTTAATACCAAGACATTCCCTCATCCATTTCATTACAAAATACCCCTCAATGATGTTCGTGTCTATTTACCTCCAAAGGAGTCCTCTCAAGTTTCCCTCAGGCCTCCCAAGGTCCCAGCCTTCATGCTTTCGAAGTTACTCTTCAAAGTAAGGGATCCTTTCACCCTCCTCTTTTAAGTCATGACTTCTTTTATATTGTGTCTTATAATTTCCATCTCTTTATGTTGAGGGTATGTTCTTATATGTTCTCATTTCTATCTATTCCATTTATAATTGTTTAGATACCCTTTCCACTCTCATCAATTTGTTTTCTGAATTTTTAAGTGATGTCGTTAGGCTGATGAATTTCTCATAAAAGAAATCGCTTCTTCTCTTTCCTTTCATGTTTCCATTTCATGTGGTATGTCATTCCAATAACTATACCATGATCTTATTCAGTACCCATACTGTATTATAAATTATTTATGATTGGGTGACCCCTATCCCCTATCTTTTAAATGTTTTCTGAAACCATGTTATATAGTCATTCTGCTGTAGAATATTTGTCTCAAAATTTCTCTCTCTTTCTCTCAAGAAATTATCTTATTTTATATATGTGAATACCTAGACCTATTTAGTTTCTATGTGAATTCATAAATACATAAAGATGATATATTTTATTCTCTAATTTACATACATATAACCCTCACTCCCTTTCCATGGGTTATAAATGGTATAATGATCTTATTTTTTAGCACTCTTAAAACGTCACAATTTTGAAATGAAACCCATTTCTTTGATTCTATTTGGGGTCTTTATGAAATGTTTGATTATTAGATATGTGGATAATATTAAAGTAAATACATATTAAGGGTGATCCCTAATACCACTCCAATTCATTGGTTAAATAATTAATCTCTAGAGATGACAAGTTTTACGATACCTTGGTGAATAACCTTGGTAATTTTTATGAAACCTTGGGGATGGACCTTGGTGATATGTTCATGAATGTCTAAATGAAATGTTTTATCCACATATTAATGTTGTGATTCAATTTATTTTCATTATGATATGCATATTCTTTCATTTCTCTTGTCTTTGTGTTTTTATCATGTTCGTATTGATATCACAAGTAAACAGATTCGCTTGTTTACCCTTACTGGGCCTTCTGCTCACCCTTTCCTTTGAATGTATGTATCCAGGTTATGATATGCAGTAAGTCTACTTAGGATAAACTTATGATGACGCCTTACAAGTGGATTAGAAGAATGTTTAATGTTATATTCATGTTTTATTGATCCTGATTCCCAAGACACCAGACTTTAATGATCCTCTGTATGTAAAATGTAATGAAAAGTTATGTATTAAAAAGGTGGGGTGCCATAGGAACTATTTCAGAGTAATCTTGGAGAGGGTTCCCTAGATAGGCCTCATGTATTCAAGATCATTGGATACATTAAGAACCTGGAGGTTCTAGGGTTGAAACTCCCCGAAGAACTGGGCATCGATCTCCTTATCGCATCACTCCCTCAGAGCTTTTCTAACTTTGTTGTCAATTTCAATATGAACAACATTTAGAAGTCTCTATCTGATCATCTTATCCTCATTCGCCAAGTGGACAACGATTTGAAGCACGAAAAGCCTTCTATCCTTATGGTGAATAAGATAAAAGGGAAGACAAAGTGCTTTAAGCCCAAATCTTCATCACGACCTTACAAGAAAAGGAAGATCAAAGGGGAGGCAAAGTAACATGAGGATGTTTGTTTCACATGTGGTGAAAAGTGCCACTAGAAGAAGAACTACACCTAGCCTAAGAGGCAAGGGGAATCTTCTTGTGTGCTTGTCATTGAATTAAATCTACCTATTTCTTCAAATTGTGTATTAGATACAAATTGTGGTACTCACATATGTATCCAATTATAGGAACAAAGTAGATTCAAGAAGATTGATCGAGGGGAGGTCAATCTACGAGTAGCCAATGGAGCCAGACTTTCTATTGTAGCTGTCGGGGACTACCACCTCACATTTCCAATTGGGATTATCTTGGTGTTAAAGGGTTGTTTTTATGTGCCTTCTGTAACCAAAAACATAATTTCTGTATCCAGACTTGATATATATGCATTTTTTTCATGTTTGGAAATGAATGTTTCTTCTTTTCTAAAGATAGAATTTGTCTTGGTAGGGAACATTTATACAATGGTCTTTATGTGTTGGATTACACAAACCAAGTAATGGAAATCGATGACAAAGATACTTCACATGACTCATACCACACCCAACTTTGGTATCACTGGCTAGGTCATGTAAACATGAAATTCTTAACAAAGTTACATCAAGATAGATATTTAGATTCTTTTGAACTAAAACCACTTGGCATATGTCATGCATCTTTACAAGGAAAAATGACCAAAGCCCTATTTGGTGGGAAAGGTGAAAGGAATAAAGATCTCTTTAATTGGTTCATACCAATGTGTGTGGATTATTTCTAGTTGAAGTAAGGGGTGGGTACTCATAATTTATAACTTTTACTGATGATTTTTGTAGATATAGATATATCTACTTATTGAGGTATAAGTTGGATTCCTTTGATAAGTTCAAGGAATACAAGAATGAAGTTGAGAACCATCTTGGTAAAAATATTATGACACTCCACTCAGACCGAGGCGGAAAATATCTTAATCAGGACTTCATTGATTACTTACGAGAGTTTGGGATCCTATCCCAACTCACTCCTCCTTACACCCCTCAATGGAATGGTGTAAGAGAAAGGAGGAACTGCACCTTGTTGGACATGGTGAGATCAATAATGAGTCATGCTAGTCTTCCATTATTCTTTGGGGGTATGCGTTACAAATAGCGGCACATATACTAAACCAAGTACCAACTAAATCAACAAATGGTATTCCATACGATTTTTGGATTGGAAGAAAATCCATGTTATCGAATTTACATGTGTGGGGTAGCGAAGCATTTTTTAAGGCCTCTTCAGGTAACAAACTCACACCCCGAGGCACAAAGTGTACCTTTATGGAATACCCCATGGAAACCATGGGATATTATTTATACAACCCCCTAGACAAAAGGTTATAGTGGCAAGACATTCCATATTCCTTGAGAGGGATCAAATATACAAACCAGATAGTGGGAGGAAGATAGAATTCAATAAAGTCGAGGCTCAAGCTACACAAGAGTTGGTATAGGAACAGATTCCTGAAAGCCTTATGAAAGAATAATATGTTCTAGAGACACAAGTACTACATAGGATTACAAGAGAGGTTAGAGAACCAAAATGGTATGGTTTTCTAGTTACTGCAGATGGGGACTCATTATTTGTTGATAATAATGATCCTATAACCTACAAGGAAGTAGTAAGTGGCACAGATGTTTCCAAGTGGCAGGAGTCCATGAATTCTAAAATGGATTCCATGTACCAAAACCATTTTTGGATTTTGGTAGATCCTCCAGTTGATGTAAAGCCTATTGGTTGAAAATGGGTATTCAAGAAGAAACTAGACATGGAAGGAAAAGTCAGTACCTATATGGCATGACGGGTTACAAAAGGGTTTAGACAACGTCAAGGAATTGACTACGATGAAACATTCTCACCAGTTGAAATGCTAAAATCCATCATAATTCTACTTTTTATTGCATCTTACCATGACAGTGAGTTTTGGAAAATGGATGTAAAAATAGAATTACTTAATGGGAACCTTCAGGAAGATGTCTACATGGCACAACCTGAAGGGTTTGTGACTCCAAAGGATGCTAATAAGGTATGCAAGTTGCAGAAATACATTTATGGATTAAAGCAAGAATCCAGGTTATGGAACATTCATTTTGATGAATCCATAAAAGAATTTTGTTTTATCAAGAGTTAATGTGACCCTTATGTCTACAAATGGTTTAGTGGGAGTGCAATCGTTTTCCAAATAGTATATATTGATGACATATTACTTATTGGAAACCAGATACCAGTCTTACTGTCTGTTAAGGCATGGTTGAATCAATGCTTCTCTATGAAATACTTGGGAGAGGCAGCTTATATTCTTGGGATCAAGATCCATTGGGATAGATCCAAGAGATTGTTGGGCCTAAGTCAGAGTACACACATTGATAAGATATTAAAGAGATTTAGTATGGAACAATCCAAGAGAGGATTGTTTCCAGCATCACATGGCATTCATATTTCCAAGAAAATTTGTCCTTAGACACATGAGGAAACAAATATAATGGCAAGGACTCCATAGGCGTCAGTGATTGGGCCAGTCAGGTATTACATGCTATGTACTAGGCTAGATGTCACCTAAAGATTGAGTGTGGTAGGCAGATGTCAAGCTGACACAGGTGAACACCATTGGATGGCAGTCAAGACTATCCTAAAGTATATGAGATGTACTAATTATATGTTCTTGGTTTATGGAGGAGATCAGTAACTAGTCATTAGATGATATGAATATGCTTGTTTATAAACTGATCAAGATGACATGAAGTCACTAACAGGATACATATTCACTTTGAATGGAGGTACAGTGAGCTGGAAGAGCTCAAAGCAGAGTGTAGTTGCAGATTCTACAACAGATCCCGAGTATATCACAGCTTCTAAGGCTGTTAAAGAAGTAGTTTGGATACAAAACTTCATCCAGAAGATGTATGTAATACCTAGTAGTAAAGATCTCATCACACTATACTGTGATAATACTACAGCGGTGGATCTCACAGAAGAGCCAAGGTCACATCAGCGAACGAAGAACATACTTCAGATGTATCATCTCATGAGGTATTTTTCTCACAGACGTGAAGTTTCAGTGAGTAGTATTTCCACAAAAGACAACGTGTTATACCCTTTGACTAAAGTCTTGTCTCACCAAAAACATGATCATCATGTGAGGTCTAGCAGAATGAAAGTTATAGGCAGTTGGCTCTATTCCAAGTGGAAGTTTGTAAGAGATGGTATCCTAGAACCAATTGGTTTTACTTTGATTACATGGATATTTAATGTATTTAAATATTAAACATCTTATTACATATTTTTCATTGTTATTCATTACTATGATATAATAATTTCCTAGAGTATTTTTTGCATTGATAAGGTCATGGAAGTTCCCCGTTATGATGAGAACCTTGAAATTATATAAAAATATTCTTAAATATAGTTCTATGGTTGGATGAAATACAATTAAGGGACACATAGAAAGCAGACCATCAAGTGTGAGTACTTGTAAGCAGATGAGACTTCCTCTCATGAAGTTCTCACTTGGTAATCTCCAAGAGAATAGATTATGATAACAAACCCGCCAGAAGAAATTCTGTATGTTTTGGTTTCATCAGATATTTCTATCTGCAAGCATGTGTAATGATCATTAGACTTTAAGATTATCATTAATACATGTCACGACTCACACACATTGATTTACTGACAAAAACTATCATGCAGACAGTTGGAAGGAAGTAGGGTATGTTGGGTGTGTCATGAGTGTCATGTTATTAATGGATAATTCTAGGAAAGATTTGTCCCTTCCATTTATGGAAGTTGATATCTTGGGCCTTTGATTGAAATAGAACCATCATGAAAAATTCCATATCCATGGTGTAATGACGAGTTTATTTCAGGTAGTCAAATAATGACGTATCAAGAATAAAAGTTGATGATACAATCAGGAAACCTACTTGATGAGATATTGTGATAAATGTATTATATTACACAGTGATTGTTTGTATGTGGATGTCGTTATTTTGACTTTATGTTCTTTCTCTTGGGTTCCTTGACCTATTTCTAGACAGTACTCTTGGACTTTAGGCAAGCCCACATAATGCCAATAAGAAATAATCCAATAGGGTCACACACTAAGTGTTTTTTGTGGCCTTAGTTAAATTTTATTTGAATTTAATTAATGAAATAAATATTATTCTCAAGACTGTGGAAAAAATTTATTCTAGTTAAGATGATAGATTAAATTAAATATAATATATTTATTTATTTTATTGAACATTTAATAAATATTTATTTTCTAGTTTGTAAATAAAATATTTATTTAAGAGAATAAATTATTTATTTATTTATTCGGGTGTTCAACAAATGGAAGTGGAGTTCGAGAGGACCAAGTCCAGTCCGATAGTAAAATAATTATTTGAAAGAAGGTAAAAAATTATTAGATGGCACAAGTTAGAATAATTATGACGCTGCTATTATTTTTTGATGAGGAATTTTATTCATAATTCCATTTGGTGCATGTTGGTGCACCATAAATATTGACGTGGTATTATTATTATGAGCATGGGTTTTCTCTATGTTCATGAATGTATTTAATTTCTGTTATGCAATTAAATATTGTAATTGAAGTTCCTTGCAAATAAATAGACAAGTATATCTATTTTTCCATGGTGAACACACTACACCACATGCCTGGTGAATTGAAAATTTTTGAGCCAAACAATTTCTCTATTGAATCCTTTTATCTCCCCTCTCAAGAATGAGAGACGTTCTTCACGACCGAAGAACAAGAGATCAAGAACGACTGACACAAGACACTCGCTTCATCGTGGTAGTACCTAAAGAAAGAGCGGTGTTGATTGAAGACCATCGAAGCACAAGTGGATCACCGCTAGAGGGATTCTAGTTTATATCCTTACAAACACTAAGAGAAAATCTGGAAGGGTCAGTCCAGATGATCAACATCATCAATGAAGAAACTACCAAAGATCAAGGTATTCTTTTCTTTATGAAATTAATTAAATTAATTATAAAAAAGATGTGAAAGATCATCTCTACAGGTTTTGGGCCTCTTCCTTCCTTATCTATATCTTTGATTATATTCCATGGAGATCGGCGTTCATCATTGCATTGATCCTGAAATAATCATTGATCATGGTAAAAATTAAAATTGGGTGTCGGTCCAACCGTGCTTCCACTACACCCAGAACCTACATGTTGAATATTGTCTTTAGTAGGAAGGGAGTTAATCCTAATATTCCACACTAGTAAATTGTGTTTTAAAGGAATATTGTTACACCACAACCTATCGCATCACCTATCCCGATCCAATAGCAAGTGCACCATCTTTTTGTACTCCTTAACAGAGAAGGCCCCAGATGCCAAACTAGTAAACACACAAATAATAGGGTCCATCGATGGCTCGATTATGTCAAAAACACCTTATTGATCTTTATCCAGTATAGTGTCAATTAACACAGGGTGTATCTGTGCTTCACTAAAGAAGATACTCTGGGTGGGATATCTTGGAACCCCAAAGATCCTACCACTCTAGTTATGGAATCATATGTTAATATACCCCTCCCTACAATCCATATCACATTTTTGTCTTGTATTGAAATGAAAGATCCCACTAAACAGCAGAGATATAAGACTCTTCCTTTTAAAGGATCTAAAATCCCATATATCCTTTCTGTGAACCTTCCCCATAGAGTTCTACCCTCCATGAACTCCCAAGAATGCTTTGAATAAATATCATACAAAGTATCTGATATGCTCTGAACACCAACACCTCTTTCCATTAACATCCTTTCCAATCTTCCCAAGGAGGCCCAGTGGTGCTTACCCTCAAGATGTGAATCCCATAAGAATGCACACATAATCTTCTCTAAGTTTAAAATAATAGTTTCCAAAACCCTACTGATAGAAAGAACATGCATGTGGGAGGAAAAGAAAACATTGTTGATCAATGTTATCCTTACTCCGAAGGACAGGAAGTTGCTTTTCTAGTTGGTGATTCGGCTGGTGATGTTATTCACTACCATGTCAAAATGATGCACCCAGGTCCAACCCGAAGAGATGGGGATGCCTAAATACTACTTGGGTAAATTCCTCTTATTCATACCAAAAGACTCTTCTTTGTTCCTAGTTCTCCCTTCATTGAACTTTTTTGGAACAGTCTCTTATCACAATTGACCAATTTGACACTCTAATAAATAAATGTAAATAACCCTATTAAGGCCATTAATATAATGATTACCCCCATTGATAAATATGGTGGTATCATCTGCATAAATAAGATGGGAGAGGCCTTGAAAGTGGTTCAAGCACCAAAATGAGAGAATCCTTCCATCATGGAGATTCCTATTAATATACCCACTAAAATTATTCTACATCAAGATAAAGGATGTGAGTGATAGTAGATATACTTGGTGAAGCCCTCAAACTGACTTGAAGAAACCATAGTTTTTTACCATAAATAAGATTGATAGCCATGGGGAGCTAAAACACAGAACAAAGCATCAATAAGGAGAGCAGATAAACCCATTCATGTGAGTACCTTGATGATCAAAGACCATTCCATATGATCATATCCTTTTTCCATATCATGATTCACAATAATTTCTAGCCCTTAAACCTTCTAAATTAAATCACTCAGCATTTCTTATGAAAGTAAAAAAGCTCACTGTATAGTTCTACCTTTGATGAAGGCATTCTTCTCCTCAGAAATCCACCAAGAAAAATATGATGAGATCTTTTTTTTAATTAAAATGGATAGAATTTTATTCCCAAAGTTACACAGGATGATTTTTCCATATTGGTTATGAACATCTTTACTACATGAAGAAAATATTTGTAAAGGATGTTGGTAAATAGAATTACTCCATGCATTATGAAATGGATCCCATATAACAAAATCAATTTTGTATTTTGGTAGACCCACCAGTTGATATAAAACCTATTTGGTTTAAATGGGTATTCAATAAAAACATGGACATTTATGGTCAAGTGAGCACCTATAAGGCCACACTAGTAGCAAAGAGCTTCAAGAAACATCAAGGAATCAATTATGATGAAACCTTCTCACAAGTCAGTATGCTTGAATCCATGTGAATACTACATGAAATAAAAGCATTCCTTGATTATGAAATTTTGAAAATATTTGAGAAAATTACTTTTATACTTAGAAGTTAGTTGAATACTTATATATGGCACAACCTAAAGGGTTTATTATTTCAAAGAGTTCCAATAACGTATACAAGATGTAGAAATTCATTTATGTATTGAAATGGTAATCACGGTCATAGAATGATCATTTTGAGGATTCCATGAGAGAATTAGGTTTCATTAAGAATAAAATTGATCCATGTGTCTATAATATGGTTAGTGAAAGTTCCATCATTGTCCTATTATTATATATTTATTAAATATTGTTAATAGGATATGAATTGAAAGTATATAGTTAGTGAAGACTTGGTTAAATGAATGCTTCTCTATAAAATACTTAAGTGAATTATCCTATATTATAGGGATAAATATCTATCAGAATAGATCTCAGAGGAATCTTGGGCTAAGTAAAAGTATATATATTGACAATTTACTCAAAAGGTACATTATGGAACAATCAAAGAGATAATTTTTCTATTGTCACATGGAATTAATCTATCCAAGAATATGGGTCCCCAGACACAAGAGGAGATTGAAAGAATGAGTAAAATCCCTTCTTCTTTAGAATTAGGATCTATCATGTATGACAATTTATGTACTATGTTTTATATTACCTTTTCTTTAGTTATGGTGGTTAGATATCGATCCAATCTAGTAGAGCCGCATTGGACAGTTGTAAAGACTATTCTAAAGTTATTAAGATGTACAAAGGATATGTTCCTACTATATGGAATATGTGAGGATATAATCATGATTGTATAAACTAATTCTAGATTCTAGATTGATCATGATGATCTAAAATCCCAATCAGGCTATCCATTTTTCATAAATTGTGGTGTAGTGAGTTGGTGGAGCTTAAAGTAGTCCTTGGTTTCTGATTATACAGAATAGTCTTGATATATAACAGATTCTGATGTAGCTAAGGAAGTAGTTTGGATGTTCATCTTTATTTTCAATCTTGTAATTTTACCTATCATTAGAGACCTTGTTATAGTATACTATGATAATTATATGGAAGTGTTGATTTCTAAGGAGAAGAGGTTGCACTGAAGGAAAAAACATATTCTTCAAAAGTTTTATCAGTTGAGCTATTTTATTCAGAGATGTGAAGTCACAATTAAACAAGTATTCATTGAGGATAATGTGAAATACCCCTGACTAAATCCATATTTCAACAGAAGAAAGATACTCATGTGATAGATAGCATCTTGATAATTGTTAACATTTGGATCTAGTACAAGTGGGAGTATTGTGAGTGGGTTCCCTAGACCCCACTCCTTTATTTTCTTTGATTACCAGTGCATGAATATAGTTATATATATATATATATATATATATTTGTGTGTGTGTGTGTGTTTTATTACCATAATAGTGATGATACATCCATACCCACTGTTTATATGGTAAATTCCTTATATTTAATGTCGTATCAAAAGGTTTTAGCGGTTCCTAGCTATAATGAGAACCTCGAGATACTATGACAGTAATCTTAAATATATTCCTGATATTATGGATACATCATACTAATAGAACATGAATGATGTCTAACTATTAGGTGTTATGGGTTCATAATAATTTAGACTTATTCTCATGAATTTATCACTTGGCGATCTTGAGTAGATGAGATCATAAAGACAGACCCAGCATTAGGAACACCACATGTTTCGAGTGTCATTTGTCGTTCCTACTTATGAACATGTGTATTGGTCTCTATAATTGAGATAATTATCAATTTTTCCATTTCATCATGTACTTTTATGTAAGTAGAAAACCATTATATTGAATTTGTTTCAAGGTATCTTGTGTATGGTGCATCATTGGTGGTATGATATTGGTTGAATGATCAAGTTAGAATTTGTTTCTTTTGAGTTAAAAAAAAGATATCTCATGGGCCTAGGTTGACCGGGATGGTAGAAAATTTTATCAAATCAATGGCCATGAAAAAATAATGAAATTCCATCCTATAATTTCATGAAATATATAAATAAATAAAGGGAATATGACATAAGTGTGCATCCTGTTTATGAGATATAATGAGACAAAGAGATTATATTGCATAGAACAAATTCATAAAAGGTGTTTATGACTATAAAAATACTTATATCCTTTGGGTCCATGATGGTTTGATAGAATCCACTCTTGGTTCATGGTTTGGGATCACTGTTATCAAGATAAGGACTTATAGGGTCATGCACTAAGTGTATCAAAAAGTTACACCTATTCGGATGAATAAGAGTTTTGGATGACGTGGGACCCATGTGTATAGATAGGTGAACATCCAAGTATGTTCAATTTAAAGTAAAAATAATTCAATTATATTATTTAAATTTATAATAATAATTATTGAATTTATTTCTCAAGGCATTCAAAAGTTTTTTGATCATAAAATTAAATATGAGAAAATGTAATTTTTTGAATGACCAAAACACATTCAAGGTTTGTTAAATTATCTGGGGTGCTTATGAGCGGATTTAATGGTTCATTTTTTATCATGTAACATTTTATACTATTATAAGTGAGTGATAAAATATTTTTGACATTTATAAAAAAGTTTATTAAGTCATAAGTGTGTGAAAATTTCTAAAATAAAGGTTATTACTTTCTAAGGACCAACGTGTAATTTTGTAAAATATAACCTAGGTATAAAAAGATCATTTTAGCCTCTTGAATAGTTATATTTATCATTTGTGTGAATTTAGACAAATAATATCTCATATCCTATCATCTCAATGTCTTAGAGAGAGTCTGAAGGAATAACATGTTCAGATTGATCCCATCATCTTGATCGATTCTGCGTGGTTTAGTAAATTTAAGGGGGTCATAAAGATCGTCTATTTCACACAATATAACTCATTAATTGTATAAAAATGATCTAGGAGTTGTGGTTCACATGATGAAATTTTAAATATTGCCTATCTTGGTGCATTTGATCCATGACATGTTGATGGTGAGCGAATAAAATCGATGGTCTCAAATGAACAAGGTACCATTTATGTTTCCTTACATTTTATTTTTCATGATTAAATTAGATTCTACATGATCCTTTAAGAAACATAGAAAATTTGTTTTTTTGGATTTGATGTTTCTAACATGAATACAAAACAAATTTTAAATTTCATTTTTTCACACTTTTGATTCACTATGGGTTCCTTTACATTCTATCAATATTTATTCATTGGTTTTATTCAAAAAGGAAAATTTTATTTGTTATACATTTTAAAGAAATTCATTTGGTATAAAAACTATCATAGAAAATGAGAGTTTTGAGTCATGATTTAGTGGAAAAATATGGTATTGACTCATTTTAATAATCTTATGGAATTAGAATTAGTGGTCAGTTCACTCAAATAGAAGGTTTAATTATCATGTGATATTGTGTCATTAAGTTTGGCCTGGTTATTTTTCTTTTTGCTGAGGCAATGCAGATTCTCCAACTATGTTTGTGTTTATTTTTATTGGTTTTTGATTTTTTTTTGTGGCATAATATGTAATATCACAATATTATTTTCAATGAAACGCAATGTTTGATGGAATAAAAGATACGCAACACCGAGCTTAAATGAACAGTGAAATAGTATTATTTAAATGTGACAATTATAATTTACCTCTTAAATTAGATGAATGAGTTATATTAACCAAACAATGAAATATATAGTATTCCTACTTAATTCTTATGTATTAATTGATGTTTTTTAAATAAGCACTTTCTTTTTTGTAAAGTCATTTTATTCTTCAAAAATATGTTTTCTTTAAAAATGATTTTTCTTTCGTATTATGAGTGAATAATATAATTAATTTTTACAAAATATTTAAAGTTAATTTGAAAAAATTAATTTCATTTTTTGAATTCATAATTTCAATGTTTTCTTAATATTATTTATTTGATAATTTTTTGAAAAGATTTATTTTTCAATGAATATGGACAAATACTAATTTTTATTTAAAATTATATTTTCTTTTTAAATATGTAAAAAGAAAAATTATAATTTTTATGAGTTTCTAAATATAATTAGTTCCTTTAGATTTAAATTAAATCCAACTATTTTTTCTAGAAAATAATTTTATACATAAATTTAGTATAGAAACATTTTTACATTAAAAAGTCATTTTTTTATAAACTATTTTTCTTCACATTTTTTAAAATTAATTTTAAATTAATTTCTTAATATTATGTGTGCTGAATTTTTTAAACTTAATTCCAAATTTTGAATATTTGTTTCCAAATTTGGTAAATATGTCACTTTTATTTTTGGTCGATAGTAATAAAAACCATAATAATTTTTGTTTCCACGATAAAGGGTAAATCAAGTTATTAAAGTTAAAAATTAAATGATAAGGATAGTATAATGACCCTATAACTTTTATTAAATTTATTTGATGATTCCATTTGATCCATAATCCTCAAATATATTTTTTATATAGACTTCTTCTCCATTTTTATTTGATTATAACTTTTATAATATTTTATTTAAAGAAAAGTAAAAAATCTCACACTCTTATTTTTAATAACTATACTATTTTTAAGATAGTGTCAACTAGAGTATATTTTAATTTTTAAATATTATTTTGAAATAAAAAATATTTATATTTATCATGGTAATTTATTTTTAATTTTTAGTGAAGAAATAATTACATTAAATTCTTACACAACAATGATGTGTTAATTATTCAATTAATGGAAAATCAAATAAATGATATTAAAAAATCAAAATATATAATTTGATGTAATTAATTTTATAAATTAATTTTATAGTTTAATATAAAATTTTATGGATGTAATAATTTTTTTAATCTCATTTTTTTCTTGATGTTATTAGAGTAAAAGTAATGTATAGTTATAAAAATTGACATTAACGATATTTTATAATAAATAATATTTTATTAAATGATATAAAATTAATAAAAATATTATATTTCTATAATTTATTATAATATGATTTATTGTACCAAAAATTTTCCATTTACTATCCTTTTTTCTATTTAAAGTGACTATCTAAACCCTCAAAGATTAAAAATCATTGTCATCACGGTAAGTGAGAAAGGGGTTAACGAGAGTTTAAAACAAAAAGATAAGGGTAAAAACATAGTAAAAACTTGTAAAATTTTTATTATATGAGATTATTTACACCCCTAATCATCCTATATTTAAAATAAATTATTTTTTATCAATTTATAATTGAAAATTAATTTATATTAATTTAATGTTTTGAGAAATTCTAAGAGTGCCCTTCCCCTCTCTTATTAAAGAGAATCTATTATTCATTTTACTTGGGACATAAAAACCCATTTATATCAGAACATATCTACCCAAATACCTTCTTAAAAAACCTAATTACTTTATAGAAGCCTTATTTAAAAAAATAATACCAAACTTAGTGGTCTTAATGGGTTAATAAAATGAGGTTATCTGAATAAGAGGTATCATTCTTAACCGACCATTTCTATTTTATTTCTTTTTTCACCTCTTTAAAATAATACTTAAACATTATTTTATAATAATAAAAGAATATTAAATATAATTAGGTGTTTTATGTTAATTTAACAACCTATTCCCATATCCTCTCCCATCAAATGGGAAACGAAACCATAATTCATATATACAGTAGATAACCGCCTTGTGAACTGATGTAATTCGTTTTCTAGCACCGTATATCATAAATGGATTATAATTATGAAATTAATGTTTAAATATATTTTTCATGATTTTTTTATAATTATTAACATATAATATATTATTTATCTTATTACCTTTCCATTCACTAAAAGTGATAACGTCGTTTGTGCATACATATGGACTACCACCACCACGTAGCGATGCGATCTATTTTTCATCACCACCTCACATAGATGATATATATAAGTATATTTAAATAATTAATATTATATTTATGATATTTATGATATTATGGTCATTATATAAATATATAATAATAATTACCTTCTTTCCATAATGATTGTTGAAAAATGGAAACGTTACTCATGCTTATATATGGCCTACCATCTACACGATTGTAACACAGTTCATTTTTTATAAACATATTTAATGATTATATTTAAAAGTATAATTGATGTATAAGAATGAGAATTATTTAATTATTATTATTCTAGATATTATTTAATAACATCCTATTTTACAATAGTCAACCTACCTAATTCTTTTTGGACTTATCAACCGAATATCGTCAAAACATCTGACGTGAACATAAATAATTAAGTAATTGTTATAATATGGTAATAAGTTAAATGAATGGAACAATAAAATTGAAAAAAAATAGAAAATTTTAATAGTTAACATAAGTTTATTATTCATTAAGATAAAGAATAAACATTACGAGTCAGACTCATGGTAAACGACTTTCTTTTAAAAAGCCTCTTTTAAAGTTTCCCTTAAAAATATCTTTTTCTTTGATATCCATAATTTTAATGTTTTTTATGTATATTTTTATAGGAACATAGAATATTTATTAAAGATATTTTATTTATATTTTTAATTTATTTCAAAGGTTTTCCAAATAATTCTTTTTATATACATTTTTTACATTTTCTACAAAAGACAAAAGGAATGTTCTATTTTAGCATATATAGTAACAAAAAAATTTATCATCATAGTAAAAATTATTTTAAGTTTATATTCCAATAAAATATTTAATTTTTTATTCATATAAATAACATGTTTCCCTTTTTCTTTTCCTTTTTTAGTTTAAAATATTTTTTTTAATAGAAAAGGGTATTTTGATATTCTAATGTATTTTCACACAGGTTTAAAATATTTTATCAAGGGTTTTATTCATAATATAATCCATGGAAATTGTTTATGAAGGGTTTAGCCCCATTTTATCTCATTATTGAGACAAATATAGCTAATATGATGGGTACACCTAGATGGTGAACCAATACATTAGGTAATTATTATGTTCTCTGAAAAATTATATTAGATGTCAGTTGTATGGTTATTCAAATTTCTAAGGGTTTTGTAATGGTTTTTAGATGATGATGTCACAATGAACCAATGAGACTTTTCTATTATTTATAATGAGTTTTCATGGAAAAGTTTTATTTCAAAAGGTAATATAATGATTTTTTAAAGTAAAATTGTGCTCTTTTCGGATAAAAAGGTATGTTTTTAAGAAATGGTTTTTCATGTTTTTTCATGTTTTTCACAGGACTAACATATTTATTCTTTTTAAGCCTCATATTGATATTTTTTTATCATCAAATGTTTTAAAAAAATCACAGAGTTTAAGTATGGGTAAGGTAAAGTAATAAGTCTAGTTGAAATTTGTGAAGATATGTTATGAAAATAAAACTTATTTCTTTTTCAAAGTTGTTTTTGGTAGGGAAAATGGAGATTGAGTAGAAGTTTACACTTTAAAATATATGGTATTTTTATAGAAGTGTTATAACCTAAATATCTAAAACTCTTATACTAAAATATATTTTGGAATTTAAGAAAATGAATTCTAGTTTAATGTCCCTTGAATATGTAATGTTTATTTCAATTCCTTGCAATTGGAATCAGAGTATTGTTTAGATAAATTTAAAGGATTGGATATTTTTTTAACATAAGTTAAAAGTCCTCTATAACAGTGAAGGATAGTATGTTAGGGGAAAATTATAGAAATTTTGGATAAAAAGAAATGTTTTAATGATACCATGGTTATAGATATCTTTGTGTTCATCATACTCATAAGATGGATTATTGTGAATTTATTATTAGTATCACGCTAAATTTTTTTAGTTTAGTAAATGGATGGATCTGGTAGGAGGAAAACTAAAAATGGATTTAAAAGAGAATGTGGTGTTTGTTTGAATAGGAAACTAAATAAAATGGGGTCTATGGTGAAAACCCTTTTGGTTATTTTTAACCAATTATCAAAATTTATGAAGACCAATATAAACCTAGGTGAGTCTCCCAAGTCATCAAATAAGATATAAATAAATATATATGGAATTTCATGTGATAAATGTCATAAAGATTAGAATATTAATGGAATATGTGTTAAGAATATAGAAGGAAGCACCTAGAAAAATGTCTTAAAAGAACATTACTATGTTTTGTATATATTAAATAAGGGCATAAAGTAATAATCCACCAATGAAAAAGAAAGCATTCAGTTAACAATAAGAATAGGAATAAAGTTCTTCCAAAGGAATCAATTGAATTATTAAGCATGTGGAGAATGGGAATTATGAAAATCAATTTCCTGGGGGTAAGCTCAAAAACAGGATTAGAAACACCATATAGATGAATGTTTAGAAATTCCTATTTCAATTATTTATAAAGATGGGGAAACTATGAATGAAATATGAAAGGTATGGATATGTCTTTGGAAATGTTTGGATATTGTTAATCTTAGTAAAGGAATCATATTTTTTAGGAAGGAAGTATTAAGTAATAATACATAAACTCGTAGTAAAATGATATGAATAATAATGAATGATTGAGGTGTCTATATATAGGTATTAAAGAATTATCATTTACGGATGATCATAATAATTAGTACTCATTTTATGTTTAATGTGATGGATGTACATTGGAAAAAAATTACTTTTGAGTTGTATTTTACCCTTAAGTTTAACATGTGAAAAAGTACCTTAAGGAAGAATGCACCCTTCATTTTGTTGACATGAGTTTAAAGGCATTGATAAACTTTAGGGTTTATACAGTCTTTGATGATTATGGTTATTTTTAATGATGTTCATCATATATTATATAATTTTATTGGAATTATATTAATATATTTTTAGTAAAATGACAACCCGCAAGTCGAGTGACAACATGTCACATCTAGAAAGGTCATGATGCTTGAACACACAACAAAATGGAAACAATAGTGCATCACCTACCACTGTCCTATGTGACTTCTGATTTAGTAAGACAGTATTTTTATTTATTTAAAATGCCTAAAAATAAAAGGTTAAATTTATTTTGGGACCATATGTTTTATCATATAGACAACCATGATATTGAAAAGTGATTTTCTTATTATATGACTAATGTTATTTCAAAAGAAATTCACTGTTTTTCGAACCATATATGATTATGGTAAATAAGTTATTATGGTATTTTATTTGAGGAATAAAGTTTTAATTTTCTTTTGGAAGCATGTATTATTTTAATGTGTCTTTGGGGTAATTAAGGTTATTTATGGTAATTATTATCATATCTTAAATATTTTATGATTAGGGAATATACATTTTCGGAATGAGGCCTTAAGAGTTATTCATTTTTTTGGAGATAAATGTTAAATTTATCTTGGAAGACCATGTGATCAAATCCTTCTTCTTTTTTGGTTTAAATATTAGTCTAGTACATTTTGAGGAATTTTATGGATAGTTATTTATTGAATGATCTAAGTTAAACTTTGGGTATTACTGTTGAATTTTGGAGATTAAAGTAGTTTTTATTCGATTGAAGGTTTATTCATTTTAGGATTTATCTTATCTTATGATAATAATTTTGGTTGTGGTTAATTTATAATGATGTGAGGAATAAATTTTTCTCTTCTTGGGGATTATGTGATATATTATAAGTTAAATATACTACTTCACATGAAAAATTCATCTTGAATACCCATAATTTGGGGAAAGAATTATATTGTGGTGAAAATTGATTAAGGGATGAAATTATACTTTTCAAGTATGTATATTTATTTATTTTTATATTATATATGAAAATATAATTCCTCAAATCTAAGAAAATGATCTTGAAAAAAAATGTTATCCATTTAATTTTCTTACTGGTAAATCAATGGTATTTTAACCCATCATAAATTTACAATTTGTTGGTGGTTAACTTTCTTAAGAAAATGTTCTCTATCACTCTCTGTCAGTTCTTAGGAGTTTGCTTTTTCATTCATATCCATATTTTCACTTCCCACTAAATTTTTTCTATACAGAAACCTAGTTATGTTTTTTCCATATTACCTTCATACTTCCCTTTCTCTCTTTTCTAGAGGGATTTTTTTACACTTTTTATGATGTGGGTTTTTAATAAGGGTATTTGGAAAATTCAGAACCCCAGTTATTGATCCCCATTTCAAATTATGAGGAAAAATTTATTAAATGGGAGGAAAATGAAATATATAAATATTTTTTTTAAAGTAAAGACAAATTTTGATAGCATATAAGATACTCAACACAAATCCTCAATGAATATAGAAATATTATAATTTAAATTTCATTATTATAACCTAGTTGTTAAATTAGAGAAATGAATAATATTAACCTCATTATGAAATATATAATGTTCCTACTCATTTATTATGTATTAATTGATATTTTTTAAATAAGAACTTTATTTTTAGTAAATTCATTTATTTCATTAAATCTATGTTTTCTTCAAAAATGGATTTCATTTAGTTTTATGAGTGTATATTAAAATTAATTTATGAAAATTTTATAAAATATATTTGAAAAAAATAATTTCATTTTTTAGTTTATCATGTCACTATTATCGTATTATTATTTTTATGAAAATTTTATAAAAATATTCATTTTTTAAGGATAGGTGGAAAATATTAATTTATATTGAATATTTTGTTTTATTTTTAAATATTTAAAAAGTAAAATTTTATTTTTGACTAGTTTTAAAGTGTAATTAGTAAATTTAGTTTTAAAATAATCCAATTATGGTATGTGAAAATGAGTTTTATATTTTAATTTATTGTAAAAATATTTTCTTATTAAAATGGGGGTTTTCACTGTAGTCAACCTACAAAAGTTATTTTAGACTTATGAACCGAATATCATCAAGGCATCTGACACAAACTTAAATTATTACGTAATTTTTATAACATGGTAGTAAGTGAAATAAAAATAATAATCATTCCAAAAAATATTCTCAAGAAATAAAATAATTAACATATTTTTATAATTAAGGAAGAGAAATTACTTACATGATGATTCAGACTCATGATAAGGGGGTTTCTTTTAAGAATCCTCTTTTAGTGTTTCACTTAAAAAAATTTCTTCTATATCCTTATTTATAAATTTATTTTATGGATGTTTTTTATATGAACATAAAATATTTTTAAAGGATATTTTATGTCACTTTTACTTTCTTTCAAAGGTTTTCAAAGGTAATCATTTTACAAAATGTTTTAACATTATTTACAAAGGACAAAATGAATGTTCTATTTTAACATATATGGTGATAATTAATTTTAACACCATTGTAACTGTTATTTGAATTTGGGATTCCTCTATAATATTTCATTTATTCTTTAAATAAAAGCACTATTTTCCTTTTTTAGGTTATTTGGGTATTAAAATTTTTTTTAATAGAAAAGTGTACTTTGATATCCAAAAGTGTTTTACATGCAGGTTTAAAATATTTTTTCATGTTTTTTGTTCTTAATAATGTCCTTTTACATTTCTTATGAAGGGTTGATATCCATTATAGCTCATAGGTGTGCCTGATATAGCTTATACAATGGTTGTATTCAGATTTTTCACTAATGCATTGGGTAATTATTATCCTCTCTAGATAATTATACTGGAAGTTGTAGGGATAGTTATTGCAATTCATAAGGGTTTTGTAAGGATTTTAATATAATGATGTCCCAATGAACCAAAATGATATTTATATTCTTTCCAAATAGTTTTCAAAGAAATAATTTTATTTTAAAAGGTAAAATATTTATCTTTTTAAGGAAAAATAATGCACTTTTTAGATTAAAAAGTATTTTTTAAGAAAATGTCTTTCATGGGTTTTTATATTTTTCACTAGACTAAAATATTTCTCTTTCTATGTCCCTTACTAGATATTTTGTGCTCATTAAATGTTTTCAAATTTTTTTCACATGGTTTCGATATGGGTAAGGGAAAGAAATAATTCAATTAGAAAGTCATGAAGATATTTCATGAAAAGAAAACATATTCCTATTTAAAAGTTTTATTCTATGGAAAAAATGGATATTGTGTAAAATTTTCCACATTTTAATATATGAGATTTTTATTTAAGATTTATGACCTAACTATCTAAAACTCTTTACCTAAAAGATCTTTTATAATTTGATAAAGTGAATTCTAGTTTAGTCACTAGAAAATGTAATATTTAAAGCTAGGTCCATACATAATGGGAAGCGGTTGAGGATGATACTTAACGTGTATTGATATTTTAATGTGAAATTACTTGGGGTTTATTATCAAATACATGGATATTGACACACATTTTCTAGAGATGGATAGAAAAATTTAATAAGATATGGAATAAATTGTTGTTTAAGTATCACAATTTTGAATACTGGTGTTTTAAATTCCATGAATATGTGATTTGAATTTGATAATTATATTATATTTTTATAGTATGTGTTTGCATATTAACTACCTTTTTCATTCCAAATATTTTAAATGTTGATCTATGGAGTTCTTAGGGACTGTTAAGGAAACCCTTGTCTTTATGAATATAATATATGATTGTGGTAAGGATGCTTACATTTCTTAAACATTATATATTCATGAAGACACCGTGGTAGTTTAGGATCGATTTGTTAGCTTATTTATCACAATATTTTTCATGAATTATACTATTTGGAATGTGAAGTAGACTTCCATTACTATTTGATGTTATGGTCTTTTGTTGATAAAGTTGATATTGATTTAAATGAAGTTAAATTGGTTGGTCAAGTTTTAGTGATATATAATTAAATTTTATATGTACTCTTTCTCTTTTAAACCATTATCTATTGTTTTAAATGGTTTTTAAGTGAATATTTTAAGGATTTGTAATATTATTTAGTGGTGATGAAAATTAATGATTGTTTCCTCTCACAGTTGGTTGTATTTAAGTACTAAAAATATTAATTATTATAGTAAGTAAGTATCCTATTTTACATATTATTTATAAAAACATAATGGTTTTTTTCTATTTCACATTAAGAAGATGATTTTTACTTTAATTATATATTTATTATTTTTCATTTTAATTGTTATCATGCCATGATATATTTTTCTATTGAGATTTTATATTTTTTATAGTTAAATTTATCACTCTTCTTTTCTTAAATACTAATTTATAATCATTTATTAAGATATAGATAGAGGTTGTATTATTTTAAAATTTTAAATTTTTTGAGGGAAGAGTAAATTTCAAGATTGGGTTACCTATGTCTTATTTTAATTTCAATGATGGATAGTTTGAAATATGGAAATAATGTATTATTTTAGGTAACACTTGATAAAAACATAAAATTCCCTCAAAATTTTAATTTTATTATCATTTAATTAGATTCTTTTACACTCATGTTCAGAAAAAGTTTATTTTCATAAATTTCAATTCAACCAAAAAAATCAAGAAATAAATAGATGGACTAATTTTCTATAGGATTCACCCCTAAATCACGTCATGAACTATTATTTCACCCATGAATCATGTCACAAAACCCTTCCAAAACCACTCCTGAACACTAAAACATTCGCACTTAGAAAAATAAATTTATTTTAGCATAATTTAAATTGTTTTGTAGCTAATAATAAATCTAGAGGCTTTACAACATCCCCAACATATAACAATTCACTCACGAGCTATATTGTATAATTCCATTAGGGCGCATCAAAAAACAACTCTATCCATATAACCCTTGTGTTTAATTCCTTATCCCATGTATCCTCTATGTTATGGTTGTGCTACCACTATATCCACACTAAATAAACTATCTCACCATGGATATCCTTTTCACTATGATCAATAATGAAAAATAGAAAGTCCTTAAAGTATGTCTCATCCATAATCATAACCTCTTATTAATATCCCCAGACATTGGGTGCCACTTGTACCCATGATTGATGACACCAAATTACCTCACTTCCTTAGGTGATGATTTCCCAACTAATACCTTCGCTACATTGTATCTCATGATTCAGCCACAAAAACATGCAATTAAATTAGGGATCACCCTTTGAATCAAGTGATGAAATAGTTTTACACCTAAAATAATTCTATGAAGCTGGTTCACACCCTAAATCACAAAATGAAAAGGGTTTTCACCATTGAAACTAGTGATAAAATAAAGTTTCACCCCCCCCAAAAAAAAATAAGTCATGAACGTAGTGCCCCTAAATGAAAGTCTGTATATGACCTCCAACTACTCTGGGAAGATGCCAAAATTTTATAGGTCAATTGAACATGATCCAATGCCTTATACCTAAGACATATCTGGATCACTACTAACTCACCATCATCGTGTTTCCATTGCTCCAAACCTCACAATCCCATGCACCTCAACCTAAATTATTTCAGTTAACCTCACTATGATTCCCCACATCTGATGGCATTATGAAACTCCCAAAATGACCAAAATCATAGCTTGTTGGTTGTGTCCCCTAGTCTAAAATAGTCAATTTCTCATTTTGAATATTCTAATTAAAATTCACAATCTCTCTTCCAAGACTACCTTTAAAATATTATACCTTTTCATTATTCACATCAGAATGTTACTCTAGATCATTGAAGTCTCACAGACTCGGTCACTCATCAATCTAGTTTAGATAATCAAACTCGGTCACACAACCTAACTATAAACTTATATCTAGAATCTATCAAATATTGATCATACTAAATCCCCCAACTCTGATTAATCAATTCCAATACTTGGTTACCTTTAACTTTATATGACTAACTTAGTGGATGTACAAAAGTGTCATAAAAAACTACAACTACATATGGGTTGGGTTTATCAACATGTTACTCCTTGCATTAAACTAAAACTTCCTAAAATAAGCACCACGTTCTCATACAGTCTATGGTGTACTCCCCACTATAGTAATTCCTCATTATCAATCAATGAGAATTATCCTTACCTATTCCCATTATCAACCAATCACAGGAATTCCTGATCCCCGCTCTCATTACTTGCATATGTCTTTAACTCAATCCTTTCTTGAAACGTTTTTAACATTGTAGTTCCCATAAAACCACTTTCTAAATTTTATCGATGAAAATCCACTGAAACCCCATTCCTGATGATTTTAACTCAAGATTCATGAACTTTCTCAACAATATGAATCTCTCACATTTTTTCACTACAATACCTACCTTGACCCTCTAGAAACTTATACTCATTATATTTTATTAGCTCACCATAATAGAGGTACATTTTCAATTCTATCGATACTATAATAAGTGGAAAAACCCCTCAGTATCTCGCTAGTCCTGAGGGTTATCTCACCACAACTCACCCTTTACACATAAATTTACAACTCGTCTCTCACATGATCTACCCATAACCATGTCAAAAATGTCCACCTGATCACAAGGTCATAATATCATCGCATTCTGAGACCTTATCTCACACATTAATCACACGATGATGCTTCAATCCCTATAAAAAACTACACCCATTCATTCCCTAGATCAACTCTATATCTAACCAGTATACTTTCATAAAACCAAGGGCATATAACCTCTTACTATTTTTTCTTATACAAGGAATCTCATAAATTTCCACCATCATCTTGTATATAATTTTCTATATATCCCATTGGAAACTCACAACTATGCTTTCGGTAGTTGGTGTGATCTGAGGAGTCTAAGACTACACAAGAATATACAGGAACATATTAATAACCAAAATCCAAGTGGTCTCTAGGTAGCAAAAACATATACATCAAAATGGTATATCAGCACACTAAGGGAATCACATGTAGCCACTACAAATCTTCTATTTGTTATCATGACCTTATCTAAAAAGTCACATAAAATTCTTGACTCAAACATTATATTTTAGAGATTACTTAAATACCACTCATTAAAATGTCTCATAAGCCATCCAAGCCATAAAAATATTTCTAAACACCAAGCTTACCTTCTTAATGCTAAGCTTAATTTTTACCTAATCCAATTAACATGTAGGTAAACCCAAACCCACTCACTTAATAAATGGTAACAAAATATCTTGTTCAACATTTTACAATGGTGTTAAACATCCCAAGCTTCCAAGAAGGATTACCTAGTAGGTGTAAATCCCAATGTCACTCTACTACACCATCTAACTCAACTATCATGAGTTGAACCCTATCAAAACTAGGGTCACAAACCCAATAACCCAACTGACGATGTTTACCACATATCAACACATCTAGCCAATATCATCACATCTAGTTCATCATTTTCAGATTTTGTGTCATCTTACCCATACAAAAACCAACCATGTGATTACCAATCACCATTGGAATCACCACCAAACCATAAGAATCTACCTACACCATACCCATTCTTGATCTAACTGTCTAGAACCACCCTTTCACTTGAAATTTTACACATCTCTTTTATCCTTCCCTTTGATACCCTTACACCACTCACAACATTAATTTCAGGCATATATGTCAATAACTCACAAGGAAGAATATTTCTAATCACCAATCTTATCTCACATAAAGGTTTGAGTATATCCTACTCTATCACTCTTGGGTTAGGTATAAAACTATAAGTGTTAGGTCCACTAGTCTAGATACCCTAAGAGGGGGTGAATCAAGGTATGAAAAATTAAAACAACTTCCCTTTTTGATCTTTTTTTGTTATTAGACAACACCCTCTTCTCTCTCTCCTTCCCATTGTAGAGTATGAATGAATCTTAAAGTATGCACAGGACACAACAATTTTACATGGTTCATCCTCACTGGGTTATGTCCAAAGAGCATACACCGGCGATGTGCTGATGTACCAAATCCACTATAAGCACACTACTATTTTCAAGTTTGAAGAGAACTCACTGTCCCTTCTAGTTTACAACCACTCACAATTTGAGAACTCATTTCTCTCTCAACTGAAGTGAGATCACTACTTATTAATAAGATCCACTCACAGTTTATAGACCTATAGGTCTCTTCATTATCACAAATGAATTCATATTTCTCTGTATGTATATACTCAGTTGACATACAAATTTTACCTGTATATGAATAACACATTTCACTGAAGGTAATGGTCAATTTTTCCAACTTTCGTGCAGCCCAAGAATGGTAGGTGTGCTTCTCTAAGCCTGACGTGCTTCTCTAATTCCTAGAGCAGTTCTTCAATCCTGAGGCACAAGTGTAACCTAACCACTTGCATGAAACTCCCTTCAAAAACTCCAAACTTGGTCGAATCACACCCTTTTATGACCAAACCAATATTTTTGTGCAAATATCAAATGGCGTGCAACTTCTGAATAAATTTATACGTGCACGCTCTCACCACCACTTGCATGCCCAAACCACCCACACGACTGGAGCTCTAATTTTCTATAAATTTTGAACTCCGTAAAAAATGAGGAGGGGTATCCTTATATTTATAGGAATTTTGGGTAACCTGAGTACCAGTGCGCAAGTCTCTTCTCGGCGCACAAGTCCAGTCGCCCTATACTCTGTCGCCTTAGTAACCTTGCACGCCCAAACTAAAACTTAGGTTACCCTCTTTCCTTTTCCATATTTTGATATTCTAATATTGAAAAACATATGGCGTGAAAGTTTCCAAGCCTCTAAGACACTGACACACAAGTCCCTTTTCCAAAAACACTTTTCTCCATTTGTTGATTTTGAGGCCCAAAAATTTGGAAAACACTGGAAAATGACACCACCTTGTATCTTTTCTTTTTGTACCACCTCCAGATAATCAATTCCTTTTTGATGTTCTTCTATCAATCATAGATTGTTTAAAACATCCCTTGAACTCAACAAATCACCATGTAAACCCCCATTATCAACCAATTTGTACATTGTGATCTGCTTTGTCAATAAACACAACACAGTGGACCACTTCTTCGACAAATACAATCACCTAAAAAATGCTACAATGATACCTTGAGGGATTTTTTCCCAATAATCTCCCCCTTTGGGTTTGCTAAAAACTTTTTCATAAAATGATACTACATTAATTCTTTAGCCACCATTCACCTCTTGAGATTTTGATAGCGATCAAAGATTCACTAAACATACACTCTGAGCCCACATGAGCAATGCTCGGCATTAGAAACAAGAGTAAATGAAAGTCTCGTCAATGAATAACTTCATTTTTGAAAACCACTTGTTGATACCAAACTAATACCAAATAATGATCCCTAGAAACCTTCTCACACCATTCCAACATCACTCTTATGCTTTTATCATGATCCTCAGCTATCGTGATATCTATGATTTGATCGATCACTTCTAGATTCATCAAATTTTAATACTCTATCCCTATCTCATTGCTCTCCCCTATCTTGTTACTCCACCTGTCAGCTTCTCCCCGTGTATTTGACTAAGATATTTTCTCCTTTCCTTATACATAGTTCTCCTTTACTTATCCACAGTTTCTCCCCCTTGAGGATTCAATATTTTCCCCCTTTGTCAATGAACCCAAAGGCCACTTCTCTATGTTCTGAGACATTGGAAAGAATATAGATTAACACATTATAGAAAAACACACCATACCTCAGCGAGAGGGGGGTGGTAGGCCCGCATCCACACATTTTAAAGTGTGGGGAATTGAATTAACTCCCAGAGCCAGTAGATGCCTCTCAAAAGCTTCCTTGGGTAAGGCCTTCGTCAGAATGTCTATAAACTATAGTTTTGTAGGCACATACTCCAACTTCATGATTCCCTGCTCTACCTTCTCCTTGATAAAATGATAACTTATCTCAATGTGATTTGTCCTTGAATGATGGACATAATTTTTACTGAGATTTATAGCACTTGAGTTATCGCACTAGATTCTGATCAGAGACTTCGCTTCAACTCCCATATCTTAAATCTGCTGCTTCATCCAAAATAACTGAGTGTATGCTTGAGTGGCCGCAATATTCTCAAATTTGGTGGTGATCAATGAAATGAAATCTTTCTTCTTTCTCATCCAAGAAATACACAATCCACCAAGATAGAATGCACCTCCTAAAATTTATTTCCTGTCATCCGCTAAACCGGCCCAATCTGCATCAGTATATCCCAATAACTTTGACTGAGATTTGTCACTATATATTAAGCCGAAATCCACCATTACCTTGATATAAAAAAGTATACTTTTCACTACAATCATATGTATTTCCTTGGAATTTCATTGATATCTCACTTCATGACATGTGGAGAATACAATGTCAGGCCTTGTCATAGTCAAGTATAGAAAACTTCCAATGATTTTCCTATATTCTGTGATATTAATTGCCTTTCTATCCTCAACTTTGGATAGTTTCATCTGGGTAATAACTACAGTCATCATCTCCTTGGAATTTTCCATTCCAAATCTCATCATAACTTCCTTAGAATATTTGGATTGAGAAATTGAAGTACCATTCCTTTCTTGTGACACCTGTAAACTAAGGGAAAACTTCAGCTCTCCAATCATTGACATTTCGAACTCACTTTTCATGAATTCAAAAAATTATTTTCACTGAGATTCATCAGTTATACCAAATATTATGTCATCGACATAAACTAGCACCATCATCCTTTGATTACTATTGTTGTTGAAATAGTGATTGTAATCAACTCCCCCATGCTGGAAACCAAGCTTCTTCAAATACTGATCAAGCCTTGAGTACCATGATCTTGGTGCTTGTTTCATCCCATACAATTCCTTATTCATTTGAAAAACCTTTTTCTCATCCTCATGAATAAGAAAACCATCTAGTATTTCGATATACACTTTTTCCTCCAGAACCCCATTCAGGAATTACAATTTTACATCCATTTGGAACACTTTTAACTTCCATTTCATTTCAATGGCTTGGAAAAATCTGATTGTCTCCAGCCTTGTAACCAGTGCAAATGTCTCATCAACATCAATTCCCTCTGTCTGGGAGTATCCTTTTCACACTAATCATGCTTTATTTCGAATCATTGTTCCATCTTCATTCATCTTGCTGCAAAATACCCATTTAGTTTTGACGACATTCTTATCAGTTGGCCAAGAAAAAATCTCTCACGTTTGATTTTCTCAATCTGATCTAGCTCTTCATTTATATATTGAACCCAGTTTTCATCTTCAGCTGCATCAGCAAATCATTTAGGCTCTACCTAAGTCTGAACTGAAGCATATTGATCACCAATGATATTTTTCCTAACAATTTTAGCTCGACTCCTTGGCTTCTGTGAAGATATAGATTTTTATTCTTCATGCTCATCGTTTGTATATTCTTCAGAATCATCATTATCCACTTTCGATCCTCCTGCGTTTCTTTCCTCATCACTTTCATCAGTAAATTGTTCACTGTGCTATTGAATTTTCTCATCATTTTCCCCAACAGTGACTTCATTTCTCTCAACTACTTTTCCCAACCTTTTATTAAATCATTTATATGCTTTTCTTTTTCCTGAGTAGCCAAATAATATTCTCTCATCTTCGCATGACTCAAATTTCATCTGTTTTTCTTTGTTGAGTATAAAGCACTTACTCTCAAAGAATTAAAAGTACTTAACTGGTGGCGTCTTCTCATAACACATCTCATACGGAGTATTTACTTCCTTCGAACACAATAGAGCCATGTTAGAAATGTAAAATGATGTCAATACTACTTCCTTACAAAATTTCTCTGGTAGGTATTTTTCTATATGCATTGTTTTGTCCATGTTATTGATGATCCAATTTCTCCTTTCAACTAATCCATTATTTTGGGGGGTTATTACTGAAGAAACATGATGCCTTATACCTTGTTTCTAGAGATAGTCTTTCTCTTGAATATTTGTGAATTTTGTACCATTATTAGTACAAAACTTCATAATTTTATGTCCAAACATCCTTTCACACTCTCTCCAGTAATTTCTTATATAGCTGAACACATCAGACTTATGGGAAATAACAAATACCCATTCCATTATCTTATAGTCATCAATGAAAATAATGTAGTACCTCTTTCCGTCAATTGATCTTCATGTGATAGGCCCACAAACATTAGCATGCACCAATTCAAGCACTCTTGTTGACTTATTTTCCTTTTCCATATATGTCTTTCTAATGATCTTCCCTTGTTGGCATACATCTCATGTGTGAGTACGATCACGTGAAATCTTAGGGATTTCTCTTGATGTATCACACTTTACCAGATCTTCCAAGGATGGTTGAAATTGATGATAAAGTCATTTATGCCACAGTTTGTTTTCTTTCTCTCTGGACAGAAAGCACATATCTTCTTCTCCACTTACCGGGTAGAGATTTCCCTTTGTTATTTTTCCCTATAGAACCAATGTCTCGTATCTTCCTTTGACAATATACATCTTATTAGTAAACCTTATAGAATGTCTTGAGTCAAATATTTTACTGAAGCTGAGAAAATTGTGACTGAGGCCTTCTACTACTAAGACATTAGCACGTCTCATCTCTTTTCCCCCAAACTTGGCCTTTCTTGAGCCAATAATCTTCATTCCTTCATCGTTTCCAAACTTGAAAACTCTTTCATTTTCATATTTTATTCCTATAACAAGATCCTTATTACTTTTCATGTGAGATTTTCAACTGCTATCAAGGATCCACACACTAGAACAGTCTGATGCTTTAAGGGAAATTTTTACCACCATTGCCTTCTCATCCTTTTTCTTCTTGGTCTATATTTTTTTATTCACACTTGGAATAGATTGAGACTTTTGATATTTCTCAGAGTATGATGGAATGACTTCAACTTTCAAAGATGAAAATATATTTTTCATTTACAACTCACATGTTGGTTCATTGATCTGCTAATTGTGAACATTTTTATTCTTCTTTGGCACATCCCTTTGTATAGTCGATGTACAGTATCTATCCATGTGCCCAAATCCTCCTCACCCAAAATTGTGTCCTTCGAAACATATTATAGAGAATCATTCTCTATTTGGATTCCACATTTGTTCTTGTTCCCTTCAATATCTCTTGGATATGGAACACACATACTGTGAATGTCACATCTTTACACAAAAATAACACCTAATATAAGGTGAATTCCTTCATTTCACTTCTACACTACTAGTTTCCCCTTAAGATCTATGAATATTCTGATTCTGATTTGTGTCCAAATAAACCTTCAATCTCAGAATGGGTGGTTGCGGTCTGACTTCAATTTTCACAGATTTTTGTTTTAGATCAATCCCCCCATCGGCCTTAGCATCTGAACATAATTGATTCTTCTTTTCTGTTGAACCACTATGCTCCACTTGTAGCTTCTCGGATTTTTGAGTGATCTTCTTTCAAAATGTCCTAGTAGGAGTCAAGAGTTTCTCTTGATCCTTATCCTTTTTCCACAGACCAAAAAATTCTTCTTTATGTTTTACAATGTGCTTGATTTGATATTTACTTGCATTATTCAAGCCATCAATCTCACTTTTCTGTTCTTTAACCTTGAGTTTATATTCATCATCCTTTTCTGAGCTCCCTGGCCTAGAAGACATAAGGTTTTCAATTTCTTTTATCAGCTCATACTTCTCTTCTTCTTGTTGTTGCATGTAGAGTTTGGCATCATGTACCACCTTGTTGGATTTCTCTGTTTTTTCTCTACAAACATCTATCTCTTCAAGAGATACTTCTAATTCAGCATCCATGTCAACTCTTCCTTCAATTTCTTCTTCCTCTTCATCATTGTCGATTTCTTCCTTTTTCTGATAGATACCAACAACTGCCACTATATAATTTTCTCCCCGGTCTATGTAGTTCTCTATCTCTTCAACCTCTGACTCATCTAAACTACCACATTATTTTGAGAGAAGATTAGTTTTTTTAAAGGAATTTATCTTGAATTGTTTCTTTCCTTGCACATGGGCTGAATTCTTCTTCTTGGGAATTTCAATTTCATCCTCCTCATCTTCTTGAAACTTCTTGGGGCACGTTGCAACAAGGTGACCAACCTTTCCACATCTAAAGCAAGTAGGTGGAAGTTTCCCTTTGAACTTTCCTTTTCCACTTTGAATATTTGAGGAAAGGAATGACATCACCTCATCTGTATCTTCATATTCCTGAGAATATTCAATGGTAATCTTCTTCATGGCCTTGAATACCACCTCTTTGGATTTCCCCTTTTCCACATCATCTTTATCATCATTCCTCATTTCATATAAAACAAGGGTGTTATGCAGGTTATCCAATGTAAGCTATTTTAGGTCTTTATCTTCCAAAACTGAAACTATCATATTGAACCGAGGTGGAAGTTTCCTCAAGATTTGATTCACAATACTTATGTCTTCAATAACATATCTAAGACCTATCATGTCTTCCACTACAACATTTACCCTATCAAAGAATTCATCAACAGACTCATTCAGGTTCATTCTCAGATCTTCACACTTGTTTCACAACACTTGCAACTTTGCCTCTATGACCTTTGAATCTCCTTCATATATGTTCAATAGATTTTCCCACATATCATGTGATGTTTTTAATAACATCACATTCATATAGATTTCATTGGATAGGGATCCCCCTAAAGCATTGATTCCTTTGGCGTCAGCATCTAATTCTCTTCACTCGGCTTCTGATAATGCAACATGGTTAATATCGGCAGTTATGCCATGCATTTCTGCTGTGAACACATCCATTACCAATGATCAAAAGTAGTGTTGCATCTAATTCTTCCATAGCTGAAAATTGTTCCCGTCGAAGATCAAAATCCCTTTGTGATTGATGACCTCCATTTGAGAGATAAACATTCATATCAACCTTTCATTCTGATACAAAGTGTTAGGTCCACTAGGATAGATAACCTGAGAGGGGGTGAATCAGTGTATGAAAAATTATAACGACTGCCACTTTTTATCTTGTTTTGTTATTAGAAAAAACCCTCTTCTTTCTCTCCTTCCCATTGTTGAGTATAAATTAATATTAAAGCATGCATATGAAACATAAATTTTACTTGGTTCACCCTCACTGGGCGACGTCTAAGGAGCATACACCGCCGATGTGCTGATGTACCAAATTCACTATAAGCACACTACTATTTAATATTTTAAAGAGGTCTCACTTTCCCTTCTGGTTTACAACCACTCACAATTTGAGAACTCACTTCTCTCTCAACTAAAGTGAGATCACTGCTTCTTCAAAATATCCACTCACAGTTTATAGACCTGTAGGTCACTTCATTATCACAAACAAATGCGTCTTTATCTATATGTTGATGCTCTGTTGAAGTCCAACTTTCACCCACAGATGAATCACACTTTTCACCAAATGTAACAGGCAATTTCCCCAACTTTCACGCAGCCCTAGATTAACAGGCATGCTTCTCTAAGCCTGGAGCACTTCTCTAATGCCTAGCATGCTTCTCCAAGCCTGGTGCGCATGTGTCACCTAACCACTTGCGAAAAACTCCCTTCGCAAACTCCAAACTTGGGAGACTCAAACCCTTTTACTCCCAAACCAATATTGGCCTGAAAATATCAACTAGTGTGCAACTTCTGAATAAACTTATACTTGCGCGCTCACACCACCACTTGCGCACCCAAACCACCCATTCCATTAGAGGTCTAATTTTCTCTATGTGTTGAAATCTATAAAAAATAAGGAGCAGTATCCCTCTATTTATAGGAATTTTCGGTACCCAGAGCATCGGTGCGCAAGTCTCTTCTTGGCACGCATGTCCATCCTCCCTAGGCTCTTTCAACCTAATCACCTTGCACGCCCAAACTAAAACTCGGGTTCCCCTATTTCCTTTTCCATATTTTGATATTCTGATCTTGAAAAAAATATGGAGCACATGTTTTGAAGACTCCAAGACACCTCCATGCAAGTCCCTTTTCCAAAAATACTTTTTTCCATTTGTCGATTTTGAGGCCCAAAAAGTTGGAAAACACTAGAAAATGATGTCACCTTGTGTCTACTCTTTTTTTACCACCTCCAGATCATTTGATCCTTTTTCGTGGTTCTTCTATCAATCATATATTGTTTACAACATCACTTGAACTCAAAAACTCACCATATAAATCCCCTTTATCAACAAATTTGTACATCGTGGTATGCTTTGTCAACAAACACAACACAGAGGCATGCTTTTTCAACAAACACAATTACCTCAAAATGATACAATGATACCTTGAGGGAGTTTTCCCAACAATAAGGGTCACAAATAGTGTCTCTATATCAAAATTCTCAATATCACAGTTCAATTCAAAGTCACTATATATTTAGAATCTTGTTATCCTACACACCCCATCTCACAAACCGAGTCTCTCTATCTTTCCCTATTTACCCCCTCTTAATATCAGGTCATGTACAAATAAGACCAACATCAAAACATGTTTCTATAAAAACCCCAAATACCCTAGTTCAAGGAAATAAATAATAGGCATAATTCCAGGATACCCTCTACATTTCATATAAAAATATCTCATAAAACAAGAAACTATAGTACCCCAAAATATCCATACACAGAGCTATATGATTCATGATGTGAAATTAGATCACATCATTAACCCTTCATCTAACATGAAATTATGAACAATTCAAAGAGTTCATGTGGGGGATTTGGAGGATGGAGACCCACGGAGCGCTCCTGCAGAACCCGTCGCGCGAGGGAAACCCTAAGCTTGATTCTCGGTCGTTTGCTGATGTTGTCGCTGGAAAATCAAAAGATGTGCTTCCTGCTCAACCTGATGCGGTGCAAGAAATTTATGTTTTCCTTAAATCTTTTCGACATTGTGGGCTACCCGCGATTTCATTTTCCGCAAGTGAGGTAAACTTGCTTTCTTCTGATTTAAAATTTGTCTTGGTTGGAAAATTTATGAATCGAAGGCCTTCTTTGAAGTATCTTCGATCATCTCTTGAAGCAATAGGCTTTACGGGATTTCAAATCGGTCTCCTAAACCCCTCACACATTGTTTTTCGATTTGCATCCGAGGAGGAATACTATAGGCTTTGGATCAAGAGGTCATGGTCCTTTGGAGGGTGTTTATTGAAAATTCTTATGTGGACTCCAGAGTTTGATGCATATTCTGAATCCCCTATTGTTCCTATCTGGGTTAGCTTCCCAGAGTTACCTCTTCACCTGTTCAAGCAGGCAGCCCTCTTCCCCATTGCTAATCTTATTGGGAATCCTTTGAAGTTAGATTCTGCAACAAAAATGCTATCAAGACCCTCGATAGCTAGGATTTGTATTGAGTTGGATGTTTCCCAACATTTTCCCTCCAGTATTTGGATTCAAAGTGGAGACCTTGCATTCTACCAAGATGTTTTTTATGAAAGATTTCCGGACTACTGCTCCCAATTCTTCAGATTAGGACACAATTAAAACAAATGTGACAAAGCCAATGTTCGTTTTAAAAGTATTAAACCTTTTTGGACAGAAAAGTACAAAAATAATCAAGAAAAAATTGTTGGACCTTCTAATTATGTCATTAGAAAATATGATCTGGTGGTTAAGGATAAAGAAAAAACCCATGATTGTGTTACCAAGGCAAGAGATGATGGGGTTAATGTACAATTGAATTCTCAAACACCTCTTGATCCACTCTCAGAATTTTTCAATGAAGATATTGTTGTCACCAAACAACAAGAACATCTTGATGTTGATAAGAGGGTTTCCACCCACCTAACCTTGAAGGATGATGGAAAATATGAGGGTCATGTGGTTAACAAAGATGGGATTAAAAAGGAATCTCTCCAGGCTATTGTTGAGAAGATTCCTAAAGTAGGGGAATATTTTCATCTAAATGATCGAAAAGGAAAAAAATTCATTATAGACTCAGATGGTTATATCACTCCACTCCCCAGGAAAACTAGGAAACATAGAGACAACACCAATTATGAAAGAACCATCATCACAAGATCAGTTGCGGACAGAAATCCTGACCCTGAGGTTCCTCCATAGCCAATTCCTATAGAGCCCCTGCCTGAATATCCACAAAACTCAGATGGATCTGATTCAGACACCTTATCGAGTGAAGTTGATGAAAATGACCCAGCATTTAGAGATTCCTATCAGTATGATTATGATCTAGATTTTCCAAAGGATCTTGACTCCTGGTTCGGGGAAAATGAAACATCTACATTTCGGAAGTATAAAAATGGTGAGATAACCTCTCAGGTTTACCTAGATATCAGAAAGAGGATGTTTATCAAAGTTGCTGAGGAATTCAATAAGGATCCAAACATTGATTTCATGAGTATCCCATGGCAATAAGTTTTGGATCTAGTTCACTCTTTGCATGACCTTTTGTCTTATTGACTCTGGATTGAATTGGATTTATTGCACAACACCATCAAAAAATGTTTCTATGAACTCTGATGGTTGGTTTTAGGGGTTTTTCTGTTTGTTTGTGATTGCTCCCAGCAAGCAGAATTAGTTTTCCGACGGAACAGTGGGTGTTTTACTGACTGCTAGGCTTGATGATCTCTGTCCTGGTATCTCTTAATTAATGCACTGGTTCTGTTTGAGTGATTTTCTCTTGTTTTTTGCTTTTTAAGTCTTGGAATAGAAGGCTTTTATTTGGCTAGATGCAATCTTTAGCCTTGGGTCCTCCATCTTTATATGATATCATGAATGCTTGATGTTTCTGTTTTGATTTCGGGAATTCTCAACATGGCTGCATAGATATTGTACTGGAATTATGTGTGATACTACATTGTTTCTCTGGTTTTTTCTCATCAGTTTGGCTGGTCCTTGTGTTCTCAGTTTGGCATGACGTTTTTTATGAATCAGTTTCAAATTTCTACTGGATTTCTGCTCTATATTGTCAGATGAACTGCTTATCTCACTCTGAAACAATTATTCAGTCTTGAACACCTGTTTGATCTACTGGAATCTATACTTCATGGAGTCCTGCACTCACTTTTTTTCTGGATGGCTTGGTGATCTGTTTGGAGTTGGGCGGGCTGCTGGTTCTGATTGCCTATGTATCTACGTTGTTTACCTAGATTTGATCCGCTTGGAGGCTCCGTTTTTTTCTGGTCGAGGGGTTTCTGCATTTACTAGATTCTGCAGGTTCTCTTGCTACAGACTCCGGATTTGATGGCTTATTTGGCTAGAATCCTCAACATCATGGAAGGTGCTACTTTTTTCTCTCTTTTTCAAACTTTCAGTTTGATAATCTGCTTCAAGTGCTGGACTTTTTTTCTCTAATTACATATTCATGCTTTATGGGGAGGATGGTTCGGTCTATCCAATTGGGAAGCTCGCTGCTTTTATGGATGGACTTCATTTCTGAAGGTCTAGCTTTGAAGCAACTGAATGATATTCAAGGGAGCATCATTATGACTCTCTGGGATGATGGATGGACCGCACAGTCTCTATGGTGATCTTTTATTTTTCTGTTTTCATATCTGAGTTGTTTGTTTGTCAGTTTTGTTTTATGGTCTTCAAATCCCTACTGGTGTAAGTGTTTTACACCTCGATCTTGTACTGTTACTCTTTATTTTTTAATAAATTCTATCGGTTACATGGAGTGGGAAACCAAGCCATGTCATTAATCTTATAAAAAAAATGAACAATTCAAACTTATGATATTTTATAAGATTTCAGGTTTTTCTACCATAGACATCATTGCATAGACTGGGATGACATCAAAAATGATTCATTACCCAAATATAGACCCATGTATCAATTTATTTATATAAATAGAGGCTCAATAGGATGCTACAGAAGACAAATTCTAGAGACCAAAGTCTAGGGTGAGAAGTTGTGATGTTGAAGGGTCCTCCACTGCTTTCTCTCCAGTTTTATTTATTGTTTTATTTTATTTACTAATTTATTCCTTATTCTCTTGTCACTGGGATGAGAGGGTAAAATCTCCTTGTTTTGGGGTTATGTATCCAAATAGGTAAGGTTTGGTTGGATTTATATATTTTCATTCATGTTCTATATTACTATGATTTTTTACTGAATTAAAATCCCTTTATTTACTTTTTATCATGACCATTATTAATTGAATCTAAAAAACATTTAAAATTGAATAATTGGTTACTCTAAATTGAGGCATGACTATTTTCACATTCTGGGAAACCAAGATTAAATATGGCATTGAGAAAAAATCAATTTTCTAGTGCCCTAAACTACATGATCATGAGAAATGGGGGAGTGTTAGGTTGATGAGAGGATACCATGACCATTGGATCCCCCTTTTCTCAAATCTGATGAAAAAAATGGATTAATCAATTTTTTTTTAAAGAATTCAATTTCACACATTTCCTAAAACTATAAAACCCCACCATGATTTCAAAAAAAAATTCAATACATGAATTTCTTTACTTAATTCTCTCAATTTAAACAAATCTCTTTGGAAACGAACATATGTTCTTCACCCACTTTCTTTAAATCAATCAAATAAAACAATTTTCTTTAGAAACCTAATTAAACTAATTTAACTGTCTCTATGGGATATATTTTCATCTTGTTAAATTCTATGTTTAGTTAACTAATTTCATAGATCTGATTTTTATAAATTATTTATTTTGGTTAGACCCATAGTGAACCAAATGATGTCTTTTTGTCCTATCAAAACCAGTTCCATTGTCTAGAATAGTTTCTAATTAGTTTTTATATTTTTAATCTTAATTTAGATAGTTTATTTTATTTTCCCTATTTGTGTCAGCATGTTCATGCTGAATTTTACTATTTTAATGAATTAAATGCATGATTACAACACTCGAGGAAAAAATAATTCTTTTAGCCTAATCCTAACATCTAAAACAATCTAAAGAAAAAATTAACTATAACCATGGTGGGTGTAGTGTAATATCTAGCTACTGAAGGATTTCTCTAAAGATATATAGAGATACATACTCTTGCTGACTATGGAAAACCATTAAACATGAGGTTATAACCGAGAATTCTCAAACCTCTTATTATAGAAAATCACTTTGAGATCTAACTTGAACTCATCCAAATGATCTTGAACAACATGAAAATTCACTGGACTAGGACATGAAAATTATAATTCACATCTACAAAACTTTTTCAAGATCCGTGATACGTTTCAATTCTAGAATGCCTCAAGTGATGTTTTAATATTTTTCCTCTTATGATTTTCATTATGGGATAGATCTCATGAGTGGATCCAAATCTCTCCAGTACATTCTATCACTACATGGGATGATCTATCAATGAATTTATCACTTACTTCTTCCCACCTTTTAAATCTATGGACATCAGCGTAAACATTCCAAATGTTAGTAAATTTGAAGATGAATCTCCCTAAATTGATTGGGAATGATATAAAGATATGACTCGTATGTTCCCCAGTCATGGTATTGAACTGTGTATTCTATTATAAAAATTCTATAAGGGACATTCATAAGGAAATAAGTCGATTATATACATTGTAGCAGGAGGATCACTGATAAATAAATCACATAAGGTGAGCTACAACCTATTTACCAAAATGTTGGGGAGTATATTCCAGTGACAAGGTGAAGGGACTCAATAAAGAGGTTTCCACATGATAAATAACAATAATGAATATATAAAGGCATAAATGGAATCCCTAACTAAAAAATGAAGATGATGATGGGAAACAACAACATCCCCAAGGTACATAAAAATAGGAAGTGAATTACATAGATTACAATTATGGTAACAAATTTCATGATTAGAAGCTGTAAAAAACAATGGATAGGGATATCAGAAGGAAGCATCGGGATATAAAGTACATCAAGGACCATCACTGCAGATCAAATTCCACATGTTGTAGGAGACTTTGGATACTTTCATAATCTTTACCAGAGAAACCATCAAAGATTTGACATCCTACTTAAAATATAAAAGTACGTCAATAAAATAGTTGAAGGAAAACTTAAGGGAATGGATGGTGGAACTTTATAACCTAGAATTTCAAGTAGGAAAAATCACTAAGAAACTCAGAGATAAACCATAAAGAACACCACTTGGATGCGCTGAAGTGTTCCCATGTAAAGATTTAAAAGTCATAGCTCAGTGGAGTGGTAAAATCACTTAAGATCATCCCAAACTAATAAAAGTGAAAGAATAAAATAAATAAGAGCTAGAAAATATTGATGAAAAATTAGAATAATAAGTTAAAGAATAAACACCAAAGTTTAATCCAAGACTATCATTTCTAGATTAACTAGAGCAATTGAAGATCGGCATGAAAAACGTATATTTTTGGGACATTTTAAAAAATTGAATATTTATATCCTTTTTTATAGAATCTTACAAACATGCCAACATGAGAAAGATTCGTGATAGATCTAGTGACCAATAAAAATAATATGGAGGAAATTAGCACCATCCCAATCACACATGAGTTCTTGGTGGTGGTATCAAAGGACCAACCTAAGAAGCAATGAGATCTAGCTATGTTTTTTATTCCAATCTTTATCAAAGCTAATAAAGTTGGAAAATGTTTGTGTGAATTAGGTGTGAGTTTTAATATAATGTCAAACACCACATACAAGATCCTAGAATTTGAGAAATTGAATCCCAGAAAAAATTCACTTCTATTAGAAGTATTAATCGGGAAATACCCTAGGGGAATCATCAAGTATATTCTAATAAAATTCTATAAATTTTACTTCCCTATAGACTTCTTAATGATGGATGTGGAAGAGGTGTGGACTCCACTGATTCTGGGGAGACCATTTTTATCCACTAGGTGTGCATTGAACTGTGTCCAAATTAGAGAAATCTATTTAAGAGTTGGTTGAAAACAAGTATGTTTCAATATTACTTAGGATATATGAAGAACTTTAATGTAAGGGAAGAAAATGAGTTTGTAGAAGATAAAATACCCAAAGTTGAAGGTATCACTGAAGGTAAATAAGTACATGAGTTATTTGAAATTGTACTAGAAGATAATCAAAATAAATATTCTCAGAAGAACAAAGATAAGTTAAAGGGTCAGACCATTGATGCTGGATGAGAAATCAAATCCCCCACATTTGAGATAGGTAAATAGGTATATATGGTATAAAATCTTTAATTTAGTCATAAAAAATTAATTAAAAAACATGTATTTTTAAAATTTAAATAAAGTAACTATTACTATCTGGAATATTCAATTTTTTAGAAAGTAAGGATAGAGACCGACCTATGTGGACAGGACAGAGCTGAGACCATTCATGGATCCTGACCAAGTAAAAACCTTTCAATCATCTGTCACTATAGATAAAGATGAATAAGGTAAGGTAGAGCCAATGATGGTAAAAATAAGATCTTCCAAGAGGCATCCTGAGTTTTTAATTTTTATTTTTATTTATTAATTTTTTTATTTTTAGGTGCACATGAACTTTCCCAAAAAAACATTCAAAATTCATTGTTAATGGCTTGGGATTTCACCTGTTTGTTTTAAATTTATAAGATATTCAAGACCCTAGCAAGTGGAAAGAAGAAAATAGAATATGATGAAGCTACAAAACACAATTCAATTCATGAAATCTAGAGAATACACATCATGAAATCCATTCATGATGTGAATCAAGAGCAGGCATTACCTTTAAATCTAACTTTAAAACATCACTCAAAAGTCTAGTATGCATTTAAATTCTATTTTTTTCAATTTTATTCCTCATATTTAATATATTTAGATCTTTTAACTTCCAATTTCATGTCCACACTTAATTATTTTTTTAATCAACTAAACTATGAAACATAAACTAAATAGGATGATTACCATACCATAAATTTAAATTTCTTTGTTAGTAAATTTGAATATGAAAATGGCGAAAAGAATTATTAGAGATAATCATGTGAATTAGGATTTAGAAAGTCATGATATAAGGGAGAAATTTAATTTTTTGTAAATGAAATTTAACTAAGATGTTTCCTACCATGAATTTATAATATTTTCATTAATTTATTTATTTATTCATATGAATTTCCATGAGTGATTATCCTAAAAACCGTTTCCCATTCCTAATACAATTTATGAACCAATATTTCCATTGTTTCTATATTATACTTCTTGTGAAACATGATAGTTTTCTTTTATAGAAATTTATATAAATCTTATCAAATCTATGATTACACAAACTTCATATTTAATATGATTGAGACACATTTTTTATTTATCCCTTTTCCTAAGACCCACCTTACATTAATCCATTTTAAATCCTATAGAATCCATGAATAGCCTTGTTAGGGAAAATCCATGTTACAATCCCATTTTATACTTTCCTACCTTGCTCTAAATATTTTAAATGAATATAAAAAATATGAGTGGGGGAGAAGGTGACTGTTGGAAGGGATACACATTTTATAATGGATAACTGTGGGGGGATTTCATAGGCTTTTGGGAATTCACATTCATTGTATTTATTGCACACCCACTTGTAAAAAATTAAAAAAATGGGTTGTGAATTAGAAAATTAAAAAATAACCATTTCTTGACTACTGATCTTATTATAACTATTGAAAATAGTGTCATGAGGAGATCATTGTTGGTTCAATAGTAGTTGTGAGGTTTTTCCTTATCATAACCTTTTAAAGATAAATAAATAAAATTAATTAATTAATAAATAAAAGAAGGTGTTTCATTTATTTCATTTCATTTTTTTATGAGCATGCTTTGAGATATAAGGGGGAGACTTTCATTGAGCAATTTTTGATTATCACGTAAAGTACATTAGAGAAAAAAACTTGTTTTTTAGGTTTTCTTATTTTACATCATTTACCTACCATCCCTAAGTCTCAAATTCATCGGATCCTAAATGGTGAATCCCTTATGATTATTTGTGATTTTTTCACTACACAGTGAAGAAAGAAGATGTATTATAGGCCTATGGTAAGAAGCATGATTTGAGGTATGTGATAAACCCTACTCACATTTGTACCTTAATAATGAGCAGGAAAATTCAAAGTTATCTAGATTACAAATTTCATACTTACTAATAATGAATTAAAAAATAAAAATGGATGAATGAAAAGGATTTTCTATTTCAAAATAGAAAATGTAAAATATTTGGATGATTTGTTTTATTTTAAAATAAGCCATTAATAAATTTTCTTGTGTGATTCTCAAAAAAAATAATTTCCTATTTTATCAATTTTTTTATTAAATTTGAATTTAAATAATGTTAAGGTGAACATAATTTTCATTATGTTGATATTCCATACTTGATTACAGGTCGAAATTCAAGTGTGGGGGTATTTGATATGTTTATTATATGCATATAAATTAGGAGGTTTTAATACATAGATTTGTGTAATATAATTGATATTCTTTCCAATATTTGAACTCTTTAACTGATTTTGGGATTTTTTATAGTATATAATCAACATTTGGTAAAGAAATAAAAAAATTCAAATATAGTGATTTGAAGATGCAATGAGGCATAGTGCAACACTACAAAGTTGAAGTTGGAGTGAAGTTGGACCATGTTTGTAGAATCAAGACAAAGTCATTTTCACATTGTGAGACCCATTAATGTCATGTTCTTGTCGAGATATATGGTATAGGTCATTCCAATTCACAACATGTATAAAGACGGAAAAAAATGGAATTCATGTCAGGTTTATCATTCATGATGTGAGTTTTTTTTTTGACACAAAGTTATAAGGTTCGCGACATGAAGATAGTTCACATCGTGAACCCATCATCAAATAGAAAATTAAAATTTATTAAAAAATGCAATATTTTGAAATATTTTGGATTTTTTGTCATGAAATTCTAGACATAGATCAGGATAACTTCAAAGATGATTCATTAGCTGAATACTTACCCAAAGATTTATCTATTCCTATAAATAGATCTCCAAGACACCACTACCAAAGATATATTCTAAAGGCTAATGTCGAGTGTGAGAAGTTGTGATATTTTAGGTTCATCCACTAATATTTATTCTATTTTATTTCATTTTTTCTTTTATTTATTGCATTCTACCTTAATCTCTCATTACTAGGATAAGATGGTAAAACCAACCCTATTTTAGGGTTATGTAGCTGAAGGGATAAGGTGGTGTTGGATTTGTTTATTTTTATTCATGTTCTAAATTTTTACAATTTGTTTATTCAAATCCAATACATTTATTTTATTTTTATCATGTCCATTTTTAATTGAATCTAAATGGACATTTAAAATTGCACAACTAGTTACCATAAATTGAGGCATGGCCATTTTCACATTCAGGGAAACTGTGTTCAAATTTGGTATCAAGACAAACTCAATTTGGAAATTCCATAAACTATATGTCCATGGGAAAAGGGGGATTTTCAGGTTGAGGAGAGGATACCATGACCATTACATCTAACTCATCTCTACTCTAATGTCAAACATGGATTAATCAATTTATTTTCTAAAAAACCAATTTTACCTAATCCTTGAAACTAAATAACCCCATCATGATTTCAAAACATGATTTTCAAAACCTAAATTTCTTTTCTTTGTTCTTTATCATTCATTATAACTCATTCAAAACCAACATTTTTTCTTATCACCCTTTATTTTAATCAATCAAATAAAACAATTTTCTTTTAGAATCTCAATTAAGCTAATTTCACCATCTTTATGGGATCAATTTTTATCTTATTTCATGCTATGTTTTAGTTAACAAACTACACTAGTCTAAGTTTTATAAATTTTTTATTTTGATTAGACCTATAGGGAACCAAACAATACCCTTTGGGCTTATCAGTTTCCAACCCATCTCCTATTGATAGTGGGATTCTAGGTTTATACTATAAATCATTATCTACTCAAGTCAAGTCGAGTATTAAAGAGAGTGGTCCATGATAAAATGGTATCAAAGAGTGGGTTTTAAGAATAAATTTTTGTGTAATCACTTGTGAGGGTAGTAGTAGTGATAAGGAAATAGTATTACTTGAACCTAGTGTAAAAATTATAACAGTGAAATAAACATAATATAAAAAGTACCTTGTGATCTAAGAGAGTGCTATATAACTTATAGATAAAAACATTGGTAATATTATACTAACTATGGGAAATATTATTTTAGGATTCTAGGTATCGAAGGAAACTCTCTCAATATAGAAAAAGTATTTAGGAACCTCAAATCCCATGATCACCATGATATGAAAACTGAAACCATGCATAACCCATAAATGGGAATATTTCATCTACTGTAAACCATCAATTTCCACTAATTATATCTTTTATCATATGTGTTATGATTATTCCTAAGAGGTATCCAATGAAACTCCTCATCCATGGTATATCCATGGGATAATATGAATCACCCAATGATTGGTTTGGATTCCCTCTCACACCCATGGTCTGTTAGTACCTCCCAGTATATAGGAGGGAGGAGAAAGAGATATTTGAGGAGAGGGATAATTGTTAGGAATCAAATAAGGCTCATAATGCTATCATATTATAGATACTTTCTCTTTATAAAGGATCTCAATATATTCTTGAGTCTTAATAGAATTTACTCATACATTATAAAACATATGGGTAAATACCTCAGCAATTCATACATTTATCAAATAAAATTTTCATTTATTCTCCATATACATCACATGAAGTTTTTTAAGATATCTAATTTTGTATAGATTAAAATGTTAACCAATTAATGTTTATTTTCCATGATAATCATATAAATCTATTGTAAATATACAATATGATTTGTGTTGTTATTATATAACCAAGGTAGTGGATTTTATATCTCTATATCATAAATAACAACATTCAAAAAACGAAACATACAAAATACATTAATATATATATAATACTATAAGAAAAGTTATATTATAACTTTCGATTTTGGAAAAAACATATCATATGTGTAAATCCATTTGGATATATCCCCCTCAATCTCAAAATTGAACTAAATACTCGGGGACATAATTCAATTTCAACTTATGTTATATCATATAAAATAACTTATAAAACCACGTCTAATACTCATTTTATACATTTCTAAAAAACATTTGGAAAGTTATCATCAAATTCACTATTATTAACATCATGTAAAATACATTTTAAATATCTATCCAAAATTTTGTTTAGATAATCTATAAAACAATTCTTAAAGAAACTATTTTATTTTAATAAGACTAAATCCCCATTCAGTCATTCAAAAATTGTAACCTCGTGGGACTTTATAGTGTTAAAAAATATGAATTCTTGAATTCATAAATGTTAACAAAAATTGGTGTTACTAAAGTTTCAAATAAATCCAGTATGATATCAATTGAGAACACGTGTCTCTATATTTGTATCATATACAAGAATTAATTTGTATATGATTCATTTTTTGAAAATATGAATTAAACATTGGACATGAAGTGTTTCAATCCCATATAGTTTATCATATGTTCTTTTTTCACTAATTATAAACTGACAAGGTCGATGAATACATAAAATGTCATTTACCCTTATGGATTGTCACATCACATTCCCCTAATATAATAGATAATAATAACACATTTATTATCTAGGTATGGCCATATACATCCTTGTTTTATCTCAATAAAATTCCCAAATGATATATTCTCTAATCATTCTTATGTTTATTTCACTTTTAGGATTTTTTTTAAACTCATTATATCCCCATGTAATTACTGCCACATAATTATGTGACCATATGATAAAACAATCCCACTAAAACCATTTAGTGAGTAAAATTTATGAAGTAAACCAATTTTAATAATGGTGATACTTAGAAATCATATTTCCAATGTTTAACTCCTTAAACAAAGTATTAAAACCCCTTAAGTTTACAACATCAAATTTTATGATTTTAATAACTTTTATTATCTACTTATAACAATTTCTAATATCATCAATATCATCTCTCTTGGAACCATTTCTGACCTATACTATCATTGAAGTTGGTCAAAGTTTAAAATTTATATTCCAACTAACTACTGTATATGTGGAAAGCAGGGTCGAACCCACAGGGAACGTAAATTTGGCCACTACTAAATAAAAAACAAGAAAAACTCCATTGTTGTCAGCAGCGGAGTGGTTTTTTTTAATTTTCACTATTTATATTTTTTAATATTTTAATTTCTTTATGTTTTTATAAACTATAAAGTAAAACTACGCATTACTTTTAAACTTATTCTACCTATTCTAAACAGAGTACAGATAAAAATAAGGTGCAACAAAAAAGATAAGATGCTGATAAAGGACAACAGTAAAGAACGCTTTGAGGTTCATTCTAGTCTACTGGTTTAAATTTTTTTTTCCTATTCATGTAAAAATACTGCTTTATACCACTGAAAATGGGAGACTTACTTCCCTCTACAAGAGAAAATACGTGGAAATTATTAAACTTATAGTTAGACACTCCATAAAAGTACAATTCTAGAAAGATGAAACAAAAATAACAACAATACAAACTCGTCGAACATACTGTAGTTTTCATTACAGGTTGATTATTTAAAATATGACTATATAATCTAACTCACCGAATGATTACAGAGTTTTGAAAATTTTAGTTTTTTTGGTACAAAGCAGATAAGTGTAATTAGAATTGATCTCATCGATCAATTATAATCGAAGAATAATTGATTAATGAGAAGGATGAAAAAGATTACCAGTAGAACTAGAACTCTCCCCGAACTAAAAATTTAGCCAACTAGTATATTAATCATTATCACTATAGAAATGAGAAACATTTCAAAGGAATAGAGTTCAAGAATTAAAACAAAAGGGTGAAAGAACTCCCTGAAGATGCTCTGCTCCTCTGCTCCTTCGACTCCAGGACTGCAACGCTCCGGATAAGAGAGAATCTCTCGAATCTTCAATTAGTCACCAGGTGTGTGAATCCGAATTAGCCTCCCTTATTTTTCAATTCTGGTGCTTGCTCTGTTTTTAATACCATGCTATCATCTACTGCATATTACTGCTCGTGCTCCACTGACTTGGAAAGTTCTTCACCCATGCACTGCACTATTGTGCAATTTTTTCGTGATCGGCACGTCGTGCTATCTTTTCTCACAGAACTAACTTCAGAAAGATAGTTGTATGTATCTGGACTTGTTTCCTCCTCTTTAATGAACCTGCACACGATAAATACAAATTGAAATAATTAAAACTTAACAAAAACAATTAAAAAGTTACAGTTATTATTTTATGCTTACTATTATAATACTTATTTAAAATTAAATAATAAATATCTTAAATTGATAGTTATTATCTACTTTTATATTATTTATAAAACTATCCATTTAATACTACTATGGTATTACATATATTATAAAAAAAGTTATTAATTTAATTGAGTTAATAAAATAATTACTAAGTTATTAAAATTGACAACATAAAAAATTAATTAAGATAATATTTAAGATTGTATTAATAATTTAATTATTACTATAAAAGAAATTAAATTGTTAGGTTAATTAATTAATTGGTTAATTTTTAATTAAGTAATTAAAATTATTACTTAAGTTATAAAAAAATTTAAACTAATAAGTATATTTTATAATTTATTTATAATTATTCTTAATTATTTATTTATTCTATTAAAAGTAAATTAATTAATTATTAATACTTATTATTAAGTAAGTTTAATATTTTAATTTATAATTAATATATTTTTTAAAATTTTATTTGTCTTAAACCATAGCTTTTATAAAATTAATTAAATCAATTTGACTAAATAAAGTTACTTTAACTTTAATTTGCTTTACTTTTTGTTTTTTCTTTACTTGTTTTTCTTTATCCTTATTTTCACTATACTTTTATTACTGCTTTTATTATTATATTTTTAAGTTTTAAATTAGTTTAAGTTTTTTTTTTAAAGAAAACTTACTCCTCCTCCCCCAAATTCAGCGCAGTAATGGGGGAGGGTTTTGGGTTGCTTCTTCGGCGCTGCAACAAGGGGAGCGATGGAAAAATGGCGGTTCCTCGATGGCCCAATAGCGGTGACTTTAGACCCTTTTAACAGCGACCCTGGTACCCTGCAGACTTCCTCCAGCACGGCGCGGAAACAGCAGGTGAGGCATCGACCAGCAGCGGCCTCCCCTCCTCCCTTCAGTCCATTGGAAACCAGCAGGTGACCTCCCTTCTACTTGTCCTAGGTAAGCAGCAGTGAAGCTCGGATTTGTCCCTCCAGATCCAGCAACGTTGGTGTCTAGCGATGGGTAGTAGGGGCGGAAACGGCACGGTTCAGCCTTAACATCACCCTTCAAATCACTTTAGAGGGACATTTTTTAAAAGATTTGGTTTAGAGTGGTGATTTGAATTGATCTATGTAGCTTAATGAATAAATTTGTTCTCTCTATTTCCAATTTGGTTTGAATCTGCAGCTAGTACGAGGTTCGATTGTGAATTAAGAATGTTGAAATTTGAATCTGGTTTTAGTCTTGGGTGTGTTTGTGATGAAACAAGAGTTGTGGTGGGAAGTTTAACAATGGATGGATAATCGGCAGCAGTAATGTCACATCAACTCAGGAAGACAATGGAGAAAATGGGAGTGTGGGTGCGAGGATGATGAAATAGGGGACGAGTGTTATCAACAAGGAAGGTCATTGTTGTGAGAAATTCGTAAGGTAAATGAGATCGGTACCAGGGATGAGACCGATAGTGTAAAATAAATGGGGTATCGATGTGTGTTGTGGAACCGAATGGAGGATTGGATCAGTGAGACGCGAGAAATCTAAAAAAATGAACTAATGGTGAGTCACAAGAAAATCGGTAGGAGGGATGAGAGACCGATGATGATTGGTAGCAGGCAGTAAGGAAAAAGAATAAGTAACGGTAGCAGGGGAGAAGACTATGTATCGGTGAGTGTGTGAGAAATGAGAGACTGATGTGGATCGGAAAAATTGTGAAACCGATAGAAGAAATTTTCAATTGGTGATTCATGACTCACCGATAAAAGAAATAAAGATCGGTTATAGCAGAACAAAATAAAATAAATATAACGGTGAGTGACGACTCACTGAAAAAATAAAACACCGACAATTATAAAATTAAAAGCAGTCGGTGCGATGTGAAACTGATGATGATTAAGGAATTCGGTGATTTATTGACTCACCGATAGACAAAAATAATATAAAAACGCCGAAGTTATGAGAGACTGAAACCGATGGAAGGATTGTCATGTCGCAACAATGGTGTGTCACAAGAGACCGATGGTGTTTCAAAGAAATTGGTGTTTTATGACACACCGATAGTTATAAAAAATCTTCGGTGTGACATAACATCGGTGCGACACTCACCGAAAATTAAAAATTAAAAAATATAACAACAAAAATTAATTTACAACAAAAATTAGAATGAATAAACCATTAATTAACTAAATTAAAAAAATCAAATTAACTAAATTGTTAAAGACTAATTAATTGCCTGTAACTAGAAACTAAACAAATTATTTAGCAAACTAAAAATAAAAGAAACTAATTATTAACTAAGAAAATAAAATTTAAGATAAATTTTAAAGAAAATGTCTAAACAAATGTAGGACACCTATAATAAATTAACTATGAATATAAAATTAAAATAATTTGAATTAACTAGAGTTATTAAATGAATTAAAATAATTAGTTAGATGATAAAATGAAACTCAACATTAAAAACATATTATTTAATTAAACTTCACTTAAGTTATTAACTTAGCAGAACAATTGAAATGGTTAAAAAGTAAAGCTAATTTATTAAATAAAACAGAATTAAATGATAAATACTTAAATTAAAAACTAGATTAAATTAATGCAAATAAGAAAACAATTAATTAATTAATAGACAATTAAAATTATTAACCAGATTAAGATTATTAAACTAAAAAGTAGTTTAATATATTTATAATAATTATAAAGACTATAAAAAAGGACTAAAAACAGTTATTTAATTTTAAAAAATGATTAATTAACAAATGTAGTGATAAAATTACAAAAGTTCCATTATTTATTAAAAAGTTCCAAAATAATTAATTAAATTGATAAAAATTAAATAAAAGATGTGGCAAAACTATGTAAAAATAGAGCCACATCAAATTCCCCCACACTTAAGCATTGTTTGTCCTCAAAAAATTCCATGTCTTATTTCCTTTGAAAAACAGTAAAGTGTATTTATGGTTTTATTCAAAAGGTAACATGTCCAGTACTCAAAACAGTGGACAATACTTAACAGCAGGCTTTTGGAAAATGAATTACTCATATGATTCTTGACCAAATAAACACTCACTTGTAATTAAGAACACAAAGACTATCTATCAAAGAATATTTCATGCCTCATATGTGATAGAACTTAGTGACTCACTTCAATCAAATCTCAGGTTCTAAGTCTAAGAATGATAGGAGATAAAATACCAATGGAATTAAGACCTTAACCAAGGAACTTTGTACTTTGACTTTTTCACCCAAGTTCCAAAAATAATTAATTTTTTGTGAATCACCTTAATGATACATCCTAAATGATTTCCATATAAATCATTTGATCCTTTCTTCATCTAGAGTTCATCATTACCCTCACCTTAATGAGCTCATTTTTGACCTTAGACACTTTATTTATTTATCCCAATCCATGTATCATTGTGTTATGCACTGTGCAATGCACTTATTCAGAGTGTACAGAGGGCTTTTAGTAAACAGAAATGCACCCAGCATCTAGGGTCTAAGAGACTCACTATGGGATCAAAGATTCCCAAATTACTCCAGTTTCAAAAGATTTATATAAAATTCAATTACATTGGATTATTAAAGCAATTACTTTTAATAATTTAAGAGAGAAAGAGGCCCCTAGAATCAGAATCAAACTTCCAGTTCCAATGGTATGACCATAGCTCCACAAACATGTAACCCATATCACTTTCAAAAGTAGTTCCTAAAATGAATTTCCATTAAATCACTAAGTAAGACCACTCAGCAATCATCCAACCTCAACAATTTCAGGTACAAAGAATTTCTTACTACCAGCAAGGAACTTTTCCTAAGGCAAGACCCAAGTGAGTATAGTGTAAAGCTTAAAATTATGAACGAATTTTGAAAAAATTTAACCATTTTTTTACAAAAAGTTTGAAATGGAATGGGAATTGATGGGCTTACAATTAAGCACAGTTTAGCATAGTTAATATTTGACCCCATCCCCCACACATAAAACCCAATTTTGTCCCCAAAGTTGACTTCCAAGTATGGAGAAAACAATTAATCAATAAAATTTCAAACCAGATTTTCAATTAAGCAGATTAATGACATGTATAAAGAACTCATTATATTTCAACAAGTATGTTTGCCACAAAAATTAACTTACAGCAGATTTATTTAACAAGTAAATGCATTACTATTCAAATCCAGTGATAAAAATTTTCAATATAGCTCAAAAATAACATGCAACGTGTAAATGCACTGTGTACTAGGTGCAAGTAATTTAACAGATTGAGTTCAATAATATGTTCAATATAGTAGTAAAAGTTCATGCTAAACACCTTAAAGATACAAGTAGATTCAAAACAATATTTTTCAGTCTGCATGACCCCCCCCCCACACACACACTTAAGTTCAAGCAGTGAGAGTTTTTAATATCAATGAATTGAAATTCACAGCAACACACACATGCAGATTTTTTGTACATCATAGTGACATATAGCAGAATTTTTAAAAACAAGAAGCAGATTCTATCCTTAAAGTCAATAGGAGTAGAAAAATTAATGCAACAATTATGAGTTGAGTACTTCCCTGAATATATGATGCCTTTACAGCTCCAGCATGGGAATTCCACTCCATAAATGACACAACAGCATCATCCTAAAAAAGATAAATCATTAAAACCAGGAACAAAACTACCAAAGACAAAGCACACAGAAGACAACAAAACAACACTTTATACAACACAAAACATTACAAAAAATTAAATCAAAGGATCATGGGTTGACTCCCATGAAGCACTGATTTTAAAGTCCCCATCTAGACTTTATTTAATTACAAATATTTTATTTATTAACAAGACAAAATCCATGGGTTGACTCCCATGCAGCGCTAGGTTTAAAGTCCCCAGCCAGACTTCATTCAAGAACAGTGAAGGTAGCTAAGCCCTTTGGTTTTCCCTCAAAATAATGTTTCAATCTTTGCCCATTGACCAACATGGGTTTATTTTCTTCCCCAACAATTTCAACAGCTCCATTCTTCAGAACTCTCACTACCGTAAAAGTTCCAGACCACTTAGACTTCAGCTTTCCAGGAAAGAGTTTGAGTCTCGAATTAAAGAGAAGGACCTTCTGTCCAGGTTTGAACTCTTTGTTTTGAATGATAGAATCATGAAATATTTTAGTACTCTCTTTATAAATCCTTGAATTATCATAACTCTCTCTCCTAATCTCATCGATTTCACTCAGCTCAAGTAACCTCCTCTCTCCAGCACTCATAAAATCAAAGTTCAAATCCTTAACTGCCCAATAAGACTTATGTTGCAAATCCACTGGTAAATGACAATATTTCCCAAATAGTAACCTGTAAGGAAACATACCTATTGGGGTCTTGAAAGCAGTTCTATATGCCCATAAAGCCTCGTCCAATTTAAGAGACCATTCTTTCCTAGAATTTGAAACAGTTTTTTCAAGTATTTGTTTTAGTTCCCTATTTGAAATTTCCACCTGTCCAATGGACTGTGGATGGTAAGGAGTACCAGTTTTATAAACACAACCATATTTCTCCATTAAAGCATTAAATTTATAGTTCTTAAAGTGTGTTCCATTATTAGTGATAAAAGCTCTTGGGACTCCAAATCTTGTAAAGATATTATTTTTAACAAATTTTTTTACATTGTTTACTTGATTGTTGGGAAGAGATACTGCCTCAACCCACTTTGACACATAATCAACAGCAACTAGAATGTACTCATTCCCATGAGATGATGGAAATGGACCCATGAAATATAACCCCCAAACATAAAAAATTTCAACCTCCAAAATACCCTTTTGGGGTAACTCTTGCTTCCTACCCACATTACCCAGCCTCTGACACCTATCACAGCTAATCACAAAGCTCCTAGAATCCTTAAAAAGGGTAAGCCAATAGAATCCATATTGTAGGACTTTTTGAGCAGTTCTCTCACCCCCATGGTGACCTCCCCAAGGTGAAGAGTGAAAACTTTCTAAGATAGACAACATCTCTTCCTTAGGTACACATCTCCTAAGAATACCATCAGTACACCTCTTAAACAGCAAAGGATCATCCCAAAGGTAGTATTTAAGTTCAGAAATGAATTTCTTTCTTTGATTATTAGACAGATTTTTGGGAATTACACCTACTGTAAGGAAGTTGGCAAACTCTGCATACCAAGCAGACTGCCTGATTGACATAGTGAGTAGCTTCTCATCGAGAAAGGAAGAGTTAATCTCCCTAGAATTTTCAGAATCCTATTGAGTAAGAGGTAGCCTAGATAGGTGATCAATAACTAAGTTTTCATCTCCCTGTTTATCCCTAATTTCTAAGTCAAACTCTTGTAATAGCAGAATCCGTCTAATCAGCCTGGGTTTAGTTTCTTTATTAGACATCAAGTATTTTAAAGCAGAATATTCAATGAAAATGATGACTTTAGAACCTAAAAAATAATCTCTAAACTTTTCCAGATCAAACACAACAGCTAGTAATTCTTTTTCAGTGGTGGTATAATTCTTTTGAGCATCATCTAGAAGCCTGCTAGCATAATACACCACATGCAACTTCGCATCTCTCCTCTGTCCAAGGACAGTACCTACATCCATGTCACTAGCATCACACATAAGCTCAAAAGGTGATTTCCAATCAGGTGCAGTGATGATAGGTGGTGTAGTGAGTTTCTCCTTAAGCAGATTAAATGATTTCAAACAGTTCTCATCAAAAATGAAAGTAGATCCTTGGACAGCAAAGAACACAAGGGATTAGTTATTTTGGAAAAATATTTTATGAATCTTCGGTAGAAATAGGGATGCCCTAGAAAACTTCTAACACCTTTTACATTAACAGGAGGTGACAATTTCTAAATAACATCTATCTTAGTAGTATCAACTTTCAAACCTCTCTTTGACACTTTATGACCAAGCACAATTCCTTCTATTACCATGAATTGACATTTCTCTCAATTAAGAACAAGGTTGGTTTCAATGCATCTCTCCATTACTAATTCAAGATTTCCAAGACACGTATCAAAAGTACTACCCACAATAGAAAAGTCATCCATGAAAACCTCAATGATTATTTCAATAATATCAGAAAATATAGCCATCATACACCTTTGAAAGGTGGCTGGAGCTCCACACAACCCAAAGGGAATCTGCCGGTAAGCAAATATCCCAAAGGTGCATGTGAAAGTGGTCTTGTCCTAATCCTCTGGACAATAGTAATCGGGTTGTAACCAGAATACCCATCCCAAAAACAAAAAAAAAAATCATTTACAGTAAGCCTCTCAAGACTTTGATCCAAGAAGGGCATTGGAAAATGGTCCTTCCTAGTGGCTACATTAAGCTTCCTATAATCTGTACAGACTCACCATTTTGTGCCTTTCTTAACTTGGACTTCTTCATTTTTTTCATTCTTAACAATAGTGAAACCTCCCTTCTTGGGGAAAACCTGGACAGGGCTGACTCAAGCACTATCAGAAATGGGATATATCATTCCAGTGTCCAACAGCTTGATCACTTCCTCTATCACAACTTCTTTCATGTTAGGATTTAATCTTCTTTGAAATTCTACCCTAGGCTTATGACCAGGCTCCATAGGAATTTTGTGCATACATAATGAAGGAATAATTCCTTTTATGTCAGCTATGGTCCAGCCTATGGTAGATTTATTGTTTTTCAAAACTTCCAACAATTTTTCTTCTTGTTAATCTTTATGTTCAGCAGAAATGATGACAGACAGAGTAGAATTCTCACCCAAGAATGAATATTTCAGATGACCAGGGAGTGGTTTCAGTTCAAGATCAGGTGGTTCTACACTCGAAGGAAGACTCTTAGGCCTAGGAGGCCGAAGATCTTCAACATATTTCTTGTAAAGAGTATTAAAATATGAAAGATTTTCAATTTCATGCTCAGATTCATAAGTAGAAGTCTTGTTGTCCAAAGTGGACAGCACACTGTCTAGACTTTCTATATCAGAATTAAGCAGGTTTATCAATGCAGAATCATCAAGTTGTCTCAAAAGTTCTCCCCGGCAACGGCACCAAAAACTTGACCCAAACTTTCGTTGAAGTTGGTCAAAGTTTAAAATTTATATTTCTACTAACTACTATATATGGGGCAAGCAGGGTCGAACCCACAGGAAAGGTAAATTTGGCCACTACTAAACTAAAAACTTTGAAAAATCCATTGTTTCCAGCAGCATAGTGGTTTTTTAAATTTTCACTATTTATATTTTTTTAATCTTTTAAATTTTTTACATTTTTATAAACTGTAAATTAAAACTACTCATTTCTTGTAAACTTGTTCTACCTATTCTAAACAGAGTACAGCTAAAAATAATGTGCAACAAAAAAATATAAGATGCTGATAAACAACAATAGTAAAGAACGCTTCGAGGTTCATTCTATTCTACTAGTTTAAATTGTTTTTCCTATTCATGTAAAAATACTGCTTTATACCACTACAAAAGGGAGACTTACTTCCCTCTCCAGGAGCTAAGTCATGGAAATTGTACAACTTAGAGTTCGCTACCCCAAAGAAGTAAAATTCTAGAAATATGAAACAAAAAGAACAACAATACGAACTCGCTGGACGAACTGAAGTTTTCATTACAGGTTGATTATTTAAAAGATGACTCCATAATCGAACTCGCCGAATGATTACAGAGTTTTGAAAATTTTAGTGTTTGTGGTAGAAAGCAGATAAGTGTATTTATAATTTATCTCGCCGATCAATTCTAATCACAGAAGAATTGATTAATAAGAAGGATGAAAAAGATTACCAGTAGAACTATAACTCTCCCCAAACTAAAATTTATCCAACTAGTATATTAATCATTATCACTATGGAAATGAGAAACATTTCAAAGGAACATAGTACAAGAATTAAAACAAAAGGGAGAAATAACTCTCCAAAGATGCTCTGCTCCTCTGCTCCTTCGACTCCAGGACTGCAACGCTCCGGATGAGAGAGAAGCTCTCGAATCTTTAATTTGTCACCAGGTGTGTGAATCAGAATCAGCCTCCCTTATTTTTCAATTATGCTGATTTCTCTGTTTTTAATACCGTGCTGTTATCTACTACATATTACTGCTCGCGCTCCACCGACTTCGAAATTTCTTCACCCACGCACTGCACTATTGTGCGATTTTTTCATGACCGGCACATCGCGCTATCTTTTCCCAAATAACTAACTTCAGAAAGTTAGTTATATGTATCTGGACTCATTTCCGCCTCTTGCATGAACCTGCACATGATAAATACAAAATTAAATAATTAAAACTTAACAAAAACAATTAAAAAGTTACAGTTATTATTTTATGCTTACTATTTTAATACTTATTTAAAATTAAATAATAAATATATTAAATTGATAATTATTATCTACTTTTATGTTATTTATAAAACTATCCATTTAATACTACTATGGTATTACATAAATTATAAAAAAAGTTATTAATTTAATTGAGTTAATAAAATAATTACAAAGTTATTAAAATTAAAAAACTAAAAAATTAATTAAGATAATATTTAAGATTGTATTAATAATTTAATTACTACTATTAAATAAATTAAATTGTTAGGTTAATTAATTAACTGATTAATTTTTAATTATGTAATTAAAATTATTGCTTAAGTTATAAAAATATTTAAATTAATAAGTATAATTTATAATTAATTTATAATTATTTGTAATTATTAATTTATACTATTAAAATTAAATTAATTAATTATTAATACTTATTATTAAGTAAGTTTAATATTTTAATTTATAATTAATATATTTTTTAAAATTTTATTTGTTTTAAATAATAGCTTTTATAAACTTAATTAAATCAATTTGACTTAATAAAGTTACTTTAACTTTAATTTGCTTTACTTTTTGTTTTTACTTTACTTGTTTTTCTTTCTCCTTATTTTCACTATACTTTTATTATTGCTTTTATTATTATATTTTTAAGTTTTAAATTAGTTTAAGTTTTTTTTAAAGAAAACTTCCTCCTCCTCCCCCAAATTCATCGTAGCAATGGGGGAGGGTTTTGGGTTGCTTCTTCGACGCCGCAACCAGGGGACCGATGGAAAAGCGGCACTTCCTTGATGGCCCAACAGCGGTGACTTCAACCCCTTTCAACAGAGACCCTGGTACCCTGCAGACCTCCTCCATCGCGGCGCAGCAACAGCAGGTGAGCCATCGACCAGCAGCGGCCTCCCCTCCTCCCTTCAGTCCAGCGACAACCAGCAGGTGACCTCCCTTCTCCTTGTCCTAAGTAATCAGCAGTGAAGATCGGCTTTGGTCCTCCAGATCCAGCAATGTTGGTGTCCAACGATGGGTAGCAGGGGAGGAAACAACACGGTTCAGCCTTAACATCACCCTTCAAATCACTACAGAGGGACATTTTTTAAAAGATTTGGTTTAGAGTGGTGATTTGAATTGATCTGTGTAGCTTAATGACTGAATTTGTTCTCTCTATTTCCAATTTGGTTTGAATCTGCAGTTGGTACGAGGTGCGAGTGTGAATTGAGATTGTTTAAATTTGAATCTGGTTTTAGTCATGTGTGCATTTGTGATGAAAGAAGAGCTACGGTGGGAAGTTTAAAAATGGCTGGAGAAGAGGCAGCAGTAATGGCACATCGACTCAGGAAGACAATGGAGAAAATGGGAGTGTTGGTGCGAGCAACATGAAACAGGGGATGGGTGTTATCAACGAGGAAGGTCATCGCTATGAGAAATTCGTAAGGGAAATGAGATCGGTACCAGGTATGAGACCGATAGTATAAAAAAAATTGGGTACCGGTGTGTGCTGTAGAACCGAATGGAGGATTTGATCAGTGAGACGTGAGGAAGCTAAAAAAATGAACTAACGGTGAGTCAAAAGACAATCGGTAGGAGGGATGAGAGACCGATGAGGATCGGTAGCAGGTATTAGGGAAAAATAATAAGTAACAGTAGCAGGGGAGAAGAGTAAGTATCGGTGAGTGCGTGAGAAATGAGAGACTGATGAGGATCGGAAAAATTGTGAAACCGATAGAAGAAATTTTCAATCAGTGAGTCATGACTCACCAATAAAAGAAATAAAGATCAGTTGGAGGATAACAAAATAAAATAAATAGAACGGTGAGTGACGACTCACTGAAAAAAAAACACCGACAATTATAAAATTAAAAGCAGTCGGCGCGACGTGAAACTAATGATGATTAAGGACTTCAGTGAGTTATTGACTCACCAATAGACAAAAATAATATAAATACGCCGAAGTTATGAGATACTGAAACCGATGGAAGGGTCGGCGCGTCGCAACAACGGTGCGTCACGAGAGACCGATGGTGTTTCGAAGCAATCGGTGTGTCGTGACACACCGATAGTTATAAAATCTCTTCGGTGTGACATAACATCGGTGCGACACTCACCGACAGTTAAAAATTAAAAACGATAACAACAAAAATTAATTTACAACAAAAATTAGAATAAATAAAACATTAATTAACTAAATTAAAAATATCAAATTAACTAAATTGTTAAAGACTAATTAATTGACTGTAACTAAAAACTAACCAAAATTATTTAGCAAACTAAAAATAAAAGCAACTAATTATTAACTAAGAAATTAAAAGTTAAGATTAATTTTAAAAAAAATGTCTAAACAAAGGTAGAACACCTATAATAAATTAAATATGAACATAAAATTAGAATAATTAGAATTAACTAGAGTTATTAAATGAATTAAAATAATTAGTTAGATGATAAAATAAAACTCAACATTAAAAACATATTATTTAATTAAACTTCACTTAAGTTATTAACTTAGAAGAACAATTGAAACGGTTAAAATGTAAAGCTAATTTATTTAATAAAACATAATTAAATGATAAAGACTTAAATTAAAAATAGGATTAAATTAATGTGAATAAAAAAACAATTAATTAATTAATAGACAATTAAAATTATTAACCAGATTAAGATTATTAAACTAAAAATTAATTTAATATATTTATAATAATTAGAAAGACTATAAAAAAGGACTAAAACACTTATTTAAATATAAAAAATGATTAATTAACAAATGTAGTGATAAAATTACAAAAGTGCATTTATTTATTAAAAAGTGCCAAAATAATTAATTAAATTGATAAAAATTAAATAAAAGATGTGGAAAAACAATGTAAAAATAGATCCACATCAATTTCCATCAAAAAAATTCCCTTGATATCGTTTTTAAAACAATATATTACTCTTTACATTATTTTATTAACACATACTTAACATCATTGGGATATAATGTGATATTCCCTTCATTATGATAACTATATGTGACTCTTTACACTTTTCTTAATTTACATATCCAAAAATATTTTATGATACTAAGTGAAAATAAATTTTAATTTGTATAGGTATAATCATTTATTTGTTACACTTGAACTTCTTTAAGTCCAAACATAATCTCACTATCCTCATAGATACTATTTTCATCCATAATATCATGAAAAGATACACAAACTTCATTATGTTAAGAAATAAAATTTATTTACTTTTAGTGAGAATATTTAACAAATATTATATTTTTTCCATTTCATATATCTTATTTTATGACTTTGGATCATTATTTTTAAAGGAATAATTTTTTTTAAAATATCCCTTTGATGGGTAGTATGATCACATCCATAATATTTCTACAAACATCTAGATAAAATTCCTTATCCTGGATTCAGATATTTTTATAATTATCATATTTTAAAGAATATTATAGAATCTAATGAATTATAAACTAAATGCATTAAATACATCATAAAATATTTTTCATAATAAATTTTTTTAAGTAATAAACATCTCTTATCATATAAGAGTAAAATTAAAAAAATGCATTTTAATTTAGATATATCTTAGTATAAAATTTTTACTTACATTCAAAGACATGATTAAAAATCCCATTTATTTATCATTTGAATGAAAACTACTTTATCCATCAATTTACTCCTTGATTTTGAACTTTTTTATATTTTATATACATGTAAATTATACATTTAGTATTATATACCCTTCAAAATTGAATAATTGTTTTCCATAAAATTGATTCTTTGAATATATAATCCATGAATTTTTTAAAACTCCTTCAAGTGTTTTAGATAATTAAATCCTATATATTCATTTCCCACTTTACTATCATATCTTTAAGTTTTAATATCCATTACTGGATACTTAAAGAAACACTGTTGTACTTTTCGACTAACATTTCTTCTTCTAGTTTGATCTTTTAACCATTTTATTTTCAATATAGTACCATAACCTGTACATCACATTCACTAGTTCATCTATTCTTAATAATTTGAGAATATTGGGTAAACCTTTTCTGAAATCAATCACATTTTCATAAAATTTCAAATGAGGATTTTAGAATGAATTTAATTGTTAGACTAAGTTTTAAAATAAACCTTATGTCTCTTTAATTCATAGACTTATCTGATCATATTGAATATATGAGTAGAGACTTATGTTCCTATGGTAACATCACATATAATTCCTCTAAAACATTAATTGAATCATTTTATATTTATCATAAAAATTTAAATACATTTATTAAAAAAATTCAACATATTTTTACTAAGCAAGGGGTTTCTCTAAATCATAAAATATTCTTCTAGCTTAAAGAAAATTCTTATGTTTTTTACTAGTATAAAAATTTTCTTATATTAAGGTTATTATTTCTAGGATTGGTCTTAGAGTTTTTATCCAGGATTATGATTATAGTTATCTAGAATAGAATATTTTATTAAAATATTGTCATGTTCTATTTTTATTTAATAAAGATATCTATTAAATGGTATCCCACTAAAAAGATGACCCCTTTTAAACTAATCATATTCATTAGTGGGTCAAGACAAATATTTCACTAAGTAATGTTTATAATTTATAATTTATCTTACCAAATAATTATTTAGGATGACCATTATTTCAATCATATCATATATGACTCTAGGATAGTTGAGTAGTTAACACTTTTTCTTAATCCTTCATATGGATTCACTCAATATTATTATTCTTGTGACTAAAACCTATTACGTTTTTTTAGTTATTTATAACCTAAAAACTCAAAAAATGTGGACCTAATAATTTTTAGGTCACCCATTACAACCTTTTCATACATAAGATATTCCTAGGGAACCCATCTTTGGCATGACCAACCTTGTTGGATAATCGAGTTCTTGACAAGTGTCTGATTTTAAATGAATATGACACTTACTATTTTAAGGGGATTTAGTATCATTGTATTATCTCATATTATTCAATATACATATATTCAGTCTTCTAATGATTTATTTTGGAATAAAATTCCTTCAACAAATTCAATATGTTCAAACCAAATTAATGTGTAACATTTACCAAATTTATAACTTCTCTTATTAACCCAAATTAAAGTTGAGATACATTCACACATATCCATATGAATCTAAGGATTAATTTATCTGAAAACCACCCATATAATTTCTTAGAATCATAAGAAACCAGAATTATAAACAAGGGTAAGGTTAGAGTGATAGATAGCCACCCCCACTTTTTTATACAATCCATAAGCCTTCAGGCTAGTGATCAGATTGACCTAAATTCCCTCTAACCAAGGATACTTTACCCAAAATATATTTCTATATCATATCAATTATAACATCTAATATTCATAAACTATAATTAAATTGTTAATTAAATATCATAAACTAATAAAACCCACATTCGAGGAATAAAAAAACTAAATTAATTATCATCCATAGAATGTAACTCCTTAAATTCATGTGTGGTAATTTAAAAATATTGTTTAACACTTTTAACTTAATCATACATTAATTCACGATGTAAAAATCATATTCATGAATAAATTGGAGAATAATACTAAAGAAATGAATAATTCATAGATTTAAACACCAGATAAACATTTATGAATAATTCATAAATAATGAAATTATAAACACATTATAATTTAACCATGAATTTTAAATATTACATAATTACATATATATATATATAAACTTTATATTTACATATAATATGAACCCCTTCAAATTATCCATTTATATGTAATTCTACTTAAATACATGATAATAAATACTATATAAACATTTTATATTCCAACTATATTATGTAAATAATTTACATTACCAATATATTACATATTTAATTTTATTTAAAAGTTTATCATATTAGTTAAAATAAATTTTTTTCATGTGTTTTAAATAATTTCTCAAATAATTCCTTTAATTCTGAAAAAATAAAATTAACAATTATTTATAATTCATAATTTTAAATATGAATTCTTTTCAATTCTTTCCTTATTTTTGTAATTTATAAAAACTTTATAAACAAAATTTCTAATTTCCATATAAACATTTTATATATGAATTATAAGTCATTCCATATAATTTCAAAATGTTTTTAATATTAAAATTTAATGTTATGGATATTTATTTAATAAATTTTTCATAAACATTTAATAATTAATTAACTATAAATACTTTATAATTAAGTAATTTGAAAAAATATTTCTAAAATTAATAAATATCACAAAGTAGCTTTTTCCATAATTTATAAAAAATTATAAAAATTATTATTCAATTTATAATATAAATTTTGAAAAAATAATTTTTTCTATATATTGTATTTTGAGATATAGTATATATCATATGTTTTATTTGATAAGACATAGTACATGAAATTCCTAGGATTTTTCATATGTATTTTTGGATTGATAATATAGCTTCTGTAAGATAAAATTTACACCTTACTATCATTTCTCATGACTTATGGCATGCATAATATAAACCAGTGCTGCTCATTAATTGTGGATTACAATATGTCTTGTGTAATATTAATCTATGGATTTTGAATATCGTGTTTTGTGATAGATATTCTATATCATAATGGAGATAAGATAATTTTTTTCTTAATTCACTTCAATTGCATCTAACACTACAATTAAACATATCATACACTATGATATAATGAAAACCATAAGGATAGTGATATATCATTTCCTATGATATCCCATATCATTAAGTGTGACTATATCATTTCCTATGATATCAATTATCATATATACAACCTCAATAAAAATATATTGACCATATTTAATGATATTTAATATGTCATTAATACAATATTTGATTTTTTCATTTTTTTAATATTATTTCATCAATCAGGAATCATAGTGAATATCTGATACCACTATTAAGTTTCTGCGGATCAAAAAAATCATTCAATGTATCAAAAGTAATTAAAAACATCAAATCCCAATATCATCACGGTCTGAAAGATTACACCATGTATAAAACATAAATTAAAAACATTATGTGTGCCTTACACCATTGATGGTCGCTAATCTTATCTTTTATCATATATTTGATGAAGATACCTAAGAGGAATCCAATAGACTCACTCCACATTTATGTATCCATGAGATGATTTGAATAATTTTATTATTGGTTTAGATTCTCCTTCAAACACAAATTATACTAGTACCTCTATGAATAAATAATGAAGAAGAAAGATAGCTTCATATAGATGTAGAATCAGAAGAAAAAAATATGGTAGGCTCAAACTACCATCTTCTTAGGGTGACTAGATCCTTATAAAGGCCCCCAAGACATTCCCAAGTCTTAGTAATATTCACTAATACATTATAAAAAGTATGATTAAATTATTCATCCATTCGTAAATTTATCATATAAATGCTTCATTGATTATTTATATGATACATCTTGTAAAAATTTTTTATAATAGCTAATATGGATGAGTTTTAAACATTAACCATTTAACATTTGTCTACAATTACTATCATAGAAATCTATTATTATCATACAATAAAAATTTCAACATTACAATATATACAAGGTAGATTCGATGATATCTCTATGAAATTTCAAATGACATTATAAATCAAAAACATAAAAAAATTGTTTATATACATATATATATTTATATATATTATACGACATTGATATATTCTATCATATAATATATGCATGAAAATATCATATAGGTAAAATATTTTGTTAATATCTCCTTTATATTTAATGTTTTGGGTTCATGAATCATGTGGTTTCAACTCATAATATTTTTTATGGGTCATACTTAGAGTGATTGTCCATGTGGGGGTGCATGATGTCATTTTATATTCAAACATTCCTTACATATGTTCCTTAGATGAGGTTGGTTTATCTGTTTTTAGTTATTTTGGTTGTAAGAAATCATTATGAGGTTTAATAAGAGGATTTGTAATAAGCACTAGTGGTTTTTCCTTAGAGAGTAGGCCTGGATGCATGAAATACATGGAAAATATCCTACATAAAGTTCTAAAATTAGAAGCTACCAAAGTATATGGGTTATATTCCATCCATGAGACTATTTTTTGGTTATAAAAGGTTAAAATAATTCTTTATTTAGTCCTAACAATAAATTGGAACTATAATCCTTTTTTAGTGATTTTTGTTGTGAGGTTCAGTGTGTTAGTGGTGGATGTTATGATTAGAAAATAATGACCTGAATATAATTGAATAGACATTATTTTAGTGGTTTTTCAGGAAAAATTTGTATCGCTGATTATTAGGCTCAAGATGAAAAAGTATTGTTGGTTATACAACAATGTAATTATTTTCATAAGAATATTAGTGTGTGGTTTATGTAGTTTGTGGAGTATTCTTATAAAATTATTTTTATGATACACTAAGAGTATATAGTTTTTAGAGATATTTGATTATTGATAACCAAATGAATTTGGGGATATTTTCTCTAATTTATTTTATTGAGACACTAAAAAGGCTAAAATAGATTAATTTTTTTGTACTAAAATAGGATCTTTCATGGGAATTATCAAGCCATGTGTTCTTAGAGTAGAGGTAGATGTTGAAATTATTGATTTTTAAAGCATTCAAGGTTCATGTGAGGACATGGGATTCTACTACCATTATGATATCAGTTCTCTATTATGCGTAGTATGTATTAATCTATTGGGACTCTGGGCTTTCAATGTTTCTCTTATAGTGGTATTTTTAATCATAATGTTTTATGACTATTATTCAGGTGTTGTTAAAGGAGGTGTGAGAAAAGTGTGACTATTGATATACCACTCAATCAATTACATCATCCTCTTCCATAAAAATTTCTATATCAGTAATAGAATTGAATACAATTGAGATAATAATGATACATTTGTTCTCAAAGATTACATTGGGGAAGATCTCATTAGATAACTGACTATCGGGGGTATAAGTAGGAATAATATATGATAAAGTGGAGGAGTTAGTGGAGGGAAACTCTAAGATATATATTTTTAAGAAGTGAAGGAACCACAGGTGATTCATGGAACTATTTTCATTTACTCCCCTCTTTCATCTATATTGATTAATATTGGTGACTTCCATTCATCTATCACCCATTCTCAAAATTTATCGGTTAGAACTTCTATTAAATAATATTCATATTTCATTAGATTTTATTACTCCAATATTGACCCACCCCAACTAAGAACCCCTCCTCAGTCAGAAGTGACCCCCGAAGTCCACCTCTAATAGATCACAAGTTAGATACTAGTATCAAGGGTAAAAAATTCACAAGTGGGACACATTTCCCTCATTAACATAAGAAATAATAAAATGAAACCACTAATCAATTACAAAATAATTTTTATTAAACAAATAAATTCCCACAACCAAAATTCTACTCACATGTAAATGTATATAATCATCATAAAAGGATATACAAGAATGAGGTCTTAAGGCACAAATTTATCCACTAAAATCCATTTGAGTAACCCAAAGAGTAGCTCCAATATCTTAAGTAATATCCTACATAACACTTAGAAAGCATTGTAGGGGTTAACACTTTTGGAGTAATCAATAGGATCATTATTTTAAACTAATAATCATCCTTATGAAATAAATATGAAAGAGTATATATGTGTGATAGAAACCAATAAAAATATAAAACATAAATTGAATAAAGATAATCATAAGAAATATAAACCACTAAACTCTAAATTCCACCTCGATTACCACAAATTTATCCATTTCCTATAACATTTGCAACCATTTCCCCAATTATGAATCCAATCTAAATTCTAGTTGAGAAAATGATTATAATATCCCAACAAAAATAAATACTATAAAAAAATTATCAAATCTATAAACATCATTAAAATAAACCAAAGAAAGGTCCAAAAAATTTACCACTACCCTTATCTATCAATTGAGATCCATTACACCTCAAATTGATACGGATATATTGTGATAACCTCTCCCTATCTAACTAGGTATGAAATAATGAAATAAAAACAATTCCATATCCATCTAATGGCTCGAAGGCCTTTATTTGTTTTATTGATTTTTGATAATCCACCTTTCAAGGGGTGAGGTGGAACCCTTACAATGCTCGTAGGCGTAAGTATTACATGGCGTATAAGCCTTAGAGGAATTCACTGACCATAGGCTTCAAACACTACATACAACCCATACTAACTACTTGGAACTTCTCCTCCCATATCATCAACTATCTCTTCACAACATAACCAACCATCGTACCACATATCCACATACAACAACTTCTTAGCCATAACCACAAATCCATTTTTATATATCACACCATCACATACCCACTTATCATAACCATATATTATTAAGGTAAGGTAAACATGAAGAGAATCAACATCATTCTGTCATATAGCATGTAATCCCCCCTCCCATTTCTCATCATAATAACATCCTCATCATTACAGTAAAATTATCGTGAACATGGAGGATATCAACCTCATTCCCACCACCTTCCATGCACAACCCCCACCATGCATCGCATCATCATCGCATCAGGGGAACTCTAATTATAATCTATTATATCCTATGCATCATCACATCAGTCCATTGTAGCCCATGTATCATGTACTCAATCCATTCTAACACATATATAAATATATACACTCTAGCCTTAAGCCATTATATCACATTTATATATATTATAACCTTGATCCATTATATACCATGAAATCACACCACATCATATCCCAAAGTCACTTTCAACATATCAAAAAAACAACATATAAACCACACGCAAAACACTACTTCCACGGTTAAACCAACAATAGTATAACTGAAATTATAGGATAAAGGAGTCCACACTAAAAAAATAGTATATTTTAATATATTATTTCCAATCCATATATTTACCATTTACTATACACATGATTTTATTTATGCTATAATTTACTTCCATACTTTCATTTCATATCAACCTTCCCTTTTTATCATTTTAATTTAGTTATCCCAAGACATTAATCATATTAATAATAGTTTAATTTATCTTCCATATTATTTTCAATCCATAAATTTTAATTTTAACCCTATCCCTTAACCTAGAAACTAAACACACAAGATGTGTCCCTCACTTATTCCCATAACCACACTCACTTCCCACCCAAACTAGAGTTAAACATTAATACCAAAAGTAATAAGGAAGATATCCCTTCTTACTTAAACTCTAAACTATTCTCCGAAAACACCTAACACTCCCATTTTATATTAGTCTCCTTTAATTCCATTCTATTTATAGAAAACTCGCACTTTATAAATCATATAAAAATCATAAAAACACCTAGAAAATGAAGAATAACCCCCACAACTCATAACCCAAATCAATATGTCAAAAATACAACCACAGTCATACCTACAAAACACTAACTCTTACATCCATCTAAATTACATAGCATCCCTTAGTAAACCATCCAAATGAATCCTGAATAAGGAATAACATAATTCTAACTCTAAAATATCATAACTTTACCATGATTTTTACCAAGATCACACCAATATGATAGAACCTCCCCAAAAATAATGACAAACCATCATCATATTTCTCCATTTTAAATTAGTCATATTCATTATCCCCAAACTCAAATGACTATTTTTCCATTCCCATTATCATTGTCACTTTTAAAACATTAATTAGGTAATAAATTTTGGTGCCCTGGAAATATAATGTAAGAAACTTGTATTCGATAGCATGTATGACACGCAACACTAATCGTGTAAGCTAATATAATATCAATATAATTTGTAATATATTTAATATTTAAAATCCATCGAACTATAATTTTTTATTAAGCCACTTTAAGTAAAAGTGGGAAACCAAATTTCGCACACAAGGACAACTATGTGCTGAAAGAGCTCACAGAATTGTTAAACACAAGACTAAGGTTATTTGAGTCTGGTTATCTATATAATTTCAAGTGTAGAGTACTAACCTGGGTGTCTGGATCCTCCCTAATAAGAACTTCAAGGTGAGAAATCATTCTGTCCATTATCTGGATGAATTCCTCCAAGGTGATTCTACCTTGGTTGAAGCCTTGGGTGATGATTCGGTCTTGCTCATCTATCCACTCTTATTGCTCCTCTGTGGCCCTAGTCTGCAAGAGTTATTCATAAATCCTTAAAATCTCTTCATTTGAGGCATTTTTCCGAAGGAATTTTTCAAGCATCTCTTCCTTAGAGTGGCAGATGAGCCTTAGACACTCCGCACCCTCTTCCTCTATTACTCATGTTTATCTGCTTGGATCCCCACTTTCCCTGTCTTGAAGGCCTTTTATTTCCTTGATTCCACATTTCTTGGAAGACCTGGTTTCCATTGGTTTCGGCAAGTGAGAGTAGTCTTTTCACTCCTTGGGTTTTTTTCCCCTGAACCACTATGCATTTCCCCGAGTCGCGCTTTCCTTTTTTCCCCTTCTTCCTTCTTGGACTGTGGGGACCTTTCCCTTGGAACCAGTCCAAGCTATCTACTGAGAGTCGGATAAAACTATCATCACCTGAATCTTCATCCTCTTGTGACAATGATTGTTCTTGAGTTCCCAGGCCTTCAAATCGGTTTTTCACTTTAACCCTCGGACCTTCTTTGAGAGCCCTCGGCCTACCCGAAGAATCCAATTGCCTACTTTGACCACCAAGTCCTTATTATTCTTCCCCTCGCTCCCATTCATCTGAAAGGAGGACATAGAAATGAGCATGTTTGGATCAAGAGGAACCAATATGCTAACCCCTTCTTGCCTTCCTTGACCGTGGAGAAAGATTGTAGCTGTATGCAAAAAGGATTTCCCTTGCAATTCCTTGACAGATGGTTCAGCCTCCTTTACAAATTCACCCTCAGTGACCTCACTACACAGAATCAGGCCTAAGGAATCCTTTCGGTACAAACCAAAAGAAGTTACATGATTAAGATGTAATGACTTCTCTCATGCTCTCTAGTTTTAATTCCGTTATCCACCCCCAAAAATATCTTTATTACATTAATATATAACAACACTAGTATCCTAAATATACTAATGTGTTTTTATGTAAATTTTTTAACCTAAACTTACACACACCTCCTTCTAAAAAATAATGAACATGCTATTTCTATGTATGGGGAACTACAGCCTCACGGAATAATCATTGTTCATTTTTCCTTTACCACCTCTCTTGGTGGAAATTATGATGAACAATATATTTATATATGATATTTATGATATTTATTATGTATTTATAATTATTTAATCCATTTATTACACATAACTTTAATACTTTCCATTTACGTTAATACGATAACATCATTTGAGGAAGTGTGAACTGCCACACCCTCAATGCGATTCGATTCATTCACACTATACATAGAACGTATAAAAGATGGATTTAATTAAAAATATGTGACAAAAAAAACTATATATTATATTAATGACATAATTAAATTTCTGTAAATATACTCTATATATATATCATTTTTTATTACCCTTTCACACACTTAAATAGTGAAAACGTCATTTGTGGATGTGTGGACCACGGCCTCCTCGACACGATGTGATTCCTTTAACATCACAAGAATTATATATATAAGTATATATGACTAAATAAAATGATATTTATGATATAATGATCATTCTTTGAAGATATAGTATTACATACCTTCTTTTCATAATGATTATTGAAAAATGGGAATGTTACTCATGCGTATATACAGCCTAACATCTCCATTAGTGTAATGTTATTTCATTTTTCATAACCATATTAAATTATTTATTTTAAAAGTATAATTTCGGTATAAATATTATAATAATTTCATTATTATTTTCATGTGGATGTTATATAATGACCCCTTTGACCATTGTTGACCTACCAAAGTCATTTTTGACAAATACACTAAATTTGGTCAAAACCCACGACATAAACTTAATTGTTTAAGTAGATATATAAAACATAGTAGTAAGTGAAATAAAATTAATTATAAACATGAAAAATGTTCTCAAGAAATTAAAAAATTGAAAAAAAAGTTTATTATAAAGTAATTTAAAGGATGTTCCCCCAAAAAAAACTCAAGGTAAGGGATTCTCATCTCACTTTTTAAATTCATGAGATAAATGTCATGTTCACCACTTATATCTTTTATGTGGTGTATCTACTACCCATTTTTATATATCATATCATTAATTACTTTATCTTCATGTCATTTAATACTTTCATCTAATATTATTCCTCCATGAGTTTTATGATTTTAAATGTTTCAAAGTAATTTGGGACACTTTGGAATGATTAAATATTATTTTTCACAACAATAAATTTAATTATCTTTGGATGGTATTTCCATTCAAGGAAATTTTATTAAAATTGTTCAATAAAGCCTTTTATTTTACTCTCATTTGGTAATTCGTGACATTTTTCATGTATTAGTACCAATTTTTCACTCTTTGGTACTCAAAATGTTTTAAAAATGTTTTCAATAAAATCCGACTTCTTTTTCCTCTTTAGTCGTAGAACCTATTTTCTTCTAAAAACCATGTTTTATTAAAATGAATTCAAAAAAAATAAAATGATTTTATAAAGACATTTTTACCCTTTTTTGTATTTTACCAATGTTTTCAAAGGAATATTCTTATCACTTTCAAAACAAGACATTTTTCTAACCCTTTTACCTTGGAAAAGGAATGTTTCTATTTACCTCGTACGATATTTATGGATTTATCCGCCATCATTTCCCTGATTATTCCTTGTAAATTTTAAAAGTTTTATTTTTAATGAATTTTTTTAAAAAGGTATTTTGAAAATAAAATTATTTTCAAATGGTTTTTGAAAACAAATGGCTTATTTTCCTCAAGAATATTTTTGAAGTTCATATTTTATTTTAATAATGAAAACAACCATATATTTTTATTCCACTTGGGATATGTTGTGTTGATACCATCTTTATCTATCCTCAAGATAGTTTTTGATTTAGTTGGCCAAGGATAGTTTTAAAATTCACTTCCTTGATCCCTTTTACTCCCCTTGAAATCTTCAATTTCATATGATCATTTGACATTGAATTTCCCATAAGTATCCATATAATTTTTCATGGATATATTCTATGACTAAACAATATACCATTTTTCATACGGTGGTTACTTTGAATGTTATTTAATTATTTGGGTAAATATTAATAAATCTATATCTTTTATTTCATACGGATATTTGATAAGGCACATTTTTAAATTGATTATTCGATATATGAAGATTGTTTTTGACTAGTATGACATAGGTGGGGCCCGGTTATAGATAGTCCCTTTATGTATTGGTAGTCTCATGGGATGAGTCATTTGGAAATCCTCCTTAGATGGGTTTTTACCCAATATTTTGAAAAATGTCATTTGAAAGGTCTTTACAGTAAAGGTACCATGTACCTAGGAAACATAGTGTCCAATAATCAAGCATTTCCCTCATATTATTTTCAATTATTATTCATCCATGGGATTTTATGTCGACATATATAAGGATACATTTTATTTTCAGTTATTTAGATGGAATTTGTTTTAGTATCTTACCTTTCTATATTTATTTTTTCTTATCTAGTTATTTGGATGACATATATTTCCAGTTATTACCTTTACATATTTTTGATGAACTTCTATTCAGTTTATTGATTACATGGAAGGTGTGTTGAGTTATTTACCTTTCTATATTGACTATTCTTATTAATTATTTATTTATTACACTATATTTTTCCTTTACTGATCATTTTACCTCACACTTAATATTTTTCTTTCTCTAGGAATCCAAGAATCATACTATGAAATATAAGAAGTGATTTACTAGATGGATTAGAGTTATTATCAAAGTTATTAAGAAAAAATTATTTTTTAATTAGTGTATTATTTCATAATACAAGAATAATGTATGTATATAGTTTTACAAGGCTACTAAACTCTTGGTGCTTTGGGATTTCATTCCTTGTAATCATGCTGATGTAATTTATAGAAGATAACAACTCCAGAATTATGGGGTTGGGGCACTACATAAAAAAAAAAGAAAAAAAGTAAATCTTATCTACCCCACCCCCCCCCCCCCCACAAAAAAATCAATCCACCCATAGTTACCATGAAGAAAATAATAAAAAATAACAGAAAAAACTTAGCAATAATGTAAATAGATCATAGTTAAATAATAACTCATTTGATTATATATTTCAACATATATATTTTTTAATCTCTTTAAGTGATTATATTATTATAAATATCACACGGTTTATTAAATAAAAATGGGTGTAAAGAAATCAAAACAGTGAATATAAATTAGTAATAATAAACACATAACATGAAAACTCATAAAGAACATAAAACCATATCTCCCCTCTAAATTACTTATAGAAGGTTTATTATATTTTTTTAATATATTCTACATAAAAGGGATTTCCATAAATTTTTTACATTCATCACAAACCATGAATATTTCATAAATCCATAACCAAATAATGTGACATAAGTAATATATGATCATATGAATAAATTAAAATAATTTATTCATGAATATCATTCCATATATATATAATAAGAGTTTATAAATCCTGTAAATCATTTTAAGAATCAACTATGAAAAGTTAAAAAGAAAAAGAAATTAATAATAAAGCACCAAAAAATTGGAAAGGATTCACCATAGGATATAAACATAATAAACACTAATTGTAAAATCAACCAGACACCATCATAAATTAAAGTAACCCACTACCATAAATTCATGAGAAAGAGGGGAACTGGAAAGTCCATAGGGAAAAGAAAAAGAGAGAAAGTAAATCACATTTGGTTTAATTAATGGATTGATAACTAAAATCAAGGGGTGGAGATCCATAATGGGAGAATTTAAATAACCAAATAGTTACCATTGGTTGGCTATATTTTAAGATAATGAAGTAAAGTTATACCGAAAGAAAAGGATTACCCTTATTTAATGAAAAAATTTGACTGAACTCTATCTTCTCCTTATGGGATCAAAAATGGATCTTATGACCTTGGTCAAATATAAATGCAATATTTTTATTATTTGAAATATCTATATCAAATATAGTGTATTTTTGGCTATATTAAAATAGGTTTGACCGCCTATATGGTGTGGTTATACCAAAAAATGATCATATAGATTTTAAACCCATCTCCATTTGAAATCCACCATGGTGTAGAGGAACGCCCCCAATTTACATCATACCTAAAAACCCAAAAACACTGAAGAAACCTCATAATCTTGGAATAACACCATTGTGGATCCTAAAATTGGAGTTTTTATCTTCCATGTTTTCCATGGGTATTTCTATAAAAAAACTAGGATCTAATCCTAATAAAACAGGATCCATAATGGTATGGAGAACCACCATTGAAAGAAAACTCAATAAAATAGATATTGTGAATCTTGAATCCACTAACTTTTAAAAAATTCCAACTCACCAAAATCTCTATAACACAAAGGTCCCCAAAATAGCTAGATCCTCTTCAAAATGGTCATTTTGATATTCATAAGGAAGAAAATCATATCTCCACCTCAAAAAAAACCCTGAAAATCACCCTTGACACCCCCAAAACCCTAAAAAATAATGTAAAGGTCTAGGAAAACCTAGGATTTTTTAATTTTAGTTAGAGGTTTGGTGGGGTGTGATGAGGTGTGTAGTTATGAGTTAGTAATGAGGTGAGATAAATTCTCTTTTAAACTATCATTATTATGGATGAAAACATATGATGTTATCTGTGGGATGGATTGGTTTTAATATTTAAAAGATTTAATTGATTTTTATCAATAGAGGGTGATTTTATTTTATTTTAATAGAGATCATATTGTGCCTGTGAGAAAATATATTTCTACTTCGGTTAGAGATAGACGGACCCATATAATATTAAATATTTATTGGTTATATTGATACAATATGCATATTATGTAGGGAATGAGAGGTTTCTTGATTTAATGAGTAATAATATTGTTGTGTTCCCAAATAAGGTTACAATTTTACCATTAAAGCAAGATATTGATTTTTGGAATGAGGTATTGACATGTTCCTATCATGGGTTGTGGAAAAAATGGTTATTTATGAAGTTAAAATGATGTATAGTGGTCAACATAGTTTGTCTCAGGAGAAGAGTGCACACCAATCACATTTATCACTTTAAATTAGAGGGAAAATGGAGGGGTTCAGATTATTTAATTTTGAAAAAAATGAAATAAAATAAATCAACTAGGTACATGATTGAAAATAATGATATAATATGTTCAATTAGGTTGAGGATTTTTTTATATGAAATGTTATTCTAGTTAAAATTTCCCATATCCTCTTCTTTTAATACAATTAAAGTGAGATTACACAATCTTTTACTCTCACTCCCTTGGCCAAATGGTGTTGGTGAGAATAAACCTTGAAAAAATCTTATCTTAGTCTACCCTATTTCTTATGTGCAGTAGAGTTGCAATGAATACCCTTAATTGACTTATGTAATACCTGATCGGGTCTTTTTAATCCCAAAAATCAATAATATCCATTACACCTCCCACATGTACTAATTGTTGCCAAGTACTTCCCCACTAAACCTAATTATATTCCATTGTATATAAACAAGAACCCAATAGAGGTAGAAAATGATCATCTGACAATGAAATGATAAAAACAATGTCTAAAAGAAAATGAGAACATACTTGATAATAAAAACTGGTATTATAATATTAAAACCAAATTCACATAAAAGATATGGATTATATTCCATAAAGTTTACAAACTCAATCATTACAAAAATAAAAACTCCCCTTCCCAAATCACTCATAAGCTTAGACCTCTATGTGAAAGGTATCCAAGAAAAAGGGGGAAGAAGAATCCATTACAAAACTAAGAAGAAAAAAAGAGAGAAAATGAAGTGTATATAATTTCTTCTATAGAATATATCCTATAAATGTTTTCATCAGTTCTATCTACCAGAATTCCAAAAATAACAAAGGTTCCCTATTTAGAGTTTTTCATGATTGACTTGTTAATTAACCTTAAAAAGATAAAATAATTTGTAATAGTAAAAATTGTTCCATTTTTAATGAATCTCACTTTTTCTAGAACAATAGACCATTAATATTATTCAAATTTGAAACATGTAAGGGATAATTTAATGATATAATTTATCCGTAAAATTTAATTTAAAGATGTCACTTTGAGTCCAATTTCATTTAAAATTGGAATAAACTCATTTGGAGGTCTTTATCCTGAGATATGAAACGTTTAATGAGGATTTGTCCATTATTTTAGCTAGAATGATTTTTCAAATTAATTGATATGTTTGGTACTATTGTAGTTCGAATGATCCCTAGGTACAATTGAAGAATTTTAAACCACTGAAAAAAGTAATCCTGAAAAAATAATTACTTAGTTTGGATCAATATTGAAAAAATTATCCTAGAAATGCAGAAGTGACATAAAACTATTTAGATTTCATAATTAAGAGGTTTTCACAATTTAGACCAAAATTCAATAAAATCCCAAAAATGATGTAATTAAGATCAAATTGATAAATTTTCTAGTATAAAATAATTTAAATACACATGAGAAGTAATGGAAATATCATCTCTATCAATTCTACCACACTTAGTACTTGGACTCTTGGACAAGTAGGCAACAAAATTAAATCAAAGAAAATTCAAAACACATGAACATAAGATCCATAAATTTAAAACCAATAAAAAAATTATATAATGCCTCCTTGAAAACACATTATTTGATGTTCCCCATTCATCTCATTCAATCTATTTACACTACATTTCTCCTCTCATGTGCACAAAACACCAACATCAAATGAATTTTCTCCCATATCACAAATGTAAATTATCAAAAAGTATCTTATCATCAAAACACATGAAGGATTCACCATAGTCTTGATAAATTTTAACATCTCCACCCGCTGTGAGTCGAGAACATGTGTTTATTATGAGAACTTTTCAGGGTAGATCAGTGGATTTTGGTTAGTAGAATTTAGATGTTAAAACATTGGTGGTGAAATAAAAAGGGTTTGGATATTTTTGAATTAAAAAATGTATCATTATAATATTCACTCAAATATGGTATCTACCTCACATCCATCAGTATAAAATCATCTCTAATCAATATGAAAACTTCAATAAAATTAAAAATAATTCAACATTTCTGTAGAAAACATTATATTACTTATTTTTTCTAGTTCAACACAACATAATATTTTCTATGAATTCTAATCTTGAAAAGATCTAGAAAGGAACCTATTTTAGCAGAATAAAAGGCTATATAAAGATATATATTTTAGTAAAATAACTTTTTTATTATCAAACTCATCTCTTAAGTATTTTATTTTCTTACCAAAGTATCATTGGATGTATAAATCACAACAAAATAGCTTACCCACAATTACGTTTAACTAGATCATGAATTTTCACTTCAAGAGTAGGTTGGATAGAGAAAATTGGCTTGTAATGTGGATATACTAACATAATTTTTATTGATAATAAGGGCTATAAGGATTAAATTTAAATTTAATTCTAGAATAAAAAAGGATTATCTTTAAAAAGTGGCTTTAGAAACCAAATAAATGCGTCAATCATTTAAAACATAAGTACCTAAAACCGTCAAGTTTTAATTGAAATAAATCAAATTATAGTTACATAAATCATGGATTCTTTCTCTCAATAAGTGAGGTTAATGTAACGAATATGTAAAAAATGGTTTGGAATCCTCAGATGAAAGTTATTTCAAAGATAATGATGGTGATATGTGTTATGGGATTGGAAAATTAGAGGTCTATTAATGAAATCACCAAAGCTTTGATCTTGGAAAAAATAATTTTAACATTAATTTATATTCAATTTTATTGGATGATTTGGATAATTCAATTACATAAGATTTAGAAAACTAAAAGATAATTATTTGATCTCACAAGTCTCAAAAACACACAAAAATTAAAAAAGAAACACACAAAAATTTGAAAAACACCCAAAAATTTTGAAAAATAGAAATTTGGAAATTCTAAACTATAAAGGTTAGCTCCCTCATACATAAATGATGAAGTTTGATCAATTAATTAAATTATATTAAACATTTAAGAAGTTTTTTAATTTAATAACAATATTTAAGTAATCATTAAGGAGAGGTATAACCAAACTTTCTATAAATCTATCTTTGAGTTAATCTTCTATGTTTAACTCATTGAAAACCTATAAGGAAAAAAATAAATAAAAACATAATAGATTTATTTAAATAAAATAAAATAGAAATTGAATGAGAAATGTAAATAAAATAAGGATGTATATTGGTTTAACCACCCAAGTGGGCATTAGGTTTTGACTACCTGTAGATGGGAAGTTCTAGTAGGTTATCCTCAATCTAAATATGGGTGTGGTTTCATGCTCATGAACCACAGAATATTCTTTATTACATATTATATTACTTCATTATTGTTATTTATGACTCTGTGAGTATATAACATTGAATCCCTCACCTTATCCAAAAGGTATAATTTTCCTAGTGGTGTAGGATAATGAATGGATCCTCCTCTTTCTTGGTTTGCACGACCTCTTCTTAATTATTCATTATTTCTTTAGGTATGCTGAATCAATAGAATAGTCAAAAGGAAATTTAAATTGTAATTATATTTGAACAAAATTAAATCACGAAGAAACAATATCAAATTCTTACACTTAAAATTAACCAACTTGAGTTTATATTTATTCTCATAAAGAAACTTAGGTCTCCCCATGAACTATTTTAATAAATGTTCTATTTGTTAAAGTATATCCATGTGTTCCTTGATAGGTGTATCTTATTTTTATTCATATTCCTCAAAGTTAATAAATTCATTGGATAAATATGAAAATTTAAAAAAATGAGAGGTGATACTTATTTTAGCTTCAATAAAATTAAATGAGTATGAGTTCAAGAAAAGATCATATCCATGAGTTTATTATGCTTTCAGTTCTTTTTCATTTTCTAGTGCTTTTTAGAGTATAGTTGTTATAGATGTATATAGGAATTTGGGATCTTCCATATAATCTTCAAATCCCGCCACATGGGTGGTTTATTCATCCATGTCTAGGTTAATATACAATGGTGCAAGCTCTATAAAATTGTCAATGATGGGGAGATAATGTTGGAATTAATATTAAATCCACAAGTTATTCAAATCTTGCTAATATCCCATACATAATTCAGTATCAAAATCTTATTCATCAATATTATAACAACCCTACATTTTATTAAACAATTAAACATGATTTATTACATAAACTTACACTTAAAACAACTCTGAGGATCTAGATGTCTAGTGTTTTTGGGGATTAAGAACATTACATAAAAACTTAATACATAAAATAAAAAATCTTTATTGAAAATTTATTTTAAATGACCACAACATTCCTTAATACTTTTCATTTCAAGGGATGACCTGAGATTATACATAAGGGTGAGTTATAAAGGCCAGTAAGGGAGTAAACGAGGAATAACGTGAACAATACAACACATGTTATGAAATAGGAATATCAATGGATAACAAAAGAAAAATTAACATAAATGCATGATATAGCATGATTATCATAACATTGAAATGTGGAAAATACATACAACATGATATTATCATGAGCCAAGTCTCATTACACATGTATTGGCATGAGTAAACCCTCATTGCACATGAATTGGCATGAGTAAACCCTCATTGCACATGAAATAGCATGAGTAAACCCTCATTGCACATAAATTATCCTGATTAGAACCTCATTGTACATGGATTATCATGACACTAAACATTACCCAATGCATTAGACCGTTATCAGGGTGCACCCTTCACAAATTTCATTTTATGCATAAGTGTGCCACATTGATCATATAACATGGAATCATTCAACATAATAAGTTATTAAAAAATTAAGGAATGTGGAATACATACATGTAAGTACCATTAATTATGTATATTTTCATAAAGGTGAATACCCTTGATAGAGAGATGGTTATGGTATTCACTACACGATGATTTTGGCTTGGAAAATCGAGGTGCAATTTCGGCAGCATAACATCGTCATATTAAAATTCATAAATAGGGTTAATGAAAGAAAAAGTAGTATCTCATCATTTATATGTGAAATAAACATTAATTTTATCATTGAACAAAATATTCCAACATATGAAATGGAATTTAGATGCATAATATTGGAGAAATACTTTAATGGAGATAGGAAGAGATAAATTCCTTACAAAATTTTGTCATGGTAACGGATGTACATGGAAGGAATTAATGAGAGATAAAGTGGTATTTAATCATTAAAACATAAGTAGGTAAGTATGGGGGAGGTTCTAAACCTTACCCTAACAATTTTAATTGAAAATAAAAGGGAATAACAACATAAATAAACTTGGGTAAAATGAAAAATGAAGGAATCCCTTACAAAAATTCAGTATGGTAACGGGTGCACATAAGGGTTCATAAGAGGAATAAATGAGAGTGAAAAGGGATATCATGATTTAAAAATAAAATGGGTAGTAATTGGGATATTTAATAACTTATCCCAGTATATGAATAAAATATATTAAAATACATAACATGAAAAGAATGCTTGATAAAAGATGGGGGTGGAAGATCCCTTACGAAATTTTGGCATAGTAACGGCTTAGGTAAGGTTCAAAATGAGGGAGGATAAATAATTACTCTTTAAAATAAAATAAAATGGACAGTTATATAATTATTATAAAATAATTAAATTATAACCATTCAAAATTACAACAACTGCTTTCAAATAAGATGCGTAAATTTGAAAGGAGAGGAAAGTGAGGATCCCTTACTTGGAAGTGTGATCCCAAATGCTTGGGAGAGGATTCTTGGGAGATTGGATGCACCTTGGGAGGACTCTAAGGAGTATGGGGAAGAGGTTTTCAGACCTTAAAATGGATTTAGTGAAGATTAATAAGAGATTGGGTGAGTTTATATAAGAAAGGAGATGGAATTCTTTATTATTTAGGTTTTGGACACTACACAGTAAACTAATCAAAACCAGAAACCATATCATGGTTTTTTCCCATGGTTTCTTCCAAAGAGGAGTGTTATAAAATATTTTATAAGGTAAAGGTCTCAAAAAATTAAAATATTATGCTTTCTTGTGTGGAGGAGAGTCACACTCTCAAGGAAATCATTTTAAAATGCTAAACTATTTTATAAGTCTCATAGGGATCACTAAGGAATTATAAAATTAATAAAACATATCTAAAATCACAATATTTTAAAGTTAAAACATATATTGTCCGAATTTTACTTTTATATTATATTATTACATCACTATTGGGCCATTACGATGTCATAAAACACATTATATATTTATTCGGTATTTGATTTTTAACCAAAAATATGAATGTCTCAAAAAATTATAAAAAATCACCATTGTATAATTTTAAAGTCCTGATTCAAAATATAATATTTATTTTATCTAAATAATTTTCTAAATATGTGAATTTTCACTTTTAAAATAAAAACTGATATTTATTGAAAATTTACAGGTTTTGAAAAAACAGTTTTTAAACCTTAATAAAAAATTACATTTGACTTTATCAAAATTATACAATCATTTATTATTTACAAAATTAATTTGATAATAATATTTTATTTAGAAATAAACTATTTTAAAAATTATCTAATTTATCAAAATAAATTCTTTAATTAGAAATAAAATTTCCCTTTTATCATATAAAAATATAATTCTTATCAAACTGATTACTTAATCATTTATAGAGTAAAACCAATAATAAATATAATCATCATTGAAAATTGAAAAGAGTTTTCATTTAACACTATTATAATAACATTATTATAAAAAACATAGTTTAATATAATAATTTATATATTTCTGAAAAGTACCATTTTACCTGAAAAGTTAATTTATCTAATTCTTTATCTTTTTAAGAGAAACAATTATCATAAAAGAATTGATGGAATAAAAATTTTATTTATAAAAAAATTATTTCACAATATGTTACTAAAGCCTTATTACATAACCCCTTATAGCACCCACATAAGACTTAAGGGTAAGGTGTTTAATTGTGACAGACTCTTGGGGAGGCTCAGATAACATCAATCGGGTGCTAATATCTATTAACTTGAACTTCTCCCATAGGCGATTCCATTCAAGATTAAGATTTTTAATCTCATCTTGGGCTTGGTCAAGATAAAATCCTAGTGATGCTACCTCCTTCCTAAGCTCTGACAAATGATCCTTGTATAGCCCGAGCCTAATGGATGAGGTCATCACCTCCTTTGTCTATCCTGAAGGGATTTGTTTTAAACATTATACTTGTACTAGTCATGTGATCACTGTTAAAAAACTATATTTTCAATGGTTATGATACTTAATGGTCATTTAAATACAACTGGATAAAATAAAAAAAGTGCATGTGTTTTCTATATCCATAATACATTTAATTAAATAAAATAAATTGAATTTTATTCATGTATGTTCAGGTCATTACAACCTCCCCCCCCCCTTAAGAAATTTTTCCCTCGAAATTTTCTTTTCCCACTCTAAAAAAGATAAGGGTAACTTTTCCTGATCACTTCCTCTAGTTCCCATGTTGCTTCTTCAAACTTGTGGTTTCTCCACAACACTTTAACGAGGGGAATTGTCTTATTTTGTAGAACTTTTTCCCTACAATGTAAGATCTTAAAAGGATTCTATTCATAGGAGAGGTCATTCTCTAATGGTAGCACCTATAGATTGAGTACATGTGATGGGTCGTGTATGTACTTCTTCGAGAGTGATACATGGAATACATCATGTACTTGAGATAGGCTCGGTGGGAGTTCTAGTCGATAGGTCACTGATCCAATGTGATCAATGATCTCAAAAAGGCCGACGTACATTGTACTAAGCTTTCCCTTATTCCCAAATCTCAAAACTCTATTACATGGTGATATGCATAGGAAAACCATATCTCGAACATCAAACTCTAGGTCTCATCCATAATTTTAATCGTAGCGGTTTTGTCGACACTGAGCATCTTGGATGTGCTACTAGATGGTCTTAACCTTCTCCACCATTTATCCAACCATTTATGGACCTAGAAGTTTTTTCTCCCCAACTTCATCCCAACATGTCAGTGTTCTGCACCTCTTCCCATAAAGGGATTCATAAGGATCCATTTTGATGCTTGAGTGGAAACTGTTGTTGTAAGAGAACTAGACCAGAGGAAGATTTTGATCCCATCCTCCTTTTAAGCCCATTGATCATGCTCTCAACTTGTCTTAAAGGGTTTGGATAGTCAGCTCACATTGGCCATCAGTTTGAGGATGATAATCCGTAATGAAGTTCATCTAAGTATTCAAAGCATTTCGAATACTCTTCCAGAATTTAGTGGTGAATCTTGGATCTTGATCGGATACAATCTATAGTTGTACTCTATGCAGACTTACCACTTCTATTATGTATATATGTGCTAGTTGATCCAATGAGAAATCCTCTATAATCACAATTAATTGTGTAGCCCTTGTAATATGATCCACAACAACCCAGATAGCATTGTTTCCGTCGGATGTCTTCGGAAGTACGATGAAAAATTCCATGGTGATGTTCTCCCATTTCCATGTTTATATGGGTAATGGTTGCATCATCCCCTTAGACTTATGCCTCTCATCCTTCAATTACTGACATACCAAGCAATTTGATATATATTTGGTGATCTCATTGTTCATGATATCCCACCAATAATGATCTCAGAGATCTCGATACATCTTTGTGTTTCCTAGGTGAATGGAGAAATTCAAACTATGTGCATCATCCAAAGGATCTTTTTTTTTACTCCAGATTTGATGGAACACATAGTCTTGACCCAAATCACACAATGTATTCTTCATTAACATTGAACTCTGAGGATTTCCCTTTTTCGATAGTTTCCAAATTCTTCTGAATTCCCACATCATCTTTTTTATCATCCTTTAACCTTTACAAAAGATACAGTTGAGAAATCATTTTTGAAAGGATTTATTATGTTCCCTTCTTTATGATTCTCATGTCCATATTCATCAAATCTAAGAATATTGGATCCTTTTCAATTCTCATAAACGATTGAATTCTTGGGTCAGTTATACTTATAGCATATGCCACCTTGTTCTATTTCCCAGGGTGTTAATGGATTGAGCAGTCATAATCCTTGATGGAATCTAACCGTATTCATTAGCACATATTCAGATCTTTCTATGTGAATATATATTTGAGAATTTTGTGATCCTTATATATTTCACACTTCTCCCCAAATAGATAATGTCACCATATTTTTAACACCAAGATCATAGCTTCCAACTCTAGATCATGCATGGGATAGTTTTACCCATTAATTTTAAACTACCTTGAGGCATAGTCTATGACCTTGTCTTTTTTCCTCAAATTCCATCAAATAGAGACTTATAAAATTTTCAATAAGAACATTCCCACAAACTTCAACTTGTGATGAAACACTTATAGAATGTTTTCCCTAATGATTTAATATCATTTCTGTTGGGGACTCAATGTTCTTAGAAAACATAAAAATATACTAATAGGAAATTAATTGAAATACATTATGACATACAATAATTTGAAGTAGTGGTTACATGTAATTCATTCATCATTATCCATCTTAGCATAATACTTCATGTGCTCTCTTGATCATAGAGATTTTTTATGCTCATTATTCTTCTCATTCCTTGTAATAGATCATTGTCTTGGGTAATGCCCGACTTCTCCAGATTTATAGAATAAAACTGTGTAAGATTCCTTAGATGTAACTTTGTTTTCATTCATTAAATTATCCATTATTTCATGGAAATTGGACACTTTGTGCCCTACATTGCATCACATAAAACATATCCTAGTCCCTTAGTGAAATTTCCCTTGGTGCATCTTTCCACACTTGTTTCACGAAGGAAATTGGGTATTCTTCCCCTTATCAAATTTATCAGATGGAATTTCATGAGATGCCATCCTCCTCTTCCATGATTTCCTTGGGCATTAAACAAAGTTCCAATTGTTAATTATGATTTTTGATATCTTGTTTGTCATAATCACAATATATCCTACTTGAGATCCCAATTGATTGGGAATCTCATTGGGACATTCATCACATTGACCTTCGCATCGGTTGTTAGCCATATTCCTTATATTACCATCCATTGGCTAGAATAAATGGAAAATTAGGGATGGGTATCTTAAACATTTTAACACATAAAGGGGAATCTAATGACATTAAAGAGACATCTTATAAATTACATTTATCTCTTTAACTTACAAATTTCTAGGCTTCAATATATGTTATCCATGATCAATATCTTAACAAATATTCTTATGGTACTTATTTTCTCCCTTAATAATGGTTTGTACTAAGCTTATGAATTTAACAAAGTATATCCCCCAGGAGTGTCGAACCAAGAGTGCATCAAGGCATGTTATCGTGCACAAGTTCCAATTTGATTCTATCTCAAAGCGGTGTTTTTAGGTTTTACCCTAAGATACATTTGTTCTAAATCCACCTCTATTTGTTCATATCTAGATAGGGATTTATTTTCTTGATAAACCACTTACTATATACCTAAAAAAATTAGGGATGTTTTCTTTATACTTAGTCTTATACATAAGGCTTTCACTAGGTTTTTATAATCCTAATCCCAAAAATAACTAAACATATCCTTTGATACAAACTATAACAACCCTTATTTTTATTACACACTTAAACATGATTTATTACATAAATGTCCACTTAATACAACTCTGAGGATCAAGAGTTCTAGTGTCTTTGGGGATTTGGAACATTACATGAAAACTTAAGACATAAAATACAAAATCTTTATTGAAAAAATCTTTTACATGACCACAACATTCCATCATACTTTTCATGGTATGGGATAAACTGAGGACATACATAAGAAATGGATGAGCTATAAAGTCCAGTAAGGGAGTAAACAAGGTATAACATGAAGAATACAATACATGTTAGGAAATAGGAATATAAATGGAGCACTAGAGAAACATGAACATAAAGACATGATATAGAATTATTATCATAACATTGAAATGTGGAAATGACATACAGCAAGATATTATCATGAGATGAGGCTCATTGCACATAGATTAGCATGAGTAAATCCTCATTGCACATGAACTGGCATGAGTAAAACCTCATTGAACATGAATCAAAATAATTAAACCCTCATTAAACATTAATTATCCTGAGTATACCATCATTTCACATGGAGTATCATGATACTAGACATTGCCCAATCTATTGGAGCGCTATCAAGGTGCACCCTTCACAAACATTTCATTTTATGCATAATCATGCCACATGGATCCTATACATGGAATAATTTGATTGGGAATCTCACTTGGACATTCATCATGTTTCCCTTCGCATCGGTTGTTATCCATATTCCTCATATTACCAGACATTAGCTAAAATAAAAGGAAAATTAGGATGATTATATTAAACATTTTAACACATAAAGTAGAATCCAATGAAATTAAAGGGATAACTTATAAATTACATTTATCTCCTTAATATATAAATTTCTAGTATTCAATCTATGTTATCCATGGTCTATCTCCAAACATATATTCTTATGGTCTTTTCTTCTCCCTTAAAAATGGTTCATACTAAGCTTATAAATTTATCAAAGCATATCCCCCAGGAGTGTCGAATGAAGAGTGAAACAAGGCCCATTTCCATGCACCAGTTTCCATTTGAGTCTAGCTCAATGTGGTGTTTTCAGGGTTTACCCCTAGATACATGTGTACCAGAGCCACATCTACTTGTTTGTATCTAGAAAGGGATGTATTTTTTTGATAAACCTATTACTCTATACCCACCAAAATTTAGGGATATTTTCCTTACTTATAGTCTTATATCAAAGGCTTTCACTAGGGTTTTCAAATCCTAATCCCAAAAGTAACTAAACCTATCCTTTGAAACCAACTATAATAACCCTAATTTTTATTAAACACATAAACATGATTTATTACATAAATTTTCCCTCAAGAAAACTTCGAGGATCAAGAGGTCTAGTGTCTTTGGGGATTAAGAACATTGCAGGAAAAATTAATACATAAAATAAAACATCTTTATTAAAAAATTCTTTTACATGACCACAAAATTATTTTGTACTTATCATTGCATTGGATAACCTGAGGACATACATAAAAAAAGAGTGAGCTTTAAAGCCCAGTAAGGGAGTAAACAAGGCATAACATGAAGAATACAATACATGTTAGGAAATAGGCATATAAATGGGGAAAAGGAGAAACATGAACATAAATGCATGATATAGAATGATTATCATAACATGGAAATGTGGCAATGACATACAACATGATATTATCATGAGCCAAGGATCATTGCACATGGATTAGCATGAGTAAACCCTCATTACACATGAATTTTCATGATTGAACTCTCATTGAACATGAATAAGAATTAATGAACCCTAATTGAACATGAATTAGCATGATTAGGCCCTCATTGCACATGATGTATCATGATACTAAACATTATCCAATGCATTGGAGCAATATCTGGGCACACCCTTTACAAATTTTTCATTTTATGCATAAGTGTGCCACATGTATCATATAACATGTAATCATTCAACATCATAAGTTATTACATGATTAAGTAATGTGTACATACATTTAAGTACCATTCAATATGTATATGTGTGTAAAGGTTAATACACTTGATAGAGAAATGGGTATGGTATTCACTGCACGATGATTTTGCCATGGAAAATCAAGGTGAAATTTCCGCAGCATAAGGTTGTCATATAGAAATTCATAAATTGGGTTGATGAGAGAGAAATGGGTCTCTAGTAATTTATACATGAAATATAAAGTAATGGTATCATGGAAAATAATATCCCAACATATGAAATGGAACTTAGATGCATAATATGGTAAAAATACTCGAATGGAAATAAGAAGAGAGAAATTACTTATGGAATTTCAACATGGTAACAAGTGTACACAGAAGACATTAATGATAGAAAAGGTGGTATATCATCATTAAAAAATAATGAGGGATGTATGAGGGTGGTTTTAAATCATAACCCAACATTTTTAATTGAAAATAAAATGATTTAACAATATGAAGAAAACCTGGGTAAAATGAAAAAGGAAGGAATCCCTTATGAAAATTCGGCTTTGTAATGGGTGCACATAATGTTTAATAAGAGAAATAAATGAGACTGAAAGGGGATCTCATAATTTATAAATAAAATTGGAAGTGGGTAGGATATTTAATAACATATCCCAATATAGGAATAGAGAGATTAAAATTCATAACATGAAAAGAATGCTCGATAAAAGAGGAGGGTGGAAGATCCCTTACGAAATTTTGGCATAGTAACGGATTAGGTAAAGGTAAAAATGAGGGAGGATAAATAATAACTCATTAAAAAAAACATCAAATTGATTGTGATAGAATTATTATGAAATAATTACATTATAACCATTCTAAATTACAAGAACCACTTTCGAATAAGATGCTTGAATTTGAAAGGAGAGGAAAGTGAGGATCCCTTATATGGAAGTGTGGTCCCAAATGATTGGGAGCTTGGGGACACCTTGTGAGGACACTAGGGAGTATGGGAAATATTTTTATCGAGATAAAAATGGTTTTAGTGAATATTAATGGAACATTCAGTGGGTTTATATCGGAAATTAGAGGGAATTCTTTATTATTTAGGTTTTGGACACTACACATTAAACTAAACTAAACTACAAACCATCCCATGGTTTTGCCTATAGTTTATGCCAAAGGGGAGTGGTATAAAATATTTTATAAGTCCAAGGGTCGAAAAAATTAAAATATTAGGCTTGCTTATGTGGTGGTGAATCACACTCTCAAGAAAATAATTTTAAAATGTTAAAATATTTTATAAGTTTTAGAGGGTCAACTAAGGCATTATAAAATAAATCAAACAAATCTAAAATAACAATATCTTAAAGTTAAAACATATATTGTCTGAATATACCTTTTATAGTATTTTATTACATCACTTTTAGGTCATTATGATGTCATAAAACACATTATATATTTATTCAGTATTTAATTTTTACCCAAAAATTTGACTGTCTCAGAAAATTATGAAAAAATAACCGTTGGATAATTTTGATGTACTAATTCCAAAAATAATATTTATTTCATCTATGTATTTTTCTAAATATGTGAATTTTTACTTTTAAAATAAAAACTAATATTTTCTGAAAATTGGCGGGTTTTGAAAAAATAGTTTTTAAACCTTTATAAAATTTAAATTTGACTTCATAAAAATAATATATTCATTTATTATTCATAAAATTAATTTGATAATAATATTTTTTAAAAATATTAATTATTTGAAAAATTAATTAATTCTTCAAAATAAATTCTTTAATTAAAAATAAAAATTTTTATTGTATAAAAATATAATTCTTATCAAACTGAATAATTAATCATTTATAGAGTAAAAACAATAAGAAATATAATCATCATTTATAATTAAAAGGAGTGTTATTATAACTATTTTATAATAACATTTTTAATAAAAACTTAGTTTAATATAAGAATTTATATATTTCTGAAAAGTACAATTTTACCTGAAAAGTCAATTTATCTAATTCATTATACTTTTTAGAAAAAATATTCTAATAAAGTAATTGATGGGATAAAAATTTTATTTATAAAAAAAGGATTACACAATAAGTTACTAATACCTTATTAAATAACCCCTTATAACACTCGCATAATACCAAAGGGTAAGGTGTGAGACTATGACAGACTCTTGGGGTGACTCAGATAACATCGCTCGGGTGGTAATCTCTATTAAATTTCACTTCTCACATAGGAAATTTTTTCAAGATTAATGTGTTGAATCTAAATTTGGGATTGGTAAAGAACAAATACCTGTGATTCTACCTCCTTCCAGAGCTCCGAAAAATGAGATTCATACAGACCAAGTCTACTGAATGATGTCATCACCTTCTTTTTCTGTGTTGAAAGGATTTTTTAAACCTTATATTTATACTAGTCATGTTATCACTTTTTAATGACTATATTATCAACGGTAATGATACTTAATGGTCATTTAAATATAATTGGATAAAATAAAAAAAGTGTTTGTATCTTCTATATCCATAAGATATTTAATTAAATAAAAGAAACATAATTTTATTCATGAATATTCAAGTCGTGAAAAATATACTTCAGCATTGTTTGAGAGAGGTTGAATGTATCTTAAAGTATATCCTATTTTACATCCTCATGTTTTTTAAATTCAAATATAAGTGGGGAAACCTGTTCCACCACTAACTCGGATTAGGGTTTCTCTTGATACTCATAAGAAATTTGTTCCATTTATATCTTTATCTCCTATATATTTTATTCAATCAATTACAACTATCATTTTTTACCATTTTATACTAGTTAGTTTTGGTTTTTTTTACTTCACATTTTTTCCATTGAACATGTTAAATTTCTTCAAAAAAATTAGGGGAAAACTATGAATACTAATTTTTTTCTTAATAATTTCTTGATAAAACTATGGGAAGTTCCTAAGGGATTCAGTTAATTATCAGGATAATACCTCCAATGTTGGCTATTAAAGGTTCTATTTAAGGTACTAGATAAGATACTTGATTTCCTCATCTAGGAAAATTTATCTGTGAGCTCCCCAAATCTATTTATAAAATAAATCAATATTATCTTCCATAGACCAATGTGAGCTAAAAAATAAAAGAAATAAATTTTAATTTGAAAACAGAAAGTTTATTATAATTAAGTTTTTGAATCTACCTCACTGAAAATGGTACCAAATTTTGACATGTTTGTATCATGGTTTTTAGAAAAAACAATTATTTATTAAGTTAAAATGAAGTATAGTGGTCAAATTAGGTTTTCTTTGGAGAGGATCACACAAAAATCATATTTTTCAGTTTAAAATAGAGGGAAAAGGGGGTGTTTTTGAAATATTTTTTATTTTGAAAACAAAATAAAGTAATAAAAAAATAAATCAACGAAGAAATTGATATAAAACAATGATATAAGAAGGGTTATCTAGTTGAGATTAGTTTCTCATTTGTAATGTTATCCTAGATCCAAGTTTTCTTATCCTCTTCTACTGAGCTGATAAAAGTGTGATTCCTCAATTTCTTCCTCTCAATATCTTGTTCAAATAGTGATGGTTAGAATAAATTTGAAAAAATATCAAATTGGTATACCCTCCTTCTTATGTGTGATATAGTTGTATAAAATATTATCAATTGACTTAGGCAATAGCTGATTGGGTCTTACTTATCCCAAAAAATCAAAAATGTTCACTACCCCTCATGCATGTACTGATGATCTCTGAGTACTTCACTACTAAGATTTGGTATATTCCATGATATATAAACTAAAACATAGTTAAGGGTGAAAATGATAATCGACCAACAGAATAACAACAACAGAATCTAAAACCAAAGGCAGTCATAATTTATAATTAAAATGATATTATAATATTGAAGCCAGCTTCGGGGAAGAGTGAAAGAATTTATTCCATGATGTTTTGGAAATCAAGAATTAAAAAAAATAAAACCTCTCCTTCCCTGATCAGATATATATTTACCATTTTATATGAAGGGTGTCCAATAATAAGGGGTAATATTAATCCATTATAAAACTAGAAATAACAAAAGAGATAAAAGTAAGAGTATAAAATGTATTCTCCATAATATTTTCTCCAAAATTTTGAACCAGTTATTCCCACAAGATGGATGAAAATAATAATATTTCCTTATTTTTATTTTTATTTATTAGTTTTTATACTATCCCTCAAAATTTCAAATCATTTGGAATAGTGTACAAAAATGTAATCCCTTTTTATTGAAGAACACATTTTTTGGCTGAAGTGACCCTTAATCTTTCTGCAATTTGATGCATTAAATGACTTCCGTAATGAGAAAATTTCTCTAAGAAAATTTAATTTACAAATTATAATTCAACTAATATTTCATTTATAACATTAATTAAATTATTTTAAATTATTTATAAAAATTTATGACACATTTAATGAGGAGTGCTCTATTCTGTCATCCAGAAAGATTTTTCAATTTCGTCGATTCGTTTGAACCTGTTGGAGTTCAAATGAGATTGGGGTTCAGTTAAAGAATTTTAATCCCATAAACAAAGTAAGCATAAAAAAATAATTACACAATTTGGATAAATATTTAAAATTTTATGATAAAAATAAAGAAATTCCATAAAACGCTTAAAATTTTATAATTAAGAAATTTTCAAAATTTTGTCCAAAATTCACTAAAAACCCAAAAATTATGCAATTAATATCATTTTTATAAATTGGAAGTGATTAAATTAATTAAATACACATGAAAAATAATCAAAATATTATATATATATATATATATATATATATAGGTTTTTTTCATGGTTCTATAGTGTTTAATCATATGGTCACAATGGAGCTTTTGAATTTGACGATTCAGATTTATGAGTTATTTTAGTGGGGATTTATTCAATATAGTGTATCGTAATGGGTTACCATAGTGTTTTATTTCAAATGGAGGATGGTATCTAGAGATTGGGTATCTATTATGAGTGATTAAATCAAGTTATAATGAAGAATATATATCATATTCCTAGGATAGAAAATTGTTTGATGGGTTAATGGGAATGAGTTAGTTTTCTATCATTGATTTATGATTTAGATATCACTAAATGATGGTTGTGGATAAAGAAAATCCTAAGTTGGATTTTAAGATTCATTATAGGGATTTTAAGTTTATGTTAATGTCATTTGTATTTATGATTATATCATTTGTGTATATTTTTCAAATAAAAAGGGTGTTTAAACTCAATATTATTTATATATAGTTGTATTCATAGATAGTATTTTAGCTCATTTTAAGATATAGGATGATAATTTTGGGTATATTATAAGGATAATTAAATTTATAAATGAGAATAAATTTTAAGGAAATGTATATAAGTATCACATATGGATATGTGTGATTAATTTTATAGGTCATCATATTTTGAATCATAGTGAAGTAGTGGACCCAGTAAATATTGAGGTATTTATTTCTTAGAATCCACTAAATAATGATTTTGAAGTATAAAATTTCATAGGAATTTTTAGTTATTACATGAGTTTTTTACCTCTATTTTCTCATATTTAAAATCCATTTTTATTTTTTAAGAAATGTAATATATTTTATTGGTCAATGAAGTATACAACTATTTTTGAAATATTGAAGGATAAGTTTTTAAGTTTTATGATTCTTCAATTACCTGGGGAGGGTGTCTCATATAAGGTATATTTGGATGCATCCTATAAGGTTTTTAGATTTATCTTAATAAATAGAGAGGATTAATTACTTATGGGTCTAGATAGTTACATCTCTATGAATTTAATTTTGATAATCATTATTTAGAGCATTTTACTACGGTTCTTTCACATTTTTATTGGAGGAATTATTTGCAAGAAGAATGATTTATAGTTTATAACAATCATAATAGCTTTAGATATATATTTTATTAGAATGATTTAAATTTATAGAAGAAAATTTAGGTTTAATTACTCTAAGATTATGTCTTTGATATCTTATATGCCTCTGAAAAAGGTAATGTAGTGGATAATACTTTGAGTCGGAAGTCTTACATTAAGCATTATTAGAGGTTGAGAGAAAAATGAAACGTGAAAAAGTAGTTGGAATCTATTCACCTATGATATGAGGAGATTGATTAGTGAGTATGTCGTTATAAAATAATGTTATATCTTTATTGTAATTGAATTTTTTGGAGTCCTTAATGAGATATTTTGTTTTATAATTATAGAGAGATAAGATTACAAATAGTGATGTATTTAATGGTTGGATTAAATAATTGGGACTTAAATTGTTTTTCCTTGGGAAGTTATTCATTACAAAAATCACGTAGTTGGTTATAATTCATATTTTACAGTGGATCTAGTCTTTACAAAGATGTATTACACTTTGAAGATATATTTTTGGTAGTCTAGGATGTATAATTGTTAGATGAGTTTATTCCATGATGTAATTTATACCAATAGGTAAAATATAAATGATAATTTTTAATAGATCTCTTATATACTTTTTAAATTCATCAATGTAAGTTAGAGTACATTTATATGTATTTTTATTGGTTTTCCCCATACCTTGTATACCTCCCCTGACCTATACACCCAAATCAAGTGCTAAAAATATATTCTTTACATATAGGCTTTGATACCAACTAAGTGAAGACAAAATTTTAATAATATAAAATTAAATTATCTATAACCAACATTGAGACACTTAAATACCCAATAACTTATTAGTTTTAGTGTTTTAGAGAATTAGGAAAGCCCATTTATGTAACAAAACCCATGTACTTCACATCAAATGGCAATTTATTCCATTCTACTAAGAAACATTAACTCCAAAATAAATTTTTAACATATCCCAAAAAAAATATATACACATTATTCCCTTGTAGACATGTCTTACTTAACATAAATATTCATATCCTAGATAAATGGAAACATCGAAAGGGTGAGTGAAAATTCTCATTAAGGGTAAACATGGGTGTTAATAATCAAAGATCATATGTCAACATAAGAAGATCATGTGGATATGAAAACATAATCAAGGTACGTGAACATAGCATAATGAAATCATACCCAATAAAACACGGTTCATGAATCATGAGTCATTATATGAGTATTAGAATATGACATGATTAAAAAGAGAGTCAAATCATGAGTCAATATAATGATCCACGAAAACATAACATAAATACATTTCAACTTATAAGCTCGGTAATTCCATATAACATTCTCATAATAAATCATAAAAGAAAAAGAATAATCATAAAGGTTAATTGGGGAATCATATTCATATCATACTTACATACACCCTTATAATCACCCTTATAATGTGATAACCTACCTAGTTAATTCAAACATATTCATAAGAGTAACTTATTTTAGTTAACTCTGTCATCATTACCCAATGCATTGGACGGTTATATCAAACCTACCCATCATAATTTACAATTTCTAAGAACTTTAATTTTAAAAACACTTAAAAACATACAATTTTCTTTATAAAACTCTTAAAATTCATAATGTCATCACAGATTAATTAAACCATGTAAAATAAATGGTTTTCATGATAATTTACTTAAAACATCATCATAAGATATCCATAAAAATTAGGTGGATGGTATCATTAGAAAATATAATTGGAGGAGCACAATAAAAAATAATGGATTTTGAAATAGATTATTTTTTTTATATAATCAATATAAATATATTTTGAAAAATCAGAATAAATATCAATTTCTTTTCGTAAATTTAAGAAAATAAAAAAATCATAGAACAATGGGAAAATGGTTTTCTTTGAAAATCCATAGAAACTTGTAAAATATTCTTAATAAAAAAGAACATTCATGACTATGGTAAATTCAATAAAGTAGTCAATGTTAAAAAAACATTATTTCCACACCTTTATAAATAAAGTTAAAAGTGGCCACTATAGAAAACATTAAGAAGATAATTTTTTTAAAACCTTATAAAAAATTCAAATATAGTTTAAAATTAAATTAATAAAACATTTAATTATAGGGAAGAAAATTCCTGAAATGATATAAATAATATGGATATGTTGGGAAAAGAGTTAGGTAAAATACTTCTAAACCTTTAAAGTGATAGTTATAAAGAAACCCATTTATGGTTTTTTTAAATCAAAATTCCTTGGAAGAAATGACATAAAAAAGAAATTTAAATACCTTTTATGAAATAGAATCATGATCTAAGATATAAAAAAGTAATTATATACACCGTATAAAGGAATATAGGTGCATAATAAAAAAACATGTAGCAAGGAAGAAAAATTGAGATGAAGTGTAATGACATGTGTTTTTCCAAGATGTAAATTTCAAAAGGAATTTGAATTTTCAATTTTCTAGATGGGTAAAATATTGATAGGAAATTTTTAATGGAATTTTGAAGGTATAAATTCCAATAAATGATATTTTTATATGTTTAATGAGGCTTGGTTTTTATATTGGATGTTATGGGAGTGTCTTGGGGGTTCAGAACCCAAAATCAGATTTTTGGGAAAAGTGAAGCAGAGGGTGCACAGTTGGAGCATGGTTAGTGCTAAATGTTCTAACAAACTGTACGTCTCTGTTTTTTTAGGAAAATTGGCATGGGAGACCATGGGGAAGACTCGGGAAAATTGGGCGGGATTATACAATTTATTACAGTCATGTTTTACTGCTGGTGCAAGGCCTATTAAACCATTCCCCATGACCATGTATGTTGTGTGGGGCTTACACAATTGCAATCACACAGTTTGAAAGTAGTTTGGAAAAATGTGCGAACAAACCATGATTCACTTTAACAATGGAAAAAATTACCCTTTTATTATATAGTATTTAAGAGTAGATCCCTTCCCTTTCCCTCTTCCCCTCCCCCGTGTGCACAGACCTTCTTCAACCTTCCTCCATTGGAGTTCTCCTCTGTTTTTAGTTGGAATCAAATGTTGTTTGGTGCATTGGAACCCTTGAGGTAATATTTTGACTCTTTTATTATCCATTTGGTTCTTTTCCTTTTTTCTCTAACCCATGTTTCTATGGTTAGTAATTTTGGTCCTTATTCTATCAGACCATGGTGGAGTTGGAAATCGATGTTGGGGTTGTCACTCTACCTAGGATAAGGATAACTTGTGAGGTTGTCTACACTTCGTCGTGTATCTTTTAATTGAGGTACATTTCTATAGTGATTTCTTAAATTGTACAAGCCTTAATTAAATTTTTTTAAAAGGTATTTTTTATTCCATTTCTTAGGGTTTTTACCTGATTCAAGTTTGGTTGTATACCACTTATTGTTGGAGACTGTTAGGTCATCGTTCTAGTGATATGAGATCAACCAATGAGCTTTTTGATATTTATTCCCTTTTATAATAAAGTGGTTTTTATTTATTTATAGTTTTTTTGATTATTAATTAATTATAATTTTTTTAGAATTAGTTAATTCTGATATTTTTTTTGTGATACAGGTTCATTATGGCTTGGATGAGCTTGGGAGGGCCTTGGAAACAGCTATCGTCCCCTATAAAATAAATGGAAAGCTACCTAAAGGTAGGTGGTATATCATACCTTTCCCTTTAGTATTGATGCATGTTTATGGAAATATATGGAATCTCATACTTATCCTAGAGGTAAATTTCTCCCTTATATAAATTAATTGTGATGAATTTTATAATTAAATTAAACAAGGGCATGGTATTGGAAGAACACCTGGGGAAACTAACAACCCTAGTGCCCTAGCTTCATCCCATGACTTGAGGCTATGACCTTGATTGAGGTTCCCTAGTGTTATTCCTCTGCTTGTTCCTTTATAGGATCCCAAGAGACTTAGAGTACCAAAAGAGGGGTGACTTTGTAAACTATAGACCTTGTGGATCCCAAGAAGGATTCCTCTATAGTCTTATGACTTAGGGGACCCAGTGGGTTCCTTGGTGCTTTAACGACATTGATCGAGTGAATTACAGTTTTGGGTAGAGATATTTACTAGTGTTACCTTAAAATCCATACCAACCCTGTAATCCTTGATGTTATGGAAGTAGTGGTGGGTTAGGCATTAATTCACCCTCCCTATTTTAATTTTTCATTCACCTGCGTACTATTTATGTAGCAATAAATAGTATTCTGAGCCTTATTGATTGGGATTCCCATAGGTATTTCCTAGGATTCGTCTTCTGGGACTTATTATTTGTAGATTCCCAACCTTACTTTGTGGGAACTGGCTGTTGAGCCTATATGTCTGACTTATACATTTTATGGATTCCCATAATTACCTCCTAGGTTTTGGATTTGATCCTTATATGATGGGAAGGTTTCAAATGACTCTCTATTCCCTTTTGAGATATACTCGTTGGATGATTACACTCTCCTCAAGTGATGGTTAGGATTTTCCCTAGTATTAGGTGGATAATTTGTTATTACATCACCCAGAGGTGCTTCTTGGGGATGGTACTGTTGATTTGTTAATATGAATGGATTTCAATCATGTACTTGGATCCAGATATCATTCATTATGGATTGCCTAAGGGTGATCCCCTTAGATATTATCCGGGTTGCAATGTCGTGATTGCCTATGGACTGAGACCTTGGAATCAGATATGGTACTGGATTACACATGGATTGAGTAATATGAAATCTATCTCAATTCCACATTGATATGATTTTCTACTAGTATATGTTATCTTTTATATAAGTGATTGGAGGTGGGTACGGTTGAACATGGGGTTAGGAAATGTATTCCCATGTCATGGAATAGTTATCTTAGAGACTTTTTTGTTGCTAAAAGAAGAAGGTACTATCAATATAAATTATGGACCCAATGATCAGCTTTATTATACATGGATTTAGTAGTATAACATCTAAATCAATTCTCTTTTTATAGGATTTACAGTTGATCAGATCAGGGATCCAAGGATCTTATATGATTTCAGTTATTTATATTTTTTCTTTACTTATATAAATTTATATGTGAGCGCATGTATATATATATATATATTTATATATATATATATGGGGATATATAAATACACATGAATGTATATACTTGTATAATATGGAACTACATCCAAACAATCAGGATCATAGATTTGAGGATCATTTGTGGAATTGTCTCTTTTATTTTCAGTTTTAGTTATTCTTTTATTATTATTTTTATTGTACTGATTAGCTCACATATACATACACAACATATTACTTTCTATTTAGAAGACTGCATTGATGGGTACATATTTGGTTTTTTCCTCAAACCCTGATCAGGACACCATTGCATTGGGTTACTCGAGCAGACGTTCACTCGGTAGTAGGCATGGGTAGGTTTGTGGCTTGGGACTGATTGAGTGGTATGTCTTGAATATGTATGTATATATTAGTTATGTGGTCTTTATAAAAGGTAGTAGTATATCCCTATACTTTATTTAAGTTTATTTTATATACTCTTGTAGGTATGGTCATCTCAGTGGATGACTAGTGTTGTATGTTTGACATGGTTATTCGTTATTTTATATAATTTCATTTATTACTACAGGATATTCTATTTTAGTTTATTTTCTTCTTATACACTCTATTTATTTACTACTATAGATGTTATCCAGTCATTTATATTATGTTTACTCTGATATGATAGTCCCCCCACGGACATACCCTAGGCCTTTGCTGCTAGTTGGAAGCCTATGGTATATGGAGATATTCTCTTGAGGCCTTGTAAAAAACATATCGGAGCACCAAGTCTGTGGAATCCTATTCGGGGCGTTACAAAGTGGTGTCAAAGGTGTTTATTTTACTATTGTATTACTATTTTGGATATGGTATATAGTATTATTCAAAATGTGTCAGAACCTATTTTGGATATCAGACTGGTGTGTTGAGAACACCTATTTCGATGATAAGTCATGGTTTCTTGGGGTATGGGATCACTATTCTGATATGTGATACTACAATTTCATATGATTTTCACTTTTAATAATGCACATGTTTTATGGATGTTATAATTTATTATGTATTTTTGTCTCATGGACAATTAGAATGAGGCTAGGTATTTGTTTTTACTCTTGGAAAACAAAGTAAAGAGGCATCTCATGTATTATATTTGGTGCATTGGATTCACATGTTATAGGCCTACTATTGTGTGATTATTACTAATGAAAGAGGCCAATTGTTTAAAGTGTTAACAAAAACCTAAATGGTGTTTTCCTGTATAGGTTTTTAGTGGAATTATACTCAATTGGGTCAACTTTCATGTATTTATATTCCATTTTGATGATAGTCCTTGTGGAACTATATTGAGACATTTTGTGGTGTCGTTGATGACCCGGTCCTCAAACATAGAAGGTGTTTTACCCTAGTAGGTTGATGGGGAACATGATCCCCATGTGTTTAACCCCTCATATGGTGTTTTTTCATAGTTTTTTTATTTAAATTTTTAGTAACAACCTATATATTTTTTCCTCCATAGCTTAGAATGTAATTTTACCTAATTGATCTCCACTTATGGTTATCTAGTCAGATATCTAAGTATGATATGGATAGGTACTAGGAAATTTCTTGTAATATGTAACCTCGATGGGGTACTTCTCTATACAGATTATTTTTGAGAATTAGTTTAGTATCTCTTTTTTGTTATGTCATGACCTCTAGGAAGCATTTATTTATGAGGATGATTGAAGAGGATCATGGCCCTAATAGATCGATGTTGATAGTTTTAACCCACATGGTTCTATGTTATCTTTACCATCCTTTGAGAGGTTTAAACTATGGACTATTTGGTTATACCTAGTGACCCGGTTATGAGACACGATCAGTAGGGCTAGGTGGGATACATAGAGGCCCTTATTTTTGACTCAGATCCTTGTAGGTTGATCTTTATGAAGGATTCGAGGCATGAAACATAATCTAGTTGAGCTAGAAATTTAATATTTTTCACCATAGATCGTCGTAATAACATCATCACCAATGAATCCCAGCTGCAGTATCAACCTGAGGATCCCGTGTGAAGAGTTTTAATCAAAAGAATAAAATTATAAAATACCTTATTGGATCTGAAGTTGTGCTCAACGTATTTTTGTCATTGGTGATCGCTGCTTAAATAATATAAAGTTTAATTACTCTAAATCATCCACACATGATTCAAAAAACTATGGTAGTGTTAATCATTAAATTCTAGGTGCTAGCACAGAGATCTGGTGATGCCTTTGATACTGTGATGATCACTGCAATGCCTTGATTGTGATGCGCAATAGAGAGGATGACCTCAACTCCTAGATACAGAGCCTCTCTCTCTTGAATATAAGATATAGAAGAAGAGATATAGAGAGGAAATAAATATTACATGGTGAATAACTCTCCTCCTCTATATATAGTGTGTTTGTAATTACTCTAAATTGCCTCTCTAGCCCCTGAATAATTAACACACTATAAATGAAATTTTATGACAATTGTACTGAGTCATAAATGTTATTATATTTTTCTTGTAATATAATAAAAATGTTATGTGATAATTACTGAGACGTTAACTCAACTCATCATTCCCGTAAATATTAAATGAACCTTGAATATTTTAAACTAATATCCATTCAAATAATATTTTCCGTGTATTTACTTTAATACTTGTAATAACATTTTATAAATAAATTCAACACAAATTATTTTTAAATTTAATAATATGAATTTATTTATTTATTTGGTGATCGAATATCCTTGTACAAAACCCGAACCCAAGTAGTGGGTCCCACCATATCCAATATACATATTCAAATGAATAGGGTATATTCTTGAAGATGCTATTGTATGTGACCCTCTGGGCCCTTATCTCGATAGTAGTAAATACTATTCATAGACCAAGAGTGGGATATAGAAACTCATCATGGCCCCTAAATAGATAAGGATGATCATAGAAATGGAAACCAACATAAGAACACGCACTATGTAATATAATCTCATTTTATTTAAAATATCTCATAAATCATGACACACACCCATGCCATCATCCTTTTATTTCTTCATTTTTTTTATTTAAGAGGATAGATTTATGCTTGAATTTTTTTACATAGTCTTATGAAGGTACTACCATCCTGATCAATGAATCCCGAGATATATTACTTCCATATCCTATAAGTGAAAAATACTTTCTTGACCATTCAACCATTTCTATACCACCAATGACTCACCCAATACATTCTACCTTTCCACGATTTCATTATCATGGTTTTTTCTTTACATCTAAGTACATGATCAAATGGCACACATTGGCAATGATCTCAAGTCAAGAGACCATTACACATGTCTGTAGATAGGGACATCCAATAAGACCCAAAACAAGTGGTGTTTCAATTTGATGGTATGTCCACATGATCTCACTACTATAGATCACTAAGTGAAAACTTCATGAGAAGAATTCTCAATTCTTATGTGCCCCCAGCACCAAATATTCTGACATATATTGTGTCTAGTTAGGAAGATGTATCTAGACCATAGGAGCTTTGTTTAAGATTAATGTCACAGTATATCAAGGTTATCATTATAGATTGGGATCTACTATAAGCTTTTAATATGACAATCAATTTATGGAAATTACCATTTACTAGTATATGTAGAAATTTCTTCACTATAATGGTAAGTATGCATCATGTATATCTAATTGTATACATGATATGGTAATAAAAAGTACTACATAGTTGATTCTAGGGAAATCAGTTTTAAAACACTCCCAATTTCATTAGAGCCAAATTTATATCCATACTTGTTAGATCTCGCATGATTGAAATCATGTTTCTGCTAAGTCGTGGCTTTAGTTGTTGGACCTACCATGATTCTAATATGTGGCTATTCTATTATATGTGACCTCATCTCCTTGAGTAAAACTTCTCAAGGGATAGTGTCTCTGAGTATATCCCTTCTTGTACATTATCGTAACTTAACATCATGGATAATAAGAATATCATAATTTACATTATGATAATACTTTACTTACTGGGTGTGATTCTAAGAATTGGAACAAATCATTGCATTTAAAAACTTCTTAGCTACCTCATAAGCTGCAACATACCTGGTATTTATAGGTATGGATACCATTGGATTTTATGATTTCACATCGCTCATTCTCTTAGCCTAACTATAATATTAGATCAAATTTATCTATGGAATACTAGTTTGTGTCCCCATAAAAACTAGTGTCCTTTCTTATCCACTTTCTATATACATATATTTTGTACTAGTCGAAGTATAATCAGATAGTTCCAACTGCTTCAATTGTAGTTCTCCTTGATATAACTGATATTTTCATACTATAAACTATATCCTAGAAATATCAATTATTATAAATATCATAGAATATGTGATTGATTCATCGCTAATGTTTATGGGGTTGAACTCCCCACTTTTCTCTCCTCCTATGTCCCAGAAATATCAACCTAGAGAGATGTATGCCTTGTGACACTGGAAAAACTTCTAACTAGAATTGTACTGAATTATATTTTTCAATTCCATATCACTATATGTATTATTTAATAGGTCTAAGAAACAATTAGATCTACCTCAGTATATCTCGTTCCCCAGAAATTAGGTTGCTACTTTAATTCAATCACTAGATAATCACTTTCATCCTGTTCATATCTAACTTTAAGACCAATATTTGTTTTCCATATTTTTTAAATATATTTTACCCATAAAAAAAGGCACTCCCACTAACCTATGGTATACGAATGGAAAAAATTCATTCCAAATGAATATTCTATGATCATATTTATTACTTCAATCCTAAACTAGATTTCAGTAACTTGCAACCTTTATTAGCATTCTGGGATGTGATCGTCCCTTTATGTTTACATCGTATATACACCTTACATGATTGGTGGTCATGACATCCAATGATCAATAATGATCACAGAAATTAGCTATAACAAGTAAAAGTTTAATGGATTTTTTCATAAAGACTTCATAAAACTAATCGATCCTTATTAGTATCGTGCTTCTACCATTAATGTATCATATCACTTCAATACCCACCATAGTATTTAAAATAATAATCCCCTTTTCACTTTGATAAATGTAATATATTTTTTAATATTAATTGATCTTGAAAATATCATCTAATTTCTATATGGTGCATACTTGTAGTAATTATTATTCAAAATAAATAATGTATCACTGACCGTGGTGAATTCAAAACCATCACTATGGTTTTAACCTTCCTACATAGTATGTGTCTCTGAAAAAAATTCACATGTACTTGTGGAACTAGTTCTTATACCCACCCTTATATAGAAATTTATTCATTTGATCAATTAAAACTTTTCTATATTATGGATTTATGTAATATTCTAGGAAACTGTTATTATAATTACTTTGATTCACAATGTGTTTTACGTGATGCAACATTGTTTATATATTAAACAAAATATTTGAATCATAAGCACATGTCTTATGACATAATGCATTTATGTCATACTATAACTCATATGTTATCAATTTTCCATTATATTCATCATATACTTATGGTATAATGTCATTATTTTCAAATCATTTCATGAAATATAATGGAAGTTTCTGCAAGTTGCAACATTAATACTCCTTACATCATAACTCTAATGTATAAAATGTGCATTTAGGAATTTCTCCCCACTAAAATTTTTTTATCAATGTTAACATACAATAATTAATCATCAATCCTCCTCATTAAAATCAATTTCATGATGTAGATAAAATAATGTTCATTTAGGAATTACTCCACACGACATTATATTGATTGATGATTGCTTGGTCAGTATATTCTTCAACATGCCAGCCCGAAAAATCTTATATCTCCTAACCATGAAAATAGCATACTTTACTTTACTATTCCTTAATTACTTAAAGGAATCTAATAAAGTATGTTTACCACTAGTTTTCCCTTCTAATAGTTCATGATCTCTTGTAGAACTAATTTTGAAAGCTTTATGGAGGACCTTTATTTCTAAAGGTTTCTTTGTCCAAAACTAAGTATATAGATCGATAATACCCAATGTATTTAGCTCAAATGAGTCAAAATACTATACTGGGTATATCATGGACATCTAATTTTAGTATTTCTTTACAAATATTATATTTCCATGACTGGATAAATAATTATTACATATTATATTCATCAAGTATTTCCTATGATTCAAGTATTACTAAACTATTGGTTGAGTATTAAACACCACAACCAACATTCATTCCTAAACCTAGAATAATTTATAATTATTCCCAAATAAAACATGAGATAAATTTTTTTCTTTATACTCAATAATAGTTCAACAAAAATAATTCACTTGGAAATTTGAAGTTATGTGTTTCTCACCACTAACTTAGGAATCACCCTTTCTCAACCAATTAGAGAATACACCTAAATTATGGTAATGTTTCTATACATGCTAATTGTATGTTAATATATATATGATAAAGTCATATTGTATTTTATACCCAATAATTAATATTTAAAAATTACTATTATGTGATGCATATACCTGAAGAAGCAATAACTTGCTTCTTTAATTTAGTTTATTATAATTAAACATCCATAGTTTTATTTTTGATATGAAATTAAAATAACATCCTATTTATATCCAACCACATTTCATTGAAGTACTTTGTGAATTTTCCCTTGGTGTGTCACCTTTCATTGGACTTTTCGCCTTATCTTTCAATTTTTTCTCCATAAGAACTAAATATTAAACTGTCATTGATATTCTTATTTACTTTGTGAACCTAACCTAAAAATTGAATAAATAATTTTTATGTTATTGATATTTTAATAAATTTTTATATACTCAATTTACTGATTTTATATTAAATTTTCATAATTTGTGTAAAATATTAATGTTTGAATATTAAATATAATTTTTGAACACTATTTGAATTCATCCAAATTCAAGTTAGTTTAATGTTTAAATAATAACTATCAACATACTTATCCAAATTGTGTGGTTATTATTTTTTAGTATTCCTAATTAAATTTCCCACATATAATTAGAAGGAATCATTAGTGAATTCTTCCATTTGAAGGGTCATATGGACCACAAAATAAGGCCCAAAGAATCTGTGAAGAGAAACTGGACCGTCCATAAAGATTGAATTATTGGGATCAATCAAGAAGTCCAAATTCTTATATTCTACCCCAAAGTTCTGGAGACAATTCAAGGTGTTTTGGATAAAAATTTCAAGTACCAACTCCACTAAAAAGTGGCCCAAATGATTCAATCATGTCCATCCCACCATTCTATCTGGGAATTAAAATTAACACACTAATATTAACATTTCCCCAGATAGAGACATCCATTTGAGATGATATTTTTTATTTTGAAATAGGATATATATGTGTCCTACTTTTTTGAAGAAAATTTTCATATTTGAGGTCATCTTCCAATTCAAATATCCATTCAAAATTTTCTCATGAAAAATTATTGATTAAAATGGAAATATTTACATTGTTTAATCAAATAGCCATAATTTTGGCTCCTTAAGTCCAATGGCCTCCCAATTTTCAGAGTAGAAATAAAAAATATATATAAAATTTTTTTAAGAATCATATATTTCAATATTTTGTTGTCTGGATGGTCAAATATTTGATCCAAGTGGAGGGGAATATTTGGAATGCAAATAGTCCAACTTCTTGGGATATAAATACATCCCCCTCTTCTCCTTGAAAGGGGTTGGAATTTAAGAAGATAGGAGAAAAAATTGTAACAACCAAATAATTGAAAAATTATTGTTAGCACCTTACATACTCAAGTTTTTACTTGAGAGACTCTTCCTCTTCTCTTTGTTTTCATTTACGTTTGTGTTCTTCTTTGTTTTTAATCTCATAAGTGTTTGTGTAGTGATTCTGTTTTAATGAAAGTTTATTTCTCATTTTCTCTTTTAATCATCTTCTATCTATTCTTAAATATTAATTCTCTTAAAATATTTCAAATCAAGTTGAAACCCCTTCCCTTATTTTGCTTCCTCATTCAAGATAATGTCTGTTTTTAATTCTCATCATCATCTGTGTGTGTGTGTTTGACGCACAACTCTTTTCTTATCCCATTATTTTTGTTATATTTATGATTAATAATCATAATAATTAAAACCATATTATTATAAAAACCAATGGATGAGTAAATATAACATTTGTGTGAGTTATAATTTGGGTATGTTAAGTTATTGAGATCTTTTTCTCGATGAATAATCATTAAATTAACATTTTGTATGTTAAACTTAAAATGTTGTGGATTAATGATATGCTTTGTTTAACATGTGGTTTCCATGTATTATTGGAACAATAAATACACTAAGATAAACACAATTTAATTAATATTATAAAACTAAGTTAATTTAAGTCTTGGATTAAAGCCTTAACTCTTGGGAATTCCAATCAAAGTCATCTTGTGAAGTGGGTGTTAATTTAATTCAATATAAGGCAAAGATCTAGGATATCACAAGATTAACTCCCTAATAATGAACTCACTCCAATATTTATCAAATTTTTAAATCAATATAAATCACTAAAACATTTCAATTAATCTCTTCAAACAAACCCCCCAATCAAAATACAATCAATTAAAAACAATCGACTATAAAAAGTATCATCGTCGAGGATTCGACCCGAGAACTACTATACACATTAACAGAGAACCATAACCTTGAATGTTCGATAGGAAATAATCATTCATTATTCAAATAGAACCATTTTTGGGGATGGTTCATTAATTAGTCATTAGTTTTTGGTTATTTTAAAAAAACAAAAAAACAAAACTTAAAAAAAATAAAAAAAACAGAGAAAAACTCACCTTCTCATAAAAATCATAAATGGAAAAAACACAAAAAAAATATTCCTCTTTCTTCAAAATATGTCTGAATTCCCTGTAGCCTCCCAAAAAATCCCTTGTATTTTTTTTATCCTGAAATTGATCTAACACTTCACCAACATAGGAGGACCATTAGGGATAATAAAAACATTTTCAACCAATTAAATTATATATGGATAATCCTGGGGAACGAACACTTAAATAACATGTTGCCTCTGATATGAATTACCAACCCCTTGGTATTCAATATCTAAGCATATATTCTCAATTAAAACTCAAATCCGGTTTGATTTATCTTCAACCTCATTTCCATGGGTTATCCAGTGAGGATCCACATCTCAACCTTAAAGAGTTCCTAGTGGTGTGCTCTACCATGACGCCTCAAGGGGTTTATGATGAACAAATAAAACTCTAATAATTCCCTTTCTCCCTAATTTTCACTTCAATGTCAAGGCTCTACTAACTTCCACTTATTTCTATAACCACATGGAATGACATGAAGCGACTTTTCTTTGAAAAATTCTTCCCTCTTTCTCGTAATGCTTCCATCCTAAAGGAAATTAGTGGTATACATCAATTCCCCCCAATGAATCACTCCATTGATACTAGGATAGGTTAAAAAGGATTGTGGAATATTTCCCACACCATCAAATCCCTGACCAAATCTTGATCTAATACATCTATGAGTGGTTATTGGCTATATAGAGAACTCTCATTGATGTCGAAAGTGGCAGTGATCTTGTTGATAAAACTCATATAGCTGCAAGAGATCTCAAAATCAACATGGCTGAAAACACACAAAAATTTCATACTCTATTACATGCTCAAGTAAAACAAGCCCAATATAGTCAATCGATAGAGCCGAATAAGATGACAAAGTGGATGAGTGAACTTACAGGTCTTGTGCGATAAATGGTTGTGGCGTCCAAATCCCCAACCACATCTTCTCCATAATATTTGTTCCCTAGACCTCTCAAGAACTCTGTAATTTGTAGCTCCCCATATCCTCCAAATGACACATGTACACAACTTCAATAGGATCCATCTGATTCATCTAGAACAATGGATCTCAATGCAGCATATCCTCAGCGAAACCCCAACCCTCAATAATTTGGTCAGTTTGTTAGAAACTTCAACCAACCCCATTAGGATCCCTTCTCTTCTACAATAACCCTAGAATTAGATATGGGAATCCCATTTCTAATCCCCCTCAGTTCCCTCATCAAAATCCAAATCAATTCCAATATGTTAAAGGTGGTGGTAACTTCTATCAACCTTGTCCTTTTGTTCCTCAACCTCAATGGAATAATCCTCCTCCTGGATTCCATTATCCCAGTGAGTCTTCCCAATTCTCAATCCAGTATAATTTCTTTCCCAAGAACCAAGATCAAGGAAATCCCAATCTGGTAAAAGTTTCTTCTTCCAAGAAACCATGGGAATGTGTAGTGGAAGATCTTTCCTCCTTCACTCATTATAGCCTCAAAAAAATTGAAACCCAAATCGGTCAACTTGCATCCCACCTAAGCTAGCAACAATAGTCAAATTACTCCCAACTCTAATCTCAACCATTACCCAACCCCAAGGGTAATTTAAGTGCAATTTCATTTAGATCTGGAAAGAAAATTTATATGCCTCAAGATAAGTCCTACAACTCCCCTTTGAATGTTTACCTATAAAATGAAAAGAATAAGAAACTTGAAAAGGAATATGAATCCATTCCCTCACCTACTTAAATTTCACTTAGGAATCCAATTTTTTTTCCTCAAGATATTTCTAATCCAAGGAAGTCCTTTGAACCCAATCCTGAAATGCTTTACATGTTTATACATGTTTAATTCAACATAACCCTCTTATATTATATTAAACAAATACCCAAGTATGAAAATTTTCTCAAAGAATTGTTCACCCATAAGAGACAACTTAGGACCATCGAGAATGTTTCAACCCAAAAATTCATTCCCATGAAGTGAAAATATCCTAGGACCTTTACAGTTCCATACCAAATAGGAAGTTCAAACTTTGATGATGTGATAATAGACTTAGGGGCCTCAATTAATGTCATTCCTAAATTCATCTTCTCCAACCATGGTCTAGGTCCCTTACATCCAATGGGTGTTGTCATTCAATTTTCTAATCGAAGCACTGTTATTCCTAAGGGTATCATCGAGGATGTCCTTTATCGTGTGAATGATCTAATCTTCCTAGCTGATTTTTATGTCCTTAACATGGAAGGTGAGATAAAATCTTCTCAATATCCCCTAATTCTAGGAAGACCATTCCTAATTATAGCGAGAACCAAGATTAATGTCCATTCGGGAATCTTATAAATGGAATTTGGTGACCAACTAGTCAAGTTCAACATTTTCCAATCCATGTGATACCCATCTAAGGATCACTTTTCATTCTCAATCCATGCTTCTGAGGACACTTATGAGAGTAAATTGAACCCCATTCCATCATGTTCATAATATTCTTACAAGAGAGGATCTTTTGAAATCTCCACCATGATTAACCAAGTTATAAATTGTGAAGTATATGTGGACCTCTCATTCAGAGACTCAATAAATATAGTGGAACTTGAAAACTCTCTTTAATCCCACATCAACTCTAATATCTACTTATCTACCTTGTAAAGTATTAAGGAAAATGAATTATAAGAAACTGAAGTCACTTCCTCAATTACTGAGTTGTCTAATACACAAATGAAAGATGATACTAATATGAAACCTCTTCCTGAAAACCTAAAATATGTTTTCCTTTTCCATGATCACTATTATCATATCATTATCTCTACTTCACTTACTAAAACTAAGGAGTCCAAACTTGTTCAAGTGTTAGAGGAAAACAAAAAGGCCTTAGGTTGGACCCTAGATGACATTCCATGAATAAATCCTACCCTTTGCTTGCATCACATCCATCTTGAAGAAACATTAAAACCAATTACGCAACCACAAAGAATACTCAATCTACTCATACTTGAGGTAATTAGGGAAGAGATCACTAATATTATTCAAGATTGTATTATCTACCCAATTTTTGATAGTGAATGGATTAGTCCAATTCAAGTTGTACCTAAGAAGGGTGGGATAACTGTTGTCACAAATGAATATGGTGAGGTAGTCGCAACTCGAGTAAAGAAAAAATGGCGTGTGTGCATCAACTATAGGAAATTGAATGTTAAAACAAGAAAAGATCACTAACCTCTTCCATTCCTTAATCAAATTCTTGAACGATTAGCTGGAAAGTCACGCTATTGCTTTCTTAATGGATACACTGGCTACTTCCAAATCCCAATTGCACCTCAGGACCAAGAAAATACTACTTTCACCTGCCCCTTTGGAACATGTGTATATAGAAGAATGTCTTTTGGCCTTTTTAATGCTCCCACAACATTTCATAGGTTTATAATGAGTATATTTTCTTAATTCATTGAAAATTGTATAGAAGTATTCATGGATGACTTTACCATTTATGGTGAGTCATTTGAATCTTGCTTGAATTCACTCACTCAAGTCCTTCACAAGTGTTTCAAGTGTAACCTTGTGTTAAATTTTGAAAATTTTCACTTCATGGTTGCAAATGGGATTGTTCTAGGTCACATAGTTTCACAAGAGGGTATTGAAGTTGATCCTACAAAAATTCAAGTGATCCAATCACTTCCTAAACCCACATCTATTTGAGACATTTGTCCATTCCTCATTCATGTCAGTTTCTATCGGCGATTCATCCATAACATCAGTAGTATTTCCCTCCCACTCACTTGGTTGCTCCAAAATGACGTCACTTTCCATTTTGATTAGGTTTTCAATAGATCCTTCATTGAACTCAAAACTAATCTTACATCTTCCCCGATAATCCAACCCCCATATTTTTCTTTATCCTTTGAGTTTATGTGTGATGCTTCTGATAGAGTCGTTGGGGCTGTTCTTGGTCAAAAAAGAGAAAAAATTCCTCATGTCATCTATTATGCCTTAAAAACATTGGATGAAACTCAATCTCGCTACACTATCACTGAAAAGAAACTTTTATTAGTGGTTTTTGCATTATATAAATTCTGACCATATCTGTTAGGTTCCAAAATCATCATCTTCATAGACCATTCTTATCTAAAGTTATTACTCAAGAAAATTGATTCCAAACTAAGAAAAATAAGATGGATCCTAGTGCTTCAAGAGTTTAACCATGAAATCAAAGATATAAAAAGAAAATAAAACCATGAGGCTGATCACCTAAGTAGAATTTCCAATTCTTCTTATTTAGAAATCATTGATCCTGAATTTCCCACTAATCACCTTTCATATCTCACTCCAATGTCACCATGGTATACCCCAATTGTAAATTACTTGGTTTCTGGTGTTTTCCTAAAAAAATAAAAAGAACAAAAAATAAATTTGAAAAGTGATTCAAAATACTATTTATGGAAAGAAAATAAACTTTGGAAAATTGGGGCAGACATGGTAATTAGGAGATTTGTTGATAAAGATGAGCATTCCTCCATCTTAGAATTATATCACTCACTTCCCGAGAGGTTTCCACATTGTACCAAAAATTATATCTCAAAAGGTCCTTGACTATGTATTCTTTAAGCCTTCACTCTTTAAGGACTCACTTGAGTTCTGTAAATCATGTCCCACTTTCCAAAATTTTGGAACAATTTCAAAAAGAAATTAAATGCCCAAAAATCCTTTAATTTTCTATGAGATCTTAGATATTTGGGGCATCGATTTCATGGGACCATTTTCCCTTTCCAATGGATTTTCATACATCCTTCTTATAGTAGATTATGTTTCAAGGTGGGTAGAGGCCAAACCCACTAGAAAAGATGATTCACATACTGTTAGTGAGTTTCTTAAAACCCACATATTCCACAGATTTGGAACACCATGTGCCTTGATCAGTGACTTAGGAACCCATTTTGGTAATAGAAGCATGGAATATTTTTTGAAAAATATTGGTATTGTACATAAAACATCAATTTCATATCACCCCCAAACAACTGGAATGGATAAACTTTCTAATAGATAAGTGAAAAGAGTGATTGAGAGAATTGTAAATCCCACCAGAAAAGATTGGCCTAAGAGACTTGGTGAAGCACTTTGGTCTTATCGAACAGCCTATAAAACAACCATTGGGATGTATCCTTTTAGGCTAGTTTTTGGTAAAGCATGTCACTTCCCAGTTGAAATCCAACATAAGTCATTTTGGGATGTGAAAACATGTAATTTGGATTCTAAAAAATCTGTTGAAGAGAGATTGGTGCAGTTAAATGGACTAGACGATCTCATACATAATTACTATGAGAATCCATTTTCTATAAAGAAAAGGCCAAGGTACTCCATGACAAACACATCTTGCGAAAGGTATTTCATAAAGGTGTAAAGGTAATGATTTTAAATTCATGACATCATATTAAAACAGGTAAGCTTAATTCCCATTGGGAAGTTCCTTTTATTATTACTAATTTTTACCCATTTTGTGTAGTGAAAGTACAAGACCCCTATTCCAAAATGAAATTCATGGTTAATAGACATCGGTTAAAGTATCACCATGAGAGCACACACATCTCGGAAACCACATAAACATCCATCAGATCCCAAAATTTTGTAGTTGACTAACCAATAGATGGAAATGGTGACCCACCAAATTCAAACTAGGGGCACCTCTTTCACCTTAACTCCTCTTTCTCTCCCTTTTTCTTCTTCTTCCTCCCTCATTCTCATTTTTTTACCACATTCCTCATCACATTTTTTTTATTTACTCTTTCTATTTTGTGTGTGTGTGCCTTTATAAAAAAATCTAAAAAATAAAATAAAATAACTAAAAAAATATGAAAAAAAATTGAGTCAAAATTACTCACCCTCAACTTCTGAAATTTTGTCCAACCATTTTTGGGATTCAAAAGACATGGTTTTATCTCAAAATTTTTTTGTTTTCATCATATATTTGGATAAATAATATTATTTCAAAACTAACAAATTTTGAATGCTCAATTTTTTATGTGTAAAATGATTTTCCCCAACTATGAGGAATAACATTAGCTTTTATTACAAAGCCACCTATGACCATATTTTTAAAATGTGTGTTTTCACCCCCATTTATGAGTCTTGAGTTTATGGAATTTTGAGATGAATTTATTACTTTAGTGTGAATTAATATGATAGAGGTATTTTCTTAACCATGTAAAAATTATAATATCCAAATAGACTCCCCTTACACTTACATTTTTCCTCCTTTTGAAATCCCCTTCGAGCCTATGAAAACCGTTTCTTTTATAGCCACATTATAAGCCCAATACCTTGTCCCACTAAACATCTACCTGGATTTACATCGCCTAATTTATTAAATTTTAAGTTTGGGGGAATGGATTTCATTTTGGGTACCTTTTTTTTATTTTCACCATGTTATCATATGCTTGAGGGAAAGCATCCATTTTAATGTGGGGGAGAGGTTATCTTTGTTGAGTTTGGGGAATTTATTTGTAATTTTTTACATCATATTGAATAGTGTTCAAAAAAATAAAAAAAATAAAAACAAAAAATGGGTTTTGTCTTGGATTGGTAAAAAATCACTCTTCTTCAACCTTTAATCTTATTATAACTATTATAATTAGTGACATGAGGTGATCAAACATGGTTTGGAAGATGAGTGTGAGATCTGTTTCAATTTCAACTTTCAAAAAAAAAGAAAAAAAGAGAAAAAAACAAACACTTATGTCATTGGGATAATTTTGGTGTTTTATAAATATTTAATATTCTCATACCCTTCAAATTTCCTTCCTCTTTTTTGTCTTTATTCACACAATCATTCCCTTGTAAATATATGTTTCCATTTCCTTCTTTGTTTCATTTCAAAAAAATTGTGCATTGTTTTAATCATACTGATGTTTTACCCCTATTCTTCTCTCACTTGGACATTAAATTCCTATTATCCCATAGCCATAGAAAACCCCCTAAAAAATACATCTTGACTTTTGATCACTTTAGGATAGGTAATGGAATCTAGGGTCTCTTTAAAACTCTAGGATTTTCACTTTTGGTTGGTGAATTAGTGAATCTCTATAAATAAATTTTATCATCTTGAGATGAGTAAGTTTTGAGTACCACCATTTTCTATTTCTAAATTTGAAAATTAAAAAAATGGATTGTTTTTTGAACATTGTTTCTGTAACAACTTGTGGTATAATTCAACATGGATGAGTGAAATAGTCTAAACCTCCTTGTATTGGGGGAAAAAAAATTTTAATATTTATTGGTGAGTGAAAATGATTTTTTCATGTTTTTATATATATTGTACATGAGGACATGTACAAGACTAAGTTGGGGGGTTTGATGTTATTAACATTTTCTTGACTTTTTATAAACTCCTTTTACTGATTTTAAATGAAATTGGCATAATTTGTGTGAAATATTAATGTTTAAATATTAAATATAATTTTTAATCGCTATTTGAATTCATCCATATTCAATTTAGTTTAATGTTTTAATAATAACTATCACCCTATAGATCCACATTGTGTGGTTATATTTTTTTAGGTTTCCTTATTCAATTTCCCACATATCATTAGAATAAATCATGGGCCAATTCTTCCATTTTAAGGGTCATATAGACCACACAAGAAGTCCAAAAGAATCTGTGAATAAACTAGACCAGCCATGAAGATTAAATTACTGGGATCAATCCAGAATTCCAAATTCCTTTACTCTCCTAAAAAGTTATGAGGACAATTCATGGAGTTTTGAATAAAAATTTCAAGGCCCAAATCCAATAAAAAGTTTCCCAAATGATTCAATGAAGTTTATACCACCATTCTGTCTGGGAATTAAAATTAGCATGCCAATGTTGACATTTATCCTGATAGGGACATCCATTCCAGATGAGGTTTTTCAGTATGAAATATGAGATATAGGTGGAATACTTTTTTAATAAAGTGTTCGGATTTGAGGTGATATTTTTATTCAAAAACCCATTAACATTTTCCCTTGAAAAAGCCTGGATTGAAATGGATAGATTATCTTTGTTTAATAAAAACCCCATACTTTGTATCATTAAGTCCAATGACCACAAAATTTTCATAATAGACATAAAACATGTATATATAAAACTTATAAGAATAATATATTTCAATATTATACTGTATGGATGGTCCAATATTCTATCCAAGTGGAGGGGCATATTTGGAATGAAAATAGTCCAACTCCTTGGGCTATAAATACATCCCCCTCCTCTCCTTGAAAGGGGTTGTCATTTTAGAAAAGATGAGAATACATTGGCATGAACAAATCCTTTACAAATTCTTGGTAGGATCTTACATACTACAGTTTTCACTTGATAGACTCTTCCTCCTCTCTTTGTTTTCATTTACTTTTGTGTTCTTTTTTGTTTTTAATCTCATAAGTGTTTGTGTAGTGATTCTGTTTTAATGCATGTTTCATTCTCATTTTCTCTTTTAATCATCCACCAACTATTATTAAATATTAATTCTCTTAAAATATTTGAAATAAATTTTAAAATACTTCCCTTTTTTCTTCCTCATTCAATCTAAAGTCTGTTTTTAATTCTCATCATCATTCGTGTGTGTGTGTTCGACACACAAATCTTTTCTTATCCTATTTATTTTGTTCTATTTATAATTAATCATCACAATCATTACAACCATATTATTAACCAAACCAATGGATAAGTAAATATACCATTGGGTTGAGTTATAATTAAGTGATGTTAAGTGATTAAGAGATTTTTCTCGATGAATATTCTTTAAATTAACATTTTGTATGTTAAACTTAAAATGTTGTGGATTAATGACATTCTTTGTTTAACTTGTCGTTTCCATATATTATTGGAACCATAAATACACTACCATAAACAATATTTGATTAATATTAGAACCCTCAGTTAAGTTATGTCTTTTATTAAAGAATTAACATTTGGGAATTCCAATCAAATTCATCTTGTGAAGTGGTTGTTAATTTAATGTAACATAAAGCAAAGCTCCAGGATATTACAAGATTAACTCCCTAATAAAAAACTCAACCAAATATTTATCAAACTATTAAATCAATATAAATCAATAAATCATTTCAATTATGCTCTATAAACAAACGCCTCCAATCAAAATACAATAAATTAAAAACAATCGACTATAAAAAGTATCATCGCTGAGGATTCAACTCGAGTGCTTCTATACACATTAGCAGAGCACCAAAACCTTGAGCAGTCGATAGGAAAAAATAAGCCATACTTAACATTTTCTCCATACTAATCATTTCATAACCTAAAATGAGACTAGAGTAAATTGATGAAAATTATATGAGAAAGGGATCCAATGAAATATTTTGATGTATCCTTCAATTTACACATTTCCAGTGCAATCATCACCTTATTCATATCTTACTTAACTTACTCCTTGTAAAATTCTCAGATATGAGACTACATGTTATATCACCAATGTCCTAATGTAATTACTACAACTAGCATCAAATGTTGATAATATCATTATGAAATAACCATTATATGCTACATACATGAGTCTCCTTTAAACATTTTACACCCTCGCTTCATGAGGTAGTTTAACAGATATTGGGGACACTTAAATTTCAAAAATCATAATATTTTGTGCAAGCACCTGTACTAATATTAGATACCCATTTTAGTGTGAAAATTTACTTTTTCCATTATTTATCCCAGTATGTCTTGTGCAACAACTTTCCATTTTTAAAAAAATAAAATTATAGCAGATTAGTACCTTTTATCTTGATTAACAATTTAGAAATTTTAATTAATTAATTAAAACATCAAATATATCACATTATTTTATCAAATTTTAGGAATCATCTTTACTATAATAGGAAGACTGTGTTACTTGAGTATTCTAGTGGAAATTATCCCTTAACCTTTCCTCATAGTTTACAAGTTTTGGTTACACCGCTACTCATAGGGTTCAAGGTAGGCATTTGACTAGCCAACCATATTAACTCATGGTTCCTTGATCTATTGAGTGAAGTCCCGGCTTATAAAATCATTACTTGATTTACTAAACACTTGTCTCTAAAATGATATAAAGTTAACTTTGGATAATATTTACTACCACTTTAGTTAAGTTAACCCGCCACACTCATAAGAACTACACAGTAGTAAGATTCACCCGTAACATTCTCTAACAAGCACCCTAAACACCTGTTTTTTCCCCAATTTGAATGATGGAAGTCAGTTATGGCTTAATATTTCTTTGAGGGTTTTATTATTTTTACATGATGAAAGAAATAATTTTCTATTTCATAATCATATACTATGTGATCGCACTCACAATAGACCATGTAATATAAAATATCCATTGTGTTACATGTTCATTTTATCTGACCATTCTTATCTATTATTCTATGTGAATGAGCATAAAGTACGCATACACAAAATAATAAACCATACAAAATAAAATGATAATTTGATCATGAGACTATATTAATGGTTGATCCATTGAGTAAACAATGGATCAACCAATACCCTAGGGGAAATACCTTGAGTTTCCACTACTACAAAAACAGGAAAGGGAAGCGCCACCTTTTATCAGTGCTAAGAAAAAAGCACTGATAAATGTAACACTTTATCAGTGCTAAAATTTTAGCACTGATAAATGTAACTTTTATCAGTGCTAGAATTTTAGCACTGATAAAGGGATCCTTTATCAGCACTTTTCTAGAACTAATAAAACTATAGTCCCATTTTATAAAATATGGTGCACAGTGCCCTCTGTTTATCATGCCCTTAAGCTCTCGTGGGATTGTACCCCTGCGACAACTCCCCTCTCCCCCCCCCAGATCTTATCTATGTCACCGCTGCCACTCTGTCGTTGCTTCCACTCTGCCACCGCTACCCTACTCCACCACCACTATCCCTACTCCACCACCACTTCCCTACTCTACCGTTACTTCCATACTCTTTCGTTGTTATCCCTAATCCTTATCCTCCCCCTTGAACCCCTTTCATGGATCCCTCTCCTTGCGAACCCAACTTCTCTTCCTCCCTGCTGGACCCTACTCCCTGCGAACCCTACTTCTATTGTTTGATATTTATTTTGACTAGTTAGATTCTCGGCTTCCCATATTTGATCTTTGGTGATTTCTCTGCTCATCCTCATCCATTACCTTTTTATCTTATGTTAATATTCATTATGGTGTAGTTTTATTTAATTAGATGGTCATGTTTTAGTTGATAAAATTTTGGGATGTGGTGAGTTTGGTTTGAGAGTCTAGGCATGATTATATCCTGAGTTATTGACCTCATCCCTTTATTAACCAACACCCTCTTTCAATTGATACTAAAAGATTCAATTGAATTATTTTCAATGGAATTATTTATCTCTCTTTACCTTCAAATTCCTGTGAAAATATGAATTTTATTGAGTTGGTTAGTGTGTTTGTTCAAATTTAATGATTCATAAGAAAAAAAGGAAGCATATTTCTATTTTACCTAAATAGATTGGAATTTTTCTAATCTAAAGGTCATGTGTTTGGAAATGTATCTACTATATTAGTTTTCTCATCAAAATTGTATCCTTGTTTTCATTTTATTTGAGTTTGGTCACTAGTTTTGGGTTTTTTAATGTGATTATTTTATTATGAATGAGATTACTGTATGGGGTGGTTAAAAGGATGTTTAATGTTTTTCTACAAGGGTGGTGGGTGCTAGAACTATTGGTAAGGGGGCTGGAAAGTTTTTTGATTTTGATTGGGGGTCTATCCTAGTTCTGTTGATTTCCAAATCTTTATTAGAAATGGTTAGGCTCTATTAATCTCTATTTTTATAAGTGGTTCTCTTATAATGTATTTGAAAGTCTTTTTTTGTGTATTTGAATCATAAATAATAATATTTCAGATTCAATTAGGATGGAGATGAATAAATATTGGATGGATGCTAATCATTTGACAATAGAGTATGAGAATGGAGTAGAAGAGTTAATCAAGTTTGCAAAGGATCATACAAAGGATCCTTCTAAAATCCTTTATCCATGTTTACATTTTTGTTATTATAGAATAATTACTCCATAGGAGTTGGAAGAAAATTTGATATGTCATGGAATAGATCATAGTTATAAATGCTGTAATAAACATAGAGAAAAAGCGAATGTAGCTACTAGTCAGGATAAAACTGCATTTTATGGATCATCAATTATTACAAATATCAATAATGAAGAAGACCATATGTAGGATTTGATTATAGATGACAATGATGATGAAGATCATATTGAGGAAATGAAACAGTTGAAGATGAACTCTGTGATTGCCCAAAATTGTTTGAGAAGTTAAAAGGTTGTGAAAAGATGTCATTGTATGCTGGTTGCACTAAATATACAAAATTGTTAACTGTACTGAAGTTGTATCAATTGAAATTAGGAAATATATGGAGTCATGTAAGTTTTACGGAACTACTTTATCTCTTGAATGACATGCTCCCAGAAGATAATGAGATCCCAGGATGAACATAAGAAGTAAAATGAATGCTACGCTCGATGCGTATGATTTCTAAAAGAATACATGCCTGTCCAAAAGACTGTATCTTTTTTATCAAGGAGAAAAAATCACTTATAGAATTCCCAAAGTGTGTTTCTTCTCGATACAAGAAAGATGAATCCAGTCCTACGAAAGTTGTATGGTACTTTTCAATCATTCCAATGTTTAGGCGTCTATATGGAAGTGAAGAAACTACTAGACAATTGTCATGGCATATAGAGAAAAGAAATAAAGATGGGAAACTATGTCACCCAGCCAACTCTCCTCAATGGAAGAGAATTGATCATGAGTATCCTGAATTTGGAAATGAGTCAAGAAACCTTCATCTTTCATTATCTATATATGGAGTGAATCCTTTTGGTTTTCAAACCAACAATCATATTAAATGGCATGTTATGTCAATAAATTATAACTTGCCACTCTATTTATGCATGAAAGGGAAATTCATCATGTTATCTATGCTTATATCAGGACCAAAACAACCAGGTAAATATATTGATGTTTATTTGTCTCCTTTGATTGAGGATTTGAAGTTATTGTGGGATTCAGGTGTTATGTTGTACGATGCTTATAAAAGTGAATAATTCATGTTGAGAGTGATGTTGTATGGGATGATAAATGATTTCCCTGCTTATGGAAATTTTTTAGGCTATAGAATTAATGGAACTCAAGTGTATCCCATGTGTGAAGAAGATATGAAATCAATTAGGTTGAAACATTCATTGAAATCTATGTTTCTATAACATCGTACATTTATACCTTGTTGTCATAAGTACCAATCTTGGATGCCATCATTCAATGTAAGTTTATAACAATTCACAACATCGTCTCTACTAATAGGTGGTTAGCTGTTTGAGAAAGTAAAATATGTGAACACTGTTTTTGGTAAACCATTTTCAAAAAACCTTATGAAAATAAGTTAGAAAAAAAGATCAGTTTTTTTTTAATTACCATACTAGAATTGTCCTTATGTAAGACATTTTCTTGATGTGATGCATATGGAAAAAAATATATGTGACAATGTTATCAGAACGTTACAATGAAGATATTTGGATAATCGATAGAGTTGGAAAATCCCTTCAGCCTTTGAAATAAATAAAGTGAGTTCAATAAAAAGGTTATTTTCTCTTTGTAATATATATCTTGTTATCTCATGTTATTATCTTATCATTACTGAGTTTATGTAAACTAAATTAACTATTCAAACACTTTTGTAGATAATGACTTCTGCGGGTTCTGGTGCTCCTAACCTCGAGGTTGAACAACTCTCTCAAGCTGCTGCTCATAGTGTTGAGAAACAATAAGTTTTTGAACCTATTGCTGCTCCTAGTTTTGAGGTCCAACAACCATCATCACATTCCTCATATTCACAAGAAAATAAATATTTTTTCATAAATGAGTGGGCTGCATACCTGATGGAAGATTGTACACAAATAGCATGAATATCTGACTTGGGGATGTGTACAATCGGCGGCCATTTTTGAAAGGGGTTAAAGAGATCAAAATATAAAACATTTTTGTATATAAATGTTCATAGGAAAATTGTAATTGTTATTAAATAAAACATCCTCTCTCTAATGAGTCATTTTTTCATTTTAACAGATGAAATGCACTATCAACATTCAAGAATGATAAACCATTTTTCTATGGGCTTTGGAAAAGAAAAACCAGTAAAATATCCTAAATACCTTTATATCTGACCAAAAGTATTTTTATTGTATTGATACTTTAGGAGAAAGATCCATGGGTCATGTGTGACGTTTAAGAGTCAACCTCACCTCAATCTAAGGCATAGAGTGACCGGTATCACTCAAAGTGTCTCTCTTTTGTTTAAAATGGACAGAATTTTTATGTGAAAACAAAAATTGATGTACCGAAATCCAACCAAACGCATTTGGATTATGTTTATACTTTAGGATAACGGTCCATGGGACATGTGTGACGTGTAAGATCCATCCCAAATTCAATTAGAGGCATGTTGTGTCCGGTATCACTCAAAGTGTCTCTCTTTTGTTTAAAATGGATAGAATTTTAAGTGAAAACAACAAATGACGTAAAGAAATATGAAAAAGCACATTTTTATTGTGTTGATACTTTATTATAATGATATATGAGTAATTTGTGACATGTAAAAGTCAAACCTACCTCAATCCGAGGCATGGTGTGGCATGTATCACTCAAAGTGTCTCTCTTTTGTTTAAAATGGACAGAATTTTAAGTGAAAACGAGAACTGACATACAGAAAACCAAACAAACACATTATTATTGTGTTTATACTTTAGGATAATGGTTCATGGGTAATTTGTGATGTGTATGAGTCAATTCCACCTCAATACAAGGAACGGTTTGGCCAGTGTCACTCAAAGTGTCTCTCTTTTGTTTAAAATGGACAGAATTTTAAGTGAAAACAACCATCGACTAAAGGAAATCTGACAAAATGCATTTGGATTGTTTTGATAATTTAGTATAATGATCCATGGGTAATTTTTGATGTGTAAGAGTCAATATCTCCTCAATCTGAGGCACGGTGTGGCCGGTATCACTCAAAGTGTCTCTCTTTTGTTTAGAATGGATAGAATTTTAAGTGAAAACAACAACTGACGTATGAAACACTAAACAAACGCACTATAATTGTGTTGATACTTTATAAGAACTATCCATGGGTCATTTGTGATGTGTATGAGTCAACCTTGTATCAATCTGTGGCACAGAGTTACCGGTATCACTCAAAGTGTCTCTCTTTTGTTTAAAATGTACAGAATTTTAAGTGAAAACAACAACTAACATACGGAAAACTGACCAAACACATTAATATTGTGCTAATACTATAGGATAAAAATCCATGGGTCATTTTTGACGTTTATGAGTCAACCCCTCTTCAATCTGAGGCACAGTGTAGCCGGTATGACTCAAAGTGTCTCTCTTTTGTTTAAAATGGACCGAATTTTAAGTGAAAACAACAACTGATGTATAGAAAACTCACCAAATGCATTCGGATTGTGTTGATACTTTAGTATAACTATCCATGGATCATTTTTGACATGTATGAGTCAACCTGTCCTCAATATGAGGTAGGGGTTTCCGGTATCACTGAAAGTGTCTCTCTTTTGTTTAAAATGGACAGAATTTTAAGTGAAAACAACAACTAATGTACGGATATCCAAACAAATGCATTTTAATTGTGTTGATACTTTATGATAACTATCCATGTATCATTTTTAACGTGTATGAGTCAAAACCACCTCTATTTGAGGCACTTTGTGTCCGGTATCACTCAAAGTGTCTCACTTTTGTTTAAAATGGACAGAATTTTAAGTGAAAACAACAAATGACATACGGAAAACTAACCAAACTCATTCTTATTGTGTTGATACTTTAGGATAACTATAAATGGGTCATTTTTGATGTTTACGAGTCAATCCCACCTCAATCCGAGGCACGGTGTGGCCGATGTCACTCAAAGTGTCTCTCTTTTGTTTAAAAAAGACAGAATTTTAAGTGAAAACAACAACAAACATATGGAAATCTGAACAAACGCATTCATATTATGTTGATACATTATTAGAACGATACATTGGTCATTTGTGACTTGTAAGAGTCAACGACACCTCAATCCGAGCCATGGTGTGGCCGGTATCACTCAAAGTGTCTCTCTTTTGTTTAAAATGGATAGAATTTTAAGTGAAAATAACTACTGATGTACGAAAATCTGACAAACACATTCTAAATGTGTTTATAATTTAGTTTAATTATACATGGGTCATTTTTTATGTGTATGAGTCAACCTATCCTCAATATGATACATGGTGTGGCCGGTGTCACTCAAAGTGTCTCTCTTTTGTTTAAAATGGATAGAATTTAATGTGAAAACAACAACTGACATATGGAAATACGACCAAAAACATTATAATTGTGTAGATACTTTAGGATAATTATACATGGGTCATTTTTGATGTGTACGAGTCAACCCCGCCTCAATAAAAGGCACGGTGCAGCCAGTGTAACTCAAAGTGTCTCTCTTTTATTTAAAATGGAAAGAATTTTAAGTGAAAACAACAACTAACATACGAAAATCCAACCAAAAGCATTCGGATTGTGTTGATACTTTAGGATAACGATTCATGGTTCATGTGTGAAATTTATGAGTTAACCCCTCCTCAATCCGAGACACGGTGTGTCTAGTGTCACTCAAAGTGTCTCTCTTTCGTTTAAAATGGACAGAATTTTAAGTGAAAACAACAACTGACGTACATAAATCCATCCAAACACATTTTTATTGTATTTATAATTTATTATAAATATAAATGGGTCATGTTTGATGTGTATGAGTCAACCCCGCTTCAATTGGAGGCATGGTGTGGCCGGTATCACTCAAAGTGTCTCTCTTTTGTTTAAAATGGACATAATTTTAAGTGAAAACAGAAACTGGCGTATGGAAAACCAACCAAACTCATTAGGATTATGTTTATACTTTAAGAGAACAATCCATGGGTCATGTGTGACTTGTAAAATTCAATTTGGAACAATCTGAGGCACGATGTGGCCAGTGTTACTCAAAGTGTCTCTCTTTTGTTTAAAATGGACAGAATTTTAAGTGAAAACAAGAACTGACATATGGAAATATGACCAAACACATTTGGATTGTGTTTATACTTTAGTAGAATTATTCATGGGTCATGTTTTATGTGTTCGTGTTAACCCGCCTCAATATGAGGCCTGGTGTGGCCGGTGTCACTCAAAGTGTCTCTCTTTTGTTTAAAATGGACAGAATTTTAAGTGAAAACAACAACTAACGTATAGAAATCTGACCAAATGCATTAAGATTGTATTGATACTTTAGTAGAACGATCCATGAGTCATTTTTTATTTGTAAAAGTTAACCCCTCCTCAATCTGAGGCATGGTTTGGCTGTTGTCACTCAAAGTGTCTCTCTTTTGTTTAAAGTGGATAGAATTTTAAGTTAAAAAAACAACTGACATACGGAAATCTGAACAAACACATTCGGATCATGTTTAAAATTTAATAGAATGACCCTTGGTTCATGTGTGACATGTACATGTCAACCCCACCTCAATCTGAGGCACGGTGTGGCCGGTATCACTCAAAGTGTCTCTCTTTTGTTTAAAATGGACAGAATTTTAAGTGAAAACAAAAACTGACGTATGGAAATATGAACAAACACATTAGGATTGTGTTTATACATTATTATAACAATCCATGGGTCATTTTTGACGTGTACGAGTCACCTCCTCTTCAATACGTGTCATGGTGTGGCCGATGTCACTCAAAGTGTCTCTCTTTTGTTTAAAATGGGCAAAATTTTAAGTGAAAACAAAAACTGAAGTAGATAAATACAACAAAACACATTAGTATTGTGTTTATACTTTAGGAGAATGATCCATGGGCCATGTGTGACATTTATGATTCAAACTCGCCTCAATACAAGGCATGGTGTGGCCGGTGTCACTCAAAGTTTCTCTCTTTTGTTTAAAATGCACAGAATTTTAAGTGAAAACAACAACTGACGTACAGAAATCTGACCAAAAGCATTAAGATTGTGTTGAAACTTTAGGATAATGATCCATGGATCCTCTGAGATGTGTATGAGTCAACCTTTCCTCAATCTGAGTCATAATTTGGCAGGTGTCACTCAAAGTGTCTCTCGTTTGTTTAAAATAGACATAATTTTAAGTGAAAACAACAACTGACGTATGGAAATCCAACCAAATGCATTCGGATTATATTGATACTTTAGGATAATGATTCATGGGTCATGTGTGACGTGTATGAGTCAACCTTGCCTCAATATGAGGCATGGTGTGGCCAGTATCACTCAAAGTGTCTCTCTTTTTTTTAAATGGACAGATTTTTAAGTGAAAACAACAACTGACATACGGAAAATCAATTTCCTACCATAAACACCAAAAGAATTCATTTTTTCCTAAATAAATACATACTATTAAAATAAACATTATTCCAAAACCATTTTAAAAATACCAATGATCATAAAATCCATGAAATTCATTCCATTAAAACCATTAAATCCCCCCACCCCCTGGACACCACCTCACCCTCCCTGGACACCCCCCCCCCCCCGGACACCACCTCACCCTCCCTGGACACCCCCCACCCCCCCCTGGACACCCCCCCCCCACTCCACTCCCCCTGGACACCCCACCACCTGGACACCCCCCACCCCTAGAAAGCCCCCCAACCCCCTGGACATCACCCCACCCCCCTAGACACCACCATAGAAACCCCCCCCCCCCACCCCCCTGGACACCTCCATCCCCCCGGACACCCCCACCCCCTGAGCACCCTCTACACCCCTTGTACAGACACCCCATACCCCTGAACAGTCTCCCCAACCCCCAAAATTCTAAATTGAATTCTTTATGTATTTAATTAACCTATGAATTATGTGTCAATGGTGTATGGGTATACTTTTTGTATGGGTTGTATGGGTATACTTGTTGTATGTGTATACTTTCTATAATTACCTTATGAATTATGTGTTAATTTTGTATGGGTATACTTGTCGATATGCTGATTTTTTTGCAGGTCTTGTTTGGGTGTGCTACTGCAGAATTTTATGTTACATCAGGCAGGGCATTTATTAGTGCTTTTTTAGCACTGATAAAGGATCCCTTTATCAGTGAGTTTTTAGCGCTGATAAAGGATCCCTTTATCATAATTCTTTTAGCACTGATAAAGGATACCTTTATCAGTGTTTTTTTAGTACTGATAAAGGGGAACCCCCCCCCCCCCCCATTATCTACGTTGAGCTTTACAGTGCTTTTTGAGCATTGTTAAAGCCTGTTTTGAGCGCTGATAAATCCCATTTTTTGTAGTAGTGTGTATTTCTTGCAACTCGAAATGTAGCACTTTCCCAACCCATGCATCAAACTCTTATCTAGAGCATCACCATATATCGGTGCCAAAGGTGTCTCAATTCTCCTTCTTCATTATACAATAATAATCACTAGCAAGAGAGGGGAACACTGGAGTATAAAATATAACTCTGAAAAATGGACATGCAGGTCCTTGTATATATAATGATTCTTAGGCGACATGCATATCGCCATATAATAAAATAATTATTACCAACCACAATTTCAGAAATTAAATAAACAAATTAAAAAAACACCAGACGTGCATTGGTAAATATAAGGATCATGATCTGTCAATATGCATTAAACCCACGTATTAAAATAAATGTGGAATTAAAATTAAAATTGCATTAAATAATTTTTACAAGGTCACTTTATTGAATTAAAAATTCACTATTATTTTTAATTCAATATTTTTCATCATTCTGCCACATTAATTAATTTAATTTTAAAACCAAAAATTTAATTTATTTATTTATTTATTTTAGCACCAAAATTAAATTAATTTCACTCCCAATATTAAAATTATTTTTTAAATCAAAAATTAATATCTAATTAATTTAATTTAAAACCAAAATTAATTTAATTTATTTAATTAATTTTTTATTATTTAAATTACCCAGGCCTCGAAAACCCAGGGCAGGGCCTCTGTGGATCCGGTCGAACCTGTGTAGGGATGTTCGAGGCCAGGCAGGTCTTCCGAGACCCACTCTCGGTCGGGCGGACCCACCTCGACCTCTTTCAAGGAAAATTGGGTTTTTGCAGAGCTGTATAGTGGTTACCTCGAGTGCACTGAGGCCAACAGGGGCACGTCCTGGACTATGGGGTCGCAGTTCTGGTAGTTGGAGGTCATAGAGGGAGAGTCATCATGATACCCATCCTGATATGTCTGGATCTAGCCAGATCTTCCCTACCCTCAATAGCGGATGGTGTTGTGAGGGTTGAGCTCAGAGTAAGGTGGTGACCTTGTGAGGGGTAGAGTGTCAGGCTAGAGGGACATGTGCATGATGGGAGAGGTGATCCAGTGGGCGACCTACCTAGATCTCGGTGGTTCGTCGATGCAGCTTGCGGGATCTAAAGGAATATGGTCGAAGGGTAGATACCATCGATGGGATTGGTTCGCAACATCTAGTGGGTAAGGTGGAAGAAGGGGGACCCTTCCACTTGACTCTTTTTTTATTAAATTTTTGACCCGACACAAATCATTACACCCACTTTTTTCTTGTTTTGGATGGTTTCTGACCCAAGAAAAACAACCATCCCACAAAACATTACAAAGCCTATTTATTCGGGCTTTTGAAATTAAAAATACATTAATTAAAATAGTTAATTAATATTTTTATTTCATTTGATTTCCAAAAATCTGGTGGAATTGAACCCTACTGTAGAATCTTATTCCGACCACTAGAAATGGTCTAAAATACTCAGGTTCACTCGAATCGAACAATGGTCAAGGCCTTCAATTTAAAACAAAAATAAATAAATTTTTCAATCTATATTTAAATCTTTGGATGACCATAACTTGGTCATCCAATATCAGATTTAATCGCCATTATGGTGTTGGGACCAGAATGGATCCCACTATTATATTTAATGCAAATTTAATTTTTTTTATTCTAAAAAACATTCAGGCATAACTCTAATACCAATTGAGGGTAGAAGGGCATGAAACTAAAGATGATAGAATGAGAATTTAATTTTTTTTCACTAGATATTAATATAATAATGTCATATCCAGTAAATCTCAACCTTTATATCAACCTGAGAATCCCGCGTGAAAAGTTTTGAACACAAAATAAAAATTATAAAACACCTGGTTGGATCCAAATCCATGCTCTATGTCTGCTCATCGTCAGTGATCGATGCTTAAATAATATAAATCCAAATTCCTCTAGATCTTCCACTTGTGCTTCAAGAAATAGTAGGAGTTCCAAACATTGAATTATGGGTGCTAGTTTGGAGATATGATGATGCCTTCGTCACTCTGATGATCACTGCATCGCCTTTCTTGTGATGCAAAATAGAGAGCTTGATCTGAACTCCTAGATCCAGAGACTCTCTCTATAGAATGTGGGATATAGAAGAATAGATATAGAGGAATCAAATAGTACATGGTGAATTCATCTCATCCTCTATATATAGTGTGTTTGAAATTACCCGAAATTGCTTCTTTGGCCCCATAATAATTAATACACTATAAACTGCATATTATGACTATGGTACTGAGTCATAAATATTATTATCACTTTCTTATAATATAATAAATATATTATGTGATAATAAATGAGCCATTAACTCGACTCATCATTTCAAAAAATATTAAATATACCTTGAATATTTTAAACTAATATTCATTCAAATAATATTTTCCACGTATTTACTTTAATACTTGTAAATAAATTTAATAAATAAATTCAATACCAATTATTCATAACTTGAATAATATGAATTTATTTATTTCTTTGGTGATTATATATCCTTATACAAATACTAGACTCCAGTAGTGGCTCCCACTATGTTCAATATACCTATTCAACTGAATAGGGAAGATTTTTTACTATTCTATTGTGTGTGAACCTCTAGAACATTATCTAAATACCATTTAATACTATTCACAGACCAAGATAGGGATATAGAAACCCATCATGGACCCTAAATAGATAAGTATAGTCATAGAAATGACAACCAACCTATGAACATGCATTGTGTAATATAATCTATTTGTCTTTAAATATATTATAAATTATGATGCACACCCATGTCATCATCCTTTTCTTGATTTATTATTTTTTTGATCAAAATTTATGGATTTATCCTCAATTTCCATTTCTATTTTCTTATGAGGGTACTTACATCCAAATCAACAAGGCTCAAGATATATTACTTCAATATCCTGGAAGTTACAAATCCTTTCTTGATCATTCAACTAATGTCATAACATTAATGAAGCAGTGAACACAAGATACCTCACCACAATTTCATTATCATGGTTTTTTCCTTTCATCAAATTATGTGATCAAATTAAACACATTGGAAAAGATCTCAAGTCAGGATACAATTACACATGTTCATAGATTGTAACATCCAATGACACCCAAAACATATGGTGTTGCTATTTACAAGTATATCCTCATGATCTCACTACTAGAGATCACCAAGTGTGAACATCATGAGAAGAAGTCTCAATACTTATGATCCTATGGCACCTAATATTCATACATATACTATGTCGAGTCAGTAATTTGTATCTCGACCACATGACCTTTGTTTAAGATTAATGTCATAGTATCACAAAGTTCTTATTATAGCCCGAAATCATCTATGACATTTTAATACAACAATAAATCAAGCTACATTAACATGAACTAGTGGATGTAGAAATGTCTACACTATAATGGTAAGTATGAATCATGTATATCTAATTGTACACATGATATGGTTATCAAAATTACTACATAGTTGAGTTTAGGGAACCTAATATTACAACAGATTAATTGTTTGAAGGAAACCTGCAAGCGAGGTCGGCCTTGGTTTATGGATTCATTTCTAATAAGTGATATAGTTTATATGATCTTTTGAGACTAATGCACGATTGGTGATTAGGTTTTTTGATATAGGAATTTTTATTCCTTTGACTTTTGAGGAAGCACTAAGGGTGCTTGTTTTTTTGAGAATTGCTTCAATGTGGAGGACTGTTTAGATTCTTATCCTAGTTGAATAGAAATAGCACATTAGATGCTTAGATATCTTAAACTATGTCATGTAGAATGTTATCTTGGAGTAATTCATGGAATATATTAGGTTCTGGACTTTTAAGAGGAGTTACATGGGAGATTCGGGCTTAATAGGACTAGTGTATCGTGTAGCATGTTCATCTTATCCTTATAATGGATGACTCACTGGAGTATGAGTTGGGTGATAAAGGTACATGGCAGTTTTTTGTGATACCATTTAGTGTTAAATTGGTGGGTGGTCATATGTAGCAGAGAATAGATGTCTCTAAGAACTTGTTTAGGTAATAGTTTCCTGGAAGTTGTGGATAAAATGAAGAATGTCCCTTTTTAGTAGAAGAGACATCAATGATGAATTGGGTACCATGAGGTGGTCAACCTGTGGTAGTACATGAACATCCATTATTGAGAGACATGGTATTAGGTGTTGATTATAGGAATTGTAGCCTTTTTTTATGTGATCATGACTTGGAGAGAGATATACACACCTTTCAGTATAATATTAGTGTACTTCTAGTTATAGCCTATCATGTTCTATCTTGACATCATCTTGAGTATGCTGAGAGAGTTTCATCACTACGCCAAGCTTCTTCCATTTTAAAATGTCTCTAATATTTTCATGATAAACCTATTGAGTTTGCACTCGAGGAATGGTATAATTTAAGCCTTATGGTGGGGAGCACACCATTGGTTGTTTGAGGGTGGTGACCATCATGACAAGATGAAATTCAGAGATTGTCACGGAAACCATTCTCAAGAATTAGGAATGGATGATGCTTGGATCTTGCAAGTTGACGCTCAAGGATAAGTAGGTTTTCATAAATGTTGTTTGTTATGTATAGAAGTGAATGGGGAATTGTTTTCATTAAACATTCTTTTGATTTGTTGATGCGAAGATAAGAATACTTTGAAGGTGGGGATCGAGACGTTGGTCACTAGTGGATGACCCTCATGTGATAAGGGTTGTAAGATCTTGATATCAGTTTTTAGACTAGGGATTTGGAACTTATATTTAATTTGGTAAATGAATCATTTATGTCTATAAATCTTAGTAATTTCCAAGTACATGTTTGATCATGTATTGGAGAAATACATATGTGGGCGCTAAGCTTGGTGTAGCTTTTGATGATCCATGGATGTTGGATCGGGTTTTTATTTGTGTTAGTGTTATAGGATAATTATAGTTTTGATCTAGAAATGGTTCTATTAGGAGGTGTCACCAAAATTTGGGTATAAGATTCGGTGAGCATGCTTAGAACAGTCTTAATATTCCTTTAGATAATGCTATGGAAATCTGTTTTTGAAGATATATTGGTCATAAAAGTCAATCATTCTTGGACGTAGTCAATCAGAGGTGGTTCAGCTTGAAATTCCCCAAATTTATTGATTCATCCTATGGGGTATGAAATTTATCACACTATAGAGTTGAGACATGTGTATTTTGAGGGTCATTCGAGACTTTTCAAGAAACAATCAGCACGATCAAGTTGATCTTGGTTGATGGTAGTTTGATCATTATGATCAAATCGTTGAATGAGGGAATTTCCCTCGTGTATAGTTTTATAAATTCATCATAAGTGCCACTATGATACTTATAAAATATTTTGTTGAGTTAATTTGATGGTGGAAGTAATGTGTCTTGAGTTTTTATGGCTTATTTACTATATGTTTGAAATGAATCTTGGAAGTGTGTTGGGTGTTTTTAAATGCAATGTATCCATTTAAGAAAAAAATATCCAACCCAAGTATGTAGGTAGGTGTTTTTTTCACCAGGTATTATCATGGATATGAAGTTCTAATGTGGGGAGATTATAAGGACCCATTTTTTCCTGATCTAAAAATTTTAGAAGGAATTAGAATTTTCTGTTTACCAGACAGTTCAAATATTTATCAGGGATTCTGAATGAAATTACCAAGATTGAAATTACACTAAATGATGTTTTTAGATTAGAATGAGTCTTTGTTTTTATATTTGAGGTTTTGGTAGTATCTTGAGGGTTTAGAACCCAAAATTGGAGTTTTGGGAAAAAGTGTAGAATAGGGTGAACAATTGGTGCATTGTTAGTTCTAAGTGAGTGACCAAACCGTGCGGCCCAGTTTGTTCATGAACATGGTCTAGGGAGACTACGTGGAAGGAAAAGGAAAATTGCGTAGGTATCTTAAATTTATTTTAGATATGTTTCATGTCTATAACATAGTCTGTTAAAGCATTTTTCATGCCCATGCATGGGGTGTGGGGCTTGGATAGTGCCAAATGCATGGTTGGCACACGGTATGACCAACCGTGAAGCCAAAATGTGAATTCCCTTAAAAGGGGGTAAAATTACCCTTTCCCCCTATGGAAATTAATATTTCATCCATTCTCTTTCTCTCTTATCCCCCCTTCCCCACATGCATCCCTACTTCTCCCATCCTCTATGGGATTTCTCCTCAGTTTGTCGTCAGAATCGAATTCCTCCATGTGTATTGGAACCCTTGAGGTAATAATTTGAATTATTTATCCTTCATCAGTTTCTTTTCCTTCTTCCTCAAACCTATGTTTCTCCAATTAGGTATTTTGGACCCGATTCCACTGGATTATGGTGGAATCAGATATCAATGTTGGGGTTTTCACTCTTCCTAGGAAGAGAATAACCTGAGAGGTTGTCTTTACTTTTTTACATGGCATTTCATTAAGGTATGTCAGCATTATGAATTAATGAAGCATTAAAGAATTAACCAAAAAAAATAAATGGTTTTTTTTATGCCTTTTCTTAAGAATTTTACCTGATCTGAGATTGGTTTTGTACCAATTATTTTTATTGATTGTTTGGTCGTTGTTTCGATGTGAAGAGATTGGACAGTGAGCTTTTGAGCTTTATTCCCTTTTAAAATAAAGTGGTTTTTATTTTAATAGTTTTTTTATAATTTTAATTAATTATAATATTTATATAATTAATTGATTCTGATATTCTATTTGAGATATAGGTTCAGTATGATTTGGATGAGCTTGGGCGGGCCTTGGCAGCAGTTGTTGGCCCTTAGAAAATAATTGGAAAGCTACCTAAAGTTGGGTGGTTTTTCATACCTTCCCCTTTAGTATTTATAAATATTTATGGTACTATATGGAAGTTTGTGCTTTTACCTAAGGTAAATTCACCCATATATAAATTCATTATAATAAATTGTTTAATTAAATGAATTGGGGAGATGGTATTGGATGAATGCCCAAAGACACTAACAACCCCAGCCTACAAGATTCATTCTATAACTTGATTATATGGCCTTGATCAAGGATCCCTTGGGGGATTACTCTTATTATTCATTTCTATGATCCTAAAAGGGATTCCTTGCTTGTATGTTGACTTAGAGGATCCAAAGGGGATTCTGCTATTAACCCTGGACCTCGAGGTTTCCATGTAGGATGCCTCTATATTATTATGACATAGGAGACCAAGTTGGTGCCCTGATGCTTGACCAACCCTGAGCTAGTGTGTTATGGGTTTGGTTAAAGATTTTGGTGGGTGTCACCTAATAACCCATACCAAACATTTAATTCATGAGGCAATTGAAGTTGTGGTGGGTTAGGAATTCAGTCACCCCCCCCCCCCTCTTTCAATGATGAATTCATCTATATACTATAGATGCAGTGATGATTACCAAAGGTTATTCCTGGTTGGTGGATGATGAGTCTGGCATGATTTGTTGGTTGATAGGGATGCCTAGAAGTATTTTATGGGATTGAGCTTCTGATCCTTATTGATTGGGATTCTCAAAGGTATTTCATGGGATCCTTTTTCTAGGCATTATTGTTTGGGGATGCCCAGTCGTACATCCTAGGATCCACCAATTACGCCTACATGTTTGATTGTTACATTTCTAGGATTATCATAGGTACATCCTAGGATCTAGATTTGATCCTTACATGATGGGATGGTTATACATGATTCTCCACTCCCTTTTCAGATACTCATGCTTGATGATTACTCTCTCATTGTGTGATGCCTACAATTCTCCCTAGGATCAAGTGGACACACCTTTATTTCATCGGCCATAGGTGATTCCTAGGGATGGCGTTTTTGAACCACTTATATGAATGGATGTTGAGTATGCACATGGATCCAGATATCATTCCTTATAGATCACCTAAACGTGATCCCCTTAGGTATTATCTGAGTTTCGATATCATGATTTTCTATAGACCAGGACCTAGGAATAAGACATCAGAATAGATTACATGTGGATTGAGTAGTATATAATCTAGATTAATGCCACATTTAAATGATTTTCCATTAGTATATAGTATTCTTTATCAGGTTGATTGGTTGAAGGTGTGGGAAAATCCAAGGGTAGGACATGTATTCCCCTGTTGTAATGTAACTTGCTCAATGATTTTTCTAGTTCTGGCTGAATCAGGTATTATCGATCAGTATTATAGACCCAAGGATTGACTTGGTTATAAATGTATTGAGTGATATGATACACAACTTAATTTCCTTTTAACAGGATGTCTAGTTGATTAGATCAAGGATTCGGGGATCTATTGTGGTTTAAGTTATTTATATTTTTATGATTTTCTTATATAAATTTAAATGTGAGAACATGTAAATATATATATAGGGATATATTAATATACATACAAATATATACTTTTATAAGATGGTAATTAATCCAAAAGATCAAGATCATGAATTTGAGGAGTATTTATGGACTTGTTTATTTTATTTTCAGCAATTAGTTATTATTTTATTATTATTATTATCCTACTGAGAAGATTTCATATACTTACACTGCATTTTATTGGCTACGTATGAGACCACGTTGGTGTTTCCCTACTAAGTTTTTCACTCACACCCTACTCACGCCTCCATTGAACTAGGGTACCTGAGCATACATTCACTTGGTTGCAGGCACAGGTAGGGTCATGGCCTAGGACTGATCAAGAAGGATGGTTCAGATATGTATGTGGATATTAGTTATTTGTTCTAGTTAAGAGTTATACGTAGAGCCCTGTAATTTATTTCAGTTTATTTTATGTACTCCTTTATGTATAGTCGGCCAAGTGGGTGATCGGTGTTGTATGTTTCACATGGATGTTCATATTTTTATAGCATTTAATTTATTATTATAGCATGTTTTATTTCAGTTTGTTTATTACTCCTACACTCAATTAATTTACTACTCTGGATGTTATCTAGTTATTTTCACTATGTTTACTCTGATATGAGGGAATTTTAACTCCATGGACACACCCTAGTTCCTTGATACTAATAAAAATCCTCTGGATTATTGAAAGGAATGCTTGAGTCCTTACAATGAACTAGCTCAGAGCACTGGGTTAGTGGCATCTGGGTCGAGATGTTACATAAAGAACCTTTATAATTTTTGTAACCTTTAAATCAAACCACCTGACATAAAATAAATAATTAAATACCATATATAAAATGTAAATCATGATATAGAATTTCAAAGATGCATTATATACACTATATAAAATAGAATAGGTATATAACTTGAAATATGTCTCAAGGAAAGAATATTGAAACAAAGAAACCTTGTTGCCTTTATAATGTTTTAATCATAAAATCATTTAAGATAACCATATATGGATTTTTAAATATATTAATATTCATAGAGATAATTGTAAAATAAATTCATGGTTATTATAAACACCACATAAAAGAAAAAATTGGTGAATATGAAGCATATCTCAATAAAGGTAAATTGAAACAAAAAACCCTTACAAGGATCATAACCTTTGAACTTAGAATCAAAAAATGAAGTTATTAATTGAATAAAATGTAAATATATAGAAAAAATCATAAAATACTGCATAAAAAATTATAGGTTATAACACACGTAGACTTAGCATAAAATAATCAATAGAGAAGTGATATAACCCAATGAAAGGAAATTGAGTTAAGAATCCCCTTACCAAGGAATTCCACTTAGTTGGGAACACTCTAAGTTTCATGTATAATAAATTTATATCTATCATAAAACTATATTATATCAATATTTATATTTTTATTAATAGATAAAATTGATTTATAATTTATTCTTACCTATTTATTAATAATTCTTCATTGAACCCAATGTTTATGTGTTAACTGTCCTGTTTCACATACATTATTTGATTTGAAAATTTCATTACCTTCACATTAGTAGTATTTTAATCACATATATAATTGTCCAGATGATTTTATAAATTTATTTAATATTATTCTGGTGTCCAATAGATATTTCCTGGAACTTATGGTGTCGATTCGCATGGAAAATTTAATAATTCCATTTTTTAAAGATTTTATTTCGTAGAAAGAATTGATTTTAATTTAAAATTTACATATATAAATTACCATTCCAAAATTTTGAAAACGAAATAAATTATTCATCTTTATATAATGCACTAATAAATAAAACACATTAATCATTCATGACATTAATATTATATCAATGTTCATGTGGGTGGTAAAACCGACCAAAAAAAAGAACATGTTATAACAATTGAATGATTATGAATATGTTATTGTATAATGATAATATAGATTTTATATAAGACTTATAATTTTATAAATATCATATTTATTCATTAAATAATTTTTTTATAACTATACATTTAAGAAAATAATAAAAAATTAAATATATCGTTCATAGAGACAATAGTTTGCATGTACACATGGGCTATGTTTTCATTTTCCAATCGATGGAAAGGAAAGAATGAAAAAAATGATTTGAATTTACCGAATCATAATTATGTCCTTAATATAATATGTATTTATAAAATATATATTTATAACTATCCATGTGGGTAAGTGAGGAAAATGATGTGCATTATTCATGGAGGCAGTTGTTTGCATGTACACACAGATGACGTTTTCATTTTCCATTAGCTGAAAAGGAGGAAGATAGTGGTTGTTTCATTAACATAATAAAAATTAATTAAAATAATGATAATTATTTCATTATGTTAATATGATTATATATAAATTGTAATAATTTTAAGAATGGATAAATCTGAAAGAACTATGTTAATGTAATTACCTCTTCCTTGGATATCCTCCTTTCGATTAAACTTAAGACCTTTGTAAGATTGGTTTATGGTCACACTAGGGGATTGATAATTTGTAAATTGCGATTTTGAGAGGTTTTAGATATAATTTTGAGATAAAAAATAACTCATATTTTTATTTAAAAATTTTAGATTGAGTCTCATTTTATAGGCAAAAATTAATGGCGTCTTTGCAAATCTTGAGTCTTTAAGGGTCGAGAATGACATTTTAAAAAAGAAAAGTGGCTCATAAATGGGACTATTTGTGATATCACAAGACATTTATCATCCACATTAATCAATATAATAGTTTTTTATTGTTTAATAGATTAATAAAATTTTATTTAACAATAAATTCCCTTAAAATTTATTTTCAGGGTTATTTTAATAAATTAACTTCAATGATATCTGTATAACCATGTAATTCAAATTTAAACATTAAAAATACTTCTTAAAAATAATTTTTATCCCTTTATACCTTAAAAGGATCTATTTAATCCAAAAATTATCACTTTTAAAAATTTTAAAACCATTTACTTTGACTTTTCTACTTCTTGCACAAGCACTATATCGATGTTGCATAAGCATTTCAGATAATTATAGTATAATATAAAATTACAAATAAATTAATAAAATTAAAATATTTTTATTAATCATAAATTTTATTATCTATACCCATTTATAACATGTTTTTATCCTAATGAATATCATGAAAATATATTTAAGATATTATGTGTGAGAGAGACATTTTGTAAATATTAATTTCTTTATATAAACTTAAAAGACATTATCAAGGAGATTAAGTCCAAATTTGAAGAAAAAAATTATAGAGGTAAGCTAATGGGGAGGTAAATCAATACCATGTCCACATATTTCATGATATTATTTTTTGTGATATTTTAAGATTTTAACCCATGAATTAGCACAATTACACTATTTTATCCTTTATAATGGTAACTTAATTTTAATATAGTAATGTATTTGTATGGATAAAAATTAAATAGTTATTATTACCTAATATAAAAATATTAATTAAAAATTGAAAAAAAAATACAATATTCAATTTCTATAGGTGGTAAAAATCAATTTTAATATAAGAACGCAGAACGCAGTGAAAGTAAGTTTTTTTTAAAATGTATTTTTAAGCATAAAAATGATTTTTTCCCCAAATTAAAGTATAGTATTGACTCTCATGAAATTTATTAATCTATTAATAAATAAAGGATATTTATGTGACTTTAAAACCAAATAAAAATATTATGTAACCTTGTAATTACTTAGTTGAAGAAAAAGATCCCAAAAATTTTTTTATTAAAAACTAATATAACTTTGGTTGCAAAATATTAAACATAGGTTTTTAAATTAAACATAATATTATTAAATTCTTTATTTTACTCTTTAGAAACATATTTTTTATATCAAAAGGTTTTAAATATGTTTAATTCATTCTTATATAATCATTATTTCATAAATGTTATGGTATTTATAAAAACTATAGATTTCACTATTCGCTAAAAAATAAACCATTTTAGAAAAATCCAAAAAACACACCCAAAGATAGATTTTATATGATAAATCAGAAATAAATTTTATTTTAGAAAATTAAAATTCCAAAATCTTAAAATTTAACTTTAAAATAAAATCATATAATATATAGAAAAATAATTTTTTTAGAACAAAAACTATTTCATTTTCAAATAAAATATCAAATTCTTACCTCATACTTTGATAAATTTGTTTATAACATTATCATAATAAATATAAATATTAATTTATATAATTAAATTAATATCTATATATAAAGCATCTAATAAGAAATAATTTCAATAAAATGTATTTATCCTTTAAATAAAGCATCTTTTCTATCATAAATTAAACATAATAATATTAAATTTATAATTAGTATCTAATTGATTATAATTTTTTTGATAAATTATATAAACATATATAAGTGTTTAAATCATATATATAAATTCATAATCATGAATATTAATAAACCATAAAAGTGATATCTTATTAAAAATATGTTGTTTGTAATGTTCTCCACCCTTAAAAAATTTTATCCTCACAATTTTATCTTGATTTCAAAGAGAAGTGATTTATGATGTTCAGAAGTAAAACATATTATAAATCCATTTCATATGGTGAAATAGGACTTCAAAACCATAATTTTTAATTTATTCCCTAATAATGGCACTTTGAAATGAAATAAATGTGGGATGGATATTAAAATAAAAATACAAAAGTGGTAATAAATACCTTGTTGTTTTTAATAAACCATATGTGCACTTTTATAAGACGCATACTTGTTAATGAGTTTTTAATGCATATCTTTATATTTGAGTGATGTTTCCTCATAAAACTCAATATATTTAACTTCCTTTTCTTGATTTTGAATAACTATTCCACCATTGAGATGAATAATATGAGAAAATATACTTTATTTCACCAAATAATATTTTTCTTCATTATATAAAGGATTTTCTTATAATAATTTATTCTTACTCTTACAAAAAAAAATTAGAAAATGAAAATTATTTAAATTATTAAGTATAATACCCAATTAAATGTGAATAAACCATCATATGAATAAGTAATACTTTCATCTCTAAAAACCTAACATAAATAATAACAAACTATGTTTGAATTAAGTCATTCCATAAATAAATAAACCCTAAAACACTTCAATACATGTGTGACCAAAATAGTAACTCAAAAATTAGAAAGTCTTAATCACAAATTCATCTAAACCAAATTTAATTTTTATCCCTAAAAATATAAATTCACTCATAAATCCATGTATATACCATAATAATAAATTCTCACAAAGTATAACAATATTTTCCTGAAACAAATTAACCCATTATCTCAATTAACAATATTTACATAAAAAATTAAATCACTACCAATCCAAAAGTTTGTCTAAAATTTAATCATTTATTTTCCTTAAAACCCAATCAAAATGCACAAAATATCATTAATCGCCATATAATACAATCACAAAAGAACTCAAAAAAATGTTATTTATACCTTTGAACTTCTGGTCACCCACAAACTTATCAACACTTTATGATAATTATAACTCTTAAATTATCCTCAAATGATAAAATCCTAGACTCCAAAGATATCTAAACCCTTCTCTGATACCAAATATAACTTCCCAAAGCGATACACAAAATTTTGGTGTTGAAAACATATTATTTTAATATTTGATTTAATACCTACTAAAGTGACCCAAGATTTTAACCATCCAAAAATTAAAATATCAATAACAAACATTTTTTCACTAAAAAACATAATAAAATTTTATTTTTAGAGTTTTAGATAAATAGTAAAACACTTTTATGTAACAAAAAACCATGTACTTCTCATAAAATGGTTATTATTCCAATTATACGAAGAACATTTTACTTTCCAATAAGTTTTAAACTTCTCCTATAAAATTATCCAAACATGATACCCTTATATACATATCTTACTTAACATAATTATTTATAACTTTTGGAAATAGAAAAATAATAAAGTTGGGTGAAATTTATTAGTAAGGGTAAACATAGGAATTTCAAATTTAAGGCTATAAGTGGGCATAAGAGGATATTATGGGAAATAGAACATAATCAAGGTATATAAAAATACCATAAAGAAATAATACACAATAAAACATGGATCATGAATCATGAATCATAGCATGAATCTTGGAATATGAGGAAAGTAAAAGGTGGGTAAAAAATGAGTCAATAATCATGATCCTTGACAACATAATATAGAAATGTTTCAGCCTCATAGATTAAGAATTCTGTATAATGATCTCATAAGCAGACATAAAAGAAAAATAATAATCATGAAGGTTATTTGGGACATCATATTTATACTATACTTTCAAATACCCATAAAAACACCCTTATAATGGAATAACCTTATCAATTAATTCCAAAATATTCATAAGAGTAAATTATATCCAGTTAACTTCATCATCATTATCTAATACATCGGAGGGTTATATCGGACCCCACCTATCATCATATACAATGTACAAGAATCATAATTATAAATCCACTTAAAATATTTCTCTTTTGATCATATAATACATAAAAACATTCATAATTTCATAATAACTTAATTAACCCATGGAAAATAAATGGGTTTCATGAAAATTTCTTTAAAACATCATTATAATTCATCCAGATAAAGATAGTAGATGGTATCATTATACTTTATCCCCATTGCATCATAATTAACAATAAAGTATTTTGACATAGATGAAAAAAAAAATTGATAAAATAATTATAAATAATATTTTAAAAATAAAAAGAAATATCCTTTTCTTTTAGTAATTTTAAGAAATCCAAATATTCATAGAACAATGGGAATGAGATTATAGTTATAAACCCATAGAAATTTAGAAAAGAAACATAATAATGAAAAATATTCATAATGGATGGAAAAAGTTATCAAGTGGTAAATGATAAAAACAAATTATTTTCACATTTTTATTAATAAATTAAAAAGTATATGCACCATATAAATGAATATTAGTGCATAATAAAAAATATGTCTCAAGGAAGAAAAAATGATATGAACAACCTTTACAGCTTTGGTAACATTTCAATAAGAACTAATTTGAAAATGGTAACTTGAAATAAAACATTAAATAACACTAATAAATTTAAAATAATGATATATAATTTCAAATAGAAAGTAGATACATCATATAAAATAAAATAGGTATGTAACATGAAATGTTTCAAAAGGAAAGAAGATTGAGATGAAGAACCCTTACTGTATTAATAGATTTTGAATAAAATATCCATTGAATATAACTTTATATGGATTCTTAAATCCATTTAAATGAATTGATACCATTGTAAAATACATTCAATTATAGTATACACACCACATAAAAGAAAATAAGTGGTGAATATTGAGCATATCTCAATAAATGGAATTTAAGAAATGAAACCCTGACAAAGATTGTAACCTTTGAAGTAAGAATCAATAAATGGTGTGATTATGTGAAATAAATTTTAATAAAAATAAAAAAATGTAAATACAAGATTAAAATATTATATTTTGTAACACACATAATCTTGGAATAACATAATCAATGGATAATTGATATACACCAATGAATGAAAATTGAGTTAAGAATCCCCTTACCTTGGACTTACAATTAATAAAACATGATCTAAAATACTTGTATAAAAAATTTAAATATATTATTAATATATATAAGAACCATATTTATATTTTTATTACTATATACCATTAATTTATAATTTATTCTTACCCAATCATTAATATTTCATTATTAAAATCAATGTTTATTTATTAATTTTCCCATTTCTCAGGCATGATTTGATTTGAATGCTTCAGTACTTACACCATAGTATTGGTTTTTTCACCTATAAAATATGCGTGATTATTTTATATATGTTTATTAGATGATTATTTTGTCACATTTATATCTCATGGAACTTACGGTGATGATTCATATGGTAAACTTAATATTTTCATTTTTAAAAGTTTTTATTTCATAGAAATAATTTATTTTATTATATATATATATATTTATATATATATATATATATTACCATTAAAATTTTTTAAAACATTATAAATTCATCGTTATTACATAATATTACTAGTACATAACATTCCTTAATGATTCAAGACATAAACATTATAAGAATGTTCATGTTGGTGGTAAAATTGACCAAAATAAGAACATGTTATAAAGGTTAAATAAGTAAGAACGTGTTAATTTATAATTATAATATAAATTTTATTGAATATTAATCATGTTATAAATATTATATGTATTCATAAAATCCATTTTTATACCCATCCATGTAAGGATATAATGAAAAATGAAATATTTCGTTAATGGAGGTGGTCATCTTCACGTATACATGGGCGACATTTCTATTTTTAAATGGATGGAAAGGAAAAAATATAGATAATGTTTTATAATTATATAATAAAAATTTTATCATTGATATCATATTTATTAATTAAATCCATCTTCAAAACTATAAGATCCCATATTTTTTTAGGAATGTCTCTCTCTGAGTTTTTCGTTTGAGCCTTGGTGACCGAATCTTGTTCAGATACAGGGAGCCTTTATTAGGTAGAATTAATTAAAGTTCAGGGATGTATTATTTTTTGAATTTATAAATGAGTCCAAGTATAAATGGGTTAATTATTTCATAGGTTCTTGGTAATTTTAGAATCTTTAAAGGAGGTGTGGGTTGTTTAAATGGAAAATTGGTTAATAAACCATATGAAAAAAATTTGCATGTCATATAAAGGGATTACATATCATGTAATTATTCAGGTGTTTTAATAAAACAAGGATGGGTTTTTCAGAATATTCTATGAAAAAAATGTACATAATTTTTAACTACATTACACATCATGTAATTACCTAACATTTTGTTTTAAAGTATGTTGTGTATCTGATTTTCATTTTAATTCACTACAGCTCATCTCCTCTCAAACTAGGGAAATATTTCTGGAAATTTTAGAGTGAAAAACTTCCTTCCAGACATCTTATTTTAGAAATCTATACATGGTAAGTCTTATTGGTTAGGTTATTCCCTTTTATCCCTATTCTTCCAACCATTGTGGTGATATCCTTGACCGTGTGTGTTGTTGGTTTTTATCTTGGTCAATTTTGATCTAGGTTTCAGTTAGCGTTCATCTACACCTTCTTCCTCATGTTAGTTTTTCATTGTATGAATTTTTGTAACATTATTTAAAGTTAGGGGTATAAATATTAACTATATGGTTATATAATTGATAATTTTATGAAATATCATGATCATAGCAATGTATTTTGAAACTAAATCAATTAAAAAAATGAATGAGATTATTCCTTGAATTACTTTGGTTTCAATTGGCTTCTGACCTATCTTATGGCTACCCATTGGGTGAGAAAACTATGAAATTAATTTAATTATCTGATGGATTAAGGTTTTTTTAGCATTAAATAAGACCTTAGGTGATTTCTTGGTATAGAATCCCTAAGTTTTGGCATTTTTCATATTGATATAACTGTTAATCAATTGTGATTTAAATTGAAAGTGGTATTTTATTGATGAATGGAAATTATCATAATTAACTATTTGGATATATGATCTGATATTGTTATATCCATGTTTTATGAAGGGTATTGTGTTCCGTGATGAAATTATTATATATTAGGGCCGGTCTTGGAACATGCATACTTATATACTGTAAAGCAGATACTAAGTAGGCTCAACCCAGTCCCATTCGGTAATGCTTATAGAGAGTGGAATATGCCTCATCCAATGATGTAATTCTTATGGGTATTTTACCTGGATATTATAATTATTATAGGTATTTGACCCAAATTTTTGTAACTATACCATGGTTATATAGTTTTGGTTGGCATGGTCATAATACATGCTCAGATATATTTTACCAAGGAACCGAAGCATGTTATTTTACCTAGGTTATATGGTTGTGGTTGGAATGTTCATAATACAAGATCAAAGATATTATAGAATAGAGACAAATTATTTTATTTTACCATGGTTATATGGTTGTGGTTGGCATGTTTGTGATACTTACTCAGAGATATTCCGGCATGGATCCAAAGTAGGTGGTTGGTGTATTTTATTAATTATTGAATTAATTAATACACATGTTTAACACTTTATTACAGACACTTCTTATCAGATTGGTTTGTTTAGACATGGTGGTATTGACCTACTGAGTTATACTCACACCCTATTTGGGTTTCTATTTGGTTTTAGAGAAGATTATTTGAATCTAGGTTTGGATAATGGAAAAGTACCTTGCAATTGATTTCTTGTTTGCTCAGGTGATGGAGTTGGTGGTTGGACCAACGTAGGGTTTGGGATTTGGGAATTTTTGAGTCTTTCTTTAAGTTTGGTTTTATTTTTCTTTTATTGTTTCTATCATGAAATTTAGTTACATTCCAACATGACATTACATTATTCCTTTATTATTTATTGGAGTATTCGGTTGGATTTTACTATTGTTTTTTCACTATTTCTATACTTTGATTTATTGCTTTGTATGGTTTATATTCTAGTACTAAGACTCTTCATACCATGGGTTATTATCTCCCCACTATGCACTTCACACCCCCACTGCTATTCAGTAGCCTCTGAAGTATAGGGAGGCATGCTTGAGGTCTTGTAAACAACACTTTTTGGCCATGTGAGAGAGTTCCGGATTGGGGGAAGTTACAAAGTGGTGTCTAAGTGAGGTTTTATTTTCTTCTAATTTACTGTTTGGGAAACGTAGAAAGGATACTAGGATGTGTTAGGACTTGGTAATGAGCTTGTGCATGGGAGTAGATAACCCATGTTTGTGCGGAAATCCAATTTCCCAGGGATGGGATTGATGTTTTTTTTGTATGATTATTATAGTTGATGTTATTTCACCTTGGGTGGTTCCCATGTTGTGTGAGGTTATTGTTTTATGACATTACTACTTTTTTAGATTCATACCCATGGCCTAGTATAGTGAGAGATGATAATACATGCATCATAATAGGCACATAAAGATATATTTACATGCATTGTTCATTATAGGGGTATATCTATTCTGTCATGTGATTTATATTTGTCTGTTGAACTATGATATGTGGTATATTTTTCACTAGATAAATGAAATTAATTTACATGTAATGATAAAACACTTTTAAGCTGTGTTTAGAGGGACCAAGAGTTAGTGGTTCTCTATTTTAGTCACTTATTGATGTTTACCTTGTTTCTAGTCAGTTCTCTAAGGTGTTCGTTTGTCTTGTAGAGAAAATGCCTCATCTTCATCTTTGACTTGAGCATCGAGAGAGTGGTAATCAACATACATCTAATATATCTAAACTAGAGATTCATGTAGTTCCTGAGAATCATATGGATTTTCAATTTCACAATGACTTCTTGAGGGGCAAGTGATTCTTGGAAAGGGAGATTGTGCATATTATTTCTTCGATGTCTGAGCTAAAACGAGGGTTTCAACACTAGAATCCACTAATTTTTACTAGGGAAGGATGACCATGGGCATTTGAGTTTTGGATTGAGTTAGTCAAGATAATATTCATAAATATTTAGAAACCCATGGATAGAAGGGTGAAGATTTATATATATACTCTTCATGGACCTTCCAATCATTGTTGGGATATTATAGAGGAAGTTGGGAAGTAGTATGAGAAATATTGGAAGGACTTCAAGACAAATTTACTGAGCCATTTCAATCCTGATATGTTGAGGGATTAAAAATCTTGTGAGTTCATGAATCTAGAACATAATTGAATGTAGGTGTTGGACTATGATGGATGCTTCACCAAGATCCAGTGATTTTCACCATCTTTGGCAGCTAATGAGATCTCCAGGGAGATATGTTTTTAGGAAATTCTCTGTAACGATATCAGGTTTCAGGTAAATATTTTTTACTTGAGTAGATTTGAGGACATGATGAACTAGTAACTAATAACTGAAGGAAATCTGAGAGTGGATCTGAGCAGGGGATAGTCTATTTCAGTGGGGAGATTCTTAAGCTCTTATTTTGGTGGAAATAAGTGCCTCTATGACAATTTCCACCAAGGTATTAGTGGGAAGATCATCCATGGAAGTGGAAATCCATATCAAGACTGTATTTTATTCTAGTTTTATTAGTGTGGAAATTTTGTTTATAATCAGCTATATTGTCCTTACCCCATATTCAAGTTTCATATTTATGGCTGATTGGGTCATCTTTAGATGTTCTATGTGATGTTTCCATAGTTGACTAGTGACATGGGATTAGAACAGGCACCTGAGTCAGGAATGGGCTTAGATACCCCTCAATAGGTTGATAATTGGAGTTCCACTATCTGTTCAGGTTGAGGCAGGGGATGTGGTACCCCGTTTCATGAGCAGTGGTACTAGGAAATAGAAATATCTCTAGGTAGTCATATTAGAGTCCAGGGAAGAGGGAAAAGTCAATTGCATGTTATGAAGACTACTCGGACTATCATGGATGCAGGACCATCTACCATCAGATGTTTGATTCTTGTATCATCTACCTTATCTTGTGTTTTGTTTTATACAGGAGCATCATGTTTTTTCTATATGATCTTTTTTCAAATGTTTTGGGCTTGGATTTGGAAATATTGGGTGGTGTTTTAACCATCGACACATTGTTGAGAGTTTGGTCAGATAATATCAAACATTGCAAGGTGTTTTCTCTATAGATTGGTGGGTACCATTCCTTTGGGGAACCATTAATTTTGGAAATGGTAGGCTTCTACTTGATTAATTTTATGGATTGGTTAGTTCTATACTCGAATCATATCGACTATTATATGAGGAAATTTACCTTTCTATCTCTAGAATGAGGTAGCTATTCTCACCAGGGTTAGTGGGATATTTAGGCCGGTCATGTAGGACTAATTCATTACAGATTGGATTGTCTCATGGCTCAGATAGCCAGTCTTTCTCTAGATGATTGTGGAATGTAGCAGGATTATTTTTCTCCAGTGGTAGACCATTTTCAGAATTTTTTCATGATAAGTTCTATGGATTACCACCCGAGCGAGAGATCGATTTCATGGTCAAAATTTTTCCTAGAGAAGAGCAAGTTTATATCCAACCTTACATTATAGAATCATAAGAAATTCATAAGTTGAAAGTCAAGTTGGAAGATCTAGATTCAAAAGGCTTCATACGGACTATTAAATATCTTTGGGATTCTCCAGTTCTCTTCACTGAGAAGGTTGATAGGTCTTTGCGCATATGTGTGGATTATCTAAGGTTGAACCAGATGATGGTCAAGAACCGGTATCCTCTTTTGTGCATTGATGGTATTTTCGATCAGTTTATAGGTGATAATATCTTCTCCAAGATTTATTTGATATAAGGTTACCACCAGTTGAGGGTGTGACCATCAAATATACCACATATTTCTTTTAAGAGCATATCTGAATTATATGAATTCATAGTGATGTCATTTGGGTTAACTAACACACTGATAGTATTTATGGACTTAATTAATAGGATATATCATCCTTTTATGGAAATTTTTGTGGGTTTTTTATGATATCTTAGTGTAATTCTAGTTAGTATACTATCACGCCAAACAACTTGACATTATCCTAAGTACATTGAGAGAGAATCAACTTTACTTCAAGATAACCAAATATATTTTCTGGATTAATAAAGTGTGTTTCTTGGGTCATGCCATATCAAAGGAAAGAATGTCAATGGACCTAGAGAAAGTCATAGTCGTGGTATCTTGGGTAAATCCTAATAAAATATTCAAAATTCATATACTTTTAGGTTTATAAGGTTATTATTAGTTCTTTATCCTAGATTTATCCTGCTTGTTAGCACCAATATCTATGCTAAACAAGAAAGGTGTGAAATTTTTTTGGTATGATGAAAGTGAGAAATCTTTTTTAGGAGATGAAATGAAGGATATCCTTTGAACCTATCCTCACTTTACCTGTGTAGGTAAAGCATATACAGTGCACTATGACACATCTGGAGTTGGATTTGGATCAGTTCTAATGTAGGAGGATTGAGTGGTTACTTGTGGATCCAGGATGCTAAGACTGCATGAGATAAATTACCTTAATAGTGTAGAGTTAGCAATAGTGGTACGTGCCCTAATATATTAGAAAAATATCTCATGGTTGATAGTTTTTTGGTATAAAAGAACCACATAAGCCTTAGATACATCCTTTCCCAATGAGATGTAAACTTTTGGTAGAGGAGGTGGGTTGAGTATCTGCAATATTTCAACATTGAATTAGATTATACATGGGGTAAGGGAAATTTTGTTATTAATAATTTGAGCCAGAAGGCATAGAAAGATTTTTTATGGGAGTCTTTTGATGAGTGGAAGATAACTTACCTTTTTGTAGACATGAATCTAGATGTGCAGGAGTCGTGGGGAAGGGAATCTCTTACTTCGACATATGTTATACCCAGGATTTTGGACCGGATTAAGGATGAGAAGTTGTCTAATCTATATGTATTAGTTATGAGAGAAAAAATATATGGTGGAGAGACACCATTATTATGGTCTCTTGGTAGTTGAAATTATATTCTTTTTTGTGGCTGAGTATGGGTTTCTACGAACTTATGCGATGCGTTGATGAGGGAATTGTATGCTTATAGAAGAGTAGTGCATCCTGGTTTTAAAAAGATGTATTATAATCTCTATAGAAAGTGTTGGTAGTCAAGAATAAAGAAGGATGTGATAATATTTTTGTCTAGCTGATTTACTTTTTAGCTGGTGAAATCCTATCTTCAGAGACCAGCTAGGTGTTTGTAGCTTTTTTCCATTCCTAGGTAGAAATGGGATGATGTCACAGTGGATTTTATGATAGGATTACCTAGTAAAACTCATAAGAATGATTTTTTATGAATTGTTATGGATTTTCTTACTAAGGTAGACCACTTATTTCCTATCATTGAAATATTCATTTTTGATGATTTGGGTAGTCTTTACGTGCATGAGGTGGTCCAATTGAACGGTGTTATGAGGAGTTTCATTGTAGAAAAAGATCCTCATTTCACATCATGTTTCTAGAAGGGTCTTTAGAAGGCTCTAGGATCATGGGTTATTTTAAGAACATCCCATAATCCACATACTAATTGTCAATCTGAGCGGACTATTTATATTCTGGAGGATATTTTAAAAGCCTATGTTTTTTATTTTTTTGGTTCATTGGGGAAAAATATGTCACTCATTGAGTTTTCATGTAATAATAGATTCCAAGAATCAATCCAGATGGAACCTTTTGAGACTTTATATGGAAGGCTATTTAATTCACCTCTTTATTGGCTAGAGTTTCGTGAGTCTACACTTGTTGGTCTTAGTATCTTTCAAGAGACATCTGAGTAGGTTCATATGATCAAACAGTGGTTGGTGATTTCACAAAGAAGGTAGAAATATTATACTGACTATGAGAGATGACCTAGGGAATTCAAGGTTAGTCATCATTTTTTCTCTGATTTTCTCCTATGTTTGGAAAATTCCATATTAAGAAATAGGAAAATCTATCACCGAGGTTTGTCGGGCCATTTGAGATAGTGGTAAGGGTCGGTCCTGTGGCATACCATTTATCCCTTCAACAAATATACAGTTCCATACACGGTGTGTTCCATTTTTCGCAGCTATGTAGATATCATCCATACCATTCACACATGATAGAAGTCGTAGATCTGGATATTTATGATGATATTTACTTTTAGGATCATCTAATGTGATTTTTGGGTTGTAATGATAAATATCTTTGGGGTACAATAATACTGTTGGTTCAAGTACAGTGGTAGCATGGGAAAGTTCAGGAGATAACCTGGGAAAGGGAGTCTAATATGTTAACATAGTGTCCTTACTTATTCACTAAGACCTAACAATGTTCTTGGAGCAGCTTTAGGATAAGAAGTTATATGGTGGGGAGGTTATAAGATCCCATATTTTTCTCAATACCTCTCTCTCTAAGTTTTTCATTTAAGCCTTGGTGACCAGATCTTATTCAGAGATGGATATCCTATGTTGGGTAAATAACTTAAAGTGTGGGGATATATTCTTGTTTGAATTTAATAGATTCCAAGTATAAATTGGTTAAGTGTTTCATGGGTTCTTAGTAAGTTAATAATCTTTAAAGGAGGTTTGAATTTTTTTAGAGGTAAAATGGGCTGAGAAACCATCTTAAGAACATTTACACAACATGTATAGGGATTACATGTCATATAATTGTTTGGGTGTTTCAATCAAATAAATATAATGTTATGGGTTTTTTCATCTTATTCCATTAAAAACATTTACACAATGTGTAACTACATTACATGTCGTGTAATTACCTGACTTGTTGTTTTAAGGTATTATCCATAGATGAATTTCATTCTAATTCATTATATCTCTTATGATCTCGACCAAGGTCAATCTTCCATGTGATTTTGGAGTGCCAACCTCCCTTATGAATGTCTCGTTTGTATATCTGGTCCTTGGTAAGTATTCTTCATTAGGTTCTTCCCTTCTCTCCCTCTTCTTCAAACTATTGTGGTGAAATCCTTGACCGTGTGAATTATTGGTTTTTGTCTTGATCATTTTTTATCTATGTTTCTCTTGTAATTCATCCACACCATCTTTCTCATGGGTATTTTTCATTGTAAGCATTGTTGGATCATCAATTAAAGATAGGGGGTATAAATCTTAACCCTATGGTTTAATAAGTGCTGAGTTTATGCAATATCGTGATAGTGAAAACGTAGTGTGTTCCCAAATAAATTAAATAAATGAATGGGATTATTACTTTAAGTCATGTGGTTTCAATTGGCTTCTAACCTGGATTATGGATACACTTTGTATGAGTAAACTGTGATCTTGATTGAATTGACTAATGGAATAAGGTGTGTTTAGAATAATATGAGACCGTAGGTAATTTATTGTTATAGAATCCCTACGTTATGGAATTTTTCTTATTGATATAATTGTTAATCAATTTTTATTTAAATTTAATGTGGTATTTGAAAGGTAAATAGTTCATATAATTAACCATTGAGATATATGATGTGATATTTTGATATATATATTGTATGATAAGACTTGTGTTCCATGATGAAATGCTTATATATTGGGCTCGGCCCTGGCACTTTCACACTTATATACTGTAATGTTAATATTAAGCAGGCTCGGCCTAGTCCCATGCTATAATGTTTATAAAGAGTGGGTTATACCCAATCCCATGACTTAATTCTTATAGGGCTTTAACTCAGATTTCATAATGCTTAAAGGGATTTAACCTGGATTGTTGTAACTATAAAATGGTTATATGGTTGTGGTTGGCATGGTCGTAATACATGCTGTGAGATATTTTGGCATGGCACTGAAGCATGTTATTTTACCTTGGTTATATGGTTATAGTTGGCATGGTCGTAATACATTCTCAGAGATATTATGGCATAGTGTTGAAGTAGGAAATTTTACCATGGTTATATGGTTGTGGTTAGCATGGTCATAACACATGCTCAGATATATTCTGTAATGGAGATAAAGTAGTTATTTTTTGGATTTTTTTAATTTTTGAATTAATTAATAAACATGTTTATCGCTTTATTGCATGCACTTCTTATCATACTAGTTTAGTTATTCATGGTAGTTTTGACCTACTAAGTTATACTCACACCCTATTCAAGTCGTTGTTTGGTACCCAAGCTAATTACATGGATGTAGGTTTGGATAAGGGAAAAGGACCTGTATTTGATTTCTTGTTTACTGAGGGGTTGGAATTTAGTGATGGGACAAATGTGGGGTTCGAGATCAAATACTTTTTGAGCCTTTCATTGAGTCTACTAATATTTTTATTTTATTTTTTCTAGCATGAAATTTAGTTACATTCCAACACATCATTAAATTATTCCTTTAGTATTTGTTGTACTATTTAGTTGGATTTTACTATTGTTTTTCTGTTATGTCTATAATGTGATTTATTGCATTTGTATAGTTTATTTTCTAATGTTACAACACTTCATACTAGGGGTTATATTCTCCCCACAACACACTTAGCACCCCCACTTCTATTTGACATCCTCTATCATATAGGTAGGTGCGCTTGAGGTCTTGTAACCAACCTTTTTTTCCACGTGAGATAGTTCTAGATTAGGGGAAATTATAATAACCATTAATGTAAGGCAGTGATGAAAAATAAAATACATCATTCATAAAGACAGTAGTCCTCATGTACACATGTATAACGTTATAATATTCTATTGGATGGAAAGAAGAAAGATAATGGTTTTTACATTAACATAACAAAATTTTATTAATCTAATCATACAAGTTTAATTATGTCAATATGGTTATAGAAGATCTGGAAGAGGTTTTAGAAGGAAGAAACTTGAAAGAACTCTATTAAAAAAATTACCTATTCCTTTGATATTCTCCATTAAATTAAAATTAATGCCTTTAGAAGATAGGTTTCAGGTCATAATAGGGGCATGAGGACATGGAAAGGTAATTTTAGATAGGGTTTTCGGGTGAATTTTGAGAGAAAATTGAACTTGTGTCTTTGGAATAGTTATATTGAAACCAATTTTATTGGAAAAAATCAATGGTGTTTTCGTAAATATTAGGTCTTCAAGGGTAAGGAATGAAATGTAAAAAAAATAAAAGTGGCTCATAAATGGACCATTTATGATATTATTTACCATTAATCAAAAAAGTGACTCAATATAAACAAAATTATTTTTTAATCAATTAGTAAAATGTGTTTTAACATTAAATACCCTCAAAAGTCATCTTCAGGGTTACTTTCATAATTTCACTTCAATGATATATAGACAAACATGTAATTAAAATTTAAATATTTAAATTAATTATTACCTATAATTTTTATCCCTAAAATTCGTTAAAGGTTATGGTTCATCCAAATATTATCACTTTTAATATTTTCAAAACCATTTAATTTTCCAATTTTACTGCTTGTACAAACACTATGTCAATGTTGAGTAAGTTTTTTAGATTTCTATAATATTATTTAAAATTAAAAATAAATTAGTAACATAAATATATTTTATTCACCAAAAAATTTTATTATCTTTATCCATTAATAACATTTTTTATTCTTATCATTATCATGAAAATATATTTAAGATATTTAGTGAGTGTGGCATTTTGTAAATATTAATTTCTTAATCTCAAAAGGAATGTAATTATCAAGGAAAGTAAGTATAAAGTAGATATACATGGGTGATAATATTTGATTTAGATTAATAATTACCCCATACACTCATTTAAAGATAATATTTTAGCCTATTTTAATTCTTTAACCCTTAATTTTACACTTTTACCCTATTTTAGCCTTTATAGTGGTGACTAACTCTTACTATTATAACTTATTTATATGTCTGAAAATTAAATAGAACTTGTTAAATAATTTTAAAAATCTGAATAAAATTTATAAAAAAATTAAAATATTCAATTTCTAGAGTTGTTAAAAAATAATTTTAATATAAGCACATGAAACGCAATGAAAAATAGTTTTTAGAAAAATTCATTTTTAAGCGTAAAAATAAATTTTCACCAAAATAAATTATATTATTGAATCTCATGAAATATATTAATTTATGAATAAAAAATATATTTATATGAATTTTAAACCAATCCAAATCCGAATTTATCCATGTAATTACTTAATTAAAGAAAAATATCCCAAAAACATTTTTTATTAAAAACTAATATAACTTAGGCTCAAAAATTCAAAAAATAGGTTTATAAATTAAATATAATATTTTTAAATTATTTATTTTACACCTTAAATACATATTTTATTGATTCAAATATTTTATGATTCTTTAATTCATTCTCATGTCATTATTATGTCATAAAAGTTACGGTTTTTGTAAAAATTGTATTTTTCATTATTCATTCAAAGATCAACCTTTTTAGAAAAATCCCAAAAATTCACCTTAATTTATTTTGATATGATGAATCCCAAAATTAATTTTATTTTATTAAATTAAAATTAAAAATTTTAGAAATTTCAATTTTAAATAAAATCATATAATGTATGGAAAAATTATTTATTTAGAACAAAAAATATTTCATTTTTAAATAAAAAATCATATTATTATCTCATGCCTTGATAAAATTATTTTTATTATTATCATAATAAATATCAATATTAATTTATATAGTTAAAAAATATCCATACCTAAAATATCTAATAAAAAACATTTTAAGAAAATGTATTTATCCTTTAAATAAAACGTATTTTTTGTTGCAAAGTAAACATAGTAATTTTAAATGTATAATTGGTATCCAGTTGATTAAAATATTTTTTGATGAATGATATAAATATATATAAGTGTTTAAATCATATATATATATATTCATGAATATTAATAAAACATTAAATTGATATCATATTAAAAACATGGGTTGTTACACCTTTAAAGGGTTTGATGCTATTTAGGTTATCATGTATCAGTTGATGAAGTTGGCTCATTTATTATCAATTAAGTGATACATTTTAGTGGATAGTTAGGTGAAGATTTATGTGATTAAGGTGGTGAATATTCATGTTGTTTCTAGGATTATTTTATATTATCATGATTCTTGGTTTTCATCATAGATTTAAAGGGATTATTTTGTGCCTTTGGTAACAAATTGTACCTTAGAAACGTATTCCACCTATAAAATGAAGGTCAAAATTGATAGATGATCTGGACATTGTAAGATATATTTATAGTATTTATCTTTAATTTTATTGGATTTTGGGTGGATTATTTAACATTGATTGTGTTTGATAATAATAAAAAATTTCATTCCTTTATGGGTATATAACCTTGGGAGGTTTTTTATGGGAGGTCGTGTGACTCACCATTGTGGTAGGTTGTGGTTAGTGATGCTAATACAGTTACTCTAGAGATGGATCAAGATATGATAGATCATGTGTGATTAATGTGGGATCACATGAGAAATTACTATAGCATACATAAAGCATATGTATGTTGGAAGATGATATCGTTAGAGTTTTCAATTAGAGATTACGTGTTTTTTGAATTTCTCTTTGACATAAGAAATAAAGTTTTTGAAAGGGAATTAATTTATCACCATGATTTTTTATACCTTTTAAAGTGTTTAAGTGAGTTATAGAGGTATCCTATAACTTGTAACTACCTTCATGGTTGGAAAAAATTCATGATACATTTCATGTGCCTCAACTTTAAAATTATTATCATAATCCTTCACATATGATTGATATTGAGTGGTCTATATATCAAGGATAATATGCCTTTTATGGAGTATCCAATAGAAATTTTGGATTATAGATATGTTGTTTTTCATGGGTGAATTATTATCTTATGTGAGTTTTATGGAGGTATAGTGATGTATAGGAAATCACTTGGGAGAGGGAATCGTAGATGTATATAAAATATCTTGAATTATTTTGAATTTATTTAGTTTAGAATGATGTGAAAATCTTATTATAATGTTAATGTTTTTTGTTTGACTATTTCCCATTTTTATGATATGGTTGAATATTTTCAAGGATTAAAATTTTTAAAGGGGTGTGTAATGTAGAGGCCTATAAATTTTAATTTTGGGAGTTTGAAAAATTTTATACATTTTTAGATAAGGGTAAAATGTTAATTTTTATGGTCTTCTAATGAAATTTTGAGCACGCCTTAGATTCTGGATATGATTTTTTTCTTTATATGGTGATCAATTAATTTTCTAAGGTGGTTGGTTATATTTATAATGTCGAGTGTTGGTATATTTTCTTTTATTTTTTATTTTTTTTAAGCAATTCATTTTATATGTATTTTTTAAAAAAATTAAAAAAATATTTTTATTATGATATTTTTGTGGAAATAACATTAGAATATTAGAGTACATTGAGGCTTTGTATTCTATTTATGTGTTCTCATGCTTATTTATTAATTTAAGGAGGTATTATATGTGATTTTAATTTAAAGAATGTATGGGAGGTTTAGGGGAATGTAAATGGAGGAATGTTAATGGGAATGGTGGAATGGAGTTAGTATAGAAGTTGGACTAAATTGAATAAAAGAAATTCACATTCCATCATGTATATTTTATTATAATCTCTCAATTCTCTTTATTTTAAAGGTATAAACCCTAGGTGTTAGTATTTCATGGTGAACCAGAGAGTGATAAATATAAAATGGGATATAGAAAATTGATAGGTGGTGGTCATCGGAGGATTGAGGGCTTGTATTCATTATGGTGTCAAGGTAAGTGAATTTAAAATATCATCTATTTTAAAATCATTGTGAATCTACCATAAATTTTATTTTCCATGATTATAAGATAATAATTAATAATATAGTATGATAACTACACTATAAATGGAAGTTTTATGTGATATATGAATATGAAATAGGGGGAATGGATATTCATGATAATATTTATTGTTAATAAATGTTAACTTATAATAGATTATTGATGTAAAATTTAATGTGAACAAATTAAATGTGAAAATTTATGGGAATTATAATTATATGATATTAAAATTAGAATATTTAAATATATAATCGAATTATATATGGAAAAAATAAATAATTATAGAAAAGAGAAAGATGTTAAATTACCCTCTCAAATTGTTGAAGATGGTTGTATTTATTGTTAACATTGTTTGAGAATCATTAGAATTTGTTGAGATATTGATGGAGCCCATTGGAATATTTTTGAGATGATTTGAATATACATGTGGTTATTTGAAGTAATTATATCCTTATATGATGAATTATATAATTTAGTGATTGAATATGAAAAGTGGTAAAGGGATGAGTTCATAAGGATAGATCCAGCCTTTGTAAGGATTTATCTTTTCTTCATAAGGATCAACCATAAGTAAGAAAAACTAAAAATATATAAAAAAACATTAATAACCATGTAATTTATAAATTTTACATAATAATGATTATTCTGAATATCTCTCAAAAAGTTTCTAAGGCATGAATATTGTAAGGATTGATATTATCTATGTAAGGATGAAACCCTATTTCATAAGAATTCGGGTGTCTATGTAGGGATCATTCCAAAGAAACGTAAGGATGGTCAGTGAGTTTATAAGGATCATTCCCTACATCTTAAGGATAATTCAAGACTTTTTAAGGATAAATTCTATGTTCTTAAGGATGATACATCACTTCGTAAGGATCATCACATGACTTCATAAGGACAGCCTTAGGTTCGTAAGGATGTTTTTTCTACTTTATAAGGGTCATTTACCTAAACTATAAAGGTAAATTTCCAATACAATAAGGGTTATTTTCTTGGAACATAAGGGTAATTTTTTTAGAATTTAAAGTTTAATGAAAGTTATTTAAGGTTCAATCCGTTATGATTTTTTTAGAATATTGTTGGCTGAAATTTTTTTATTCCAAGAATTGAATATTTTGAAGATATAAAACAAAATGATGATAAATCTGATCTTTAATGAATAAAACATCAAAAATTAATTTTTTTCTATATTTATGAATAATTTTTGAACATCACATCATGAAGAACAAGATCACCCAATAGAATAAATTAATGAGGAATATTTATGGTAAATTTAAGCCTATTTTTTGAGAATCTCCAGAAGTAAATTTTGGAATGATAGTGTGATGATGTTGTGATGATCTTAAGTTATTTAATCACATGAGAATAATTAATATGAGATATATGAAGAGTTTTATTAGTGTTATTCTATTTTTAATAGATCTTTTCTTCCATAAGAAGGTTAAATATGATATAAATTGATGCTGCTATGTTTTTAACTTTTATTAACTGCTTAAATGTAAAAGGGAATTTTCAAAATATAGCCTGAAAAAATGTGAATTAATAGACTATTGGAATAGTTTTGTGAGAATTTAACATTTTATCATGATTGAAAAAAAATGGTTACATGATCATTATTCCTTTTTTCTATTACAATACATCTTGAAAACATTATATTTTAGGTAAATTGAAATGAACATGATAAATTAATTGTCTCTGGTCATATAGAATAACATATATCAATACTATGAGAAACAAATGTGGATAACTAAGAGGGAAGAGAAAAATAAGGAATAAAATATGTCTATGAAGAAGAAGAAGAATAATCATATACTAAAGTTGGTTTTTCTTGAGCTATTTAAAGATCTATGTGCCTAAACTTTCAAAATTGATAAGAAGTATATCATTGTGGATCTGCGTGCAATAAGGAGGAACCAATTGGAACTTATATAAAATAAAAAATAGTATATTTTATATTCATATATCCATTAATACTTGATAATATCTATATCTATCACACTTAATGGCTCTAAGAGTAAGTTTTATATTTGTTATTTTTGAAACATGAACTTTTTGGAACCTTTTCTCAATTGGTGTTGTATTTTTACACTATAAATCATGGGAGACAATATAAAACATTGTATCCAATGGTAATATATGAACTATAGATGTATTATGATACCTACCTTACCACAATGATTTATATTTTTGATTATACTGAAAAAACTAGAGGATCGAGATAGCAATTGGTTGCATCAAGGAGTAGGCTTTCATAGTGAGGTCGAACCATGTAAAAAATAGTGTGTTCCTTGTCTATTCTATTTTCTTCTTATTTTCATGAATGATTGATTTTTTATTTCAATAGTATCATATATTTACTAGTATATGGATTATATCACGTCAATTAATAGTAGGGGTGTTCCTACCTTTGATGGAAATAATTTTCAGGACTAAAAAATAGGATGATGTTATATATTTTGTCACTTGGTGTTGAAGTGGTGGATATATATACAATGGGATTTACATATATTAAAATAAATAAACTAATTATATTTATTAATAAATGAAATCTTGAGGTTGTTGGAAAATCTAGAAATGTTTTACCCATGTCTATATATAAAAAATATTTCACAAAAGTTATAGGACTCCAAACTATACAATAATTTTGGGATAAAATTTAGAGGAGTTATGAAGGCAATGTAAAGGTGAATAAAGCTAAGTTGAAAATTTGGGTAATATTATTTTACAACTTAAAAATTTTTTAAGAGGAAACTATTAATGACTACTTCACATGAGTTAATGATATAGTGATCAATATTATAAGTTATGGAGAAAATATTGAAAACTCTATTATTAGGAAAAATATCATGAAACATTTTCATAAATTGTTTTATCAAAATATTTTATGTTAATAGGATATAGTGGATCTTACCTTACATGAGTTACTTAATATACTCATTTCTTATAAAATGATGAAGATAGATATCTTTAAAAAAATAATAAAATAAGAAATGGATTTTCAATCCTTGCGGAAGATAAATTTAAAAGAATAAAAATCTGAAGAACTTAGTGAATTTGATGGTGATGATGATATAGATGAGTACCACAAGATAATCATGTTTCTTATGACTATAAATTTCAGAAAAGGGAAGGACAAATATAAGGATAAACTTAACTTTAAGTGGATCAATTGTAGAGGTGTTGAAAACTTTTCAATAAACTTTTAATGAATAAAAATTATGAGTTTGAGGCTGATGAACATGATTAAAATCCTCAAAATAAGATTTCTGGGGAAATATAAAAAACTATGAATAAATCTGGTGAAGCTAAGATGAAATTTACAATAATAAATAGGATATGTTTTATGAGTAAAGCTAAAGAAGAAGGTCCTTTTTCTAGAAACTAATCATATGATTAAGCTTCTAAAAAATTCATAAATTTCAGGGAACATATGGATAATAATGAAAGTTACTCAAGTATTTATGAGGAAGGTGGTTAAAAACATACATAGAGTATATAATCAGATGTAAGTTGGAAGCTTATATTGAGTATAATACAATTCTCAAGAAGTAAATCAAGTTAATGAATAAGGGATATGGAAATAAAGTTGATTCTAATGAATAATTTCTAAAAGTAGAAACTATAATCATAAAATAACTCTACATATCCAAGCTGAAAGCTATATAGAATAATAATATCATGAAATATATTAGGGTTAAACTCCTTTTGAAAGATAAATAACATATAAATATACAATCAAAATATCTTGAAGCTAAAATTTATTTAAGTAATATAAAATAATAATTTAAAAAACAATTAAATTAAAATATGAGACATCTTGTGAAACTAAAGAATCAACTGTTAAAAGTGAGTTAAATACATACTTAAAAATATAATTACAAGTTTGTTTTTAATGAGATCTTGGTAAATAATGCCATATCTAAAAACATTTGGTCTGATGAAAATGGTGAAAAATCTTGTCCCATATCAGAGGAAAAAACAATAATTCTAAGAAAAATTTACTCCAATATATAAAATAAATTTCAATATAGAATTGGAAAACAAAATCAAAACTGTGGGATGTAGTTTTATATAAATAATACTAATTATTCAATAAGATTTATATTTAATATTTATTTTTATTATTGTGGTATGTTTCCTAATAAATCTTATACTTTAGTGTACAAAATCTATTTACCATGAATAAGGTATGAATTGAGAGGTTCTAGCTCTAAGAATGTGAGAAAATATACTCAAAGGATGCAAGTTATGAGTATAAAAATACCAAATATATTCACATTATACATGATTAAATGTTTTGAAGAAATTTATAGAAAATGTTATAAACTTATGAATTATGATAAGAAATCCATGATTTAAATTTCTATAAACCTTTATTTAAAAGTAAAGGGGAAGGATTTTAAAAGGAAAATTAGGAAGAATAATCTCTTATTATTTAGGTCACATTGAATATGGTAATAAATTAAAGCTATGGATCCATGATAGTGTATATTCCTCACACATAAATGGAGACCCTAAAATCTTGAAGATAATATAAGAGAATTAGGTAGGTGTAATAACATTTGGAAATGATATTTCATTGAAAACCAGAGGTATTGGAACTTTTGAAATTAAGTCAAAGAAGCTCAAATGAATGGATGTGATTTTTATTTAAGTTCAAAGAGAAAACTATGTGATGCTGGTAATGATGTTTTATATAAAAATAATTTATGAATAATAAATAATTTCAAAGATATAAGTGTTATTTCAAGGGGGGAAATAACTGGTTTAAAATTATTTCAAGTTGGTAACCCATCCAACTCATGCTACTTGAGTTCTAAGGATGAGAAAAATATAGGGCATAAAAGACTATTCAAAAATGGACAAAGAAACATGAGTAAAGTTTAAAATCATAAAATTGTGAGTGACCTTCCTTAACTAAAAAAAATAGAGAATCTATTTTTGACATTTTTCAAAGGGTGAGATAGTTCAAGGGTCACACAAAAGAGTGTAAATTTAGTACACTTTACTTTATAACTCATTCGTTAAAATGTATATGGTCTTATGAGACAAAATTCAACCAAGGATGATATTTATTTCATTACACTCATAGATGATTACACCCCAATGAAAATTTTATTATTCTTGAAGTATAATTCATAAGTAATTTAAAATTTTAAAATCTTTAAAGGATAAGTTGAGAAGGATCTTGGAGTTACTATAACAAGGTGAGATAATAAAATGGGAAATAATATTAAAGAAATTATTTTGAAACTTATTAGGAAAATATTGGTATAAAAATCATTTTATAACACCCTATACCCCTAAAAATTATGTAACTAAAAAAGAAAAATAGGGGAATTGTTTTTCCAGTTGAGCATAAACTTTACAAGTACTTCTCAAGAGAAGTTATCTTCACTATATTTCACATTCAAAATAGATGTTTCTTGAGACCTAAGACTCATATAGAACCATATAAAATGTGTTATAAAAGGAATAAAACTAAAAAATACTTTAATGTTTTTAGTATTTAATGATTTATAAATATTAACGTTACAAATATTGTAAAATTTGAAGAAGAAGAAGAAGAATTAGAAGAAGTAACATTCATACGATAACATTCCAATGGAGATGGATAAAAATGTCTAAATAAAATACTACACAAAATTGAATAATTTTATGATGTGAAAATAATTGAAAATTAATAAAATAAATAAGAAGTGATGGTTGAGGAAAATAATGAGACAACTAGATATGGAAGCATGAGGATTTATGAAAAAACATATTGATGATAAATTTAGAAATGAGTATAACATAGTTAATGTTGATTCAGATCAAGTCGGTGTAGAAGGTGAGATTGTTAAGAATTAGGAACATTCGATTTTAAAGAATCATGTTGATTCTAAAACCATTATTAACAATGAGGATGTGCAAGTTAAAATAATAAAGAGGCTCATATTAGAAAACCAAACTGCACTCATCTCATGAGTTGAAACCACGAACTATTTTTTTATGCTTGTTGAACATGAGTAATAAATCAATGTTATGAATAAAGATCCTAATCATATTGAGAATAAATCCACTTGGAATCATGTACTAAGAACTAAACACAAAATTTTGACTATCACCATATGGTATTTTTTAAAATTAAACTCAACGAAATGGGAGAAGAGACAAGAAATAAAGAAATTTTGGTTTTAAAATGATATTACCAAATAGAAGAAGATGTTTTTTATGAACCATTTGAAACAATATCTTTTATTGTGACCATCCAGAAATTATTGGATGTGGAAACACATATACATTACAAGATCAATCTAATATATGTGAAACATACCTTCCTTAATGATGACCTAATAGAGGAAGTTCTCATTGAACAACCTGAGGGTTTTATCCTTAATAAATATAGAAGCACAAAATATAGGCTTATGAAGGATTTATATGAATTGAAACATGCCCCTAGAGACAGATATATTAACACTATAGGAAAAACTAATTTTGTAGATGTTTTTTAGTTGTGGTTTTAAAATCTATAAAGAAATGTGTTTTTATTTATTTTTTAAATGATTTTAATGAATTTTAATTTTTTAAAATTTTTTAGAGGCATTTTTTTAAAAATCCACCAAAAAATAGGGTCACCTTTTAAAAATTTGGTGTCAAAGTAATTAAAAAAAATATAAAATATTACATATTAATAATGATTTAATATTAATAATTATGATTTATTATTATTAATTATTATTTATTATTATTAATCATTTATTTTTTATTTTTTATAGTTTTAATTAATTATAATGGGTTAATTATTAATTATTTATAATAATTAGTTATTAATTATTTGAAACTTAAATAAATTATTTTATAAGTTTAAAATAAAACTTCAACATCAAATGACGGTAACTTTTTATTTGGGAGTTCATTTTAACTCCAAAAATACTCAAACAGGAGCTTATGAAATGAGATGCAATTCTGTTAAATTATAATTTGGTAATAATGAATATAATCAAGAATATTACATTTTAAGAGAAGTTGAAAATTTAACTTGAACATCCAATGACCATAAATTTTGATTCGATTGTCCGTTTGAGCTCTACCACATATCAAATTGAATATTGTAAAGAGAAATACACCTTAATAACTTAGGGGACTCCAATCACTATATTTTTCAAGGTTAAAAAGGCTTTGAAGGACTATAAAATAGTTTTTTTATCGGATACCATGATTTTTGAACATTTGATGGGATTTTAGCTTTGTTTAAGAGTGTCTTTGTATTCTTGTTGGGTTGTCTGTGATTTTATTCCAAGGATTTATATTCCTATTGACTTGATGATATTATAATTTCATAGGTTTTCTCACCTTTGGTGATTTATTATCTAATATATATATATATATATATATATATATATATATATATATATATATTTGTATGTATTTTTATACATTTATATATATTTATTTATAATTTATATATATTTATCAATATTTATTTAAAATTATAATTATTTTTACCTATGCATGGATATTTATTTGTATTTATGAATATTTGTCAAGATTTATATACAATTCTAAACATTTATACATATTTATGTTTAAAAAATTTTGTATCTAATATGGGTATATATATATATATTTATATCTACTTCTCTTTATATATATTCTTATATTAATATACAACTATATATAGGTTTGTGTTTATATATATTTATGTAACATAAATGTGTGTTTAAATATATTTATGTAAATTTCGTTATATGTAGATATATTTATAGATATTTATATCCATTTATTATTTATCACTTAGTATTTATTACTTATTATTTATTATTTGTTATTTTTTTCATTTATTATTTATTATTTATTATTTATTATTTAATATTTATTATTTATTATTTATTATTTATTATTTATTATTTATTATTTATTATTTATTATTTATTATTTATTATTTATTATTTATTATTTATTATTTATTATTTATTATTTATTATTTATTATTTATTATTTATTATTTATTATTTATTATTTATTATTTATTATTTATTATTTATTATTTATTATTTATTATTTATTATTTATTATTTATTATTTATTATTTATTATTTATTATTTATTAGTTATTATTTATTATTTATTTATTACTTATTTTTTCTATATTAATTTATTATTTATTAATAAATTATTTTTAAATTATTACTTAATATGTATTATATATTTATAATTTATTATTAATATATTATTTTTTATTAAATTATTATAAATTTATTATTATTTTATAATTATTTTATTAATTAACTATTATTTATTATTAATTTAAAACTAAATTATTTTTTATTTTTTATTTTTTATTTATTTACTATTTAGTATTTATTTATTATTTATTTATTATTTATTATTTATTATTTATTATTTATTTATTCAATATCCTTTCTTTAAGGTCGTTCTATATGGAAAAAACCACTTCTACATCGAGGATATCAATATTCGCTTATAAGTTTTCCATTGAAATAGGGATCTCACAGAAGTCATCATCATCATTTACCTTATCATCACCAAAATATTATTATATTTTCCTTGTAACAGAATGGACCACTGAACATTCGATGGACCAAGAACATAGAAAATTTGGTTTGTATGTGTTTCCTTGATAAAAGGGTCATCTGTATATCACAATCTATTTAGATCTACGGGTTTCATTTCTAATTCATCATGTTTAACACCATTGTTACCAATAACCCATTTATAGTTGAACACAATAAATTGATATTTAATGTAATCAATCTCTCATATATATTCAATAACTCTATAATATTCACCTGATGTTGAGATTGGGTTTTTTCCATTACAATCAAAAAATATATTGCTTCAAAAAACACCAATACACTATTGTTATAGTCTTTGGTTTAAAATTTATATCCATTAATTCCATAATAGAATGATGTTATCACATTTAAACTTGGGCCACCTACAAACCATATCAATGTTTCTTCTATGTCATATCAACCATGCATGGTCTCTTTAAACCATGGAAAAATAATTCTTATCCTCATTTATTACTAACATATCTTTATTCTTTGAATAACATCATTTTAACATATTAATATGTGATATTATATATGATTGAGCATCATTTTTGTTATTAAAAATTATTAAATGGGGTTGTATTATTTTTCAACCATCCACTGACATTATTTTCAAGCCATAAATCTTGTTCCCCCTAAAATTGACTAATTCATAACAAGATATTGGAAACCAATGTGCTCCAATGCAAACATGTTTTTCGTAAAAAACACTTCCACATCCTTAGAAATATACTTCTCAATAATAGAGGCTTCTGGATGATGTATATTCTTAACTTACCCATTCAATATCTCCATTTATATTTCAAAGGGATACTAATAACATTAGTATATTGGGATACAAAGCTATATGTATCCCACCAAATGAACTATTAAATAAACCCTGATATCAAAATAATATGGTGGAAATTATATTTCTAGTTGAATTTATTCTCAAAAAATTTCAGTGAATTTAGATCCATCACTTTATTTAAAATATAATTGAAAAAACACACATTAATGATAGTCAATCAATCACAAATGGGTAGTGTTTTATATAATTAAACTGGAAGGAGGTGTTTCATCATAACAATATATTCATTAGATGTTGTGCTTATTAACTTCATATAATGTAGGGACATGAAATATTTTACACTTTAAGAAAAAACTTGAGGTAACTTGATACAAAGGAGGAACTGAAAAAAAATATTTTATGCCACTTAGATAGTATATGAAAATCCAAATATATGGATGTTTTTTTTTCTTTATTAGTGGGAGATAACTCCAAATGTATTTTCATTGGTAGTAAGTCCAATATTACATTCATACCATTCTTTTTATAACCTTTAATATCTAATATTCTTCCAATAAAAATGTCATAGATATTCTTAACAAAATGTATCACATCAATGTTATTTTTAACTTCATGATATTTCAAGTATGGACGATCAAAATATATTGATCATTACTTCTATATATTTCTATTATTACTAAATCATTATGTCTTTCCAAATATGAAATTAATGTTTTTCACCCTCTCAAAATACCAATCGACTGAAAAATTATTTTGGGCAATATCAAATTCTTATATGTCATTGTATTATTTTTAAAATCTTCTATAAGAGTGATCTATAGACAAAAAACTTTGATGACCCATGTACATTATTTTTATCCCATGTTATGTTTGATAACATGAAGTACTTAATTCACAAATTAGACAAGCTTTATGTCCCTTAACACTATATCCATATAAAATTTCATATACTGGGAAATTTTTATAGTGAACAAAATCATTTAATGTATTTGTAAATATTCCTTTTTATAAGAATCATACACTCTAATACATTCCTACCGTAAGAGTTTCAAATTGTCAATTAATAGTGAAAGTAAACATCAATATTTCTTTGGGTGTGTTTTGTTCTAGAAATTATTAAACTCAACATGATATATTTCTACTTCATGAAAAATTCAGGTGATAAGTTGTAAATTACCAACAAAACAGACCACGAGTTATATTTTCTACTAAGGCTCAAATATAGATTCATTCCATCTATGCATATTCCAAGGGATATAAATCAGATTAATACTATTAAAAATTAAATCATCATTGATTTATCTACTTCATAACTTTCTTGTATTTAAACACTCCCAGCATGGATAGAAAAACATATCTCTATTTGAAACATTTTTTTTGGAAAATTCCAAAAAAGTGTTAATCCCTTCCTCATATTCATCACTTGTTCATTGTGTAGTAATAAAACTATGATTCATTATCACCTATGAAAACTTATAAGTATTAAATATAAATTATAGTATTTTGAAACTATAAGTTTAAATTTATAATTATAAATTATAGTAAAAAATTATAATTTAAAAAAAGAAAAACGATAATGATAAAAATTTATAAAAACTAATCTGATTAATAAATATAATATATTTAAGAAAACAAAATTTGTGCATTATTTTTCTTTCTATTATTTATCTCGAACATATTCTATGAATATGGAAATGTTCTATAATTGAAACATATGTTATATTGGCATCGCTGGAAAATATTATACCAATAAAGATGTTTATGATACTCTCTTAATATATTATTCACAACATTAATGTTTTTTAATATTATTGGTGGTTAATTCGAAATAATAAAAATATGTTCAAATTACAAAATTGGTATGCCCAAATTTTATAAAATTTAGTATATTTGTTATCAATAATTAAAAAAATAGAAAAAATTTCAAACTAAAAAAATAAGTTAAATGAAAATTATATAGTTTTACAAAAAAAATATGTATTCATAAGATATTAGAGAACCTGATCTTCAAATTATAAAAAATAATATTTTTTAATATATATATATATATCATTGTCAATTTATTATAATTTAATAAAACAGTAAACAAGAAAAAAAATTACACTTATAAATGAAAAATAATAATTTCCAATACCTAAAAAACATATGGTCAGTTTTGAATAGTATTTATTTTTGAAAATAGAAACTATTTAATAAAGAAATTATTTATTTATAAAAACTTAGTAAAGTAAACACAAGAAATATAAATTATTATATAATTTTTTTAAAATATATATATATATCTAATTTATAAAAAATAACACATTTTTTACCAAAAAATTGGTAAAAAAATCTCTCTAGGAATAAGTACATAACATTAATATATATTCTGGAAATAAAAAATAATATTTTTTTAGTAAAATTACCTAGAAAAAATATTTTAGAATAATAACTGTATAACTAAAAATGAAAAAATAAAATGAAACTTAAAATGATAATTCATAGTGATTATTTTTAAGAATAAATTAATTTTATTTATTAAACAACATATATGATCGAATTTTATACAATGATTAATTGAAACATACTATATTTGTAGAAAAACATGGGAATAATGAAACCAATAATTTTTTAATAAATCATAAAAAATCATATATTCATTTGATATATACCTCACTATTCAAAAATAGACAAACAAATTGTTAGACTTTAGCAGTGGGAAGGGAAAATTGTGTGTGTAGGATGATGGATGAGGTTGATGGAAGATGGTCAAAAGTAACAGAGAACAGCTGAGGTCAGCGGGTGGAAAAAGATGAAGTAGGGTAACTGTAGTGGAGGATCAATGATTGGGGTGATGGTGGGGAGTTTCAATGATGAGGGAGGGATGATTAAGGAGGTGGATCAAAAAGGAGGGTTGATTAAGGAGGGTAATGATGGGGTAAACTATAGGGGGTCAATGTAAGAGGGTTGGTGTTTTGGTTTGGGGAAAGGGAGAGTGTTGGAAGGGGTCAAGTGACTGAAACAAATTAAAATGAAAAAATTCCATTTCAATTTTTAATTATTTTAGACAGTGGTTCGTAAATAATTGATGTAAAAAACAAGTTTTTTACAATAGATATTCAATAATTTGTGTTGAAAACATGTTTTTTGTAGTTATTGAATAATCGATATAAAAAAACATTGACATGTTATTTTTTACATGGTTATTAAATAAATGACATAAAAACCACTAATAACATCAGTTATAAGTAACTAACATTATAAAGGCATAATTTTAAAAATATTTTGTACTGGTGTTTTGATTTTTCATGACTATTAGATGATCCTTAATAATATTTGATAATTAATATGTGGTAAGTGGATATGGAAAGTGATATATGAATATAAACTAGGTGGAATGAATACTTAACATAATATTTTCTATGAATAAATATTATCATATGATAGATTTTTAATGTAAAACCAATAAATAGAGGAAATTAAATATAAATATGTGAATTATAATTCTATGATAACATAATTATAATTAATAAAGACGGAAGTTGATTAATAGTGGAAAAAAGATGAATAGTGGGAATGAGCTTAAATTGATGATTTAAGGTGGATTTTGTTTTTGATTCATGTGTACATTACTTGATATATTTTTTATATTTGAATATGGTGTTTATAATTGTTTATGGATATTGGGGAAATATTTATTAAATACTTATATAGATTTTGATCCTAGAATAATGAAATTTTATAAAAAAAATACTATAATATATGAGATAGTTTGATTTAATAAATTTTCCATGGGTCATTCTAATCCATCATAGAGTCATGAAACTTACTAGTAAAATATATTTAAGTATGTTTTATGGTTTGGGATGAATTAGTAGTGGGTTGTGTATGGGTTGGGCTATATGGGAACAGGTTTGTTCCATATTCTAGAGTTTGAGAAATCATTTGGTAAGAGTTACACGGTGTTCTGTGAATTTTACACAGGTCATTCCACCATAGTATGAGGTTGTTTGATAAATATTATAGGTTTTTTATTCTTATACTTATAAGATATATTTATTTTAGGATGATTTTATAGTGATGGTGACACTCTAATCTAGTAGAAAAACCTGGTAAACTACTCTAGCGTGAATAAATGAAGGTGTGGCTGTAGAATGTTGTGTTGAATGATGTTTCTTAATTTAAAGGGTTATTTTGATATGTTTTGGTTTCATGGTGATTATATTCAACAATTTAATACCTATAATATTATACATATTAATGATTTAGTGAATTAGTCCTTGGGATCTAAATTTTGGTAGACCTGGGTGGGACTATGCTGTCATTAATAATGAGATTATATTCCCTAAAAAAATTATTTATGCTGGATGATAGAGAAAATATTTTCATCATTTTTCATATGTATTTAAATGATTTAATCCCTAATAAATTAACAATTTGATCTGATTTTCATCATTTTTTGGATTTTTGGTGAGTTTTGGACTAAAATGTGAAAAATTCTTAATTCTATAATTTTAACAGATTTTTATCACTATGATATTTCAAGTATAAATTTTACAATATTTATCCAAATTGAGTGATTATTATTGTAATTATTCATTTTTTTGGGCTTCAACTTATTCTTTTGTACCCATAGGTAATTCAAACTTCCATAGGCCTAGAGAAATCAATAAATTTGAAAATGTTTTCTAGATGACAGAATGGACCCCATTATAGTAAATGAGGTACCTTAGGATAAATAATTACAAATGATTTTATTATAGTTTCATTTAAAATATGAATCTAATCTTAATGTTCATGTTAAATTTTATAGAGATATTCGCTCATTAATGTAGCCATTAAACATGCCAAAATGGAGAAAATTTCAGTATATCCTCAGATACAAAAATTGTTATTCATTAATTCGGTCATAAACTCTAGTATAAGTTTCCAAACACTTTTAAATTTAGAGGTTTGAGATAAAACTCAATTTGAAACAACTTTCAAGAAGGACCCTTGGTTATTTTTGGCTATATGTTTGGTATTATAGGAACCAACTTATGGCAAAGAGATTCTTGAGGTGAAATTTTTTGTTCTTCCTTTTCCCTCTTTTCTTCTCCTTAGTTTTGTAATGTCATATTCGTCTCCCTTATTATCGTCTTCCCATTGCATTTAGAGGTAAAATTATTAGTTATTAGGGAATGTGAGGATTTATTTTTTCAATTCTTGAGTTATTTCACTTCATTGAATAAAAATCTTTTCTCTCTTATGTAAAGTTGATTTCGATTTATAATAATGGTTTTTATTATCACGTATGATCATATTTGATTTTTGGTTATATTTTTGTTATTACTTTGGTTAATGATCATTTTCTCCCTCCACTAGGTTCTGGTTTATATATTATTTAATATTCCAGATCATAGTGGTGAATTACTCAGTGATCGTCAGTACATGTGGGAGGGGTAGTGGACATTCTTGATTGTATGGGATAAACAAGACCCTACTGGGAATTGACTAATTCAATTGGGGGTATTAAATGAGACTCTATCACACATTGGAAGGATTGTATACCAAGATGAGATTTTGGAAAGGTTTATTCTTTCCATCACCATTTGACCAAGGGAGTGAGAGGAAATGATTATGGAATCTCGCTATAATTAACTTAGAATAAGGGGATTGGGTAAATTAGAACAAGGATACCATTTAAATTTTAAAATTGAACCCTAACGGATCACCCAAATCATATCACTATTTTCAATCATTTACTTTTCCAATTTTTTTCAATATTTTTCTTAATTCCTTTCTTTTGTTTCATTTATTTAGTTTGTTTTCAAAATAAAGAAATTCAAAAAAAAACTAAATTTTCCTCTAATTTAAAGGTGAAAACTTGATTGGGGTATGCTCCTCTCCTGATAAAACCTAGGTCGGCCGCTTTATTACATTTTAACTTAGTAAATGATTATTTTTTCTACTCACCATGATAATAACATGTCAAAACTTAGTACCATTTCTAGGGTGGTGTTGCCGATAATTTAATTTTCAAATTGAATGACTAGAACCCCAAACAAGGACCCCTTCCCCGTAGATCTTGAAATTGAAAGAATCTTGTTGATTAGAATTAGAGACCTTAATTTTCAATCTTAATTTGAGAAAATGTATATTACATAATTGAGTTAAACATCAAGTGTTTACTCTAATCCAGTCACCATGGCTAAAAATCACAACCAAACCCTTAAATACCTCTGTGCACCATGATTCCTTAATAAAAACAATCAAATTTCTATGTTAGTGTTACAAAAATTATTTTGAGATGAAACCTAACATGATATAATTTCTTACAAAATATCATTTATTAATAGAAGAAGAACCAAACAAATATATTAATTATTTTTTATATGTTTGTTTTACTTTCAGACCTCAAGGAATAGCTGAGGAGAAAGTAAAGTGGAATGCATTACCATTTTCATTTAAAGGATCTACCAAAGCATGGTTATATGGATTTCAACTAGGATATTTTCATGATTTGAATGAATTAATGGTATTTTGTGTGCAAATACTCTTCCCCACTTCATAATCACAACCATCGAAAAGGAAATCTATGTCATTAAACAGTCATCTAGAGAAACCCCTTACGAGTACTAGGAGAGATTTAAGAAGATATGTGTCAATTTCCCACATTAATAAATTAAGTAGTATCACTTCCTTGTATTCTTTTACCAAGTTTTACTAGATAATTACACAAACCATCTAGATTCATTATCTAGAGACGTGTTGATTGATAATTCACCGGAAGAGGCTAAGGGATTGAATGATAATATTTCTCAGAACTCAAAAATGTTTGGTACAAGATTTACTGACATAAGAGGTAAGGTAAGAACTTATCATACATCAACATTATTAGAAACTAATATTTAATAACTAACCAATTTAGTGTGACAGATATCCTCGAAACAACTAATTGAGAAACAATCACTAGCTAAGGAATGTGGTTTATGATCATCGCCTAATCATTCCATTGACAATTGTGCTGAAGTACAGGGAATGGATAGTTGTTTAGAAGAAACTAAGTTAAGTTAGTTCCAAAAAAAATAAAGAATAGAGATATCCTACTAAATTCTAATATGGATTTAGAAATTAGAATAATCAAGCTAGACCCCCAACCCAAAACCAGTTTGAAAAATAACCCCAATTCCAGAAATAATTCCAAAACCTACCACTATTTCAGAAAAATAAATCTTATAACCATCCTTCTAAGCACCAACCACCCACTTTCAAAAGAACAATTGAGTAACCATCCACAATTACACAACCTATTTTGAAATATCTACAATCCAAGGTTGAGATCCTAGAATATAAGTTTGATAAGATGGAAAACACAGTGGAAATACTTGTGGAAATACTATCCAAAAACCCAGGAAAAATACCATCCCAAATAGTTCCAAATACCATGGAGAATTTCATAATGATAATAAAAAGAAGTGTAAAAGAACTCCTACCACCAAAAACTCATAAACCTGAAACAATACCATCTGTATTGAGGGAGAATGAAGTTGGAAATTTTTAAATTAATGAGAAAATTCATCGAGAATATGAAAATAAGGAGAAAAAGTATAGGATAAAGAGGAAGATACAAGAAACACCATTGAGAAGAAAAAAAGGAGAAGAAATAATTAACCCCACCATTTCCATCAAGGATGATTGAATCAAATATATTTCTGGAATAAGCGCTTCAAAAATAAATTCCGGACACCTTCCAAAAAGTAAAAATTAATATCTCCATGCTTGAAACACTCAAAAAAAATTACCAGGTATGATAAATTTTTAAAGGATGTTTTCACTAAGAAGATGATAATTAAAGGTAATGAGAGGACCAACTTGGGAAGAAATCTCTCAGCCCTTATCACACCACAGTTGTCAACTAAATATCAAGATCCAGTGATGTTTTCCATTCTAAGCACCATTGGATATTTAAATTTCTCCAATACTTTATGTGATCTAGGTGCTTTAATTAATGTATTTCCTTACTCAGAATATGAAACATCCCAAACCGAGTGCTACACATTGATTCCCTGATCTGGATGGTCACATGAACTCAAGCATGCCTCTCTGTACTCCAAAGGCTGCTAACTAGTAGTGAGGGTTTAATATCAGTCATGGGGAGACTATACCCTCTTTATTAGATTAATACACCAATAGAAATAAATTATCAATAAAAAATGGCATATATTCATAACCAAGACAATAACAGTCTCATAAGAGAACTAAAACTGGAAATACAATATCAAAAATAAACAGTAGATATGTCATGCTAAAGTACATTCCTATTTTCAAAGTACAACTCAAAAGTAAAGACACTGAAAACTCCCCAAGCGAGTCCCAAACCACCTCTAGTCCACTCAACGAAGCTCCATCCCAACTCATCCATCTAACACAATGCCTTTTCCATTATCCTATATTGATATCATGAAATCTGTTTGGTTAATGAAACTACTACAAATAAGGCTTTTAAAAGCGCTAGAAACCACTTTTAACAGCACTAGAAAAGTGATGTTAATCACGGCGAAGATAAAGGGGGGTCCCCTTTATCCTCACTAAAAAATCACTGATAAAGGTCCCCCTTTATCATCACTTCTTTAGCACTGATAAAGGCTTGTGTTGTTTATTTAACAGCACACCCATCATCTAGACACCTACACACCTGCAAAAAACAGCACCTGCACACGAACAAAACACAGAAGAACGAAACAACACACACAAGAGTTTCACAAAAAATGCTATAAGAATTTACTTGACATCATGAATAATAAAATAAAACATTGCTATATACATTTCAAATAATGTTTTATATGGTTACAATTACAATTATCCAACAAATAGTTAAAAACATTAATGTTTCATCCTTTTTCATCTGTGATCCCCTCTCAAAAATTGTTGTCCATGGTATTAGTTTCCAAAAAAAGCATCCGAACTCAAGAAAAAAAATACACCTATATAAGAAAACAAATATTATGTTAGTAATACAATAATAAAATAAATTAAAAATTAATATGAATGAATACATTAATAAAATTATATCAAATATTGAAGGATGGAGGATCAGGACTCCCTCGCTCCGGTTTTTTCCGGCAGACACACTGAAAAAGAAAACCCTAGAAGTCTAAATCTGTATACCTATATTTTATTTGAGTGGTTTCACATCAAGGAACCCATTTTATTCACACTAAGGTGAAATACGGAGGGAACTTGACGGCCTTTACAGGTTCTACTGTTGGTTCTTTTGTGGATTTTAGCGACCGAAAAACACAGTGTATTATCCAAAAAGGCACAACGAAGCATGTATTGACATCCAAAAATGCTATTGCAGAAAGGTTAGGTCTTTTTAAGTTCTATATCATGGCTCAAATCAATAGATCAAAAGGAATGAAACTATGGAAACTTGTAGATCTTGTTGATCGGTTTACAAACATTTGGGGGTTTGCCGATTTTAAATGTGTTTCTTTAGGCCATGGGTTTTTCCACATTATGTTTCCTTCTATAGACTTGAAAGGGAAATTTTGGAGCACTGGGTCAATCAATTTTAGGCTAGGAACTTTGAGATTACACAATTGGCATCTAAATTTCAATTTATATGACTTTAAGGAGACTTATGTAGAGGTTTGGGTAAAAATGCATGGCTTAAACTGAATCATATGGAATCCATAAATTTTATTTGATATTGTATCTTCATTAGGAGTCCCCATAAGGATGGTCAGTGCCACATAAATGGTGTCTTTTGGCCATTTTTCTCATATTCTGGTAGAGGTTGATCTGAGTATTCCAAGTATTTCTAATATTGTGCTTTCTACTTCGCAAGATGATATTAATCTTAGAGTGGAATATGAAAAAATTCCTCTCTTTTGTGAAGAATTTATTTTTATTGGTTATACTACCTTGGAATATATAAGAAAAATTATTTTTCCTAAATTTCATCTGAAGGAACATGACTTAGATCACTATAGAAGAAGAGACAAGTGTGCTACACTCCTTAATGAGGCAGAGGGGAATGTAGATGTTGGAGTAGTTTCACCTCCTATCATAACTCCATCTTTGATTTTTGTTAATAATGTTTCTATCTCATTACATGATAAGGGTAGCCCCATTTTATATTTCACTAGGTTGGAAAAAGAAAACTTAGAAGGTATCCAATCCAGGAATGTTGCTCCAAATCATGATAGTACATTGTGTACTGCTGTCTTGTCTAGTCTAGAAAAACATGAAATCTCTTGGACTGATTTGGGAGAAAGTGAACATAATGACATTGTTTCTTTCAAGGACATGAAATCCAGAGGTTTGTATAATGACCAGGTTGTTGAAGACTCAGAGGATAGCCAAATTTCCATGGAATGTTTCACCCAGGAGGTTGTGGACCTCAATATATGGCAAGAAAAAAAGATTATATATGATAAGAACCCCAAGGGGAAGGCTAAGCTAGATGCAGTCTATTTTCCAAATACTAGATCTGAAGGATCTCTCCCATCCAAAGCAACCCAGTCTTAGGGGAGGGATTTGATTATTTCTAATTCTGAATCAAAATTTTCTGTAGGGAAAGTGATTTTTGATACTGCTACTGCCCCTGTTTCTTACAGTGTTCCTAAAGCCTCTATCCCTCGTGGAAAATAATCGACTCCATCCCTTTTTTCAGCCTCACCATATGATAAAGATAAAGGGGGTTTGTATAGAAACTCTAATATACTATTGGAACTAGTGTAGGTATTTGACAGTAAAGGTAATGGAACATTTCCTCCTAGTCATCATTTTAAAGAAAAGGTTAAAGCGATGGTATGAACTCATAATCCCTTTGATTTACTGGATTCTAAAAATAGTTGGAAGATTATGGTGCACCTTCTATGAATGTAATGACGGAATATGGGGATATTGTACACTCTAATGATTTTCATAGCCCATGGGTGCTTGTAAAAACATTTCGAAGGGGTCACCACCCTCGTGGTCGGGGCAGAAGATCCTCTTGTCACAGTATGAGCAATCACTCTCGAGTTTGCTGAGATACATTTGGATTTGTTTTTTTATTAGTCAGTTTGTACTATCCTCATTTTTGTAATAATCTACTTTTTTAATTTTAAATCTTTCTTAATTTAAGGGGTCTCACTCCTCATTCAGAAAATAATTAAAAAATGTCAATTTTAAATAAAAAAAAGATACATTTGGAGTTATACCGGTCACACCGTGCAACTTATTGAGGTGGTGTTGATTCCTACATTTCCCAAATGATTCATAGATTGTTTTTTTTAATATGTAAACAATCCGAATGGGTTTTCTCTATTTTGAGTATGTCACTTGTTCTTTTACTAACACTAATATCAAATTTCAATGACACATTTGGATTTATATTGGTCACATTGTGTGTCGGAATGAGGTTCGGTTGATTCGTACACATCAAAAATGACTCATGGATCATTTTCCTAAAGTATCAAAACAATCCTAATGTGTTTTCTCGGTTTTCATTATGTCACTTGTGTTTTTTTCTATAATTAATGCCAATTTTAAATAAAAAGAGACATGTTGAGTCATACCAATTTACATTGTGCGTTGAATTGAGGTGTGTCGATTCCTACATTTCATAAATGACTTATGGATCATTGTCCTAAAGTATCAAAACATTCTGAATGCATTTTATCATCATGTAGTGTTTCAATTGTATTTTTTTACTAAAATGTCATTTCAAACTGGAAACATTCATTTTGAGTCATACCGGTGTCATCGTGTATTGGTTTGATATGATACTACTTCATACACGTCAAAAAGAACTTATGAATCATTATCCTAAATTATGAATACAATTAGAGTGGGTTTTCTTGGTTTTCATTAAGTGATATGTTTTGATCTAAAATGTCAATTTTAAATTAATAACATACACTTTTATTCATATTGGTTACACCATATATCAGATTGAGGTGTGGTTGATTAGTACACATCAAAAATGACTGAAGGATCATTTTCCTAAATTATCAAAACAATCTAAATGTTTTTTCTCAGTTTTCAGTATGTCATTTGTGTTTATTTTAAATTAATGTCAATTTTAAATAAAAAGAGACACTTTGATTCATACCAGTTTAATTGTGCATTTAATTAAGGTGAGATCGATTCCTACATGTCAAAAATAACTTATGGATCGTTTTCCTAAAGTATCAAAACAATCTGAATGTGTTTGTTTAGTTTGTAGTATGTCAGTTTTGTTTTTTAATAAAATTTCATTTCAAATTGGAAATATGTATTTTGAGTCATATCGGTCACATCATGTGTTGGTTTGATACGAGACTTCTTTATATACATGACAAAAAACTTATGAACCGTTTTACTAAATTACGAAGACAATTGGATCAGGTTTTCTTGGATTTCAGTAAGTGACACATTTTGAGCTAAAATGTCAATTTTAAACTGATAATAGATGCTTTTAGCCATACTAGTCACACCATGCATTGGATTGAATTGAGTTTGATTATTACATGTCACAATGACTCATAGATAATTTTCATAAAGTATCAAAACAATATGAACATGTTTTCTCAGTTTTCAGTATGTCACTTGTGTTTTTTTCTAAAATTAATGTCAATTTTAAATAAAAGGAGACACTTTGAGTCATATCAATTGCATTGTGCATTGAATTGAGGTGTGTTCAATTACTACATGTCAAAAATGACTTATGGATCATTTTCCTAAAGTATCAAAATAATCTGAATGTGTTTGGTCATTTTTTCAGTATGTCACTTGTTCTTTTTACTAAAAATAATTTCAATTTTAAATAAAAAGAGACACTTTGATTCATACTGGTTGCATCATTTTTTTTATTGAGTTAGGGTTGATTTCTACTCATTTAAAATGACTTATGGATCATCTCACTAAAGTATCAAAATAACTAAATGTGTTTTCTCAATTTTGAATAGGTTAATTACTCTGATACCAACTATAATGAACTAAACATTTCATACATTGATATCACATATGAGTAGATTAATATTCCTTGAAAAAAAATAAATTAAACCTAAATATGAAACAATTAATTAATTCTATGGACAATGATGTTTCTATATAGACATCAAAATTACCTCTGTAATTGAGCATACACACCATTTTTGCTCATCCTACAAAGGCATATCACATGGATAGAAATATTCTAAAATAAAAGAACCCTAAAAAGAATAATGAAAATCAAATCAATGTTTCATTATATAATTTTTTGTTAAAATAAAGATATTATATCGTAACATTACCTTTACATCTCTCCTAAGGTTTTCTTTGGTCTAGATATAATCTAATAACAAAACTAAGGATTATTTGCACACTTCACTACTATTGGTTATCTACCGCTTAGAAAATAATTTGATCTGAACTTTGGATCCAGCTTCCCCATGATGCTCTAATCCAACACCATCTCTATGATATCATCATTCAGTGTTCACTTTTCCTTCTCTTCCTACACCCATTTACCGATTAAATGGGATTAGAAAGATAAGTAAAAGTGAATGTGGAATAATGATATCATATATATGGTGTCGGATGAGAGCATCACGGGGACGTGGGATCGAAAGTTTAGATAAGATGTTATGTTAAGCGGTAGTTAACCAATATTAGTGAAGAATCCTTAGTTTTATTATTAAATTTGTGAGTGATGCACAGCCAATATTCTTCCAACACACTACATCAGTATAAACAGTAGTATAAATGACCAAAATATATAATATAAATGGTCCATGCCATAACAGTTTTTGTCTAGTGATTTTGGAAACATGGAAACATAAAGAACTAGTTTATAATAGTCTCTCATTAAGTTATTATTTACTAGAAAGAAAAATGATTTCTAAAATATTTTTTCATAACCTAAGGATATAAAACATAATAAAGGGTGATCATAGATACTAAATAATTGTAAACAAGGGAGATATAAATGATCATATAAGGATAACATAAGTAGTAGGAATTCACCTTCATCCTATTTTTGTACAATATTCTATCAGGTATGCTTCCTATTTATTTCTAAACACATCTATATCATCTTGTGAATATGAGTTTTTGAAACAATCATGGTAGTACTGAAAAAATATAAATACACAAAGGATTAATAAATATTTTAAATGAACTAGTAATTATTTTTTAAAAATACCTCTTGAGGGATGCTAGTTTATTGATGAAATACGATCTTTTTCATAAATTTACAAACATAATAACCACAGTATTTTCCATTTGTTTATTTTGGAAACTACAGAAACATCAAAAAAAATAAGTAATTTGTTTCTATATGTGTTTGGATAGTGCAATATTATTATATATACCATGACACTTGTCCAGTTGTATATCTCATGGGTGTTCTTGTCCTTAGAACCTAGATTCATTCTATGAAGTATACAATATTGATGCATCACCCTATCATAAAAGAATCCTCATTAAAAGTTAATCTAAATTATATAACTATATGTTTAGTTCTAAAATGTTGGATCTAGTGTATTAAAAATTGACAAATTCCATCATGTGTGGTCGGTTTGTTGGATATCCATGCATTGAATCTAGAAAATAAATCTTTGGAGTATCCAAATTGACCGCAATGAGCATCCAATGCTCCTTAAAAACAAAAAAAGGAATAATTAATGAAAGAAATGAAATTATATTTGATATGATTAAATTGTAGAGTTTTACCCCTACATCGTTGAAATTAAAAAGAGTCTGTCATCCGTAATTTTTTTCAAATAATTTTATCAGGGATAACATTATTACACCCTCTTTATCAAAATTTATTTCTTATTTTGAAGAGGTTATTGAGGAATAATGAGTCCAAATTTTTTTCATGGGGAAATCCCTTCAAATGTTTTTCATATATACACCTTCAAAAAAATATAAAATGTATTTAGTCATAATTATCATAGTATATTAGCTTTTGTAAAATCAAATAATGAAAACATACCTCATGTATACATTTACAACTGAGGCACCTATCCATTTATACTTCAAGATTTCATTTACATTTTTAGCACTAATATAATCTGATTCTTCCCCTATATACATATTTTTTTCAAAATCAACTATGTGAGTATTGTCTTCTATCAACTTTGTATCCACATGAGTCTGTAATTATATTAAATGTGGATATTGGATGGGCGGAGTGAAGGTGCTCTTAGTAGATTGTTTTAATCGGTTGGTTGATCCTTGAGATATTTTTGAGCCGATATTTCATTTCACCCCCTTCTCTTTGTCATTCTATAATAACATTCATAGGTTCAGACCTTTTTTTATTAAATGTTAAAGGTTCAGCTTGAAGAATAAATTGGAAATGAATACCTCCTTGTCAAAATGTTTTTTTACAATAATTGATGGTCATGCGATGAATATTCCATCATCTTGTTCGGCTATATGAATTTCTTCATCATCATTTGGAAAAGGTAGCTCGACGCTTGTCTCATGAGCTATGCTAATCAACACTATGACGTGATCAATTGGAGGTGGTCTGTTGTTTAGCATGTCATTCTTCATATTGAACACTATAGCCCTCGCTACAAGGTGATAGGTGGGAGTTGATAGATATAAATCATAGTCATTTTTCACCCAATATAATATCAATATAGGAAAGGTATCAGTGTCTATGTGATTCACATTTCACATAAACAATTATTAAAACATTTATTACCTCAACTAAGTCATGCTTTTTAGGGGAATGGCTTGCCTCAAAACTGGTGGGGGTGGGGAGGGATCTTCACACACGGGTTGTTCTTGAGTTGTTTCTTCTATTCCCCCCCCCCCCCATAAAAATTGCTATCAACTCTCTCTGGTATTGTAATTATTCTTGAAACATAGATAATGTTTCTATCATATTTTTCATTTCCTCAATTTGATCCTCTTCTTGTTTTTATTTCTGAAAATATGTCCGGGGTGTCACCCTGAAACCCGCACCTCTAACGTGGCCATACTATTCTGGATTCTTCAAGTCCGTTGAAAGTATGTCTGCATCTAGTGTGGGTGTTTTTGATTCCTATGACTATGTCAGATAGAAAATGTAGCAAAATAAGTAATAATTGTTATGTAATTCCGATTTAAAGAAAAATAAATTTATATTATGTCATACTTACATATGTTTCCCACACTTTTTTGTGTGTTTTCATCTATCAGTATCCCCTCTTTATTTACACAAGGCTCTTTCCATAGCACATGTCATGGGATGAAAGTGGCTTTCAATTTCGATTCATCAATCTGCATATAAATAGAGGAACATGGTTATGGTGTTGTTTTATGTCACATAAAAGTATTATGATATATTTAAAATACGTACCAATTTTTTCTCAAGTGAAGTGTACCCCATACTTGCTTTATAGTAGGGTTACGCTGGTTTTGTTTCTCTTTCCTTATTTCCAACACTTAGTTGTTGTTTCTTAAATAAAAAACTATTAATCAAAGTGATGAATACAAGAAATGTGTAACGACCCAAAGTTTCATTAATGGAAATCCCTCTTGAGCTAATTAAATGTCTCTTTATGTTTATATAAAATGTCAACTTCTTCGCTTTTATGTTAAGAATTTTGATCGTTGCTAATATAGCCGTTGAACAGTGATCACATGATTAGTATAAATATAGGGCTTTAACACATCCAATTTTACTTATACAAAAGAAGTGATGGCCTCATCCAGTAGAATTACTCCGTACGAAGCCCATTTGTCGGAGCTCGGAAAAGAGGTGGCCTCTTTGGGCTTCTCCCTTGACCAAGCCCAAGTTGAGCTTCATCTTGTCAAGCTCGAACGTGACTGTCTATGGGAAAAGTGGAAGTTGATTGAAATTACCACTCGAGTGATGTTATCTGAGTCACCCCAAGAGTCTGTCACCATCGCACACCTTACCCTTAGGTCTTATGCGGCTGTTTTAAGGGGTTATGTAACAAATAATTAATACTATGTTCATGTACATTATTTTTTTTGTATATAATAATGAATATAATTTCTAGTCATTTTTGATACATTGTAAATAGTTTTTAAAGTACAAATAGTGTTTTTAGTTATTATTTAACTAAGAATTCTATTTTATTAAATTAAGGGATTTTTGAATTAAATAATATTTTAATAAAATATTATTATTATTATTAAATTAATTTTTATTAAATATAAATGATCTTATAATTTTATGAATGCAATTAAAATTTTTATTAAGGTTTGAAATCCATTTCTGTCCAAACCTGCGAATTTTCGATAAACGTCAGTTTTTATTTTAAAAGTGAAAATTAACATATTTAGAAAATTATTTAGATAAAATAAATGTTATTTTTGTAATCAGGACGTCGAAATTATCCAACAATGAATTTTTCATAATTTTCTGAGACAGTCAAATTTTTGAGTAAAAATTAAATACCGTTTAAATATATAATGTGTTTTATGACATCATAATGACCCAATAGGGATGTAATAAAATACTATAATATTTATGTTCGGCAAATATATGTTTTACCATTAAAATAATGTGATTTTGGGTTTTTTTAACTTACTTTTCAAATCATTAATGGACCCCTCAAGACTTACTCAACACCTTGCCTTTTTAAATTAATTTCCATGGGAGTGTGACTCAACTCCACATAAGCAACCCTAATATTTTAAGAAGATCAGACTTTGGCCTTATAAAATATTTTTTTCCTCTTCCCTTTTCCAAAAACCATGTGCAAAAACCATGGTATGGTTTGTGGTTTGGATTAATTTAATATAAGGGGTCCCAAACCTAAATAATAAATAATTCCCTCACCTTTCCTATATAAGCCCACCCAATCTCCCACTTCCTCCTCACTAAAATCCCTTGGAGTTCGTCCAACCTCTTCCCTACTCTCTCTAGAATCATCCCAATGTTCCCCAAGCTCCCAAGAAGCCTCTCACAAGCCTCTCTCTAGCCTTTGGAAGCACACTTCCAAGTAAGGGTTTTTTTCTTCATTTCTCTTTTTTTTCAATTTTCTTTAAGTTGTATTACCCTTTTAATTTCAATTATGAATGTTGGGGTATGGTTTCGCAACTCCCCCATACTGCCCTATTATTTTTTTAATTATGGGTGACCCCTTTATCTCTCACTAAATGCCTCCCATGTACACCCGTTACTATGCCGAAATTCCGAAAGGAACTTCTCTCTCTTCTTTTACATTCAAGCAATAATTTTGTATCATGGCTCTAAATTCCATTACAATTGTTGGGACATGTATCTATATGACCTCCTTACTGTCCATTACATGTAAATATGATAAGGAACCCATTTCTCTCTCATCAACTTTTTTTATGAATTCTTATGTCACGCTGTTACGCTGCCGAAATCGCACCGATTTTCTAAGCCAATGCCATTGTGTAGTGGATACCATGCCCATTTCTCCATCAAGGGTATCCACCTTTATGCACCTTTACATATTTATTACAAAGTTTCATGTATTAATTCCACATTCCTTTATCATGGAATAATTCTTTGTGTTTTATGAATCCATGTTTTATGATCCATGTGGCACACTTATGCATGAAATAAAATGTTCAAGAAGGGTGCACCCTTATAGTGCTCTAATGCATTGGGTAAAGTATAGTATCATGATACATCATGTGCAATGAGTGTTGACTCATGAGAATTCAAGTGCAACGATGGTTTACTCGTGCTTCATGTGCAATGAGGATTTACTCATGCTCTATGTGCAATGAGCCTTGGATCATGCTAATTCCATGTTAAGTGTTGTTGCCACATTTCCATGTTATGATTATCATGCTTTATCATGACTTTATGTTCATGTTTCTTTTATGCTCTATTGATATGCCTATTTTCTAACATGTATTTTACTCCTCATGTTATTCCATGTGTACTCCCTTACTGGGCTTTATAGCTCACCCTTTTCTTATGCATGTCCTCAGGTTATCCCATGCAATGCTAGGTACGAAGGAATGTAGTGGTCATGTAAAGGAAGTTTTCAATAAAGATGTTGTATTTCATGTTTTATGTTTTTATGTAATGATCCTAATACCCAAAGACACTAAACCTTTTGATATTCTTTGTTGTATCAAGTGAAGTTTTATGTAATAAATCATGTTTAAGTTGTAATAAAAAGCAGGGTTTGTCATAGTTGGTATCAGAGGATAGGTTTAGTTATTTTTGGGATTAGGAAACCCTTGTAAAGCCTTAGAGACAAGACTAAGTATAATAAAAACATCCCTAAGTTTTGGTAAGTACTGATTAAGTGGTTTATTAGACAAATACATCCCTGTCTGGATACGAGCAGGTAAAGGCGGCTCTGGCATAGATGTATCCTAGGGGTAAAACCCAAAAACACTGCTTTGAGCTAGACTCGAATGGGAACCGGTGCACAACAATGGGCCTTGTTTCACTCTTGGTTATGACACTCTCGGGGGATATGTGTTTATAAATTCACAATCTTATTATGAACCCTTATTAAGGGAAAAAATGCCCCTAAGAATATATGTTAGAAAGTAGATCATGAAAATCCTAGATTGAAGCCTATAGACTCATGAGTTAAGGAAATGAAAGTTTATTTATAAGTCCTAAACTTTTGTCTTTGGATTACTCTTTATGTGTTACCCCTAACATTCCTTTTATTCCAGCCAATGGCCAGTAATAGGAGGACTCGGGCTAACAATTGATGTGAAGATCAGTGTGATGACTGTACTAATGAGATGCCCAATCCAATGGGAGCGGTAATTGCGAACTTTGTCACGCTTCTCTCTCAGCTAACTCAAGCATTGAATAGAAACATGGGTCAAGAGGAACATTCAACCCCCCCCCCCTAAGAAAGAACAAGTCGTTATCGAGAGCTTCATTAGACAAAGGCCTCCTACTTTTAGTGGATCATCCGATCCCACGATCGCTGAACAATGGATCAACTCCATTGAAAAGATCTTCTCCGTCATTAAATGTTCTGAACAAGAGAAGGTTCTCCTAGCTGCCTATCGTATGGAGGTTGAAGCTGGTCAATGGTGGATGTTGATCAAAAATACGAAGCCTAAGGAGGAGATCGAGGCATTGTAATGGAAGAATTTCTGGAAGATGTTTTTCGATAAATATCTTCTGCGCACCCTCTGGATTAATATGGAAAGGCACTTCCTTTCCCTTAAGCAAAAAGATGAAGAATCTGTTGGAGCGTATGAGGCAAACTTCACAAGTCTTGTACGATATACTTCCGGCTTTGTCGTTACCCCTGAATGCAAGGTTGACCGCTTCTTTGGTGGGCTGAATCCTAGCTTGCAGAAAGCATTAGTGATCCGTGACTTCGACAGCTCTGAGTAAATTGTCTGATGTGCCCTCAGGGTCGAAATGGAGATCGGGGAATCACAGGGGTATCAGGGGGACAAGAAGCGTAAGGTGGACTTCAATGCTGGTGGTCCGATGGATAAATCCAATGGTGCTAAGAAGATCCAACACCCCACTTGCCAAAATTGCGGAAAGAAGCACCCTGGAAATTGCCTTAAGGGGATGAGAAAATGCTTCATGTGTGAAAGAGAAGGGCACCTAGCTGTTAACTGTCGGCAAGAAAGACCCACGGTTGTGACAGAGGAGAGGAATTCTCCATTTGAACCTCAACGCATTGTTCAATGCTACAAATTCATAGAACTGGGTCATTTTTCAAATCAGTGCCCTAATCCAAGGGTTTTTGGAGGAGACCAACAACCTCCAAGGCAGCAAGGAAGAGATTTTTCCATCACTTCTGCCGAAGTGAACCCCGACAACGAAGTGGTGATAGGTATGCTAGTTATTCATTCAAGAATAGTGAACGTACTTTTTGATTTAGGTTCTACGCATTCTTTTATATCTCGAAAGTTTAGTAGAACAATCCCATCACCACCACAAATCATGGAAGTAAAGATGTCGGTGAGTACGGAAAATGGGGCAATCATTGCATCCCATGAATATAAGTACTCCCCTGTTATAATCTGTGGATTTAATTTCCTGGAGAACCTCGTCATACTCCCTCTGGTGGAATTTGATGCAATTCTTGGCATGGATTGTCTTTCCTTATATAGAGCCAATATAAATTTTCAGGAGAGGGAAATCACACTCCATATAGAGAATCGACCCCCGATTCTTTACAAGTGTCAGGAGGAAGATGAATCTCTTTTAGATCCATCATCTCAAGAATGGATATTATTGCCTTATGATCATGCATATCTAGCTCAGATGATTGAGTCCAAGGAAGAAACCATCCTTGAAGAAATGACTATTGTGAGGGAATTCGCTGAAGTTTTTCCCAAGGAACTGCCTGGTCTTCCTCCTAGAAGAGATGTTGAGTTTTCAATTGAACTTATACCTGGGGCACTACCAATATCCAAGACTCCATATATAATGGATTTTGTTGAGCTTGAAGAGCTTAAGAAACAACTACAGGATAATCTGGATAAAGGGTTTATACGCCCAAGTGCTTCACCATGGGGTGCACCAGTCCTCTTCATCAAGAATAAGGATGGGTCAATGCGGCTCTGCATCGATTATCGTGAACTTAAAAAAATCATGATAAATAACAAGTATCCTCTCCCAAGAATCGATGAATTTTTTGATCAGCTTCATGGAGCACAATATTTTACCAAGGTGGACTTGTGGTCGGGATATTATCAAGTAAGGGTGAAGAAGGAAGATGTCCCCAAGACTGCTTTTCGTAAAAGATATGGGCACTATGAATTCATAGTAATTCCTTTTGGACTCACCAATGATCCAGAAATCTTCATTGACTTAATTAATAGAGTCTTTAGAGATTAACTAGACACATTTGTGGTAGTCTTTATAGATGATATTCTAATATACTCCAAAACCAAGGAGGATCATGAGGAGCATTTAAGAACTGTAATGGAGACTTTGCGCAAGGAGAAGCTCTATGAAAAGTATAGAAAGTGTGAGTTATGGTTGAAGGAAGTCTCATTATTGGGCCATATCATCACAAGCAATGGGATATCTGTGGACCCCTCCAAAACAGATGCAATTGAGGGATGGCTGAGGGCAACATCGGTAACGGATATTCGTAGCTTCTTGGGGTTAGCTGGATATTATCGACGATTTGTGAGAAATTTCTCACGATTGTCCTACCCTCTTACCAAGCTAACTCGGAAGGGAGTAAAGTTTTCTTGGAGTGAGGAATACGAATAATGCTTCAAGGAGTTGAAAAGGAGGCTTATCACTGCGCTCGTTCTCACTTTACCCACAAGTGGGAAACTTTTTGTGGTATTCACTGATGCGTCAAAGAAGGGATTAGGTTGTATGATGATGCATAATGATAAAGTGATATCCTATGCCTCAAGGAAGTTGAAAATCCTTGAGCGAAACTATCTGACACATGATCTGGAGTTGGCGGCTGTGATCTTTGCCTTGAAAATCTGGCGGCATTATCTCTATAGAGAGAAATGTGAGATATATACTGACCACAAGAGTCTTAAATATATATTCATGCAGAAAGAGCTTAAAATGTGCTAGAGAAGATGGATAGAGCTCATCAAGGATTATGATTGTTCAATACATTACCACCCTGGGAAAGCGAACAAGGTGGCAGATGCCCTAAGTAGAAAGGATCAAGCGATTCTATCAATGATGAGAATTGAGAAGGATCCAATATTCTTATACATGATGAAGATGGACATGGGAATCATAGAGAAGGGAACATCATCAATCCTTTCACAAATTATTGCTCAACCATCTCTTTTGGAAAGGTTAAAGGATGCTCAAAAGGATGATGTGGGAATTCAAGAAAAAGTGGAAGCTATCAAAAAGGGGAAATCCTCAGAGTTTAATGTTAATGAAGAAGGAATTGTGTAGTTTGGGAAAAGACTATGTGTTCCATCAAGTTCGGAGCTAAAGAAGGAACTTTTGGATGATGGACATAGTTCAAATTTCTCTATTCACCCAGGGGGCACAAATATGTATCAAGATCTCTGAGAAAATTTTTGGTGGGATAATATGAAGAAGGAGATCACTGAATATACATCAAAGTGCCTGGTGTGTCAGCAAGTGAAGGCAGAGAGGCAGAAGTCTAAGGGGATGATGCAACTATTGCCAATACCAGAATGGAAATGGGAGAACATCACCATGGACTTTGTCACTGGACTTCTAAGGACATCCAAAGGCAACAATGCAATCTGGGTTGTTGTGGATCGTCTTACAAAGATTGCACACTTCATTTCTATTCGGGAGGATTTCTCATTGGATCAACTGGCACGGATATATATCAGGGAAGTGGTAAGGTTGCATGGAGTACCACTATCTATTGTTTATGACCGAGATCCAAGATTCACCACTATGTTTTGGAAGAGTTTTCAACATGCTCTGAATACTGAACTAAACTTCAGTACGGCCTATCATCCTCAAACTGATGGCCAATCCGAGCGGACTATCCAAACACTTGAGGATATGTTGAGAGCCTAATCAATGGACTTTAAAGGAGGATGGGATCAACATCTCCCTCTAGTTGAGTTCTCTTATAATAACAATTTCCACTCGAGCATCCAAATGGCACCATATGAAGCCTTGTATGGGAAAAGGTGAAGAACACCGGCATGCTGGGATGAGGTCGGTGAGCGTAAGATGCTTGGACCAAAAATGGTTGAAGAAATGGTGGAGAAGGTGAAAACCATTCAGCAGCATATCAAGGCAGCCCAGAGTCGACATAAGAGTTATGTAGATAATCGTCGATGAGACCTTGAGTTTAAAGTTGGAGACATGGTGTTTCTACGTATATCTCCATGGAAGAAGGTCATGAGGTTTGGAAGGAAAGGGAAGTTAAGTCCAAGGTACATCGGCCCCTTTGAGATTCTTGATCATGTCGGGGCTGTAGCCTATTGACTAGCACCTCCACCTGCCATGGCCAAATACATTATGTCTTTCATGTATCCCTCTTAAGAAAGTACATATTGGACCCTTCACATGTACTCTCTTTTGAGGTGGTACAATTAGAAGATGATCTTTCTTATGAGGAGCAACCAGTGAAGATCTTAGATCATAGAGAAAAATTTCTACGAAATAAGACAATGCCCCTCATCAAGGTATTGTGGATAAACCACAAGTTTGAAGAAGCAACTTGGGAATCGGAGGATATGATGAAGCTGAGTTACCCACATTTGTTTTAGTGTGGGAAAAGGAAAATTTTGAGGGCGAAATTTCTTAAGGGGGGAATATTGTAACGACCCAAAGTTTCATTAAAGGAAATCCCTCTTGATCTAATTAAATGTCTCTTTATGTTTATATAAAATGTCCACTTCTTTGGTTTTATGTTAAGAATTTTGACCGTTGCTAATATAGCCGTTGAACAGTGATCACATGATTAGTATAAATATAGGGCTTTAACACATCCAATTTTACTTAGACAAAAGAAGCGATGGCCTCGTACAGTAGAATTGCTCCGTACGAAGCCCATTTGTCAAATCTCATAAAAGAGGTGGTGTCTTTGGGCTTCGCCCGTGACCAAGCCCAAGATGAGCTTCATCTTGTCAAGCTCGAACGTGACCGTCTATGGGAAAAGTGGAAGTTGATTGAAATTACCACTCGAGCGATATTATCTGAGCCACCCCAAGAGTTTTTCACCATCGCACACCTCACCCTTAGGTCTTATGCGGCTGTTTTAAGGGGTTATGTAACAAATAAGTAGTACTATGTTCATGTACATTATTTTTTTGTATATAATAATGAATATAATTTTTAGTCATTTTTGATACATTGTAAATAGTTTTTAAAGTACAAATAGTGTTTTTAGTTATTATTTAACTAAGAATTCTATTTTATTAAATTAAGGGATTTTTGAATTAAAAAATATTTTAATAAAATATTATTATTATTATTAAATTAATTTTTATTAAATATAAATGATCTTATAATTTTATGAATGCAATTAAAATTTTTATTAAGGTTTGAAAGTCATTTCTATCCAAACCTGTGAATTTTCGATAAATGTCGGTTTTTATTTTAAAAGTGAAAATTAAAATATTTAGAAAATTATTTAGATAAAATAAATGTTATTTTTGGAATCAAGACATTGAAATTATCCAACGGTGAATTTTTCATAATTTTCTGAGACAGTCAAATTTTTGAGTAAAAATTAAATACCGTTTAAATATATAATGTGTTTTATGACATCATAATGACCCAATAGTGATGTAATAAAATACTATAATCTTTATGTTCGGCCAATATATGTTTTACCATTAAAATAATTTGATTTTAGGTTTGTTTAACTTACTTTTCAAATCATTAATGGACCCCTCAAGACTTATTCAACACCTTGCCTTTTTAAATTAATTTCCATGGGAGTGTGACTCACCTCCACATAAGCAACCCTAATATTTTAATAATATCAGACTTTTTCCTTACAAAATATTGTTTTGCTCTTCTCTTTTCCAAAAACCATGTGCAAAAACCATGGGATGGTTTGTGGTTTGGATTAATTTAATATAAGGGGTCCCAAACCTAAATAATAAAGAATTCCCTGACCTTTCCTATATAAACTCACCCAAGATCCCACTTCCTACTCACTAAAATCCATTGGAGTTCATCCAAAATCTGCCCTAATCTCTCTAGAATCCTCCCAAGGTGCCCCAATCTCCCAAGAAGCCTCTCACAAGCCTCTCTCTAGCCTTTGGAAGCACACTTCCAAGTAAGGGTTTTTTTCTTCCTTTCTCATTTTTTTTCAATTTTATTTAAGTTGTATTACCCTTTTAATTTCAATTATGAATGTTGGGGTATGGTTTCGCAACTCCCCCATACTTCCCTCTTATTATTTTAATGATGGTAGACCCCTTTATCTCTCATTAAATGCCTCCCATGTACACCTGTTACTATGCTGAAATTCCGAAAGGAACTTCTCTCTCTTCTTTTACATTCAAGCAATAATTTTGTATCATGATTCTAAATTCCATTAAAATTGTTGGTATATGTATCTATATGACCTCCTTACTTTCCATTACATGTAAATATGATGAGGAACCCCTTTATCTCTCATCAACCTTTTTTATGAATTCTTATGTCACGCTGTTACGCTGCCGAAATCGCACCGATTTTCTAAGCCAATGCCATTGTGTAGTGGATACCATGCCCATTTCTCCATCAAGGGTATCCACATTTATGCACCTTTACATATTTATTACAAAGTTTCATGTATGAATTCCACATTCCTTTATCGTGGAATAATTGTTTATGTTTTATGAATCCATGTTTTATCATCCATGTAGCACACTTATGCATGAAATGAAATGTTTAAGAAGGGTGTGCCCTTATAGCGCTCCAATGCATTGGGTAAAGTATAGTATCATGATACGTCATGTGCAATGAGTGTTGAATCATGATAATTCAAGTGCAACGAGGTTTTACTCGTGCTTCATGTGCAATGAGGATTTACTCATGCTCTATGTGCAATGAGCCTTGGCTCATGCTAATTCCATGTTAAGTGTTGTTGCCATATTTCCATGTTATGATTATCATGATTTATCATGCCTTAATGTTCATGTTTCTTTTATTATATATTGATATTCCTATTGTCTGACATGTATTTTACTCCTCATGTTATTCCATGTGTACTACCTTACTGGGCTTTATAGCTCACCCTTTTCTTATGCATGTCCTCAGGTTATCCCATGCAATGCTAGGTACGAAGGAATGTAGTGGTCATGTAAAGGATGTTTTCAATAAAGATGTTGTATTTCATGTTTTATGTTTTTTTTAATGATACTAAGCCCCAAAGACACTAAACCTCTCGATCTTATTTGTTGTATCAAGTGAAGTTTTATGTAATAAATCATGTTTAAGTTGTAATAAAAAGCAGGGTTTTTCATAAAATTTTAAACAACATATTACCAGACACAATGTACCTAAAAATTTTTCTCTGCATGATGGCTGCTAAATGAATCCCAAGCTCCTTGGGATATCAAGTGTGCATAAAGAGGAGTTGGGTGCGGCTTGATTTTCCCTTCAAAATATTTAAGATGATATTTCATTAAAATTTTGTGGAATCCTATATGAATCCTTACTAAAACTCTTAATACATATTCCTTGTGTGATGCATATACTATAAATGAATTCTACAATCAATGATGTAGAGTAAGTCAATTTTTTAGTATTTTGTTTTATTTTAATAAAATAAAGAAATGATATCATAATGTTAACATAATCTCTTCCCACATTAGTGTCTTAAGCTCATTGAAACCATGGTCCCATGACTATACATAAATCGGCATGTGTTTCCTATTGATGATTCCAATGTGGATACTAAAGATGGATTTGTTGGGGTTAATATGTTGGCCTCGCTTATTCCATCCCACCTCGAATTTTATGCCTTTTTCTTTTTTCCTTAAGTATTTTATCTAACACTATAAAACTATGGCACTCTTGTTTTTTTTCACCACCAGGGTTTCATTGCCTACTATTTCCTTAGTTTCAATATCATCATTATGTTCCTCCAAACTGGTAGCATCGGCACTGGGACCAATAGAAATAGGTTGAGAAACTTGGTGTACCTCAGCACTGGGACTAGCAACAACAGGTTGAGAAACTTGATGTTCCTCTACACTGGGACCAACAACATCAGGTTGAGAGACCTATTGGGCCATGGGATTGGGAGCATCAGCAGGTGCAAAAGTCATTATCTGCAGAAGTGGTTTATCGTTTAATTTAGATTACATAAAAGCAGTAGAGAATAGATAATAACATAAGGTAACACAATGTATATTACAATAAAAAAATAACCTGATTATTGAACTCGCTTTTTTTTTAAGGCTGAAGAGATTTTACACCTCTATCGACTATGTAAATTCCTTCATTGTGGTCCCCTCAGATATACAAAACACCATCTATATTGGGAAAGCTACAAAATGATTTCTAAGTCCTAATGAAAGGGTCATCCACCATTGAATTTTCATCTGACCCTTCAGTTTTTTCGGTTGATAAAGGAACAATTGACCAGTTTCAGTTTGCGAGATATGGAACATAAAATACTCGTATTTCCTATGTTGCAATTATAAATGGTTCATATTTATCCCATCCCTTACCAAAATCAACTTTTACAAATATCAATTCATTTATTTTAACATCACTCCTGTTATCAACCCACTTTTATTAAAAATCAACACTTGGAATTTCGTATAATCCAACTCCCATATTTGTTTGATGATTCCAAAGTATGTCATATTCTCATAAATTGGATTTTCGTCATTAGCACTGAAAACATGCATCGCTTCAGCCACAAGTGTAACCCCACTATTCTACATGGTACTGTCTTCATCATGTTAGTTAGTATATAATGTATAACCATTAACTATATAAGAAGTGTATGATAATACATACACACTTGGTCCTCCGTCTAGCCATCAAAGCCATTCTGAAATTGAGTCTTTATTTTCATATGAATTCTTAAAAATATGGTCCTGAAACCATCCTATAAACTATCAATTATGTGTATCTGATATCTATTTTTCATCCCTAGATTGATTCAAATGCCTAACAATTTCTTTTTGGGTTTGAACATATGGGTCAACATCGAAACTATTATGCAAAACTTAAAGGTGGGCCTGATCCCGATCTGTAATATTGATTGTGACAACCTCTCTTCCAGAAATTCCTACACCCTCAAGCCACCTATTGTGACGAGATTTAGGTAGGCTAATTATTTTCACACCAAATAGGTATTCGGTACAAAATTCAATGGCTTCCTCAACAATATATCACTCTTAAATACAACCCTCTATCCGACTTTGATTTTTGAAATACCCTTTCAAAATATTCATATACCGTTCAATGGGGTACATCCACCTATAATATATAGGACCACATAGTCGAATCTATCTCACCAAGTGAACCATTAAATTAACCACCATATCAAAGAATTTTGGTGGGAATAACATTTCCAATTAACATGATATGACAGAAAATTCTCTTTCCATAGTTGGAAATTTTGTTGGGTCTATAACTTTTCTACATATAGATTTGAAGAAGAAACAGATCTTCGTTAATGTATGGTGAACATTATTGGGTAAAATGAAATGTAAATCTATAGGAATTAGATCTTGCATCAAAACATGGTAGCCATGTGATTTCAAACCCTTTATCTTTAAATCGTTCATTGATACAATGTTCTTGATATTTGATGAATACCCCTTTGAAACCTTTACGTCATTCAAGAAGTTTCAAAAATGATATCTCTCCTACCTGGAAAGAGTGTAAGCAGTAGGAGGAAGAAATTTTTTTTCACCATTCACTAGTTCCAACTCTTCTCGTATTCCCATCTCAACCATGTCCAACCAAGCCTTAATTCCATCCTTTGTTTTTCTAGGTTCATTTAGCAATGTGTTGATGACACTACCACATACATTTTTTTCAACATGCATAACATCAAGAAAATTTCTGACATGTTGACAATTCCAGTATGGTAATTCAAAAAAAACTAATCTCTTTTTCCAACTAGTTTTCGTAAGGTTTTTCAAAAATAGTTTACTAAAAGTAGTGTCCACATCTTTTACTTTCTCAAACCATTGATCACCTATTTGTGAAGATAGTTTTGTATGTTCTTCTGAACTTTATGTTCTTCTGAACTTCCATTGAATGATGTCGTCCAAGATTGGTACTTATGTCGTCAGGGTAGAAATCTTTGATGTCCAAAAAACATGGTTTTTTATGAATGTTTAAACCTAATTGATTGTGTACCTTGTTCGAAAATAAGACAACCTTGAGTTCCTTTAATGCTATATCCTGGAAAATTTCTATAAACATCAAATTTATTTATCATTCTGTACAACATGGATCTCAAAGTGAAATATTTATTTTTGTAAGAATTATACAATGTAACGCCTGAATCCCACAATAATTTCAAATCCTCGATCAATGGATCCAAATAAACATCAATATCATTACTCGGTTGTTTTGGTCCTGATATAATCATATATAACATGATTTATTTTCATTTCATGCATAACCATAGCAGTATGTTATAATTTACCAACAAAATTGGCCATGTACTATGAGTGCTACTTTGAAAACCAAAAGGATTCACTCATCTGTAGATAAAAAAAAAGACGAAGGTTTCTTGTCTCATTTCCAAATTCAGGATACTCGTGATCAATTCTCTTTTACTGAGAAGAGTCTATCGGGTGATGTAGTTTTCCATCTATAATTCTTGTATTCGCATGACATGTTAATTGTCCTATAGTCTCCTTACTTCCATATAGGCTCCAAAAACTTGGAATGATTGGAAAGTACCATACAAATCTCATAGGACTGGATTCTTCTTTCTTGTATTAAGAAGCACCACACTTTGGGAATTCTTTAAGTGATTTTTGGTCCTTGAAAAATTATATACAGTCATTTAGGTAGGCATGTATTCTTTCAGAGATCATACCCATCGATTATAGCATTTTTTTAGGCATCTTGTGTTCGACTCAAGAGCTCATTATCTTTTTGTAGCATGTCATTCAGGAGAGAAAGTAGTTCCGTAAAACTAGCGTCACTCCACCCATTTCCTGCCTTCAAATTATACAGCTTCAATATGGCTAAAAACGATGTATATTTAGTGCAACCAGCATACAATGGTGTCTTTTCATAACTCTTTAACTTCTCAAATAGTTTTGGGCAATCATGAAGTTCATCTTCAATTGTCCATATCATTTCCTCAATATGATCTTCATCATCATTCACATCTATAATCACATCCTCCATAAGGTCATCTTCATTATTCATGATTGTAATCATATTAGATGGTACATAAAACACAATACTATCCCAGCCACTACCTACATTCATTCTTTCCACGTGTTTATTCATACATGTATAACTTCAATATATTCTGTGACAGATCAAGTGTTCTTATAACTCCTCTAGACTAATTTTTCTTTAATAACAACAGCGTAAACATGGAAAAATGATTTGAGAAGGGTCATATGCATGATATTTTGAAAACATGATAAACTCTTTCACACCATCTTCATACACTTTTATCAACCAATTTGGCATTCATCCATTCTTTATTCATATTCATCCTATTTGATTTAGTAATATTAATATTTAACAAAATAATTACACAAAATATGTTCAAATAGGGTCATCATCCAACTATAAAAAATGGAACAAGCTATAGTAAACAATGCCCTTACCTTTCTATGCATTACTTAGGACCAAAGTAAATCACACCAATCTTCCCAACCACCTAATAAATGGAACTAGCTATGAGAATCCCTTGCACTATAATGTTTTAGTATCCCACATGTGATCTATATGCAGTGTTGTAAACCGGTTTTTTAGTTTTTCTATAGAAAAATAATGTATCGAGTCAAGAACTATGGAACTAAACTAATATATGGTATGATTTTACATAGAGTGATTACGGGTGGAAGAATTCATTACATGTGTTGTTATGGTTATTTGACTAGGGTGTTCATAAAGTGTCCCATAGAGTCCTCTAGTGAAGTGGTTTTCTAAGATTCAATGGAATTGCACTAGTAACAAAGTGGTGGTTCCATTGAAATGGGTAAGGTTTGGATTGATATTCAATGGTGGAGGAACTCCAACATGGAAAAAAAATGGAATACCAATCATGGAAATAACCACAACATCATACAAACACACAATCATGCTCACAATCACAACACCATACACACCAACAAACACAATTTCAGATTTTACAAAGCATCCCTTATTCAATTCCACTTGTTAGTTCAGGGGTTATCACATATGTTTTATCATCCTGGGGAATTCATTCATTATCCAAGTATATGAATATAACCAATTTCTATATTCAAATATTAAACAGGAACCAACCAATATGAAATTATTTTAGTGCGCAAACAAGGACCACCAACGACCATGATTTTCATCGGGGCATTTATCCCTTACAATTCACAACATAACCATCAATATAAAATAGTAATAATAAGAGAAAAATGTGAAACCAATGAGTAAGAGGAGAAAAATTACCACGAAGGTGCGTTCGTAGGGGAGGAGAGGCGTGTGGCAGAGGATATTTTCAACTGAAAAGAAAACATAAATTGAGAACTTATATGTTATACCTATCCAAAATAGGTCCAATGAGATTTAGGAATGGTACATGTCTAGTTAAATAGTTTTATTGTTCAATAGTGGGATTTTATTTTCCATTTATGATATATGCTTCCTATTTATTTATTTTTTGTGTATCTACTATTTTCTTAGATGTTCAACTTATGAATGGGACATGTCTGTTTTTTAGGATAAATATCATTTTTAATTTACACTAATTTATGGGTAAAATATTCCACATTAATTGTATATTTTTTCCAGGGGATATTTTTTGTCCCGTAGGGATCATGAATGCCTCTTAGGTTACACTACTACAACTTGGCCTTTTATCAGTGCTAAAAACTGACATTAACAGCGCTAGAAAAGCGTTGTTAATGCCGGTGAAGATAAAGGGGGGTCCCCTTTATCATCACTCTGAAAAGAGCTAATAAAAGAGACCTTTATCAGCGCTAAAAAACGTGATGATAAAGGACACCCTTTATCAGCGCTTTTTTTAGCGATGATAAAGGTTGCCTTTATCAGTGATTTTCGGAGAACTGATAAAGGGGACCCCCCCTTTATCTATGCCGGCATTAACAGTTCTATCTTGAGCACTGATAAAGGACACATTTATCAGCGCTTTTTTCAGTGCTCATAAAGGGCCCTATTATCAACGCTCAAAATAGCGCTGATAAAGGCACCCCTTTATCAGTGCTTAAAAAGTGCTAATAAAGGAACCTTCCCCTGCACCTACAGAACCATCACCTACACAAACCAGCACCTGAACACCTGCACAAACCATCACCTGCACACCTGCATAAAATATCACCTGCACACCACTACAAAATAGCACCCGCACAAAATATTTTGACAAAAAATGATATATGCATTTACTTAACATCATGAATACAAAAAACACACTGCTATATACATTTAAAACAATGTTTTACATGGTTACAATTACAATTATCCAACAAAAGTTATAAATATTAATGTTTCATACTTTTATATCTATGATCCTCTCTCAAAAATTGTCGTCCATGGTATTTTTTGTCAAAAAAAGCATCCGAACTCAAGGAAAAAATAACCTATATAAGAAAACAAATATTATGTTAGTAATACAATAATGAAATTAATTAAAACATTAATATGAAAGAATACATTAATATGGAAATTTGAAACTAAAATATGGAAATGATAAACTCAAATGTTTTCACTCTGATAACAATGAAAGGGAATAAGGTAAAATCAATATGTTTTTGGATGATTTATCTCATTTAATAAATACTGATTATTTATCTAATGAAAAGCTTTACCGGTCACACCATGCATCGAATTGAGGTGCGGTTGATTTTTACATGTCACAAATGACTCATGGATCATAGTCTTAAATTATAAAAACAATCCGAACGTGTTTGCTCAGTTTTTCGTACGTCACTTGTGTTGTTTTCAAAAGTTTATGTCAATTTGAAACTAATATCTGACACCTTTAGCCATACCAGGTCACATGGTGCATCAAATTGAAGTACGGTTGATTTTTACACATCACAAATGACTCAGGTATCATTTCCCTAAAGTATCAAAACAATCTGAACACATTTGCTCGGTATTTCGTATGTTAGTAGTGTTGTTTTCTAAAGTTAATGTCAATTTCAAACTGATATCAAACACTTTTATCCATACCGGTCACATCATGCGTCAGATTGAGGTGTGGTCAATTCATACACGTCACAAATGACTCATGGATCATTTTCCTAAAGTATTAAAACAATATTAACGTGTTTTCTCAGTTTTCTGTATGTCACTTGTGTTGTTTTCTAAAGTTAATGTCAATTTCAAACTGATATCAGACACTTTTAGACATACCGGTCACACCATGCATCGGATTGAGTTTTGGTCGATTTTTACACCTCACAAATGACTCATGGATCGTTGTAAAAAATAATCAAAACAATCCGAACACATTTTCTCAGTTTTCCGAATGTCACTTATGTTGTTTTCTAAAGTTAATGTCAATTTCAAACTGATATCATACACTTTTAGCCATACCAGTCACACCATGTGTCGGATTGAGGTGTGGTTGATTCTTAAACGTTGAAAATGACTCATGGATTGTTTTCATAAATTATAAAAACAATCTGAATGTGTTTCCTCAGTTTTTCATCTGTCACTTGTGTTGTTTTCTAAAGTTAATGTCAATTTCAAACTGGTATCAGACACCTTTATCCATACCACTCACACCGTGTATCGGATTGAGGTGTGGTTGATTTTTACACATCATAAATGACTCATGGATCATTTTACTAAAGTATAAAAACAATATGAATGCGTTTGATCGGTATTCCGTATGCCAGTAGTGTTGTTTTCTAAAGTTAATGTCAATTTCAAACTAATATCAGACACTTTTATCCATACCGCTCACATCAAGAGTCGGATTGAGGTGCAGTTGATTCGTACTCATCAAAAATGACTCATAAATCATTTTCCTAAAATATCAAAACAATCCTAATGCGTTTTCTAAGTATTCAGTATGCCATTAGTGTTGTTTTCTAAAGTTAATGTCAATTTCAAACTGATATCAGACACTTTTTTCCATACCGGTCACATCGTGCATTGGATTGAGGTGCGGTTGATTCTTACACGTCAAAAATGACTTATTACTCATTTTCCTAAAATATAAAAACAATACGAATGTGTTTTCTTAGTATTCCATATGTTAGTAGTGTTGTTTTCTAAAGTTAATGTCAATTTCAAACTGATATCACACACTTTTAGCCATACCGCTCACACTGTGCATCAGATTGAGTTGTGGTTGATTCGTACATGTCACAGATGACTCATGGATCATTTTTCTAAAGTATCAAAACAATCCAAACGTTTTTTCTTGGTATTCCGTATGTCAGTAGCGTTGTTTTCTAAAGTTTATGTCAATTTGAAACTGATATCAGACACTTTTAGCCATACCAGTCACATCGTGCATCGGATTGAGGTGCAGTCAATTTTTACACCTCAAAAATGACTCATGTATATTTTTCCTAAATTATAAAAACAATCCGAATGCGTTTTCTCGGTTTTCTGTATGTCACCTGTGTTGTTTTCTAAAGTTTATGTCAATTTCAAACTGATATCAGACACTTTTAGCCATAATGGTCACACCATACGTCGGATTGAGGTGTGGTCAATTTTTAAACCTCCCAAATGACTCATGTATTGTTTTCCTAAAGTATTAAAATAATCCAAATGCATTTGCTCAGTTTTCTGTATGTTTGTAGTGTTGTTTTCTAAAGTTTATGTCAATTTGAAACTGATATCAGACACTTTTATCCATACCGGTCACACCATGCGTCGGATTGTGGTGAGGTTGATTTGTAAACATCAAAAATGACTCATGGATCATTTTCATAAAGTATAAAAACAATATGAATGCGTTTTCTCAGTTTTCCTAATGTCACTTGTGTTGTTTTCTAAATTTAATTTCAATTTCAAACTGATATCAGACACTTTTATCCATACCGGTCACACCGTGCGTCAGATTGAGGTGTGGTAGATTCTTACACCTAAAAAAGAATCATTGATTGTTTTCCTAAAGTATCAAAACAATTTGAATGCATTTTCTCAGTTTTCCATATGTCACTTGTGTAGTTTTCTAAAGTTAATGTCAATTTGAAACTGATATCAGACACTTTTAGCCATACCGGGCACACCGTGCATCAGATTTAGGTGAGGTTAATTTTTACACCTCAAAAATGACTCATGGATTGTTTTCCTAAAGTATAAAAACAATCTGAATTCATTTTCTTAGTTTTCTGTATGTCACTTGTGCTGTTTTCTAAAGTTAATGTCAATTTCAAACTAATATCATACACTTTTAGCCATACCGGTCACACCGTGCGTCGGATTTAGGTGTGGTTGATTTTTACACATCAAAAATGACTGATGGATTGTTTTCATAAAATATCAAAACAATCCAAACCCGTTTTCTTGGTATTCTGTATGCTAGTAGTGTTGTTTTCTAAAGTTAATGTCAATTTCAAACTGATATCAGACACTTTTATCCATACTGGTCACACTGTGCGTTAGATTGAGGTGCGGTCATTTCGTACACCTCAAAAATAACTCGTTTATTGTTTTCCTAAAGTATCAAAACAATCTGAACGTGTTTACTCATTTTTCCGTATGTCACTTGTGTTGTTTTCTAATGTTAATGTCAATTTCAAACTGATATCAGAAACTTCTAGCCATACCGGTCACACCATGCGTCGAATTGAGGTGTGGTCAATTCATACACCTCAAAAATGACTCATGGATTATTTCCCTAAAGTATTAAAACAATATGAACGCATTTTCTCAGTTTTCCTTATGTCACTTGTGTTGTTTTCTAAAGTTAATGTCAATTTCAAACTGATATCAGACACTTTTATCCATACCGGTCACACTGTGCATTGGATTGAGGTGAGTTCGATTCGTACACCTCAAAAATGACTCATGGATTGTTGTACTAAAGTATCAAAATAATACGAATGTGTTTTCTTGGTTTTTTGTATGTCACTTGTGTTTTTTTCTAAAGTTAATGTCAATTTCGAACTGATATCAGGCACTTTTATCCATACCGCTCACACTGTGCGTCAGATTGAGGTGCGGTCGATTAGTACACGTCACAAATGACTCATGGATTGTTTTCCTAAAGTATCAAAACAATCAGAATGCATTTTCTCGGTTTTCCGTATGTCACTTGTGTTGTTTTCTAAAGTTTATGTCAATTTGAAATTGATATCAGACACTTTTAGCCATACCGCTCCCACTATGCGTCGGATTAAGGTGTGGTCGATTCATGCACCTCACAAATGACTCATGGATCATTGTTTAATGCATGAGTATATGTGTTCCAGTGAAAGGGATAGAAATCAAGAGCAACCTAGGTAAATAAATAGTTTGTTCTTGATCCACCAAGTAATAGAGTGAGGGTTCTATTGAATGTTTGTGATTTTTTGATCATCCAGAGATTATGTCTCCATGGAGGTGAGGTTTCTAGTTTTTTTTATGAGAGGATCATGTTTTTTATGATATTATTATATCCTAGTTAGGTTTTATAAGGCTATTTTAGTATGTATTAGAGTATTAGGCCTAAAGAAGATGGATAATATAGTTTTATATATCACGTGTGATGGGGAACACCCTCTTAAGGATATATAATAGTCATGGTGTGTGTGATGAGTAGGATATTCTATATAGGGATTGGTGAAGTGTGACATAGAGGATTTCCTCCTTATAATTGTATTAAGAGATCTCCCTCCCCTCCTGGACACCCCACTCATGGACACCCCCATGGACACACCCCCTCCCTCTTCTCCTGGACACCCTCATACCTAGAAACACCCTCCCTCTTGGACACACCCCCTCCTGGACACCCCCCCCCCCACTCCTGGACACCCCCCTCCCTCCTGGACACCCCCACCCACATATAAGGGAAAATAAAATTAGAAAATTGAAAATCCAAGATATTGGTTCACATCAAGATTTTAAGATGCTCGTGAGTGGACTGAATGACTATGCATCGGCGGGAAGAACATTTCCAATTCACATTTTTGTGGAATACACGGTGTTTAGTCCCTACATGACCACTAGGGTGTATAGTCTATACACATCAAGTTTCTATGGTATATATACATGGTGTGAGTGAAGTAAAACACATATCATATGGTTCTACCATTATTTAATGGCATTTACATGGTTTCATGCTGAATTATATGTCTTGGAGATACATTGTGTGTGACCTATGTGCACATGACATGTAACTTTTAAAATAAAACTTATTCCAAGTTTGAGTCAGAAGATGAGTCATGTGGTGTGAATTTTAGAGATAACTGTTGCCTGGAATTAAAATATATATAAAATACATGTATGGTGAAGCATGTTTCATTTAACTAGGCTACATACCATGTATTTTAAAAATATATAGAATCTAAAAAATATCATCTTCACACCATAAATTGTCTCATAGACTCCTCTAGAAGTGGTTTTTTAGTATTCCGTGGAATTGCACTAGTAACAAAGTGGTGGTGCCATTGAAATGGGTAATGTTTGGATTGATATTTAATGGTGGAAGAACAACAACATGGAAAAAAATGGCATATCAATCGTTCCAACAACTACAACACCATACAAAAACACAATCGTGCTCACAATCGCAACACCATACAAACCAAACAATCACAATTTTAGATTTTACAAAGCATCCCTTATTCAATTTTGTTTGTTAATTCAGGGGTTATCACAGAAGTTTTATCATCCTGGGCGCTCATTCATAAGTCAATTATACATAAATTACCAATTTTTATATTCAAATGTTCTACAAGAACCAACCAACATGCAATTCATTTAGTGCGCAAACAAGGACCACCAACGGCCACGATTTTCAGCGGGGTGTTTAGCCCATACATTTCACATTATAACTATCAATATCAAATAGTAATAACATGATAACAAGAGGAAACCAATGAGTAATATGATAAAACTCACCGTGAATGTGTCGTTAAGCACACGGCAGAGGTGCGTTCATGGTAGAGGAGAGGTGCACAACAGAGGATATTTCCAACTGAAAAGAAAACATAAAATAGGGGAAACTCATGAGAATAAAATAATCTAAAATTGATTACACCATTTACCACATCCCACAAACCCCAATAACCCACTAAAACCGAAATCAACCCACACCATACTTAAACACACCTTAAGATAACAAGAAATTATAGAACCCACCTTCGATAGAACGAGTTCAATAGACTTTTTAAAATATAAAAGATGAACATACAATGGGTAAGCCCAGACCAATAGGTCCTCATTACTAGGTATAATCCCCGAGTTTATTCTAGATAGGATATCCCAAATGAGTAATCCCTGGTCAATCCTCTATTATCACACCTTTCACGATACATACATCCTAATCGCATGACTTAAAACTTCATGGTACAGTCTTTTCAACACAAGATGTGGTATCTAGTGAGTAGGATCATATCCCTATTCAAAATCAATTATCCTAATCATACATCTTGAAAAAAATTAGGTGGAACACACATATTTCCAATGGGACACCCCTGGTACTCTTTTCCAATCTTAACATCACACCATGCCAAAACTCACCACACTATCACCAGTTACCCAACATTATTCCAAAACCCAAGGAATATACCCATGCTTCATTACCCTAAACCCATCCATCTAGGTTAAATAGTGATGGTCACATTAAAACCAAGATGTAAATCAATAGGGTTAGGAATCCAAATGATCATGTCCCTCAACCCTGTCATAACACCAAAACTCAAGAATAGAGAGTGCTTCCCTTATACAAGTCCAAGGCATGACCATTTCTTCGCTATCAACTTGATAACACCTAATATGAATCAATACCTCATGTCAAAGAGTTTACCCTGGATTTATGTATCTAAGGTATTCATAACACTAGATAACCCCACTCATTAGTCTCCCCCAACCACCAATACTCACTAACTCGCTACCATCTTGAGTCACATGCTAATGACCACTAGGATCTCACACAAACCCCTTACATCAATTCTTACACAATACATATCCCATGGGTGCCACTATTATCCCTACCTAAAAACACACATCATCTAGTGAACCAAACCAACCACTTACTATAGGTTCTCACACACCCTCTATCTAAAACAACCTATAATACAAGGGTCTCACCACCTGGGCTCTCACTCTTTTCCTCACTCTTTCCCTAACTACCCATACATAGGTTCAACTCACTTATAAAAAAACTATAAGTCAACATAATCATTCAAGGATCATCATTGCTCATTTATATTAACCCAAGAGAAGGAAAAATACTCCTACACTGACCAGCGGTGGTGGAGGCAGCAGCGGAAGAGACGGTGGAGGCAGCGGCGGAGGCGGCGGAGGCTACGACGGTGGAGGAAGCGGCGGTCATGGTGGCGGAGGCAGCGGTGGAGGCAGCGGCGGAGGCAGTGGCGGAGGTAGCGGCGGAGGATAAAAACCCAATGGCGACGGAGGAGGAGTATGAAGAAGAGTAGTAGGAGGAGGAGGAGGAGGAGGAGGAAGACAAGGACGTGGAAGAGGAGGATAATGAGGAGGAGAAGTCGTGGCAGAAGAGGATCCTGGTTCTGCTTCTCTGAAAGCTTTACCACGTACGAGATAGGAGGGCATGTTAGGGTTACTAACTAGAAACTGCTGGAACCTTTATCAGCGCTCGTCGAAAGCGCTGATAAAGGTATGTTTTATCAGTGCTTTTATTTTAGCACTAATAAATATTATAATTTTATATAAATTAAGAATAAAAACTTTTATCAGCGCTAAAATAAGTGTTGATAATTGTACCCTTTTACCAGAGCTAAAAAAGGCGCTGATAAAGGTTAGATTTATCATCACTTTTAACTAGTGCTGATAAAGGTATACCCCTTTATCAGCACTTTCTGTTTAGCGCTGATAAAGGGCAGTGCTTTCCTTACCCTGTTTTGTGGTAGTGTTAGTGTAAAGTTAGGTCAGTTGTTGGTTATGATACTAGCCTAGGCTGTATCATTACATTTCCAATTATAACTGACCCATGTCCATTTAAATATAGAATTTGGGGGGGTCAGACACTAATATATTCCCAACTCTACTGGAGTTCCTATAGGGGTGGGTCCTAATAGTATCATATCTGATATATCTTTCATAGATTGGACATTAGAGTAGTCACTGCTAAGGATTTCCTCATTTGTATGGTAATAATGTTTGTTGAAACTAGTGTGTGAAGTAGACATCAAAAACTAATAGGAAATATCTTACAAACCTCATTGAATCTTAAGAGGTTTAGTTTCATTCATCGTATAGTTATAAGTGATGTGGAATGTGAAAATAATAAGATTGGGGGTTGAATGATATGGAGATGTTGATGGAAATGAAGATGTGGTAGTGTGTTTAAATATTCATTGTATATTTTTCATTAGAATGAGGTTGGTTTAAGTAATTATATTTAGTTATGTTGTGTTATTCCATCATGAGGTTCAATATGAAGAGGTGCATTAGGAATCCAAGCATAAAATGGACTTAATCGGAAAGGACCTAAATATAAAGGAGAACAAGACATGCATCACAACACAACACAAATGTAATCTGGGAAAACATGCATCACAACACAACACATAAGGCCATTCCACAATGGGTCCCAAATGATAAATAACTACAACACAAAGGAGATGGCCACACCACAATGGTTCCTGGTAAAAACACATCTAGAATCCACATGCACGGTCAATAATGAGATCATATAATTGAGGGGAAAGGGACTATAATTCATTAGTCATCACTACACCATAACCTCTAAGCCCTCACACCCTCCACAGTGAAATGATACCAAAATTGGAAGAAATGTGCGAACTCCGCATTATAAGAATTCACACCACAACCAACACTCCATGACACAACTATTACAAAACAACTAGAACCATAAAAACTACCTTCCAAATCATAGTTCCCCAACCATACCACAGGAACAACCTCCACAATGTATAATATTTACTATGTCATGGAATCTATTTCCATTTAAAAAATCAGTTCAACTTCTCTCTTTCACCTTCGAAACAAACCCTAGGTTATTCTTTAAAATACAAGGGTGTCACATAGATATGCACTAGATAGACCTCACTTTTGAAGGAGAGTGTAACTCATTAATATCTATCTTTCACCATAACAAGGCAAGAATAAAAACCCCTTGCCTTTTACACACCTAGAGGCATAACCCATACATATGCCTTTTTTCAATGAAAAGGCGCAATCTATGATCTGCTTTTTGGTTAGGTTAGCATAACCAGGTCACATACCTTTTAATGGAGGTATAACTGATGTGTGAGTTGATATGGACTATGGCCAAAGGAAATTTTTTCCTGATAAGGGAATTGGAAAGTCCTAAGGCTATGATTCATATATATAGTGGTGGTAGGAATTTCCTATAAAACTTATGAGCATAGTTGGTATGGACTATGGGCAAAGGTTTTGGAATCCATGACCATTTTTCTTTTCTAAAAGTATAATTATTATAGTTATAAATTATTATACACACACACAAACATATATTTATATATTTAAATATATAGATATGTATATATTTATAAATATAGTTAATTGTATCTTATTGTTAAAGTCTTAGATAAATTATAGAAGTGGTCCTGAGATCAAATATCATCATTTTGATTAATATTTAAAATTATATAACCACATTCATAAACCATATTTGGAGATACCTATGTCTATGGTCCACCCATGGAAGTTGATGCCCTATGTAAAAGGTTACAAACCATGGCTATTGGTTACCCATAATAGGAACTACATCCACAAGCATTGTCTATGGTACTAGACCGTCTAATTATGGTTATTGCTGATGGGCTATGGAAACCAGGATAACACCCATGAGTTTCCTGATAGTGGATATAAACTATATCCATTTTCAATTAGTCTATAACCATTGTCATAACCCATGATTATTGCCTAATTTTTTACTAGTGTGAGAATCGGGCTGGGCAAATTGATGGGTTCTGGTATAACCTTAGTGAGGTTTGGGGATAGAATAGAGCCCTTATGTATTTTATTCTTCTATTTATTTTTTATATGTGATAATCCCAATAGGTGGTCGTTGAGACCAAATTCCTTTTTTTGTATTTTTTTCAATGAACATGAAGTTTCAATAAGCTTTATTTCAATATATAATAGAGAAGAACAATTTATAAGTAGGTTGGAGATCCCAATATTTTTGACACAATTAAATGAGTTACTAAGAAATTCATTATTACGTGTGATGAATTGTTAATATTAAAAGAGTATTGAAGAAATAACTTTTTCCATGGAAGGAATTCTGATTACTTCTAATTCAATTTATATGGAAAGGAAAAATAAATGCCTTGAGAAGTATATAATATATTTGGATATTAATAAGGAAATTTTAAAAAATAGAGAGATGAGTCCTACATGTTTTTCTTTAAAGGTTGTTGCTATTATATTAATCAAGACTCTAGAATTTAAGAAGATAATATAAAGCTAAAATATTTTCCAACTCTAAAATATAGACACTACTAGAGAAGCTATCCATCATATAGGCTATCGACCAAGCATAAAGGTAGGATCTATCCAAAAGTAGCATGTATGGGGGTATAAATAGTTAGAATAGGTCTATGTAGGTAGAAATATCATGTGGAAGCATAAGTGATAGAATAACCATATGAATTTAGTGGGGATATGAATTTATCTAATAAGTATATCCACTATAATAAAGAATAATAAACTATAAACTAAGAGAGGAATAGGTAATTATCAAAATAAAAATAATCAAATTGAGAGGGGATATGAATTTATCAAAACAAAGACAGAGTGGAATGGAACCATTCAACCCATTTGATAATTACCAAATCCAATAAACTCTCCCAAAATTTTAATATCTCTCCCCCTTTTTGTATGATAAAAAATATAAGAAAATTAAGAGTAGCACATTGAAAATAAAAATAAATAGAGGTGATAAAAAAGAAAGGTAATGGAATATATCTAATAAGAATCTCCACCTAAGTTAAATAATAAAGAAAAATAAACAATAATAATCAAATAGTGAACAAGCATACTCAATATATATACCAACAATTAGATGAAAAACTTCCCCAAAACTCAATGATATACCAACAATTAGATGAAAACTCCCCCAAACCCTATGCACCCTATGGAAACCAAGGAAACTGCAATAGAGACTCACTGGGGGGAATCTATGCGTTGTAGAGGAGGCTACTGGGATGTTAGTCTAATGATGAGGGCACGCCAGAGCAGGTTAGGTGGACAAGGGGGCCCCACAAGGAGGGGGAGGAGGAGGAGGGGGAGGAGGAGGAGGAGGGGATGTGGAGGAGAAGGATTAGGAGGCAGTAGCGGTGGAGGAGGAGGAGGAGGGGTCACAGAAGAGGATGGATCAATGGTACAGGGGTCCGCTTCTGCGAAGGCTTAAAAGGGTGCGAAAGAGGAGGAGCCTGTTGGGGTTCTTTTATAAAACTCGCTGGAACCTTTATCAGCGCTAGTTAAAAGCACTGAAATAAAGGTATGTATTATTAGTGCTAAAATAAAAAGCACTAATAAAACATACCTTTATCATCACTTTGTTAGTGCTGAAAAAAGACTTATTTATCAGCGCTAAAATTATAGCGCTGATAAATATGTCTTTTATCAGCATTTTTTTAGCACTGATAAAGGACATCGTTATCAGAACAATTTCACAACCAATTAAATAATTATTTAAATAAATATAAATTTATTTTCATTTATTTATAAATATTTGTATATATTTATAAATATATCTATTTAATTATATATTTATAACTTTATTAGTAGTATAATAAATATATTTATTATAATTTCATAATTATTTACATATATATATATAGTTATAATTATAATTATAAATAGTATATATTTATAAATATTGGTATATAATTGTTAATATATATATATATATTAATAAAATTATAACATTATATATATTTTTATAATTATTTATATATATTTATATAGTTATAATTATAATTACAAGAGTATTCGAAAATTATTTATATATATCATTAAAAATATAATAAAATATATTTATTATTTAAATATATTTAATGTAATTTTATAAGTTCATTTTTTAGAACATATATAGTTTATATGGGTAACATTATGAATTAATTAATATACCACATCAATGGACAACGTGATGTAATGTATAAATGAACATTCATGCATGATACATAATATATTTATATGCATGATCGATATATTCATTGACCAAATTCATTAGAAAACACATAAATATTCAATAATTTTAATTATAGATATATATATTAAAAAGTATTACATATTTATAAATAAAATAAAGATATCAAATATATTAAATATAACAAATATAATGAATTAATCCAATAAATCTAATAAAACTAATAAATTAATCTAATAAATCTCTAATAAATATAATAAATCTAATAAATCTAATAAATATATTTATTATTTAATTTAATTTATTATAATCTTATAATCATTTAATTATATATATATATATATATAATCTTATAAATACTTTTTTCAATTAAAATATTATATATATTTTTTGAATTATTAAAAAATATATATTAATTATAAACGTTTGTTTTTTATTTAATGTATAGAAATAAAAATTATTTTTGAATATAAATTAATAATATTTTTTGTTAAAAACTTTTATCAGTGCTATTATTAGCACTGATAAATGTGACCTTTATCATCACTAAAAAAGAACTAATAAAGGGTACACCTTTATCAATGGGTTTTTTAGCACTTATAAAGGTCAAATTTATCAGCACTTTTAGCTAGTGTTAATAAAGGCACACCCCTTTATCAGAACTTTCTACTTAGCGCTGATAAAAGACAGTGCTTCCCTTGCCCTATTTTGTGGTAGTGTGATTAGGAAGCCTGAGTATGCTATGATTACAACTCAGTAGGCCACCAAACGCAGTTTCTAAAAAATATCCAGTCAGTAATAGTGTATGTAGTTGTATAAAGAATAAAATGCAATCAATAAAGAAAACAATTTACATTTATTCATTTACTCTTTATTTAACCACATATCACTTGGGTTCTTAAGGACACCCAAACTCAAATCATATACCTTAATTTCATTGTTACCATTCATAATTTATTTCCATTGTTACAATTTATATTTTCATAATTCATGACTGAATTTCCATGTTACCATTCATCATTACATAATTGAATGTCCATGTTACCATTCAAATTTAATAATACATGATTGAATGTCTATGTTACCATTCATCATTTCATAATTAAATGTCAATGTTACAATTCATATTTAGTAAAACATGATTAAATGTCCATATTACTATTCATCATTACATAATTGAATTTTCATGTTACTATTAATATTTAATAATATATGATTAAATTTTCATGTTACCATTCATCGTTTCATAAATGAATGACCATGTTACCATTCATATTTTATAAAACATGCTTGAATTTCCATGTTACTCTTCATCATTTAATAATTGAATTCCCATGTTACTGTTCATAATACACAGTTGGATGTCAATGTTACCATTCACCATTTAAAGTCACATGTATCATAATACCACGTATATCACAATGCCACATGTATCTCAACAACCCATTAATTAATTCACAAATTAATCAATAAAATGTTACAATTTCATATTCACATCATTCCATTAATTAATTCAATAATTAATTAATCTTGTTGATTCCATTAATTGTTTCGACAATTCATTAATCATATACATTAATCTCAACATCCCAATAATTAATTAAAAAATTAATTATTCAATTCACAATATCAATATTACGTAATTAATTCCACAATTAATTATCTCAATTCACATATCTCAATATCTCATAATTAATTCCACAATTAATTTTCTCAATTGTATAATCTCAAATATCCCTAATTTAACATCTCCCTTAATTAATTAATTCACCAAATTAATTAATTCAATCAAGAACTAAATTGATAAAAATCTAGTAGAAATTATACAATTACATACACATAATTTCAATCAATACTTTGGTCTTTTAATTATAGACCACCTACCTCAATTTGGTGACAATGCTCTCTAAAAGAAGAATCCCCAATTTATGTAGAATAACAACATAGAACAAGATCCGGATCTAAAACCCTAAATCAAGATAAAAAAAAATAAAGATCCATTAAATCTAGATCTAAATCCAAAACCCTAGATCTAGATTCAAAATACTAGATCTAAATTTAACCAAAACATAGAAGAATAACCCAACAATGGATGGGAGAATAATGGGAAAGATACAGGAAATCACACGGGATACGATCCTCTTATTAGGAGGGGTGTAGATCTTCAATTCAAGCTTCAAATCCCCAAGAACAGAGGTCAGAATGGCTTGGAATCCCTTTTTTATTCTCTATAATTGATAGAAATTGATTATGAGTTGATCTAGGGTGTTTGGGGGTATAAGACGGGGGTTCAAGAATTTTTTTAATAAAATCTGGGTGATTAAAATCTTATATTCATGGTTTACTACTCAGGGAACATGGTTTCCCCTAACCGTGTGCCTAATCGTGCACCTCTTCTATGGGGTGCATGGTTTCTCCTTTTAGGTCACATAGTTTGACAAACCATGTACCAGCCATGAAAAACCCCTCTACTAATGGTTGCATAGTTTAGTATTCTATGGCCTATTGTTATGGAAAATCATGCTCCAACCATGCACTGCCCTCTTTCTTCCTTTTTTTCTCAAACTTTTACCCAAACACACCCCAAGTTAAAACCCCATTAAAAATTACTCAACATAAAGAAAAAGAGTACCTATAAATGAGCCTAAAACATCACTAGAAAATGTTGGGATTTTATAATCTCCCCACATTATAATAGCTCATCCTCAAGCTGTACTTATAAGAATCTCTAAGATTCTAAGTAAAAAAGTTCATACCACTGAGGCCTTATATCTACTTATCTTTCTCAAGTTTCCTCTTGCACATGCACATGTTTCCACAATACACGAACTATTAGCATGTTATTTCTCCACAAAACATTCTCATAGTGATCCAAACATGTATCAAGTGATCCTCAAAGGACACATCTATCTCAAGCTCAAAAACATCCATGTCGATCACATGAGAAGGTTCGGGGTGATACTTCTAAAGTTGTAACACATGGAAAACATCATGAATAGCACTATATCTCTTTGGATGATCTAATCGGTACTTCACCAGCCCGATTCTTTCTATAACCTCAAACGATCCAATGAACAAGGGCACCAAATTACCCTGTCGTTGTATCCTATGATGACCCAATCTAGGTGACACCTAAATAAATCTATTATATCAATATGTAAACTCTAAGGGTCATCATCGTCTATCATTATATGACTTATTTATACTTTAATTCATAGACATATGGTTTCAAATCAACTATACTTTATTCTATGTCTCCTGCACAAGACTTGGTCCCAATAGTTATGGTTGACCTACCTCCATCCATCATATATGTGATCTGCATAGCCTACCATAAAGAGACTCATATGGTTCCATCTGTATAGTTTCCTAATACATTTTTTATAGGAAAACCCCAAAAAATCTAGGTTCTTATCCCAAGACCCACCAAAGTCAATAACACATGCTCACAACATATCATCCATCACCTAAATAGTACGCTCCGACTACCCATCTATATGTGGGCGGAATGCTGTAATCAATAAAACTTATGTACCAAGAACCTTATATAAGCCCTGATGGAAGTTTGAAGTAAAATGTGAATCATGGTCTAAAACTATAGTTTGATTCACCCCATTAATATGGACTATATTCTGAACAAACAACTCTTTAAACTGCTCTACTCAAACAAAATTTCTGTATAGGAAAGAAATGTTTTACCTTTTTTAGTCTACACACAATCACCCATATATCATAATTCTTATAAGGTTTCCCCTAGAGTCTAACAACAAATTTCATACTCACATCATCCCACTTATATTATGGAATGGTCAATAGTTGTAGTAAACCACCTTGTCATTGATTCTCGGCCTTCACCTACTGAAAGGTACAACATCATGTCACAAACCCCATTATCTTATTTTTTCATGCCTGACCACCAAAAATTTTGACATGGGTCATGGTACATTTTGGTCACACCTAGATTTACCACCCACCAAGAGGAATGAAACTCATGCATCAGATCCTCCCACAAGCTCATAGGCACAACAACCCATTTCCTGAGATAGACGATACCATCCTCATCTATCCTTTAATCGGAAGGTGACTCCCCACCTTCATGGATTTCCCTAAAGGTAAAACACTTTGGATACTCATACTATCTATCTCTAATTGATCTCAAAAGTGTATACTCTACTAAAACTAATATCTTATTCATCTACTCCTGACTCTCCTAAACCACAACATGCATCCTAGCCAGTGGATTCATTATATTCTGCTCAACACTAGACTACTGAACAGATTGAGTCTGATTTTTCTTTCTTAAATAATATGACACACTATTTCATTTTCTCCATATATATTCTAGCTCAAAATAAAATGACTTCATATACTAAACCCATCTCCACTGTCAGAGATTCAAATATTACTTCAAAAAGATATACTTTAAGCTCTTTTAATCCATATAAACAGTGAAATTTTCACCCAACAGGTAATGTCACCAATAATTTAAAGCATAAAAATTTACTTCAAACTCGAGGTCATGTGTAGGGAAATTCCATTCATGTGGCCTCAACTACTAAGACCCATATTCCAAAAATCGATCTCCCTATATCAACACATCTCCTGGATCTATCCCAAAAGTGTCACAATGCACTATATTCCCCTCACCTAGCTTAGGTAGGATCAAGATTGGTGTTGATGTCAAGAACTTATTCAACTCTTGGAAATCATTTTCACATGCTCTAGACCATTAAAATTTTAACCCTTTTTGGTCAATCCTAAAAGTGAAATTTCCAAACAGAAAAGTCCTAGATGAACCTATGATAAAATCAAGACAGCCCCATGAAGCTATGGATACCAAATACGTTCTTGGGATGCTCCCACGAAATAACTACCTAAACCTTCTCTAAGTCCCCAAATACACCTTTCTTAGAGATAATGTGACCCAAGAAGTGTGTCTAATCAATCCAAAACTAACACTTAGATAGATTCGTGTATATCCAATGCTCTCTTAGTGTACTCAAGATGATGTCAAGATATTGGAAATGATCATCGTGGGTCTTAGATTAAACTAAGATATCATCCAAAAACACTATAACAAACTGATCCAGGTAAGGATGGAAGATTATGTTCATCAAGACCATAAACACTACAGTTGAATTCATTAACCCAAACAACATTACAAAAAAACTCATATAGGCCATACCTACTTCTAAAAACAGTCATTGGTATATCAGAAGTATGAACTCTCAACTGATGATACCCTGATCTCAAGTTGAACTTGGAAAAGACACAATCCCCTCTCAACTAGTCAAATAAATCATCGATATTCAAAATAGGATATCAATTCTTCATAATCATCTTGTTCAACTTCCGGTAATCAACACATAAGCATAGAGTCCCATCATCCTTTTTAGAAAACAAAACTAAATAACACCAAGGTGGCATACTCTGATGGATAAACCCCTTATCCACCAACTCCTCTAGTTGAGTCTTGATCTCTTGAAGATCTATTGGTTCCATTCTGTATGGTGTAATAAAAACTAACTCATCCCCCAGCATGATCTCAATATAAAATTCCACATCTCTATTAGGTGGTATCCCTAAGAAATCTTTAGGAAACACATCCTAAAATTTTTCCACCATAGGTGGAAAAAACATGCTTCACTCCTCCATCATCCAACAATAGACTAGAAACTTGGCCTATGAGCTCTCTCAGTTGCTAAATAATTGGGCATACTTGGTCTTCATAAATTTCCCACACTCCACGATGGATATATTTATCACCCTTATGAGGTTTAAAATTCACTCTCCTATAGTAACAATCAATATGGGCTCAGTATGCTACTAATTAGTCCATACCCATGATCAATTCAAAGCCTAACATTTCTAGGATGTAAATATACCATAGAAAATGATACTCCCCAACCTTGAGTTAATAAGCATTGCATAAATATATGTCTCTAGATCTTACTCCCAATAGTGTATATATCATCAATACCCTACTCATGAACTCCATTTTCAGGCACAACCCATTGACAAGTTGTGTATAAATAAATGAATGAGAGGCACTGGTATCAAATAAGGTACTAGAAAGCATATATTAACTCTCATTATTTATGGTCTAGCCTCTCTATCCAAAAATTTATGCTTAATGTCATGTAATTGTCATTCCACTATTCCTTGTGATACAGTTTGAGCTCCCTAAGATAAACTACCCTATTGGTACGGGAACTCTTTACCCAAAGCTCCACATACACTACCTCTACCTCCATGTCAAGTAGAACTCAAACTGTCAGACTGATATGTTTTATAAGATCCCCTTCCCACACCCTAGTTTTTCCTAGCTCCTCTATAACTACCCATTTTTTGGGGGTTCCTTCAGAACCTCTATAGATGTCCCATCTTACCTCAAGACTGGAACTATATTGGTGGTTGAGAAAACTATCACTGAAATTGTCTTGAGTTACCAAAATGGTGGCAGATCACATGGTCATGGACCTATGAAATTAATCCCTCTATCTGGGTAATTTGCTTCCCATTTCCCTAGATAACACTATCATGGTGACACTTCCTTATCTTGAAAGTCATACCTCCTGACCGTCTATCTAGAACCAATGGTCCTTCACTAGAATCCTTCTTTAGGTTCCCCTTAGCTATGAGATCCTAATCCACTACCTAAGAAAACTTATTTAACCTAAATACATTGACCTGGGACTTAATCACACATTTAAGTTCATCCTAGAAATGCCTCACCATAGTTGTCTCATCCCCTACCAATGCTAAAGAAAATCATTGTAAATCTATAAAAAAATCTATCATAGTCTATCATGGATATACTCCCCTGAGTCAACATCATGAACTCAGATTCTCTCTCCTACCTTAGAATCTATGGATATAATTACTCCAAGAACTTCTCTAAGAAGTACTTATATAACATAACATTAGGCTTTCTAGTCTTCACATGAATATGTCACCAGCACTTTTTCAATCCTCATAACATATAAGAGGCCAGCTTGACCCTCTTCTCAATAGAAATATCCAAATGGTCAGGTATCATCTAGATAGACTCAACCCAGAACACATCTCCCTAAATTCCACCTTATCCGGTAAAATTTAGATGGTGTTGCAACTAAATATCTCTTATCAGATCAGAAATTATTCTCACAACCCGCCCTGGGTTGCATTCCATAAGCTATATGACCCGAGCAAAGTTCTCCGAGAACTTCTTTCCAACTTCCTCACCTAGCACTATAATTTCCTCATTTTCCACCACTTGAGGATCATCCCTATCCATTTCCTCATATCATCCTCTCAATAAGCATCATCATGGAGGCATAACTCTACAATTCCAAACATGCACCTTAGGATACATTACACAATATTAACTCATTTATAGAGAAAAAAATAGGCCACAACAAGTCATTTTCCCAAACCCCACCACGTGGTCAAAATCGTGGCACTAACTCTACCTTTAACCATCCTAAACCTAGTTCATGGTTAAAAAAGGGTAAAATCATCTCATATTTAAGTTTCTCATTTTGATACCCAATTATTCAAAATGTTCATCATTTTACTATTCTTAATTTCACATTAAAAACCTTTTCATTTCAATTTTATAAGTAAGGATAAAAATAGTTCAAGTTCAAAAATTTACACATAACCAATTTTCCCGTGTGTGCCCAAAATGATTCATGTCACAATAATATTTAGTGCCTAGAATGTTCATGCAAACTCAAATCTCGTGACATATCGGACCATGAGTCAATTCTCAACAAAACTCAAAAACAACAATCACATCACACAACAAGTGAGTCACCCAATATAAAATAATATTCAACTGTAACAAAAAACAGTAATAACAACAGTCCCACCTTAGGTTCTTAGGTTCTCCCCCATACATGGTGTAGCTACTCCCATGCACGAGTTCATAACCAAGGCCCAACTCTTCCTAGTCTCCATTATACATTTAAAAAATAGTAATATAAAAGAAAATAAAATAAAACTGCTTTGATACCACTTTGTAACATCCAAGCTTGGGTTCCACACATTGGTTCCCTGAGACGGTCGGTCATATGACCTCAAGTGTGCCTCCATGTATGCCAAAGGCTTATGATTAGTAGTGAGGGTATAATATTAGTCATGGGGATACTATAACCTCTTAATTAAAACAATACCCCAGCATAAATAAATAAACTATAACAAAATTACATATATTCATAACCAGTACAATACCAATATCACAAGAGGAACAAAACTGAAAATACAATATCAAAACTAAATAGTAGATAAGTCATGATAAAGTGCATGTCAAGTGTCAAAATGAAACTCAGAAGTAAAGACAATGATATCTCCCCAAGTGGGTCCTAAACCACATCTTGTTCCCTTATCCATGCTCCATCCTGAATCATCTATCTAACAAAGGTCCTTTTCCCTTATCATGTCATGTAATCATGAAATCTATTTAGGTACCGATCAGACAGCTTGAGTAGGGTGTGAGTATAACTCAGTAGGCCACTACCAACATCATCAAAAACAAATCCAGTCAATAAAATTTTATACATTAGTATAAAATATAAAATATAAGCAATAAAGTAAATAGTTTACATTTATTCATTTACTCTTTAATTAACCACATATGACCTAGATTCGTGAGGACACCCGAACTCAAATAATATACCCGAATTTCATTGTTACTATACATAATTCATAAACAAATGCCACTTTTGTCGTTCATATTTTCAAAATTCAGGAATGAATATCCATATTACCATTAATCATTACATAATTGAATGTTCTTGTTACCATTCATATTTAAAAATACATTATTGAATGTCTATATTACCATTCATCATTTTATAATTGAATGTCCTTGTTACCATTCATATTTAATAATACATGATTGAATGTCTATGTTACAATTCATCATTATATAATTTAATTCCCATGTTACCATTCATTTTTAATTATATATGATTGAATGTACATGATACCATTCATCATTTTATAATTTAATGACCATGTTACCATTCATATTTTATAATACATGATTGGATGTCCATGTTACCATTCATCATTTCATAATTGAATGTTCATGTTACCATTCATAATACATTGTTGAATGTCCATGTTTCCATTCACCATTTAAAGTCACATATATAACAATATCACAATACCACATATATCACAATCTCACATGTATCATAATAATCCATTGATTAATTCACCGATTAGTTAATCAAATGTAACAATTGCATATTCACATAATTCCATTAATTAATTCAATAATTAATTAATTATATTCATTCCATTAATTAATTCAACAATTAATTAAGCCTCTACATTAATCTCAACATACCAAAAATCAATTCAACAATTAATTATTCAATTCAAAAACTCAATATTACATAATTAATTACAAAATTAATTATATCAATTAAAAAATATCAATATCTCATAAGTAATTCCAAAATTAATTATCTCAATTCTATAATCTCAAATATCCCCAATTTCATATCTCCCTTAATTAATTAATACACTAAATTAATTAATTAAATCAAGAACTAAATTTCTAAACATATAATAAAAATTATAAAAATACATAAAAATAATTACAATCAATACATTGGTATTTTAATTATAGTCCACCAACCTCAGTTCAGTGAAAATGGTCTCTGATGGAAGAATCCCCAATTTGTGTGGAATAATGGTGTATAATGAGATACAGATCTAAAACCCTAAATCAAGATCGAACAAATCAAGATCCCTTAAATATAGATCTAGATCTACAACCCCAGATCTATATCCACAATACTATATCTAAATCTATCCAAAATAGGGAATAAAAACCCAATAATAGATGGGATAAGAATGGGAAAGATAAATGAAACCACATGGGATAAGAACTTCTTATCAGGAGGTGTGATGATCTTTAATCTAGGCTTTGAATCACTAATAATGAAGGTCATAATGTCTTGGAATCCCTCTAGGAGGCTCTGTAATTGAGCTAAATTGATTATGGTTCAAGATAGGGCATTCAAGGGCATAATACGGGGGTTCATGAAATTTTTTAATAAACTTTCTGGGATTAAAATCCCATACGCACGGTTTGATGCTCATGGTGCATGGTTTCCCCTAACCGTGCGCCTAACCTTGCGCCTCTTCTAGGGGGTGAAATGTTTCTCATTTTAGGGCACATGGTTTGAAAAACCATGTTCCATCCATTAAAATTATATTTATATTAGGTTTTATATTTTACTATTACATGGTGCATAGTTAGGGAAAACTATGTGCCAACCATGCACTACCCTCTTTCTTCCATTTTTTCTCAAAATTTCACCTAAACACACCCCAATTTAAAACCCTAATGAAAATTACTCAACACTAAGTAAAAGAGTACATGTAAAATATATTGAGTCATCTACATAAAATTTCAAGGTTTCACAATATACACTTATTTCAATATGGGAGACTCGAATCCCACCCATGTGGTGGTCCAGCTTGCAAATAGAACCACAGTTTACCCAGCAGGAGTTCTGGAGGATATTTTTATGAAATTCCAAAATCTCTTATTCCTAGTTGACTTTTATATGCTTAATATGGAATAATATAGGATCTATTCACACTCACCCATAATTTAAGGGAGAACTTTCTTAAATAAGGCCAAAACCATCATCATTGTCCATAAAGGGACACTTTCTATGGAGTTTGAAGATAGAACTGTCCACTTCAATATTTTTCACTCTATGAGGCATCCATTAAATGATCACTCACTCTTTGAACTCTCCCATGAATGTTTTACTGATCTAATTGAATAATTAGGTATTTTCCAGGAATTCTTTTCCTTTTTGTGGAATCTTTATATTAAAAATATCATTGAACATGAGAATGCCCAAAAAAATAGATATTCAAATTTCATGTGGGAAGAAGAGGTAAAATATGATTTCTTTGATGATTAGTTAAATGGTGAAGAAGATGATATGATTTCTTGAATGTAGGAGTTCCAATCTTGGGAAGTATTAAACTTCAATTTAATTTTATCCCTGAAGAATCCCCCATATCTGGAATTAAAAACACTCCATACTGATTTGAAATATGTGTACCTTATGAAGAGATATAAATTACCAATGATAATTGTAATAATCTATTTAAAACCCAATAAGTATATTTTATTTAGATTTTAGAGATAATATACAATCGATGGATTGGATTTTAGGTGATATCTTAGGAATAAACCAAAAAATATGCTCACTTAGAATTCTTCTTGAGGGAGATTCCAAACCTGTCAGATATTCCCAAAGGAGGATAAATCCTACCTTGATGGAGGTTGTGAATAATGAGATTGAGAAACTATTAGAATCTAGTATCATCTACCCCATTTAAGATTCTAAATTGGTTAGCCCCATTCATGTAGTCATAAAAAAATATCTTAACCACTGTGAGGAATAAAAAAAATGAATTAATCCCTATGAGAATTTAGAATAGATGGAGAGTGGGGATATATTTTATGAAGTTGAATTGGGTAACTTGAAAAATCATTTCTACATCCCCTTCATTGACTATATGCTAGAGAGATTCACAGGGAGAACTCATTATTTCTTTTTGGATAGGTTTTCATGTTATTTCTAGGTACATATTTCTCCCGAGGATCAAGAGAATACTACCTTTACTTATACCTTAAGCACTTTTTCATATAAAAGGATTCCATTTGGATTATGAAATGATCCAAATAAATTTCATAGTTTCATGATAAGTATATTTTATGATCACATTGAATATTTATTGGATGTTTTCTTGTATTATTTAACAATTTTTGGAAATTATTTTGACCATTGTTTGAAAAAACTTGAAAAGGTTTTGAAATCCTACATTGAAAAGAATCTGGTTTTAAATTTTTAAAAGTTACATTTCATATTTTAGTGAGAAGTTTTACATGGAAATTTCATTTCCAAAAAAGTAATTGAAGTGGATAAATCAAAAATTGAAGTGATAAATTCATTTCCATGCCCAAAATGTGTGAAACATGTTAGATCATTTTTAGGACATGTAGGATTTTAAAGATGGTTTATCAAATATTTCAGTAATATTGATCTCCCTCTCTATAGAGTACTTTTTAAAGTTACTGGTTTTTATTTAAATGGTGTGTGTAGGGAATCCTTTAATGATTTTAAGAGGATACTTATTACCCCACTCATGGTATAGACACCAAATTGGGAAGAACCATTCGAGCTACTTTGTGATGCTTCCAACCAAGCATTTAGAGCAATCCTTTCTTAGAAAATTGAGGGAAGGAAACATGTAATTTACTATTACTTGAGAACCTTATATGTGGCCTAATTCAATTATAGAACAATAAAAACTATTTTTTAGAAGTTTTATTTTCTTTAGAAATATTTAGATCGTATCTTCTTGGAACTAAACTCGTTGTGTTTTCTGATCATACAGCTATTAGGTACTTGATGAAGAAGGATGAAGCTAAACCAAGGATAGTTAGATGAATCTTAATTCTATAGGAGTTAAAAATATAAATTAAAGTCAATAATAGAGATAATAACCAATTGTTTGATCGCTTAAGTTTACTACCCAACACTGCTGAAGATGAAATCTCAAACAAAGAGCCATTGAATGATCACATTGTAGGAGATCATTTGTACTAGATTGAAGGAAAAGTTCCTTGGTATACTGAAATAGTTAATTATCTGGTAACATCTCAGGTCCATTATCATTTAAATTTCTCAAAAAATTAAAAATTGAAATCATAATCTAGATATTACATTTGGGAAGATCCATTTATTTAGAATATTTTCAATGATCAAGTGATAAGAATATTTTTTCCTGAAAGTGAAATTGAATCTGTATTTTATTCTTTTCCACACTTTAGCTTATGGAGGAAACTTTGGACCTCAATGGAAATCAATTAAAGTTTTAGAATCGGGGATTTGTTTCCCCCCCCCCCCTTTAAATGTGATCATGAATTTTAAAAAAGGTGTGAAACTGTTTGTTTTCTATAAGTATTTAAAAGAGATAAGAAATGCCTCAAAAGACACATAATTTTTATGAAATTGTTTAAGTATGATTATAGATTTTATGGTCCCTTTACCAATTTCATTTTTAAATTATTATATCTTGGTTGTAGTTGATTATTTTTTAAAATGTGTGGATAAAAATTCCACCATGACTGACAATGATAATGTTTTTTGTGATTTTTTTAGGGCTATATTATTTTATAGCTTTAGTGTTCTTATATTCATCATTAGTGATAACAGGACTTACTTTTTAAATAGTAGATAGAATCCTTTTCTAAAAAAACTATGGGTGTATCATAAAACATAAAAACCTTATCATCTATAGAATAATGGTGAAGATGAAGTGTTCAGTAGGGAAATCAAAGGAATTTTGGAAAACACTATTAAACCAAATAGGAAGGATTGGAGACAATGGTTTGAAGACACATTATAGGAACCTAAAAAAACCAATAGTAATTAGTCCATATAGTTTGATTTATGAAAAAAATCAATTTCATATGTAATGGGAGCATAAGTCATATTGGACTATGAAAAAGATGAATTTGGATCTTGAAAGTGCTATAAAAGAGAGAAGATTGTAGTTGTAGGAGATTGAGGAAATTAAAAGGTAAGATTTTGAAAATTTTAGGATTTAAAAAGAGATAACAATAGTGTCTCATGATGATAATCCAACCAAAAGTATTTAATCCTAAAGACACACTGTTTTTATTCAAATCAAGACTCAAGTTGATGTCGGGTAAACTTTGTTCCAGATGAGAAGGTCTATTTATAGTTACTCATGCATATCCCTTTGGTGTTGTAAAGATTATGAAGGATGGATAGAATGATCCATTCACTATTGATGGAAATAGGCTAAAGAAATTCCATAGTACCTTTCAATCAGATCTAGTGTAGGATATCACACTCCTCTAACCTGATTATTAATACAAGCCATCAGGTCATACCTCTCCCTTTCATTTTATTTCTTGATGTGATTCAATTAAAAATATGCTCCCATGTTAAAGTATAATTTAATTAATTGAGGAAGTTGTATCATTTAAATGTGTTGGAGAGAATATTTGTAGTCTAGTATTTTCTATTTTTAGTTTTTCTATTTTTCAAAAAAACGTGTGTGCTTTTGAATTTTTTATGTGTTTATTTGTCATTTTTTGTGTGTTTTTTAAACCTGTGAGATCAAATGATTGTCTTTTTTATTTTTGAAACCCATGTCAATTATTTAACTAATCTATACCATGAAATTAATCTTAAATTAATGTTGAAAATAATTTATTTCAAGTTCAAAACTTTGGTAATTTCATGAAAAGACCTCTGATTTTTTAATCCCATTCCAAATCTCACTATATTTATCTTTGAAATTACTTTCCCATGAGGATTATAAACCCTTTTTTCATATTCATTACAATCAAATCACTTCTTAAGAGAATCAAACCATTATTTATTTAACCGAATTTGATTTATTCCTATCAAAACTTTAGGGTTTTAGATACTTGTGTTTTAAAGGATTGAAGAATTTATTTAGTTTTATATATATCCCCCTTTTCAAGATAATACTTTTTATTTTTTTCCTACCTTTTAAATTTAATCCTTGTATCCATTAGAATACATGAACATACTACTAGTTTGGAAAAATTACAAGACAATTTTCCCTATGCAATATGATCTTGAAGTGAAATTTCCTAATCAAGTTGAACTTAAGTGCGAGGGAAGTTATATTGTGTTGTTATTCCTCATTTGGTGATACTTTGGGTGGAAAATAAAATGAGTAAGAGATTATTTTGATACTGAAAATTTTATTTTATCAAAATTTGAACCTTTTTTTAGCTTTCATGATTACAGAAGTTGTGCCTTTCTAGATCTTCCAAAGGAGAAAGAAAGTTGTGCCTATCTGGAGATTTCAAGAAAAAAAATAGGAGTAGATAAATGTATTTTTTTTACTACTATGATATTTTAAAATATTCTTAGAGCTAATTTTCTGCTAGGGGTGAGGATAATAGAATGCTAGAGTAAAACTTATAAACATGAAATGTTTCATAAAAAAGGTCCAATCCCTCCTCATTCGACCTTAGAATTTTTGACATCTAAATCATACCAACTGAAACCCACTTAACAACCCTGAAAATAACTCTGGATAAAAACATTTCCTTGAATCACATTGGGTGAATATGTATTAATTTACCAATCCTATGGTGTCTCTTTCATGTATTTTTATTATAAAATCCTCATTTAAAATTGATATTTGTGATATGAGAAAAAATTCATGTGATGTAGGTGTTTTGTGTGCATGTTAGGAGAAATTAAGTGGGAATATATTGAATTATCTAAATGAATAACTTTAAATAATGGTTTTTGTGGAGGCATTATATCTTTTTTCTTTTTGAAAATTTGTTGGATCTCATGATTATGTGTTTTAAATTTGGTTTGATTTCATTTAAATGCTTACTTATCCAGGAGTCCAAGTGCTAAGTATGAGGGAATTGATAGAGATAATATTTTCATCATTTTACATATGTATTTAAATGGTTAATCCCTTATAACTAAACAATTTTATCTATTTTTTTTAATTTTTGTATTTTTTGTGTGTTTTGTGATAAAATGTAAAAATTTCATAATTCAGTAATTTTATTAAATTTTTTTCACTTTGGTATTTCGGTCATAACATTTCCAATATTAATTCAAATTAAGTGATTATTTTTTTATATGACTCCTTTCTTCAGGTGATTAAACTTATTATTCTTCACCTATAGCTAATTCAAACTTCCAAAGGCCCATAAAAATCAATCAAGTTGAAAAATATTTTTGGCCAATATAATAGACCCCACCTTATTAAATGAGGCATAACTTGGGGAAAAAACTTCTAAATGTGGTGATTTCAGATAGACTTAAAATAATAATCTAATATACATGTTCACATTAAATTTCATGGAAATATTATTTCATGAATTACAAAATTAATGCACCAAATTAGTGGAATATTTAAGGTATCTTTAGGCAGAAAAAGTGTGATTCATTAATTAGGTCATAACTTTTGGCAGACATATTCTAGAGGATAAATTTTTAATTCTTCCTTTTCCATATTTTTTATTGGTTTTTTAATGCCTTATTATCCCCCCATCTTCTCAACTACCATTAACATGGAGGTGTAAACTTCTGAGTGATTTGGTATGGTGAGGATTTATTTTTTCAATGCTTGAGTTCTTACACATCATGGAATAAAAAATTATCTCTTCAATGAAGTTGATTTAAATTTAAAATAGAAGTTTTTATTATCATGTATTATCATATTTGATTTTAGATTATATTTTTTTTTTTTTTGTCAATTATCATTATCTCCCTCCACTAGTTTATGGTTTATATGTGATGGAATAGACCAGTTCTTAGTGGTGAAGTACTCAGTGATCGTTGGTATGTGTGGGATGGGTAGTGTAAATTCTTGATTTTATATGATAAACAAGACCCAATTGGGAATTTCCCAATTCAATTAATGTTATTCACTACAACTCTCTCACAAATTTGAATAACTGTAGACCAAGCTGAGATTTTGGAAGAGTTTATTCTCATAACCACCATTTAACCAAGGGGGTGAGAGGAAGAGATTGTGGAATCTCACTTTAATCGACTTAGTAGAAGAGGACTGGATAAATTTGAACTTGGATAGCATTGAAATTGGAAAATTGAACCTGGCCTGATCACCAAACAAATATCACTATTTTCAATCATTTTCTTTTCTAATTTTTTCAATATTTTTCTTAATTATTTTATTTTGTTTCATTTCTTTAGTTTGTTTTCAAAATATTTCAATTTCAAAAATGACCACCTTTTCCTCTATTTTAAAGGTGACATCTTTATTATTATATGATTCTCTCTATATAAATCCTATTTTTACCAATTTACTAAATTTTAACTTTTGAAATATATTGTTTTTTATACCCCATGACAAGAATGTGTTAGTGACCTTGGTGAGAGAATGGATGGATGGTGGGGATCTGAATCCATTTTTGATATGCGATAGTGATGTAAAAGTTGTGAGTATATATATTGTAGTGGCGATTGATTCATGATGAAAATTATTATGAGGATGGTGGTGATGGTGTGGATGATATAGATAACCATAATGGATATGTGATGTGTGGGGATGGTCATACAAGTCAAGGAGGGAAGAGTATTTTAGGTTGGAAACTTTATAATACAATAATAGTTCCTGAGGGTGGAAAGCTACATAAACAATATAATTTTTAGTGGGGATATTCCCTAAGGGTGGACACTATAAAAACCAATGATATTCCCTAAAGGTGGATAGTGTCCCGACTAATATATTTATTTAGAAAGATCCCAATGGGTGGCTAGTAAATTGTTGATGTATATATGATTAGTGAGTTCCTTATAGGGTTGGATACTTATTGTTGGAGATGTACTTATAGAGTTATTAGAAGGTGGATAGATTCTAGATGTTAGTGATATTTAGTGAGCTTCTTATGGGAGGATAGTTACATAAGGATATAACACTGAGGTCCTTATATTTTGATAGCTGTACAATTTTTTTCTGTGGATGGATGGTGGTTATTGTTATAGTGACGTTTTTGTGGTGATGTGTGATGGTAAATTTGATGAGGTTTTGAAATTTATATGATTATTCTAAGAGGTTGTATGTTTAACTTTTGGGTGATTCTTGTTGGCTGATTATGTTGTTTTATTTAGTCTATACACGGTTATATTTGTCTACTTCATTCACATGGAAACATGAGAGTTCTAGGGATGAACCTACTGAGTGTGTGTGTGTGTGCATGATCATAATTTATATATTTTTCCATATTATTAAGTTAGAGTTTGTGGTGATGTCAAGAAACCTAAACTCTGGAAATAGGAGACTTTTTGGTCGACAAATATTGTGTTGTACCTTGTTTGAGGTATAGATGAAATGATACACTTATGGTTTTTTTTATTTTTGTCTTGGATTTTTTTGACATAAAATGAATTTATATACATTATTCATGTATTATAGTTATGATATAAATAATATCATCCATAATGATGTGTAATTTTCATTTAAAAAGGGTAATTTCTTCCATATATTTGTGATTTTATACCCTTAGTGTTAGTTTCCAACTCATGTCCTACTGAATGTAGGATTTTAGGGGTTATACACTAACCTATTTTCAACTCAAGAAGAGTCCAAATGAGGTTTTTAATGATAAAAAAACATTGGATTCTCTAAATTCATCAGTGAGTCCCATATCCTACAAAAATGTGTTATAACTTCCTTCATAAAGTAAAATCAAGGGGAGTGAATAAGAGATATTTCAATTTAGATAGTATTATACACTATCTTGCATACACAAATAAATTCCATGAACTCGATTATATATATATATCTCATAATAACTAAATGATATTGTCGGGGTCTAATTATTCCATACATTATTTAATGACTATAATTTGTAATTCAACCTTTGTAACATTTACAGTGGTCCTTATTTATTTAATTGATTGTTAAACTCCTATGGCAATTAATAAACCATCTATACATTATATCACTATGCGTTAGAAGTTAAAATATCTTGATAATAATTATAGAAGAGGTGTATATATGATATCTCTTATCATTCACCATGAACACCATGACATAGTTTCAAGAACCATTACATTGCACAAATCATGGTGTGATGACTCTCACTGTGTCATGGTTTATGATTTAGAGCATATTTTCAACATAAATAACCCCTAATAGGTAAACCTATAAGTTTTACCTCATAAATGATCATAATTTAAATATATGGGTTATTAAGATATATTAATATTAGCATGAGTATGGAATTATATGAAGATATATAGTTTACTCATGTGACATAAGTGTGACTTGTTTTCTATATTAAATCACTTGAGTATACCTCATATTATGTTATACATAATTTTATTGGTATAATTTTAGTGTATGTTTCATAATAATATATAATAACTTGGGTTAACATCAAAACTTACATGTGAACATTCATTCTTTGATCCTTTTATTATGTTAATATTAAATATTGATCTAATCAGGGGGTGGTTGTGTGTATATTTTTTCATTTGGTAGATTTTTCTTAACCAATATGGGATTTTTCTTCTTCTATATGATAGGTATGACATTTTTTCCACCATTAAGTAAGAATAATGAAGTGTTTGACTATACCTAGTTAAGTGAATTGTGATATGTTTATCTATTTGGATGAATTTCATGTGATGAAATCATCTATCATGATCAATATATATTGAGTAATTGATAATGATGAGTTATCCTATATGTTATTTACATGATCGATGTTTATTTATTATAATCAATGTCATAGACAAATGGATTGTATAGATATTAATGATATGGGTAAATACACATAGTTGACATGCTTATATGGAGATACATGTAGTGACCCAAATTTTCCCCAGTCAACAATGAGCTTAATTCAATGTTTCAAAGTCTTAAAACCTCCTCATGAGTAAAATTTAAAATTTACACTTGTAAATGATCTCAAAAAATTTAATCGTTATATTTATTTTATGTTATATTGTTTACTTCCAATATAAGTTTTGGTGAGTTTCTAAGCACTGTAATTTTTAGAGATATTTAATATTTATTTATTTAAATAAATATTTATATCATGAGTTTTGATGTTGAAAAATACTAAAAATAGCTTCATATGAGAAATATGACACCACCATTGGCTCTGGAGTGGTGGGTTTACCCTTGGGGTGATGTAATATTCATTCTCATTTTGGGCCCCAAGATAGCCCTTTATGGTTGATTTATTAAAATTAATAATTTAAAAAATTAGTAGTAGTGAGAACACTAAAAATCCCCCACTAAATCCCTCATTATTATTATCTCTAAGGTTAGCCACATTTTTAATTGACATAAACCCTATATCAAGAGGGAGGATGGTAATTGGATCTTAGTGGAACCAACATTAGATTAAAGGAATGGGGTATGATCTGTGATGAAAATTATGATCGGATCACATGGAGAACACAAATAGAACCATGACATCAAAAACTGATTGAATTTATGGTTATTATCCATCAAGGTATGCCTCATTATTTTTAAATTTCCTAATCTTTTCTTTGTGTTTTTGAGCCTTGAGAAATTTTTATTGACTCTTTAAACACAAAATCATGTCCTTGTAATTTATATACTTTTTATTTCTAGCTAAAACACTTAATATTTCATTGATTTACCTTTTTTATTAATTTTTAGAGGTTTTACTATTAACAAATGATGTAAAAACCCTATCCTTCCATCTATAAATTTTTACTCTATGATTTTTTATTCTTGGTCATTCTTGTTCTTTGTGTTTTTCCTTTATCCTTCACCATGGATGGTGATTCAACAAATATTGTCCTAGATCAGTGAAAAATCAAAATTTAGTTTTGTGATAAAATGATTTTGTAAAAGAAGCAAAGATCAGGGAAAGCAGGATCGATGAAGGGTGAAGAAGGGTCTCAATAAGGAAAATGTCATGATAACTTGATGGGAAGTGATGAGTGGGGCATCAGGACTGTCTGTGAATCAATTTAAAACTTTTTTATGACGATGGAAGAAAAAAATGGCCAAAAAATGTGAGGAAGTAATAAAAAAATATTTTGGAAGAGCTTTGAGTGTGGTCAAGTGGTGATAATGGTGATGATGATATTATTCTAATCATTGTTTAATTTTTAGCTAAGTTTGAACAATTTCATGTCATGTAGTTCCTAAAACACACACTGTGTAGTCCCCTTCCCCAACAATGAAAATGGTTTTCTAGAATATTAATTAGCATGCATCGTTTATGATGGTAACACATGTAATTTACCCCTAATATATGAAAATTGGAATGTACAAGGAGTACATGCCCATATGGTCATCTAGCTCAATGTAGTGTATAGGTTAGTACTACACATTGTGTAACACTTTGGCCACACACAACTCAATCTCCCCAAAAGTACATGTCAAGTGAGTTGGCTAATCCAACAAGTCATATACAATCCCTAGGATAGGTCTGTAGTATGTATATCATTTATTTGAAATTCTTTCTATAAGAATGAAATAAAATTTTATACCCCACTAATCCCACATGTCATGTACCCTAGTACACATGTCATGTAGGTTGACTAGTACACACCATGTTAAGGGTATTACAGGACCAAAATACCACTTAGGGGATAAAATCCATTTACTTTTATATCCATAGTGTCTTATATATCCTTTCCCAGTATTTGGATTTGTACACTCGAGCATCCCATCCTGATAATTTTTTTTACATAAAAATGATGGTACATCCCTATTTGGAATCAAAAGTGAGACATGAAGTGATTTGGGAAGATTAGTTTTTTATATCTTTATAGGGTCATCAACTAGGTTCGGGTGAGATGATATAAGTAGACACGGGGTTGGGTATCCCTAGGTGATGTGTTTGCAACATGGTTTGAGTCCCCGTATTCTTCATAGAGTTGTTAATCCTCCACATATTCAAGTTACAAGTCCTCTATATTGGCATGGGGTTGGTACACCCTTGTCACTAACAGGTTGTGGGTCTCCCACACAACTAATAGATTTTGGTACACCCATGCATACTCAGTGTTGGACTCACCTGTTTTGATAATCCCATGTCATGTTTTGATAATCCCAAATCATGTTTTGATAATCCCAAATCATGTTTTATTTATGTGATAATTATTTTTCTCTTACAAGATAAACATTTATGTGAAAATCATGTTTATATCAAAGTGATAACTATGTACGTTTAATCTCACTACTCCCTTATTTAAATATCTCAGTACAAAATTTCTCTGATAAAAAAGGTTACTGATACAAAGGTCACCGATGCAAAGGTCACCGATAAAAAGGTCACTGATGCAAAGGTCACCGATGCAAAGGTCATCGATGCAAAGGTCATCGATACAAAGTTCACGGATGTAAAGGTCACCGATTCAAAGGTCACCGATGCAAAGGTCACTGATGTAAAGGTCACTGATGCAAAGGTCACTGATGCAAGGTCACCGATGCAAGGTCACCATTGCAAGGTCACTAATGTAAGGTCACCAATCCAAGGTCACTATTGTAAGGTCATCGATGCAAGGTCACTAATTCAAGGTCACCGATGCAAAGCTACTGTTGAAAAGGTTACCAATGGAGAGTTATCTATGGAAGGTTACCAATGGAAGGTTACCGATGGAGAGTTATTGATAGAAGGTTACCATTGGTAAGGTTACTAATGAATGTTGTCGATGTGAACTTATTGTTTAAGCCTACCATTTTGAAGGCTACCATTACCAGTCTACCATACTCTTCTACTCCATACTTTGTCAAATTCTTAAGATTACTATAACGGTCATATTTTCTAACTTTAATGCTTCTGACATTAATTAATGCTGATTGTAGATATATCGAGAGACCATATCTAGGGATAGTTCAAGGTATGAGAAATATCACACGTTATGTAATTATTCCTATTGTCAGACCTCGAGTATAAAAGAGAAGACCAAAAAGAAGAAAACAGAGGATGAGAACCGCATCTGAACATATGAATAAACTTACATTCTAGATCAAAGATGAACTATCCAACACTTACACTGTGAACCCACAAGCATCATGAATATCATTTGGGAAAAACTCACTTCTACCTTCTGTGATTCATAAACTCTCAATCAATACAAGAAGCAGAACTCTCAGTTCAAAAATCTAGAACTTGGAGTTGTTTCACTCTGTTTTGGAGACAAATTTTAGAGAAAGACTCGAACATCAAATTCTTCACTTCAAGGAGCCAAGAGCTGAACTGAAAACACATGGAGCCTTATAAACTCAATATCATCATATTTTCTCTACTGTGTTATTTTATTTTAAATTTCTGGGAAGTGTGTGTTTGTGTCATACACACTGACTCCTATGCTTGAACTGGAGGATACAAAAATCCTCACATTAAACTTCTCTTACACCTTGTTTTCCCTTGTATAACTGTGGAAGCGACCGTGTGTGGTCTATGTTGTTTATCATTCCCAAAAATAACTATGTTAGAGGGTGTGAACCCTAGACAGTTTGTAAAAACTATTTAGAAGCCTAATACAGGTTGTGTATTAAGTTTATTTTTAATATAAACTGCTTGATGGCAGGTGATCACCAAGTGGAGAGGATTAAGTCTTAGCTTGAGACTAAACCTCTTATTTAACTTTTCTGTGCACTATATTTTTTTATACTATGTTTTAACTATTTTCCATTTCTTATAATTGCTAAAAAATTAAATTGTTTTTCATTCAATTTGATAGTTAATTTTGGTTAGTGTGTGTATATGTTTAATTCAATAAACTTGTTTCAAAAGTTGAATAAGTGTTTCATGCTAATTCAAATGAGGCCTAATCACCCTTTTGGAAACCTATTGACCAACTATAAATTTACATCTCTACTCCCTTAATTAACTGGGCCATTTCAAAATTTGGGGGATCTTTATAATAAAGTTTTTTACAAAAAATTTAAGTAGGAACTCAATTCACCCCCCTCTTGAGATTCCACTCCAACCAGTATTTGGTATCAGAGGATTTAGTTTAGTTTTTATTAATAATACCTGAACTATTGTGCAATTCATTAAATTCTTTAACTGTGATTTTAGTTGTATCTTAACACTACTGGAAATCATGCTTTTCAAAACTCTTGTATACCAACGGTTCTTTTGAACTGTTGGTATAGGTGATCTTTACCAACGGTTTTCATAAACTGTTGGTAAAGATCTGTAAAAATTGAGTTTTCCCAACAGTTTGATGAAACCATTGGGAAAAATTGGAAAAAAAGAGTTTTACCAACGGTTTAGTGAAACCGTTGGGAAAGATGAAGACTCATATACCAACGGTTCTACAGAACCATTGGTATATATAGTATTAAGAGGTTTTTCCCAATGGTTTTTTGAAACCGTTGGGATAACATAACCTTCCCAATGGTTTTTTAAAACCGTTGGGAAATAAAATCCCCAAATATCATTGATCTACAACTCCAGACATCTCGAAAATTTTTCCCTAACCGAGAGCTGGACGCACCCTCTCGAAATTTTTTCCCTAAACCTCAATCTTCGGGAAGGTTTGCCTCTAAATCTTGACACAAACGCTACTTCCCAACACCATAGGTCTGGTTTCCAATGATTTTTTCTTCCCATTTAAATCGGTATGTTTGAGTTCATTTATTTTAGATTTGTTCTTCCTGTTTAAATCGGTACGTGTGTGTTAATTTATTTTAGATTTTGTCATTATATTTTGGTGAAATATAGTGTGTATTATTATCCCCTTACTAAAATAAGGCATATATAATTTTTGGTTACGGTTTGAACCCTACTTACCAACCTACTCTAGAGGGTGCTAACTCTAATTCCCAATGGGGCATCTATCTTTGATTTAAGTAATTTTTGTTCTTCCATTCTAAATCGGTAGGTGTGCCTTCATTTATTTTATATTTATTCATTCCATTTTTCTACAATGTATTTTGTATTATGATTCCCTTATGAACACAATCAATATATCATTTTAGGTTGCGGTTTTGTTGTGATTGATCTGTATCGAATAATTTTGGTTGATATTGAAGAGGTCAATATGATCCTGAGTTATTTTATCCTTGGTTTATTTTAAATTTAAGTTCTATTGACTTGATTTCATTGGTTAGCCATAAATACAGTTAGGGTTGTCCAGTTGGGTTGGGGGGGGATGGGTTTTCCAAGTGGGGTGTAGGGGGTAGGGGTGTCCAGGTGGGGTGGGGGGGGGGGGGGGGGGCTGGGTTTTCCAAGTGGGGTGGGGGTAGGGTTGTCCAAGTGGGGGGGGGGGGGGGGGGGGCTGGGTTGTCCAAGTGGGGTGGGGGTAGGGTTGTCCAAGTGGGGTGGGGGTAGGGCTGTCCAAGTGGGGTGGGGGGGTTGGGTTGTCCAAGTGGGGTGGGGGTAGGGCTGTCCAAGTTGGGTGGGTGTGGGGTGGGGGGTAGGGTTGTCCAAGTGGGGTGGGGGAGGGGTTGTCTAGGTAGGGTGGGGGAGGGGGCTGGGTTGTCCAAATGGGGTGGGGGTAGGGCTATTTGGGGAGGGGGAGGGTGTGCAGGTGGGGTGGGGGAGGGGCTGTCTAGGTAGGGTGGGGGGATGGGTTGTCTAAGTGGGGTGACGGTAGGGCTGTCTAGGTGGGGTGGGGCTGGGTTTTCCGAGTGGGGTGTGTGGGGTAGTGGTGTCCAGGTGGGGTGGGGGGGGGGGGGGGTTGGGTTTTCCAAGTGGGGTGGAGGTAGGGTTGTCCAAGTGGGTGGGGTGGGGGGGTTGTCCAAGTGGGTGAGGGTAGGGATGTCGAAGTGGGGTGGGGGGGACTGGGTTGTCCAAGTGGGGTGGGGGTAGGGTTGTCCAAGTGGGGTGGGTGGGTGGGGGGTCTGGGTTGTCCAAATGGGGTGGGGGTAGGGCTGTCCAAGTGGGGGGGGGGGGGCTGGGTTGTCCAAGTGGGGTGGGGTGGGGGATGTCCAAGTGGTGTGGGGAGGGGGTTGGGTTGTTTATTGGTTTCAGTTTTAGTGGTGGTCAAGACGATGTCCAGCCTGATGATGATGATGGTGAGGAGTCTGATGCAGAAGAGGAGGTAGAGGAGGAGGGCGAGGCAGATGGCGAGGGCGAGGAGGAGGGCGAGGCGGATGGCGAAGGCGAGGAAGAGGGAGAGGAGGAGGGAGTTGAGGAGGTCGAGGATGATAAAGAGGGTGATGATAATGGTGATGATGGTGATGGTGATGGTGATGTGGGACAAATTGATCTGTTACATTTTTTACTAATATTAGTGAGATTTAATGTTTAATCTATTCTAGTTGTTGGTTTTATCTAGACCCATAGTATAGTATTGGAGTTTAGTTATTTTTATATATTGTTTGTTTTCATGGATGTCGATAATTTAGGACAATGATCCTTGGGTCATTTGTGACATGTACGATTCAACCCAGCCTCAATCTGAGGCACAGAGTGGCCAACACCACTCGAAGTGTCTCTCTATAGTTTAAAATGGACTTCATTTTAATTGAAAACAACTACTGACATACAGAAAACTGACCAAAAGCATTTAAATTCTGTTGAAACTTTAGGAAAACGTTCCATGAGTCATTTGTGATGTGTACGAGTCAACCCCGCCTCAATCCGAGGCTAGGTGTGGCCAGCACCACTCAAAGTGTCTCAGGTTTATTTGAAATAGACAACATTTTAAATGAAAACAACAACTGACATATGGAAAACTGACTAAACGCATTTGGATTCAGTTGAAACTTTAGGAAAACGATCCATGGGTCATATGTGACGTGTACGTGTCAACCCAGCCTCAATCTGAGGTGTGGAGTTGACATCACCACTCGAAGTGTCTCTCTATAATTTAAAATGGACTTCATTTTAATTGAAAACAACAACTGACATACATTAAACTGACCAAAAAGATTCGGATTCTATTGAAACTTTAAAAAAATTATCCATGGTTCATATGTGACGTGTAAGAGTCAACCGCTCCTCAATCTGAGTCACTGTGTGGTCAAGATCACTCTAAGTGTCTCTCTTTTGTTTAAAATGGACAACATTTTAAGTATATACAGAAAACCTACCAAATAGATTCCGATTGTGTTGATACTTTAGAAAAACAATCCGTGGGTCATATATGACATGCATGAGTCAACCCCGCCTCAATCAGAGGCGTGGTGTGGTTGGTACCACTCAAAGTGTCTCTCTTTAGTTTAAAATGGACTTCATTTTAAGTGAAAACAACAACTGACATACAGAAAACCAACCAAATGCATTCGGATTCTATTGAACCTTTAATAAAACGATCCATGGGTCATTTTTTATGTGTATGAGTCAACCTTTCCTCAATCTGAGGCACAGTGTGGCCGGAACCACTCAAATTGTCTCTCTTTCATTTAAAATAGACTTCATTTTAAGTGAAAACAATAAATGACATACGAAAAACCAAACAAATGCATTCATATTCTGTTGAAACTTTAGGAAAATGATCCATGGGTCATATGTGATGTGTATGAGTCAACCCCGCCTCAATCCGAGGCCTAGTGTGACCACCACCAATCGAAGTGTCTCGCATTTATTTGAAATGGACAACATTTTAATTGAAAACAACTACTGGCATACGGAAAACCGACCAAAAGCATTCGGAATGTGTTGAAAGTTTAAAACAATGATCAATGGGTCATAGGAGATGTGTAAAAGTCAACCCTTCCTTAATCTGAGCCATGGTGTGACCGAAACCACTCAAAGTGTCTCATTTTTTTTTAAATAAACAACATTTTAAGTGAAAACAATAACTGACATATGGAAAACCGACCAAACGCATTCTGAATGTGTTTATGCTTTATGAAAACGATACATGGGTCATATATGATGTGTACAAGTCAACCCCACCTCAATCCGAGGCACGGTGTGGCCGGCACCACTCAAAGTGCCTCTCTTTACTTTAAAATGGACTTCATTTTAAGTGAAAACAACAATTGACATACGGAAAACCAACCAAACGCATTAAGATTATGTTGAACCTTTAGTAAAACGATCCATGGGTCTTTTTTAATGTGTATGAGTCAACCTCACCTCAATCGGAGGCATGGTGTGTCCATAACCACCCAAATTTCCTCTCTTTCGTTTAAAATAGACATCATTTTAAGTGAAAACAATAAATGACATACGGAAAACTGAACAAATGAATTCGTATTCTGTTGAAACTTTAGGACAACGATCCATGGGACATATGTAATGTGTACAAGTCAACCCCGCCTCAATCTGAGGCTTAGTGTGGCCGGCACAAATTGAAGTGTCTCTCTATAGTTTAAAATGGACTTCATTTTAATTGAAAACAACAACTGACCTACGGAAAACCGACCAAACTCATTCATATTCTATTGAAACTTTAGGACAACATTCCATGAGTAATTTTTGACGTGTACGAGTCATCCCCGACTCAATCTGAGGCCAGGTGTGGCCGACACCACTCAAAGTGTCTCAGGTTTATTTAAAATAGACAACATTTTAAATGAAAACAACAACTGACATACGGAAAACTGACTAAACGCATTCAGATTCAGTTGAAACTTTATGACAACAATCCATGGGTCATATGTGATGTGTACGTGTCAACCCAGCCTAAATCCGAGGCGCGGAGTGGCCGACACCACTCGAAGTGTATCTCTATATTTTAAAATGGACTTCATTTTAATTGAAAACAACAACTGACATACGGTAATCCAACCAAACTCATTCTGATTCTATTGAAACTTTAAAGAAACTATCCATGGGTCATTTGTGACGTGTTCGAGTCAATCGCGCTTCAATCTGAGTCCCAGTGTGGTCGGGATCACTCTAAATGTCTCTCTTTTGTTTAAAATGGACAACATTTTAAGTACATATAGAAAACTGAACAAACAGATTCTGATTGTGTTGATACTTTTGCACAACAATCCATGGGTCATATATGACGTGCATGAGTCAAAGTGTCTCTCTTTATTTTAAAATGGACTTCATTTTAAGTGAAAACAACAACTGACATATGGAAAACTGACCAAACGCATTCAGATTCTGTTAAACCTTTAGTAAAACAATACATGGGTCATTTGTGATGTGTACGAGTCAACCTTGCCTCAAGATGAGGCACGGTGTGGCCGGAACCACTCAAATTGTCTCTCTTTCGTTTAAAATAGACTTCATTTTAAGTGAAAATAATAAATGACATGCGGAAAGCCGACCAAATGCATTCGGATTCCATTGAAACTTTAGGACAACGATCCATGGGTTATATGTGACATGTAAGAGTCAACCCCGCCTCAATATGAGGTCTGGTGTGGCCGGAACCACTCAAAGTGTCTCACATTTATTTTAAATGGACAACATTTTAATTGAAAACAACTAGTGGAATACGGAAAACTGACCAAACGCATTCAAAATGTGTTGAAAGTTTAGAACAATGATCAATGGGTTATATGAGAAGTGTACGAGTCAATCCTACCTTAATCCGAGCCATGGTTTGACCGGAACCATTCAAAGTGTCTCGTTTTTTTAAAATAAACAACATTTCAAGTGAAAACAACAACTAACATTTGGAAAACCAACCAAACGCATTCTGAATGTGTTTATGATTTAGGAAAATGATAAATAGATCATATATGAAGTGCACGAGTCAACCCCACCTCAATCTGAGGTGCGGTGTGGCCGGAACCACTCAAAGTGTCTCTCTTTAGTTTAAATTGGACTTCATTTTAAGTGAAAACAACAACTAACATACATAAAACTGACCAAATGCATTAGAATTCTATTGAAACTTTAGTAAAACGATCCATGGGTCATTTGTGATGCGTAAGAGTCAACATAACCTCAATTAGAGGCACGGTGTGGCCATAACCACTCAAATTGTCTCTCTTTCGTTTAAAATAGACTTCATTTTAAGTGAAAACAATAAATGACATATGGAAAACCGAACAAATGCATTCAGATTCCATTAAAACTTTAGGAAAACGATCCATGGGTCATATGTGATGTGTAAAAGTCAACCCTGCCTCAATCTGAGGCCTGGTGTGACCGCCACCAATCGAAGTGTCTCTCTATAGTTTAAAATGAACTTAGTTTTAATTGAAAACAACATCTGATATACGGAAAACTGACCAAATGCATTTATATTCTATTTAAACTTTAGAAAAACGTTCCATGAGTCATTTTTGATGTGTACGAGTCATCCTCGCATCAATATGAGGCCAGGTGTGGCCGGCACCACTCAAAGTGTCTCAGGTTTATTTGAAATAGACAACATTTTAAATGAAAACAACAACTGACATACGGAAAACTGACTAAATGCATTCATATTTAGTTTAAACATTAGGAAAATGATCCATGGGTCATATATGACGTGTACGTGTCAATATAGCCTCAATCCGAGGTGCGGAGTGGCCGACACTACTCGAAGTGTCTCTCTATAGTTTAAAATGGACTTCATTTTAATTGAAAACAACAACTGACATACGGTAATCCAACCAAACACATTCATATTCAGTTGAAACTTTAGTAAAACAATCCATGGGTCATATGTGATGTGTTCAAGTCAACCACGCCTCGATCTGAGTCGTAGTGTGGCTGGGATCACTCTAAGTGTCTCTCTTTTGTTTAAAATGGACAACATTTTAAGTACATATGGAAAAACGACCAAACAGATTATGATTGTATTGATACTTTAGCACAATGATACATGGGTCATATATGACACGCAAAATTCAACCCCGCCTTAATCTTAGGTGCGGTGTGGCTTGTACCACTCAAAGTGTCTCTCTTTATTTTAAAATGGACTTCATTTTAAGTGAAAACAACAAATGACATACGGAAAACCAACCAAACGCATTCGGATTCTGTTGAACCTTTATTAAAATGATACATGGGTCATTTGTGATGTGTAAAAGTCAACCTTACCTCAATCTGAGGCACGATGTGGATGGAACCACTCAAATTGTCTCTCTTTTGTTTAAAATAGACTTCATTTTAAGTGAAAACAATAAATGACATACGGAAACCCGACCAAATGCATTCGGATTCTGTTGAAACTTTAGGATAACGATCCATGGGTCATATGTGACGTGTACGAGTCAACCCCACCTCAATCTGAGGTCTGGTGTGGCCAACACCACTCAAAGTGTCTCACATTTATTTGAAATGGACAACATTTTAATTGAAAACAACTACTGGCTTATGGAAAACCAACCAAACACATTCGGAATGTGTTGAAAGTTTATAAAAATTATCAATGGATCATATGTGATGTGTACGAGTCAACCATGCCTTAATCCAAGACATGGTGTGACCGAAGCCACTCAAAGTGTCTCATTTTTTTTTGAAATAAACAACATTTTAAGTGAAAACAACAACTGACATACGGAAAACCGACCAAACACATTCTAAATGTGTTTATTCTTTAGGAAAATAATACATGGGTCATATATGATGTGTACAAGTCAACCCCACCTCAATCCGAGGTGCGGTGTGACCGGCACCACTCAAAGTGTCTCTCATTAGTTTAAAATGGACTTCATTTTAAGTGAAAACAACAACTAACATACGGAAAACTGACCAAACGCATTCGGATTCTGTTGAACCTTTAGTAAAATGATCCATGGGTCATTTTTGACATGTAAGAGTCATCATCACCTCAATCTAAGGCACGATGTGGCCGTCACAACTCGAAGTGTCTTAGTTTTATTTGAAATGGACAACATTTTAAGTGAAAAGTACAACTGGCATATAGAAAACCGACCAAACACTTTCGGAATATGTTGATACTTTAGGAAAACGATCCATGGGTCATATGTGATGTGTACGAGTCAGCCTCACCTCAATCTGAGACACATTGTGGTTGGTATCACTCCAAGTTTATGTATAATGTTTAAAATGGACATCATTTTTAATAAAAACCACTTGTATATATTCTTAATTGTGTATAACACATATAATTACTTATTCATTTTTTTATGTATTTTTTGGTAATTGATAATTAAATTATGTATGTATTCAATTATTAATTGAATTCCAAATTTGACATATAATTTTCATCTAAGTTTTAAATTGAATTCTAAATCAATTATGTATGTTTATAATTACGTTATAAATTATGATTTAATTCTGGATTTGTATAGTTCCAGGGTGCAATGTTAAATGTGTATGCATTATATGTTAAATAATTGGAAAGGAGAGGGAATGTAGAATTACAGCACAATTGACAGGAATGGGATTGCAGACCTGTAAAAATTGCAGGCTGTTGTACAATTTGCACATCATAGCCTATGCCAACGGTTTGAAACCATTGGAATACATTTTGTAGGATGTTTTTACCAATGGTTCTATGAGAACCGTTGGTAAAAACCCTTTCCCAACAGTTTTGTAAACCATTGGAAAAGGTTCCTAAAAGAGGTTTTTTCCAACGATTTGGTTGAACTGTTGGAAAAACTGATACCAACGGTTCAACCAAACCATTGGGATAGGTTACTGTAACTAACCTATCCCAACGATTCTACATAAACTGTTGGGAAAAAATTTTCCCAATGGCTTACTTCCCTACGGTTGGTAGAACTGTTGATATAAGATATACTAACGGTTCTACTTCCTATCCCAACGGTTCTGAACCGTTGGGAAATATACTATTTCTAGTAGTGTAAAGATCTTAAAATTTCTATCATATCTAAATTTTCAGTTCTTTACAATTCTAATTAATAATGGATAACCGAGTTGAGGGTTCTACTACTAACAGGTCACCTTTCTTTAATGAAAATAACTATGCTTAGTGGAAATTAAAAATGAAAATGTATCTAGAGATTATGGGACCTAAAATCTGGGACACAATTGAAGAACAACATGTATTACCTATTACTGCTAGGGACACATGGTATTAGTTGACTAAAGCTACATATAACAATAACTGTAAAGCAATGAATTCTTTGTACTGTTCTCTAGGTGATGAAGAATTCAATAGAATATCTTCTTGTAAAATTACATATGAAATTTGGGATACTTTAGTCGTTTCTCAAGAGGGAACAACCAATGTTAAATAAATGAGATTAAATACTTATACTATTAAATATGATAATTTTAAGATGAATCTTGATGAACTTATATCTGAAATGTATTTCAAGTTCAATAAAATAGTGAATACCATGAGTCTTCTTGGAAACCATTGGACAACAAGGATCAGATTATGATATTGCTTCGATGCCTACCTGACAGATGGAGAGGAACTTCTATTTCTATCTGAGAATCCTGTGACATAGGCAAGTTTCCAGTGAAGGAACTAATTGGAAAGCTTATAATGTATGAAGAAGAGATTAAGGTAAATCAAGAATTAGATAAAGAACCTATAAAGAAGTTTGTAGCATTCAAGACTGCTACCTCAAAGAACAAGGACAAAGAAAAATTTCAAGCTCCTGTAGATACGTCCACCAGTGAAGACTCAAAATCTGACAGTGATGATGAGATGGCTCATCTTGTTAGTAGATTCAAGAAGTTCTACTGGAAGAAGAAGTTCTTTAGAAATTCAAACTATAAATGAAGGTATGATAATAAAGGATAGTGGAAAAAGGACAAAAAATGGAATGATAACACAAATGAGATAGTCTGTTGTGAGTGTAAATGAAAAGGTCATGTGAAAGATGATTAACCCAAGCTGAAATTTAAGAATAAGTATGAAGACAAGGGAAAGGTATATAAAAAGGATATGAAATATACTTGTAGTGCCTTAGAAGATAGCTCAAGTGGATCTAAAACTTATGATATCAAAAAGAACAAACATGAAAACATGTGTTTTAGAACAAAAACATCCAAGGTAACACCCAATTCTCCTGTACATAATGATTACTATTATGGGAATGAAAGTGAATCAAACAATGATGAAAATATGACTAAGGATGAACTATTTGAATACTTTGGAATGCTTGAGGACACCTTTAATGAACTCAAGGATAAATATAATTTATTGAAAATACAACATGCTTTAATTGCTAATTATAAGTCTGATCTGGATATTGAAAAAGAAAAATGTCCTCAGTTGTTAAAAGAAAATACTAAACTTAAATTATCCAATAGGAAATTAAAAAAGAGATCTTGAGAATTTTACTACAGGTAGAGATACCTTGACTCAGTTACTAGGAAACCAGATTTCTACAAAATACACAACTGGTCTAGGATATCAACCAGAACAGAGAAGAATTATTAATAATAAATTTGTTCCAAAATATGGACAGTTCATTGCTAGTTCAAGTTCCAGACCATATTTTGAAAAACAATTCTCTAAAGGACCTAACAAAGTGTTCATGTCTCAAAACATATCTATTGATTATAGGAAACCTATGAGACAATTATGGGTTCCCAAAGTTTTACTTTCTAACCTCTCTGGACCCAAGAAAATCTAGGTACTAAAGTTAATCTACACTTAATCTGTTTTGTAGGAAAACTGTTTAAAGAGCTCCTATAAAACACTATAGTACTTGGACAGTGGATGTTCAAGACACGTGAGAGGAGACTACTCATGCTTCAAGAGCCTAATTAAATTTGATGGTGTACATGTTATGTTTGGTGATAATTCAAAAGGGAAGATCGTCAGCTTAGGCCAAATTGGTAACCCTAATACTGTATTAATTTCAACAGTACTTTTTGTTGACGGGTTAAAGTACAATTTATTAAGTATCTCTCAGTTATGTGATAATGGTTTCAATGTTAAATTTGAAAATGATGCATGCAATGTTTTTAATTCTAAAAATGATTTAATATTCACTGCTCTTAGAAATGAAAATGTATATTTTGTTGATTTAAATTCTTTAGCTAAGCAAAATGTTTCATGTTTAAATGCTTTTCCTAAGGAATCCTAGTTATGGAATAGAATATTAGGACACTGAAATGTGCACTCACTTAGGAAACTAACAAGGAAAGGTTTAGTTAGAGACTTACCTAAATTAGAATTCCCACATAACAAAGTTTGTAATCCTTGTCAAAAGGGAAAACAACACAAATTTTATTTGAAACTAAAGAAAGAAGTTTCTACTTCTCAATCGCTTGAGTTTGTTCACATGGATTTGTTTGGACCATATAGAGTTTAAAGTTTAAATTAGAAGCACTATGTTTATGTTCTTGTAGATGATTTTTCTAGATATACTTGGGTATACTTTCTAGCTCACAAAAGTGAATCATGTTCTTACTTCATGGAATATTCCAAGTATGTAGAAAATATTAGTGGACTTAGAATTAAGACCTTGAGAAGTGATCATGGCTGTGAGTTTGAAAATCAGAAATTTGAATCATTTTTCTCACATAATGGCTATACTCACAATTTATATACTCCTAGAACACCCCAACAAAATGGAGTTGTATAAAGAAGAAATAGGACACTTTAATAGATTTCCCAGACTATGCTTAATGAGTATAATCTACCTATCTATTTTTGGTCTGATGTTGTTAATACAGCTTGTTACATTATCAATAGTCTTGATTAGACCTGTTCTTAAGAAGACCCCTTATGATCTCTGGAATAATAGGAAGCCTAAGGTTAATTACTTTAGAGTTTTTGGTTGCAAAGTCTTCATTCTTAACACTAAGGACAATCTTGACAATTTTGCTTCCAAAAGTGATGAAGGAATTTTCCTAGGTTACTCAATCACTAGTAAGGATTATAGAATATTTAATAAGAGATCCAAATGTGTGGAATAATCAGTTCATGTCAAATTTTATGAGACCGATCCATATGAACCAAAAACCTCTGTTGAACTCCTTGAGGAAGATATGTCAATTCTGGACCTTAATGACAAAGACAGTGAGCCCTTAGTGAAAACAACTAGTTCTGGAAATTCTACAGAATATGTGCATGGTGAATCTGGACCTATAGAAATTCATGATGAGTCTATTTAAACTCTTTCTAGAGGTATTAAAACTCTCAAGAATCATCATTTAGATGTTATAGTAGGTGATTTAAATAGTGGAATGCAAACTAGAGCTTCTCTAAGAATCCAGGTTGAACATCAAGCCTTTCTTTCACAACTTGAACCTAAAAATATTTATGATGCAATCAATGATGAATTCTGGGTGATATATATGAAAGAAGAATTAAATTAGTTATAAAGAAACAAAGTTTTGGTAATTAGTAGAAAGACCTAAATACACGTTGACCATATGCACTAAATGGGTGTTTAGAAATAAAGTTGATGAATCTAGAAACATAGTTAGAAATAAGGCTAGAATAATTGCACAAGGATATAGTCAAGAGAAAGGAATAGACTTTGAGGAAACTTTTTCACCTGTAGATAGACTATAATCCATTAGGATACTACTTGCTTATGCAGCTCATCTGAATTTCAAACTTTATCAAATGGATGTCAAAATTTCGTTTTTAAATGGGTACATAGTTGAAGATGTATTTGTTGAACAACCCCCTGGTTTTACAAATCCCCATTTTTTAAATCATGTTTTTAAACTTTATAAAGATTTATATGGTCTAAAACAAGCTCTAAGAGCTTGGTATGATAGAATTAGTTCTTTTCTTATTTCAAAAGGTTTTACTAAAGGAATAGCATATCCTAATCTTTTTATTAAAAGGATTTCCAAAGATGTTTTAATATTACAGATTTATGTAGATGACATTATTTTTGGATCCTCTAAAAATTCTTTATGTACTGATTTTTCAAAAATTATGCAAGATGAATTTGAAATGAGTTTAATGGGGGAACTTAAATTTTTCCTTGGATTTCAAATTTTTTTTAAAAAAATGGTGTTGTTTTAAATCATAGTAAATATACCAAGGATCTTTTGAAATGTTTTGGTTTGGACTACAATAAAGGTAGTGATACACCTATGAGTACCACCTATAAGTTGGATTCTGATAAAACTGGTAAACCAGTGGATTAAACCAATTACAAAGGTATAATTGGAAGTCTTATCTATCTTACTGCTAGAAAACCTAATATTATGTTTAGTGTATGCATGTGTGCTTGCTTTCAATCCAATTCTAAAGAGTCTCATTTAACTTTTGTTAAAAGTATTTTTAAATATCTCAAGTATACTTCAAACTTAGGAATGTTTTATCCAAGAGGAAAAACATTTGATTTAATAAGTTATTCGGATGCTGACTTTACTGGTTGCAAGTTAGATAGAAAGAGCACCTCTGGAACATGTCACATTCTAGGAAATTGACTAGTATCATGGTGTAGTAAGAAATAGAGTTTTATTTCATTATCTACTGCTGAAGTTGAATATATAGATACTGGGAGTTGTTGTGCTCAAATTCTTTGGATGAAACACACTTTACTAGACTATGGATATCAATTAAAACATGTCTATATAAAGTGTGATAATACAAGTGCTATTAATATCTCTAAAAATCTAGTATCTCATGCTAGGACAAATCATATTGATGTGAGACATCACTTATTGAGAGATCATTATCAAAGAGGTGATATCACTCTTGAATTTATTAGTACTGAACACCAATTGGTTGATATATTCACAAAGACTTTGAATTTTGAGAGGATAAATTAAATTAAACATGAGTTAGGTATGATAAACTATTAACCGATAGAAACCTCACCATTAGAAACCTCACCATTGGACCTCACCATTAGCAACCTCACTGATATAAACCTCACCATTTCACCTCATCGTTAGGAACCTCACTGATAGAAACCTCACCTTTGGAACCTCATCATTGGACCTCACCATTAGGAACGTCACCATTGAGACCTCACCGTTTGACCTCACTGTTAGGAACATCACTGATAGAAACCCCACCATTGGAAACTCACCATTGAACCTCACCGTTAGAAACCTCACCGTTTGCATCTTACCGATAGTCGATATTTTCTGGGACTTTGTGTTTTCTTTCTATCGAAAGTTGAAACGTTTTTTGTTTTATTTATTTGTTTTACTTGATTTGTTTTTCGATCCCTAAATGATAAAATTAAAAGATCATATCACATTTCGATCCACCTCAAATTCTCTCCAGAATCTCTTTTCTTCCTAACCTCATAACCTAACCCTCTTTTGAAACCATCAAACTGCTTCAGATCGCATGGAAAGAGTGAAGATATTGTTGGTCAGTGATGAAGGGGATGCGCCAAATCCAAAGAGACCTCGAGCTGAGTCGAGTAGTGGAAGAAAGGTAGTGGAAAATCCGATCAACCCTCATCTTTCAAAGAGGGAAATCATAGTTGAAAAAGAGCTCAGTTCTGAATGGTTGTTGACGAGCAGATCTTTAGTGCTGAGGGCACTTGAAGCTCAAGGCTGGGTTGAATGCTTTACAAACAACAATGGAACCTATTACCCAAAGTTAGGGAATGAGTTTTATGATTTTTTGAAATTAGAACATACTGAGGATGAGAACATAATGTTTGCAAGGGTAAATGGAGTAATTGTAAGATTCTCCTCTATTGAATGGACTGAGTGTCTGAGAGTACCACATGAATGGATTTATGATTACTGCTTAGGAGTGGTGCCTACCACTACTGATTTATTCTGTTATGAAGAAGCCTTAGCTGAACAGACATAGAGTGGGATCCCTAGGAAAGTCATTGCTACTTAAATGGAAGGATAAGACAAGCTATTGTTTAAGTTTGTCCAGTATGTCTTGAGTCCCAGGAGAGGGGACTTTACTACATTTAAATTTCAGGATGTATTTCTTTTGAATCTGTTGAAGCATGGACAGAAGATAAATTTATGTAGGTTGTTGATGATTCAATTAGAAGATATGATAAAGACCAGTTCAAAATACAATGCCTTATTTCATGCTAGATTGATATCCTTGATGATGAAGGTTAAAGGAGTTGCTAGAGAAAAGGAGGAAGCCGTTATAGTAAGGGAAAATTCCTGCATTGCAAAGGTAATTTTCAAGTTAATGAAAATAAATTAGAGCCCTTGGAAAAGAAGATGGTTACATGATGAGGCTAAGCTATATGAGGAATTCAACCCTATCACTCATTCTACTAGGACTAAGGATAAGAGAGATCATGATTTAAATCTTAGTGAAGTAGAGCCTGCATATTCAGATGAAGAAGGAGAAGTTGCGGTTGTGCAAGAAAAGGAGGACTCTCTTATAGATGATAGGAGTGATCCTGACCTTCCCTCCAATACTCATGTTAATACTATATACTTTGGTGAGCATATCCCACCAAAGATATTTCCTAAAAGAGAGACTGTTCTAAGGGACAGTGATGATGAAGATACTATTGAGGAAGAAGGGGCAGAAAATGTCTTAAGAGACATTAGAGGGACCTCAGATGAGGATAAGGATACTGAATCTAATCATTCTGACTTTGAGACTTCTTCTGATGTAAGTGAAGAAGAATTTTTGACTCTCAGTCCTATGATAGGACATACAAAAATGGTAGAATGGATAGATGAAGAGGTTGCTAATTCGGTTGAAGGTGGAATTGATCTGGAAGTAGTTGAACATTCAGTAGAAGAAGTGGCAGTGGACCCTCTTATTGATGAAGTTTCTCAAGAAGATATGGAAGAGATAGATATAGTTGATCAAGAGAATTCTACAAGTGAGGGGGAGGAACCTATTTCCATAGGTTCAGTTGTTGTAGCTCTTGGAATAGAGGATTGGTCAGAAGACCCTGGATTTTTGGTCTTAGGCTTAGATTATGGAGACTCTAATGATGACCAGTCTATCAGAAGTCCTCCAATTACTACTGTTTCAAAAACCACTATTGTGAAGTCAGTGGTTCTTTTGCCTCATGACTATGTGAAGAAGGATGATTTGGAATCAATGAAATCATATTTGAAGGGCCACTTTGATGAGAGATTTATTGGGTTAGAGAGGGTTGTGACTCACAATCAAGAATTTGTCACTTCTGTAGTGGAAAGGATAGTTTCTGTCTCTCACTCCATCCTGCTAAAGGAGGTAAAGGACTGTCAAAATCAGATCAGAACTTTGGAAGATTCTATAGAATCTATGAATCAGTCTATTTCTAGACTATACTCCTACATGGTTTCAATGTTTTAGGTGGAAAAAAGATCTTGGATATGTTAAAAGTGTGGTTCAGCAAATGGTCACTATGTTTGAGGACTTTAAGAAGTCCATGGAGACACATGTGAGTGGCCAAGATGATGATGTGAAGAGTCTGATCAGTGGACTGACTAAATATTTTAAGGGGACAGTGGCTTTAACTATGGCACCTTTGTGTGCATCTGCTTCATCTTCAGCCTCTCCTCCTATTGATCTAGAAGCCTTCAAGACGGTTTTTAGAGAAGAAGTTGAGAAGTTATCTAGTACCAGTACCTCAGATCCTCTACCTATGACTCAGTTTATTTCCACTGCCAGAGAAATTCATAATCTTGTGGAAAATTATTTAAGGTAAGCTACTCAAGATCAGAAGGCCATCAAAGAACAAGTTTATTTTTACTATAAAATGGTATACACTAAGCATCATATGGATGGTCACTTCAAGTTTTTGTTGAAGAACTTGAGGATTCCACCTATCACTCAAGCCTTTAAGGATCAGTTTAGCAGTATTAGAGAATTTACTCCTACCTTGGAGAAATTTATGGAAAATATGGATGATTTTATTTTAGCCATAGAGAGAGGAAGAAGTATTATTATGGATTTAAGAAATCTTCTTTTTCCCTTCCTCCATGTGGATTGCACTCCCATCATTGTTCCTCCAGCCTTTCCTTCTACCACAGGTACCACAGGATCTGCCAGTGCTACTCCATAGATGACTCCTACACAGGACATCAGAAGCTTCACCCCCACCATTCCTTAGATTTCTACTCACTACAGGTCTATTGATGCTTCTGTTGCAGCTCCTCCTACCCTACTAACTTCCATCCCTAAGCATATCCCTCAATCTTCAGAACCTGCTTCCTCCACTTCCAAATCCAAAGCTCCTTTGGACATCTCTTATGTGGATTGAATATGGGTTGTATTATTTGATAGGGATCTTTGTACCATTTTTGTATATTGTACTATTGCTTTATTAATGGAACATCCTCTTCTGTCTCTTTTTGTTTTACATTCTTTTTGTTAATCACGAAGGGGGAAAACATGTCAGGTTTAAGTTTTAAGCTGCCTAAACTTAAAGGAGGAGACATTTTTTTAAGTTTACTAAACTCTTTTCATATATATACTATCTATATTTTTCCATAATATACATGGTTAAAATGTTCTTACAAACACCACTAAAGATATTAGAAAATGTGCTTAACCCTAATTCATAAAATACTGACATAATTTGTGATTATCAAAAAGGAGGAGATTTTTGGACTCACCTGTTTCAATAATCCCAAATCATGTTTTGATAATCCCAAATAATGTATTGATAATCCCAAATCATGTTTTATTTATGTGATAATTTTGTTTCTCTTAAAAGATAATCATTTATGTGAAAATCATGTTTATATCAAAGTCATAACTATGTACGTTTAATCTCACTACTCTCTTGTTTAAAGCTCTCAGTGCAAAATTTCTCCAAGTAAAAAGGCCACCGATGCAAAGGTCACTGATGAAAAGGTCACCGATGAAAAGTTCAGTGATGCAAAGGTCAATGATGTAAAGGTCACTGATGAAAAGTTCATCGATGCAAAGGTCACTGATGCAAAGGTCACTGATGCAAAGTTCGCCGATGCAAAGGTCATCGATGCAAAGGTCACCGATGAAAAGGTCACCGATGCCAAGGTCACCGATGCAAAGGTCACCGATGCAAAGGTCACTGATGCAAAGGTCACTGATGCAAAGGTCACTGATGGAAAGGTCCCCGATGCAAAGGTCACTGATGCAAAGGTCACCGATGCAAGGTCACCGATGCAAGGTCACTGTTGCAAGGTCATCGATGTAACGTCATCGATGCAAGGTCACTGTTACAAGGTCACTGATGCAAGGTAATCGATGCAAGGTCGTTGATGCAAGGATACTATTGGTATGGTTACCAATGGAGAGTTATCGATGGAAGGTTACCGATGGAAGGTTACCGATGGAGAGATATCGATGGAAGGTTACCATTGGGAAGGTTACCAATGAATGATGTTGATGTGCACTTACTATTAAAGCCTACCATTGTGAAGGATATTATTACCAGTCTACCATACTCTTCTACTCCATACTTTTTCAAATTCTTCAGATTATTCTAACAGACATATTTTCTAACTTTAATGCTTCTGACATTAATTAATGCTAATTGTAGACATATCGAGAGATTGTATCTGGGGATAGTATGAGGTACAAGAAATATTGCACATGATGTACTTATTCCTATTGTCAGACCTCGAGTATAAAAGAGAAGACCAAAAGGAAGAAAAATGAGGATGAGAAGCGTGTTTGAGCATATGAAGAAACTTACTCGCTAGATCAAAGACGAACCATCCAGCACTTACACTGTGAACCCACAAGCATCATGAAGATCATTTGGGACAAACTAACTTCTTCATTCTATGATTCATCAACTATCGATCAAAAAAAGAATTATAACTCTCAGTTCATAAAATCTAGAACATGAAGTTGCAATACTCTATTTTGGAGACAACTTTCAGAGAAAGAATCAAACATCAAATTATTCACTTCAAGGTGCCAAGAACTGAACTGTAAACACATAGATCCTTATAAACTCAATATCATCATATTTTCTCTATTGTGCTCTTTTTTTTACATTTATAAGAAGTGTTTGTTTATGTCATACACACTGTCCCCTGTGCTTGAACTGGAGGATACAAAAATCCTCACATCAAACTTCTCTTACACCTTTTTTTCCCATGTATAACTGTGGAAGAGACTATGTGTGGTTTGTGTTGTTTATTATTCCCACTAAGAACTGTGGTAGAGGGTGTGAACCCTGGAAAGTTTGTAAAAACTATTGAGAAGTCTGATACAGGTTTTGTATCAAGTTTATTGTTAATATAAACTTCTTATTGGCAGTTGATCGCCAAGTGGAGAGGATTAAGTATCGGATTGAGACTGAACCTCTTGTTTAACTTTTCTGTGCACTATATTTTTTATACTATTTTTTATCTATTTTCCACTGGTTAAAATTTATAAAACATTAAACTATTTTTCATTCACCTTGATAGTTAGTTTTGGTTAGTGTGTGTATATGTTTAATTCAGTAAACTTGTTTTAAAAGTTGAAGAAGTGTTTCACGCTAATTCAACTGAGGCCTAATCACCCTTTGAGAAACTCATTGACCAACTAGACATTTACATCTCTATTTCCTTAATTAACTGGGCTGTTTCAAAATTTGTGGGATATTTATAATAAATTTTTTAATATAAATTTTAAGTAGGAACTCAATTAACCCCCTCTAGAGATTCCACTCTGAACAACACTCAGGTTTCTCTATCCATGGAAATAAGTACTCCCTCATCTTCAATGCACTAATCCATGAGGTGTGAGTCCTCTACCAGGGTTCAATAATCCCTTTACTAACACATATACTTTAGTGATGTGTGGTTCCCCTATTTTGATTTCTTTGAGGCGATGTTGCATAGTGTGTTGGGATTTTTGAATGGTGGGCGATGTGATGATGGCGGCGACGGTGTCATAACTTTAGGGTTTCTTGGGTGGATCACTTTTCCTGCAGAAATTAGGATTCACTTTTTTGTTTTTGAATTTTATAATTTTGAACTTTGAATGGGATTTTGGAATGGTGTAATTCTATGTTGCTGATTTTTAGGGGGGTTTTGAATTTAGATATCAGTTTTTGTAAGGTTCTCACTCACCCTTAAAGTGGCTTATTTTGAAAATGAAAAAATTATTTTGTGGTGGTGGTGTTGGGGGTGATCATTTTTAGTCGGACTATGTAAAGTGAGACTCTGTTCTATGCCTCAAGAACCCCCATATAATTATATATCAAAGTCATGATAGTTAAGGATTTTAGGGTGAAATACTCCCCCAATTAACATACATACTTTGATAAGTATTGGATCCCTTTTTTATAGTTTACAGTAGAAATATTTAAATGAGAATGGTTAAGAAATTCAGACACATTGATCCTTGTGACTACTTCGGTATTAATGGTTTCTTTTGAGATGTTGCTTGTATCAAGGTTTTCAACTTTAATCTTTGTGATCCTTTAGGAACATTGATAATACCTTGTTTATCATGAGATATGAACCTTAAATAATTAATTCTAAAATGGATAATAATTCTCTGTTTCCCTTTGAATTCTAGTTCAAGAGAATATCTGGATTTTTCTTTATCTTAACTTTAGTTACTTTTCTATTTTAGGGTATGTGATGACTTGTTTATTTATCTTCCCTTTATAGTTTTTATGATTTCAACTAAGTATGTTTATACACACCCCTATATGGGATTCATTCCCACATGTGTTGTGCCTGTGTGGAAGATATGTAGTTTGGAGGTGGTCAAGTTGGATGCGGAGTTGATGTCGTTTGTTCAAAGATAATACATAGTGATGCTTGGTGGTTATTAATGGTTTATATTGATGGAGGTTTACATTTAAATGAGAGACTAATATAGGGGTCCTTGTAATAAGGAGGAGCTATATTTTATTTCATGTTTATTGGGTTCAAGTATCTTGTTAGATATATTGTTTTTATGTTTTTTTTCTTATGTATAGTTGTACTTACCATTTGATTTCTCTTGCATGCAATGTATATAGTTTATTTATTTATCTATTTATTTATTTATATATATATATATAATATTTTTTTATTGGATACTTTTATTAATTGAATATATTTGTTTGTTGTAGGTTGATATCAGTTAAGACCACCCATTTTGTGTGATATTCCTACTTAGTACTAGTCACTAGCCCTTAGACTATTGGAGGTGGGATTGGGGTGGAACACTAGGCTTACCATTTTCAAGGGTAGGTCCCTGGAGGGTAGGGTTGTGTGCGAGTGTTATCAGATAAAATAATTCCTAGGCATGGATCTTGGAATTAGTATTCATGTGAGTACTAGTTTAGGAATTTAGGAAAGTGATATCAAGAGGGGTTTGAATTTAGTTATCATAATAGGGGGTCTAGTGTTGTTGTAGTGGTTATTGTATCGTTTTTTAGGACTTTTATAACCAATTAGTCAACCAAAATCTCTAAGAAATCATCTATAGGGTACAAGAATATTTTTTCATGCATCATATAGTGGTCAATTATAATCTTTCATGTCATTACTATATTAAATAAATTAGATATGATCTAATATGTGTGGGTTCATCCTATAAAATAGAGGGTTTTTCCCATATATATCCATATTTTGTTCATATATAGGATCATGTAGAGATTATTCCTATAATCGGGCCTCATGTTGCTAATAAATGAGCAGGTAGGTTTTGTTTTAGAGACTCAGTTGAGATATTTTCTCACCATGTAATTTGAGGAATCATTTATCCCCCTTCATTCTTGGTGAATACTTTCTAGTAGAGTGTATGACTTTTTCTATTGATGAGGATTCTTTTAGGCTGAGTTCACTACATGAGTTTGATAGCTAAGGAAACCTATATTTTGAGGTAACCCTAATCCTCACGTGATAGAGAATGGGTTAGAGTCAGTGACTTGTGTGATTCTTCTTATTGGGAAACTTTCCATCCAGATATTGATTTATTTATTGAGATATACATGAAAAAATGATCTATTAGTGGATGGTGTTATTCTCAAACACATGTTGAGACTAATATACCATGTTTAGTGTTTGATCCCATGTTCCGTATTAAGTTTTATCAGAGGATTTTAGACCCTCCATGGGGTATCACAATCGTGTTTAAGTATGTGTTAATGCCTCTAGACCCAATTTGGAATTACCAAAACATGATTTTTGATAGAAATTATTCAATATCAGTAGTTTAGGTAGAGCCTCCAAAGATGGAATTTGGGATGGAGTAGAGCTATTATGAAAAATTGTCTTATGTCAGACTCCCTTAAATAAGTTTTATTGATTGAGTTTTTTTAGTGGAGATGCACTCTAGTTTTGGGAGAAGGATATCATTTTACCTATAGATAAATATATAGGTTCCATGGAAGTAATTCCATATTTAATATAGATTTATAATGGTATAATCACTTAATTTATGCATGTTTTTTATCAAGAAGATGTTCGATAGAATATTTTCTATTTCAAGAGGAATTATATATAGATAATGAAACAATCCACTCCCCAAATCATCACATTTTAGTAGTTTCTACCAATTATGAAGTTTTAATAGTCGAATTTATATATGATACTTGAAATTTATGGCCAGGTTTAGATGAAATCATGTACATTTAGTGGTAAACTCTGTGTACACTCTTTAGATACATTTATACTAGTCAATGTGAGCGTAATTTATTCTTACTGCACATTTTTTTTAAGAGTTAGAGTTCTAGTGTGACCTATAGCTAGACCTTACTAGCTTGAAAATTTCAACTAATGGAATCCATATTTCACTCAATGCTTAGGTATAATTTATTTTATCCATAGTGAATAAATATTCCTTTTATGTAAATCCTTTATGGAAAAGATGAGGCCCATTTGTACCTTCCTTGGTTTGGATTTAGTTACCCATTACTCATACTAAATGGTGGAATTTGATTAAGTAAATGATATGAGGTCCACCTTTAGTGGTCAATGGAACCCCATTAAGGCATAGAAATTAGTTCAAACCCTTGAGAGGTGATATTCATATATCTATCAAATGGTAAGTATGGTAGTATGTGATCAGGGTGTATTTGAAAATTCACTTCTTATGAATATAGAGGAGTGTGAGAATTATCCCAAAGGGTAAACCATGGTTTTTAATAGATTAGAGTTTTAAATATGAATCAATAAAAAAATTTGAAGATGTAATTATTTTTTTATATAATGATGGATCCCTTTTGTGTTCTTAATACCCAATGAATAAACCTTTCTTATGTCGATTTTCAACCATGATTTTTGGGTATCATGGAGTATTTTCCCTAAGTTATTTTGGTGTTGAGAATGTATTACTGTATTAGATTAGGGTGGAATATAAATATATTTTTGGATATCTCCCTTGGTAGGTAATTCTATGTCTTGTTGATGGAGGATTCAATCCTCACCTTTGATCAATGGTGGTGTCCCCCACACCCTTTCATCATGTATGAGAGGAATGTGTTGGTGATGTTGATCTAGTGGTATTGTGTTACTATATTATATTAAGTAATATACATAAAGCTTATATTTAAACTTTGAGAGAGTGTCATCCATTTCTCTAAGGTGGATGGTTTTTTCCCTTAATGTTCTTGTTGAACATTGCGATGGACATCCTGAGTGAGTACCACTATAGTAGAGAATAAACCTCATTTTGGTATGTCTAATAGATCCTTGTGGGTGTTCAAAACTCATGGAAACTATTTTTATAAAGTTTAGGATGAGTTTTTCTCATAATTATTTGGTTTTTAGTATCTCTGGTTTTAGAAAGTGTTAATCGAGGGTCTAGAGCCGACATAGCATGTTCGTCTGAATGGTCAAGACCATCCACTTTGGATTGTGGTGAATTTTTACACCCAATGAGTACCATTTTAGTGTTTATAATATTTAGTAATTCGGTTATATTTCTTGATGTACTACTTGATAACTTTCATTAAGGATTGATGACAATACAACTAGGTCGTATTTGATAGTGGATGAGAACCTTTTATAGATTGAGATAAAAAAGAATATTTCCCATGAATGTTTGTGTAAAGTTTTTGTAAGAAGGCCATGGTTTCCCTAGTTCTTTAAACTAAGTAAATTGGTGTTTGTGCATTGCTGGAAGGAGATGATAGAGAAGCTAACATAGATCATAAGGATCAGGTTGCCTTTTAGCACATATAGTGTTAGTGAAACATTATTTTGGATCACTCAATGGTGGAGTAAAATATAGATAGAATTATCTTACATAAAAACCAAAAATAATCTCTTTAATGGTGTGTAGAAAAGTTTTACCACCATAGGTAACCTTACATATGAACTATTTTAAGGATAATTCCAATTCTTCATGGTTTTTCTCCTATAATGACCCATATCATAAACAACCCATGATTACATGATTAATAAAAATGGTTTAACATTCTTAATTTTCTAGTATATTTTTGGTTTAGAGTTTTATAGAATTTGGAAAACCATTACATGACAAATTGGACACTTCCACATAATAAACATGTCTTCCCCAAAAACATGTTCTTATATTTTCACTCTTATTTCACTCACAAAACTTTTTATTTATCAAATACGTGTCACCATTGACCTTGATATAGTTCTTATACATCCATAAGCCCCATGAAAAACATTTTAAAATATGGTATGATAAAAAAATCTCAATATGTGATATAAAATGAAAATAATTAGTCCTTTTTAAAATCATGAAAATATATAAGGAAATATTCCTTTTTACAAAATAAACTTTGTTCTCAAATAATCATTTACTTAATCATTAAATAAAATTTATAGCCCAAATTTTTTCATAAATTTTTTTATAAATCATAATTATGTTATTTTCATTAGAAAAAATGATTACACCTTAAAAATTTTCCTTGAAAAACAAACATTTCACCATTAAAAGGTCAAAACCATTCTCTTATTAATAAACGTGGTTTATTACCTCATGAAATTAAAATATTTACATTCAAAATTATAGAAATCATAGTAAATACAGGTAAGAATATTATAACATTATCTAAACAATCACCCTTGAAATAACCCTTATAATGGTATAACATACCCTTTTAATTCCAACATGTCTCTTCTAGAGAACATATCTTTATCCAATAAATTAGAGGGATTTATCGAACCTAACCATAATTATATGTAATGTAAAGGTATGATAATTTTAATAAACTATAAAAATCATTCATTCCCATCATAAAACTCAAAATAATTGGAAATGGTCCCAAAAGAAAAAGCACTTTCAATTATCTCATAAAAATGAGATGAAATAACCTTTTCTCTTAAAAATATTTTAAAACTAAAAATTCCAAAAAAATGGGAATAAGATATTATTTTGAAAAACCATATAATTTTTTAGAGTAATATTTATAATGAATAATTTATATGATGGTAGTAAAATGAAATCATGTGGTAAACATTAACATAAAACATTATTTTTTCACTTTTATAAATAATGTAAAAATGAGTCATAAAAAACATAAAAAAGATTCATTTAAATTATTCATAAAGAAATTCAAGGTTAAAAAAATTCCTTAATCATTCATTTGATTATAATTAATAAAATTATTCAAATAATTTAAATTACATGTATATGGAGTGAAAAGAGTTGAAAATAAAACTTTTAAAATTTTAAAATAATATTTTAAGGGAAAATTCCTTTACCCAAGTCCTAACTCACTATATATATTCTCTAAACTCATGAGTAATAAAATTATATTAATTATTTACTTTCTTAATAACCTTTTTCATGTTCATTCAATTATCATTATTCATTTTTTTCATTTATTACCATGTTAATTTAGTTACTAAATAGGTTTATTTCAAATAGGTCCTTTCGAGATTGTTTAGTCGAAAACAATTTGGGTTTATTGAATAAGGTAATGGTGGATTATAAAATGGTTACATAATCTTTAAATAACCCTAATAATATCATAAAAATCATATATATTGACTAAATATACTTTCATAACCATCTATGTAAGATGTAAATGAAAAATAAAATATGTCACTTCATGGAGGAAGTAGTCCACATGTATGCATGGGAAACATTTTAATTTTTCAATGTATGGATTGGAAATAATTTATGTTACTGTTTATATTTATTTGAAAATATTTTTTTAAAAATATAAAATCTTTCTATTAAATCCATCTTTATAACCATCTATAAGAGGCGGTGATGAAAAATGAAATGCACCCTTCATGGAGGTGGTAGTTACTAGATACACACAAGAAATGCTTCCATTTTCAATTATATGGGATGGAAATAAATTAGAATACATTTTATATTTATATAATCATGATTATGTTATAAATATAATAATTATTTATTTAATTCATCATTATAACCAGACATGTGAGGTAGTAGTCAACACATACACACGAACAACATTTACATTTTTCTATGGATGAAAAGAAAGTATAGAATGGTTATTCCATAACATAATAATATTTAATTGTAGAAATAATAATAATTTAATTATGTTAATATGATCATAAAATATTTTTAGAGGGATTTATAGGAAAGAAACTTGAAAGATCTGGGTTCGAATATATATATCTTCTATAAATAATCTCCTTTGAAAAAAACCTTAAGGATTCTATGAATTGTATTTTTGGAAGAAAAGAATATATAGAATGTTGATAAGGGATTTGGGATTTATTTCGGTAGGTCTTGTTCAATATAGGGTTCTCAAAGTGTGTGAAAAAGTGAGAATATGGGGTTCCTTTTTATAAGTGAGGGGAGTGGCACCCTTATAAATACCCTTAACTTTAAAATATATTAAAAGTCATTATTAAATTAAATTTGTAAAAATAAACAAATTTTATAATATAGTATAAGGGAGAGTCAAATATTTTGAGATATTTTAAGTCTTATCCTTTAGTTTCACCCCCTCTTTAACCATTTTAACCCTAACCATTGTGGCTAACTTTTAATATGGAAACTTAATTTTATTACTAAGAATGAAATGAAACTTATTACCTAATTTTAAAAATATTATTAAAAATATAAAAATAAATTTACATGATTAAATTTCTATTGGTGGTAAAAATTTACTTTAATATAATTATGCAAAACACAATGAACAATAGTTTTTGGAAAAATGTTTTTTATGTATAAAAATGAATTTACACCAAAATCTTGCATAGAATTGATCACCATGAAATTTATTTTATAAAAAAATAAATTATAGTTAATTTACTTAAAAAAATCCAAAAATTCATTTAAATTTTTAAATATCTAATTTAATAAAAGGATAAAAAATAATTGATTTATTTGAATAAAACATTACTTAGATTTCAAAATGTCAAACATAAGTTTTTAAATTCCAGATAATATTTTTAAATGCTTTATTTTTATTATATATATATATATATTTTATATAAATAAGGTTTTATAAAAATTTAATCCATCTAGATATCATGATAATGTCATAAAAGTGATAGTATTTCCAAAATCGGTATTTTCACTATTCACCTAAAAATCAACCCTTTTAGAAAAATCTTAAAAATTCACCCTAAGATAATTTTGATATGAGGAATCCAAAAATGAAGTTAATATTATAAAATTATTAATTATAAATTTAAATTCTAAATAAAACTTTATAGAATTTGGAAAATATTTTGTTAAAATAAGACTATTTCTCTTTTGATTGAAAAATTATATAAAATCATCTATATAATTTTAATGGATATGAATACATAAAATTAGGATGAATATTGATTAAAAATAAAATTGATTCATTATGTAAAATAAATGGTTCTTTAAATTATTACCCCTTATAAAAATTATGTCCCCACAATTTTATTCATTGATAAACAGGTGGGGATATTTTTCCTTCACATCCTCTTCAAACTTTCATGTTACTTATATTATCATATGGTTCCTCAATAAAATTTTAACCATGTGAATTGACTTATTCTATGAAAAATTTTTCTTATGGTCAATAATGTGAACTAAAATTTCCTTATAAGAGATGTTCTCTTTTAACTCTATCACCTTAGGGATCAAAACATAAGTTTCATCAGGTATATATTTTCTAAACAAAAAAATGAAATACATTATGTACCTGAGATAAACTTGTGGGTAAAAAAACTCAGTATTCTACTGATCCCAATTTCTCTAGAATTTTATATGAAATAATAAACTACATACTTAATTTCCTTTTTGGAATGAATATAACCTTTTTACAAAGATATTTTAAGAAAATCATGTTATATTACCTCAAGAAAAATATCCTTACTTTAATAATCTCAATAGCCCTTATTCTATCTCTATGCTTCACTAATATGATGATGAATGATCTTCACTTTTTAAACCACCTCTTATACCATTTATAGTCCCAAAAATTCTATCTCCCCAACATTATCCCAAAAACCAAGAGTCCAACACCACTTTCTATATAATGATTCAAATGGTTCAATTTGTATAATTGAATGAAACATATTATTATAAGAATATTCCAATAATTAAATATATTTATCCCAACCTTCGTGACAATCTAGTGGACAATATTTAAGTATATCCTTTAAAGTTTGAATTTTTCACTATGATTTTCCATCAGATTAAGGATGAAAATTTGTAATGAAACGAAACTCATACCTAATTACTTATAAAGGATCTTCTAAAAAATATATGTAAATCTAGGATCATGATTAGATAAAATAGAGAGAGGAACTTCATGTACATTGACTATCTTCTTAAGATAAAGTTCATAAATCTATCCTAATAACATATCATCTTGAATAGGAAGAAAATGATAAGACTTAGTCAAACAGTCAAGAATTAACCAAATTACATTATTACTCAAGATATATTTGGTAATCTCACTATGAATTCCAGGGATATATTCTCCTATTTCCATTCTAGTATTGACAATGACTGAAGCATCCCCTTCAGTTGTTTGTAGGTTTTGGGTGTGGTGGAAATGTGAGATGGGTGGTGCCCAACTTTTATTTTTTCCATGATCGATGATCAATATGGTATTTACACAATGATAAACATCGTGATCTATGGAATTCAATAAAAAAATGTAGATAAGGTATAGAACGCCGAAACCAAGACAGAAGATCATCACATATTATTTATAATTAATTTATTTAAATAAATAATTACCTTGATGGAATTATTTCTCCATTGATGGGTCTGACAACAGATCTGTATTGTTTTATTGTTTCATTATAGGAATAAAAGTAGATTCTCTCTAGCAGTGATACACATGTGTTCCATATATATTTGAACGTCATCATAGGAATCTCTGGGTGCTATCATGGAAGATCCTAGTGCTTGCATCATCCGCCTTTGATCGCCTCAAGAACCACTTTCAAAGCATTCCCCTAAATCTCTCTTGACTCGAGAGTAGGATATAGAGGAAGATTGCTCTTTTTTCTTAGGAGTATTCTTATATAAGGGGGCTCTCTAGGTCTTGAGAGTATTCGCCAAATCTGTTGGGCATAACCAAATAAATTAATTGGCTCCTTGAGAAAATAATATTATTGGGTTTATATATAGCCAGGGTTAAAATAAAATAATTTCACAAATGCCCTTTATTATTTATTTAATCCCTACGGAACCCCATGAAAAATATTATTATTATTATTATCTCTCGATATGTGCTTAAATTGAAAATTAACTTAAATATTATTTAATAAAATAATATTCAATGTTTCTTATTTCTTATCGGACCATTAAACCCAGTCTTCCAATATTTCATAATATCTATTAGGCCTTGAATAATTACAATCTATTTATTAAATAAATATTACCGCATTATTCACCAATAAATATATAAATTCTATATTCACTAAAAATAGAATAAATATTTATATGAGATCAAGCATACATGAATAATTATTAAACCACATCTAAGAATAATAATTATTCAACTTTTTAAATAATAAACAATTATATATATTATAACTTAGATTCTGGATACACTTAGTGTGTGACCCTCTAGGACTCTTTCTCAAAGGAATTAGGCGAAGCATCCTAAATTCCAAGTTTATCGTATAGAAACATGTCATGGCACCCATATAGAAAGAAGTTATTTTTTGTAGTGACATGATACCTCATATGAATGCTTACTGTGTAACATAATCCCTTTATCACGATATCTCAAATCAAGAAGGTTTCATGTTGGTGTCATCAACCTATGAGCTCGATGTCTCTTTCTTTGAATTCTCAGAAATTGAACTTTCCTATTGTACACCATGGCCATGGATTTATTTAGGCTATATCATTTCCATAAAAGGGCCTATAATATCAAATTTCAATAAAGAACATAAAGTACAAATCCTTTCTCGCAATATTCATTAATGAAATATTACTCATGACGTACCCAATGTATCCTACCTCACCATGAACATCCGTCATCATGGTTTTTATCCATAAATCAAAGCACATGACTCATAATACTCATTGATAATAATATTAAATTATAAGGACCAATACACACATCTGTAGATAGAAACATCCAATGACACATATAAATGGGGATTTCCTACTGGGGGTCTCATTCTCATAATATCCTATTGGATATTACCAAGGGTGTACACCATGAGAAAGTAACTCAAAGTCCTATGATTCTCCACCCTTGATAGTTTGTATCATTTGTGTCCCTCAAATGATATCATCTGGTTGTAGAATATATATTAAAGAATAGTGTCATGGC